>FR997805.1:13547548-14797548 GCA_905475355.2 Clostera curtula | reverse complement strand
CTGAAATGATGATGATGATGATGATGAAGTAGTAGGAACAAAATAAGTACTAAACCGGGAAACAAGATGGATAGACCGATGGATATATGGATAGTTAGAACCGTTGTTGAGCTGACAAAGATTCAGAGTCCTGGATGGAAGTTGATGATGAGTATATATTTATTGTTTTACACGAATAGTTTGTCCGAATATTTGAGATTTCCAGGAGGCCCGTCTCATCAGTGGGCGGTGATGATGAAGATGATTATTTTTGAACATTATTGTTGGCGATGATGAGCGGACGCCGTAATTTAATGTATTCAAAACTTTTTTTTTTCTTTTTTATTTAAAAAAAAATATGTTTAAAAAAATAAAGTTCTATTATTTGAGTCAAAGAAAAATGACATAATTTAAATTTTTATATTTTACTTTTAAATATATTTGATGTAAAAAGTTGGTTATAGGCCGATTAGGTTTTTCCAAGATCTATTCTTTAACTGGACTGCCGAGTTCCCAGGTCCACATCGCTTACAATTATGTTAGTCTAACCCTAGTAAAGCTGCGTTTAACTAATGACTCTGATTAGTGCACGAAGTATCAGTTAATTGTTATAAGTTACATCCAGTCGGGGCAATTCGTGCGCCCGCGCAATTACGATCGTGCTTTCTTTTTTAAATTAAATCATAGCTGGAACACTTTTGTTTCCCGCACTTCTTCAACAGTAGACTAGTCTTGAAACATTTTACACTTCTCGGAATTCCATAAATTTTAACTCGAGGAAAAAAGAGCATTCCGTTTTGGTTATACAACATGAGCTGATTATATGATTTCAGCCAATAAATGACCTACTACTATTGGGACTCCTCCAAATGTATAGAGGGAAAAGTTAAGTTTCTCTTATTTTCGGCTGGGTGGTTCGCCCCCTCAAAATGGTGTGGGTTGGTGACATTGTGTATGTTAAATCCATTACCATACGACCTGTTGTGATAAATGTAAAGTTCTTAATACTAATAGGCTATTTTCTTTTGTTAATTTGTATTTTTCTTAATTAAAACAATATATTTTGGGTTAAGAGTAACAAAGAGATTAAGAATACTGAATGATATTTTCATCCTGTAAAATCTTCTCAAATCATAAAACCGGAGGTTGTAATTTTTACCTTAGCGTGAATTACATATTGTAAGAATGGCTAAGAATGTACGATATCACCTACCACGATAATTACCTATTTACAAACAGACTATTTTAATTATATTTACGACTAGCTGAGTTCCGCGATGTCACCCGCGGTTATTGACGTACCGTGGGGAACGGCGCGGGGCGAAGCTAGTCTAAAAACTGTATCCAAAGTTACTAGTTATATCATCAGCTACCTATCACAATCAGTCCCGTCAAAATCGGTTCAGCCGTTCCAGAGATTAGCCGGAACAAACAGACAGCCACACCGAGAGTTTAAAAAATGATATTTTGGTTTATGTACTGTGTATACATACTTACGCATTTAGTAAAAAGTGTTTATTTTATTATTACAAACAGATACTCCAAATTTTATTTATTTGTATAGATACATTACGGTTCAGGAGCGTTTCATTGCTTTCAAACGATAGTACTAATATTGTGTTCCTAATAATTGGGTTAGGTTGTTGCGACATTTATGCGGCAATATGTTTAGAAGTAAACGAGTATGATCCAGATTAGTTAGATATCCTGAGGTGGGTAGAAATACCTCTAATAATAGATTTAGTACATATTACTAGCAATGTCAGAGAACACGCGAGAACATTTGAAACAACTTTGAAATTTCTGAGCAATATGAAGCGAAAAATAAAAACTAAAATATTTTAAGTCGGTACCAACTTAAAGTAACAGTAACAGTGCGCTAATTTCCTTCCATGAATTTGGAGGAGGTCCGACTTAGTAGTGGGTCATTTATGGGCTGAATGATGATGATAATGATGTAGTTAAACCCTAACTAGCCAGTCTACAGAAAAGTGACACTTTACAAACAAGGCATAGTGTTGATTGTGCTTTAAGGTGAATGTTCCAGGGTAGCCCGCGAAATTCAAATTTTCTTACGTTTTTTGGTGCAAGAAAAACTTTTTCGAGCTCAAAGTCATTCTTGCACGTTTATGAGCTTGGAGGGTTGTATTGATGAGTTTGATGATTATAATTCTATAACTACATACGTCTTACAGCCGCGAATAACATTTTAATCAACATACAACCTAGCACTGACCTGCAAATTGCAAAAAACGTAAGAAAATTTGAATTTCGCGGGCTACCCTGGAACATCCACCTTAATCAGTTTAATGCAAAACTTACGTTCCACCCACGATTTTGCCATTCATACGGCCTACACGGCTGTAAACGAAGTGTTGTCAGCACCAAAACCGAAGAAAAAATATTCATAATTTAATCCTTAGGTAATCTAAAAATATTTTAATCTTTACTCCCTAATAACTCGTGATACCACTAGGAAACTATTACACACAAAATAAAACAATACATTTTGCGTTGAGAGTTACCAACAGATTAAGAATACTGAATGTTATTCATTTAACCTGACAAAATCTTCTCAAATCGGAAGATGTATTTTTTTTATGTTTTACCTTAGCGTGAATTAGATATTGTAAGAATGGCTAAGAATGTATGTACGATATAAATCACCTATTTACTAACACGCGATAAATAAAAGACTGCCTAGTGAGAGAATAAGTTTTTAGGATAAAAGTCTTATACAACACTGACAGATTTCCATATTCAATGCGTTGCCCGAAGCGACTGGCAGATAATAAATTGTGCGTATAGTCTAAGGGACCATAACTCAATCGTATAGAAGATATTTGCGATTCAAGTCTACCGTTCAATTCCAATATAAATTACTACTTAGTTTGAAGTAGTTAATGCAAATTCATGCCAAAGTGGAATGCTTAAGTCCACTTAGGCTTTGGACTTTAGATAGTCATTGTAATTCCCCTCAACCGTGCTGCCGCCATGTTGTGGGATTGTGTGCCTTTAAGGTCTGTTGGGGCCATACCCTCAAGTGGACCCACGTCAAGAGAACCAATGAAAAGGGGCACACAGTGTCGAGGTGGATTTAGCTTCAGAGACCTTTATCCAGAATTAACTATGGAGCCTTAAGATGCTGATACACGCGGCGAGGCGGCCAGGACGGTGATAATACCGATGGAGACGGTCAACAGCGGGAGCGGAGGAATTGCCCACTGCCACTAGCAGCTGCTGAGAAATGAGCTGGATCAGGCGCCATCATATATGGCGCTTCTTTGTGGATTTGAGGAGTATCCAGAGTTTCCCTTTAAAGGATGAAGAGTGGGCCAAGGCCCGTCTGGATTGCTGAGCATATTCAGCCACTAGAGAGTGAAAGCCGTGGCTGCGTTTCGGGTGGTCGAGGAACGCCGTTGGTTTAGTGAGTAGGTCAGGACGCAAATTGCCATTGGTCCACGTCCAGGAGTCTCCTCTCGCCGGATTTAATTTTAATGTTAAGGAACGTTCAGAACAACCGATCGTAAATTATATGCAATACTTACGTGGAACTTTATTGATACGCTAGTCTTCATCTCAGCTGCCCACGCTGCCCAGAAGAGTTACTTATGGTCAGCTTATGGACCTTCCCTCATTTCCCTAAGCCGGCTCTTCCGACATCCTCAGAATCGAATGGTGCAGTGATTTATTTACAGTAAATCCATACGGAGCATTAATTTCAAATTGCACCTAAAATAGAAGGGTGATTTCAATTTGTGTTCGAAATTAAATTTGGAATATGTGCAAAAATATTCCCTTTTCTCTTGGGTGATTTCATATCACAGCTAGCAACACAGCCTCAATCATCACATCCCACAGCGGCGGCAACAAACATAAATCCTTCTTTTGACACGTACACTATAACCTTTGTCGATATCAATCGTTGTTTCACAACATAATATATTGCAAATATCAACTTTAATCTGACGTCGTAGTCTCTAATTTGACTGGTGGCCGGAGGAATCAACAATATTTATTAGTCTAAGAGTCGACATCCTCCTACGCAAAACAGGATTACATTAATAGAACACCATATCTCACAGACGCTATGTTCTTAAATTAGTCCGCTATTTATGTATAATTGTAACTTGGATATAAAAAAGTGGACGAAGCAAAACAAGAATGTAAGGATCGTAGCAAGTGGAAAGAAGTGGTCTCTGCTTACCCCTACGGGAAAGAGGCGTGATTTTAAGTGTGTATGATGCCTTATGTTTTCACAATCTTTGGACATTGTGTTAAATGACGTCTTAACAGTTCTAACCGTCGTTTTTTAATTGAATGCCAACGTTTCAGACTAATATTTCTTACGTGTTATACATTTTATAAGAATTAAAGTATCATAAAGGGATAGTTTATGTTCGTCTCTTACTGCCCTGAATAATAAATAATATTTGGTCAATAATGGTCTTGCAATTTCAAGCGCATATATTCAAAGGCGCTTTAAAGGCATACAATTTTCATTTAAATGCCCGAATTTATTACGAAACTAAAATTACCGACGACACCAACTAGTTAATTACAATATTAAAAAAATACAATTATTTAATAAACTTGATTGTATGAATTTGAAAATTTACTCAAGAAAATGTTATTTTGCCAAAGAACACGTTAAAATGTTAACGAATTGTGAAATGCTTTTCGAATGCGAGACTCTCCGGTTCGATTAGTCGTCCTGCATATCGTCGTCGTGTACTAATTTTAAAAGCTGTAGGAGTACTTTTAAATACAAGAAATTACAATTATTTCAATTATCAAGTCCAGCCTTTATTATCTTATGTCTAAAGGCCGCCCCAATTAACCTGGTATCACAAGAAATATAATAAATTTACAGGATATTAAAAAAATACGCTATTAATAATGTGGAACACAAAGTCATGTCTGCCTCTTAGCCTACACCTAAGCTAAGTTTACAAAGAGATTTCACAATATTTAACATAAGTGATCTATGTAACGCATTGTTAATGTTAATCTCATTCTAACAAGCCTCGTAGGTGTTATATTGAAGATTTGTAGGGGCTTCTCCAGAGGAGGCTATTGCTTCATCATCACCATCATAATATGACTAATCAAACAGACAGACATTCTGAATACGGTAGTTTAGCATGGGAGGAAATTTAGAGAAGCTGAAGCGAATGAAGCCATTTGAACTAAGCCTTTAAAAGCTTACTTCATAATGTGTTAAAGACAACTAGAGTGAGATAAACTAGCAAACACGCAGTATTTTTCCATTGCTTGCGGAAATCTTTAATTTCTAGCTATGTTAAGAGCGCTTTAGTGTGTGTATACTAGAGTAATCACGTGGGATCACCCACACAGTGCTGGATTTTCAGCTTCAATCTATCATAAAACTACACTAGCCTGGAAATATTTCACGATGACAAGACAAAGTAGAAATAGCCGTAGAACACAGTTTTACACCCCAAACCACACACAGTACACAAATACCGTGTGGTGGCGGATTTAGAGTACGCAGTATCACCAACCCACACCATCCCGAGGGTGTCGCAAGAGGCAAACCAGCCAGTCCCAATAGAAGTAAAACGTGATTCAAACTCTGTGCCAAATCGTCATGCCCGCGTGGCACAGTAGGCAATTACCCCGTCAAGAATATTTAGGAAGCCGGAATCAGTAGTGGGTTATTAATAGACTGAAATTATTATGATGACAAAAATTTAAGGTGTAACAAAGCTCTGTGGGATGAATTGAGGGCATAGAGCCTACCGAAAGGAACGATTCTGTATATAAATAACTTTTATTTTCTATTTCAAGTACGTATGAGGTAGAAACAGACATGTTTGTGATCCGATTAAAATCACAAAATATTTGTTCCATCTGTAATGAGCCATCGAGAATATTGTACTACGAACTCCGTAATTATGAGATGATGATGAGATGACATCACATTTATATGGTAATGCATTTTGGAACTTAATCTAGGCCATACACCTACATTTTTCATTGATTTTACTATGCACGACTGACTTGAGTGACTGAGAAAATTGGCCGCCTAAGATGGGCAGGACATATTGTTAGGATGGGCGAGACTAGAATGGCCGCAGAAGTCGTTGCAGGCCCAAACTCCGATGGTTAGATGGCGTCGAACAGGATCTCAAAGTGATTGGTGTTAAAAGCTGGAAGGAGGAAGCCATGGACAGACTGGAAGAACATACTGGACCAGGCTAAGGCCCACCCTGGTCTATAAGGCCTAAGATTATTATGATGATGACCTTGTTGATTGTTTTCTGTTTCAATGTCCAAATAAATTAATGGGTTTCTTAACTAATTCTAAAAGTATTCGAGTTACAGAGAAATCTAAAGCATCGGCGTTTAACGTAATTATAAAGAACCTGGTACACCAAAACTACTAATCCGCCCATAAATGACCCAATGGTAAATTGGGCCTCCTCCAATTGCATGAAGAGTCATTAATGGCCAGACGGGTTGGCACAGGATCAAGTTTTCTTACTCTTGCAGCTAGGTTTTTGGCCTTGTCATTTCCTACTGTCGACTCTTACGGTACCCCCAGGATGAAATGGGGTGGTGACACAATGTATTCTAAATCTGTCTCCTACGTAGGCACATCACAGGAATTGGTTGAAATAAAAGGCATATACAATTAAACATTTATATAAACGTTATGATTAGAAATCGTTTGAATCAGCGATTTTGTTAGCGGATAAAATATTTGCCATATTCATCATGTCATCTTAAAATTTAGTGTTGAGAGTTGCGACGAAATTTGAATATTTAAAAATCTAATAGAGATAAAAGATTTATAGCGGGTATCATATATAGTAGCCCTTTATGCAATTAATAATGGGGCCATCTGAATGAATTCATGTGATTTAATCTTGTCCAAATAAGATAGATAAACAAAATACTTTAACGAATCACTGTTATTTAACATTATTACTTACTCATCATCGTGTAATTAGATTCAGAATACACAGTGTCACCAACCCGTTCCATACTGAGGGTCTCGTACAAACCAAGAAAAGGTAGGCCGAAAATCTAGACGCGGAAAACTTGATACGAAATGTTATTTTACATAAACTTTTTATAGGTCCACAGGCTATAGGGTTCTACGGTCGCGAGATGATGTTAAAGTGTGCCCGATTTATCCACTAGAATCTACAACTATTGTTCCGCTCCCGCTCCAAACCACCTACTGGAAACTTCGTAAGCTGCTGGTGGCTCGGCGAGGGGAGGTCAGTCTAAACTCTTAGTGCCAGGTCTTACGGAGCTATTCCCCCTCGTGAGTCATGGGACACGAAGGCATGCCGTCCCGGGTCTGCTGCTTGCCGACCCTTAGAACTGATATCCCGTCTAGTCAGCGTGGTAGGCTAATGTCCATGTAATGGGAGGAGTGAGTCATGTATTGGCGGAGGAGTGGCAGTAGTATTAATCATCATCAGCCCACTTCTAGACATAGGCAATTCTTCTTAGGCATCCCGCCGCTCTTCAATGACCTTCAGGTTCCCTCCAATATGACGACTAGATAGGCTTATCAAGGGTTAAATGTATGTTTAGTTCACTTGCCGATAGTTTTAGCTACCTACCAACACTGCCTTGACGTTGTTGTGACTAACACAACAACGTCAAGGCAGTGTTGGTTGGTGACACTTTGTAGTCTAAATATGACCCACTGCTATGTCGGGCCTCCTCCAATTACATGTAGGGCTATTAGTCTACTGTGCCACGTTGGCCAGACGGGTTGGCACAGGGTTTCGTATGAAGTTTTCCTTCTCTTGCGGCTAGATTTTCGGCCTTGTCATTTCCTTTTACGACACCCTTAGGATGGAATGGGCTGGTGACACAATGTATTCTAAATCCGTCACTACGGATTGTGATACAAAATTACTAAATATGACACAGTTTGACAATCCTGTGGGCTATGTCGGTGACTCTGGTTCTCCTACGTATCTCCTCATTTCTGATTGGATCTCGCAGGGAAACCCCGAGTATAGCCGTCTCCGTTGCCCTTTGAGCTCCACCACTCGCCACTTAATTAGTTTCAAAACAAATCTAATTTACACCATGTTATAAACTACGTTCCGAATCCAACCAAATGCGTATTTTTGACTTGGCAAGATTGAAAGGATCAAGGGAATTTAGCTGTTTTTAAACAAACGTTAATCTTGTTGAGAAAGGGCCAGTTATGTTCCAAGTTGACAAGACTTTGAAGTAGAACTTTGAAAATATATTATTTTAAAGCACGCTCCCTAATAGCATAGCACTTTATCTTAATATATAAAAAACAATGTCGGGTTTGTTCGAACACCTATAACTCGTGAACGGCAGGACCATTGTTCAACAAGAAAAAAAACGATGGAAAATTAATAAAAGAAAAACATTTTTCCATACAAAATGTTACTGGGTTTCGTAACTGTGAAACATCTAATGTTCATTCTGTTGATACAGTTAACTCCTTCCCTCAAATTAAAGAACGTATTTAAATAAAGGTTTCGAATCGACAAGACATATCCACAATATTACGTATATTGGGGTATTTTTAATGTTAAAATATAGAGTAATGTACTGACAATACTCTATATTTTACTGAATTAAAAAGGATTGAGATCTCATCATCATTTCACCCCATAAACTACCCACAACTGAGTTGGGCTTCCTCCAAATTCATGGAGGGAAATTGGCATAATGTGCCACGCTAGCAAGACGGGATAGCACAGGCTTTGTAAAAAGGATTCCTTCTCTTGCCCCTTGCATTCCTCGATTCACCTCTTACGATACCCTCAGGATGATAGAGATTGGTGACGTGGTGACGTTGTGTATCCTAAAGCCATCACCACACGTTTAGTATTAATCCATGCTAAAACCCATCCTCCAAATATTGTCGCATCACCCACGGTTCATAATAAACTCATTGGCCATTCATGAGTTTTATGATGAACGATGGGAAACATGGTGTGGGCCACTCATGAATTTTACGGCCAAGCGTGGGACTTTATTGGGCATCGTGTTAAACGAGTTATGACGTTGCTAACCTAGAAATTAAAACATGAAGGCAGCATTAAATATTGGACTAAATTTATAAAGATTTTAGTCGAAATACGTAGTCTTCCCGTCTTCGAGTTCGTGTGGTAACGGATTTTGAATATATCACCAACCAGGATGGAATCCATGAATACAGGATGGAATATCTTTTTGTTTAGCGATGGGAAATCCCTACTTACCGGTTCCCGGTCTGAGCTGAAAGGCGACCGGGATATGTGGTGACTCCAGGGCGCACTGATGTTCGTGCACCATGCCTACCCACTAAAAACCCATCGAACGTCTCTTCCTAGTGGGGAGCTGTGGGCCCAAAGATCTCCACTGCCTCCACCACCTGGTTTGGCCTTTGCATCGACCACGACCCAGGATGGAATATCCTGAGGGTGTCGTAACAGCCGAGAAAAGGAAATGACGCCTGAGAACCTGGCCGCGAGAGAAGGAAAACACTGTACGACACCCTGTGCCAACGCGTCTGGCCAGCGTAGCATAGTAGGCCAATTACCCTCCATGTAACTGAAGGAGGCCCGACTCAGCAGTGGAAGACTACATACTACTCAGCTCATATATGACCCATATGGGCTGAGTAGTATGTAGTCTTCCACCATGGACCGTGCTACCTTGCTGTGTAGAGGGGGCTTGCGTGTCTTAAGGATCTGTTGGCGTCATGCCGGGTCAGAACCCAGCTGGACAAAGAGCAGCACACAGTGACGTATTGAGGTGTGGACTCCTCTGTTCTTCGAGGTGCCTTGGGAGGCTTAAACTGCAGTGACACAAGGTGGGTAGTCTCTGCGGGTTGGGGAACGTCCAGAGCTCCGCTCCAGGGCAGCGGTGTATGTTCCCCGATTGGTGGGTTTAGTGGGTAAGTAAGGGCGCCAATTTCCAGGAGCATTCCAGCGCCCTGGAATCCCACATAGCCTCGCTAAGCCTAATCTTCGAAAGCTAGAAAAATTTAGTGGAGTGTGCGGAAGGAAAACGACCCGTAGCAACGTCTGACTCTGCTAGATGCTCGGTGGACAACCAAAGCCACTACTCCCAGCTGCTATTCTATGATCTAAGTTCTACAGCTGGTCTAACCAAATCTTAACCTGTTATTACTCCCTGTGTATCATGCTTGAGCGATCGACTGCTGCGCAGCATGTCGCAAGTTCGATTCCCGCACGGAAGAAATATTTGTACGACCTACAAGTATTTGTGCCGGGTTTGGGTGTTTTCTATCTATGTATAATATGTATGTATTTACAAATAAAAATTTGTATATAAGTAGCTTATCATCCATCTCGTTACTATAACACAAGCATTAAGTTGCTTAGCTTGGGACAAGATGGCGTTGTGTGAAATGTCCAAGGATATTTATCTATTTATTTATTTACTGTTGTGCCGGATTTCCTCCAGTTACATGGAGGGTATAAAGCTCACTGTGCCACGCTGGCCAGGTGGATTGGCACAGGGTTCGTATCTAGTTTTCCTTCTCTTGTGGCTAGGTTATAGGCCTTGACATTCCTTTACATTTCAGGCTGGTGACTCTATGTATTCTTAATACTGTGTATCATATACCACTTGTTCTACAATATGTACCATTACAAAATCTGCATCAGTATACGGTTTACCTTAATATTTCAAGCTATCATTACCACATTCTAGTACTTCTTAAAATAACCCTCTAACGCATGTACGTGGCTGCGACTTTTAGAAAAACTCTTCGAAAGATTTCTTTTTGCGTGAACACAACAATTTCTCGCTGTTAAAGCAATGATAAACATGATATAACTATTTCTGGGGTAGTAATTTGACATGATTATGAAACTAGGGCCGGTTCGAAAGGGCTAGTTATTCGAATAAATTATCATCGCGTGCGTTGTGTTTCTCCGTCTGTGAGATGCACCGTTTTCGTGGTTCTCAAAGTTTCTTGTAAGCAGCTATGATTTCGAAGAAGCTACTGCAGAATGTCTTCGCAGCTTTGCTCTTGTTTAGTAGTCATATTCTACAATCGAAAACAGATAATAAAACACATTGAAATGAAAAGCGTTACAATCCATCCGTAAATTGACTTGTTGGTCTAGCAGGTAGATTGGCTGCATTTAGATCACGGATCCCGGTTCGATTTCGGGGTCGGGCAATTTTGTGTGAACCAGAGGCACTTGCTCCGAGTCTGGGTGTCATTTGTGTTCGTCAATGTCATGTTTGTATCGCTTTATTTAAAAAAAAGTACTCTTCATATGATTTTGATGACTTGGAATAGACTGCTGGAGGGCTTAATGTCTTAGACTCACGACACTTGTATAAATTTTATATATTTATGACACGCCGAAACGTCAGGCAAATAAAAACATAATATTTCCGCGATCCAGACTTTAAAAAAAGCTAGAGGGCTGTTTAAATAAAGTAATTTTAGAGTTTTGATTTCAACGACACGCGCTGCGACTTCCAATGTAGTGCATTTGAAGTCGCAGCGCGTAGGATTGCACCAATTATATGGTAAAGGTTGCAGGAAGCTGATTCAAGCATGACGATAATGATAATACAAATAATATAAACCATTTTCTATCGACGTGCCCATCCGAAAATATGCAATTGCTAGAATTAAGGACGCGCGTCGTAAGATTGGGCCGATAACTAAAATAAAAGCACCTTTGCAAAATAAACTTATTATTCCGTTTCTTGTTATAACATGACTGCAAAGCCTGACACATACACCAATTCCATTTTTAAAGACATAAATTATTCGAATACTTTAAATAAAAAAGTATAAAAAAGGTTGCATTGCCTGTCGGCAACAGCTAGCATTAATCTGCTAAATTCAAAAGGTCTTGCCAAGTGCTTGTGTCAAAATAGTGTAACATGCGTTCTATAAGTCCATCACCGCACAGCCGATGTTGACAACTTTTCTGTTATAATATTGCATAGATGACGGACTGTGTAACGTTGATAGAAAGAAAAAAATGTATATAAGTAGTTTATCATCCATCTCCACAAGCTACCATAACACAAGCATTAAGTTGCTTGGCTTGGGACGAGATGGAGTTGTGTGAAATGTCCAAGGATATTTATTTATTTATTTATATTTATAAATATTGTGAAGGTACAAACTGGTACTAAATGAAGGTTGCTAAAACTGTAAAAAACGACAATCACAAATAAACTAGCAGGTAGATTAGTTATTTTTCTGATTATTTCCATATAACGAGTGCCAAAATACACATTACATTGAATCAAAAGTTTGACAGACATTGGCGTTGTACGTTACTAAGAAGCGGCACCCGGGCGCTTACGATCCCCGTAACAACCAATTCCCTACTCTTAAGGTAATTACACACCGGAGAGGATAAATGCAGGAATAACACTTCGTAACCTGTTACTATATTTAGGTATACCTTTATAGCGGGGAGGCGTAGGGTATTTTTTAACCTGTTTTACGTCGTAGATCCCCATGGCTAATCGGCTCCTGGGGGACTCCGAGGCATGAAGTTATGGTAACCTACCCACTAAAACCGACGGCGATCCTCGAATGTCTGAACCACGGCCACAGGATTCACTCCTGCTGGCATGGTATTTACGCTTTTTTCTTTACGTCGGAGATCCTCATGGATACCCGGCCGTTGGGATCTGAGCAGGTTATGTGGGATTCCGGGACGCGTAGTGATGGTAAATTGCGCCCTGACCTACCCACTAAAACTGACGGCGATCCTCGATTGCCCGAACCAGGACAACGGGATTCGCTCCCCGATGGTTAGCATTCTCGCTTTTTAACCTTTAAAGTGTGTTTATGATATCACTAATTGTTTAGGAGACCTATCTCCAATAGTCTACTGTTAGCGGAATTAATGTTGATGAATAAATTGACACCCAAGAAAACTCAATTTATCATGAATACTGTAATACCTCTACAGCGTTAATAGGTCAATATAATACTCGTAAACAAAGAAGATAATATCGTCTCCATTAGTGGTTAAAGCAAACATTAATGACTCATAAATCAAAATGCAATACATCGTTAAATTATTACTTTAACGTAAACGTTAAATTTAAAAGCAACACAAACTATTTAAATATAGAACTTAAAGCTCATCATTTCAGCCAAAAGACGTCCACTGCCGGGCATAGGCCGCCCCCAAGGATCTGGGCCCGCATCCATTACTTTCCAGCGACCTTAACCAGGTCGTCGGTCAACCGAGTGGGGCCTACCTAAGTGTTAATTCCGTGTGGTGGCGGATTAAGAATACATAGTGTCACCACCCCATTCCGTCCTGAGGGTGTCGTTAGAGCCGACAATGGGAAATGACAAGGCCGAAAACCTAGCTGCAAGAGACGGAGAATTTGAAACGAAACCCTGTGCGAACCCGTCTGCTGCCAGCGTGGCACAGTAGGCTAATTACCCTCCATGTAATGGGAGGAGGCTCGACTCAGCAGTGGGTCATTTATGGGCTGAGTAGTAGTAGTACTATGTGAACTTAAGTCATTTTGAAAATAAACAAAAATATTATAAGTTACCTAAATGCATGATTGTAATTTCGAGTCATCATCATCATTTCAGCCAAAAGACGTCCACTGCTGGACATAGGCCTCCCCCAAGGATTTCCACAAAGGCCGGTCCTGGGCCGCCCGCATCCACTGCTTTCCGGCGACCTTAACCAGGTCGTCGGTCCACCGTGTGGGAGGCCTACCAGCACTGCGCCTTCCGGGACACGGTCGCCACTCGAGGACTTTTCTGCCCCATCGGGCGTCGGTCCTACGAGCTATGTGCCCTGCCCACTGCCAATTTCGAGTACTTATCAGTAATCTTGATCTCGGGAAAGGCTAGCTCTCAGGACACCCTCGGGATGGAATGGGGTGGTGACACTATGTATTCTGTATCCCGCACAACACCCACTGGAAATGAGAACTTGCTTCAACACAAGAAGTTTGTGAAACACCGATTTCCAATTTGTCCAATTATAGTTGTTCATCCGTTTTTTATCTTTATACCTCAATAATATATGTCATTCATTAATATTCAAATAGTTATATCTTCCACAATTAGCACAAAAATCGAACCGGTTTTATTTATATATTCAAACGAATACTAACTGATCATATTGATTAAATGAAATCAATCGATTAATTAAGCAGATTGAGTCGGTCTGTTTACCTTTCAAATATTTTGGGACCAGACTAATAAAATACCGTTATCATTATTGGGGAAAATAACTTTTTGAAACAAGAATATTAAACTTTTCGTAAAACAACTTCTATTTAAATAATAGTGCGCGTTCTATTTTTAATTGAATTTAAATTAAAAATAGAACGCGCACTATTATTTAGGGAATTCTTAACAGATAGGAATTATAAGACTATGATAATCCTGGCGAATTTTAAAGGGCAAAATGGCAAATTTATTATTCTATTTTATTTTCTTTCGTCTCTGTGTCTATAGCACAGAGACGTTATTACAGACAACACACATAGATCGAAGACTTTTGTCTTTGTGTGGGTCAATAAATTCCACACTATCCATTAGGTTATGAATATTATTAATTTACTAGTAAGCTAGAACAGTATTCATGTACATCGGAGATTTTATTACCCCTAACCATTATTATTAATGCTTCGGCTTTCTACATAAACAATTACTCGATAGGAAATATTCTCGGATCGTAAATGCACATGCAATACCCTTTGCTACTGACCTTAAGGCATGTTCAGACGATGAAAGTCAATTTAGCTCTCAATGAAATAAAAATAAATAAATATCCTTGGACATTTCACACAACGCCATCTCGTCCCAAGCTAAGCAACTTAATGCTTGTGTTATGGTAGCGAGATGGATGATAAACTACTTATACATTATTTTTTTTGTAAATACATACATATTATAGGTAGAAATGACACCCAGACTCCGAGCCAGTGCCTCTGGTGTAGACAAAGACACTTGCCCGACCCCGGAATCGAACCCGGTACCTGTTGATCCAAAGGCGGTACGTCTAACCACTAGACCAACGAGGCGGTCTAAATGACTGCCATGTTGGTCTAGGGCTTGGATGTGTCGCCTTTGGTTCACGGGTGCCAGGTTCAATTCCCGCGTCGGGTAACATTAGTATTCCTAAATTACATGTTTCTAATCTGCCCCCGAGATGCAGGTTATATGTAGCGTAGGGATACCGTTTAAAAGAAAATGGCTGTAAATGTTACACACAGAAGGCTGGTATAGACTTTCATTTTATTTCATTGTGATTTCTCTTATGTAGTTGATGTATAAGTACGATCGGCGGTGATTTCGTCAATACAATAAAAAAAAGGCAACTCGCCACGCTTGGACAATCCCCAATAACCGGTATCCCATGAGAACGGGCATAAGCCACCCATTCTTCTACACGTAATGAAGCAAAATATCAACGACAGACAAGGCGGGGTCCAATTAGAAATTTAACCTGTTAATAAATTACAGATGGCCGCCACCCAAGGTGTGGCAACACTCAACATATTTCCCCAGAGAAATAAAGAGCGTGTTCGGTGTTGCCAGCGCAAACAATTCGATATTTTTGGAACGCATCGCCTATTTTTATTATGTCGTTTTCCCTCGAAAACGAATTATTAGCCATTAGTGTCGTAGAGCAAGTATGTTACGTATTTTATTTTAAAATTTGAATTTAGTATGTTCATCGTGCATGCGTTATTTTACGACTAAATAACTGAATTAATGGTTCCACATTAAATTTAGTTTAAAGTAAATTTTAACCAAATAAACAGTAACGATATTAGGTGGAATGTTGAAAATTTCTGTATAAATTTACTTTATTGTCAGTGGTTGATTGTTATTCTAATTAATACAGTTAAAATTGGTAATAAAACTTCAGTTTCGACACACTGTAGAGGGCTATAAAATATTTTACGATCTATAGTGTATTTTTGAATTATCTAAGGTGTTTTATGGCAACTGCTGTTCTGTAAGTGTCCAAGGGTTTAATCGATTAATTTGATTGAATATTTTATTCATAAATTGGCGTCCCACCGGGCTTCCCACTGTTGTAGTACTAGCTATTAATTTATCAAACAATATTATAAATAAAGTTTTTATATCAACAGTCATTATCATCATGAATAATAGCAACTCTTTTTCTTAACATTTAATTGGCCAGCTCTTGAGAAAGTGTAATTATTAAAGAAATGTGCACAGAAGCTTTAAGAGAATAGAAGAGACAGAAACTTTACGAGACATATATGGCTTATTACCGATGCAAAAGCATTGAGTGATTAAAAATTGGAACACAAAAACGCCTCGCATACTTCAAAATCACTATCACTACATATTAAAAAACAAAGTCGCTTTTGTCTGTCCGTCCCTATGTATGCTTATATCTTTAAAACTACGCTACGGATGTTGAAGCGTTTTTTTAATAAATAGAGTGATTCAAAAGGAAGTTTTATATAAATAAATAAATAATAAATAAATATCCTTGGACATTTCACACAACGCCATCTCGTCCCAAGTTAAGCAACTTAATGCTTGTGTTATGGTAACGAGATGGATGATAAACTACTTATATACATTTTTTTTTGTAAATACATACATATTATAGATAGAAATGACACCCAGACTCCGACCTTTTTTATATGTATAATAAATTCATAATATTTTAAAGAAACACTGATAAATATAGAGGTTGATTATTGCACCCTTTCTCAGCCGAGGCGGGTCGTTAGTAGAAAAATAAAATGTATACACCGACAGTTTCGATAGACAGCTTAAGTAACAGATATGGCCCTATCAGAGCCAAAAAATAGCTGAAGACCAGGCGCTAAGGCGCTCTTTAAGAAAGGCCTATGTGTAGCAGTTGGGTTAGTTATGATGATGGAGAGGATAAAACCCGTGCAATATCCCACACGTGCCTCTCGGTGGGTTCGGGAGCGTCCAGAGCTCCCCATCAAAGCGTGGGGCCCGTTTTTACAAGCGAGCCAAGGCCCCATCAGGGTCACGGAGCACCGGGAGGAGTGAAACCCGTGGGCCTGTCTCGGGCAGTTAAGGGACACCGTTGGTTTTAGTGGGTAGGTTGGGGCGCAATTACCACCTTTCCGCGCCCCGGAGTCCCACATAACCCGGCTGGCGCTTAGCGGTCGGGTATCCATGAGGATTTCAAACGTAAAAAAAAGAGGATAAACCCCTCTACTAAATTGGAAAAGGCCCGACCCACAATTATTGGTCGCGAGATGTTATCATGATAGAATCAGAGACGAGGAAATCCGCAGAAGAACAAACTGACATAGCTAGTTAGCATTGCGCAGTTAGCCCCTGTACGCACTAGCGATTGAACCGTCTAGGCGGCTACCCGCGCGGCCTGCCGCTTTTCTAATTTAATATGCAAACAATTATGTCTGTACGCACTGGCGGTTCAAATTTTGTAGCGGTTTAGTACTTCTAACATCATTGCGGTTTAGGGCCTCCGCGCATTATGCGGCCAGGCCGCGCGGCCAAGTCGCTGCGGCCAACAAATTTTCTACGATGTATATGTCAACGGAAAACAACAAGAAGCGGAAATTTATAAATTTCCTAGGAAATTTATAAACGTCCGTAGGATTCCAAACGAGAGATAAATTGTATTATTTTACACCCACATTTTCGGAAATTTATAAACTTACGACGTCTCGTCGTAAATTTATAAACTAACGGATATCCATTCGTAAGATTCTAAACGGTTCGACCAATCACAGTAGAGCTTTTAATTTTACGCTTCTACAAGATACGGCAAATAACACACTGTTCTCTGATTGGTCGATGTTGATAGTGGCATGCTTGTGTCATCTGAGAACAGAGAAGGAACACGTGACTTATTCAACCAATCAGAGCGCCCATGGCGTTTGGTTATTGCTACTTATTATATTACGCGTGAGTTCAGTAAGTTTATAAATTTCCGAAAATGTGGGCGTAAAATAATACAATTTATCTCTCGTTTGGAATCCTACGGACGTTTATAAATTTCCTAGGAAATTTATAAATTCCCGGTTCTTGTTGTTTTCCGTTGACATATACATATAGCTGCGCGCATTACGCGGCCAGGCCCCGCGGCCAACGAATAACATCGCGTCACATACGCGGCCTATTGGCCGCCGCGACCAATCCGCGCATTATGCGGCCAGGCCGCCTAAATGCGCGGGGGCCCTTAGTAGGCCGCGCTAGCCTCCTAGGCTGCCAGCCGCTAGTGCGTACAGAAGCTTACAATGGAAATCGGCTTAAAAACGTATGGCGATTTACAAGGTGTAACAAAAACCCTATCGCCATCGTTAAAAAAAGAGTTAGATGTCCCGCCTTTGAATTCTGTTTGTAATTTGTGTTAGTGAATTTAAAAGTATGTATACTTCCCCACAATACAGGTTATACCAAGTGGAATCGACGCTCGATAGAAATCATGATTACCTTCCCATTCAAGGTACATCTCTTCAATGATCCGAAATCTCGTTTCACAATTAATAATCCCATATCGTTAATTAACGATACCGTGGACTTTTAATGATCGGTTAACTCGGTTTTCCTCTGAGCTATACGGTAATCGATTTAGACATGCATCAAGTTCATTCCCGATTACTATTAATAGCATCGATATCGATATTATTCGGGTTCCGTATGGCAGTGTGAAAAACAGCGTTGATATTTATGCGATCCCGTAAAAAATACTACGACTACTACTCAGTCCACGAAATGATCCACTGCTTAGTCAAGCCTCCTCCAATTAAAAGGCTAATAACCGGTATTTCACACAGAGACATTAGTCACCTCAGTGACTAATCTATGTAGTAAGACACCTCATAGCTATTTGGTTAGACCAGTTAGTTATCTAGACAGGCAACGCTGGTCTACTGTTGGAGCCGTTCTATAAAATCACGAACCAGCGACTAGAGCACAAAGAATTATACTTATCATTTCAACCCTTAAATGACCCAGTACTGAGTACTATGCCACGCTGTGCGTTGTCCGTGTGGTGAGGGATTTAGAATACATGAGAGGGATGCTCGGAGTTTATGAGGAGATACGCAGGCAAACCAGGGTCACCGACATAGCCCACAGGATTGCCAAACTTAAGTGGCAGCAGGCAGGGCACATAGCGCGCACGACCGACGTCCGATGGGGCAGGAAAGTCCTCGAATGGTGACCGCGTTCAGGAAAGCGCAGTGCTGGTAGGCCTCCCACACGGTGGATCGATGACCTGGTTGAGGTCGCCGGAAAACGATGGATGCGGGCGGCCCAGGACCGGCTCTTGCGGAAATCCTTGGGGGAGGCCTATGTTCAGCAGTGGCTCACACACACACACAGCTAAATCTGTGACCACACGGACTATTAGTATTTGTACCTATTCTAACATAGTACCAATGTGAGTCAAATCGCTGGCACGTTATACAGGAAGCGACAACACAAAGGAACCTATACTAATAAATTAAATTGAAGTGTCTATTTGTATTGTGCAAACAGCTTCTTACTAAATGCGTATGTTAGTATTGTATACGGTGATTATACTAAGAAGGCATGTTTAATATGTCTGTCTTTTCGATCTTTGAAATGGCTGTACCAAGTTTCACTACGTAAGAAATATCTTTTTATTAATTTTGTCAAAGATTATTCAGCAGTTGGCGAAAGTCCAGTCCGTCTAGTGGATTGGGAGTGGCGTTTTTTCCAGATATTTCTACTCATTTTCTTTAATCGGCTCTTACGATAACAACAGAATGAAAGGGGGTGATGACACCATAGTATATTCTAAAGCCACCACAGTACGGACAAACATACTTTTTCTTCTTATTTAGTTTTTTTAACGAATCCCCTGCACAGCACACCATAGTATATTCTAAAGCCACCACAGTACGGACAAACATACTTTTTCTTCTTATTTAGTTTTTTTAACGAATCCCCTGCACGGTGTGTCAGTTTACAAACATGAAATTCACGAACTCAAATCACACACAGACGCACAGCAAGTGCATCTGGTTCACAAAGACACTTGCCCGACCCCGGAATCCATCCGGGGACCCCTGAAAAAAATGCGCCTATAAAATATCTAACCCGTAGATCGCATCTCGTTAAATTTACTACTCAAAATCGTACAAAAATGTTATACTCGAAACTCGAGATAGCTGTGCTACGATCCCAGATAGCGCCATGGGCAAAAACTAGTTAATATGAATAGAAAACATTATTACCAGTGTTGCAGTGTTGACTCACAGCTCATAGACAAAGAAAAATTATGTATTCCCTTTTATGAATGACTCGCAATACAAATAAATCGTGTTCCTAATGAGTTCTGAGTAAGCTTCTGTTCTTTTGAATGCATGAACATAATAGTTTTAAATTACCTGGATTGGCAATGGAGAGGGCTATGCTCGGAGTTTCCCTGCGAGATCGAATCAGAAATAAGGAGATACTCAGGAAACCCAGTGTCACTGACACAGCCCACCAGTTATTCAAGACCAAAATTTGCCAAAATGGGTCAGTTTTAGCGAGACTAACTAACAGCAATTCGTTTTTATTTATATAGAAGATTACATTTTTAATGATTCTATTTATTTATAATTATAAAATTCATATATAAGTTGAGCGCCCTTCGAAACCAAAAAAAACAAATCAGTTTTAAGTATACGGTAATTGTAACGTGGCGCTTAAAAAAAAAGACAAGCCCACCGAGCTTCTTCCGCCAGGTCTTCTCGGTTGGTGCCGCGTTCCGACCAACCTAGTCTTATAAGCTTGATGTGTCCGTTGACGATTGTGAACGCCATAATTGGTTTATACACAATAAAGCATTTTTCTATTCTATTATATTACAAATACAAGTATTATTCAACATCATTTGACGAAATTCGTAATGTTATTCAAACTAACCTAGACACAATTTGTAAGCTACGTTACACACACAGTTATAAAATAGCTACAGTCGTTTCACAGACATTTGAATGCGAGGGCACATTACAGTGTCAATCAGCGGAATCTTCTTAGAAATATGCGCGATTAAAATAAGGGCTAGTACACAACGTATGCTATAAACTTAGCATCTATACTAATATATAAAGCTGCAGAGTTTGTTTGTTTGTTTATTTGTTTGTTTGTTTGTTTGTTTGAACGCGCTAATCTCAGGAACTACTGGTCCGATTTCAAAAAATCTTTCAGTATTAGATAGTTCATTTATCGAGGAAGGTTATAGGCTATATTTTATTTTCAAAAGAATTAGGGATCCGTATGAAAATTGCGTTTTTGTAAACCAAGGTGTAAAATCGAAAACCTATTTATGCGTGCGCTGCAAAAACTATTGACAATAGAACAAAATGATGTACTACGGATTTGTAGGTCTTATAAAGATCTACAAATCCGTAGTACATCCATAAAAAGTCCGTGAGAGCACATATCTAACTATCATAGTTTAGTCACAATAACCGATTTTATGTTCATAAAAAATATGCACAGGTTCGAAGCCCACGCGGGCGAAGCCGCGCGCAAAAGCTAGTATATTATATGCGAGTAGTGGTTTGGTCCGCGTCGTTTATATTAAAATGTTAAATCTCTCTGGTGACAAATTTCACCAGTTGAGAATTTCGCCTACTTACTTACTTCTCAGCCATAAATTACCCACAGCTAAGTCGGGGCCTCCTCCAAACACAATGAGGGTAAATAGCCTACTGTGCCACGCTGGCGAGACGGGTTGGCACAGAGTTTAGTATCAACTTTCTTCTTTTTCTAGTTCACTTCATCAAAAAAAGGCACTGTGAACTGTCTAAAGAGTTTTAGCAATACAAATGAGTACTTTTATTTATTTAAGTCTTCATGCAACATGGTACATTGGCGGACTTAATGCCTAGAGGCATTCTCTAACAGTCAACCATTGGGTGGAGCAGAGAATGTCACGGGCTAGATGCACTTAAATAATGAAAATTAAGTTTACTTTCAGAGTACAGGATTTTTAATGAGTACGGTTTGCGATTAAAGAGTCTAAAACTCAGTAAATGAGTACGGGTGGTCACCTGAGTTTACACAAAGACGGTTGCTCGACACCTGAATCGAACCGGGGGGCCCATGATCAAAGGTGGCACATCCAATAAAACCAACAAGGATATTGAACTTGCATCGTGTGTGATGAATTGAATAGATAATTATGTGAGGACACTATGTATTCTAAATCTTCCTACACAGTACATTAGTCCTTCGGTTCCCTAAAATATGGTTGAGCTTGGGGATGGC
This sequence comes from Clostera curtula, assembly GCA_905475355.2. Lineage (NCBI taxonomy): Eukaryota > Metazoa > Arthropoda > Insecta > Lepidoptera > Notodontidae > Clostera > Clostera curtula. The sequence continues at coordinate 14,775,332 of FR997805.1, read as the reverse complement.
TGACACATGCGTCATGCTCGTGATCGGGTGCCGCCAGTTGGGGCCGGTCATCCCTTAACTGCTATCGACATACCTACATAGCTTTGTATTGATCTCCTGGACACTTCTGTTGTGCAATATGTTACATTGTCCCTTACTATAAATAAACACGAAATCAATGTAACCCAATCATATGTTTGTAACAGAAAATATGATAAAAAGAGTGTCCATGGAGTTTCTTGCCTGTTCTTCTCCATAGGATCTACTTTTTGGAACATGCAACTAGATTCCTAACTTCACTTTTGACTTTTCAAAAACACCATTTAATAGGTTCAATTGAAATAAATGATTTGAGTTTGAGTCTACTCTAGCCACATCCAATGTACCCGTGCCTTGTTAAGCTTCCTCGCAAGCTAGTTATTACTGTTATTCCTAGAACATTGCAGTATCATACTGCCACAGTATGATATTTATTTTAATGAAGTTAGCGTTCTGGTGTGTGCGCACTATCAGACTTAGCGGCGATGGAGAGGTCATTGTCACTAACTGGTTAAAATAGTACTTGTTTCTCAGCCCATAGATGCTTAGTCGGGCCTCCTCCAACTACATGGAGGGTAGACTGAGCCACGCTGGGCACACGAGTTGGCTTAGGTTTTCGTGTCCCCCCTCGACCGTGCTGCCACCTTGTTGTGGTGAGGGGGCTTGCATGCCTTTAGGATCCGTTGGAGCCATACCGGCTCAGGGTCACCCATGCCGGGCGGGCCCACGGGGAGAGGCCAGACTAAGAGCGGCACACGGAGTCGTGGTGGGTTTTGGCTCTGGGGACTCCTCTGTCCCCAGAGTTGCCTCGGAAGCCTTAACCTGCCGCGACACACGGCGTGGTCATTGCAATGGAGGGCGGCCAGGCGTTGAGGCCAGGGATACCAACACTAGCATCGGAGGGCGGCCAGGCAGGCGTGCCGCGGCTGCCGCCGCAACCGCGTGGGTCGGGCGTCGCTTCATCCAGCGCCTGACGGGGGCACGCGCAATGTCCCGCACGTGTCTCTCGGTGGGTTGGGGAGCGGTCACAGCTCCCATCAAAGCGAGGGGCCCGCTTGTAGAAGCGGGCCAAGGCTCCATCAGGGTCATGGAGCATGCTCCCCCTTTGGGAGGAGTGAAACCCGTGGCCCCGTCTCAGGCAGTTAAGGGACACCGTTGGTTTTAGTGGGTAGGTTGGGGCGCAACTACCAGCTTTCCACGCCCCGGAGTCCCACATAACCCGGCTGGCGTTTAGCGGTATCCATGAAGACTTCCAAAGTTAAAAAAAAGGTTTCCTGTAAAGTTTCCTTCCTTCTTTATTCCAAACACGTACAAGGTAGTAACAGGCTTCAAACTACTAATAGCACTATACGACTCAGCCCATCAATTACCCACTGCAGAGTCGGCCTCCTCCGACTACAAGGAGGGTAATTAGCCTACTGTGTCAATCTGGCCAGCCGGGTTGGCACAGGGTTTCTTATCAAGTTTTCCTCAACTTGCGGCTAGGATTTCGCCCTTGTCATTTCGTTTTGTCGGCTCTTGAGACACCATCGGCATGAAATGGGGTTGGTGACACTGTGTATCCTTAAACACCACACAAAAGAGTAAATGTGGCTGGTATATAACTAAAACTGATCAAGCTTACGGCATCCCTGATGTTGAGAGTTATCGATTACTATGAGCGTATGTAATATCGGACTGACCTTGTAAAAAGTGAAAGCATGACTCGACCAGCAGAGAGAACGTGGATTCCATCAGGTACCAATGTTTACTGTTGGATATACACCTCCCCCAAGGATCTCTACAAAGCCCGGTCCTGGGCCACCCGCATTCATTGGTTTCCGGCTGGTTTACCGGCTGAGGACAGAACCATCTAACTTGATCTTGGCAAACCTTATTTTTTTAACTCTCTTCCTAATTTGTCCCACCAATGTACGTTCATTAGCTTGTTAAGATGCCCTGTGCCAACCCGTCTGGCCAGCGTAGTACAGTAGGCTAATTACCCTGTTTGTAACTGGAGGAGGCTCGTCTCAGCAATGGGCCATCTGTGGGCTGACTAGTAGTAGTATATTTAAACATTTAGGAATGAATATACTAAAGCATCATTTATTTTTCAAAATTTTATAATATCGATTGAAACTAAAATTAAATAAATAACATTTAAGTTAAAGTCACCTAGCTCACGGGATTGACGCCAGAAAATTCTCGATTGGAGACCGCGTACCGGTACCATAAGCGCAGTGCTGGAAGCCGCCCACGCGGTGGACCGACGACCTAGTTAAGGTCACCAGAAAACGATTAATGAGGCCGGTTCAAACAAAGGTCTATTTATTCAAGTTGGCTCATCTGTACTCTTTTGACACGTCAATACATTTACTATTTACCACCGGTTTGGATGGCTGCTCTACATAGAAGAGCCGTCAAAAAACACTCACGACCTATCTTCATCGAAATCCTTAGGTGAGGCCAATGTCCAAAATTGTACGGCCTTTAATTGTAACAATGATGATGATGAATACTACTTCTCAGCCCATAAATTGCCCACTGCTGAGTTGGGCCTCCTCCAACTACATGGAGGGTAATTAACCTACTGTGCCATGCTGGCCAGGCGGGTTGGCACGGGGTTTCGTTTCAAGTTTTTCTTCTCTTGCGCCTAGGTTTTCAGCTTTGTTATTTCCTACGACTAACTCAAAAATAACATCATCATTTCAGCCAAAAGACGTCCACTGCTGGACATAGGCCTCCCCCAAAGATTTCCACAAAGGCCGGTCCTGGGCCGCCCGCATACATCATTTTCCGGCGACCTTAATCAGGTCATCGGTCCACCGTGTGGGAGGCCTACCAGCACTGCGCTTTCCGGAACGCGGTCGCCATTCCAAGACTTTTCTGCCCCATCGGGCGTGGGTCCTGCGCGCTATGTGCCCTGCCCACTGCCACTTAGGTTTGGCAATCCTGTGGGCAAAAAATATACAAATCTCAAAAATATACAGAAGTAAAATTTAATAGAAAATACTTCATCCAGACTCTACAGGATCCAGACCAGAGTCAAATGTTAGACACCCTCCTCCCAACATTTGACATAACAAAATGTTCCTAAGAATTCAAACCAACAGATGCCCTTGTCTAAACCTTTAGCAGGTCTCATAATTTTTTCCAACGCATGTACGCCGTCTTACACGACCGCCTCTTTCTCACATCGCCGAAAGGCCGCGGCTCGTTTGATCTCGATAGCGGCGGCTTTCAAGTCTAGGGCTGACACAAGAAGTTATTGCACTAGAGATAAATGGCACTTTTTCTGTTTTACCGGAAAGTGTGAAGTTATTTAATGTATGTTGGTTAGACGTATAAGGGGAATGATGGATGACGAGAAGTGATGGGCAGTTTTTGCGAAAATAACTCTACGGATTACATGAAGCTAAGTGGGAAATATATGTACTGTTATTGTTCATTTAGTGAGTTCTTTTATCATAAATTATAGAATGTCCATAAATCATGCTCTGTTGAGTCGGAATTACGCCTACTGGCCAATGGTAGCCGGATAGGTTGCATACGTTTTATGTTGTCTTTGCGGTTTGGTTAACTGCCACTGGAATCGATATACCCAACGTATTTTTCCTTTAAAATCATACAAGTGGCAGATTTTTTAATATAGTTTAACCTAACGTATGGTTTCACGGGTTTCACTCCCCATTGGGCAGCATACTCCGCGACCCTGATGGGGCCTTGGCCTGCAATTACAAGCGGGCCCCACGCTTTAATGGGGAGCTTTGGACGCTCCTCAACCTATCGAGAGACACGTGTGGGACATTGCACGTGCCTCTGTCAGGCGCCGGATGAACTGCCGCCCGAACAATGCGATTGCGTCGGCAGCAGTGGCCCATCTGCCTGGCTGCCCCTCCACTGCTAGTGGTCACAGCTCTGGCCTCAACGCCTGGCTGCCCCTCCACTGCAATTACCACGCCGTGTGTCGCGCCAGGTTAAGGCTTCCGAGACAACTCTGAGAACAGAGGAGTCCCCAGAGCCAAAACCCACCACGCCTCTGTGTGCCGCTCTTCACCTGGCCTCTCCCCGTGGGCCCGCCCGGCATGGGTGTCCCTGAGCCGGATTGGCCCAACGATCCTAAATGCACGTAAGCCCCCTCATCACAACAAGGTGGCAGCACGGTCAAGAGGGTTCTCGTGAGACCTAACCTAACCTTTTATTCATGGTGTTTTGGTAATATTTATTTTTAATATTTTTTTTAATAATGAAATCTCTTTGGTAATTTTCACTCGACATTTTCACAAGTTTTCCAAAATTCGACTAGATCTGACTTTGCGATTATGACGTTTCTGTTGACAATACTCCTGGACTTCCTCCACATCAGGGAGCATGCTCCCCAGCCAGAAGGAACGCAACCCGCGGGCCTGAACCGGAACGGACAGTCGAAGAACGCCGTATGTTTTTAATCCAAATTCTAATTCAAAAGGAACATCATCTTTTGGCCCTTGTCCCACGCTAGGAAGTAGTCTATTTACACTCCACGATCCACGTCTTAACTACATTCAAGTCTTTCATAATGCATGTTCTCATTCACACAATCCATGCATCTCTTTACCCACAACCTTACCAAACCCTACCAGTTTTAGTGGATGCTAATTTCCATAAATCCACGCCCCGGAGTCCCTCATACTGCGGCTAGTTCCCAACGGCAGAGTATCCTTAAGGACTGCTATAAAAAAAAACCAGAAAAAGACGCGTATCGTATAAACCTTTGCAGTATCAATTAACGATTGAAAACAGGATATCTCTTAAGGCTAGCTGGTCTATTATCTTTATCGTTATATCTTAGACATTTATCCGACATATCTCTATATTTCTAGTATTCAGTATAAATACATTACGGATTATTTGCATGCAGAAATACGAAACAGATCTGCAATTTTACTAATAAGCAAATATCGTAAGAGAGCGTAGAGTTTTCTTTTTGCCCCCAGAAATAGTGGGGTGTTATAAGTATGACGTGTATGTGTGTATGTCTGAATCATCATAGCTGTTTAAGTAATGGACTTATTGTGAAGCGGGTTTTTTAAAAAAGCACACACATGTACATGTGTTTATGGATATGACGTGGTAATGGTATATCTATACTTACACTATAAAGAGGAAAATATTTATTTTTGTATGTTAGTAACGTAAACTCCAATACCCGATTTTCATATTATCCTTGAGTAACATAGTTTATATGCAAAGCCGAGCACGGGCTTGAAAACTACGCGGGCGAAGCCACGGGTATAAGCTAGGACTCTCTAGCTAGTATAAGGTAGTGAGTCCTAAAGATATCTTGGGCCCCAAACCATATAGAAGCGGAAGCGGGAGCTCTTTTGACAAGTCAAACAACAAAATAAAATATAAAATGTATCACTTAAAATTGAAAATTGACCATGTACCACCGGTTCGGAATGCAGCTCTACAGAGAAGAGCCGACAAAAACTCTGTAGTTGCTCTTTTTAGATTTTTAGGTACAAGACTGGATATAAGATTTGTGAGAGCAAACTCGCGCAATAGTCGTAAAGGGCCAAACATCTGCCAGATATAGTCAACAATAGTAAGTCACCTTCTAATTCCCGAGCCAATCGACCCACAGTAACGGCACCGGTTTACAAGCATAACGCATGTGGCAGCCATCGCCCTCCTCCTTAATGCAGGGAAGAGAACTACCCGCCACACGACGCCACCACTGTCATGAGTCTTAAAGTGAGCATGACGCGAGAAGTAGATTATGTTCCGCACTTTACAGTAGATTACGTCCTATTTCTTCGAAGAGTTTTACGTAGGAAGTTTGAAATGAGCTCTAGTTCTTAAAAAGTCAAAATTAAAAAGAGAAATGTCACAGCCCTAATGACTTTGTTAAAAACATGTCATGCGCATACCATACGACAGGTCGTGTAGTGCCAAAACCATCGTTATGGATTTAACGGTGTCACCTGGGATCATTGAACTTCCTAACACTGTGTTTACCGTGTCCATAGAAACTGATTGCTTACTTTATGACTAACCCTTTGCTCAATCAAAAATAAAAACTCATTTAGACAACTTGGCTCTATACCGCTCTTTTGCAAATTCCAACAGAAAAATATTCAAAAATTACCATTTCAAGTATAAATTTAACATTTACCTATAACCGGCTCGCAAAGCACGTCACCTAGAAGAGCGGGCAAGAAACTCTGTAGTTTCTTTTGCAAATTATAGGTCTGGTTTACAAAAAGCACTACACAGCATAGTGAGAGCAAATTCGCCAGATGAGAGAAACACGCTACACGTTTACATAATCAATGACGAATAGGCCTAGTTAGCCAAATCAGATTAGACTGGTGACGACCTCGTCAAATTGTAACTAATAAAGGCACTGTGACGGATTAAGCATACACAGTGTCACCACCCCATTTCGTCCTGAGGGTGTCTTAAGAGCCGACAAAAGGAAGTGATAAGGCCGTAAAACTGGCCGCAAGAGATGGCAAACTTGACCAGAAACCCAATGCCAACCCGTCTGGCCAGCGTGGCATAGTAGGCTAATTACCCACCATGTAGTTGGAGGAGGCCCGACAGCAGTGGGTCAGTTATGGGTTGAGAAGAAGAAGGCAGAAACAAAAGTCACAAGCCTACTCAACTGTACATTGCGCAGTTGCAAGCTTTAACAGCTCCGTAGCAATAAATACTACGCATTGCACTGTCAAATGTTGTTTTAATCAGCTGGACATTATCATAACACTATTTCTTACGCCGTATTCACGTAAGGACAGTACTGGGATAACATCTAAAAAACCTACACATCATGGCAACCTTGTAAAACGAGAACAGTTGATCGCTTACAAGATAAGGATGTGCGTTCCATGTGGAAGGAAACTCGTCGCATCGGAATCCGTTGAGCTGATAAAATTCTTGCTTAAGGGCGCGGTAAAAATTTTGCGCCGTATTCTTACTTTAAACTCGTCATAAAATGTATACGGTGACGTCGACAGTGACCAATATAGTAACAGCAAAATAGACAATAAACATTTGATACAATCCCTGTGCCAACACATCTTGCCACAGCATGGCATAGTAGGCTAATTGCTCTCCATGAATTTAACGGAGGTACATTATTATTAGGAATTACATAAGAGCATGAATGAGCGTAATCAGTCCATAGAATACCCACTGCTGATTCGGGCCTCTTCCAGTTACATGGAGGGTTTTTAGCCTACTGTGCCACACTGGCGAAACGGGTTGCCACAGGTTTTTGGTACAACCCCTCGACTGTGCTGCCACCTTGTCGTGGTGAGGGGGCTTGAGTGCCTCAATGATCCGTGGAGCCATACCGGCCAGGGCCTTCCATGCCGGGCGGGCCCACGGAGTGGCACCCAGCGCCGCAGTGGACTGAGGCTCCAGGGACTCCTCTGTCCTCAGAGTTGTCCTGGACCGCTGCGGTGCACCAACGCCCTTGGGTTGTCGATAACCCGAGGGCTGACGGGCCTCCTTCTGCGAGGCCGTTATGTCGCAGAAGGGGGCTGCGGGGCGGGTCCCAAAGGAGGGAGCTCCGGCTGACCCGCGCCGTGGACGGAGGCTGGAGGGGGGTCGTGACGATGCGAACCCCTTCTGCCCTCGCCTGAGAGTCCGGTGGTGGGTCGGAGGAACCGCCACCGACGAAAACCTCGATGACTGAGACTGAGACTCTCTGACAGTCGCTTGCCCGTTGCGGGCACCACGCCGGGCGGTCACAGTCGAATGCGTTTACGCGAACTTGTGGCGCCCCAGCGCGCCGTGTGAGGGTATACCGCTGGGGTTTTAGTGGGTAGAGGACTCTTGGGTAGACGACCCTCGTCGGAGTCCCACATAATCACCGACCTCTCCCCCGGGGGGCGGTGGTATGCATAAAGCATTTCCCCAGCGACAAAAAAAAAGGTATTTGGTACCTATATATAGGTACCTATATATAGGTATATTTAATTTCCCCGGTCCCTTAAACTCCATTCTAGGGAAGCGCAAAGTCGTAGTCCGCAGAATACCAATCTGCAACATCAGAATTTTATCTGGAAACTGCAGACACTTGGGCTATCAGCACAAATAACAGTTACTGAAGTCAAACTAAAGCTCAACGGAATAGCTACCATTATAGTATCTCGGCAATAACAATAATCGCACTCCTTCTTGATTTCTTAGCGGGCTTAGCGGACCTTAAGCGTTAAGCGACGTCTACTAGTAGTACTTCTCAGCCCATATATGACCCACTGCTGCATCGGGCCACCTCCAACCTCCAACTACATAGAAGGTAATTAGCCTACTGCGCTACGCTGGCCTGATGGGTTCGCATGGGGTATCATAAGTATCAACTTCTTTTACGGCAAGGCTTTCGGCCCTATGATTTCTTTTTGTCGGCTCTACGACACCCTCAGGATGAAATGGGGTGATGACACTATGTATTCTGAATCCGTCACCACACAGAAATCCGTCACCGCGACGTCTAGGTTTGCTCAAAGTGGGATAGGTGGGATGGTTTGAAACAGCCAACCTGATCCGTGCTTCGGAGAACATGTTAAGCCGTCGGTTTCGGCTGCCTGGGCTCACTAGATGGTTCATGGAGGGCAGACGGCAATCAATTCATGAAAATACTGTCAGATAGCCAAATTTTGTTACACTGGTGCTGATCCCATTGAAATTGGGAAAAAGGCGAGGGAGATATAATAATAATAATTTTATTTCTGACAATATACGGATATACAGCTGACCTATTTTCCAACTTTTTTTAAATTTAGACAGATATTTCAACTATCTAATCAGATATCTAACTATGAAGTCTAACTATGAAATCTAACTAAAAATCTCAAATAGTTATATAAATATGAAGATTAGAGCCATATCATACACGTTTTTAGTAATCAATTTTAAAGAGAATAATACAAACACAACATAATTCGTCACGAAAAAGAGAAAGGTGGCTTGCATCTTTGCATCATCTTTAATGATAAAATTAGACGTATTAAATTCTTTTTTGCGCTATTCCTATTTTTATTTATTTATTATGGAATACAGCTAGCTAGCTATTTATGAGCATGTAACTATAAATTTGCCTATCTACATCATAAAGGCAGTCGTAGATAGCAATACTGTCATTATCAAATCTTCAACCTATTGTGACCGTAACTTTAAAATTATACGTCCAACGGTACCGGATTTTTTAATAAATATCAATCAAGACATTATCGATTATCGACCACAGAATCGATTCCAATCGCTTCGATTTATTACTTCATTAATCACCACGAAACATTTTACGGACGTCGGTGTGTCCTTTTACCCCATAAAATTAACCAGAAGCGGCCACCAAAGCCCGGATAGATCGATATCGATAAAAATAAATCGATAAGCTTATCTAGAGATCCTTCGGCGCAATAAATACAAGTAGCCTCAATTTGTCCACCATAAAGTGCTTCAAGATGCAATTTGTCAACGTCACATCGCAATGCGTATCGATGCATCGGAATGGACCGATCCAGATCGATATCAATTCTTTGTATCGATACTGACGATTATCCGATTGTGTAGTTGACTCTGGGCGCGCATGCAGCCGGAATTGCTAATCGATGACGCTATATTCGCATGCAAAGTCGATTGTTTTGTTGATTCGAATTTTGAATATCAATAACCAATTTCATTGTATTGAATACAGATGTAGATTAATGAAGTTTGTTATGAATGCAACACAATTAGAGGTCGATGCACTTTTGTTTCTTGAAATTTTATTAAGAGGACGGGAACTCCTTTGCTATCTTCGCATACTCGTTACCAGTGTCACTGAATTATAAATACAAAATAGCGATGACAAAAAATCGCTTTAAAAAATATACATGGCTGGCGCAAGTGTCATGACTAGAAAATTAAACACACTAACGCACAAAAATAATGGTATAACACACATTGCACAAGAGAATTTGGATATTGAAAACATTTAAAAAAGAAATTGTCTAAGTGTGTTTTTTCCGGCTAATCTCAGAAATCGTCGTTTCAGCCCAAACATGACCCACTACTGGGTCGGGCCTCCTCCAAATTTATGGAGGGAAATTAGCCTACTGTGCCACGCTGGCAAGACCCACCCAGGGTTTTCAAGTTTTCCTTCTCATGAGACTAGGTGATCGGCCTCTTACTTTCTTTTATTCGCCTCTTACGACACCCTAAAGATATAAATAATATAAATAAATATCCTTGGACATTTCACACAACGCCATCTCGTCCCAAGCTAAGCAACTTAATGCTTGTGTTATGGTAACGTATATACTTTTAAACAAATTTTTATTTGTAAATACCTAGAGCCGGAACAAATACTTGTAGGTCGTACAAATATTTCTTCCGTGCGGGAATCGAACCCGCGACATGCTGCGCAGCAGTCGAACGCTCAACCACTGCGCCAACCGTGTCGGACTTTCACACACAGATTGCCGATGTAATGTAACAAGGAGTAACAACAACTGGTACTGGAACTTGGTAACAACAAACACAAAGTAACAAACATTACTTTTACTGACACCCACCCTTGCTTTCAAGGATCCCATAATAACTCATTTCCGTGTGGTGACGGATTTAGAATACATAGTATTACCACCCCCTTTCATCCTGAGGGTGTCGTAAGACCCGACAAAAGGAAATGTTTATTTAAAAAACTGTTCCTTATATTATGCCCTATGTCATAATTTCGGCTGGCAATAGGATTTTTTCCTCTGTATGTATTGGCCGAAGAAGCCCCTAAACTGTGACGCAATAAAGGCTTGATTGTACAAATATCATTAGTACACGCTCCTTGGAGGTAAGCAACGGGTTAGGCGAAAGGCTACCGAGGTAAGGTCGAAGATCAGCGGTGTATCATAACTCGCGAGCCATTTGAGCAACGTGCTTAAGAATTAAGATGCATTAGATATGCTTAACTAGCCATTCAATTGAATATCTGATTAACGACATATGACCCTGTCTAATGAAGCCAGCGGAGACTGTTGAGAGATTTGTCGTCAGTTCGGTGAAGTAGTTTCTAATTATATTGTACTAGCTTTTCCGCGCCACTTCGCCTGCGTGTACTTTGAAACCGTGCTTATCTCCGCTTCGCATATAGCCTATGTTACTTAGAGATAATATAAGATGTTATTGTGAATAAAAATTGAAAATAAAATAAAATTTTACACAATCGCAATTTTCTTAGGATCCCTATATTTTTTTTGAAAATAAATGTATCCAACACGGAAATTTTCTTTGAAATCAGACTATCCGTTCAGAAATATTTAACTTCCTGATATACTTAGTTTACGAGAGTAAAATTATAAACGAGAAGAATCGATCCGAAAATATTCCATTTCCTTGTCGAATAATTTCGCAACGTCACTATTTAGTACTTGTCATAACGTTGCAACACTGAAATTGTCAAATCTGGAATCGAATTAAAATTCCGAGTATAGTAGTTCCCGAGATAAGCGCGTTCAAGCATTTAAAGTAGTATATTTATAGAGATTAACCTACCTAGCTTTTGAACAGTATAGTTCGACAGATACAAGCAGTTAGTTTAGGGATATAAAATGTTTGCTTTGATTAATTCTATTGCAATTTCTCCTATGTTTTCTCACCTTTACAAGCTTCCTTGGACGTGTACAAATACATATTTGAAATCAAATTCACGCCCCGTTAGCGAATTTGGTTTTAAAATATGTATTTGTACATCGCTGGCCAGACGTGTTCGCACAGTGTTTCGTATAAAGTTTTCCTTCTCTTGCGGCTAGGTTATATGCCTTTTCATTTCTTTTGTCGGCTCATACGACACTTTGCGGCTGGAATAGGGCAGTGACACTATGTAATCTAAATCCCTCACCAGACGGTTTATCAGCTGCTGGGCGGCCTGCTATTTATCGGACATTTATGCAACCTGCCAGGAAGCTGATATCGATGTTTTTACCACTAATACCAATAATTTAAAGATAATCTTAGCCAAAAAATTTTTCAACTCTACTGACTAATTATATTTTTACTTTTTTTTTATATCCACACCCAATTACACGCATTGTCTTGCTACATGCTTAAGTCATAACTGGTGTACCGTCAGTAATTTTCTTCTTTTTAATTATACAATACATTGTATTGTACATTATAAACAGTAGTGAAAACTTGTAATTGGCCATATTCCAAATCATTTGTTTTGTGCACTGTACCTATTAGCTGTAAGTTTTCCATAAATAATAAAATAATAAAAATAAAAAAATAATTTATGTCCTTGCCTGCTTACTAAATGATATAAAGAGCATGACAATGGAGACAAATGCCCAAAAAGAATGAACACATTTGACATGAACCCATCTAGCCAGCGTGTCACAGTAAGCTAGTTTCTGTCTATTTTAATGTATGGCTGGCAAAAATCTTGAGCAAAAAGTGTCGTAGGAAAATTGTCACGTCATGAACCATCTGTGATCCGGCTGAATTTAAGTTAGGCCGATTTAGCATAATGTATTTTAATGCCGAGATGATGATCACAAGAAAGGCGCTTTTGTGCGTGAATAGTTTGAATATTCAAGTATTGTTTTCGCAAAAGTGCATATCTATTGGCCATTCAAACACGTCGCCATGATGCCATCTTCCACGTGACTTCCTGAATGCGCTGGCGAACATCCAAAGGTATGCACGGAAGCGGCCGTAATGGCTTTCAAACGGAGCTACTGTTTCTCAAAGTTCTTGGTCGCAAAGAATTGGGATAACCGAAGAGTTTTTACAACAAATACAAACGAGGCGTAGTGTGAAAGTAGATGAATGAAAGATAGAGGCAGACCAAATAAAAATGACTGGATTGGGCCCCTGTCCCACGCCAGGTCTCCATACACACCTATCAGTCGTCATATCTACAGTCACACCTTTCATACACAATTCCTCATTCTTACAATCCATGCATCTCTTCGCCAGCAAGAAACTCTTTAGTTACTTTTTTTTTCAAATAATTGGTCTTGTTTACAAAGTTAGATGGCGGACCAAGGCCCTCAAGGTCGTGGAGAATTTTCCCCATTTGGGGAGCGCATCCAGTTACCCTGAAGCGGGCAGTTGAGGAACGCTGTTGGTTTAGTGGATAGGCACTATTTATCATCTTTTCGCATCCCGGAGTCCCGCATACGCCGGCTAGCTGCCAATGGACGGGTAAATAATGAGGGCCTCCAAACAAAAAAAAATGTCGCAGGAGTGACATCTCTGATGTTGCATATTTGAGGGTAGCAACTTACTATCACACGATATTCATGCTTGAGAGTCACCCTGATGGTATATAGAACTCCTATTCAGAGGTCATTATGATGTAGTTCCGTTCCGGAAGTAGCCGTCTGGCCAGCGTGGCACAGTAGGCTAATTACCCTCCCTGTGATGGGTGGACGCCCAACTCAGCAGTGGGTCATTTATGGGCTGAGTGTATTATGTACTTTTATTTCTATTCCTCGTGGCCCCAACCTACGATTGAGAAACACTGCCATTATTGCAACTAAGCTGCCAAGTATATGCGCATTTATTTGCTATTCAAACAGGGAACCATTGATGTGAAGTCATTGATGAAGTGATAGGGATTTTATTTTACGCTTTCTTACCACATTTTATATGTGTGGACTTAAAATACATTATGTCACCAGCCCATTCCACCCAGAGTGTGTCATAAGATTCGACAATAAGAAATAACAAGGCAGAAAACTTTGCCGCAAGACAAGGAAAAATTGTAAATTGTATGAACACGTCTGGCCGGCGTGACTCAGTAGGCTAATTGCCCTCCACCAGTTGTGGAGGCCTGACTTAGCAGTGGGTCATGGGCTGAGTAGTAATAGAAAATAAACGCATTTCACCCTGGAGGTGTCAGAGCCGTACTCAACTAAATGACAAGGTTTTCTCCTTTTTTTTTATACGTCGGAGACCCTCATGGATACCCGGCCGTTGGGAACTGGCCGGGGTATGTGGGACTCCAAGGCGCGTAGAGATGGTGAATTGCGCCCCGACCTACCCACTAAAACCTGCCGTCCCCGACGGAAGATCAGCGTTGGTTGGCAACAACCAGCATTATGCTGAGTCTGGGTCGGTTTGTGGCAAGACTTAAAAATACAATTGTTTTTTAATCTAATTTTAAAATCTTCTCATGTGTTTGTTTGTCATTGTATTTTTTTTTTGTCTTGTGCCACAATAAAGATTATGTCTATGTCTATGTCTAAAACCGACGGCGATCCTCGACTGCCGAAACCAGGGCCACGGGAATCACTCCCATTACGGGAGCATGCTCCGTGACCTTGGGGGCCTTGGCCCGCCTCTTATAAAGCTAGTGGAGCCCCATGCTCCAAGGCGGGCCCCTCCGATTATGAGGCAGGGGGGCTGTATTGCCCTCCCCCTCCGCGGCGCGCTATCCTCCCGGGGCCTGTTTTGCGCAGGCGACGGACTTCCCTGGTCAATCGCCCGCAGGCCCACTTACGGCGGGCGGAGGTCAGCCAACGCCCTTCGGCACCTTGGGCGCTGGGAGGCCAACTCTCTGGCCCGTTCCGCCTCCTCCTTGGGTGTAAGGTTTTCTCCCTAACGCAACCTATCCACGTGAGAAGAACTTGATATGAAACTCTATACCGACCCGTCTAACTAGTCACGTAGCACAGTAGATAGAGTCAGCAGAGTGTATTGTCAATTTTTTTTATAATCAAAATATTTATGATATAAAAAATGGCGAATCCTTATCTAGTCTGACACGCCAACCGATAAATATAGAAAAGAATGACTGATAGAGCAATTTTCATTTTAGTGCAGTTTATCAATGTACAGATAACGTTCGGTAACAAAATATATTTTGGTTATAATACATCAATTGCTCAGCTTGTTGAAATTGTGTATGCGGTTTACATATTTGAAAACTTAAGTTTGACTTATTGTGATAAAGCTGTGAAATGTGTTCATTTATACGAGAAACAGTTGCTAGGGTACTGTGATAACAACGGCAGTGGTATAACCTAAGAATCACTGATATAATTTCATAAAAGTCTCTATTTGCGCGTGTGACGATTAGAACCGATAGATGAACATTTTTTTTAAGCAACTACAATGTAAACATTTTAGCAGATGTGTTTATTACCGGGGTATTAGAACAAAAAGGCACCAATTAGAACAAAAGAAAAAATATCTTCCAACACACTAATATTTATTAGTATTTATATTAGTGTGTTTAGATTCAGCAATAGCTAACGAATATATAAACACTTAAAGGTATGTTTACTCCGATATTACTTTATCCGTGGCTGGCTATCATCATTCACGAACCAATATATGCTGTAGTATGTAGTTAGTGTAGTTATGAACTTCATTGGTTTGGGTTGTTCTATACTGTTTCTTCAAGTTTGTCATCTATTCATTATAAGGCTAAGTTCATATGTCGTGTCTTTCATTGCGTCCTGTGACACCTTCAGTACGGAATGGGGAGGCATTATTTATTTTCAGTCAGTCACTATACACGTATTCTAGCCAAGAATATATCATATTTCCTACTATTATAGTATCCTTAATATCACAGTAGGAATATAGATGCGCTACGTAACGATAACGTCCAAGGATAATAAATCTATACTCTATACTAATATATAAAGCTGCAGAGTTTGTTTGTTTGTTTGAACGCGCTAATCTCAGGAACTACTGGTCCGATTTCAAAAAATCTTTCAGTGTTAGATAGTCCATTTATCGAGGAAGGTTATAGGCTATATTTTATTTTCAAAAGAATTAGGGATCCGTATGAAAATTGCGATTTTGTAAACCAAGGTGCAAAATCGAAAACCTATTTATGCGTGCGCTGCAAAAACAATTGACAATAGAACAAAATAATGTACTACGGGTTTGTAGGTCTTATAAAGATCTACAAAAAAGTCAGAGCACATATCTAACTATCATAGGTTAGTCACAATAACCGATTTTATGTTCATAAAAAATATGCACGGGTTCGAAGCCCACGCGGCCGAAGCCGCGCGCAAAAGCTAGTAAGTTTATAGTCACAATACAATAGAACAGAATATTCATTACTTCTCCTTAAAAATAGCACATAATATTAAACAAACAATACAAATACTGGATTTTATTTCTTGATATATCTTATATTTTTCATTGCAGAAGTACAAGACATTTGGCTGATAAAACATTGGATGAGAAGAATGCTCAAGAATTATTGTGAGACAACATAAGAACCATATTTATGGTTTCGGAAAAAAGAAAAAATATTATTAACACGTTAATAAACACTATACACGCAATACACATATTGTATAGTAGCATATCAGTAGTAGTAAGTTAATCTATATTAAATATTCTATCATGGGTGATTTAGTTTACAAAAAACGTCCAGGCACTTCTGGCATTTCGGGTCAATTGTATGAGACAAAACTAACTAGTTTAATATTGTACAGGGCTATGCATGATGAGGATATTGAAGATTTCTACATAGGCACTAACATAGACGACCTTGGAGTATTCGATGATATATGCTTCCGAGTCAAAGTCAAAGGCTTTCAAAAACATTTAGCAGTATTCTTACAAGCCAAACATAAAGAGGATCATAATAAAGTATTCACGCTAAAAATGACGGACTTAGCAAATTATTTTAACAGTTTTTTAAATATCAAAAACAAATTTAATTTAAATGCTGATAATGGTTTGTTTAAATGTAAATACGAAGATGTAGAGTGCGTCTTAGTATATTATACAACAACAAGAGATAACTTACTTAAAAATCTTCACGTAAATTATTTCGCAAATAAATTAAACGACTTGATTAGTACTGACGATGGAGGCGCACAATTGCAATATGGTGCTGAAGAGGTAATGTTCTTAAGCAAATTGTTACTGCATGAGGAAATTAAGGAACTTGCTCACATTCTGGTAAAATACTACAGAAATGGTCAAAAAAACAGTCGAATGCTTTTGAATGAAAAACTGATACAGAAATATCATGTCATATTGGCAGATCATGTATTAAAAATGTCTCTTTCAACACATCAAGAATACAGTTCCGGAGTTTTTCGAGAAGAATTTTTCCATACTACGAATGAAAATCTTATTGTATTGAAGCATAATTTATGTTCAGAAATGTTATTAACTCAAGAGAAAGTTGCTTTAAGTCAAAACACCGATTTTTACATATCTTCATTTTTTAATTCTCAGTGTGTTTATACGCTTAGTAAAGTCATTGGTAATATTGTGAAATATAATAAAAATACTGAACGATTGGAGTTTATTGATAAAAGTAGAGCAGATGACTTCAAAATTCGGCTCCAAAATATACCGGTCACTCCATCGATGGTCGGTGAAGCTATGGAAATGGCAGGGGTACCATTATTACAGAGTATAACATTTAATTTTCACCAATCATTTGGTAATAACGACTTAACACTACGGGGAAATAATGCTAAAGTAGAAAAAAGATTACAATATTTAGCTGCTAATATCAGAGGACTGCTAGAAAATAGCCGAATCAAAATAATTGGTAAGAAACTCCTGAAAGTTGTGAAGTTGGACGAAAATTATGGAGATACGGGATTTTTAAAAATTAATGGTGGTATAGGTGGAGCAGTTGGCAACCTATTAGTAATCGATAACGAAACGCGCTTGCTGAAATTTCAAGATGAAAATGGTTTAAATGGTTTTGCTTACAGATTATACAAACAAATTAAAAACATAGACAACTTGGAACAATACAGATTTGACGTACAAATAGACTACTTTCCAAAGCTTTTATTTAACAATAACACACGTGACAAGAATTTATCAAGCGAGTTTTTTAATAGTCTATTGTTTTACACCAACCAAGCTAAAGAAGATATGGTGGAAAACATTTTAAAGCAAATGATTAACCGCAGTTGGTGTGGTGTGGACAATAGACAATTCCAAGTAAAATCGGATGCTATATTTTTAAAATATCATGACACGATCCAAAAATGGTGGATGAATAAAAGTATAGGACAATATCTTACAAAGGAATATAATGTCCTTGATAATGTAAGCAACGATTTATTAGAAGATCCGTTATTATGTCTTACAAATATGTACTATAGTAACATCGTGAACAAAATGGATCTTGTATACAATATAGAAGTAGTTAAACTATTGCGATTAAATCCAAAAGAAAGGGCAACGATTATGGTCACAGATGCTGTTGCTTTAACCATTATTAAAATTAGTCAGTATTTCAAAGGACATAGTTGCAGGGTGTTAGATTTGAACTACATCTCAAGTCTTCCGACCAAAGATTGCAATCGTATAATAAATGCATTGTCTACGACCCAATCTTCTGAACCCATTATCCTAGCTTGTAGCAACTGTATAGAAATTAAAACACCTGAACAAACCAACGTGTTGAATGCATTACAAAAAAACAAAATCATAATCGTTACCAATTATATAGCATTCCAAAAAATACAACCGTATTTAACAGTTAAATATTTTCAAGTTATTGATGAATGCAACTTATCTGAGCTTACAGAAAAATCCCAAGCAAATGTCATTAAACATGCTAAAGTTGTGTTCCAAGGCGTCAATGTTAATTTAGATTTACTTATAGACGCCAAATCAAAGTCATTAATTAAAGGTTACCATCTAAATAAAATAATTAAGAATGAGGCGATTCATTTGGGTAATCCGCTCACCGATCCAAGATACGAAGATATGAAGAAATACTTTGTTTTAAGAAGCATTACAAAAAAAATTAAACATGCCAATGACAATGAAACTGAGCTTGAAGAAAATTCGGATATAGAAATGGATCAATGCGGTAGTTTGTTAAATACCTCTAATGGTATTTCAGCTGAACTTATAATGTTACATACTTTATATGATATACCTGATCAGAATATTGTTATCACTGCTGGTCCTGGAATGGGAAAATCGTCTTTATTAACGCATCTAGCTGTGCAAACAAAAGCAAATCATTCTAGGGTATGGATCGTAAGACTAAATCTATTGGATTATTCAAGACATTTTTTAGCATGGCAGCAAAACAAAGTGGACATTGATTTAATTAATTCCATGAAGTTAATTTGTAAAAGTGTGATATACCACAAAGAAACTTCTGTTGTTAGTAATGAGGATATAGATTTGTATAGCATAAATGATGAAATACTATTAAACAGTGACAATAAAAATATAAGTGACGGCAGTATTTTAGAACTAAAACTATTCCTTAATTTTTATAATCATTACCAGGTGCAATTTCTTTTTGATGGATTTGATGAAGTATGTCCACACTATGAAAATGAAGTACTAAAATTTTTGAAGGTCATGAAATACTCTAATGTACACAAGCACCGAATCGTTGTTACGTCTCGAACGTATAATAATATCCAACATCTTTTAGCGAATGAATTTGAACTGTATAAACTTAATTATTTATATTTTGAGCAGCAAAAAATATTTTTAGAAAAGTTTTTAGAAACGAAATTGAATTTAAATGACCTTAATTTAGAACAACTTGAAAAATTGAACAATTTTGTAACATTTATCAAGCAATCTTATACTTGGGGAAACGACAAAGAATTATGTACTGTTTCGAAATGCCAAACCCTGCCATTACATTACATTTACTTGGATGTCGTTAATTATTATCAAAAACAAATCAAACACGTGTTATATTTACGGAATAAAGGAAAATATTTAAAATTGTGGAATGTGGATGTATTTCTAATTAAAACTTGCAAACAATTCAATGGTAGACTTAGTGATAAAAATACTATGCGCAAACTTATCACAACACCACTTCATCTGTTTATTTTGGCTGATCATTTCCAAAGTGAGATCCGAAACACCAAAATTGATACCAAATGGGATTTAAATTTCAATTCATCTTTACTTTTCGAACGTTTCCTGGAGACAAAACTAAAAAGCATACGTTTTGAAGATAAAAATAAAATGGATCTAAGCATACCAGATGTAAGATTTACTTTTGAGAGGGAACGTAAAGAATTTATCACCATTCATAAAAAGTTAGCAGCTTATGCGTATTTCCATGAGAAAGATTATCCTTTATTATATCATGAAAGTGAAATCAGTGAAATTAGGGCAATGATACAATTAATAAAATCTGGAGAAGAAAAAACTGGTGTAGTTTGCAGCGTGGTTAATGATACTCCAAAATTTGTGCATTTTTCGTTCACAGAATATTTTGCAGCTGGTTTTTTTTGCGATGTACTCAAACAGGAAAAATGTTATGACAAATTAGTGTCACTTTGGAGTTTTGTTATTAATTCTATGTTTTTTAATTACAATATTGGTCTTCTAAATATTATGGATGATAAATTAATAATTGATGATGAACTGAAAGCCATTAGTGCTGAAGAACATAACAGAAAAATAATAGCTATATTGTTATTAGAACAAAGTGAAGGCAGTATGGAATATGTTATAGACAAGTTCACTCATGATGATGTATTCTTAGAATTAGTAATTCGTTCATCATTATCCATAGCAATAAATGATAATTTAAAGAATTTTCTGTGGCTTTTTACATTTTCTCTAGAACTCAATATAAATTCAGACAATTTAGATACTTTTATTAAAATATTTGCCAAGACACAGATTTTGCAAGATGCTGTAATTTCACAAAGGCATGAATTTATCAATGCAGTACTTAATATAGTAAGAAAAATAGATGAATCTAAACTCAAGTATTTATTTGACAATAATATTAGGTGCTTTATAGACTGTAGTGATAGCAATGAATGTATAATTGACAATATATTAGGGTGCCTTCGTAATAAACTTTTATCCCGAGTTAATTACAATAGTGATTTTGAATGTTGATAAGCTAGAATCAGAAAATTTATATAAGATTTTTACCATTACCTAAACGTTAAGTGACAATTGCTTATGTGTATAAAATGTGATCAAGACATAATACAAAAATAAAATTCTTGCGCACTGACAAACTGATGATAGATTTGAATAACCGTCTTGAAAATTTATTTTCTTTTTTCAACAGCCCACCGACACATTTTATTTCTGAAACAGAAATTTTGTATTCCAACAAAACGAAAATAGATCGGAACTCATACTACACCTATGAAACAGACAAATTACTGAATGCACGTATAAACTTGATAGATATTGACAACCAAGTAATTTCTAAAACGACAAAAGACATTATAATATTTCATAAATAGGAACAGTTACTATTGGAAAACTAAATGGTCGTTTTTTTTTTTATTTGTATGTATTTAAAGACTATCCTTCGTTATCTTTTCGATCCGATTCCCTTGTAAGGGTGTTACCCCCACTAGTAGTACATAACACTTTAAAGTGAATACTTTTTTAAATGTACACAGATTATCATCTATTTCTTGTAATTTATTTATATAATAGTATTTATTTTCTATGACAGCACTCCTGCACTCCTGCCTGTATCAATGCTCAATACAAACACATTATTCACAAACACAAAAGACACACAGAACCCGAGCAAAGCATCTCTGGTACACAAAGACTCGACCCTGAAATCAAACCGGGACTCCACTAACAGTGTGTTAGTGGCTGTGTTAGAGCAGAGCTTCTTGTCAAATAATTTTCCTTTTCGCTTTCGAAACCCCAATGATGAAAGAGGTTTGTTAACCCAATACCTTAGCCATTAATGCAAATCTGGTAAACTTTGTCAGTGTACATCATTTCAGCCAAAACACGTCCACTGCTGGACATAGGCCTCCCCCAAGGATCTCCACAAAGGCCGGTCCTGGGCCATAAACATAAAAAGTACATAAACACTAGTAATGATCTAAGACACTAGTATATTAATTGGAAGAACTAAATCATTGCACCTACAAACGATGTTCGTCGTATAAACATTTTGACCATAATTAAGATGCAATGTCATGTCGGTGAAACGTACCCATTTTGTCTCGACCATAATTCGATGGACACTAATAAGCATCTTCCGTGCTGTCCCCACGAAGGCTTTGAAGTCATCTCTCATTTGAAGTCTGTTGTAAGTTAATTTAAGATAATTTTATTAGAACCTAACGGAGTTTCATTTTAGGGTTGGCACAACATCCGAGCCGTTTAACCAAATTTAATAAAATAAGATGGGTTTGCATTTATGATGAATCACGGGTCCAAACAAACTAATTAAAAATGTATAATAATTGTGCTCTTTGATTGTCGATTTTGGCAGGGTGTCATATTTTGGGTTCGTGAATCCGTCGTCGAAATCGAATTTCCGGCAAGTGTCTTTGTGTAAACCAGAGGCACTTGCTCCGAGTCTGGGTGAAATTTGTAGTCTCGTGAATGTTTGTAGACTGCTCCCACGCCACAGGTTAACGTAATCCCCTGCATTAGTTACGTTGCATGCTCATTATGGGCTCCATCAGAAGGCTCAAAGTCACCCAAAGGGCAATGGAGAGGGCTATGCTTGGAGTTTCCCTGCGAGATCGAATCAGAAATGAGGAGATACGCAGGAAAACCAGGGTCACTGACATAGCCCGCTGAACTGACGCCCGATGGGGCAGAAAAGTTCTCGAATGGCGACGACGTTCCAGAAGACTCAGTGCTGGTAGGCATCCCACACGGTGGACCAACGACCTGGTTTAGGTCGCTGGAAAGCAATGGACGCGGGCGGCCTTTGTGGAGAATCTTGGGGGAGGCCTATGTCCAGCAGAGTACGTCTTTTGGCTGAAATGATAATGATGATGAATTACTTATATGAATTAATTAAAAAGTATGAACTTAAAAAATGCAGTCAGGTATGAGGTAAGTGAGTGATGCAGTGAGACATTCAAAACGAAATATTGAAGTCCTAATTTAAACATACATACATATTTTATTCAGAATGCTAATGTTCTTGTTATGAAGATGTGATATCTTCGTTGGCTTTTCCCGATTCCATCGAGGTCAGGAACGGTACAAGTCTAACCCTCTCTGAGTCCCATCTAGTGGGTCAGGAATCATTTGGTTAAACCAACTGTCAGTTTCAATACTGGCTTCAAGTATCGACTGCTTCAAGTATATTCAAGTGATAGTTGGTGCCGACAGCTTCCAATAAAATTCGTCGTTCGTCGTCGTTTCAGCTGATAAATGACCCACTACTGAGTCGGGCCTCCTAAAAATTTATGGAGGAAAATTAGCCGACTGTGCCACGCTGGCAAGACGGGTTTGCACAGGGTTTGTATCAAGTATTCCTTTCGGCTAGGTGATCTGCCTCTTGCGCTCTTTTAGTCGCCCCTTACGACACCCTCAAGACGGTATGGGTTGGTGACATTGTGTATTCTAAATACGTCAGCCGTGTGGTGACGAATTGTTTGGAGAAATTTCATTCCTCACTATCCGTTAGGGTAATTAATAGAACATGGTTTGAATTACGTATTCCTTTGGGAACGCAATACGCATATACTTGTCAATGTCAAGTGTAGTACAATAGATTAGTCTCTTTCTAAAGGAGGTCTGAGTAAGACGCGTGCCATAATGCATGTTGCAAGAACAAAAAAAAATCTTTTTAGTATTATTTTTACCGAAAGTGGCAACCCTGCTTGTATGCACGCTAACCGCATCCACAAGCCATGTTCGCCCTTTGATCTTTACATAAATATTCTCAATAGTAGCCGTTACCTCAACAATCATATTAACGACTAGTATAGGCCGCGACTTTTCTTGCACAGAAATTAAAACATACCAAAGCTGACCCGAGTTTTTTTAATAACTAATATTCATAACTTTAGTGTACCCCCGATGCAACCGAGAAAATATTAACCTTGAAACAGCTGAACGGACTATAATAAATTATTTCTATGGATCACAGCTTAAAACCTTACTTTGAAACAAAGAGCGCGGCTAAGGTGCCATAGACAGACACATCAAATAAATAAATAAAATAAATATCATTGGACATTTCACACAACGCCATCTCGTCCCAAGTTAAGCAACTTAATACTTGTGTTATGGTAACGAGATGGATGATAAACTACTTATATACATTTTTTTTTGTAAATACATACATATTATAGATAGAAATGACACCCAGACTCCGAGCCAGTGCCTCTGGTTTAGACAAAGATACTGGCCCGACCCCGGAATCGAACCCGGGACCCGTTGATCCAAAGGCGGCACATCTGACCACTAGACCAACGAATCATTTCTATGGATCACAGCTTAAAACCTTACTTTGAAACAAAGAGCGCGGCTAAGGTGCCATAGACAGACACATCAAAGTTATAACCATGTATGACCCAGTGCTGAGTCGGGCCTCTTCCAGATACATAAAGTGTAATCCTACTGTGCCACGCTGGCTAGACGGGTTTCGTATCAAGTTTTACTTCTAGTACCTCTAGGTTATCGGCCTTGTCATTTCCTTGACACCCTCAGGACGGAATGGGGCAGTGACACTGTGTATTCTAAATCCGTCACCACACATTACAACGTCACGGAACTACGACACAATAAAACTAAATCCGCCACACTGCCGTGCTAATGATAAGAGCGGCAAGTGCATGACAGGAAGTTCCTAGAAAATGGCGCTTAAAGTTTTAAATTATTTAACTTTTTGTTGTAACTACACTTATAAAAATCAAAAATGTAATCATACTAGCACTTTTTTATAAACTCTCAAAGACAAAGTTATAGATCTCGATACGGCGATTCCGAAAATGTAACTAACTCAATTTGGTAAAAAATGTTGGTTTCGGCGGTTATAATAAGCGCGGCAGCACAATACAGATGGTAAGATAAAAACTTGATTTACAATACCAAGAACAACGGAAATGTCGATAGATAGTGATCGCTAGTCTATGGATACTGGAAACTATGCCGGTCCTATAAATTAACAATCGTTTCATAATTTCTGTCAATACCGGTTGGACAACGGTTCAATGGAGCGAGTGCGAACTAAGCATTGTCTCATCATCATCCTCTCATCTCTAATGATAAAAGACTTGCCTCGGGAGGTACGTGTACAAGGTAGCTCGTAGAGAACGTGGTAGCGACATGTGGCGGGTCGACCATTTCTCTTTGACATGGTTGAGGAGATCGATGGCTGCCATATGCGTTATGCTTGTGAACAGGTGCCGCTGTTGGGGTACGGGGTTGCGGGGTCGCTTGGGGGGTTCAAGACTAATAATTTCATTTTAATTATTCAATATTTTTTATCATAATATTCATATTTCAGTTGAGCGCCTTTCGTTACCAAGCCCATCTATGTAGTTAGTTATATGCAGGTACACAGTTAAGCCCAACGTCCACCGCCAGCTAAAATAAAATTTGTTTAGTTTAGCTTGCATAGTAGAGCAAGTTTTTCATACATGTGCGTCCACCGACGGTTAACTAACATGTATGAAAAACTGGCTCAATTCGGCTTCATTGTAATATGTCGTTTAAAAAAAAAGACAAGTGTACTGAGTTTCTACCGCCAGGTCTTCTCGGTTGGTGCCGCGTTCCGACTTGGTAGTCATCATTTTTTTTTTCATCATTTCAGCCAAAAGACGTCCACTGCTGGACATAGGCCTCCCCCAAGGATTTCCACAAAGGCCGGTCCTGGGCCGCCCGCATCCACTGCTTTCCGGCGATCTTAACCAGGTCGTCGGTCCACCGTGTGGGAGGCCTACCAGCATGTGGGAGTAGTGTTATAAAAATTATGTATCCGTTGACAATTGTGAACGCCATAATCGGTTTATACAAAGCATTTTTCTATTCCATTCTATTTTGAACATATTCCCTGCTGCCATCACGGCAATAGCAGTGGAGACACAGCGCTGCATACGATCGTGCAGCTCTGACCGCTGTGGTTGGAAATGACCTCTCCCCTCAATATGTACTACTACTGCTCAGCCCATAGATGACCCTCTATTGGGTCGGGCCTCCTCCAGTTGGAGGGTAACTAGCCTACTGGGCCACGCTAGTGGGTTGGCACATGGTTTTGTATCAAGTTTTCCTTCTCTTGCAGATAGATTTTCGGCCTTGTCAAATGACAAGGCCGAAAATCTATCTGAAGGAAATCCTTCTGTTGGCTCTTACGACACCCTCAGGATGGAATGGTGTGGTGACACTGTGTATTCTAGATCCATCTAGATAGTCGCACGTATGGCCGGCATTGACAGGACATGGAAGGCGGTAGAGATCTCTGCTGAGAATCGGGGCATTGCAGATGGGTGGATAGTGTTTTTGTTACACGCTGTATAACATAAATACAGAATAAACATTATTCACTGCCAAACATTTGTAGCGTACTCACAGAACATTCATTACTAATACACAATGATTCAGAGCTGCAATATTTATTATAACAATGCGCTTACGCATCAGCTTGTTTACAATCGCACGTGAGTTATGATTCAACACGTGTCGGTGCGTTTACTAAGTGCTGTCTTTACACGGAATGATGTAAGCATACGGCCATATATTATTGAATGTGGTATGAAACAGACACTATAGCTCGTTCACGTAAGATTGCAGAAAGTCATCAGCGCAACTGCAGGAGACAGGATACTGCAATTGCATTCGGAAGTATACCTTCAACTGATCACTGTGAACTGTGATTTTGCAATTGGAAAAGATTTGATTGGTTAGGTTAGAACAATGATGACTTACTGTGTTCTTACGCGAACGACGTATACATTTATTAATTGCGTTATGAATATTCTTCTTTTCTTATTCTTCTCACCTTGTAAAAAGCCAAGTATGTCAGGCCTCCTGCAATAACAGGAGGGAAATTAGCCCATTCTACCACACTGGCCAGACGGGTTGGGACAGAGTTTTGGTTTAAGTTTTCCTCTATTTGCTATTCAGGACTTGTATGTAAAGTATTTTTAATTCATGTTTTTTTTTTAAATTAGGTTTCTGTACTCTTTCTCTATATAAACTACAAGTGTGGACAATTTTTTACAAAATTGTAAGGTAAGTAAGCCAATAAAAGTTTTATTTCTTATAGGTCATAAAAATAAGCAGACCAAAAATAACCTAATAAGATAGTTACAAAGTTTAATTATATAGCTCGGATTGTTTAAAATGCGCACAGAAAATACATCTCTCGGCCAATATTAAAGTTGAAATTGTCTCACTTTCAACAGCATAGCATAATGTGATCATGTACTCTGTGGTTCGGCCTAAGCTAAAATAATGAAGGAACATATTCCAACAAATCTAGACGACAGGAAGTCTTGCCATTTCGTTTTGCTGTAGGTTCCCCATGATTCATGCATTTTAATATTCTATATCTAAACTAGCGACCCGCCCCGGCTTCGCACGGGTGCAATGATAAACATCTTATTCTTTAAAATATTATGCATGTATTATACATATACATATTATAAACTTCCTCTTGAATCACTCTATCTACACAGGGCTGCAAAACTAAGTATCATACTTTTAAAATTGCAATAACTTTTAACACAAGTTAAACCTTCGAAATAAAAAGGACTACAAAAAAAAAAAAAAGTTTGCTATAGTTATATAGAAAGCGGATTACATTTGCTATAAGTATCTCTAACTTTAAAACACTAGTTTTTTTTTAAAATATATGTAAGAATAAGAAATAAAGAGACATGAGAATAATGATAATGATGATTGCACCATCCATCATTCAATCATCATGAAATCATTATATTAAATACCTGCAAATTATCCACTACTCTCCGCAACCTTTTTGATACCGGGAATTCTGTCTACTGCGATACCTTGCACAGAAGATTGGCTTGGTTTTTTATCTTCTGTTTCTTTCAACGATAGGAAGGTAATGAATTGAGAACTCTAAATCACTCGATCACATGACATATGGTACAGAGGTGTGGTCGCTCGCTATGGGCTCCATCAGAAGGCTCAAAATCACCCAAAGGGCAATGGAGATGGTTATACTCAGAGTTTTGCTGCGAGTTCGAATCAGAAATGAGGAGATACGCGGGAGAACCAGAGTTACCGACATAGCCCACAGGATTAACAAACTTAAGTGGCCATTGCCAATTAAGTTAGTAGATAGGGCACAAAGCTCGCAGGCCTGACGCCCGATGGGGCAAAAAAGTCCTTGAATGGCGACCGTGTTCTGGAAAGCGCAGTGCTGGTAGGCCTCCCACACGGTGGACCGACGACCTGGTTAAGGTCTCCGGAAAGCGATGGCTGGGTGCGGCTCAGGACCGGCCTTTGTGGAAATCTTTGAGGAACCCAATGTAACGCAGTGGACGTCTTTTGGTCGAAATAACAAACTGCCCATGCAACATAGAAAATTGCCTCACAATTCCTTTAAAAAGACGGTTATGACAATATTTACAATACTTTACAGAAAACCGTATTACCGCATTGCTGATTATGTAAACGACCCAGCTGCTTGGGACTAAGCTGTTCAGTGTCAGTATTTTATATTCTTTATTTGGGTTGTGTATGGTAAATAATTATACATATGAAATAGGACCGCAATGAAAAAACACACAAGAACAACAGACAAGGCCTCCGAGTTTCTTGCCAGTTCTTCTTAGCAGTGGTCGCGTTCCGAACTATTGCGGTTGATTTTTTCTATTGTTTTATATGATTATGAATAATGTGTTGACTATTTTTTAAGTGCCCATCGCGACCCCCACAACGCATATTAAACCCTTTCTTATCGAACACGACAAATTGGTCCCAATACATGTCCCGAACGCTCCGACTTAGTTCAAACTCACCCTTATTTGCTTGTTTAGATAGAACAGAAAAAACTGTTCTCTTCTGTTATGTAATTTAAATGTCTCAACGAATCCAATAAAACGCCGAAAACATGGCCACATCAGAAACACCTGGTCTTGCCAATAATTTGCTCACACTCGCTCCACTGTACCGCTATTAGTGACGCTTCCGTATCATAAAGCGTGTATTGTTTGCAGCCAGTGTTTCTCAACTCAAATTCTCAACTAGCAAACTACTATCGCCAAATAAAGCCCGATTCACGCTACAACGGCTACAACGTATGAAGTGATTCATGCTTGAACGTGGCTCGGCCGCGCCGTGCCCCGGCTGTGACCACTTCATACAAAACTAGCTTTTGGGCGCGGCTTCGCTCGCGTGGACTTCGAACCCGTGCTTATCTCTATGCATTTTTTTTATGAATATAAAAGTGGTTATTGTGACTAAACTATGATAGTTAGATATGTGCTCTCGCGAACTTTTTTGTAGATTTTAATAAGACCTACAAATTCGTAGTACTTCATTTTGTTCTATTGTCAATCGTTTTTGCAGCGCACGCATAAATAGGTTTTCGATTTTACACCTTGGGTTACAAAATCGCAATTTTCATACGGATCCCTAATTCTTTTGAAAATAAAATATAGCCTATAACCTTCCTCGATAAATGGACTATCTAACACTGAAAGAATTTTTGAAATCGGACCAGTAGTTCCTGAGATTAGTGCGTTCAAACAAACAAACAAACAAACAAACAAACAAACTCTGCAGCTTTATATATTAGTATAGATATAGATTCACCGCACTATATACACTACTCCGTACGCTTTATACTACACTTTTTGTCTTAGTTTCGCTGGGGAAATGCTTAAAGCATACAGGGGCGGAAACCTAGATACGAACCCATTTGCCAACGTGGTTGGCTACCGTAGCACATAAAGCAAATTTCCACCCATATGATACGAAGATGTCCAAGAAGTAAGTAAGCTGACGTGACCTGCAATAAAATGTCCTCAATACAAAAACAAACCGTAGTTTTAATGGGTCAATTAACAAAAGGTTTAGAACTACTGACCCTAGCTATAGACACCGATCGGCGCAAAATATCAGCTATTGCGTATAGCAATTCAGATAATAATACAGTTTAGGTATCCAGGAATGGATTTAGCTGATTCTTAATGTAGATAGTACATGATGAAACTGAACCGTGTGTGGGCTAGGTTGAGAAAGGTCGAGAAGCGCAATCGAAACCTTACAATTGCAACATGTGATATTGCACTTTATCTTATTGCTTGTAAGTGCTACGATCCCTTAAATCTCCTCAATAATAAAACGTTTTTTTTTACAACAGGCATCTCTTGTTATATGTATAGCAGGGCTCTATAAAGAATTTTAATTCACTGGCTCCTGACTAAATTCCCAGTCCAAATGTCCAGTGACCAGTTTATTGCTGATTTAGAACTTCTAGAAGACTCTATAGACTACATTAGATACCAATTTACATAAATATATATTCCGTGTGGTATCGGATTTAGAATACATATTGTCACCACCCCATCTCATCTTAAGGGTGTCGTACAAGCTAACAGAAGGAAATAACAAGGCCGCAAGAGAAGGAAAACTTGAAAAGAACCCCTGTGCCTACCCGAGTGGCCACACAATAGGGTAATTACACTCCATGTAATTGGAGGAGGCCAAACTCAGTAGTGGGTCATGTATGGGCTGAGTACAGCGTTGCCAGACGTCTCGATTTTGGCGGGACGTCCCGATTATTAAATGAAAATTAAATGTCCCGCGTGTGACAGGCTCAGTCCCGCTTTTCGGGGACAACTCGACCGTCAGCGTGCTGAGAAAGCGTGGGCGGGTGGTACAGACTAGTGTGTACTGGGCTATTTTTGCTAACTATTATCACGTAAACGGGATTTTAATCATTAAAAATAAAAAGATAAATATTTGAAACTTCTGATTATACTTATACGTTTTTTTACTTATTTGTCCCGCTTTCGACGAAAGAATAAGTACCGCTGTTTTGGCACTTGGCACCGCACTTGGCAAAAAAAACTGGCAACGCTGGCTGAGTAGTAGTAGTTACACAATACAATAATAATAATAAAAATAAATATCCTTGGACATTTCACACAACGCCATCTCGTCCCAAGCTAAGCAACATAACTCTTGTGTTATGGTAACGAGATTGATGATAAACTACTTAAATACCTTTTGTTTTGTAAATACATACATATTATAGGTAGAAAACTCCCAGACCCGGAACAAATACTTGTAGGTCGTACAAATATTTCTTCCGTGCCTTTATGAAATCGAACCCTTTAAGACGTATTAATTACGTGAATATGGACGGTTGACTAGTAAAACCGTGGAACATTCAATGTGCGACTTGCCTAATCCAAGCCTAACACGTCCCATACGAAACCTCATTTCACGATCTTATTCAGCTGGTTATCAGAAAGCGATTGATATAATGCGTTCCATAATGAGTATCAACGTTGGCTGGTAATTCTGTTTGTTCAAATATATTGGCTTTTCGCATACGTATTGTGACCTCAATAGTTTGTGAGCATCACGTTGAATTATTCCAAGGGTGGACAGAGGTGTGACTAAACAGTACGAACTAAGTTTTGGCATCGATATCGTCGATCCGAAATCATTCTAATTTCCATCGGGTTTCAGACCCGTGGTCAGTAAGTAAATAAATAAATATCCCTCGACATTTCACACAACGCCATCTCGTCCCAAGCTAAGCAACTTAATGCTTGTGGTACGGTAACGAGATGGATGATTAACTACATATATACATTTTTTTTGTAAAATATACATAACATAGATAGAAAACACCCGGACCCGGAAAAAATAGTTGTAGGTCGTACAAATATTTCTTCCGTGCGGGAATCGAACCCGCGACATGCTGCGCAGCAGTCGATCGCTCAACCACTGCGCCAACCGCGTCATCAGTGGGAGGTATATCAGTAGTCTGAAGCCTAGGGGGCAGGCTGTTCCATAAAAAAAAACATTAAGATATGTATGTGACTGCCTTGTTGGTCTAGTGGTTAGATGTGCCGCCTTTGGATCAACGGGTCCCGGGTTCGATTCCGGGGTCGGGCAAGTGTCTTTGTCTAAACCAGAGGCACTGGCTCGGAGTCACTGTATCTATAATATGTATGTATATATATGTATATGTATGTATACAACAAAAAAAATATATAAGTAGTTTATCATCCATCTCGTTACCATAACACAAGCATTAAGTTGCTTAGCTTGGGACGAGATGGCGTTGTGTGAAATATCCAAGGATATTTATTTATTTATAATTAGGATATAGAATTACGTCGTTCAAGTCAGAAAGCTCAGCAACAAATTTCTAACAGCATTCTTATTTTTATTTATATTTATTTTATTTATAAACTCTTTATTGCACACTATAACAAGAAAGATACAGAAAATAGAAATATTCTTAACGTAAAGTGTACATTGGGCGGCCTTATCGCATACCGCGATCTCTTCCAGGCAACCTTTGTATAAATAATATAAGTAGACAATTTAGAACTGGCGGTCAGTGTGCTCAACCCTATTATTATTTTAACTATACTAATTATGATACTTAAATAGGTTATTAATTACAATTATATATATTTAAATATATATATATTACATTCTATACACAATAAGAAATGCAATACAATGGACGTCTATATAAATAGTGACAATTAAGGCATATCAATTTACAGCACTGATTGCCAGATAGTGTTCTCTTAATTGTTTCTTGAAAATCTGCAAACTTTCTGTACGCATTAAATACTCTGGAAGAGCATTCCAGAGTCTGACTGCCTGTACTGTGAAAGATTTCCCGAAGAAGTCGGTGGTATGAGTGGGGCAATGCAGTTTCAAATTTTGTGACGATCTCAAGGAAAATGAATGCGATTCGTGAAGGAGTTTGAAACGATCCTTTAGATAGGAAGGGGCAGTAGGACTGAACAGTATACTGTATAACAAAGATAGTATGTGAGTATTCCGACGAAGGCGAATTGGGAGCCACTTGAGCTTAGTGCGGAATTCTGAGACATGATCATATTTGCGTAGTCCAAATATGAATCTTATACAAACTTCTACGCAACCCACTTCATTACCCACTACAGTTCATGATGTTATTACATTTAAAATTTTGTAGTTCTTTATCGTCTGCGTGGTGACGAATTTAGAATACATAGTGTCACCACGCCATTCCATCCTGAGGGTTTCGTAAGAGCCGACAGGAGAAAATCACAAGGCTGAAAATGTAGCTACAAGAGAAGGAAAACTTGATATGGGACCCTGTGCCAACCCGTCTGGTCAGCGTGGCGCTGTAGGCTAATTACACTCTATGTAAATGGAGGAGGCCCGACTCAACAGTGGGTTACCTATGGGCTGAGTAGTAGTTCTATAATTGCGGCGTCATATATTCCTTCTCTCTTTCTATTGAAATTGCCCTCAACAGTATTACCATTTGTTATAATAGCTTTGGTATTTACTTGAAAGGCGATTGTATATCAACATGATTGAAGTGTGTACGCCCATAGACAGACACGCCCGACGAATGTGACCGCGACCTTATGGTCATGTACCTTGTAAGGTATTGTAAAAGGGTAGTTGACGCAGCATTTTTTTTAATAAATAATAAATGGGCTTTGTCATTCTAAGTGAGGTCATAGCGGTACACAAAAGAGCAGTTTTATTTAAAATTACTAGCTGTCCCGGCAAACGTTGTTTTGCCAAATAATTAACCATCCCCCGCGCAACCCCCTTCCCCACGCAACCCCATTCCCCGCGCAACCCCCACCATGCGCAACCCCCACCCCGCGCAACCCCCGCGCAATCCTCTAGGTCTTATGGTTCCAGAGATATCGTGATGACTCAATCTATCTATACAACATTGTTTTGCCATGTAATTAAATAGGGGTTGATCGTAGAGGGGTGAAAATTTTGGGATGTTTGTATTTTTTTATGCTGAATCTTAAAAAAATAAAAGCAAAAAATTTTCTCTAAAAAATAAACAATCTTTTTTTTGACCCCTCCTTAAAATTTAGGGGGATGAAAAATAGATGTTGTCCTATTCTCAGACCTACTCAATATGCTCACAAAATTTCATCAAAATCGGTCAAGCCGTTTCGGAGGAGTTTGGATTATATGTTATTTTGAAAAGTCCTCGAATGGCGACAGCGTTCCGGAAAGCGCAGTGATGATAGGCCTCCCATACGGTGAACTGACGACCTGCCGCTGGAAAAAGATTGATACGAGTGACACTGAACCAGCCTTCGTGGAAATCCTTGGATGATGAAGAAGTAGCTTAATACGATTTGCCCGTGATTGACTGCTTCGTTGGTCTAAGTCGTTGGTCCCGGGTACGATTCCGGGGCCGGGCAAGTGTCTTTGTGTAAACCCGAGGCACTTGTTCTAGGTCTGGGTGTCATTTGTGTTCGTGAATTT
Organism: Clostera curtula; assembly: GCA_905475355.2. Lineage (NCBI taxonomy): Eukaryota > Metazoa > Arthropoda > Insecta > Lepidoptera > Notodontidae > Clostera > Clostera curtula. The sequence continues at coordinate 14,741,222 of FR997805.1, read as the reverse complement.
CATGTTTGTAAACTGTCCCAGCGATACAGGTAATAAGTTTAAAAAAATATATCTAATTAGAATCTTATAAAATTTAACTTTAAATGAGAACTTAACTACCTGAGCTTGGAGCTACAATATATTATAGATAAACTAACTCAGGTTTTGACTGACATATGCACATAGTTTCTTAACTCTTCTTAATCAGGGTCACCAACATAGGCAAGACACTCTTCGCCTTGAAATTATTTTTAAGCACTATATCGACGTAAACAAAAAAGCATCTTAGTCTGACCCTATTTAAGTATATTATTGTGGAGTTGGCCTGACTTACCGATGGTGATGATGAAGCTTGTTCAGAATAAAGACCTGACCACATTGCAGGGCACAATGAGTCGACGGTCTGACTGGTACACCGCAATCAAACCGCGCCGCGGGCATCGTCTGTGATTGTTATATGTCATTTTCATTGAATCCACTAGCCAAAGTAGACAGGCGTGCAAACGAGACACTTATTTGCTGATTTTGGGTTAGATGTGCCGCCTTTGGATCGACGGGTCCCGGGTTCGATTAAAAGAAAGAAAGAAAAATAATTTATTCGGCGCCATTTTAAATACTAACTATAATTACTTAAACTCTAATCTAGACTGCGCTGAAACGGCGCTGGTTCAGCATAAGCCAGACGGGGTGGGGTGCCTGGCGCTGGTTTTCAACCAGACCTCTAAATGCCGAGCGGACGATTACAAAGTCGAATCAGAAATGAGGAGATACGCAGGAAAACCAGGGTCACCGACATAGCCCACAGGATTGCCAAACTTAAGTGGCAGTGGGCAGGGCACCTAGCGCGCAGGACCGACGCCCGATGGGGCAGAAAAGTCCTGGAATGGCGACCGCGTTCCGGAAAGCGCAGTGCTGGTAGGCCTCCCACACGGTGGACCGATGACCTGATTAAGGTCGCCGGAAAACGATGGATGCGGGCGGCCCAGGACCGGCCTTAGTGGAAATCTTTGGGGGAGGCCTATGTCCAGCAGTGGACGTCTTTTGGCTGAAATGATGATGATGATGATGAAAGTGCCCCCGCGATACAGGTTATACTATGTAGTGCGAGGGTTTCGTTTTAAAAAAATATAAATAAATATTTTGCAATCAATGGTCATGGTTGAATAATGCGTATATCCCGTCCGGGTGTCCGGGCACTAACCACTATTTTCATGCTGAATTTTTTTACCACCATCACACCTAAGTCCGGCCAAGCAGTTTTACTGTGTTCCGTGAGCCGGTGCCCGACGCAAGCCTAGGGTCAAAGGCATTAGAGTAATTGATAAAAATAGAAAAAAGTAGGCTCACAATTAGTGACAATTACCCAAGAATTTGGAGGAAGCACCATGAATGGGTCGGGTCGGTCATGAGCTAAAATGATGACAGTCGCCATAAAATAAAAAGGTCAAGCTGTCAGTCAACCATTCTATCGTCAGTCTGCGTAGCCTCTAATGGAATGCGTCAACTTGTATCGAGTATGCCGTCATAATTACAGTAGCAAAAACTTGACTCAATTATATTTCATATTCGTTATTTATTCCCAACGGGTTATGGAGTTTTAAAAACCTTTTAAATTATTGTCAAATTGCAAATTGCCCACGTTTAACAAATGCATAAAGGACGTTCACACGTAACTATGAAACAAAGGAATTTTTAGCGTTAAGAATGAAATTGAAGAATGCAATCTTCGTGTGGTGGAGGAATTAGAATACACTGTGTTACCACCCCATTCCATCCTGAAGGTTTCGTAAGAGTTGACATTTACAAGGCCGATACTCTATCCGCAAGAGAAGGAAAACTTGCCTGGGCAGCGTGGCAACGAGCGTAGAAAAATACGAATGGAATAAATGGTAGTGATTTATAGAGTACTAGCTGACCCGGCGAACTTTGTTCCGCATTATATATAATTAAAACAAAAAGAAAGTTGGACATAGGATACCTGAGATTTTTATCCCGTCCGTATAAAACCTTCTTTAACAAAAGGCAACTGACAGCGAAACGTTATGTCGTCTATAGTTTAATATGGTCGAAAATTTGACAATTAGAAATTTTGAATTCGACTTGGTTATATTGTTGTAATTCACATAATATCTTTATAACTTGTAGCCTATGTGTTATTCTGATGTATGAGCTATATTATTAAAATCCATTCAGTAGTTTTTACGTGAAAGAGTAACAAACATCCATCCATCCATCCATTAATCCATCCATCCATACTTACAAACTTTCACGTTTATATTAGTAAGATACTTTTTTGATGTAACCCAATAACGAAAATATACAAATTACACATATTAAAATTGACACGAGGTTTTATTGGCGATAAGTAAGGTAATTTCTTCCAGGCAAATAAGGCGGTGGTTTGGTTATTAAAATAATTCAGCCTCATCTGTAAAGTTGCTTACAATACTTTGTTAACCTTAATAATAAACCCGTTATGTGAAATGTGAAAACCTTTTTTCGGTTTCACAGTTCACACGTGCGTCTGGCAACACAATTCCAAAACGCTATTGCAACTGGATCTTTGCCTACGTTTTTGACTACCGGTGTCACATACCTCCTTTACAAATCTGGTAGTACCTCAGAACCGAAAAACTATCGACCAATTACTTGCTTGCCAACCACCTACAAGCTGCTTACCTCCATTTTAAAATTCAAAATTATGGAGCACATTTTGGCTAATAATATTATGGCGCCTGTACAAAATGGATGTAAGCCACGGTCTCGGGGTACTAAAGAACTCCTTCTTATTGACATGACTATTTGCCAACAAGTCCGTCGAGTCAAAAAAAATATTTCCATGGCCTGGATAGACTATAAAAAGGCGTATGATTCGGTGCCTCATTCATGGCTAAGTAGAGTACTGGATTTGTACCGTCTCCATCCAAATCTATGCTCTTTTCTTAGCGTATGCATGAGCCAGTGGACCACACGTCTCTGTCTGCCAGACATGGCGGGGTTTTCTGACTCCACAGGCTTATTAAGGATAAAGCGTGGAATTTTTCAAGGTGACAGCCTGAGTCCCTTGTGGTTCTGCCTAGCTATGAATCCATTAAGTACGCTACTAATGGATTCAAAGATAGGCTACCGACTCCGCAGAGATGGTGAGGTCATATCACATCTTTTATACATGGATGACCTCAAGTTGTATGCACCAAAGAAATCTGATTTGGTATCATTATTAAAGATCTCAGAAAACTTTAGTAAGGATATTAAAATGGAGTTTGGTGTCGACAAATGTGCGGCCATTCATGTACAGAGGGGCAGAGTTGTAACTTCGGAAGAATTACAACTCTCTGAAAATATGTCACTCAGATGTCTCTCGGAGTCGGAAACCTATAGGTACCTTGGAATGGCAGAAGGACTAGGTATAGCTGACAAGGAGATAAAACAGTCATTGACAGCATGTTTCTTAAGCCGCCTTACAAAAGTACTGAAAAGTCTTCTGTCTGGAGGTAATAAGGCGCGCGCTGTCAATGGTTGGGTTATGCCTGCACTTGCTTACTCGTTTGGCATTCTAAGGTGGACTCAGTCTGAGTTAGACGCCTTGGATAGAAAGGTTCGTCGACAATTGACCTTATATCGAATGCACCACCCCCGTTCGTCTGTTATGAGGTTGTATATCCCACGGAAATGTGGGGGACGTGGTTATTTAAACGTCAAAAACCTACATAACCGCGAGGTATGCAATCTGCGGGAATACTTCCTACAGTCAACCGAGGATGTGCACCGAGATGTGGCCAATGTTGACAATTCTTTCACACCTTTATCCTTGGCAAAACAGAATTGGCGCAAGCCCCAGGTGTTAAGCATTTCGGACCGCACGACTATATGGAAGAGCAAGGAGTTACACGGAAGGTTCTACAAGGCTCTCACTGGGCCGGACGTAGACCAACTCGCTTCTGTGGCTTGGCTACGCTTCAGTAACCTCTTCGGGGAGACTGAAGGGTTTGCCTGTGCAATTATGGACGAAGTTATCATGACGAATAACTACCGGAGACATATCCTAAAGGATGGGACTGCCGACATTTGTCGAGCCTGTCATCGTCCAGGAGAGTCCATTAGGCATATCGTCTCTGGCTGTTCTCGTCTTGCTAACGGAGAATACTTGCACAGACACAACCAAGTGGCCAAGATAGTCCATCAACAACTTGCCCTTAAATATAGTCTTGTGGATACTGAAGTGCCCTACTACCAATACCAGCCTGCGCCAGTTCTGGACAATGGTCATGTCACGCTCTACTGGGATCGATCGATTATTACTGACAGGACTATTCTCGCTAATAAGCCTGATATAGTGATAATTGACCGATTGGCGAGCCGGGCAATGCTTGTTGACGTCACTATCCCGTATGACGAGAACCTCGTTAAAGCCGAAAAAGAGAAACTCACCAAGTATCTCGATTTGGCACACGAGGTTACCGCAATGTGGCATGTTGATTCAACAATCATTGTGCCGATAGTCGTTTCAGTAAACGGTCTTATTGCGAAGAGTTTCGACCAACATCTCAAGAAACTCTCGCTGAGTTGCTGGATTAAGGGCCTGATACAAAAGGCAGTCATCCTGGATTCGGCAAGGATCGTGAGGAGGTTCCTCTCTCTGGAGCCCTGAACCGTCGGTAGCTTAGGTCATCGACCTCGTTGTCGACGGGTTTTCTATTGTTTTATATATATTTGTTGAATAACAATGTTTTTTTAAGAATATATGTAAAAAAATATGAAATAAAAAGATATACTGAGATAACCCGTTATGTCAACCGACACGTGTCACCGTATTTAGACATTACATATTGTAATCAAGGTAATTCTACGCTTACTATGCGCAAACATAATATTAATTGGACAAAAATGGCTGAAATTCATGTATGAGAAGCTTGTGTACATCTGTACTCATAATTAAATTGTAACTGACCAACGTCTGTTTTTTTATCGTATTAACTACAAGACAAGTTTAGTAAACGAGACCGATCGTTTTAAAAAAGCAACAACAGAAATTCTTGCCAGCTCTACTCTGTACCTCATTTCGTTTCGTTATATTTTGGATAACTCTCGCTATATCTTCATAATTTACTAGCGACCCACCCTGGCTTCTCACGGGTGCTGAACCTCTAAATTTATCAGTGTTTCTCTACAATATTATGGATGTATTATTATGTGGTTAGATGTGCCGCCTTTGGATCAACGGGTCCCGGGTTCGATTCCGGGGTCGGGCAAGTGTCTTTGTCTAAACCAGAGGCACTGGCTCGGAGTCTGGGTGTCATTTCTATCTATAATATGTATGTATTTACAAAAAAAAAATTATATAAGTAGTTTATCATCCATCTCGTTACCATAACACAAGCATTAAGTTGCTTAGCTTGGGACGAGATGGCGTTGTGTGAAATGTCCAAGGATATTTATTTATTTATTTTATTTTATACTTATAAACCTTCCTCTTGAAACACTCTATCCATTAAAAAACCGCTTCAAAATCCGTTGCGTAGTTTTAAAGATTTAAGCATACATAAGGACGGACCAGCGACATCAGCTTTATAATATATAATATGTAGGGATAGTGATAATGAGTAGTGATAGCCATTTTGATGTGTAAGCCATATATCATTGTAAAGTTTTATGAAAATCCATTCAGTAGTTTTTGCGTGAAAGAGTAACAAAGATATATTCTTACACACTTTCGTATTTATAAATATTAGTAGGATAAAGTACACATGATGACACAATAACAGAAAACGGAATGGGATTCCGTTTTCGATCTCTAATCAAAAGCTGAACTTAAAACGGCACTAGGTCTAAAACCTGTTTAATGTTGTCCAATAAACTGTTTAATACCAATAAACCCATATGCGCTGTTAAACTATTGCACAGTACATCGCATCTTTAACGGCACAGCCTTAGTACTTTCACGACTCATACCGTAAATATTAGCTATTAGAGAATGATCATAGCTGATAATATAGAAGTAATACGCTCAGTAGAAACGATTTCGCTGAGTGAAGCCATTTTAAGTAAGCCTTGAGGCTTAAATAATCGTAATTTGGTATGTGAGTCCGATGTAGGTATGACGACTGGAGACTACCACCTAGTGTGGGACAGGGGGCGTAAGATAATGATGGTATTTATAAGTATGACGATTTATAAGAGTTTTGTGATGAAACCTAAATAAATAAAGTTGCTGTTGAGTTTGAGTGAGTTTGAGCCGCAAGAGAAGGAAAACTTGATAGGAAACCCTGTGCCAGCCCGTCTGGCCAGTGTGGCACAGTAGGCTAATAAGGGCTGAGTAGGTGTAGTAGTAATAAATATTTTTCCTTTCCTTCAAACCTTTGTTAAAAGATGCCAATTACTTACTTCGTATTGCCTATTCGATGGCACCAAATTCTATACTATATTATTTACTCCTCCGAAATGGCTCGACCGATTTTTATGACATTTTATATTTACATTTGGTAGGCCTGCGAATACATTTCACCCCTCTACGATCAATCCCTATTTTTAATAACGATATTCAACAAAACAACGTTTGCGGGGTCAGCTAGTTTTTTTATAAAATTATACTCTCATTTGTTTTCATCGTTTATAATACAAATGTGTGTGTATTACACACGGATATAACTGCAACTTTAAAAACATTTGTATGAACCCATTACTCTAAGTGTAAGTACTCTAAGGCTGATAAGTTGTAAAAGCCAGCTGCAGGGTTAATGGGCAAGTAACCCTGTGACTTCAAATCGTTTCTTGAGATAAAGCTTTAGTGTCGAAAGAGGCATTAGTGATGTGAAAGTAGTGCGACAGGTGTCATTTCACCTAAATATATAACGTATAGTTAACTTTTTTTTAACTATACGTTGTTAATTGTTATCTATACGCATAGTGCTTGTGAGTTTATACATTTTAATTACTTTGCAATTGATACAATTACTCTATTATAATAGTTTTGTAAATAAATTAATTTAATGAAAAATATTATTTATAAACGTTGATTCAAACGAAAACAAAAAGCATTTTCTCGCCATGACGTCAAATACTGATATTTAGTTAGGTTTGAAATTCACGCGAAGCCGCGGGTAAAAGCTACATTGTATTTGATACACGTTATATTTGTGTGTGTGTTTAAAACAAGTATTTAGTGTTTAAAAGGTTTTCTTTAAAACATTTTTGCTATTGTGTGGGTTCTAACAACATTAAATGTCCTTTATTCTTTTACTATGACAACGATCACACCCCGAAGACATACCGAAGATTTTGCTGTTGTCTTTGACTCTATCTATACGCTTATTTATATATTTGTTTATACATAGCGCTGGGGTTTCGTTTTTATTAAAGAAATATTATATTTTGATTCGAATTAGAAGTTTATTTTAGATATGGAGTGCCAACGGAAGATTCAGAGAAGGTTAAACAATAGATGCACTATATATAACCATGTATCGCAGGAGCTTGACCCACTACTGAGTTGAGCCTCCTCCATCTACATGGAGATTAATAAGCCTACTGTGCCACGCTAGGCAGAAAGGTTGGCACAGGGTCACATATCAAGTTTTCCTTCTCTTGCATTTACGTTTTCTACCTTTACCTTATAATTTCCTTTGGTCGGCTCTGACGACACCGTCAAGATGAGATGGTGTGATGTCACTATGTATTCTAAATCCACACGGATTAAGTGCCTCTGGTTTACACAAAAACACTTGCCCGATCCTGGAATCGAACCGGCAACCCCTGATCGGAAGGCGGCAAGAACTATATTAGATTAAATAAATAAATATAAATATCCTTGGACATTTCACATAACGCCATCTCGTCCCAAGCTAAGCAACTTAATGCTTGTGTTATGGTAACGATATTGATGATAAACTACTTATATACATTATTTTTTTTTGTAAATACATACATATTATAGATCGAAATGACACCCAGACTCCGAGCCAGTGCCTCTGGTTTAGACAAAAACACTTGCCCGACCCCGGAATCGAACCCGGGACCCGTTGATCCCACCCATTGGATCATATCTACCTATCGTAGATATGATGGATGTAATAGACTAAGAGCCCGTGAACCCCAGACCTACGGTATTTTATAACAGCTAAAAGTTTGTCAGCGCATGCTCCCAACACAGGTAAGAACGATGGACCATTTATGAAGTTTGGGTTACAGTGGCTTTGGCAGGTACACCTCACTAAAAGTGTGTAAAATACCGATCTAATTACGTCAAATAATAAAGTGCGATTTTTTGGTATTACCTTTAGATTATTATAAAAAATCATGTTATTCATTGACAGACACTTAACGTCGTGGAAACCCTTTGCCAGACACCCTTAATGTTCATGGCAGTATGCATATGGGTGGGTGCGCGTGAGATAGCGAGTTAAGTCTACCGCGGTCCCTCACTGCGCAGTTGTTATTTCTACTGATAAAATCAAAATCAAAACTCATTTAATCAAGTTGGCTCATTAGAGCTCTTTTGACAGGTCAAACAAAATGATAAAAGTTAAAATTTACCATTTAAAATTAATTATTTACCATCTACCACCGGTTTGGAATGCACCTCTACAGAGAAGAGCCGGCAAGAAACTCTGTAGTTGTTCTTTTTAGATCGCCATATGGGTACAAGACTGGTTATAAGACAGATTTGTGAGAGCAAACTCGCGCAATAGTTCCAAAGGGCCAAACATCAGCCAGATCTAGTCGACAATAGTAACCTTGTAATGCCCAAGCCAACCGACCCCCAGCAACGGCACCTGTTCACAAGCATGACGCATGTGGCAGCCATCGCCCTCCTCAACCATATTGCAGGGAAGGGAACGACCCACCGCACGACGCCACCACTGCGAGCCTTAAAGTGAGCATGATAACTCGAGCGCCAAGGAATTGTACATTTCAAAAGTTATACTAATAACGCGTTAGGATGCTCCCATATACTGTGTATACATATCTACTGTGTATACATAATACTATTGTATATGTATTAAAAAAATGAAAAATAGATTGAAGTATTTATACCCGAGACAGTTTTTAGTGAATCTATAACGAAATTTGGTAACTGATTACCTTCGAACCATTTAAAATAGTACTGATTTTGAACTGCAATAATTGTTATCGAAATTATTTGCGATTATATTTTGTGAATTAAGACCGCGTTTTAATCTCCACGCCCGATTACGTCTGCAGATAGTTATAGTAGCGAATGGAGCCTCAGAATAAATATAAACTAACAATATATGGGGCGCTTTATTATTTTAACTGATGTAAACGCGTACTAAGTACTAAACAATACATGCGCAGTATAAAAAATAAAAACTGCGCAGTGTACCGCGGTAGACTTAACTCGCTATCTCACGCGCACCCACCCATATGCATACTGCCATGAACATTAAGGGTGTCTGGCAAAGGGTTTCCACGACGTTAGGTGTCTGTCAATGAATAACATGATTTTTTATAATAATCTAAAGGTAATACCAAAAAATCGCACTTTATTATTTGACGTAATTAGATCGGTATTTTACACACCTTTAGTGAGGTGTACCTGCCAAAGCCACTGTAACCCAAACTTCATAAATGGTCCATCGTTCTTACCTGTGTTGGGAGCATGCGCTTACAAACTTTCAGCTTTTATAAAATACCGTAGGTCTGGGGTTCACGGGCTCTTGCTCTATAAGAAAGACAGAGCATGCTGCATGAAAGTACGAGAAGTATAACTGCGGGAACTGGTATGAATGGTATTATAGACTAATATAGGCTCTGATGCAGTCAGAGGTAGGATGTAGAAAATACAACCCCTAGGCGAAGAAGGCAACTATGTATATTATACACTAGCGACCCGCCCTGGCTTCGCACGGGTGCAACTATATTATACCTATAAACCTTCCTCTGGAATTACTCTATTTATTAAAAAAAACCGCTTCAAAATCCGTTGCGTAGTTTTAAAGGTTTATGCATACATAGGGACGGACAGAAAAATGCGACTTTGTTTTATACTATGTAGTGATACTTTACCTCAACCACCGGCCTCCAGTCACGTGACCACACAAGTCTTTAAAGCCTATAAAACTACTGGTATTACAGTCTTTTAAGCTGCAACCGTAGCTACAAATGCTAAGAAATTACTACTTTTAAAAGTAAAAATGGAGTCCACCGTATCACAATTATCGATATTACACAAGTAATTATGTGGTGGCAGGGCTGGGTTGCATTAACCGCAAGCTCACGGCTGCCAACAAAGTGATAAGGTTCATGAATATAGATGGTCAGTAGACAGGGGCACGATGCTTTCTTTGTCCATGTCGTAAGAACTCGCACAGACGACCAATTTTACTAATTTCGGACGATGCAAAGTCACAAATTTTAAGATTAATAATTGTAGGCTTATCTTGATACCAAGGCCTATTTCAACCCGTCTGGCCAGCATGGCACAGTAGGCTTATTACCCTCCCTGTGATGGGAGGAGGACCGAATCAGCTGTGGGTAATGTATGGGCTAATCCGTGTGGTGACGGTTTTAGAATACATACTGTCACCACCCTGTTCCATCCTGAGGGCGTGGTAAGAGCCGACAAAAGGAAAAGAAATGGCCGAAAACCTAACCAGCGTGGAACAGTTGGCTAATTAGCCTCTATGTGATGGGAGAAGTCCCGACCCAGCAAAGAGTTAATCGCTGGACTTCTACTAAAGGTTGGTTCTTTTTACATTCTATGCGTCTATACTCAAACTCAAAATGAACTTTATTTACGTAGGTTTTATCACAAAACTCTTAGAGTTAAATCGTCATATTTACAGTTACCATTATCATATCAGTCGTCATATCTACAGTCACACCTTTAAATAAATAAATATCCTTGGACATTTCACACAACGCCATCTCGTCCCAAGCTAAGCAACTTAATGCTTGTGTTATGGTAACGAGATGGATGATAAACGACATAAATACATTTTTTTTTGTAAATATATACATATTATAGATAGAAATGACACCCAGACTCCGAGTCAGTGCCTCTGGTTTAGACAAAGACACTTGTCCGACCCCGGAATCGAACCCGGGACCCGTTGATCCAAAGGCGGCACATCTAACCACTAGACCAACGAGGCATTTCTCATTCTTACAATCCATCCATCTCTCTTGATCTCTTGATATACAAGGTATATCCTATATTGTTGTCACAATAAAACCCTGTAGCTATAACGCATGGATCGATAGTACTGCTGATATAAATTGATGCACAATTTCCTGGAAGTTTTCCGAAAGTGTCATAATTCAAGAAATGCATCCAAGAAACATTTTGGAACTCAGATTACTAAGCTGGTAATATTTTTTATTTCAAACAGAATAAAAAATATTGTGTACACTAAATATGCTACATGACAAATTGGTTAATTCCAACTTAGTCTATCGTCTATGGAAAGCCTTATGACGCTTTACGAATTAAAACGCAAGGTGTCCGCAAACGACCTACTTACGCGCAGGAATTTCGAATTTACATTCTCCCTTTTAGATGTGATTATCTGTGTAACGATCAGTTTCACTAACCATTTGTGCATCACGTAAAAAGCGGCATTTTAATGTTTTGACTTAAACAGTAGCCATAAAATTAAGTAACTCAAGCTTTTGTGTTAACTATAATATTTTTACCAATCTAAGGTTTTATGGTCCGTCTGGTGACGGATTTGGAATACACAATGTCACCAACCCGGAATATAATGTGCTATTGACTAATTCATGGAGGAACTTGGCATCGAAGCAAGACAACACATCGTATCCCGCCATGAATCTTCACACCAACAATTATGTGTTCGTGAGACGCAAACTTACTGCTAACAAACGCCATTAATTCTCGCTCAACGGTCTTCATTCGACAGCAAGAAGACAGGCTGGTGTATGGCCTGCGGTAAATTCTAAACTGAGTGGCGAGTGCCTCTTCAAGTATTCGATTGCGTTAAAGACACGCCAATTTATCGGAAAAAAAAAGCTTTTTACCAAAAAATGATACCTTAATCATCACAATCACTACATATTATAAAACAAAGTCGCTGTCGTCTGTGTATGCTTAAATCTTTAAAACTACGCAATGAATTTTGAAGCGGTTTTTTTTAATAGATAGCGTGGTAACGGAATAGAGAAACACATACAGAAATACATTTAGAGGTTCATCATTTCACCCGTGCGAAGCCGGGGCGGGTCACTTTCTATAACTTTCTACAAAATAAAATGATATCGACCCAAGTATCTCCAGCGCCATCTAAACTATTCCCAAGTCCATTAAGAATGCAACACTGACAAGGAAAAGGATTATATCATCGTCCATGTAAGTTTCCGCACGTCCCTGCGATCAGTCAACGCAGGTGCGCAAACGCACCCACAGTCACTTTGCGCATTACAAAGGAACACATTTCCATAAATTTGCCAATAGACTATGCACCTTCACATGCCATTATAAAGTCTGTTTTTAATTGTATTTGGAGTTAAATAATATAAATGCCAGTTATTTATGCTGAATTTTATCGGTGTACCCGTAAGCAATTGCGGTAGCAACTACTGACGGAACATGCGAAATGAATGATAAACTTCTTTTAAGGAGCTGTTCAGAATTAATAAATAAAGAAATGCATTAATATACGTTTATGGTTGAAGGCAGTTTTATTACTCTAATTACTATACAGATGCTATATAGACCTTAAAAACCCATAGACTTAGAGTAATAAACATTCAGAGTCATCTATGTCACCATTTACGTTAGTCTGTGGTCAAATTGCGGATAGAACTATACTTACTTCCACTTCTCAGCCCATAAATGACCCACTGCTGAGTCGATTACGCATCCAATTACATAGCCAAATTAGCCTACTGTACCACGCTGGCCAGACGGGTAGGCACAGGGTTTCGTGTCAAGTTTTCCTTCTCTTACAGCTAGGTTATCGGCCTCGTCATTTCCTTCTGTCGATTTTTACGACACCTTCGGGATGAAATGGGATAGTGACAGTATTCTATTGAGCGATCGACTGCTGCGCAGCATGTCGCGGGTTTGATCCCCACATGGAAGAAATATTTGTACGACCTACAAGTATTTGTTCCGGGTCTGGATGTTTTCTATGTATAATATGTATGTATTTACAACAAAAAAAATTTATATAAGTAGTTTATCATCCATCTCGTTCCCATAACACAAGCAATAAGTTGCTTAGCTTGGGACGCGATGGCGTTGTGTGAAATGTCCAAGGATATTTATATTTATTAATTACTAGTGGCCCGTCCCGGCTTCGCCCGTGCAAAGCGGGGGTGGGTTATACACTATAAACCTTCCTCTTGAATCACTCTATCTATTAAAAAAAACCGCTTCAAAATCCGTTGCGTAGTTTTAAAGATTTAAGCATACATAGGGACGGACAGAAAATATCGACTTTGTTTTATACTATGTAGTGATAGTGATGGTCGAATTCCGACTGCTGGGCGACCGCTAGTCTTTTAAATTTTGCAACATTTTGCTACGTAAATAACACTGAAGAACAATCTGGTGCACTTATCTTTTAGAGTCATTTCAGTACACTGAAGAACAATCTGGTGCACTTACTCGTAACAGTATCTAGGTCCATAGCAACTTAACGATTTGCAACGCTGGCACAAAGGCAATCTGGAAATTAAATGCTTCTGAGACAGACAATAAATAATTACTGGAAATTATCGTTTGTAACCTGTACTGCGCGAGGTAATGTTACTTTACTATTTACCGTTGCCAGATATAAGTACTACGCAATGAACATTGTCATCATCATTTCATTCGTTTTCAGCCAATATACTGCTGGACATAGGCCTCCCCCAAGGATCTCCACAAAGGCCGGTACTGGGCCGCCCGCATCCATCGTTTTCCGACCGTGTGGGAGGCCTCCCAGCACTGCGCTTTCCGGAACGCGGTCGCCACTCGCGAGGACTTTTCTGCCCCGTCAGGCGTCGGTCGGTCCTGCGAGCTATGTACCCTGCCCACTTAAGTTTAGCAATCCTGTGGAGTATGTCAGTGACCCTGGTTTGCCTGAGTTTCTCTTCATTTCTGATTCGATCTCGCAGGGAAACTCCGAGCATAGCCCTCTCCATTGCCCCTCCATTGAACATTATCGTAAGTACTAAAACTGTGTTTGGCTCTACTGCATTCTTTATATCAAGGATACCACCTATGTGATGGTAAGCGGTTCTGGTTGCTCTCGTGTCACCAACCTTGCAAGAAGTGTAAGCACAATGTTGGCAGCGGAGGGAAACTACGCCCAAGTTCTTCAGATGCAGCATTGTATTAAGTCCGTGTGGTGACGGATTTAGAATACACAGTGTCACCACCTTATTCCATCCTGATGGTGTCGTAAGAGCCGACAAAAGAGAGAGTCAGAATAACATAAAGGCTATAATTTATAAAAATACGAGTATATTTATGTAACAATATATTATTTTGTATTTTTTGTTAAATAACCGATATGCAAAGCCGGGCCACTAGTGGGTGCCGCTGTTTGGTCGGCTCCCTGAGGCTTTTTTTATACAAGTTTATTTTGTATTGTTTAATAGGTACTCAGGTTTCAGGTAACGCTTTCCAACAACTATAATAATAGCGTGTTACGAAATTTGTTGAGAAAATATCTTAAATGTTTACGTTATTGTAACTACACAAAATAGGATCGAAGACTGATAAGCCCTCTGAATTTCTTGCCAGTTCTTGCCAGTGCTGAGAAGCTACATACTATAAAACAAAGTCGCTGTCATCGGCCCGTCCGTTTTAGTATGCTTAAAACTTTAAAACTACGCAACGGATTTTGAAGGGTTTTTTTTAATAGATGGCGTGATTCAATAGGAATGTTTATTATACAAATAAACATTCCTATTGAATCACTAATAAATGCATAATTGCACCCATGCGAAGCCGGGGCGCTAGTAGTAGGCGGCTCGCTAGTAGAATTATAAACCATGCATTTGATTATGTGATGATCTTCAGCAAAATGGTGTGCATGAGCTCAGAAAGGTTGCTGAACAAAGAAATAATTAAATTTGTGTAATATCTTTGCTTCAAATTTGTTTTAGTTAGTGGCGTAGCAACGCGCGCAGGGTACTTATATGTACAAAATAAATTATTTAACTTTGACTTTGTAGTGTTATTTGACTACGGTCACAGATATAATAATACTAAACTACGGTGTTCTGTAAGACCGAAATCCGTTCCAGTAATGCGTTCCGTTCTGCGCGGTCGGTATCCGGTATGCCTCGCAATTTGCATCGGGACACCAATACTGATCCGATAATACTTTAAGAAAGAAGATAAGATATTTTGCCAACATTATTTTATTCAAACCATTTTTTGTACTTAGCAATATCAAAGTATTCGATAACGGAGCATGATAAACTCTGGTAAGGCACTAAATGTTAGTTTTAATCAGGCACGCTTTCTATTTTATAGGTGTTCGATTCTTGAGCTGACTTTTTTGTTTATACAGTGGATATCTTCCACAGTAGCAAGAACCAGTAACTCAACTAAACTTCTGTTAAAAAACACTCGCAACTTCATCCTGTTGTTTATACTGAAACTAGCGACCGGCCCCGGCTTCGCACGGGTGCAATGATGAACATGTAAATTTATCAGTGTTTCTCTACAATATTATGCATGTATTATAGATATAAACCTTCCACTTGAATCACTTTATCTATTAAAAAAACCGCTTTAAAAACCTTTGCGTAGTTTTAAAGATTTAAGCATATATAGGGACGGACAGACGACAGCGACTTTGTTTTATAGTATGGTTCGGCCGCACGTGGAATACTGCTCTCACCTGTGGGCAGGTGCGTCCAGATACCAACTCGATCCATTTGACTCCCTCCAAAGACGTGCTGTTCGAATCGTCGGGGATCCCAATCTCACGGACAAACTGGGGACGTTGGAGCAACGGAGAGATTTTGGATCTCTCTGTGTGCACTACCTGCGGCGGTGTTTCCCGAGCGCTACGACATGTCCTCCTTTAAACGAGGTTTAATAAGAGCACTCACTTCACGGTAGGCAACGGCTTGGCTGTGCCCCTGGCACTGCCAAAATCCATGGGCGGCGGCTTACACTTACCATCAGGTGGGCCGCCAGCTCGTTTGCCTCTAAGGGCAATAAAAAAAAATGTAGTGATAGTGATGATTTGTACTCCCGACCAAGAGACGTAAGAATTCAAACTCAAGAACTCAAAAGGAACTTTATTTACGTAGGTTTTATCACAAAACTCTTATAAATCGTCATATTTAAAATTACCATTATCATCTTAAGACCCTTTTCCACGCTAGGTGGTAGTCTCCATACACACCTATCTGTCGTCATATCTACAGTCACACCTTTCAATCAAAATGTTTGATAATATTGTATTTTTTCTTTTCGCTCTTTCAATTATGAATTCCTTCTTTCCGAACTTTTTATATAAATATATTTCCTACGTTTTATAAAGTAACTATACAGATTACGGAAGTTTAGATACCGTTTATAGCAAACCTGTGATTTTACTGATGCGTTAGTTTTATGAGGCAATTATCGGACTTACACGTTTATACTGCATTAAATTCCTGGATTTTAACGACGACGACAATCTGTTGAATGCAGCTACCTCAACGATATGTGGATAAATTGAGGAAGAAGAAGAAAACTATCTGTTGAATGCAGCTCGCAGAATGACTCATATTAGAACAACTGCACAAAGGGTTGATACGACATAGGGGCATTTTTTTAACTGCTTAAACTAGGTAACATTTCCAGGCTCTGTACCAAAAATCAATTAAATTGGAGCAATAGTTTAGACGCAAATAATTTTTAAATTTTTGCGTCATTTGAACATGTTTGACATTTGACCTTAGGGGCTATCCATTAATCACGTGATGTTTTTTTAACATTTTTTAACCCCTCCCTCCCCCTTGGTGATACCTGGTGAGGTTTAAGACTATCCCTCCACCCCCCATGAAAAATCACGTGTATTTTTTTTGTACCGTTTCGAATTCATACTAATCACATATAGTATATGTAGTGTAATTTAATGCCCCTCTGTCATATCAACTCTGTATATACGAGTATATTATATTCTTTGTAACTAATGCTAGCTGTTAACTTGCATGCATGTGCTTTCCGTGTATGGCTTGCTTGACAAAAACGTTATGAAACTTGTAAAAGATTTCAAGTTAGCTGTAATATGTGCGTTATACCGTATATACTCCGGGGGGTGTTCCGAGGAACTGGTCACTATGATACCCGTGACAATTCTTCCGCTCTTCCTCAGCACTGTTGTCATCCTCACCCAAGTGGTCACGAACAGTGCTGTTCCAGAGGAACTTTCTGCCGCGAACGCTAACGCTATGGATCACTCCGAGGATAATGCCGCCTTTGGTTCACGGGTCTCCGGTTCCATTCCGAGGTCGGGCAAGTGTTTTTGTGTAAACCAGAAGCACTTGCTCTGAGTCTGGGTGTCATTTGTGTTCGTGAATTTCATGATTGTAAGCTGCCCGCGTGATACAGGCGTATCCTTCCCTTGGGGCTACGTTTTCGGCCTTATTATTTCCTTTTGACGGCTCTTACGACACCCTCAGGATGGGATGGGGTGGTGACACTATTACCTTTACTTAGCGACGAAACTCACACAGTACTTTATTTAAAGGACAGATAATAAATAAATAAATGAATATCCTTGGACATTTCACACAACGCCATCTCGTCCCAAGCTAAGCAATTTAATGCTTGTGTTATGGTAACGAGATGGATGATAAACTACTTATATACATTTTTTTTGTAAATACATACATATTATAGATATAAATGACACCCAGACTCCGAGCCAGTGCCTCTGGTTTACACAAAGACACTTGCCCGACCCCGGAATCGAACCCGGGACCCGTTGATCCAAAGACGGCACATCTAACCACTAGACCAACGAGGCAAATAATCGCCGTTTGTTATTAATATTATTGCTTCAGTACAACCAAAACGGAGAACTAGGATCCAAAAGCTTTCTGCTTTAGATAGGACAATCTCAATAGTAACCAGATAATATTGATGCCATTTCACGACCTATTAACTATGTCATATGCTACCCACTGCCTTGTCGGGCCTCCTCCAACTACATGTATATCAAGCCACGCTGGCCAGACGGGTTGGCATAGGGTTTCGTATCAAGGTTTTCTTCTCTTGCGGCTAGGTTTTGGCCGTATCATTTCCTTTTGTCGGCTCTTACGACAGGATGAAATGAGGTGGCGATATCTTAAATAAATCGGTTTCTAAATCGGTTTCCACACGGAATAAAAATTAATCTTACTAATATTATAAACGTGAAAGTTTGTAAGTATGGATGGATGGATGGATGGATGGATGTTTGTTACTCTTTCACGTAAAAACTACTGAATGGATTTTAATGAAACTTTACAATAATATAGCTTATACATCAGAATAACACATAGGCTACAAGTTATAAAGATATTATGTGATTTACAACAATATAAACAAGTCGAATTCAAAATTTCTAATTGTAAAATTTTCGGCCATATTAAACTATAGACAACATAACGTTTCGCTGTCAGTTGCGTTTTGTTAAAGTAGGTTTTATACGGACGGGATAAAAATCTCAGGTATCCTATGTCCAACTTTCTTTTTGTTTTAAATATTTATAATGCGGAACAAAGTTCGCCGGGTCAGCTAGTTACTCTATAATTAATGCCATATTCATTTTACAGTATCTCTTACTTAGACCTATACGTAAAAGAATAGAAACTGGAGACGTTAGACTACGTATAAGAAAAAAAGAGATCAATTCCGACTAAAGGAACGCAAGAGAAGAAAAACTTAATACAATCCCTGTACAAACCGATCTTCCCAACGTGACGCAGTAGGCTAATTTCCCTCCATGAATTTGGAGCAGGCCCGATTCAGTAGTGAGTCATTTGTGGTCTGAAACGTCGTCGACGATCGTTATATAAATGGTCGTTCTTTCTTCTCCCATTATAAGTATATCGATGTAATCGAGGACTTACCAACAGGGTTTTTTACCGGCTCTCCTCCGTGCAGTGGCATTCCAAACCGGCGGTATTTTCAGTATGAACGTGGGGTATGTTGGATAAAGAGATGGATGGATTTTGTGAATGAGGACATACATATGAAAGACATTAATGTAGACACGGTTGACGCAGTGGTTGAGCTATCGACTTCTGCGCAGCATGTCGCGGGTTCGGTTCCCGCACGGAAGAAATATTTGTACGACCTACAAGTATTTGTTCCGGGTCTGGGTGTTTTCTATGTATAATATGTATGTATTTACAAAAAATATATACATAAGTAATTTATCATCCATCTCGTTACCATAACGCAAGCATTAAGTTGCTTAGCTTGGGACGATATGGCGTTGTGTGAAATGTCCAAGGATATTATTTATTATTAATGTAGACACGCCGATAGGAGTGTATGGAGACTACCACCTAGCGTGGGACAGCCAAAAGACGATGATGATAGTTTTAAACATGACTATTTATAACTACACAAATAAAGTTCCTTTTGAATTTTAATCGGGATAATTTCATTTTCGTAATTGTAAAATATCTAATTACACTCATCAATGTGTTATTCCCATTATCCGCCATATTTCCGTCAATTCATTCGCTATGGTTTATTGTACGTCTATTAAGCTAGGTGGCAGATTGCATTAGCAACTACTCTATAATTAATGTTGCGTCTACGCGCACCTGTGTTTTGGTTCGCCTACGTACCCACGGGCGTCCTGCAACTACATAGAGAGTAATGAGCTTACTGTGCCACGCTGGCCAGACGGGTTGGCACCGGTTTCGCATAAAGTTTTCCTTCTTTTGCGGCTAGGTTGTCAGCGTTGTAATTTTCTATGGTCCACTCTTACGACACCCTCAGGATGGAATGGGATGGTGACACAATGGATTCTAAATCCATCACCTTACATTTCAGCTTTAATTTGTTAAATATCTTTTCTGGATCTTTCAGAATGCGTCACACTAAAGAAGAACATAAAATTATTAATTTGTATACATATTCTTACGAACGTAGGGTGGGACGCCCCCCTGCTAGATGGATCGACGATCTGCGACGGGCAGCCGGCAGCAACTGGATGCATAGAACCGAAGACCGGGTTCAGTGGCGAGCCATGGGGGAGGCCTACGTCCAGCAGTGGACTGAAATAGGCTGATGATGATGATGATGATGATACATATTCTTAGTTTCTAGAATCCATTCGATGATATATTAAACTAGCCCCCCGCCCCGGCTTCGCACGGGTGCAATGATGAACCTCTAAATTTATCAGTGTTTCTCAACAATATTATGGATGTATTATACATATAAACCTTCCTCTTGAATCACTCTATCTAATTAAAAAATCCGTTGCGTAGTTTTAAAGATTTAAGCATACATAGGGACGGAAAGACGACAGCGACTTGTTGTCTTGTTTTATAATTATGTAATGATGATGATGAAGTCGTGTCTCAAAATATTTTGACACATGGCGACCCTAACTTCGTAAACAGGTAAATACTTGATAATGAATTTCGCTATTTTATCGCCTCCGACTAAGCTACATTGCAAGAGCCTTAAAGATTTGTGATTCTCACCACAATAAGCTACAAGTCAGATATATTGTGAACAACAAAGTTTATAAGACAGGATGCACTATATCAGACCTAGGTACCAGACGTTTGGCTATCTAAAATCTTATGACATAACATAAATATTGTCCGTTTGGTATCTACCAGTACTACACAGCCATACACAATTAGTAATTCGGCTCTTTGCAAACACGAACGAATAAATGAAACTCAGACACAGAGAATAATCTAGCTTACCTAACCACACGTGCCCCAGTCCAGAATCGAACCGAGGACCCACAACCGTTAGACTACTTAGTCTGTAAATGACCCACTGCTGAGCCGGCCACCTCCAAATTCATCAAGGGAAATTAGCTTACCGTGCATCGCTGGCCAGATGGGTTAGCACAGGGATTCGTTTCATCCCCTCGACTGTGCTGCCACCTTGTCTTGGTGAAGGGGCTTGAGTGCCTCAATGATCCGTGGGGCCATACCGGCCAGGGCCTCCCATGCCGGGCGGGCCCACGGGGAGAGGTGAGACGAAGAGTGGCACCCAGCGCCGCAGTGGACTGGGGCTCCAGGGACTCCTCTGTCCTCTGCGGGCACCACGCCAGGGCGTCACAGTAGAATGCGTTTACGCGAACTTGTGGCGCCCAAGCGCGCCGTGTGAGGGTATACCGCTGGGGTTTTAGTAGGTAGACGACTCTTGGGTAGACGACGCTTGTCGGAGTCCCACATAATCATCGACCTCTCCCCCGGGGGGCGGTGGTATGCATAAAGCATTTCCCCAGCGACAACAAAAAAAGTGACTCGTTTCATGTATTCCCTCTCTTGCGACTAGGTTATCCGGCCTTGTCAGTTCCTTTTGCCGAGTCTCACGATAGCCTCAGGAAGGAGTGGGATGGTGACACTATGTAATGTAAATCCCCCACCACACGGATCAATTTTCTGGCGTCTCTTATAACATACTTTTTAACATGCATTTTAACATGTTCATATTATCCCCCCATTAGCGTAATAAAATTAAAAAATAATAGTAATATGTATATTGTAATTTAATGTTTTATATGTCTTAAATTTGTTTTTGTATTAGGTTTTTGGTGAAGTCCTTGGTTAATTATGTATAAGTTAATTATGTATAGGTTAATTTTGTGTTAAGTACCTTGTCTCTCTATATGATATTAATTTGAGTGCTATAGCATGCCTGTAATCTGTAGGATTGCCCTTGTATGTTGTGTAGAAATAATGCTATCTTTAAGTTGTTATAGGTAATCATGCAGTTGGCGTGTGTTTTTTAGTTAAATAAATACTTTGTCCCGGCCTTGCACGGGTGGACATTTAATTTTTATTTTTTCTTGCAATTAAAATAGCTTGATATTAATTAGTGATAATATAGCTTTCAAATGGTGAAAGAATTTATGAAATCAGTCCATATTCGTTACAATCATACTTGCAATTTTTTCCTCTTTATAATACTCGTATTAGTACCTAATATTTATAACATTTTTTACGGAAAGGCCGGAAGCTACTGTTTCAACTTAGAATATTGTGTTCTGTAGCCTAAAGGCATATGCAGCAATTGAAATTAATATCCAGGAAGGTAAGATAGATGCTTATTACTGGCCTAATTGCGGAGCACAATAGCCGTTTCCTGCAACATAGATTTTGCACTTATTCTATTCAATTAGCTTATGATTAACAATAAGAGTAGGTACATTATTAAAATCATAGGTGTACTAGCAACGGTAATATTGAATTTAAGTGCAGTATTAAAAAAAAAGAGATATAAGCACTATATTATTACCCAGCCTATAAATAACCCACTGCTGAGTCGAGCCTCCTCCAAATTGGCCTAGTGTGCCACGCTGGCGGGAAGGGTAGCCACTGGGTTTGTGTCAGCCAATGCCTCGCGAGATGAGTAGACGTTTTCCGACAGGCTGTTGTGGCTCGAGACGGCATCAATGTAGCAGGTTTTAGTGGGTATACCAGTCGCAACTTACTATCTATTCGCGGCCCAGGACTCCCACATATAATCCCCCATATAAAAGGTTTCTACCATTATAATAAAAAATAAAAAAGGTTTCGTATCAAAGTGTCCTTCTCTTGCGACTAAATGATCTACCTCGCGTTCATTTAGTCGCCTGTTACGACACCCACAAGATGAAATGGGGTGGAGACACAGCGTATCCTAAATCCGTGTCCGTGTGGCGAGAATACATAGTGTCACCATTCTATACCATCCTGAGGGTGTCCTGAGGATATGACGGCTGATAACCTAGCCACAAGAGAAGGAAAACTTGATACGGAACCCTGTGCCAACCCGTCTGGCCGGCGTGGCACAGCAGGCCAATATACCCTCCATATAACTAGAGGAAGCCCGACTCAGCAGTGGGTCATATATGGGCTGATTAGTATTCTAAATCTGTCTTCTTACTCTCATCTCATCACAATGTTTTACAAAGTACAATACGCAATGGAATCAAAACACCATCATTCAATAAGCACAAAATTAGAAAATACATCGGCAAATCCATGGATAGATTAGACATCATTGTCGGTCTGTCAATTCTTAACCTTTTATACGCCCCAGTCATGTACGACAGATCACGACAACGGTCCGCTTTAACGTCAAAAACATCACGACTCTAGGCGCCTACTCTGTGTCTAACATTTATACTGAACTAGCTTCCGCTGCCGCTTCGTCCGCGTCAATTTCGTACGTGCTGTCTGGTTTCGTATCCGTACTACCACACTACTACTACTCAGCCATGACCCACTACTGAGTCAGACTTCCACCCACAACAAGAAGGGTAATTAGCCTACTGAGTTAGCCACGCTGGAAAGAAGGGTTGGCTGTGTTTCGTATTCAGTTCTCCTTGTCGAACAGAAACTGGTGACGTTAGACTACGTATAAAAAACAACGCACAAGTACTTGCCTTGCTCTGCCTTGTTGGTCCAAGTGTTTGATGTGCTGCCAATGGGTCACGGGTCTGCAGTTCGATTCCGGAACTGTGTAAACCAGCAGCTGGGTGAGTCTGGGTGTTATTTGTATTGCATGTCTTGAAACAGCCCCCGCGATAAAAGTTGTAGCAAGTACGTAACCACGTATTATTAAAAAACGTAACTCAGCTATAACTGTGTTCGTTAACGCTTAGTACACCTCCAGGTGGCTTAAGAAATTGCGCCCTCAATCAATCGCACGGTAGGTTACATTACGGGGAACCGATGATCGATTGTAGGACAGCCAAGCGCCGCGCGCGCACTCACGATCTCGCAAAGGGCTTGAACAAACCTTATTTAAGGTACACTTGCTTTAGTGATACACCTCTAAGGCAAGTATTTGTGTCTATCTATCTCTCTCAAGTATCTCAGCCCATACCCGCTGTTGAGTCGGGCCTTGGCCATAAGCCTACTGTGCCATGCTGGCCAGACGGGTTGGCACAGAGTTTCGTATCAGGAAGTGAGTCCTGTGGCCCTAGTTCGGACAGTCGAGGATCGCCATCGGATTTTGTGGGTAGATCAGGGCGCTATTTACCATCTCTACGTGCTCCGGAGTCCGACATAACCGGGTCAGCCCCAACGGCCGGAAGTCCATGAGGATCTCCGACGTAAAAAAAAAGGTTTTGTATCAAGTTTTCCTTCTCTTTCACTGCTAGGTTTTCGGGCTTTTTAAGTCGTTTTGAGGGATTTTACGACACCCTCAGGATGGATTGGGATGGTGACACAAAGCATTCTAAATCCATCAGCACAAGGTCGATAGAAATAGAGTCCGTTTGTGTTTTTTGATGTTCAGCAGGATTGGAGCTTAATTTACTGACTAAGCCAGGACCCACCCGATGGCTGCTCGCCCGACTTAAGCGGGCATTCCATCGGGACGTCACAAAGTGTAACTGGAGGAAATCCGATTCAACTGTGGGTCATTTATGGGCTGATTGATTAGTAGAATACACAGTTTGTTCAAAAGAAAAGGTGAAATTAGTTTTTTTTAAAGTATTGTTTTTTTTTTGGCAATATCCATTTTGTCCGCTTCAGAGTAATCCCCCTCAGATATAATGCACTTATGCCAGCGTTTCGTCAAATCTTCGAAGCACTTCTGAAATGCGCTTTTCGGTATGGCCAGCAGCTCGTTCTTCGATTCTGACTATATCTCATCAATTGTGGCAAAACGCTTTCCTTTAATTGGTCTCTTCAGTTTTGGGAATAGGAGAAAGTCGTAGGGAGCCAAATCTGGTGAAAAAGTAAACCTCAATCGTCGTTGACGTCATTCAACAACTCCTGAGCGATTAGTATCATATCCAGTATACATATCCAAAAGTGCTAAATTTTGAGCAAAAGTATCGTCGCATTAGTATGCGACGTTACTTTTGCTCAAAATTTAGCACTTTTGGAACAAACTTCGCTGCAACGAGTTTCATGCCCAAAACATTCGAGAAAATTGCATGGCATGAGCCAATTTAAATGCCAACATCCTATGCAACTTCCCTAAAAGTGATTCGACGATTTTCCAGAATATTTTTTTCACTCTTTCAATGTTTTCTTGACTTGTTGCAACTCCAGAACGCTCATCGTCATAAACAACTCCTCGGCTTTCTGTAAAGCGATTGTTCCTCTTAGAAACACTTTTTTTAAAACAAAGTAGACTCGTCGAATGCCACAGTCAACATCCTAGGTGCCTTGGAGCGCTTTATTCCATTTTTAACGCAACATTTTATACATATTCTGTGATCCATTTTTTTTTCAAAAGTCGTAAATGAAGAACAATGAAGAACGCACAAAACGTGACTAACCTTTTCAGTTGTCAACAACAAACTACCTATCCAAATAGGCTGATAATGCCAACTTATGACTAAAACATGTGTCACAATATAATAAAAAATTCAATAATTGAATGTACACAGCCCGCGAATATTAACCTTTTCTTTTAAACAAACCTCGTATAATTAAAGTTATTATTGAAATCAAATACTTTTTAACGCATTTCTCGCGTGTATAAAAAAAACTTTAATTTTTGTGGTGAGGTGAGCGGGAGAGACTAGTTGACAGTGGTCTTCAAAAGTACAAAGAAACAGTGAAATCTAGCGCCCATAATTTTGTTCAAAGGGTAATAATCGTGAAAACCTAAGAGATCATTAAAGTTATATATAAGCTTGAGTCATGCCAGCCTCGTAAAAAGCAAAACTAATAACACCGCAACATTACGACAATTTATAAACTATCTCCTACTTTGTGTGTCTGAACGACTCTACAAATCTCTGTAGAAAGTTGTCAGAGCAGCGACAAATAGCACCTCTAAAGGCGGTCGTAGGCTATCTGTCTTTAATAGCAGGTATTAACTCGCCCAGGCCATTTAGATGTATTGGCGATAATTAGAAAACTTCAGAGCGACAGAGCGAGTGATAAATATGACTAAGACTGAACCTATTCTATGCAGTGAAGAATACTTATATTAATAAACATCTCTTTCACGAAAAAACTACTGAATGGATTTTGACGACACTTTACAATAATATCTATACATAACATAAACATCAGAATAACACACTATAATTTATAAAGTTATATGCATAACTGCAACAGATTTTTGTATTGTACCCGGTCGCTAGTATTTGCAATCATCTTCCTAAAACCTCCTCTGTCCATTTATAATACACGAGGATTGTGACCGTGACGACACGGTTGGCGCAGTGGTTGAGCGATCGACTGCTGCGCAGCATGTCGCGGGTTCGATCCCCGCCCGGAAGAAATATTTGTACGACCTACAAGTATTTGTTCCGGGTCTGGGTGTTTTCTATCTATAATATGTATGTGTTTACAAAAAAAAATGTATTTAAGTAGTTTATCATCCATCTCGTTACCATAACACAAGCATTAAGTTGCTTAGCTTGGGACGAGATGGCGTTGTGTGAAATGTCCAAGGATATTTATTTATTAATAATCCCTCCGCCAAATTATATGAGTCCTACCGCAACAGTGGATCATTTATCTGAGGTAATTGCTTAGATAGTCTTATCCTTCTATGGTCTTTCCATACACGAATGATGGATATAACACTTTAAGCTCAAAATAGACGCATTTATGCAAATACTACAAGCATCAATTATGGAGGAATATATATCGAAAATTAAACAACTTCTAGGATAACAAATGTACCAGACAGACACCACCAAACAAACGCTGTGCAAACCCATTATGCCAGCGTGGCGCAGTAGGCCAATTTCCTTCCCCCCTCGACCGTGCTGCCACCTTGTTGTGGTGAGGGGGCTTGCGTGCCTTTATGATCCGTTGGGGCCATACCGGTTCAGCGTCACCCATGCCGGCGGCACCATGGGGAGAGGCCAGACTAAGAGCGGCACAGGAGTCTTGGTGGGTTTTGGCTCTGGGGACATCGTTGGTTTTAGTGGCTAGGTTGGGGCGCAACTTCCAACTTTCCGCGCCCCGGAGTCCCAAATAACCCGGCTGGCGTTTGGCGGTCGGGTATCCATGAGGTATTCCATTACTTGGATCTTGTGAAAAGCATTTCCAAAGATATTTGGCCTGAAGAAGAAGAAGAAGAGTGAACCTGGTCACACTTTCAAAGACCGAAGATGAAGTGTATCGCTAAGCTCTATGCAAAGCTTATTCAAAGATATTCAAAGATTCCGCTAAATGATCTTTCTTATCAAGTACTTTACATATACAATTAGGGGTTCACATAAAAGTTTATTAATACGACATTAAGCGAGCGAATGTCCCATCATTGCATGTTTACATTAACCGGCCACCCATCCTCGGAACGTGGTCGTTATCGTGGACAAAATCTTTTTATTTGAGCCATTCGTCAGAAGGCCTTTTTAACCTCAGGTGTAGACATGAGACGCTTTTCACGGCGGTTTGATAACATAAATTGAACGCTTATCTGACAAGAAAATCGAATGTACGAACAGCTCTTACAAAAAGTAAATAAATAAATAGGACGTTAATGTATTTTGATGAAAATGTCAGCTGCTACCGTGGTCATTGAAATATAAGTCATTAACCAAGTTTTTTTTTAATATAAAGTAGGATTACGTTCGACCTCAATCTTGCTTGATGGAGGGCGAAGATGAAGACTAAGATGGTACACGTTTGCTTAGAAGGAATCTGTTCTCTTTGGTTCGCTTGAATACAAAATGTGACCGATTGGAAAAAACACTGAAACGATACCTTTTTTTTTTGTGTTTGCCCGGGGTAAAATCCTTTATGGACTTCCTCGCCGGCCACGAGGATGGCCAGCGAGGGGAGTGTGGGACTCTCCCCCATAGTGGGGGCCCACCCACTAAACCTCCCCGGGGTGCTCCAACTCGCGTCCTGTGAAACGAAACCCTGTGCCAACCTGTCTGGCGAGCGTGGCACAGTAGGCTAATTAGCCTCGGTGTAATGGGAGGAGACCCGACACAGCAGTGGGTCATGTATTTATTTGGTGGTAGAATAGTAGTAATTCAAATGTATACAAACTATTACACACAGACAGTCATCATTTCAGCCAAAAGACGTCCACTGCTGGACATAGGCCTCCCCCAAGGATCTCCACAAAGGCCGGTCCTGGGCCGCCCGCATCCACTGCTTTCCGGCGACCTTAACCAGGTCGTCGGTCCACCGTGTGCGAGGCCTACCAGCACTGCGCCTTCCGGAACGCGGTCGCCACTCGAGGACTTTTCTGCCCCATCGGGCGTCGGTTCTGCGAGCTATGTGCCCTGCCCACTGCCACTTAAGTTTGGCAATCCGGTGGGCTATGTCGGTGACCCTGGTTTTCCTGCGTATCTCCTCATTTCTGATTCGATCTCGCAGGGAAACTCTGAGCATAGCCCTCCCACAAACAGACAGTACTAAATATCACTACATAGTATAAAACAAAGTCGCTGTCGTCTGTCCGTCCCTATGTATGCTTAAATCTTTAAAACTACGCAACGGATTTTGATACGGTTTTTTTAATAGATAGAGTGATTCAAGAGGAAAGTTTATATGTATAACCCATCCCCGCTTTGCACGGGCGAAGCCGGGCGGGCCACTAGTGTATAATAAATATCTTTCTACGGTTATACGTCACTGAATGAAAAAGAAGTAAGATTTCAGACCCGTAATAAAACCCGTCCTAATAAACCCTTTGTGGAAAAAGGTTTTATATTTTTTTAATGCAGTCTATGCATAGTTTAACTGTACCGCGGGGCAGTTTAAAAACATTTTATTCCACAAAGGACAGCCAGCAAGTGTCTCTAGTTTACACAAAGCCAATTGACTAGCCCGGTATCGAACCGGTACACAAACCCCTTAGTAACATGTCTTGTTACTACAGTATAATTATATCTAAAACTAGTATTGAAATATACCACAGGAAGCTAATTTAAGTTATCACAGCGAGCTATGCTTGTATAATAAATGATCACATAAACTGCGCTGACCTTTCTGCGAGCTATAATCGACTTAAAATATTATTATTGGTTTGTGAATCTCGGGTTAATGAAACTGTTAGCCAGGCTATAAGACTTAGTAATTATTTCGACGCCTCAGTGGTATACGGTTTGGGGTTCAAGCATACGGCCGCTGTCCAAGTTTACCACTACTAATCAGCCCTTAAATTCTCTTGCGACTAGGTTTTCGGCCTTGTCATTTCCTTTTCTCGACACCCTTAGTATGGAATGGGCTGGTGACACTATATATTCTTAATCCGTCATCATACCAGGAGGCAAACACCAAATTATCATGACAATAACCGGCCGGAAAAAAATAGGGTTGACAGTTTCAACTGCTAATTGGCCGTTTTGGCCTGTCATCCTCATACATTTCAGTGTTACGGCATCTATAGCGTGTGCAATTGCATATAGCAGGTGTGTTACATAAGCGTCGCGAACCCTGTACATCCTGGTCACTATTTTAAAGAACTATTCCACACAATAGACTCTTTAAACACACGTCGACGATGGGAAGTTCATTCAGGGAAACTGATCGTAGTTAGGTTCTTTAAAATAGGAATTGTCTTCAAAAATTTCACAATTTAATTTAACATTAGTACCTTTTTAAAAGACATAATTATTCATCATAATTTCCGCCCACTACTGAGTGGTCTTGAGGGTATCGTAAGAGGCGACTAAAGGAGCGTAAGAGACATATCACCTAGCCGTATGAAAACGAAAACTTGATACAAACCCTGTGCCAACCCGTCTTGTCAGCGTGCACAGTAGGCTAATTTCCCTCCATGTTTTCGGAGGAGGCCCGACTCACTAGTGGATCATTTATGGGCTGAAACGACGACGACGACTGAGTGGTCCCTCCCCCAAATTAATGAAGGGAAATAAGCCTACTGTGCCACGCTGGCAAGACAGGTTGCCTCTTGCGTTCCTATAGTCTTACGACATCCTTAGGATAGTGTGAGTTGGTGACACTATTTATTCTAAATCAGTCAATAAACAAATGATAAGATATAAACTATTTTAACACTCATTCCAAAGTCGTTGCCGTCGTTTCAGCCCATAAATGACCCACTACTGAGTGGGGCCTCCTCCAAATTCATGGAGGGAAATTAGCCTTCTATGCCACGCTGGCAAGACGGATGCCTAATTCGAATTCACCACGAACCTTTTCCGTGGAAAAATGTATTGGATATGCTATGACAGTTCATGGGTCGTTAAATATATCATGTCGGACAACTTTCTTTATGTATGGCAGAGTTAACTGAGTGTGGGACATGTGTGTCGTTTGACAGTTATTCACAGATTCTTTAAAAACTAAATTGGTTCTAAATTGATATCCAAAAAACCTTTTCTCAATTCAATATGTAGTTACTCTACTGTTTTTGTATTATAACTACTATGTCGATTAATTCAATGTGGTCATATAGGAAACGGCAGTGATAAATAAACACTCGCGCGAGATATTTGCATCATTATATTAATATTATTTTTTTCAACAAGGACGTAGCAATATTTAAAAAATTTAACCGCTGTTTATTACACAATTTTACTGATAATTACAGGCCACATTCACTTATTAATAGAACCTAGTACTAATTAATCACAGCCGGGGTTATGGTATATCGAAATAGGCATCTGAAATGACTGGCGACCTACTTCCCAAGCCCATCCCACGAACATTCTCGTTCGAGCCCGAAGCACGAACTTATACGATATCGTAGGAACAGTTTTGTGTTACTATAATTAATATTAATACTTTAAATTAAACCACTATTAAACGGGAACAAAATAACGCTTATTATTATTTATAAAGATAAAGAAGTGGAATCAAAACTAAAAAAATCGATAGAGGACAATAAATATTTAGGACATCGCTTATGCCAAACTACGCGTGGCCAGAGGGCTTCAGCGTGGTAATGCAGAATTGGCCATAATTTAATATTTTTGCCATAATTTTATATATTTATTTTTTTCCTCTTTCTATTTTAGTTTTTAATATATTAATTTAGGCATTAATACTACATAGTATAAAACAAAGTCGCATTCTTCTGTCCGTCCCTATGTATGCATAAATCTTTAAATCTACGCAACGGATTTTGAAGCGGTTGTTTTTAATAGATAGAGTGATTCAGAGAAAGGTTTTTAGGTAAAACACATACATAATAGTGCGTTTTAGAAATATTGTCGTTATGAAAGCACTGTTGTTGTTGGTGTATTATATACGATAAAAATGGATTTCATTGACTCCATTTATTTCGCGATAGACATAATAGCTCTCCAAATCACTGTGGAAAAAATAGTAAAAAAATATTAACCAAAGTGTACGTAAAGTTGTTTGTTACAATAGGTTTTAGCAATGAGAATTACTCTATGTGTGTGTATGATTACTCTATGTTTCTTACTTAATCTATGGTATGTCAATTTGTACATCTACAAAGACTCAATAATATGCAAATATTTCCCTTCTCCGTTATTCCATAGACCTAACCTCTATTGCATTCCCTAAATTGAATAAAACTTGAGCTTACTGCACAAGCCATGATGCTTATTAAACTGTTCAATATTTAGTCGCTTATAATAATGTGCAACAATTTAAAGGACTTTAATGTCTAATATATGTTATATTCATTAATTTGTCATACTTGAAATACAATTGTATGATTTTAAACGAATATTGTATGTTGAAACAATGTTTGCAATCTAAGGCCGATTTTCAAAATTCTTAGTTTAAGAGTTCAGTTACTACATACAAAAAACTACAGAGTTTCTTGCCGGCTCTTCTCTGTAGAGAAGCCTTCCGAACCGGTGGTAGTTTCGGCATGAATGTGAGTGAACGCAGGGATTGTGAGCGATCAGGGGAGATGGATGGATTGTAGGAGTGAGGAGTTGTGTGTGAAAGGTGTGAATGTAGGTATGACGACTGATAGGTGTGTGTGTGGAGACTACCACCTAGTGTGGGACAGGGGCCGTAAGATGATAATGTTTTTTATAAATATGACGATTTATAAGAGTTTTGTGATGAAACCTACGTAAATAAAGTTCCTTTTGAGTTTGAGTTTGTAACACGTAGGTAAGTATGTATGTGAATTGTATTCATAGACGGTCAAGATAAATAGTTTTTGGCATAGCCGATTCCAAATTTGAAACTTATACTTATACAATCAACATACAATCGAGGCAATTTAAATCCAGGCAATTTAATTTAAAACGAAAATTATTTGAGTGATCTTCCCTTAAAGCCATATTTTCTGCCTGTCTATTTCCTGTTGTCTCCTCGTACGATACTTCCAGAGTAAGCAGAGAAATCACGGACACAAAATCACTACCATCTGCAATAATCAATTTTTAACGAACCAATTACAACAAAAATCAACCCGCATTTATTATCAGATAATTAAATTGATTAACTTAATAATTCATTCGAGCTCAACTCACAACTGTGATCTTGTATCGATGTTATCACTCGATTTAAATACGATTATTAATCGAACCGACTGACCTTTACTGTAATAATTCTTGTAGGCACTTAACATTTGAACATTTCAATTACAATAGATCGATAAGTTATTTTAAAGTAAATATTCGTATATCATGTTTTTTTTTAGAAACCGCGAAAGTTAAATCAGTCGGGTGTTGATTGTATTAGTAGAGAATACTGTAAACGTCCGTATGGTGACTCAGTGGTACTCGGTCCATATATGACCCACTGTTGAGCCGGGCCGCCTCCACTTAGATGGAGGGTAATTAGCCTACTGTGCCACGCTGGCCAGACGGCCTGGCACAGGGTTTCGTTTAAATGCTTTATGGCTAGGTTATCGACCTTGTCATATCCTTTTGTCGGCTCTTACGACACCCTCAGGATAGAATGAGGTGGTGACACAATGTATTCTTAATCCATCATCACGCTGCTATTTCAATAGAGTCAAAATCGACAATCACCGTGTCTTTGATTGTCGACTTTGACAGTGTCGGCAACTAGGGTTGCCAACTTTTTTTACAAGAAATAAAGTATATTCAGCTCTATGAAGAATATTAAACAGTATTTTAGAAAAAAAATACAGTATTTTAGAAAAAAATACAGTATTTCATTTATTTATTGCTTTAAATACATACTTTTTAGAGCTACTCGCATACTCTTACTCATATATAATCTTTTTTTAAAACTTTATACGCTCACCACAATTATAACTGAAAATAAAATAAATGAGGATCTCATTTTTTATTTAATTAATAGATGCTCTATTTCTACCCTCCCGCCTCTTAGCATGCATTACTGAAAAAAAAGTGTGAGCGTCTAAGTATAACGCATAGTAATGGGTTTGCATTTTGATGCTGAAGACAATATTTCGTATACTTTATTTTTGTTCAACAGTAAAAAGTATAATTTTGTGAAAAACAGTATAATACTGTTCAAAACAGTATAATACTGTTCAAAACAGTATAGTTGGCAACCCTATCGGCAACCTACAGCTTTTGACCCAAGAACTTTTGAATTTAGCAGATTACACTTCCATAGAAAATAGCAGGTTTGAGGACTTCGATTTGAAAAGCTGCATGGGGGAAGGCAATAGCTTAGTATTAGGTGGACTAATCTAATAAATGTACTTAATATTCCGTATTCAAATTCAAAACTCACTTCAAGTTGGCTCACTATAGCCCTTTTGACAAGTCAAACAATAAAATAAAATTTACCATTTACCACCGTTTCGGAATGTACTCTCTAGTGGCTCTTTTTAGATCGCCATTATTGGTTACAAGACTGCATCTAAGACAGATTTGTGAGAGCAAACTCGCGCAATAGTGGCAAAGGGCCAAACATCAGCCAGATCTAGTCAACAATAGTAACCTACTAATGCCCGAGCCAACCGGCCCCCAGCAACGGCACCTGTTCACAAGCATGACGCATGTGGCAGCCATCGCCGTCCTAAATGTTATGGTGACGGATTTAGAATACTAGTGTCACCACCCTATTTGATCCTGAGTGAGGGTAAGAGTGGTAAGTGCCCACAGAGGGAAATGCCAAGGCCGAAAAGCTAGCCGCAAGAGACGGAAAAGTTGAAACGAAACCCTTCGAGTCAGCGGGGGACGGTAGGCTAATTACCCTCCATATAGTTGGAGGAGGCCCGCCCTGGCAGTGGGTAATTTATGGGCTGAGTCATCGTTTCAGCCTATGAGTGGCCCACTACTGAATCGGGCCTCCTCCAAATTCATGGAGGGAAATTCGCCTACTGCGCTGCGCTGGCAAGACGGGTTTCGTTTCCGTGTTTCGTGATCTGCCTCTTGCGTTCCCTTAGATGCCTTTTATGACACCCTCGGGATTGGTATGCGTTGGTGACACTGTGTATTCTAAATCCGTCACCACACGGAATATGGGCTGAGTAGAGTAGTAGTAATAATAAAAATAGCATAGTTTATAACAACGGCACATGCTGATAATACGGTACATTTAGAGCCTATTA
Source organism: Clostera curtula (assembly GCA_905475355.2). NCBI lineage: Eukaryota > Metazoa > Arthropoda > Insecta > Lepidoptera > Notodontidae > Clostera > Clostera curtula. The sequence goes on along the minus strand of FR997805.1, from coordinate 14,706,757 downwards.
CACAATCAAGCCGATATCTATCTACAATGAGATGTTAATGCCGCGGGCGCACATAATAACAGAGTGTAAAAGGTCAGGGTTTTGGTATTTTGACTTTAAACGCAAATAAACCTACTGTGAGATACGTATCTTGTTTATAAGTGTGTGGCGTCATGTTTACAAGGTATTTTGCTCGATCTATAGGCTCGGTAATTAATTTTAAGGCATTTTACGATCATGTTGGCAAAATTACAGAATGTGCACTGACACAGAGACGCTTTGAATAAGTACATGACTATCGACACGTCGCAGTTTATATTTGAACTAGTGGCCTGCCCCGGCTTCGCCCGTGCAAAGCGGGGGTGGGTTATAGATATAAACCTTCCCCTTGAATCACTCTATCTATTAAAAAAAACAGCTTCAAAATCCGTTGCGTAGTTTTAAAGATTTATGCATACATATGGACGGACAGAAGAATGCGACTTTGTTTTATACTATGTAGTGATAGTGATATGTAACTTGTAGCGAACACTATTTTTTTTACACATCTACTACACACACACACACACACACACAAACGCAAACTCAAAAGGAACTTTATTTACGTAGGTTTTATCACAAAACTTTTATAAATCGTCATATTTATACCATTATCATCTAACGGCCTCTGTCCCACGATAGGTGGTAGTCTCCACACCTATCAGTCGTTAAACCTACATTTAAACCTTTCATACACACTTCCTCATACTTACAATCCATCCATCTCTTTAAAGATCGCCCACAACCCTTGCGTCCACCCACATTAATGCTCAAACTACCACCATCTGCTCTACAGAGATTTTAGATTATATTTTACCTTACAGCAGTCAAGTGTTTTTTTTTTTCAAATTATTGTTCTTGTTTACGAAACGAACTAAACAGCATAGTGAGAGCAAGTTCCGCAAATGAGGTTGTTGATCATGAATTTCTTGACGTGGATTTCATGTAGCGATATTAACCTACTAGGGTACTAGGGTAATAAGCCTACTGTGCCAAGCTGGCCAGATGGGTAAGCACACTACATTTATGAACAATTCCTTCACTTGAAAGCTAGGTCCACCGTTGCGTTCATTTAGTTACCGCACCGTCAAGAATATGTTATCTCCAATATATGGAACGTAAGAGGCAGATCACCTCGTCCCAAGAGAAGGAAAACTTGATACCAACCCTGTGCTAACCCGTCTGGCCAGGGTGGCACAGTAGGCTTATTACCCTCCATGTAATTGGAGGAGGCCCGACTCAGTAGTGGGTCTTTTATGGGCTGATTAGTAGTAGTGTTTATAGCAAAAACCTTGCACCCATTTCTACGGATATTGCGCGGTCGAAATTTTGAAATTTTCCACACTAATTGTGTATATACGAGGAGAGGAGTGTGTAGAATGCTATTTTTTATAAATAAGCACCAATAGTACATTAAAATGTATATAAAAAATCATTACACGCACTACCGTATTTGACACACACACGTATATATCTCTTTAGTTATTTTTAAATTCAAATTGAGAATAGAACTATAACTATGATTGATTATGGTTAAATTTCGACCGCTGGACGAACAGTACATACGATTATTCTATTATTTTGACTGCCTCGTTGGTCTAGGGGTCAAATGGGCCGCCTTTGCATCAACGGGTCCCGCGATCCGCGATACAGGCAGCGAGTATCGGGGTTTCATATAAAAAAAAAACATTATTTATCGTGAGTATGTTTTTAACGCTGGCCATCCTCTACCTATACTTGTCTTCATTGAGGACAGTCGTATATGCAACACGTAGGCCGAGTCAGCTGAATTATTCAGGAGCTAGGCTCACGCGCCGTGTCACATTATAATTGTACGATTAGGCATCTTTAACGCTTGCAGTAGCGCAGGTTGCATACACGGGATTTTATAACTATAGCGTTTGTCTGTGGTAACGGATTTAGAATGTCTACATGGTTTCACTAACGTAATTGATTCTCTTTTGTACCAAGGCAGACTAGTCCGTGCGGTGACGGATTTATAATGCAAGTGTTGCCACCCCATTTCGCCCTAAGGGTCAGCGCCTACCAGCGGAGTGCCGACGAAGAGACTATTTTAGTAACAATTAAATTTCAACCTAAAGCGCTTCAGAATACAACTGTATTTGGTACAATGAAATACAATGACGGCGGGCGACGCTTGGCGACCGACGCGCGGCGAGCGTATTCTAAATACAGATGTATTCTGAAGCGTTTTAGGTTGAATTTAAATTGTTACTGAATTAGTCTCTTCAACGCCACTTCGTTGGTCGGCGCTGACCCTAAGGTTTTCAGTTTTCATCAAAGCCGACAAAACGAAATGATAAGGCCAAACATCTTCCATCTCCACCACCATCTCTTTACCTACTACTAATTTGGAATGCTGCTTCGCAGAGAAGAGCCGGGAAGACACTCTGTAGATGCTATTTTTAAATTATGTCCTGATTACAAAAAATCACTATACATATAGCATAGTGAGTAGAGAGGAAGTCGCTAGATGAGAAAAAACGCAACTACTACTCAGCCCATAGATGACCCACTGCTGAGTCAGGCCTCCTCTCATCAGGGAGGGACATTAGCCTACTGTGCCACGCTGGCTAGACGTGTTGGCACAGGGTTTCGTAACAAGTTTTCTTTCTCTTGCGGCTAGGTTTTAAGCCTTGGAATTTCCTTTTGCCTGCTCCTTACGAGACCCTCAACCTGGACTGGGGTAGTGACACTATATATTCTAAATCCGTCACCACACGGAATGCACACTTTACTGCGCATGTTTTATTGATATTTCTTTCTTGTTGTTAAATAACTATGTGCAATAAACAGCTATATCAGTCATAATATTTCACCACAAAACTATCGCTTGTTCCGAAGAATAGAGTTCCAAATGGTTTCAAAGCAGTATTGTAGATAGGTCTTTATTTTTGGGAAGGAATAGAGTTCAAAATGGTTTCAAAGCAGTATTGCAGATAGTTCTTTATTCTTTGGAACAGACGCTATGTTCAAGCACATTCAAAGAATGCATAGTGACATTACCCTAAATAACTAGGAACGCGACTAAGCAACTCTATTGGCAAAGCTTGAATAATGTATCTGGCATTGGCTACGTGTCTGAATATCGGATGTGGACGCGATGGAACACATACCAACTATTGAATGAGCCGGTATTCCCGAGGCATACAAAAGCCTTTAGAGTTTCAATGAGGACCGTTTAAGTTGAAACAGCTTTGTATCTAAGTGAACGTGAAATCAACATTTGTCATTACACACCTACCTTAGAAGATATAACTCATAAATAAAATAAATATCCTTGGACAATGCCATCTCTAAGCAACTTAATGCTTGTGTTATGCTAACGAGATGGATGATAAACTACTTATTATACTTTTCTTTTGTGTAAATACATATATATTATAGATAGAAAACACCCAGACCCGGACCAAATACTTGTAGGTCGTACAAATATTACTTCCGTGTGGGGATCGAACCCGCGACATGCTGCTCAGCAGTCGATCGCTCAACCACTGCGCCAACTCAGCCCATAGCTAACCCGCTGCTGAGTCAGGCCTCCAATCACATGGAGTGTAATTAGCCTACTGTGCCACGCTGGCCAGACGGGTTATGTATCAAGTTTTCCCTCTCTTACAGATAGTAATCTATACTAATACTAGCGAGCCGCCCCGGCTTCGCACGGGTGTAATTATACATGTATTATACGTAAAAACCGTCCTCTTGAGTCACTCTATCTATTAAAAAAAAACCGCTTCAAAATCTGTTGCGTAGTTTTGAAGATTTAAGCATACGTAGTGACGGATAGACGACAGCGACTTTGTTTTATACTATGTAGTGATATAAAGCTGCAGAGTTTGTTTGTTTGTTTGTTTGAACGCGCTAATCTTAGGAACTACTGGTCCGATTTCAAAAAATCTTTCAGTGTTAGATAGTCCATTTATCGAGGAAGGTTATAGGCTATATTTCATTTTCAAAAGAATTAGGGATCCGTATGAAAATTGCGATTCTGTAAACTAAGGTGTAAAATCGAAAACCTATTTATGCGCGCGCTGCAAAAACTATTGACAATAGAACAAAATGATGTACTGCGGGTTTGTAGGTATTATAAAGATCTACAAAAGCGAGAGCACATATTATCTAACTAACATAGTTTAGTCACAATAACCGCTTTTATGTTCATAAAAAATGCATAGAGATAAGCGCGGGTTCAAAGCCCACGCGGGCGAAGCCGCGCGCAAAAGCTGGTACTTGATATGAAAACCCGAGTCAACCCGTCTGGCCAGCGTGGCTCAGTACCCTCCAAGTAACTGGACGAGACCCGACTCAACAGTGAGTAATTTAAGGACTGAGTGGTAGTATATTGTGTTCATATTTTTTTAGAATTACACCGATATAAATTCGGCCTCACTGTTGGTTTCATCCAAACGGCTGAAACATAGTATTCATGGTTGTTCGCTTTTTCAAACTATCGGATTAATTCTCCAACGTCAACAAGATAGGTATTCACTGGGTACCAGTTTAAATTTTTCGTAAATATTAAAAATAATAACGGACCAAAAAGTTGATGGTTACAGAAAATACACGGACAAAAAAAACTCCGTCAAGTTTCGAAGCAAACTTATTGGAAGTAAATCGTACAGACACGTCTAATTATAAAGGGGTAAAGTAAAAGGGTAATTTGTAATTGTAAAAGGAATTTTACCGCATCTCAGTATGTTCAGTAAGAACTAGAAGATTTTATTTTCCCTTATCCACGATAATAAGGAACTCCACAAGCAACCTACAGTATACAAAAAGGTTTATAGCCTTGCAACTCTTTCAAGACTCATTAGCGGCCATCTAATTTCATAGGTTTTTGTTATAGCATCTTGGAAGTCGTACCAACGGCCACAAAAACACGCGAATTATTTTTAAAACTACGTAATGTCTTGTGTTAATGGCTGATTTTCTCTGTGCAAACAGTTTTTTGGTTCTGTATTCACCGCCAAAGAGCAAAATAGCATTGGCATGTACTAATTACAATGGAACAAGCGTTTAAGATTTTCTTTATTTATAAGTAAGTACTTTGTGGCTACGACGGATTTAGGGTCATCAACGGGTCCCGGGTTCGATTCCGGGGTCGGGCAAGTGTCTTTGTCTAAACCAGAGGCCCTTGTTCGAAGTCTTGGTGTCATTTGTGCAGTAATCACATATTACAGTTCAATTATTGCCAAGTTTCATGTCTTCTACAGAAAATTGCGCTACCCACTCAATTTCAAGCCAACTTTGATGTGTAAAATTAAAAAAATACTGTCTCTGGTTAACTGTGTTCCACCTTTACTGTAGAAGTATGTAAGGACTGCGAACAGCCGCAACTTTTCCAAGCGTACCAACCATTCGTCAAGATCGATAAGTCTTCATCAGTTCCGAAAAAGGGCTACGCCATACCATGTTTGAGTTGATGGCATGGTAAACAGCGCATTTGCGTCCATCAAAGAGCCAATACACCCGGATCGGTTGCCTAACAGACTATTAAAACGATTTATGGCTGAAACTATCGCAGACTTTAAACCACGGACATTTCCGATTATGGATATCTAGATTTTAAGGACTTTACACATTATTTTATACGCTGAAACAAATTTTCTATATTCTGTGATAACAAAACCATGGATAGTACCTATCATCATCATCAATTCACCCAAAAGACGTCCACTGCCTGGACATAGGGAAGGATCTCCACAAAGGCCGGTCCTGCCACAAACCGGTCGCTCGGTTCACGTGTGGGAAGCCTACCAGCACTGCCACTTGGAACGCGGTCGCCACTTGAAGACTTTTCAGTCCCATCAGGCGTCGGTCCTGCGCGCTATATGACCTGCCCACTGCCACTTAAGTTTGGCAATCCTGTGGGCTATGTCCGTTACCCTGGTTTGCCTGCATATCTCCTCATTCCTGATTCGATCTAGCAGGGAAACTCCGAGCATAGCCCTCTCCATTGCCCTTTGGGTGACTGAGCCTTCTGATGGAGCCCATAGCGAGTGACCACGACTCTGTGCCATATGTCATCACTGGCAACACACACTGGTTGGACATTGGCAGAATTTTGTCTTCAAACACTACGGCATTGTGGATAGTGTAGTTCACAGCAAACACCTTCAGCCAAGAGTGCCATAGTAGGGGAAATTCGCGCATATCTTCAATCAATCATAGTCAATCAAAAGGCTTCCGCCATTGAGAAGCAATAATCGACTGCGCAATCAAGGTCATTGTGCAAGTTGTTTCCCGTCTATTATACTTTGGTCCGTGTCGTGACGGATTTAGAATACATAGTATCACCACCCCATTTCATTCTGAGGGTGTCGTAAGAGCCGAGAAATGAAATTACAAGGCCGATAAGCTAGCCGCAGAAGGAAAATTTGACATAAAACCCTGTGCCAACCGGTATGACCAGCGTGGCACACTAGGCTAATTACCCCTCATGTAAATGGAGGAGGGCCGACTCAGTAGTGGCTCATTTATGGGCTGAATAGTAGTAGTATTATATTTTTAAATCTTCATAAAATGAATAAGGATTGCTTTAATAAAATGCATATACGTTAGTGTAATATTAATTCATTTATTATTAAAAAATATCACTAGTCATCGGTGTGGTCATCGGCTTCAGAATACACAATATCACCAATCCATACCACCCTGAGGGTGTCGTAAAAGAAACGCAAGAGGCAGAAAACTTGCGTGGCATAGTAGGCTAATTTCCCTCCAAAAAGTCGGAAGAGGCGTGACTCATTTGTGGGTTATATATCGGCTAGAATGATTAATATTACACATGTGGTTCTTCTGACATCAAGTCCAGATTGACGCTAAATTGTCCTTTGTCGAGGTCACAGGCCACTTGGTAGCTCCATTTGTAATCAGTCTTCACGTCAAACGACTTTTTCTGCAGACAAGCACATAAATTGCTAGTTTTATATAATGTACATTGGATAGTGTTGGGCACAAAGTAGAATATATCGACAACGAATATGCACAGATATGAAATAAACTATTTGTTTATCTACCATAAGGTCAACCCTACCATAATGCTTAAATATACAAACTAGTTTAAAAAATTCCTAATTAATAGCCTCGGAGCCCGTGTTTTTAAGCATGAAATTATGTACTCTACATCGAAAACACTAAACCAACAACTTTAAACAGCCAACATTTTAAACAGATTAAAAAATATGCCTTAAGGGCGTATAATATTTACATACAAAAGCGTTATTGTTAATTATGGAAATAAACCAATGGAAATTAATGTAAAATCTTCAAGAACGAGATACCGTAACCATCACCATCATCATTTCAGGCAAAAGACGTCCATACTGGACATAGGCCTCCCCCAAGAATTTCCACGAAGGCCGGTCCCGAGCCACCCGCTTAAATCGCTTCCCGGCGACCTTACCCAGGTCGTCGGTCCACCGCATATATTTTTATATTACTTTTACATTAGATACCGTAATGTCAAACATCAATCAATTTTAAACATCGATCGATGCCTTCGCAAGTCCAGCCGCAGCTCATCACTATTTAAAAACTGAGGAAGTCCATAACATGTAATATATTTTAATGACAATTCATTAGAAATAAGTATGGCGATAAAATCTATCATGTCACTGCCTTATAGCTGTGATTAATATCGATAGATCGCACAGTTGTTTAAGTTATAACCCCGCATCGCAGATAACTGTTTTTATAGTAGCCTTAGTATTTTGCATTTTAATGTGTAGGCAGTTTTAAAAACTTTTATTTGTGGTGATGTATGACTCCCAATAGACTTCCTATTTGGTTACAAGCACAATCATTAGCTTGGCAGTCGAGACGTTCTCGAGTAATCATTCATAGAGGCAACTTTACTTATATTTTTAACCCCCGACGCAAAAAGAGGGGTGTTATGAGTTTGACGTGTCTGTCTGTCTGTGGCTCCGAAGCTCGCGAACGGATGAAGCGATTTCAATATAGCTTTTTTTTTGTGTGAAAGGTGAGTTACGGGCGAGTGTTCTTAGACATGTTTATTTAAAAAAAGTTATGGGGGTGAAAGTGGGGAAGAATAACCGAATTTCTGCAAATATAATCGAGTGGGGTCTCTAATGAAAACGCATCACGTGCACATTACAAAATAATATGTTCCATGAAAATCGGTTGAGCCCTGAAAAAAATCTGGGTGGAAAATACCCAATATCTGCAAATATGTGCAAAAATGACGATGCGACAAGAATGTATAGTATTAACAAATTAACAAAATCTACATTAAAATAAGTGTGTACCTATAAAAAGTATTGTGTCGGGGGTTTGGTTATTTTTTAATTTAATTTTTTTATAGAGCTACATTATAAAATTGATAACTGATCCGAGCGCAACATAAAAAATTGCCTGGGACCTATTGTAAGAACTACCAAATAAAAGTCGTAAAAAGCGATCAAGAAGTGGCGGAGGAGTTCGATAAATAGGAAACACGAGTACTTTTACAGTGCGTTTTTCATATCCCGTAACTGTAAGATTATATTCTATAAGAAATAATAGTCCTAGAAATTGTAGCAGTTAATGAAGATTTTATTAGTGTTTCTCCTTCTTCTTACTTAAATTTAAGTTATATTTGACTAGTCTTTTTTTTAAATCAGATAGTTGATAACATTAGCATCTAATTAGAAAGCATTTTCATGGAATATTGAGATCATTATGCACTTCATATCACAAGTGAGCTGCAATAAAAAAAATCATTCCTATTTTGTCGGGAACACAAATTGTGATTACTTACAATGATCTTAACAGCCTGCCTCGTGTGGGGATCCCAGTCAACGCGCTGTCCCACCACTGGGGCTTGTGTGGGCCCTGAACTCTGACCACTGCCTATCTTCCATACCATCCAAAGCGCGAATCCATTGATACACTGGGTTTCTTCTGTCAACCTATTACACAAATACGTACCACTTTAGATATTAGTATTAATATTGCATAGTATCCGGGTAGTGACGGATACTATGCAATATTAATACCAGCCCATCTAAGGAAGCACCTACTCAAGAGTAGATTAAATGAAACACCAATGTCCCAGGTGCCAAGGCGCTGGGTACGACAGACGAAAGGATTCTGTGGTGATGTACCAAAGAAAAAAAAAACAGCCCACTCTACACTTCTCAGCCCATAAATTACCCACTGCTGAGTCGGGCCTCCTCCTGTCACACGGAGGATAATTAACCTACTGTGCCACGCTGGCCAGACAGATTGGCACGTATTAAGATTTCCTTCTCTTGCAGCTAGCTGTTCGGCTTTGTGATTTCCTCAGGATGGAGTGGGGTGGTGACAATGTGTATTCTAAATCCATCACCACCTGCATAAATATCTTAAGCTATGACCATTTGCAACACTAGAAATGTTATAGGCACGTGACACCACGGGAAGGAATGTAGATACCTTGAACTACCACCATCCACACCCTGGAAAACTCTCTGGATCCTTTACGCACGCACGGCTGTGGTATACAAGGACCTTCCCAAGGAAAGGCAGATCCATTGTCCAATCGAAAGCAAAATGATACTCACGCCACATCTTGAACTCCATCAGCAGCATACGTGGGCTTCAGGTCTGTGAAGTCGACATCCAAAAGCTTGGTCGGCTCACCGCGACACTTGCACGGATACTCCCATAGAGGTTGCGCTTCGATTTCCGAGTCGCTTATTATACGCGAACTCTGCGAACAAAACTGGCTACATGTATTTAACATGTTATTATTTGAATTGGTTGATTATTTGATTTAAATACATGGTGTCTCCACCCCATTCCATCCTGAGGGTGTCGTAAGACCCGACATAAGGACATAACAAGGCCGCAAACCTAGCGGTAAGAGAAGGTCAGCGTGGCACTACTGCGCCATTAGCCTACTGGCTAATAACCCTCTATGGAGGAGGAGGCCCGACTCAGCAGTGGGTTATGTATAACGTGACCATTCGTCCCGCTTTGGGCGGGATTGTCCCGCTTTCAGTCTGTCCGTCCAGCTGTCACCAACGAGAAAAATAATGTCCCGCTTTTACGACTAAACCTGTATACCCTTTGCACTTAAATATGACATCTTACACCGACGTACCCTGTATGTGTATTTATTTAAATACAAAAGTCAGAAGGCGTCCCACTCAAACACGAAAATAAAATGGTCACGTTAGATAGGTATGGTCTGAGTAGTAAGGGGCTGTCACGTGAGGTTCGAAAGGGGGTGGGAGTGGTTCGGCAAAAATCACGAAACATCACCAAGGGGTAGGGGGGGTATAGTAAGATATCACGTGTATTTAATTTTTTAATACAGTTGCTCAAAATGTGGCATATTGCAGGGCCGTATAGCGTTCGGGAAGTGGGCTATTACACACGCGTGCTTTTTTTTTCCATTCCCGCATAGTGCGTTTTCTTTCCCAACTGTCAAAATAATGTCTATTTTAAGGAAAAACCAACCATGAAGTTTTTACTAAAAAAAATCATAGAAGTTTTTATGATTCATGCAAATACGTATATTTCTAAGAAGAAACTACGTACTAATTTGTTTCAATATCAGATTTAATGATTTGATTGAATGAGTTAGGTTAGGTTTTATTTCATTTCATTTCATCTAATTAAATTTCATTTTCATTTCATATCAATAAAAAATGTCTACTGAAGACTTGGCTGTATGGGCATAGTTGCTTTTGCCTACTAGAACGGGTGAAGAAAAAATAAATCTCTGCTTATATTCTACGGTTGGCGTCATTTTTCAGAAATCATTAGTTAGTTGAATTTATTGTGTTTTATTATTTTATTAAATTGCTTCATTTTTTCGCAACTGTATTAAAAATAGTCGTTCAGTACACGTGCGGAATCGTCATTGCAACTTGTTCCGACTGTCAACCCTCGCCTTCGGCTGCGCCTCGGCTCGGGTAGACATTTGTCGGAACTCTTTGCAATGACAGGCTTTCCGCACTTGTAATGAAATATACTACTTCGTCAAACGCGTCATTTCTGATCCGAAAAGCGGCGGGTTTAAGCTTCTTTGTAGGTACTAAAAAATACACGTGATTTTTGATGGGGGTGGGGAGGTAGTCTTAAACCTCACCACATATCACCAAGAAGAGGGAGGGGTTAAAAAATGTTTAAAAAAAACATCACGTGATTGGAAAGCCCCTAAGTAGTATTTGAAATACTTCTTGCTGTCACTAGTCTAAAAGAGCAAGAGTTTCTTGCCGGCTCTTTACCGTGGAATGGTCGAATTCCGAACCGGTGGAGACAAAGTGATCAATTTAATTATATCTTCCGTGTGGTGACGCATTTAGAATCCACAATATCACTAACCAATACTATTCTGAGGGCGTCGTAAAAGACGACTAAAACGCAAGGAGCAGATGACAAGGGAAAGATAACAAGCCCTGAAGCTTGATACAAGCCCTATGCCAAGCCGTCTTGCCAGCAAGGTACAGTAAGCTAATTTCCCTCTATGTAAGTGGAGGAGGCCCGACTCAACCGTGGGTATTTTACGACAGTTCTGTTTTTAAATTGATATTATATGAGGATTCTAGGATGTTATAGGAGGTATGGGGGATCTCCCCCATCTCGATGTTTTTCTAATCCAACTTTTAATTACAAAACTTGTTTTGTGCGTCCCACTACGTGCCCGTGTGTGTGTTATCTGTCCTTATTTCCAAGTTATAACACTGTCGTCAATAGTTGGTCTCAAACATTTCAAGAAAAATATTACTTTTTTTTTCATGAAAATTTGCACACAGTATTAGTATAGTAGTAGCTAGGGGTAAATCGTAATCTTTAAACGAATAAGGTGTTGTATACATACAGAGCGACGTAATCTGCCCCTGGGCATGCAATAGAGAAGCGAGGCTCAAAGTTATTTTTTTTTTAGTATTAGAATCCATATACCTACATTTTCGAGTCACCCTTTTAGCAAATTTGCCCAATTCATGACCAATCCAATTCATCTTTAGAATGTTTTATGACAATCTGGAAAAAATATTAACAGAAATATTTACCTCGACAAGTTCATCAAACACCAACATGTCAATTCCTTCACATTTCCCCAAAGGTATCCTTATTTTTTGCAGATCCTGGAATTCCACCGGCATAGCCCAAATCTCACACCCTTCAGGTATAAGAGACACGCAACTCCTCAATTTACTCTTATGCTTAAACATAACGAACGCCATTTTCAAATTCTCCCACGGCAAAATGGCGGACGCGTAATTCGGATCGCAAATGACGTTTGTAACTTGATCCAACAACTCATCTGTCAAATCCGATACGAACTCGACATTCCGAATATCATTCGTTTTCATATACTGTTGTAGGACATCGATATGCAGATTTTGGTTTTCTAAAATGTACACGACTTTGGCGCCAATTCGGGACGCTGCCAACCCCATGAAGCTACTTCCATTGACATCCAACACTACAGAACTTTTTCCGATTTCGTCCTTCATTTTTTCTAGAAACCTCTTGCTGCGTCTACCATCATTCAGATACGAAACATGGGTCCTAGAAAACGCCATGTGAACTCCGCACTCACAAATCGGTCTCTTATAGTCAGCGGGCTTATATTTCTCGTCTTCCAAATAGAACCATAGAGAATATTCGTCCTGACAGGAGACGAGGGTGATTTCTTTGTCTTTTTGTAGGTTCATACTCTGTGGTAGGTAGTAGACGGCCTGCATCCAATGGTCCCGCCAGGGTATCGTGTCCTGTGGCCTTTTGGAGGATGTGTCTGCATCTGGGTGACACCACCATGGCGCACAAGACAGGCAGATCTTACCTAAAATTAAAACAGTCTATGTTTTATCACATAGAGAGTATCTGCCGCTCCGCATTTCAAGCTGGTACGAAATACTATTTTTTAATACAGTTGCTCAAAAAGTGGCGTATTGCAGTGACATATAGCGTTCGGGAAGTGGGCTATTACACACTCGCGCTTTTACCTTTTTACCTTTCCCGCACTCGTGCGTTCTCTTTCCCAACTGTCAAAATAATGTCTAATATAAAGAAAAACCAACCATGAAGTTTTTACTAAAAAAAAATCATAGAAGTTTTTATGATTCATGCAAATGCGTATAGTTCTAAAAAGAAACTACTTACTAATTCGTTTCAATAGCAGACTTAATTATTTGATTGAATGAGTTAGGTTAGGTTTCATTTCATCTCATTAAATTTCATTTTCATTTAATATCAATAAAAAAATTCTACTGAAGACTTTACTGTATTGGCATAGTTCCGTTTGCCTACCAGAATTGGTGAACAAAAAAAAAATTCTGCTTATATTCTACGGTTGGCGACATTTTTTTTATCACTACATAGTATCGTGTCAGCGCACTCGCCGAACGCAGACGTGCATTAATCACAATATAATAATTTAACAAATTTTAATTGTGACCTACTTTCGGTGATTTTAGTGCGATCAGCACAAAGCTGTGTGTCAGTGAGCAATAAACTGAAATGGACAGAAGTCAAATTTATAATTATGGATAACAGCCCCTTTAATCGGAGTGGATTAACGCGCCGCAGCCCTCCATCGACGCCAACCCCCCAATCCTCGAAGCTGGTGCAGGATGAAGAAATGGTTCTGATCCCAACACCTGAAATTCAAAACTGGCTCTCATCGATTGAGCAATGCCTAAACGAAGTGTGCTCTATTGCTTCTGACGGGAAAATGAACACGGAGCAAAAATTAAAAATTAGTAACCTGTGCCGAAAAGTTGGAAACGGAGTCTCGCAAATGGCAGTCCAGTACCAATCCCTAAAAACGAAAGCAGTACAAACCCATAGTTCTCTACAAACCTTGAAGGAAAGGGAATCCTTGGCCGATTGCATATTGGACTTAAAACATACCGTCCAGGAGACCTGTGGAAAACCAGTATCGCCAAGTACATCTTTCGCAGATATGGTTAAAAAGAGCCACAACAACTATGTACGTCCAAGCACTCTCAGTTCCGTAGCAATTTATCCTTCTGATAAATCGAAAACTAGCGACGATACAAAAAATCTAGTCCAAAAAATTATATGCCCTGAAGAAATGAAGCTAAAAGTTCGGGCCGTTCGCAAAATTAGAAACGGAGGAGTTATAATCAGTACAGAGACCAAGAGTGACTCCGAAAAAGTCAAGGAGACCGTACAGCGAGCTACAACAAGCCTTACGGTCGACGAACCGCAGAAACGCAAACCGCGCATTATTGTTATAGGAGTGCCTTCCTCAATGACGGAGAATGAGGTATTCAAATGCATATTTGAACAAAACTTAGCTGACAAACTACCAACCGTGACACGTGATTCATTTTTGAGCTCAATCAAACTAAGCCACAAGTCAGGCAAGAAGTCTGCTGAGACGTGCAACTACGTAATTGAAGTATCAGCCGTCATTCGTAAAGCCCTCATCACACAAGACAGAGTATATATAAACTGGACGTCGTGCCCGGTAAGAGACTTTACTTTAGTTACCAGATGCTATCAATGTCAGCAATATGGTCATGCAGCAAAATCATGCAAAGCAACGACCCCTGTGTGCGGACATTGCGGAGAAGAAGGCCACTTGATTCAGGACTGTACAAGAAAAACAGATGTAGCTAAATGTGCAACATGCCTACGGTTTAAAAAACCGAGCGACCATAAGACTGGTGATGTTGACTGCCCAGCTAAAAAAGCAGCTGAAACTAGATACATTAACTCGATTGACTATGAAGGCGCCTAGGAGCGCCACTAAATCGATTGTGTTTTAGGTCTTACATTTTTATTAATATGGATGCTAATATAATTAGCGACATAGATAATGCTTTTGTACCCGAGGTAAAGGAATGTGAGGTAGAAAACTGCAGACAATATCTTACCGTTTACCAAAAATCACTAACCATACTCACCCAAAATATTCGTAGTATTTATAAGAATATAGACGGTTTTAATCTTTTCATACACAGGATGAAATTTGATAGCGATTTAATAATACTAACAGAGTGCTGGCTATCAAATCGCCACAATAACCTCCCTATTATACCTGGGTACAATATATTTTACAGTAGAAAAATACACAGTCAAAATGATGGCGTGGTCATTTATGTTAAACAGTCACTGAAGGTTATTGTCGAAGAACCCACACTTCGGGACTGTAACTGTTTGGTAACAAAAATAGGTACAGACACAGTAGTTATCGCTATTTATAGATCCCCATCCTGCAGAAACTTAGACGCATTTCTCGACTCCCTAAATCAAACACTTCTAGCACTAGCATCTTTTAGAAATATCATACTAACAGGTGACATAAATATTAATATCGGATCTGAACATTACGACGGAGGAACACAAGACTACCTCAATATGTGTTATTACCACGGCCTGCTCCCCTCTCATACAATGACAACACATCAGAGCGGCTCCTGCCTCGATCACATGATGATCAAATCCAGTCTTGAATACGTCACTCTTATTATTAATTCATTAATTACTGATCACCTCGCTGTCCTACTAACCGTAAATTTAACGCTGCCTAAGTTAAATCGTCCCCATACAAAAACTAAACTGCATTTACACAAACTCGAATATGATTTACGCAACATTGATTATAAGACACTTTACAATACTGCTGACGCTAATTTGTCTCTATCGTACTTAATTACTAGTATTCAACAAGCAATTATACGAAACTCGACGCAAACAAAAGTCTGTAAGAAAAATTATAATCTGAAACCATGGATTACTCCTGGATTAATTCGATGCATAAGAAACCGAGATAAACTCCATATGAGATGTAGGCGTTTCCCCGAGAACGAAAATTTTCATATATTATACAAACGCTACAGAAATGTCTGTAACAATTTGTTAAAAAAGCTTAAAATTGAACACGATAGGAATAAATTGCAGCGAGCGGGCAACAATAGCAAAAAAATATGGGCACATATAAAAAACGTCACTTTCACCTGTAAACAACGTGAATCAAATTCGAATTTATTGCTTACCAACTCCACACCCCTCCTGTCCACTAACAATGTAAATAAGTTTTTTGTAAATGTAGGTAAAAACCTTGCTGAGCAGATTAAAACACAGACAAGCCACTATGTAAATTTTCCACCCCATAGAACCAACAATAGGTTTAGCACAAAATCGTTTGTAATGCTGGATACAGACGAACAAGAAATACGAAGTATCATTTCAGGATTAAAAGATGATTGTGCAGCTGGTTGGGATAACATAAATAATAAGATCCTAAAACGTTTCCAGGATATCTTAGTTCCGCCACTGACCTATATATTCGGGCTTTGCCTTTCGAAAGGAATCTTTCCGAAATGCCTGAAAAGGGCAGTAGTCATACCTATTTATAAATCGGGAAACAAAGATTTATTTAGTAATTATAGACCTATCTCGCTACTGCCCTCCATATCTAAAATACTAGAAAAAATTATTAACACTAGATTAATTAACTACCTGGAAACAAACAATCTCCTGTCGCCTACACAATTCGGCTTTAGACCTAAATTATCCACGGCTGACGCCATGCATACCCTAACTGATTATGTGACAGAGGAACTTGGAAAAGGCAATCAGACCTTAGGAATCTTTCTTGATCTAGCCAAAGCATTTGATACTGTCTCTATTCCTTTACTCCTAAGCAAATTGGAAACTTTAGGCATTAGAGGTACACAGTTTAAACTCTTTGCAGACTACCTTGATGATCGATATCAGTGTGTTAAAATAGACGATTTCACGAGTAACTTTGAAAGAAACACTGGATTTGGAGTACCTCAAGGAAGTATTATTGGTCCTACCCTGTTTTTAATTTACATTAATGACATGTGTAATTTAAATTTAGAACACGGCAGAATAATAGCATACGCCGACGACACAGCATTGATTTTTTCTGCCCAAACCAACAGCGAGCTTTACGAACATGCTCAGCAAGGTTTCAATTTAGTAAATAATTGGCTATATCGCAATTCACTAACATTAAATGCCGATAAAACAAAATATGTACACTTTTCTATGAGAAGGTCACATCACCCAGTCACTAACCCTCATATATACGCACACCGATGCGAAAACCCAGCAGTCAACACGTGCAACTGTTCTATTATTCTGAACACTAACAATATAAAATATCTAGGAATTATAGTCGACGACAAACTTTCCTTTACCCAACACATACAAAGTCTAGTCGGTAGAGTCCGTAAACTGATTTATGTTTTCAAAATACTGAGATCTATCGCAGACCCAAAATTAATCACACAAGTTTACTTATCCCTATGCCAATCAATCATTCAGTACTGCATCACATCTTGGGGGGGTGCTCTAAAAACAATTATATTACCTCTTGAACGAGCTCAGAGAGCCGTCCTAAAAGTTGCAAACTTTCATCCCTTCCGCTTTCCTACAACCCTGTTATATAAATCCTGCAACGTGTTGACTGCTCGGCAACTTTTTATAATGCACATAATGTTAAAACAGCACCGCATGCTCGCTTATAATGCTGACCTCAATTACAAGAGACGGAAAGATATAGTCTGCTTTTCAAATTCGACATCGAAGTATATTTATACAAATAGATTTTTTACTTTTCTAGGGCCGTTCCTGTATAATAGAATAAATGGATCAGTCGATATTTATAACTTAAATTATTATAACTGTAAACGAAAGTTACATACCTTTTTGTATGGCTTGTCTTACGAACAGACAGAGGAATTACTTGCGATTTGTAAATGATAATTACCATAGAATTAGCACAAAACTACATGTCTAAGTATTAGTAGAAACTATCTTTTATGTATCCACATAAGTTATTTTATTGTAAGATAAATATTACTTAATTAAGAGATTATAGGTAATAGTAACACGACTCCGCCTGAAGCACAGGTTTTTAACCTAGTTCAGGTATATTCTCAAATAGGACTACTGTATGTTTTTATATCTAAAACAATTGTAATACGTTAGTATCTTTCTTGAATAAATTATTATTATTATTATTATTATTATAGTATAAAACAAAGTCGCATTTTTCTGTCCGTCCCTATGTATGCATAAATCTTTAAAACTACGCAACGGATTTTGAAGCGGTTTTTTTTAATAGATAGAGTGATTCAAGGGGAAGGTTTATATGTATAACCCACCCCCGCTTTGCACGGGCGAAGCCGGGGCGGGCCACTAGTAAGAAATAAATTATTAGTTACTTGAGTTTATTGTGTTTTTATTATTTTATTAAATTGCTGTAATTGTAATTGAATTTTTTCGCAACTGTATTAAAAATAGTCGTTCAGTACACGTGCGGAACCGCCATTGCAACTAGTTCCGACTGTCAACCTTGCAATGACAGCCTTTCCGCACTTGTAATGAAATATTCAATTTCGACTTTTTATTACGCGTATGTTTTACTATACACACACAAAAAGGGTTTATACATTAAAATAGGAGGTATAAGGCTAAAATAATGTTATTCGCAAAATGTTTTAATAAATAATAAAAAGAAAACTAAATCATAATTGTAACTATGTATGAATATTAAAAAGAACCTACCCTCAGTGTCCATATTCAATTCCCACCACATAAACACCATTTGCGCCTCACCAGCCCCAGTGGCTGTGAATACCTACACAAAAAAATTACTTACTTATAATAATACATAGTGTCACCAACCTATTCCATACTGAGGGTGTCCTAAGATGAGACTAAAGGAAAATACATGACAGAAAACCTAGCCACCAGAGAAGGAAAACTTGATACCACCCCTGTAACCGTACTGCGCCGTAGGTTAATTTCCCTCCATGAATTTGGAGGAGGCCCGACTTAAATTGACACTGAGGTGAATTAGGATATAGGTATCACCAAGGTACCAACTTCAAATTGTTTTTTATTGATTACTTTCCGCTTTTTAGTGTTTTTATTATTTATGAAGTTTGTTTAAATTTTTTTATGATACAAATTTTTATTTTTCATATGTGGTTTCTTCTGAAGGTCTTTTAGAGTCCGTGAGTAAGAAATAGAGAAGCACCTGTTTAACAGTCCTCTTCTTGTCAATTGGACTCTTACCAGACCAGTCATAGTAGAACACTGGTATCTGTTCTGACAACTCTTTGAAATTGTGACGTGGCAGTTGAGAGAGCTGGAGGTCGTGGACTGCGGCTGAACCAGCGCAGTCCCTAATCTGAAACAGTCAACAATGGTTGTAACTAAAAATGAAGATTAAAAAAAACTGCTACAGCTCTTCTTGCTGGCTCTTCTCTGTAGATATATGCTGTTAGGATAAATGTTTTTTTTCATTGTCAAGGAACTACATTAGAAAACCTGATTAAATTAATTTTCATTTGGCTTGTTCGATTGATATTTCTTCTGTCGAACTTTTCATTGAGGCTACAAGTTTAACCTTATATGACACCGAAGATAAACATTGAAAGAATATAATAATAAGATGGTTATCTCCCATGCTGACGATTGACGATGATTCGCCAAACATGGCTAAGGGCGTTTTGGCATTCACCAGAAGAGACCAAAAGTGAGCCACAGACCTTAGAACAGCTACAAAATGGCACAACAGCCAAGCAAAAAATAAGACATTGTAATGGCAGTGGCCAAATGGACCAGTGAAGTATAGAATACAAGGAGAATAGGAAGACCCCACAAAAGGTGGTCTACTCATTACTGGACCACTAAGGCAAAGAACAGCAAAGGAAAGAGTAAAATGAAAATGACTGGAGGAGGCTATTGTACAGTTAAAATACCTTTTGTGGAGTCCTCAATACAATATCCAGGTCAGCATCAGCCAGGTCATTCAATTTATTCCATTTCCATAGTGTAGGGCACTCCACAACTTGTGCATAGATCACGGCAGAGTCTGGCACAACAATGCAATCCTCTTCCAAGAGACATTTGTGGGCGTGAGAGAATGTGGACAAGGCACCTGAAAGAGACAATACATATCAATAGAATCTCGCACAGTAGGTCAATGACCTGGTGATTATTGCTGGAATACAATGGATGCAGACCGCACAGGACTAGTTGTTGTGTTGAAAATGTTGAAATCCTTGGGGAGGTTTGGAGTTGTTTTAGCTAAAGCTATAGGTTTTTTCATGAACCAACCATGTTTAAGACCTAAATCTTTAGTGTCATGTTAAAAAAATAAATAAATGATCAGCATGGCATCATAGGTCCATTATATCTTGACATCCATTTCAATTGTATACATTTGGAATATATGTCAAACTGTTGTCATAAGCACAAGTGCTCTCTAAATATTTTAAAATTTTCACCATAAAACTGTGACTTAGTTACTGTGAATGTTACTAAAGTGCAAATAAAGTGTTAATAGTGCAGTGTTATCGTTATCTAGTGATAAACTTAGCTAAAACAATCTAAAATTACATCCTAAAGTTGCAAATTATTCCAGCGAATTAACTACTACCTTCAATAAATTTAATTTTTTAATTCTCCACATTAACTGTTATTGTCAATGTCAAAATGACAATTGACAACTGCTGTCACAGCTACGAGCCGGTGTTGCCAGGCCTAAGAAAATAATTCCGTATAAAATGGCCCAACCAGTGGAAAAATCCGAGATGTCGGAGCCAAAAAAACACTTAACTCAGCAAGTGTTCAATAAAGCTCTTTTTTCCCCCCGACCACGATCACATAGCTTAACTGCCAATACGGCTACTACACCCATACAATACGCAGCCAACACAGACATTACTAGTGATGTCAGCCCAAACCAAGATGAAAACAATGAAGGATTCAAAATGGTTACCTCAAAAAAAAGGCAACGAGAAAGCCCAGACACACAAAGAAGTGAAAAACAAACCAAATTAAACAACTATTGGCTAAGCAACCCAATTGAAACCTCAAACAGTTTTTCCAACTTAGAAGTTAACATAGATAACCCCCCACAACCAACAGAAAGGCTAGACAAACCCCCCCCTATCTTTGTGGACAAAGTCTCCAACATCAAACCCCTCTTCGAAATGCTCAACAGCGTTGCAAGGAACAACTTTGAAATAAAAGTTTTGAGAGAAGAACAAGTCAAAATTCAACCTAAAAATCCGGAAATGTATAGAAAAATAGTTAAAGAATTGGAAAATAGAAAAACCGAATTCTACACTTATAAGCCTAAGAAAGAAAGGAATTTCAAGGTTGTTCTGAAAAATATGCATCCCTCAGTAGACTTAACAGACATCACTGATGAGCTTAAGGAATTAGGCCACAATGTCACCAACATCTGGAACATCAAGCAACAAAACACAAAAAAGGCCCTGCACATGTTTATTGTCGAACTAGAACCGAAAACTAACAACAAAGATGTTTATAAAATCACAAAACTGCTGAGCTGCTGTGTAGTTTTTGAACCTCCCCGACCAAAACGCAGCATACCACAGTGCTCTAATTGCCAACACTACGGCCATACCAAAGCCTACTGCCACCGCAAGCCCAAGTGCATCAAGTGCGCCGGTGATCATACTTCGGCAGAGTGCGCTCGCAAGGAACGATCTGATACTGTAAAATGTGTATTGTGCAATGGTAACCACCCTGCAAATTATAAAGGCTGCTCAATTTATAAGGAGATAGTCAAACAAAAATACCCTCCTCTCAGAAACAAAACCTACAAAGGCAGCTCCAATCAAACTATTGAAGTCGCCCCTACCGGACCAAAGTATACCGTACAAGAATCCCAGCCAAATAAACAACCCCAACATGAATCCTTCCGCAAATCAAATATTAACTATGCTCAAGCCGTCAGGGGAGAAAACAATAACCAACGTATTGAAAAGGAATCATTGCAAACACGCAATTCTGACATGCAACAACTATTAGAAATGTGCAAACAAATCATGCTACAAATGACCACTCTAACAAATCTGCTCATCAACCTCACGACTAATTTATCACAAAATTCAACCCATTAAAAATAGTGATATGGAATGCCAATGGGCTGCCAAAACACATTTTGGAAATCAAAATGTTTCTCCAAACAAATGAAATAGATATCCTACTGGTGGCAGAGACACACTTTACATCGAAGTCTTTCTTCAGTATACCAAACTATAAAATGTATCACACAACGCATCCAGATGGTAAGGCACATGGCGGATCGGCAGTTCTAATCAAAGAAAAAATCAAACATCATGTTACTACCTCATACTGCAGCGACGCTATACAAGCTACAAATATAATAATTAAAGACTGCTATGGTGAACTACTAATATCAGCCCTATACATACCACCAAAACACAATTTAAAAAGTGATGCATACTCTGCTCTGTTTAACAGCCTGGGGCACAGGTTTATCGCAGGAGGGGATTACAATGCCAAACATGTAAACTGGGGATCAAGAATCACGACGTCGAAAGGTCGCGAATTAAACAAATCCATCCAAGAAGGGAAACTAACCGTAATCTCAACAGGTGAACCAACCTATTGGCCGACCGACCAGAAAAAGAAACCGGACTTAGTGGACTTTTTCGTGACCAAGGGAATACCACCACAATATTTTAAATGCTACTCTTGCTTCGAGCTCTCTTCTGACCATTCCCCTGTTATAGCAGAAATTAATAACAGAACACACACTGCCACACCACCCTGCCGATTACACAGTAAACATACTGACTGGAAATATTTCAGAGAACTGGTAAACAACCATCTTGACACGAATATTCCTCTTAACACAGAAGACGATATCACAGAGGCAGTTGAATATTTTAACGACTGCATACAACAATCCGCCTGGGAAGCTACTCCTGCTCAAACTGCTACACAAAAGACCACCAGATATACCAGAACAATTCAAGA
The DNA here is from genome assembly GCA_905475355.2 of Clostera curtula. Classification (NCBI taxonomy): domain Eukaryota; kingdom Metazoa; phylum Arthropoda; class Insecta; order Lepidoptera; family Notodontidae; genus Clostera; species Clostera curtula. Next base: position 14,683,951 of record FR997805.1, on the reverse strand, counting down.
AGCTGTTGCAAATAAAAGAAGAGCTAGAAAGACTTGGCATAGGACTAGATATCCTGAAGACAAGAAGATCTACAACAAACTAACAGCAGAACTAAAAAAACTGCTAAACAGCCACAGGAATCAAGGCATCTCAACCCACCTCAAAAACCTGGATGCTACTGCTGCAACAGACTATTCTCTCTGGAAAGCAGTTAGTAAACTAAAAACACCTACTCCCTTTCAAGCTCCTCTACGAATGGAAGACGGCAGCTGGGCAAAGAGCGACTTAGAGAAAGCAAACTTATTCGCAGAACACCTAAAAAGTGTCTTCACACCAAATCCAGACACAAGCTCTAAAACATCTAGGGTCAAAGAAAAACTAAGCGAAGTTTTCCAACTCGACCCGCCCATCAACAAAACGACAAAGAAAGAAATCTTTGGCGTCATCAGACAGCTGAATCTGAACAAGGCTCCAGGATATGACTTAGTAACACCGAAAATTCTGAGGGAGTTACCAGAAAAGGCAATTACCTTCCTAACTTATCTATTTAATGCTATCATACGAAGAGGCTTCATACCGCCGCAATGGAAAGTGGCAGAAATTATTCTCATAATAAAACCAGGAAAAAGCCCTGACGATGTTAAGTCTTATCGTCCAATTAGCCTATTACCCGTGACATCTAAACTCTTCGAGATCATCTTCCTTAAGAGACTCATGCCTGAAATTGAAAAAGCAAAGCTTATACCTGACCATCAATTCGGGTTTCGAGTTGCTCATAGTACCATAGAACAAGTACATAGACTAGTAGAAAAAATTCACCTTAGCTTCGAAAAGAAAATGTACTGTTCTGCAGCGTTTCTCGACATCTCACAAGCATTTGACCGCGTCTGGCACGAGGGACTGTTGTTCAAGGTTAGGAATGCGCTACCTATTAACTACTATCTACTTATAACATCCTACCTCACCCAACGACATTTTTATGTAAAACATGGTGAAGATACATCGGGACTACACCTAACCAGAGCTGGAGTACCCCAGGGGAGCGTCATGGGACCAATTCTTTACCTGATTTACACATCAGACTTACCAACACCGGATGGATCTCTTATCGGTACATTTGCTGATGACACAGCCATTCTTGCATCCAGTAATGATCCTAGCAGAGCCTCAGAAGTGCTACAACAAGGTCTCAATGATATATCAGACTGGCTGAAGGACTGGCGTATAAAGGCCAATGAAGCCAAATCAATAAACGTCTGTTTTAGCCTCAGGCATGGTGAATGTCCCCCCGTAAAACTCAATGGAGTACAGATACCTCAATCGGACCATGCTCGGTATCTTGGCATATACCTGGATAAAAGACTCACATGGAGGAAACACATATTTACAAAAAGGAAGGCTCTTAGCCTACAATCAAGAAAAATGTTCTGGCTTCTGGGAAGGGGATCCCAAGTCACACTGGAAAACAAACTACTCCTTTACAAGAGCATCCTTAAACCAATATGGTCGTATGGACTGCAATTATGGGGTACTGCTGCAAATTCTAATCTGGAAATACTGCAGAGATTCCAATCTAAAACACTCCGCATGATTGCAAATGCACCTTGGTACATCACCAATGAAGCAATACACCGTGATCTGAAAATACCTACTGTAAAACATGAGATCCTGGAAGCACTTGGAAAGTACAGAAAGAGACTATCCCAACACCCTAACACCCTGGCACAGGGACTTATGGAAACCGGCCCAGTCTTCATAAGACTGAACAGAAGAGCACCCCAAGATCTTATATGAATATTAAAGGTGTATGTATCACTGGATACATGACACACACGTCCTTTTCTACATATTTCAAACATCCAGCTTAATGTCAAGCTAAAGACAGATTGCAGGAAATAAAAGGAAGCTTTAAAAAAAAAAAAAAAAAAAAAAAATTTCAATTGTACCAGGGGCCAGATGCGAAAACATCAACAATCAACATCAAAAATGTATGGGATGACATTACAAAACGCTAGGTCACACAACTGAAAAATGTCATCACACACATTTTAGCATTTCAGATACTGTTAGCAATGTTTTGCACCTGGCTCCACTTTCATAATCCTTATGCATCCTCAACCTCTCCAAAAACTGTAATTATCTTCTCCACAGGCTACTCATCAGTCACATTTTGTGGTAGTTTGACATTGTGCTTGCCATTCTTATTTTGCATCTGATTAAAATATTTTCAATAAATAAAGTATGCCTCCTTTACCATTCAAAACAATATTACCTTCACCAATCAACTCTGTATCAAACACTTCTGTAACCAGTATATTGGCCTTCTCCTTCATATCTCCATCTTCACCAACAGTCAGCTCTGTAGACCTCTTTGGTATCACAGTAATCTTATCAGAAACACCATTACGCTGAAGAATCTTGAGACAACATTCTGCCATTGGCTTGAATGCTTCACATGCTACTATAGAATCAGCACCACACCTTGCTGCCATTATAGACAACAAACCCGTGCCTGTACCTGAAAAAAGAAAATAAACCTATTCTCTATGATATAACCACATCACATCCCTTCTTCATTCTTTATTACTGGCTGGTAGGTAAAAGTAGTTAGAAATTAAATATCCAAACTTTAATTTAATATCAAGGCTGTATTAGTAGTACATGGCTTTAACAGGATCCTAAATAAATTTAAAAAAATTCTCAATGTTTTATGTTTGTTCTATTTAATCATGATATTGGATATATTAGAAAAATCATTAGCAATTTTAAATTAACAGGGGATTACTACCAACACAATTCCTTCATCCTTCATCACATACTAATTTGATTCTAGACATTTCTTTTAAACTGTAAAGGTATTATAGACATAATCAATATGTAATCAAAAAAGCTTTGCATATACAGTTAGTCTTTGAATTTCCTCTCTTTCTATTTACTTGTACACAAAAAGGAACAGCCAAAACAATGTTCCATATTAAAATATAGTATCTTTAACAGTGGCTGTCAACTCTTGGAGTAGATGGTGGAGGAGTAGGGGCACTATTGTTTGCCCTGGAATGGAACATTCTGTGCAGCCATCGGGCTGCCAATATGTTTGCTTTCTCAAACATTTTATTTAAGAATTCTGTTGCTATCTACCACTACTTTTTTATCTGTTTCGGAGTAGTAATTGGGTCTCATTCTGCTTGATATAATTGGAAATATGCATGAGTAATATGACGATATTATCAAAAAACCGGTGAATGAAAAATGACGATTCATTTTCTCAGCGTACATTATAGCAAAGTGCTTACAGCCTATGAGGGATAAATATCCGTAATTTAGTTTCTATTATGATAATACAAACCAATATCCAAAACGTTTGCTTTTTTGCCGTTGCTGTGCATTTTCTCAATAGCAAGTTGCAAAGCTCTGTAATACTTTTTATTTCTCTCCGTATCGTGTAACATGTCCGCAAACGCCGATCGCGCAATTTCTTGGTGAAAATCATAATCTTCATCCTGAATATCCCATTCTGTTGACCCGGTGAGAGGATTTCTCTTTTGAGTGAAAACTTTCATCTTCGTAGATGAACTTTTGAACCTGGAATTTAATGATGCTAAGGCTCCGACGTAAAATTAATATTTACGTCGACTTTAATTTGTTTACCGTTTATATGATTTTATAATAAAAAAGGTACCGAGCCTCTGACAACTAATAAATCTCATTTATATTAATTTTAAGTCATTTCATTTGTGAAATATCTGGTCTTATCAAAAAGAATATTTTGATTAGCATTTCATTTCGATCAACATAACCTAAAAATCAAACCAGTTTCTTCTTCTTCTTTAAAATCATATGAAAGCTAGGTCAACACACATAGAGATGTGCACTTTAGTTACAATACTCCAGATGAAAAGAGACGCGCTACACCCAATCCATTTATACCCTATTTTATACCCTATTCAAGATAGCGTGATCGATTTGACAGATGTCGATTTTTCTGATCGACAAAAAGGTATGACTCTGAACTACGTTGCGGTAATGGGGACCAGTAGAGCCGTGGTAGCACTTCTGCGTGCAGCGTACTTCGGAATCATACCTTTACTTTGCAATGACGAATAGTGGTGGGAAAGAGATAATATCTAGTAGTCCAAAAAATAACGGTTTAAAATACAACTGCAACTGTGACGAGATGGTATGGGTGTATTATGTGTGAAATTCTTTATCACTTTTTCTTAACTTTATAAGACAATATTCGAATAAAAAAAATTTTCATTTTTAAATAAAATTCGTTGGCTTTAGCGCATTGAAATTTAACACTTTTACAAATATTATTTTCTTTTCTGTTAACTTTCATGGTCTGAACCACCTATTTAAATTTGGCGGAAGGTCAAAAAATAATCCTGTAATATTAAATAGGAACTTATTATGAATATTGACCCACCATCGCTTATCTATCCAATAAAAATAAAAATATCGAGTAATCCAAAAAATAACTTTTCACTGTTATTTTTTGGATTACTCGATATTTTCTGTTTTCCATCACTAGCCCGTCTGTCAAATCGATCATGCTGAATAGGGTATAGGTATAGATTTTTGTTTAATTTAGGTAACGGAAAATTAATTATACCTTATTTATGGGTAATTAATGACATATGTTATAGTTACTTTTTTATTTTCTGTCATGATGGACGTAGGTTATATGAAGCAGAGTTACGTTATTTTGCGATCAGTTTCACAGTAATTCAAGTATGACAGTAATATTTTTAATGGGCTATGGCTATATCGCTCATCGTTACTTACGCTTGCGCAAGCCATGTCTGATAATTTGCGTTCATGTTAAATCGCGGCTCAAGGAATATACTATTATCTACAAAGAGTTTGAATGGGATTTACCACAGTAAAGTAATGCATGTACAAAATATATCGATAACGTACATACTACGTCAAAACGAACATTTATATTTTTTTAGTCTCAGATAACTGTGGTTCAAATCCAACACTATCACTATCATCATCACTATCACTACATATTATAAAACAAAGAAGCATTGAATACTTTAATTCCGTATATCTGAGACATCTTTAATATATTCAACCTTCATACTTGTGCAAGCAAAGCAGAGATACTGTCAAGCTGACTTGCTGAAGACTTTTTCTTGATTTATGTCAAATTGTTTACATATGATTATTATTTTATAAAAACAAATATTTTATCAATATTTCTAAGCTGATTATTTATTTTGGTGCTGTTTTTGTGAAATTGTGAAAATATAACATTTTTATCGATGGCAGTTAATTCGTAGATGTCAGTTGACTCTCCTTTCATTACGACGTTTTTCTATCATGGCGGCCACGGTCGGTAGGATTTGTGGGGCACGTCTTTTCAAAAAATATGGGATTTTATCACCCCAGGTACTCGAAATGTTTTAAAACATTTAACTACTTCGTTTAAATTGTTAGTTTGTAACTTTTGGCTGACCCATGTGTTATCAATGACGGCAAAGTTCAAGTTCGAAGTGTCATGGAAAATAGGTGCTTTTTATCAAATTTTGGTGTAACTGGAAAACCTATTACGTGGAATAGATGAAAATGTGGACTTCAAGAGTCTTAAGGAACCAAATTAATTGCAGTGCTTTTAGTAAAAATTATGGGCAAGTGATAACCTATTCTCCAATTATGTAACAAGCTTGAAATCTAATGGAGGCCGTAATTGCAGGTTTGTCAGCTGTCCACCAGTACGCCAGGATGGACAAAAAACAGGAAACTGGTGAGTCCATAAAATAATTGTAGATTTTACTCAGATACTCTGCATTTTACAAATTCAGAAAAGGAATCTGTTGTGTAATTAAAAAAATAATATTATTTGCACTTATTTGGCAACAGTGTTCAGTGCCGTGATTTTGTAAATATGTATTTGGAATCCCCAATTAACTTAATTTTATACTAAATAAATCAATAAAAAAATCTTCAAATGTTTTGTTCTTCTATTAAATCATGAATAAATTAGCAACATCAATAGCAATTTTTGGGTATTACTACCAACACAATATGTTTCTTTATCTTATACTAATTCAACTCTAGAAATTTCTTGTAAAGTGTAAAGGTATCTCATACATAATCAATAAGTAATCTAAAAAGCTTTGCTCAAACAGGCCATTGTATTTCCTCTCTTTCTATTTATTTGTACACATACAAAAAGCAATAACTGAAACAAAGTTCCATCTTTAAAAACTTGTATGTTTAACAGTGGCTGTCAACTCTTGGAGTAGTTGGTGGAGGTGTAGGGGCACTATTGTTTGCCCTGGAACAGTCTGTGCAAGCATCGGGCTCCGAAGCACATGCACCACACATGCCCTGGAGCCATGATCGCTGGTACCAGTCCCTGGACCATGCCAGGTTAGTAATTTCAACTACTAAATAACTGTTAGGTCATGTCTAATGAGTTAACATCTGTGTCATCCAGTATAAGTACTTCCATTATCTAATTGAGACTTTGCTTTCTGGCTAGTTCTCAATAATTTCTTAGGTTTTTGCTATTTATTACATACTGAAATTACACACTTATTAAGGGTTTTATTGTGTGTATTTCCACATTACTTAATTCCCAAAATTTCTTTGAGAACCCTCAGGATGAAATGGGGTGGTGTCACTATGTTTTTTAAATATATCACTACGTAGACAAAAATCATATCAAGCAATGTAATAATCAATATATATTTATATAATCTCCTACTGATTACAGTAGTATTTTAATAATCACCAAGGAGGCTGATACACAATTTAGCAGCTCAGTACTCATACTTGGATGTTCTCAAAGGATGTGTCTAGCCTGAAATGTACCTAAAGTTGGTTGGCCCACTGCCAGTTGCATTGCAGATATAATATTGATTGCAAATTGAAATATTGTTGGTGTACAAGTTGTAAGTGCCACCTTTGGATCACTTGTCCCTGGTTCCATTCTGATGTCTCATATATGTAAAATATCAGGTTTATTAATGTAATAAAGTTGTTCTTATAAACTGCACAACTACTCACCATCATCTCCACTCTTAAAGGTGATTGCACATTTGTTAATGCCAAACAAAACTAATTTTAGATTATTTTATGAAATCCTATAAAATATAGTACACTTCCACGCGCATGTCCACGACCTTTGCGCGAGGCTTCCTGTCTTTGATTCGTTAGGCGCGTACAAATATACGATCACTGTAGAAGTCCCACTGCGGAGTCTGGATTTACATGGAGGGGAATTATGAAAAAGAATTGATAACTTATGAACCACATGTAATTCAGTTAACTTTTAATGACAATTCATCCAATATCTCTGAAACTTTTAGGCTCAGCTACAGACCGTCAAATTTATAACAGCCTTCTATTTCAACAGCCAAAATACAAGTCGTGCTTTTTATTTCTCATGCTATTCTAATCTAATACGATGCGTAAGAATAGGAAATCATTGTACGTAGGAAATCTTCTACGTAGACTGAAGTCGCCCCAGGCAGATTTAAAGGGCGGTAAATTTAAAACCAACGCTCATATTTTTTAAAAACATTAGTATCTTCTTTAAACATCAGAAATCACTATCGTCGTTGTCGCCTGTCCGTCCCTATGTATGCTTAAATCTTTAAAACTACGCAACGGATTTTGAATCGAAAATTTCTTTTATTAGATAGTGATTCAAGAGGAAGGTTTATATGTATAATACATGCATATTTGTACCCGTGCGAAGCCGGGGCGGGTCGCTAGTATGTAATAAAAATGTTAATTCAATGGCAATATTATTGTGAACTAAGGCTCGAGTGTGTTTATCCACCACTGTACACCCGAGTCTACCGATCGGTGCCAAACTCAATTCTCTCAGTACTCGGCGCAGTACCCAGTTTCATGTTATTCTAAGGTCCTTCGTACACAAGGCTACGCAAATCTTCGATACTCAACGATTTTAGTCTTCAAGCGACTACCGCCATACAAATCCATTGAGGTTCGGACACGAGTCGCGTCGCCGACATCCGTCCCGCGACTCGCTTTGTATGGCGGTAGTCGCTTGAAGACCAAAATCGTATTAAAAACACATCAAATTAATTGCGTATCGTCTCTCTCGGACTTCCTCCACGAAAGTAAAATAGCCGAAGCTTTGGTACAATTTTGTATGTAGATATTTAATTTTACATCGTTTGTTCTAGTGTTCGCCGCGGTTACGAGGTGTACAAACAGGTGTGCAAGGCCTGCCACTCGCTGCAGTACATTGCATTCCGAAACTTGGTCAACGTCACGCACACGGAGGAGGAAGCTAAGGCTGAGGCTGCCGATGTAGGTCTTTGAAACCGCCCGTAGAACACTACAGTCCGCGCCAATCTTTAAGGACGGTCTGAATGTAGCCGCGGGTACAACTTGCGCATCCAATACGAACGTAGCTCACTCACACTAACACGAGGCGAGGGCGCTTGCGGACGAAAAACGGCGCGCGCAGGCGTGCCTGTCGCCCCGCCCCGCGTACGTCCCGCTGATACCTGATTTTGTGTTGTGCGCAGCGTAATGCGGCTACATGCAGACCGGCCAAAGAGATTGGCGCGGACTGTAGTCAAATATGTCTTAAATTTTTGTAAAAGTAAAACAAGATAGTTACGCTTACATACATTAAACGACATTAAGATATTAAAAACAAATTAGGACAGAAACAATCAGGTGATGCTATATAATTTCATTATAAAAAGCAGTCATTAATTTCTAATATACTTATGAGCTGCAGTGATTAAATAATGTCATACATTATCACTACATGGTATACAACAAAGTCACTGTCGTCTGTCCGTCCCTATGTATGCTCAAATCTTTAAAACTACGCAACGGATTTTGTAGCGGTTTTTTTAATAGATAGAGTGATTCAAGAGGAAGGTTTATATGTATAATACATGCATAATTGCACCCGTGCGAAGCCGGGCCGGCTCGCTAGTTAGCTATATTTTAATGGGATGGGCACTAAACTAATATTTCTTGCAAGTATGACCTCACATCACTCGTTTCAACTCCGAAATAAATTACAGTATTCAATACAAGATTTATTTGATTTGAACACAGGTGATGATTAAAGATGGTCCGGACGAGGAGGGCAACTTCTTCGAGAGGCCTGGCAAGCTCTCCGACTACTTGCCGTCGCCGTACCCCAACGAGAATGCGGCGAGAGCTGCCAACAATGGTACGTCGTTTCAGCCCATAAATAACCCACTAAGTCAGGCCTCATTCAAATTCATGGAGGGATTTTTTTATTGTAAACGAAACCCGTGCACTGGGTATAACCTGTATCGCTGGGGCAGTTTGTAAACATGAAATTCACTAACAGAAAGACACCGTGACTCAGAGCAAGTTACACATAGACCTGACCTTGGAATTTAACCCCGTGACCAAAATACGTGCTGCCTTCTGCAATGGTTATCGCCTCTTGCGTGCCTTTATTCGCCGTTTACGAAACCCTCTGTATGGTAGGGGTTGGTGCCCTGTTTATTTTAAATCTGTCACCACACTAAAAGTACAATGGTACGATTTACACTTAATGGTATACAATTTAGCGCACAGCAACTAACCTAGTCAAATGGGCTTTACACTCTGTGACACAGGGTACATTTAGGTTCGTAACTGAAAATTCAAGTGCGAAACCAACTCAAACTCAAACGGAACTTTATTTACGTAGTTTTCATCACAAAACTCTTATAAATCGTCATATTTACAAACACCATTATCATCTTACGGCCCCTGTCCCACACTAGGTGGTAGTCTCCACACACACCTATCAGTAGTCATACCTACATTCACACCTTTCACACACAACTCATTCCTGCAATCCCTCCATCTCCCCTGATCGCTCACAATCCCTATATGTTCACTCACATTCATGCCGAAACTACCACCGGTTCGGAAGGCTGTTCTACAGAGAAGAGCCGGCAAAAAACACTGTAGTTGCTTTTTTAAGATTATTGTTCTTGTTTACAAAACAACAATTTGGTAGTCGAATTCCAGGTTTTTTTATAGCCCCTACTTTTATCACTTTTGTAAAGAAGAAGAAGAATTATGTTATGCTACAGTCTGCATAACATAATTCTTCTTCTTCTTCAAAACCCCCAGGCCATCTGAAGTGAAGACAAAGGAAAAGGTGCAGGTATATGTTGCTTTTCTCTACCATTAAATTGTGACTTACAGGTGCTTACCCTCCGGATCTATCTTTGATCTGTTCGGGTCGCAAGGGCGGTGAGGACTATATCTTCGCGTTGCTAACTGGCTACATGGATGCGCCAGCTGGAATCGTCCTCCGCGAGGGACAGAACTACAACCCGTACTTCCCGGGTGGAGCCATCTCCATGGCGCAAGTACTCTTTGACGAGGTCAGTGGAAATTAAAAAATCACCACGCCCAAAGTTTTTTTCGAAACCCTTCAATCATAGAGTGTATAACAAAGATCAACTACAACCACAAGGGCCAGAAAGAACTCAATTTACATTTGTTTGGTTAAAAAAATGCACTACCACACTGTTTTTCAAGTTCTTATTTAGTTTCATCTTTATTGTATCTCTTTGTAAGCATTGTCCCACACCAGATTTGCAAACCAATTTCTAGTGTACCTAAAACAAACATATTACCTGCAAATAGATCTCAGTAATAAAATACTAAATAGTTTCAAAATAGAAGAAGAACCAAATAATCGGCTCATTGCGTTTCATCCCACTCAACTACAAGTTGACTAAATAGTGCACTATTAAAACAATTTAGAATCATAATTTACAGTTCTGTACATTTAGGTGTTCCTCAGGGATCAATTATTGGTCCCTTCTAATGTTTCATTGACCAATATTGTACATTTTTGACAATGAACAATTGAATTGCATAATTAACTATCATATTTCGTCACAACATACACTAAATAATTTAATATAGTGGAGCAAAAGTTATGCGTTTGAGTCAATTTACTCCGTGTCTTAAAAATGTGTCCTACAATGAATACATTGAAAACATCTGTTGCTCAGGCGGCGGAGTACAGCGACGGCACGCTGGCAACTGCGTCGCAGCTGGCCAAGGACGTGGCGACCTTCCTGCGGTGGTGCTCCGAGCCCGAGCTCGACGACCGCCGACTTATGACCATCAAATCCATCGGCATGTTTTCCTTGCTAGCCGCCATCGTATACTACTTCAAGCGACACAAGTGGTCCACGATGAAGTCCAGGAAGATAGCCTACAAACCTGTCTCTAAGAAATAAAACAACAACAGTAGCACTTACAGTTTTAGACAATTTTTTTCAGATAGGTACAGTAACATGTTATTTGTTTATATGATTAAATTAATTTATTTCATATTGCATCGCGTTTATTTAATCCTATGACTGTGGAACACCGTGTTACCATAGGTATTAAAGTCATTAATGGCTACCTTCTGTATTAAATGCAATTGTATTGATAGAGCATTTCTCGTCGCATTGGCGATGTGGCACAGTCAAATTACTTATTAGGTAATCTAATTATTACTGTGCTTGTGATTTTCCATAAAGATATATAACTGTGAATCAGTGTACAGTTGAATAAATGACTTGTTGAAAATCATAAATCACTGGTGTTTCTTTGCTTAATCCCAATTTAATAACAAATTTACTCCTTGTTTAACAAAAGGCAGCAGGATATACTTTGGGTAGACTTACAAAAGAAATATATAGCGAGAGTGTGAATGGGAATGTTGGAAGGGGCAGGCCAAGAAGGACATTCCATGACCAAATAAGTGATGTCTTAAAGAAAGGTCAGGTCAGAAGCACCCTAAACCGACGAGCATGCATGAAGAGGTTGATGAAAGTGGAAGAAGCGAAAGTTGTGAGCCAGGATCGTAGCAAGTGAAAGGATGTGATATCTGCCTACCCCTGCGGGAAAAAGGCGTGACTTTATGTTATGTTATGTTTTTTATACTTTGGGTTAGAGAAAACGGCATCAACATTGATGGATGGATTAAATTTGGAAGGAAGTTATGTGTTGAAGAAATTCATTTTAAATAAGGCAAGATTTATTATTTGATTCAATGGCAGAAACACGATTGCCTAATCGATATCCGCAACATAGTTGTATTGAAACTAAATTGAATACGGTATACTTGAATGTTACCCACTTTATTCTAATTGGGTGAATCATAAAACCCTAGACGCTAGGAATGCATTTCATTCATGCCTGACCTGACTGTAGTTGTGACGGTCTATTGGGGAGGCGAATTCTTCTAATATGTTAGGTGAAATCATTTCATTAGGTAGGTTTTCTGGCAGTTTTGATTATACGCTGCCCTAGATCAACAGTTAGATACACAGACTTTTCTGCACAGAGACTTCTTCAAAATGTCCTTCTAAGGAATTTCAAAACGACATTTCAAATAACAAGGAGTGAATTAATGTCAATAAAAGTATGATTAACTCAAAAAATACGTTGTTCAACATCTTACTGTTGAACTAGGGCAGCGATATATGAACTTTGCTTTAATACGTATTGAATTACTGAACTTAGGGCCCCCGCGCATTTAGGCGGCCTGGCCGCATAATGCGCGGATTGGTCGCGGCGGCCAATAGGCCGCGTATCTGACGCGATGTTTTTCGTTGGCCGCGCGACCAAAACTTGGCCGCGCGGCCTGGCCTCGTAATGCGCGCAGCTCTAAACGTCGTAGAAGAATTAGTTGGCTGCAGCGACTTGGCTGCGCGGCCTGGCCGCATAATGCGCGGAAGCCCTTAAGGGTCTGTTCACATCTGACGGTAAATGCGTCGCGTATTATCGATTGCGTAACGCACTAACGCATCGACGTCGGTTAGTTGTGAAAGGTTGAATGTTTTATCATACTTTTGGCGTTACGTTCATACGCGACGCATTTTCCGTGAGATCTGAATTGTCTGCTGCGACCTCAATCCGAAAAATTATATCGAGGCTGTGATCAAAACGGCCTCACGAAACCTCGGAGTCCTGAACAAGGTGCGGCGCTTTTTCTCGGCTCGGTGCAGTACTCAGGTCCACCGAGTACTGCTCACTCCTCGCTGGGACGGTTCCGCTAAATACCTTCTTGATGCTTTGGATCGGTTGCAGCGCCGAGCAATTCATTATAGGTGACGAGAATGTGACCAAGAATCTAGAGCCTTTACAACTTCGTCGAGACATTGCTGCTCTGAGTGCATTCTACCGACTGTACCACGGGGAGTGCTCAGAAGAGCTTTTCTCCCTTATCCCTCCCTCTTCGTTCCTTTGTCGTAATACGCGAACGGGGCTTCGGTGCCACCGATTCACTGTAGCCGCCATTCCATTGCGAACCAATAAATTTGGCAACTCGTCTCTTTGTCGCACCTCAAGAGCATGGAACTCCCCCCTGCACACGTATTTCCAACCACCTACAATATGGGGTCTTTCAAACGAAGCGTGAAGAGGCATCTTGCGGGCCGGCAGGGCGAGGATGGCTAGTGCTATACGTATACTGTATAGTTTGGCAATAGGTATCCCCACCTCGAGGCTGCATTTCCACTAACATGAATGAGGCGGAATGCAGTAATCTGCCTGCTCTTACATAAAAAAGCCCCCGTTCTCTCTAGAGTCCAGTGGTTGGGCAGCTGCGCCTAATAAGCAACCGTCAACCGCCTATGATTGTACGCACTAAACCGCCACAAAATTTCAACCGCCAGTGGGTACAGACATAAGCGGTTGCATATTAAATTAGAAAAGCGGCAGGCCGCGCGGTTAGCCGCCTAGGCGGTTCAACCGCTAGCGCGTACCGGTACTAAGAAATTCTAAATTAAATTTATTCCAACCATATTCCAACACTAAAAAGTCAAACTCGAAGAGGATGGATGTGATACGGTAATCGTTGTGCCATAATACAATAATTGTGATTTGAGGAATAGGCCGACGCGCAGGTCTTTTAAAATTAAATGTGTTTTATTCCAAAATTAAATTTAATATGCCTGAATGAAATGATAAAATAATATGGCCCATTTTACATACATACCGAACGGAACAAACAAACTCTGTCCGTTTGACAAGAGATTGTTAGGGATAAAACGATACCACTAATTACTCGGTATCGATTGAAAAGTATCGATTCATACTCGTATCGATAACGAATGCTTTAAACCTGAAATAACAAAACAACGTTATTTTGAAATGAGAATTATGCACTCCAACAACAATGAATGAATCCTACTAATACATAATATTAAAAACGCGAAAGTTTGTAGGTATGGTTGGATGCTGTGTTTTACTCTTTCACGTAAAAACTACTGAAGGGATTTTGGTGAAACTTTACAATAATAAAGCACAAATTTCAGGGAATCATATACGCTATAATTTATAAAGAAACTCATATATTGTGAATTATCTAGAATATAACGATAAGTGTCAAGTAAGCGCGGGTAAAACCACGGGGCGCAGCTAGTGATGGGACGGGTCGCATTTTTATCAACCCGGGCAACTCGAGTTCATATTTGGTGTAACCCGGGTCGCAACTCGGGTTGACCCGAGTTGAGAAAGTACCTACTGTGTGGGCCGGCCGAACTCGAACTGTGGATGAAATTGAGAACTTGATAAGGGTTAGCCCGTTATCTGCGTATTAGGTATACACCGGGCTCGACTCGCGCGTATTCGGCTAGGGTTGGGCTGTCTTGTCATGCAAAATGAAAAATTAAAATATTAGAAAATGAAAATATTTATTTAAAAACACAAGCAAGTAATCAAACATGGTGGGGTCTTCTATTAAACAAAAAATACTTGTAAGAGAAGATCCCGCTCTTTCCGACCCTTAGTATTCATCAAATATTCTTAAACGCACTTAAATTAATATTAAATAGTACTTAAATTTATCTTAGGTATGTATTCTAATAATCACAGATATTCAGAAGTTTTATCTCAGTCAACATATTTATTATTGAACTAAATTAAAATATTAATGTATACACACTTAAATACGTTTTAATAGTAAAACTCAATGCGTTTAATAATTATAATCAATGATTTTAATCACTAATCAGTAATGATTAAAGGCATTGAGTGCATAATAATATAGCTATATTTACGTTTCTATTTACAATAAGAATTGAGAAATAGTATCGTAATAGAGCCGCTTACTCGTCGTTCGTCGGTCGTCTCGCTCGTGCATACATAAACTGTGACTTACTGTGTGTGAATGAGCGAGACAAAGCTAAGCGTTTGTCTTGTCGTGGTGTGCCGGTACCGAGTTGCGTCGACCCGGCCGCCCGCTCACCGAGCGAGTAGCGACAAAGACAATGTCTCCAACGGCCAATCTAAACCTAGCGAGGCGAGTCAGCCCGTGATATGAAAACTCGTTGTGTGCTGGTACCGAGTTGCGTCGACCCGGCCGCCCGCTCACCGAGCGAGTAGCGACAAAGACAATGTCTCCAACGGCCAATCTAAACCTAGCGAGGCGAGTCAGCCCGTGATATGAAAACTCGTTGTGTGCTGGTACCGAGTTGCGTCGACCCGGCCGCCCGCTCACCGAGCGAGTAGCGACAAAGACAATGTCTCCAACGGCCAATCTAAACCTAGCGAGGCGAGTCAGCCCGTGATATGAAAACATGAACTCGGGCAAACGGGTTAGACGGCTGACTCGAGTTACCCGGGTTATTTGACTCGAGTCACCCATCGCTAGGCGCAGCTAGTGAATTTACATGTCAAATGTCAATCAATGATAGAGATCCCAATATAAGATGGCGACTTCTTTTTCATTCGGCATAGACAAACAAGTTTGAAAACTACACAAAATAAGGGTTTTTAAAAAAAATAGAGTCAAAAGTATTTCGCGTAGTTAAAACGTTTTATGTGTCAATTTTAATACTCGTTAAAATGAAATCTATTGGATACCTACTTGATACATATTTAAAAAATACCGATACCAAAAGTACTTGGTATCGGAAGGAATGTATCGAGTAAGTGTTTGTATTCACTCGTATCGTTTTATCCCTAGAGATTGTTATTTTAACTAAATGTCACTTATTCAACAAACGTTCCATACGAAACAATTTTCTATTTTTAACATACAATACTATTTCAATTCATTTTTCAACATGTAATCTATGTGGGGGAATGAGATAAAAGAGTTATGCTTCGTTGGAATTGGAATGGCAAAACTTATTGCTCAGTCAGACAGTCACCGTACAGTGCGTAATTTCGTCTAATAATTTAAATATTAATTCACTGATTACGCGTCGTAATAATAGCACATAATACATATTTGGAATCGTAATTAAATGAACGCTATTGTTGGTTTGTGCCATTTTTGCGAAGCTCACGGACCTCGTCCACTATTCTGTACATTCACAACAGACGATGAGAAAAACACGACAGAAGGTACCAAATCAAACGTCGGATGCACCGGATGCACTTCCCTGGGCCCGGAGACAGTATTCGTGTCTCGAGACGACGATGGAACGATATATTGTAGTAGAGAATCAGTTCCGAATGCAGAAGTTACTTCGTTTCTAAGACAAGCAGCTATACGAAGTATAACTTGTGAAGTAAGTAAAGAACTGTAGCTCATTATAAATTTATGGCTAAAGACCGTTCCGTCTGGTGACGGATTACAATACATATTGTCACCACCCTATTCCATCCTAAGTGTGTCGTAAGAGGAAATAACAAACCTAGTTGCAAGAGAAGGACATCTTGATGTGAAACCCTGTGCCAACACTTCTGGCCAGTGTGGCACATTGGGCTAATTGCCCTCCATGTTACTGGAGGGGGCCTGATTCAGCAGTGGGTTATTTAAGGGCTAAAGACCGAACATAGGCTGGAACTGTCAAAACCATAGTCTACATTATAATTTTTTTTAGGTAAGTTGGAGCAAAGAAGGTGGAGTGGTCTACTTCAGTGATACTCATGGTCATGTCTTGAGCTTCACATTTCAAGTGAAGGACACAAGAGCCAGAGGTCTGAAGAGATGGTTTTCTATTGTAGTTCTCATGAAAGATAAAATGATGCTCCTCAATATTACTACTCTATTATCAGAGCATATGCATGTAAGTTTTATTACATATTTGTATATAATGAGGTTTTATCTCTGTCTATCCATTGTATCTAGATGATAGTCCAAGGAGGATATATATCTTCAACAGTTTATACTTCATGTCAAATCACTCCTGATATTGTACAAGTAGCAACATGTGAAATACCTATTAGCATGTAAACTATAAATAAATGGTTAGCTAGCATACACCGAGACAACAAACTACTCCATCATATGGGTTTTGTACATAATAGGTTTATTTTAAGATTTCTTGTCAGCATGGTGAAATAATAATAATAATAAATATCCTTGGACATTTCACCCAACGCCATCTCGTCCCAAGTTAAGCAACTTAATGCTTGTGCTACTTATAATACATTGTAAATACATACATATTATAGATAGAAAACACCCAGACCCGGAACAAATACTTGTAGGTCGTAGAAATATTTCTTCCGTGCGGGGAATCGAACCCACGACATGCTGCACAGCAGTTGATCGCTCAACCACTGCGCCTTGCCTACTTAACCACTACAATAGTATCTTAAAGAATCCATGAATCTATTTTAATAATATAAATTTATTAGCACATAAATAATTGTTGTTGTAAAACCAACATAATGACAATATACCAAGGTATCTTTTATTGTCATTATTTAAACTAAACCTACACTAACACAATAAGAAAATTGGCCCTGGTTAACTGGAGACCAAAGAAGATGGATAGATTGTGAGTTATGACAATGAGGAAATGTGTAACAATCATGTTTTTTTTTTTTTTTTTTTTATTAAATATCTGCGATCAGCCTTATGGCTATAAGCAAATGTGTTGCTTGGTCTATGATGTGAAAAGTGCCACACTCCAGTGAACACAGCACAGCAATTCGGTTACTAGTATCTTTGTAATATATGGTGCCTCTTGAGGCGCTTGTTGGTGTTATGTTGGAGTAGCTCATTTCATCATTGGTGATAAACCATGGGGCATTGGATATAGCCTTTAATATTCTGTTTTGCATTCTTTGTATTATGCTTAAGTTACAGTTTGAGGCACTGCCCCACAGTTGTATCCCATATGTCCATATTGGCTTTATTACAGCTTTGTACACCAACAGTTTGTTATTCAGCGATAGTTTAGATGTTCTTCCGAGCAACCAGTAAAGGTTTCTGAAATGAATATTTGCTTGGTCCCGTTTGGCTTTAATGTGAGTCTTCCACGTTAGCCTCCTGTCCAGGTGCATACCCAAGTATTTGACAATGTCTTTATGTGGTAGTTCTTTGTCACCTAATTTAACAGAAGGGCAGTCGCCTTTTCTGAGTGTAAAGGTTATTTGCGTGGATTTAGATGGACTAGCTGCTATCCTCCACGTTTTTAGCCAGCAGTCTATTGAGTTCAATGCTAATTGGAGGTTCCTAGAGGCTTCTACTGGATTTTTACTGCTGGTTAAGATGGCAGAGTCGTCAGCAAAAGTTGCAATCGTAACATCGGTACTCTGTGGTATATCTGCGGTGAAAACAGTATAGAGCATGGGGCCTAGCACAGAACCTTGTGGCACACCTGCTTTTATCTCGTAAAATTTGGAGAAGCTCTCTTCCTCCCGGACTTGGAACAGTCGTTCCGTGAGATATGATGCTAAGATGTTGTAGTAGCTGTGTGGTAAGCTTGTTTTAATTTTGAAGAGCAGTCCCTTGTGCCAGACGCGATCGAATGCTTGCTGCACGTCTAAAAAAGCAGACGCACAGTATTCCTTTTGTTCTAGTGATTGACGTATTTTTTGGCACACTCGGTGCACTTGTTCTATAGTGGAGTGCCTCTCTCGGAAGCCAAACTGATGCTCCGGTAGCACTTTTCTATCTTCAAGGAAAGGCTTTATGCGATTTAAGATAAGCTTTTCCAGCAATTTTGCGGTAATTGGCAGTAGGCTGATAGGTCTATAAGACGTCATCTCATTCTCTGGTTTTCCGGGCTTGTGTATCATTTTTATTTGTGATATTTTCCATTGGGATGGGAAATAGGAGATCCTCAGTATTGCATTAAAAAGCACTGTTAGAAGCACAAAGGCCTTTCGAGGCAATTCCTTGAGTACCCTCTTCGTGATCAGGTCATATCCTGGAGCTTTCTTGTCTTTTAATAGTCTTATTTGCCTAGTTACCTCATGTGGTGTTACAGGTCTGGGCGGTAATTCCATCTGAAAGTCCTGTTCAAGGACTGCATCTATTTTATTCTCACTTTCTAAGGGTTCTCTGGGTTCATTTGGGACAAATACTGTAGCCAAATGTCTTGCAAATGCCTCCGCTTTTTGGTCACTTGTTCTTGCCCATTTATTATTTTCCAATTTTAGGGGTGGTTTCTGTTGTTGGGGTTGATTATATCTTGCTGTATACTTCCATAAGGAGTAATTAGTGTTAGAAGTTGCTGTTTTGAAGGTTTTCTAGTTGTGTTTTCAGCGTTAGGTCATCTGCCTCTTTAAGTGCAATTTTTAATTTCTTAGCCATTTTGTTATATTCTTTTTTGTCACTGGCGTGTCGGCTTGTGTGCCAGACTCTACGAAGTCGCCTCTTTTCCAGAATGAGGGCTTTTAGTTCTTTGGATATATTTGAGGAGGTTTGTTTACTTAGTTTAGGTGTGCACTTCCAGCAAGCTTCCTGGACTAGTTGTGTGAAGTATTTAATTCCTTCTTCGATGTCGTCTTCCGATTTAAGCCTGATTTTTAGGTTAATGTTTTTATCCAGATACTGTCGAAAATCCTGCCAATCTGTTTTATGATTGTATAGGGTGATTGGTTTATTGTAACTAATAACAGTAGTACTGATAGTTAATAGTATAGGAGTATGGTCCGAAGTTCCATCTAGGCAAGAATCTGTACGAAAATAGTGTTTCGACATGCCTCTCACGACGAAGAAATCTATTGTATCTGGTCGTTTATTTGTATCCGCTGGCCAATGTGTTGGTTCCTTTGTTGAAAGTGTGGTGAGGTTTATGGTATCGAGGCTTTTTTTAAGTTCTCTTCCTCGGGTTGTTACTAATCTGGAGCCCCATTGTGTGTGTTTAGCATTCCAATCCCCACCTGCGATGAATCGTCGTCCTAAAGTTAAAAAGTAACGACTGAACATTGCTTCATCAATTTTATGCTTAGGTGGACAGTATACAGAAGATATGTTAAAGTGCCCTGCTTTGTCTTCGATTGTCACTGTTGCAGCTTGGATGTACTCGGTGCGGTATTCTGGTATAGGATGGTGTTTAATAGATTTCTTAACTAAGATAGCTCAGCCAGCATGTGCTGTTCCATCTGGGTGGTTTGTACTGTATGTGTAGAAACCTGGCACTGTAACAGAACTTCCCGCTTTAAAATGGGTCTCCGATATTAGAATAATATCTAAGCTGTGTGTTTTAATTAATATTTCTAGCTCACGTTTGTTGGGAGAAAGTCCATTGATGTTCCATGCTGCCACCTGAAGTGACCCCATTATGGAAGTTTTGCTATAAAGGTTGTCATAAGCCCAATTAGAGAACTTATCTGTTGAATGAGAGTTTCAATTTTTACATTTTGTTGTATAAGTATTTCTTCTATGGAGGATTTTGTTTTCTCATCTCCATTGATTTTTGAGGGGGAGTTTACTTTGGCTTTATCAGCGTAAGAGACTTTAAAGTTCATTGTGTTCAGGGGGTTTCTTTGCGCTTCTTGTGTACTTTCCTGGGTGATGACTTGCATTTTCGATTGAGGTACAAGTTTCGTGTCATGTTTGACTTCGAGCAAGGGTATTTGTGGTGTAGTTATAAGTTCCGCCTGTTTTGTTTCAGCCTGCGATCTGTGCTTTAATTTTCTTTGTGCAATTTCTATGTATACCTGACATCCCTTATAGTTGGATGGGTGACTTCCTAAGCACAGGGCACACTTTGCTGGAGTGTTGCTGGTTTTTTGGCAATCTGATTTTTTATGTGCACA
Source organism: Clostera curtula (assembly GCA_905475355.2). Lineage (NCBI taxonomy): Eukaryota > Metazoa > Arthropoda > Insecta > Lepidoptera > Notodontidae > Clostera > Clostera curtula. Next base: position 14,663,034 of record FR997805.1, on the reverse strand, counting down.
TTTCACACATCTGTATAGCTTAAGGCAGTTGTTTTTTGTATGGCCATATTGTTGGCATCTGAAGCATTGTGGAATAGTATTTCGTTTGATAGGATCTTCGACGACTACGGATGTATTATAAATGTAGCGGATATCTTTTACGTATTTGTTTCTCTCATTTGGCTCAAGATTAACAAAGAATGTTGAAGTTGGTAGGCGTTGTGGGCCCCGTTTCACATTAATAATTTCTCCTCTTATTTTATTTCCCGTTTTTTCAATTTCTTCGACTATAGCCTCATGAAGTGTTGTATGGTGCAGGTTTTTAATGACGATTCTGTAGCATCTCTCTTCTTTCCCAGTAAAAGTGTGCCCTATGAGGCCTTTTTCACGCACTAATGTCATGAGCGCTTTATAAGATTCCGTGGAATTGCATGTTACTCTTAGTTGATTTTTGTTGACTATTTTATAGACGTAATCCGTCTTTTTCAAGACTGTCTCGAGAGTATTTGTTAATTTATTAACATCCTGTATTCCGTAAAGCAGCAGCGGTGGTGGTTTACTTTCCTTGGGTACAGGTATTGTTTCAGCCACATCAACTGGTAGCACTTCAAAGCTGTTACTAGTTGTTGCTGGTGGAGGCGAGTCAGAGAATTTCCTCTTTTTTTGGATACTATTCGTACGCAGGGTGGGTGCTTTTTGCCATGAGGGATTACTTTGTATTGGTACTGTTGCAGTTGAAGTCTTGCATTGAGTTATTGGTGATTGGATGGGGGAATTTCGATTGAATAGGCTTGCGTGAAATACTTGCTGGGTTAACTTTTTCTGTCCCGCATTTGATGTATTTAATGATTCATTTTCAGGAGATGCCATGTTTATTCCTTACAATAGTAAAAAATCTACCAAAGTGGTAGATTTTTTAGGAGGCTGGCAACATTTCACATTGTCTAAGTCAAAATTAGAATAGAAAAGAAAGTGATGTTGAGGGTATACACTAAAAACAATTTTCCGTTGATTGTCAAACCACGATTTTTATACGTTTTTATTGTCCACTAGTTTAATTTTGTGGTGTGATTTATATCAACATAGTCACTAGGTGCACTAATCTTCACTTTTACACAAGTTTCAAGTTCATATGAACAAACTTTTCACTGATTTTAATTAAATCTTCGAGAGCACTATTTGTAGTCTGCCCTTGACAGATGACAAGTGGACAAGTAACAAACAATCATGTGAATGTAGATATGACAACCGACAGGAGTGTATGGAGATTACCACCTAACATGGGACAAGGTCCGAAAAATTATAATGGTAATTTTTAATATGACAATAAGGGTTTTGTGATAAAACCTAGATGTAAATAAATGGTCCTTTTGAGTTTGAGTTTAATGGCATATTAACCTGAGGATGCCAATTTTAGCATAACATCAAACACTTCAAAACAATTTGCATTCAAATCTATTGAAATAAAATTAATTTTCATTTTTATGAATAAACCTTAACATGTTCATAGCAAATGTACTTAATGGCAGAAGCTTGGACCGTCACATTATTGGCAATTCTTTGGATATTGGCATACTTCTTTGCACATGTAAATATACAAAACTAGAGAATTAAAAGCAAAAATAAAACAGACAATGTACCGTTAGGCTGCCTTATCACTAAAGCAATTTCTTCCTGGCAACCTAGTTTATAGGCTAAAGATGTCACAACATGATGTCACGACTTATTGCCTCTTGGCATGATGCAACCAATACCTATAAAAAGCATTTCTTTGTAGAAAATATCAAAAGAACTGCAACAGCCAGCTGAAACAGTTTTTAATGAGGAACAAAAGGAATGCTCCCAAAGATCTCTAAGATTGAAAACTGGAAAGAATGACTTTGGTCAGTCAAGATCCCTTATTCAGCTCACTGGTAAGAGGTACAGTCCTCGTCAAACTTTATGGCCGTTCCGAACTTAGCCGCATTACGCTGCGCAGAACACAAAATCGGGTATCAGCGGGACGTACACGCGGGGCGGTGAGGCAGGGCACGCCCGCGCGCGCAAGCTTCCACCAGCAAGCGTCCTCGCCTCCCGCGCGTTAGTGTGAGTGCTGCGTTCGTATTGGTTATTAAATATCCAACCGACTGTAACATGCACAAGTTCGTACCAACGGCTACATTCAGAGCGGCCATAAAGATTGCCGAGTGCTATATATTTCGATTACAAATTACAATTTTAACCATTTTTTTGTTTTGACATATTTGTCATGATTTGCACACGTAAAGTAATGATTTTAAACTTTATGATTTGTACTATTTTTAAGCTGAGGACACGGGTGTACCTGTTCAACTACCACTACTCAACCCATAAAATACCCACTGCTGAGTCGGGCCACTTTTGTGCCCGACTCAGCAGCCATGTTATTGCCATTCAGCCATGTTATTGCCCTCCAATAACATGGAGGGCAATTAGCCTACTGTGCCACACTGGCCAGATGGGTTGGCACAGGTTTTGTGTCAAGTTTTCTTCTCTTGCTCTTACGTTCCATTAGTCGATTATTACGACATCCCTATACTAGACATCACTATGTGTTCATTCACACTTATGGTGACACTGTAGCACAATTGGGTAGAAACCCCAAAGTTCTCTTTCTAGTTCGCTTCAAATTTCTGTTATCCGAACTCTTCTCAATATAATTTTAACTTACAGGCGATGAAAATGTTTTCAAACGACTACATTCGCAATTTAGCTGGATGTTAAAAGCCGGCGCCTACACTTTCTCCGAAACTCTGTACTCGAGTCAGGATTTGCTCAAGAAATTAAATCCTCAAAGTGTAAAGAACTCAATATTCGAACCTAATGCCTGTTCACTGCCTAGCGATGACACTATATCCTTAAGAGCCTTGGAAAAGCTTTTGACAAAACCCGTTTTAAGAACACTTATGTTTTGCACGCTGACTGGAGTGCAGGTAAGCTTTTTTGTATCACCAGAGCGGTATCATGGGAAGTGGTTGCTATTTCCTATGAGTGTTTGCAAAACAAAGGTGTTTCGTGTCGCCGACTATGCTGGAATGCATAACATCGGCAGCAAAATGAAAAAGTGTGTTCTGCTGCCGACATCGATGAAAAAGTGTGTTCTGCTGCCGACATCGATGAAAAAGTGTGTTTTACTGCCGACACCGACGAAAAAGTGTGTTCTACTGCCCACACCTACCTTTGATCGAGCTCTTTTTCGGTTGTTTGTTTTTTTTTATGAAAATCGTAACCCCTGCAGTAGGTTATACAGCCTGCAGTACCTGTATCGCGGGGGCAATTGGCAAATATGAAAATCACGAACACATATAACACCTAGACTAGAAGCATGTGCCTCTGGTTTACACAAATACAGTTGCCCAGCCTCGGAATCGTACCCGGGACAACGTGATCCAAAGGTGTCACATCCAACCCCTAGACCAGCGAGGCAGTCAATCATATCAAATATACATAAAACCGATTTGGTATACTCAATGTCGCCAACCCACACCGTTCTGAGGGTGTCGAAAGGAACGCAACAAGCACACCACCTAGCCGCAAGAGAAGGAAGTCTTGATGCATACCTTGTTCTTGTTGGTACAGGGTTTCGTATGAAGTTTTCCTTCTCTTTTGGCTAGGTTTTCGGCCTTGTCATTTCCATTTGTCAGCTCTTACGACACCCTTAGGATGGAATGGGGTGGTGGCACTAGTTGTTCTAAATATTGTACAGTATTAGATAAAACGAATATCGATTATATTATCATCAGATTATAATACAATCGGAAGACCCGGAAGCCACAATAATCGCTAAGGCGTCATCAAGGTTGCTACCTTTCGAGAACCACGCGCAAAGTCGACTGGCCATCAAGACTTCTCAGGAGGACCAGCCTTCGGCTCAAGTTTGTGTCTTAGAACAAACCGAAAACAGTATTTTTTGTATCAAATGGCCCGGGACTTTACCTGTTAAATGTAAGTTTTAGTTTGTTAAAAAAACGCTAAAAAAGAAATGTATTAAATTTAAAAGAAATATATAAATAACTTATCATTTAGTTTTTACCACCGGTCCGGAACGCCATTCCACAGAGAAGAGCCGGCAAGAAACTCTGTGGACACTCTTAGCACATGGTTTCGTATTAAGTTTTTCTTCTCTTATAGTTAGGTTATCGGCCTTGGTATTTGCTCTTGTGGGCTCTTACGACACCCTCAGAATGGAATAGGTACATATTTCGTACATTAAAGAAGTAGGTTGAATATAACCGGTGTTTGTCTGACTACAGAATTTACGTGTCTGCCAGCAGCTCAGTCAGAGTATTTGTACTAATATAAGTATAAATAATAAGTATTTTAAGTAATTGTATCGCTTATATGATGCCTTATCAAATCAAAACATCTTTGTAAAATAGCAACGCCCTTTTAATTTTTGGAAAAATTGACCTTGTGCTGTGTGTCACACAGTGTATTTTCCATTGTTAAGGTGAATGTTCCAGGGTAGCCCGCGAAGTTCAAATCAATGACTTTGAGCTTGAAAAAGTTTTTCTTGCACCTTTATGAGCTTGGAGGGTTGTATTGACTACATACGTCTTACAGCCGCGAATAACATTTTAATCAACATACAACCTAGCACTGACCTGCAAATTGCAAAAAACGTAAGAAAAATTGAATTTCGCGGGCTACCCTGGAACATTCACCTTAAGTATTTTGCCTTATATTCCTTTGTACATCCTTGCAGGTCCCACAGTTATGAACAGGATTGAAGCTGCCATGACCAACGACAAGTTTAACGATGCTGTTCTGAATCAGCATGTAAAGTCAATTTTACTAGAATGGCTTGGGTAAGTCGTCATTACTAAACATCTAACTTCCGTTTCGCTCGCATAGATGTGGATCCCGATGCTTATTAAGACTCCTTATCTCGTAACGGCTGGGAACAGTGCGAGCACGTGTGCCTTTCGCTTCCGATGTCAATTGTGCAAAGATAGAGAGCAACAACGTTATTATACACTAGCTGCGCCCCGCGGTTTCACCCGCGCTTACTTATTGTCGTACCGCAGGTGACGCCGCGGTGCGAAGCTAGTCTAAAAAAAGTAGCATAAGTTACTCCTTATATCATCGGCTACCTATCAGTTAAAGTCCCGTCATAATCAGTCCAGCCGTTTCGGAGATTAGCCGGAAAAAACAGACTGATGATGATGATGACTCCAATTTTATTTATTAGTATAGAGTATAGAATATTAGTATAGTTTTTTTTTAATAGATATCAATCTAGATAGAAATATAGTTCCATTACCAAGTAAACATGGCGCGCCGAGAGTAGGTATGATAAGCGAGGCACATACATATCATTAGATTTACTACTATAATTAATTGTTTACGTATTACATTTCGGTTAGTGTTTTTTTAAATTGTGTTACGTTCCTGCTTGTTATAATGTATTCTGTCTGTAATTATATCCTTCATGCCCAATGTTTGTCAGAAAGCAGTTACATTGCTTTATTGCTCTCCTGAATATTGGATGGGTTGTCCATTATGTGCATATATTTACTACTAATACTTTTCAGCTCTTATATGACCCACTGCCCAGTCGGTCCTCTTCCAACTACATGGAGGATAATTAACATACTGTGCCACCATGGCGACTAGTTGGCACCGGCGGCGTGGTTCTGCATCAGATCCCACAATGCCGCAACAGGACGCGAGTTGGAGCACCCCGGGGAGGTTTAGTGGGTAGGCCCCCATATATATATATGGGGGAGAGTCCCACACTCCCCTCGCAGGCCATCCCCGTGGCCGGCTAGGAAGTCGATAAAGGATTTAAAGGGTTTTGTATCAAGTTTTCCTTCTCTTGCGGGGTTTTCGGCTTCATAATTTCCCATTTCATCCTGAAGTCGTAGGAGCCGCTAACGACACCTTCACGATGAAATGGGGTGGCCACAGAATTTATTCTAAATCCGTCACCAAACGGTTGGTGCATCATCTGTGTGTAACTCCTCGGAACTTCGTCCTTGGACGTACATCCGTTGGTACCGGCTGCCATTCTACTATCTATAGTAGTCGTTACACGTACAGTCTCGTAAATAGTGAAACCTGGTCTAACCATATAATTACCGGTGGTCTCGCTAAATGGGTTGCGGAGGGCAGAAATTGTCGACACCGATTTGGAAAAAGGCGGGAGATATCATTTAGTGGCCCGTGTGTTTTTTTTTACAGAATAGCGAGAACGGTCAAAGCAGCTATGGAATCTTCAGGGGCAAAATCTGATGCCGTGGCAAAACTGAAATTAGTGTTTGGCGTAGGGAAACACGATGAAGCACTCTTGGCTTACTGGATTACACTGTGCAATTATATATTGTTTACGTTTAGTATTAAAGATCTGTGATATGGTAAATTATTACATAGTTGCATTTTTTTAACTTTGTGAAGATCAGTTTGTTTTTTTAATCTTGTTAATGCTAAGGATTATTGATTTGCAGATGTAAATAAACCCTAATTTAGTATAATTGTCTATGGACAAATCAAAACCCGCCTGTCTACAGTATCATCATCATCAGCCCACATTAGTTCACTGCTGGACATAGGCCTCCCCTAAAGAGCGCCATAGCACCCTGACTTCAGTATGCCATCAACTTGCTCGTATTTCGGTCACATAGTTCTAAGAGGAGACGAAAATATGGAAAAACTGATTGTAATTGGGAACATTGAAGGAAAACGATCTAGAGGTCGATCCCCAACAAGATGACCGATCAAATGAAAGGCGCGTACTCCTTCAAGTTTTTTTGTATTGCAAGGGAAGGATAGGACTCGATGGAGGCACATCATCTACTCCAAATGTAACGCATCCACTGATGACCACGATCCTCAGTCTTAGATAAGGCACAGACTAGAGTGTATGGACACGAGTATAGATTCTGTTACAACTTAGATTCTATTACGGCGTGGCGTTTAGACTGTAGCGTTATGAAGCCATTATAGTAAGCCACTTTAATAATTATATTTCTCTATAACTTCATAATTTTAGAAAATGACATTAAAATTCTAGGGAGCATATGACATAATCTATTTAGAAACAGAATAGTTGTAAACTATTCCAGTGACCGAAAGTTGTATATCATCTCCAGGTTTGAAATAAAATTTAATTTACCACACCACAGAATGGATTAGAAGCGACATTTGTTTAGGCAATTGTACATGAACTGTATGTCAATTATCATAATTTACTAAATATGAGGATAAAGGTCTCCAACTACATGGAGAACTACGGCAGAACATCAGACAGACTACATTGCATGGTGGTTGTAAAATGAGCCTAGATAAGTTACCAGTATAAAATAATACAACAGAAATATTTTAGTAGTCCTTATATTAAAGATTACACGTTGGAGCGACGGCTGGGCCTGGCGCGTTCGTGTCCCTTGGTGCGCACGTAGGGCTTCGTGTGAGAGCGCGGCGCTCCTGGTGCCGGGCCGAAGTGGCGAACGGCCTCACGGGCCTTGCGACGGCCTTGGATCAAGACAGTCTTGCGGCCAGTGGGGGCACGGAGGGCTAGCTGATCAAATGTTAGGATTTCCCCTGGAATTATAATAAGGGTTTTTTGAGTGTAGTCAATAGTGCTATGAATTTAGGTACTGTATGCAACAATAATTAAAGCTAGGCTCAGCTCATTTCAGTTAGGTTTAACTTTACCCTCATATTGGTGATAAAAGGGTTTTTAGTAACCTGATTCTCAAATTTCATTGGAGACTGTGATCAGATATAGTCTACACTAAATAGCTTGAGTAAAAAGTGTCATAGTGGGGCAAGTTCTTTCAATCTACTACCAATTAATTGGGAGTCTCGCCACTATTCTCTGACATGAGACACAAAAATCTCAATTATTTTTATATTGAATCATAGTGGAAAATGTATACTTGGCCTTTAATCTAGAAATATAAATAACCAATTAAACAATTTTATTTCAAAATATACTGCCTCCAAGCCCCATTTTTATTGTTATTGCAATAATTTGATCAGGATTTGGCCAAATTTAGGAAAAATTAAAAATGAAAGATTCCAAGCTCCAATGGTATAAATCACATGGAAGGCAATTTGTGTATATTGCAGTTTGAAATACATTACCTAGCTTGGTTCCCACCAATACAACTATGTTTTGAATTGCTTAATTATGGCTTTCATTAAGGGGTTCATCTTGAATTGAAGAGTTATAGTTTTATGTTTTAAAAAGTTCATAACTCTAAAAAAGTTCCATTGCAATATTTAAAAAACAATGTAACAAATTAATAACACAAACTTAGTGTAGATTCAACAAGCCCATTTTAATGTCACTTTGATGTTTAAATAGGTTCACTAAAATTATTTAGATAAATGTACAACTTAGAAATACAAGAATGTTTATTGCTTTATTAGAATGCAACTGTATTTATGGTTAATAGGGGTGTTATTATGGTGAATATTACTATGGTGAAGTCCACAGAAAACGGAGCATACACAATTTGGATTTTCTATGGACTCAACCATAAATTCTAACCTAATTATACAACAACAAACCTCCGGCAGCCAAGATGCGAGCACGAGCCTTCTCAGTGACGTGCAGAGCGGCTACGGTCATCTTAGGTACTTTGTACAGCCTGACATCGTTGGTGATGGACCCCACCACCACTGCGATCATACCCTCTCTCGTGGGTTTCTTCATATGGCGCGCCAAGCGAGACAATGATAGCGGAGGCCTGTTGATACGGCTCATGAATAGACGCCGCAGAATAATCTGGTTGAACTTGGCATTAGTACGTCTGGCCAAGTATCTGTAAAGCTACAAAACAATGTTATGTTTAGGTTAGAATTTACTAACGAAATAAACAAAGAACTAAAGCAAGACTTAACTGGATAATAGTACATGTATATAAAAAATAGTTCTAAATAGTTATTTACTCACTTTTACAAGTAATCTCAGGTACACATCCTGAGACTTGACTTCGGTGCGCCTAACTTTCCTGTCGTGTTTATGGTTGATGTCGATACCCTGAAATATGAATAGGAACACATATTGATATCACTGCTGCTGCCAAAAATCACTATAAACTTTCACTACACGATATTGATAACACGATTTTCATTGATTTATATTAATTTCCCATCATCGAAACTCACCATCTTGACAATCGGAAGAAAAAGAGACTATAGACAACAAATCTGTTGACAGCTGTCGAATGGAAAGTTTGCCAGACTGAAAAATATGAACATAGACAATGTTTAGTTTTAATCATAAAATATATATTTCGGGACGATAATGACACACGTTTTTTGGAGTTTTTCAATAATCAAATAACAATATCCACGTCCATGACAATATCCCAATGTTTTCACTGCACTGTAGTGTCTTTCTATCATAAACAGCCAGCAACAAAGTTATCACTTTTAAAATAAGATGCCATAGGGAAATAAAACAACTGAACCTACTGACGTAAAAGTCTGTCATCGCGACAGATAACAAGTTTCGACCGCCGTTTTTTCGAAAGGAATGGAATTTAATTCGAAACATCGAAAATTATCAAAAACTAAAAATTCTGTTCGTATTCCTTCATCCACTAAATCTAGACTGACCAAGAAAAAAATTGTTACACGGAAACGAAAATGCGTATGCCTCCCTGAAAATTATTCGGTCGTAGAGTTTCCATCAATATGGAATGAATTGAGACAAAATGATCAGCTTTGCGATGGGGCCATCATTTGTAGGGACATGAAATCGATTCGAGTTCATCGAGCAATACTTTCTGCAGTCAGCCCATATTTCAAAGCTTTTTTCATCAATTCCCTGAAAAAAGGTCAACCAGAGGAAACCGAAATCTTCGTCGATGTCCCCAGTTATTACATGGGTTTGATTCTTGATTTTGCATACACGGGGACTTGTCTAGTAACCTCGGAAAACGTTGAAAACTTGTTACCTTATGCAGACCAATTTGATGTAGTTGGTGTTATACAACTATGTTGTCAGTTCCTCATAAACGAACTTAGGCCGCATAACTGTCTTGGAATATTTAAATTCGCTCGTTGTTATTTCTGTAGTGAACTAGAGAAAAAGGGGAAGATGTATATAAGGCAAAACTTTAGCAGAATACTTAAGGAATGTAATGAATTTAAATTACTTTCTTACGAAGAATTAGAAGATGTATTGAGGGATGATGAACTGAATGTTCGAAATGAAGAGACGGTATTCCAAGCAGTTAAAACGTGGGTAGAACATGATCTGGAAAATCGGAGAAAATATATCCCATCCCTGCTTTCATGCGTACGATTTGGTCATATAAGATACAAATATTTCAAATCAAAAATATTACAGTGGCAGCCAGTTGCAGAGGATGAGGTAAGCCATAAGCTTTAAAATATTCAACATACCGCCCGAAAATCACAGAGTACAGTGTTAAAAATAACGTATACAACATTTCAGTACATTAAAGAAATCATTCTGATTTTCCCTTTTTATCACAGAAATGTCAAGAAGCCCTTTATCCAGCCGTAGTATTCCTGACATTATTGGATTCACGACCTGGCACCGAGGCAGACCTAAATGATCCGCTGGCGAGACCTCGAATACCCTTTGAAATACTTTTTGCTGTGGGTGGCTGGAGTGCTGGCAGTCCAACCAGTTTTGTAGAAACATATGATACGAGGTGAATTTGCGTCAAAATATATACGCATTAATAGTGACATTAGAAGACTGCATACTCACATAGACGCGTGGGACAAATGCGTACCCTTTGAAAGTCGAAGCTTTCGATCAAGTATCCATTGGGTAGTGGATCACGAACAAATATAATACGTCGCGATAGTGCATTTCACAAATGGACATTTCGACGACGACCACTTCACAGATGTTACATTTACTAGCTGAATGTTTTTTTTAAGGTAATCTGGAGATAACATCTAATAAGCCTCTTTCAATATCTATTTAGGGCAGACCGCTGGTTTCTCTCCATACACATGGATCTTACTCCTCGGGCGTACCATGGCTTATGTGCGTTGAACAATCTGATCTACATGATCGGTGGCTTCGACGGCAGCGACCATTTTAATACTGTGCGGTGTTACGACCCCGTTACCAACACTTGGCGGGAGCGCGCTTGTATGTACCAAGCGAGGTGCTATGTCAGCGTAGTGGCACACGGTGAGTTTTAATGCTTTTATTATAATATCCAAGCCACCTCATGTGGTCCTGAGGATGTCATAAGAGCTGACGTAGAAACATTTCATGGCAGATAACCTAGCCGCAAGAGACTTGAGAACTTGATACTAAACACAGTGCCAGCCACGTCAGCGTGGCACAGTAGGCTAATTTCCTTCTATGTAAATGGGGGAGAATCAACAGTGGCTCATTTATTAGACAGAAATGATGATGATGATGCAGAATTAGAATTCCTACATAATGGGAATTGATGCATAAACACTTTGATACCCATAGAGAGCTTGAATCACGCGGGCATAAACAAAATTGGTATCAGCCTTATTATACAAATCCCGATTGGTAAATAAGGACAGGCTCCACACCTGTCCTTAATTACCAATCAGGATTTGTCTTTGGGATTGCCTTTTATTCAATACTTTATGGGCTATTCGCACCGGCTTGAGGAAAGCCAGTGTGGGGAGGACTCTGTATTGCCAATCAGAAATCCCATAAATATCACCCCGGTGTACCGTCACACGCATCATACTTTGTGGTTCTGGACTGTTTGCTTGACTGGATGATCAATCCGTTGCACCTACGCGTTTCCTAAAGGAAGTATTAATAGTGCGAAGGTAAAGGTATCACGACAGCACTGGGACGATTCACTCCCACACAGTTATGCTCGCCCTCTACATCACTATTCGGTTTCGTTATTGATACATGATGCCTAATGCAAATATGGCAAATAAATACGCAAATATTTATATAATAATAGGGACGTCAAGTGCCAGTATCCTTAAAAACACCAGTATTCAATAATAGTCAAGTAACCTACAACAATCCACATTCTTTAATAGAAGTACTAGGGTCTACTACGTCTAGATGCGAATATTGTAGTTAGTAAAGGCCCTTAAATGTTTCCTTTAACTAAATTTTATTAACTCCACCGATATCATGCCACTCTAATTCTTACCCAGATGGCCTTATCTATGCCCTCGGTGGTTACAACGGCCGTACACGCATGTCATCTGTAGAGCGGTACTATCCCGATAAGAACCAATGGGAAATGACCACGCCGATGATCAAGCAGCGGTCAGACGCCAGCGCAGCATCTCTTGGCGGAAAGGTATCATCCTATTCGCACTTGGTAATAATCGGCATCCGTGTGATGACGGATTTAGAATACACAACTTACTACTTTTCACCAACCCACACTATCCTGAGGTCGTTGCGCGAGAGGCGACAAAAATACGTCACGGGAGAGACTATATAGATGACAGTTGTCTTCAAAAGTACAAATTACAAGTGATTTCAGCGTCCCTTACGCCATCTGCGTATAAAAATAATACGATGTTATGAAGTTTCCAAACACTGATATGTATTGACATAAACCTCCCCGGTCTTCAGCATAACGCATCTAGTAACCTTGCTGTCCGCATCATTTCGCAGATCAGTGCTCCAACTAACACAGGGGCGGTCTACTTACAGAGATATCTTCTAGATTTAACTCAAATAATTCAAATTTACATAACGAATGTGTCAGTGTAGGCTGGTTATTTGAGGAAGATTCCCTAAATAGTTATATCTCAATGTGATTTAGAACAGAAATATACACCTAAGTCTAAACTCATTCATTTTCCGATACAGATTTATATAGTGGGAGGGTTCAACGGTCAAGAAGTCCTCAGTTCTGCTGAGGTGTTCGACCCAGACACTAGGCAGTGGAGCTTCATCAGGTCAATGATCAGCCCTCGCTCCGGAGTAAGCTTAATTGCGTATAGAGAGTGCCTCTACGCACTGGGCGGATTCAATGGATACAGTCGCTTGAACACAGGTACATTAAAGACAGAAATAAGCCAGCTTAAAAGGGACAGGTTGTTGCGACTAGCACAAAAAATTACCAACAAGTCCTACATCGCGATAGCGAAGCTAACAGAAAATCGCACTAAGTAATCCCCAACTTCAGTTATCGGGGTATAGGTGATGTGGTGCCCTGCCAAACATACCATCTCATCTCGCTGGGTAATCATCCCTTTGCGCCTAAAGAGGTACACAGTTTTTGCTTCCCGTAATAATATCTTTAAAGATAAGCATAACATAACATTCCACGAATATCATATTCCAAAAAAAAGTTAAGTTCAAAGTAGGTTTTGATGAGTCTGAATGTAAATGTTGACGTAAGACCTCCGTTGTACACTTAGTTCTTCTGCTCTATATAGTGTGTTGATACAGGTGAAAGATTTAACCCTCAGCGCGGGGGGGACTGGCAAGAGGTGACGGAGATGTTCAGCGCCAGGAGTAACTTTGCCACAGTTCTATTGGACGATATGATATTCGTCATCGGAGGGTTCAACGGTAATGCTCTATGCTATGGTTTACCATCCCGTGTGACGTATCAAACCCTTCGTACGCAATAACTAGGTCAGCAAACGAGCTCGTACGGATTATTTTGAATTTTTTTAAACGTACGGAAATGTTAAGTTGGAAACGCTAGTTGCCGAACTTAAATGGCAGTGGGCTGGGTACATAGCTCGCAGGACCGACGCCCGATGGGGCAGAAAAGTCCTTGAGTGGCGACCGCGTTCTGGAAGGCGCAGTGCTAGAAGGCCACGGTGATCGACCTGGTTAAGGTTGCCGGAAAGCAATGGATGCGGGTAGCCCAGGACCAGCCTTTGTGGAGATCCTTGGGGGAGGCCTTTGTCCAGCATTGGACGTCTTTTGGCTGAAATGATGATGACGTACGGAAATGTAAAGAATATGATGGCAAGCACATACTACTACTACTCTGCCCGTTGATGACACACTACTGAGTCAGGCATCCTACATGGAGGGTAATTAGCCTACTGTGCCACGCTGGCCAGACGAGTTGGCACAGGGTTTCGTATTAAGTGTTCCTTTCTCTTGTGGCTAGGTTATAGGCCTTGTCATTTCCTTTTGTTAGCTCTCTGGAGGGAATTGGTTGGAGACGCTACGTATTCTAAATCTCACGGAAAGCTCGATTAGCAAAATACTTAATTGCTAGTCTGTCTAAAATCGAAAAGTATTTTTTAATTTGCACAGCAATTTGATTTAGAATGAAACTATTTACTACGCTCTACACTTAAGTCTCAGTAAAAGTAATTTATCCCTAGGGTCCACCACCATACCCCACGTGGAGTGCTATGACGGGGATACCATGGAGTGGTACGATGCTGCTCCGATGAACCTGAACCGTTCAGCTTTAAGCGCTTGCGTGCTCTCTGGGCTACCTAACGCTCGGTCTTTCTCGTATCTTGCCAAAGCTGTACCGGCTGCGGGAGCTGATCAGGCACATCACTAGTCCGAATAACCACAAAGTATATATACATAGAGTGCAAGCACTCGCCAATCCTCATGGCCGCTCTGAATGTAGCCGTCGGTACGAACTTGCGCGTCGTACACGTAGCACACTCACACTAACGCGCGGGAGCGAGGACGCTTGAGAGTGGAAGACAGCGCGCGCGGGTGTGCCTTGTCTCCACGCCCGCGTACGTCCCGCTGATCCCTGATTTTGTGTTCTGCGCAGCGGAATGCTACTAGATTCGGAGCGGCCATAAAGTTTGGCGAGTGCTTGTACGCAGTATTTCTTCTGCAGGACGACGCTCGCTTCTCTTCCGAATACGCAATAATATTTAGACACAACTACATAACTATCAAACGATATTTTTTTCCGTCAACGTTGTTGCAAATTATCGGATATCTTATATTTAGTTATGTTAGTTTGTACAAATAACGTTTGGCGTATAAAGGTTGCAAGACTTCTGTAAAACACAATGTGAAGTTCATAAACATAATATCGAATCTGAACTAAAATTAAACACATCGTGTTGAAGTTTCCGCGCGGTGAAATGTGACTCTAGATTTGAAGCGAGTTTTCTATGTATGTAGTTTGTTGGACGCTTGCAAAATACAATCAGTTTTTAGACTATGAGAGTGAGATCAAGATTAAAAACCATTAACTCGTTTTAGGAATTGGGTATCGAAATGTAAAAGTTCATAGAATCTGTGAAGCATGTTTTACTCACACAAGCAGATAGCGCTTGTAATAATTGTGATATTAACTGATCTTTGTGATACTATCGTGATATCTGTGATATTTTCATTGTACATAATGTTTTGTGAATTCTATTTTATGTAGGTATCGTAAATCATGAATGAATCGCCTATTATATTGTATAGAATCGTGTCGCAACCTTATTTTGTATTTTATTGTTTTAATTGATGCAATGCAATTGTAGGTTGGAGGCCTAAAGATAATCTAAATTTATGTTTTAGATGTAGTTTTAAAGTGGGGCTTTATAAATTTGCAAGTTTTTAATGTGTAATATTTACGATACATTTTATTTTGGTATATTTGTGTACAGTTCGCGTCTGGAATCGACAAAGTCGCGTTTTTTATTAGTGTACGATATTACGTTTTGCATAATCTTTGTAATATTGTCATTACTGTGATATTTTGCGGGTAG
This sequence comes from Clostera curtula, assembly GCA_905475355.2. NCBI lineage: Eukaryota > Metazoa > Arthropoda > Insecta > Lepidoptera > Notodontidae > Clostera > Clostera curtula. Next base: position 14,647,425 of record FR997805.1, on the reverse strand, counting down.
AGCTTGAGAAAATTCCAAAAAAATGTAAAATTGTAATTTTAATTTGTTGAAAAATTTACTGTAATTACTTAGTTCAAAGTTATATAAATTGACAAATAAAGCAAAATACTTGACATATTTTGTTATTTTATTTAGGTATTTACTGTTACTCAGCTCATGGATGACCCACTGCTGGGTTGGGCCGCCTCGGGCCTCTTCCTTTTGTTTACATGGAAGCTAATAAGGTTACTGTGCCATACTGGCCGGGTGGGCACAGGGTTTCCTTCTCTTGCGGCTAGGTTACCGGCCTCGTCATTTCCTTTTGTCGGCTCTTACGACACCCTCAGGATTGAATGGGATTGAATTAGGTTCTGACACTGGTTAATTGTGCTTGCTCCTTATTTTTTTATGTTTATTGGAAGTAGGAGCAGGGTGAAGTCGACACTAATGTCGAACTTAGAATCTTGACTGTTGTGGTGTAAATCCGTTTTTAGTAGTTTAGGTAAAATAATTACGTTTACAAATTATTTTTAACTTTGTGACAAACTTAATCTTAGTGCTTATTTTAGATACCTAGCTACATCCCTAGGTGAAACGTTCGCAAAACACGTCACAGAATGTGCATTACTTACAGATTAAGTTGTTGCGAATGATTTCAAAAAGTCAAAAAATATAACACAAATATTAAAATATAAAACGAAAAAAATAAACCATTTATCATTTAGTTTTTACCAACGGTGCGGAATGCCATTCCACAGAGAAGATCCGGCAAGAAACTCCGTGGTTGATATTTTAACTAAAAGGGTTTCAATGCGGTTGGTACAAACATGTCTGACAGATTAGTGAAAGCATATACACGCTTAAGCTTGTAGCATATTATAAAAAAATTAGAATAATAGATTAGATTTTTAATCTGAATTTGATGATGATGACTGTTTTGTTATAGCATATACATATAAGTTTACATAGCTATGCTGTTATATATTAATTAAGTAGAATCCTTGATGTACCGAGTGAAAGTTTTCTTTCTTCGAGTATAAACATGAGACATATATTTTTAGCGTATTTGATTTAAAACAAGATATATCGTCGCGCGTTGTTAAATTTATCCTGTGATTAATGAAATAGGGTTTAATTTTGTCCCGACACCGCCCCGTCACATCCGCAGTCTGAATCAACGTGCATCGTAGTAGCGCAGCGGTTACTACTGAGGGGGAAACTCGGGTGAACGGGGGAGGAATTCCGCCCCGCCCGACTCGATCGAAACTGAGTACGGTAGTCACTAAACACATCGACAGGGGCGCGGCGCGTTACTGAAAATAACAATGGAGTTAAAAGGAAAAGTAGCCTTGATTACTGGAGCGGCAGCGGGCATAGGCTTGGCTTACAGCGAAGAACTACTGAAGCAAGGTGCCAAGGTAAGCTAACACTCGAACTACGGTCTAATTTCAAGGTAAATCTGTTGAATATTGCACTGCCGGCTAAGTTTGTCGTGGGTCTAATTGGGGAAATGGGGAGTGCCCGGGTCCATGTATCGATTGCTAAGTCATTGATCGAAATTGATTGGTTTATCATGCATATTCATTTAATGTAATGCCACGTTGCAGGTATCTGCAATTTATATTGTGTAGCGAAACAATAATGGACCGTATTTATGCAAAATGGAACCATAAGACAAGTGCGTGTTTGCTGGGTGGTTCCTTATTGCATAAATACGGACAATTGATATTATTATATTTTAGTAATATATTGATATTTTTTGGATTTTCTTTCTGACGTGAAGTTATAATGAGCTGAGCTTTGCACGATTATAATGAGCTGAGTCATTCAATGCGATTTCACACGCAAATAAACATACTTTACTCAGTTAGGGAATCCCTCTGCGTGGTTAATGAGCCGGAATCCGGAATTAATATTTTAGGTGGCCGGAATTAAACATTGTATCGTCGGCCGCGTTCAAGTTTGGCCAGTGGTACGGACAGGCTAACATTTTAATAATATGTATGTATTTGTTTCGGCCTCTGTTGCTAATAAAAATACCTTCAATGTTTCAGTTGACCGTATGCGGTTCTATTTTGCAAATACACACGAAATAAAATGGAAAATATGTTCGCGGTCTAAGTCTCGCTCGGGTTCATTTTCTGTGCTAGGGTCAGATCTTTATATCGTATTGACCGCTAGTCTGGCTTCGATGAAACTTTACAGAGGTTATTTATTAGGCGGAGACCTGTAAAAATTAAAATTTGATATTTAATACAACTAGCAGATGCAAGCGGCTTTGCTCGGAAAGCTACACCTCCCAATTTAACCCCTGAATTAAATGGAGTTTTAAGTCTATATGATAGTCCCTCATTTTCAAAGTGAGAAACACTTAAATTTAATAACTATTTAAATGATAAACTAGCTTCACCCCGCGGGGTCACCGTAACATCGCGCCTGTGCGAAGCCGGGACGGGCCGCTACTTTATAATAATAATGATATTGACTTTACGTTTTAGTCACAAAACGTTTATATGGGAAAAAGAAATATGCTATTTTTAGGGGTTTTCCCGCCATTATTCGATTTTTTCTCGCCGTAAAAACCATCCTTGAACATCAACGAACATATTTAAAAAAAAGAATTGGCCAAATTGGTCCAGGCGTTGTTGAGTTATGCGCTTACCAACCAACACATTTTGCGATATTTTTTTTATTTATATAGATAAAAATGTGTGTTCAATATACACTGTTTTGAACGGCTCGCCCAATTTCTAACCAACTATTACCACATAATAATAAAATCTCTGACACTAGTAATCGACGATGTGCGCCAAGGCACCGCTAATTATACCATCCTATCTGGCTGGATCTTCATCCTTGGCGCTTAAAGCGCTATTCTGTGAAAGGGTTCTCACATTATAAATCATTTACACAGGTCTCGATATGTGATATCGACTCGGAGATCGGCGAACAAGTGACCGATGAATTGGGCGCCAAATACGGAAGAAAAAATGTTCTGTTTTGCCGCTGCGACGTCACTGACTACCCTCAATATGAAGGTGTGTTTTATACATACGCTTACTGATAACCGATACTACGTTTGCTTTGACTTTAGGTTAGTTTATTCTTTACCAAATAGCCGTCGTAACCTTAAATTATTAACACGGTTCAGTCATTTTCATGGTAAGACGATTTACAATATGTTAATGAGCCCTCAAAGGGATGAGCGAATTTTCCATTTCATACTATACCCCTTTCAAAGCAAAGATTCCTTCCAGCAAAGTCGGTTCACCCGTTTAAAAGTTAACGTAACACAAAATACACAGACAGACACGTGAAGTTTATAACAACCATATTTTTCGTACGGTTTTAAAATGGCGTGCTTAATACATCAGTTATAAAGTATAGGTTCGTTTTAACCTAGTTATCTCTTATTAGAAGGTCAGCCACCAAAAGAACGAAAATTATCACCAATGATGTTTCTTTTTTTATTGACGGTAAATTTTTTTACAGAGGCCTTCGAAATGACAATGGAGGCGTTCAACCGTCTGGACATAGTCATTAACAACGCTGGAGTGATGAACGACCGGTTCTGGGAGCTCGAGGTTGACGTAAATTTGGTAAGATCTTCCGTGGTGTTGCACGCTATGAAATGCCCGACGGATATTGACGATATTGGCAGGTAAGGTCTGCCAGAGTCGTGGACCAGGCTTACCTGATCCCTTAGCTCTGAGAAATACGTAGTACCTTATAATTCTAAGTGGCAGGCATTGAGTTTATGCTTTGTTTAGGCTATTTTTAAGTCGGTTAACATTTTTAGCGCATACAAATGTACTCTATATTATGTAATATGCAAATAACAAAATACACGAAACTTTACCTTTATGAAGGTATGTTTGTCACTTATTCTAAGTTTTGTACCAAACTACTGCATCGATTTCGATAAAATTAAAATATCTCTGAATGATGTCATCCGTCGGGCTCTGGTCTCCATCAAAGTGCCGGCTCTTTTAGAACCGAATGGTATTGCACGTGATGATGGCAAGAGGCCTGATAGGTTAACGTTAGTTCTATGGAAAGGTGGGAGGTGTGTAGTGTGGGACGCAACATGCGTAGACACACTGGCACCTTCCCATTTACATGCAACTTTAGAAGCGGCGGGTGCGGCGGCGTCTGATGCGCAAACTCGCAAGAGGCGAAAATATATGTCACTGAATCGTGACTATATATTTTTACCTTTTGCGGTTGAAACGTGGGGAGATGAAACAAAGCATTTGTTTAACGTTGTTTCGTCTAGACCAGGGTTTTTCAACCTTTTTCATGACACGGGCCCTTTAGTATGAAGAAATCTTTCGCGACTCCCCAACCCCTTGCAATTTTTTCATGTATTTTATTTTGTGACAAATTAATATTCAATAATTTTCATTATTATTGTATAATATTTATTAATTTTCGAACTTTTACAACTTCCCATAGACGCTTCGCGACCTCCCAGGGGGTCGCGACCCACAGGTTGAAAATCCCTGGTCTAGACTGATCGAACACACTGGTGACCGAAGGCTGGCGCATACTTCGGTCAGCGAATAAGCCTCGCCATACAGCAAGGCAATGTCGCCAGTATTTTGGGAACCTTCCCCAAGGGAAGCAGTGTGAATGAAGTATTTTATATTTAATTTTATTTTCCAACTTAAAAAGTATTTCCATTTTTAAGTTTTAGGTGTAGTTTGTTCCTTGTCTGTAGTGTTTTTAAGTATATTAATGTTATTCATTTTTGTTTTTCTGTTTGTTTAATAAATATCTTAAATCAAATGGAAACATCTTTGAAACCAAAAAAATAATTTACCAAATCGGTGTATGCATTGTCGAGTAATCGGCGGACATACATAAAAATCAAGATCCTGATGAATGTAGAACCTCCTCCTTTGAAGTCGGTTTAAACCGCGAAATAGTGATGAACCTATGTGTAATATTCATCAGCTTTGAAATATAATATCACAACGTTATTGTATCTACTATTCAGTCCATAAATGACCGACTACCGAGTCGGGCCTCCCCCAGTATGGAGGATACCTAATTAGCCTACTGTGCCACACTGACCAGACAAGTTGGTTTTTGTATAAAGTTTTCCTTCTCTTGTGAATAAGTTCTCGGCCTTGTCTCCTCTTACACCCGCAGAATAGAATGGGGTGGTGACACTATAATAAATAAATAATAATAATTATGTATTCTAAATCGGTCACCACACGGACCCCAGGTCGTTATGGTATACCCCAGACATAATAATATCTTATCTATTGATAGATATTTACAGCTATGCTCGACATCGGTCGCTAAATACAATGTGATTTGTAAGAAAGAAGATTTATGAAATTACTAGCTGACCCGGCGAACTTTGTTCCGCATTATAAATATTTAAAACAAAAAGAAAGTTGGACATAGGATACCTGAGATTTTTATCCCGTCCGTATAAAACCTACTTTAACAAAACGCAACTGACAGCGAAACGTTATGTTGTCTATAGTTTAATATGGCCGAAAATTTGACAATTAGAAATTTTGAATTCGACTTGTTTATATTGTTGTAATTCACATAATATCTTTATAACTTGTAGCCTATGTGTTATTCTGATGTATAAGCTATATTATTGTAAAGTTTCATTAAAATCCATTCAGTAGTTTCTACGTGAAAGAGTAACAAACATCCATCCATCCATCCATCCATACTTACAAACTTTCACGTTTATAATAATAGTAAGATTGAACATTCTTTCACGGATGTATTTGCATAGTAGGTATTTGTCTGCAATGATTATTATTAACCCCCGACGCAAAAAGAGGGGTGTTATAAGTTTCACGTGTCTGTCTGTCTGTCGGTCTGTCTGTGGCACCGTAGCTCGCGAACGGATGAAGCGATTTCAATAAAGTTTTTTGTATGAAAGGTGAGTTACGCGCGAGTGTTCTTAGACATGTTTGATGAAAATCGGGTGAGCCGTTCAAAAGTTATGAGGGGTGAAAGTGGGGAAGAATAACCGAATGTCTGCAAATATAATCGAGTGGGGTCTCAAATGAAAGCGCATCACGTGCAATTTAACAAAATCTACATTATAATAAGTATGTACCTATAAAAAGTATAAAATAAAAATTAAATTAAAAATTTAAATAAACCCCCGACACAATAACCTTTAAAAAGTAAAAAGTAAAAAATAAATACTTCGCGTTGGGGGACCAGGGGTCAGGTAATAAATAAGTGGGAGTGGTCCCCCAACGCGAAGTATTTATTTTTATTTTTTACTTTTTAAAGGTTATTGTGTCGGGGGTTTATTTAAATTTTTAATTTAATTTTTTTTCTTGTATTTAGTTATATTCTTAATTTGACCACAGACTTCAACAATAAACAAAAGAGCGTGTGTGTGTCAAATACACGGTGGTGGTGGATTTAAAGTATTGTATAAAGTAGGTATAATTTAAAAAAAAAAATTACATTAAGCACTCCTGTATACATTGACTGCCTATGGGTTAGATGTCACCTTTGGATCAACGGGTCCCGGGTTCGATTCCGGGGTCGGGCAAGTGTCTTTGTCTAAACCAGAGGCACTTACTCGGAGTCTGGGTGCCATTTGTGCTCGTGAATTACATGTTTTTAAACTGCCCCCGCGATACAGGTCGTTATCGTTTAAAAAAAAAACTCGTAAAAACAAAAGTCACTACCGGTCTACATATGTGTAAGCTAACAATATTGTTTTTATATTGAGGAAACGACTGTTTGTTGCCAAAATAAATGAAAAAAAATTACATACCTCTATGTGTGGGAAATTCCATACTCCCCGTCCGCGTAATTTTCGTAAAGATTATTGCCAGTGACAGCATACTAACAGTGCGGACTAGCAGCGGCCAGCTAGTTTGGCCTACGACGTGAAATATTTTTCTGGCCATCTTAGGGACTGTCCATTAATCACGTGATATTTTTTTTAACATTTTTTAACCTTTCCCTCCCCCTTGGTGATACGTGGTGAGGTTTAAGACTAACCCCCCACTCCTCATTAAAATCACGTGTATTTTTTAGTACCTACAAAGAATCTTACACTCAAAGCTACACGCCGCTTTTCGATTTAAAAATCACTCGTTTCACGAAAAAATAAATACACGATATCTTACTATACTCTCCTCCCCCTTGTGATATTTCGTTATTTTTGCCGGACCCCTCCCCCTCCTTTCGAACCTGACGTGATTAATGGACAGCCCCTTGCTCGAGAAATAATTGAGCGTGCTAGGCCAGTATCTCTCACTACATGTGTGTACTTCTGTATTGATAAGCAATAAGAATTCCAGGAGTGAAACGAAGCGTTCTTTTTCAGAACGGTATCATACGAGGCACCCTTCTTGCGTACCGGTTCATGAGCAAAGACCGCGGCGGTCAAGGAGGCACCATCGTCAACACTGCTTCTACTGCTTTCACAAAGCCACAAGTGTCCACACCTATTTACACTGCCACAAATTACGCCATCGTTGGATTGTCTAGGGCCTATGGAGTGAGTAATTAACTATGTGTATTGTGTTTATGTTTCGTCCGTGTGGTGACGGATTTAGAATATATTGTGTCACCTTTCCATTCTCAGGGTGTCCTAAGAGCCGACAATAGGAAATAACAACGTGTTTGAAATTAAAAACGTTTTTAAGGATTTTTCGCGTGTATTAATTCTGTTTAGTTCCCGAAGTTTCGAATGCTTTGCAGCACTCGTGGACACGGGTGAGACTAGATGACAGTTGACTTCAAAAGTACAAAGCAACACTTATATCTACCGCCTATAATTTTGTTTCATTGATAACTTAAGTCTAAGACATCTATAACATGTTTGTCTATGATATCATAGCTGAACCGATTTCGGCTCGGGGCCAGCGTTGCAAATATTAACGGGTAATTAAAAATTAATCTGTGCAAAGGGATAAATTACAGTTTGATCTGGTATTCATTGCAGGACCAATACCACGTGAATTTGACCGGGGTCCGAAGCATGGTAATCTGTCCTGGGCTGACTGACACAGGGCTGGTGAAGGAGATTCGTAAGCAGCTCATGTCGTCAGACTATGAAGCCGCCTGGCAGAGGGACAATGCTAACAGCAAAATACAGAGGTATGTGCTGCTTCATCATACTACTATGTACAATAAACCCGAAAGTTTGTAAGTATGGATGGATGTTTGTTTGTTACTCTTTCACGTAAAAACTACTGAATGGATTATAATGAACCTTTAGGCTACGCGCGCATTGCGGTCCGGTGAGTTGCCGTTGCGGTTGTAGAACCGGAGCATTGGCATTTGGCGCGCGCACTACGGATAAATAACCGCAAACCTGGCTCCAAATTTGCATTTTAATGATATTGGCAAGAAAACGGAAACAGAAGGGTTTTTTCGTTATAAGATAAAATGATTTGCGAATGATTCCAAAAAAGTTTTAATTGTAGATATGATGACTGGTAGGTGTGTATGGAGACTACCACCTAGCGTGGGACAAGGGTCGTAAGATGATAACAGTAATAATTTTTGGTGATAATTTTAAATATGAGTTTTGTGATAAAACCTACGTAAATAAAGTTCCTTTTGAGTTTGACTGTCTTTACTAACATATCACGCATTCACCAACTTACTCTCAAGATAAAGCGTGCGAAAAGAAGTTTTACTTCAAAAACTAATTTAATGTTTAATTTCAGCGCTGAACACGTCGGTCGCGCGTTGGTTGAAATTCTCGCCAAAGGACAAAGCGGCTCTGTCTGGATTGTGGACAACGGCGCGCCGGCTCGGGAATGGCGTGCCTAGATATTAGCTACATAATGTATACGGATAGCTCTGAGATACTTCGGGACCTATTATGAGCCAGTAAATATGTACGCAGAACCCAACAACAAGGATACAAAAAGAAATAGTCGATACTTGGTTCATATTAGTACAATCAGCGGCGCGTTTTATTTAGGTTTAAGTATAAGAACGCAAGAGGCAGATAACCTAGCCCCAAGAGAAGGAAAACTTGACACAAACCCTGTGCCAACCCGTCTTGCCAGGGTGGCACAGTAGGCAAATTTCCCTCCATGAATTTGGAGGAGGCCCGACCCAGTAGTGGGTCCTTTTTGGGCTGTAACGACCGATATGTGTTAAAATGTCTGTAACACTATCTTTTAGGTATTTCGCCGTGCACAAAATAGTACTGACATGTATCTAGCCCGTAAAAGACCCACTGGTGTGTCGGGCCTCCGCCAGTTACTTACGGGAAATTAGCCTACTGTGCCACGCTGGCCAGACGGATTGGCACAAGTATCGTTTCAAGTTTTCCTCCAATTGCGGCTAGGTTTGAATATCTTTTAGTCACCTCTTACGACGCCCTCAAGATAGAATGGGGTGGTAAAATTATGTATTCTAAATCCGTCTCCATATTGACGATATATCACTGGAACGCGAACTGCTTGTTTATATATTTGCTGTGCTTGTACGTAGGAACCATCCACTTCCACCTCCGGCCTCTGTACATCATTGGTGGAATTGAGAGGAGCAGTCCCGGGACATGAAACACCTAGGGTTATCGTAATAAGTACCCACTCTTCAAAAATCATATTCTCGACGAGTATCCCACCAATTGATTTTTGAAAACTGTAAAAGGAATTGAAATGTTAACACAAAGGCGTTCTTTTGGGGGGTTATAGTAACTAGCCGAAACGTAGATTTGTAACAACTATTGTTTTATACTATCTTTGAAAATGTCTAAGAAATCTATAGAAACCCGGTTTATTCCGTAATATGCAGAAAGGGCAGTGTCCTATTCATCCCACATTTTTTTAGATATTATGAAATGATTATGAACCGGTTTTTTCGAAGACATTCGTACGTCAAATAATTAGGATTATTTTAACTGAGTCAAGGTCACGTCAGCTTGTTTCAGTTTTGATAAAGCTCGATGGATTTAGTTGTTGAATACACAAAGTATTATAATCATTGAATTGAATTTATCAATTTGTTTAGCTTAAGGTGAATGTTCCAGGCTAGCCCGCGAAATTCAAATTTTCTTACGTTTTTTGCAATTTGCAGGTCAGTGCTAGGTTGTATGTTGATTAAAATGTTATTCGCGGCTGTAAGACGTATGTAATTATAGAATTATAATCATCAATACAACCCTCCAAGCTCATAAAGGTGCAAGAAAAACTTTTTCAAGCTCAAAGTCATTCTTGCACCTTTATGAGCTTGGAGGGTTGTATTGATGATTATAACTCTGTAACTACATTCATCATTATACAACCTAGCACTGACCTGCAAATTGCAAAAAACGTAAGAAAATTTGAATTTCGCGGGCTACCCTGGAGTATTCACCTTAAAGATAAACTGGAACATCAACCTTATGCAAATAACGGTCTCAATATATTTAGGTTCACTCCTAATCCACTTATGAATATTAATATTGTAAGTTTTTAATCGGAATAGGGGATAATCACGTTTATGCAGTGATCGTGTAAATATTTTGTTCTCGTAGTTAAAGCCAAGTCTAGTGAGGCGTCTATATTTTGTAAACTTTAAAAAATATTATGTATATTAGTACGTGTCGTATAATATGACGTGCTAATTCACGATTAATATTACGTATTCAGATAAGTATTACGTATTTTAATAAACGAGTTCTTTGTCAACCCGCTTAATTTGTAAGTTATGAATGTCAGACATTTTGTTAGGCAATGTAGCCTTATAATAATACGCTCAATTTCCGAAATTGAGCGTATTATTATAAGTGTCAATTTTTATTATTTTTTTTAACCAATGACATTTTGTTATTTATTGACATAAAAGCTATTGCTATTCGGTATGTAACGGCTTCAATTGATTTGCAATAAAATTGATAATTTTATCAGTTGTTTTAATGAAACCACGCTTTGGAAGATTTGTAGTAAAGTTATATTTCCATATTGATACAATCACCAGGTACAGTTTTCGAGTTACAGTTTTTTACAAATACCTTACTTTGTCAAGTTTTACAATTTTTTGTAGAAAAGGAGTCTTGGCCAATGAGCACTAGATTGTTTTATGTGAAATTATTCGAATACGAGAACAATCCTTTCCTTTCACGTTTACATATAATTTAAATAAACACATCTTTACTACATAATATGATATTGTGGCATTTAACAGTGGCACTAACCAATATTTCTGAGAGCCGTCTAGTGCCTCATCGGCATGTTCACTGCAGCAGTCCTTCTATCACATTTTTTATTTAGCACTAACTACAAATGACGACAGTCAATAAACAATATTATATCAACAACATGCTAACGAGGCCTATCAACCATTTAATTGAACACACTTTTCAACTTGTCACAATCGGAATAATATAAAACTATGCATTCATTAATTTATCCAACATTTGATTGATCTAAATGACAATTATGTGAAATGCAACAATTAACATCCATCCAAGCGAACAATACGCGTCACCGCAATTTCAAGCCTATCGTAAGTGTATATTATTCCGATTTAAAACTATTAAACCCCTGGCCAGCAGTTGCTTACAAATTTACTCACATATTTTACTAATAGGACTGCTGCACGACTGTCGCTTGTCATTGCGAGTAAATAAATTAAAAACCACAGGCGCAATCAACCGCCTGAACTGAGTGGACCATAGATTTTTCATGCTTTCCTTTTATAACTACTAGGCACAGATAATACAGGTGAGGTGTTAAGAAAATATGGTATACATTTCATTTGCGTAAAACTACTATGCTAAAAAACACCGCATAGCCTCTGAAATTTACAATATCTCGCTCACCTATATGGAGCATTGGCATCGGAATCACATGAAGCCTAATATATTGTGGTCGACTTGTGACATTACGATTTTATTCAGCGAATGCCAATGCCTGGCCTCTTAACACTCACAACGAACCTATACTTACATTATTTTAACTGTGAGCGTTCTGTGATCCAACTTTTGTTTCGTCGCTCGCTTACGGGAAGTTCCGTCTTCCGCTTCCATTTATTGGATACAACACTATCACACCAAAGCAATGTCCTTCGACCTGGATCTCGCTCTGCCTAACAACTTCCCGTAATAACAATGACCTCAAATACAAGACACTTTATCACCAAAACTAACACTTTTCCGTCATTTATCCGTTTTCGATTAGTCCCTGCGATAATAAATTAAGATTCTGTGTGGCGGCCGCTGAAACGTCTCGTTCTGTATTGCTGAAAAATTAAAATATGCAATATTATAATCATGTAAGCAAAAACTGAGCATTGAACTCTTCCTTACACATACACTGGTTTTAAAGGAACAGAATAGAGAGCAGTGTTTATAAAGTGAGGGGCGTCAGCAAGCTATGTGGGTAATATGGACTATGTGTAAGCTAGCATAACTGGGATCATATTCATGAATGGGACAAGGGCATGTATGTTTATTGCTTTGTGAAAAGGGGTGTCTATAAATAACTATGGAGTGGCTACAGACAAGGTAACAGTGGGGACTATAATGTAAAAAAAACGAAACCTGCATTGCGGGGGCAGTTTAAAAACATGAAATACATGAACACAAAAGAAATTGACAATTAATAAGCCTAAGGTGTCCACCTGTGGGTTTCATGGTGTGCTAGAACAGAACTAAGATGGTGTATGTTAGTAAGCTAAGAAGCTGTTTGTTGAGGGTTAAAGTATACCTAGGGCAAGTTGGCCGCGGGCTGCGCCTGCGCGGGCGGCGCGGGCGCGAGGGGCGCGGGCCTGCCCCGCGGGGGCCCCACGCCGCGGCCCCGGCCCCCGCCTCCACCCCCGCCCCCGCCGCGCATCATGCGCCACGACGGCACGAAGTTCCTGCGGACAACATACGCACCTGCATTTCGTGTTCGGCCTTGCCAAATCAACCCTACTCAACTCTTTATTACGACGGCCTTTCAATTGAAAGCAATATTAACATAGCACTATATTTACCCACTACATTGGGATGGGTTTCCATTAGGTGGGTTCCCTACACCAAACTTGGTCCATACCAGTGTAATGGGACACATGACACATTACTATTTAGTAATCTCTATTCATATGATGACAGTTATTTACAAGTAAGGAGCTGTCCATAAATCACGAAATCTCACAAGGGGGAGAAGGGTATAGTAAGATATCTCATGTATTTATCTCACAATGGGGGACGGATATCTCGTGTATTTTTGTTTTTCGTCAAACGCGTGATTTTTAGTCCGAAAAGCGGCTTGTAATGTTACCTTTGAGTGTAAGAAAGATTCTTTGCAGGTACTAAAAAATACACGTGATTTCACCACGTATTTCCAAGCTGGAGGGAGGGGTAAAAAAACATGACGTGATTAATGGACAGCCCCTAATAGTAATAAATCTAGTTCTTTGGAATTGAGTGATAGACTGGCTTTACCCAAATACCAGTAATTGATGGCCTGGAGTGATAGTAATCTAATATACTGCTACAACTCGGCACATACCCGACCCACTGGCAAGTCGGGCCTCCTCCCATTTCGTGGAAGGTAATTATTAGTCTACTGTGCCATGCTCGCCAGATAGGTTGGCACAGGGTTTTGCATTAAGTTTTCCATGTCTTGCGGCTAGGTGTACGGCCTTGACATTTACTTTTATCGATTCTTACAACACCTTCTGGATAGAATGAGGTGGCGACACTATGTATTCTAAATCCGTCACACACGAATCTAATATAGCAATGTGCCAATCCTCCAACAAAAAGGAGAATGCCCGTTTTAGTGGCGAGATCAGCTGTTATGAGCCGAGAAGAAGAAGAAGTGGTAGTAACACTGACGGCTGGTGCTGTGGGTTGTGGCGCCACCCGCCCCTGCCACGCCATGCGCCGCGTCTCGCAGAGGCCACTCCGAACGTCTCAGAGTTCAACTTGCGCTCGGTCTTCCAATCCGTCCTTTGGCTACGACCCTTCGACCTGGAATTAAAAAGATTCTTTCAAACATTGGTCCGCTAATTGTGGGACTATTACTACAGAGTGTAACATAAACCCTATAGCCATAACGAAACAACTGCTGCCCTAGATACTGTGTGCAAAACTTCAGGAAAAACAAAGCTACATTTTTGCTTTTAATGCGAACACCTTGGTAATCCAAAGAACATTATGGAACTCAGCTTACTAAGCTCTAAGAATATAATAGTGATAGCTGGTTGGTTGATTTACAATGGAAACCATGTCTCCCAGTAAAACATCTGGTTTAGGGCTACCCTATCTCATTCATACTTAAAAGTAAAACATTTTGCACTTCACCTTCGACCCTGTATAAATGATAGTGATAAGACAGTAACATCATCGAGGGCTGCCAGGCCAAAACCTGGCCGCGCGGCCAACGAAAAACATTGCGACACATACGTGGCCAACTGGCCGTCGCGGCCAACCCGCTCTTATACCTCACCCTCTAGCCAGTCAGTAGTCTCTTTATTTGCTTCTAATTTTACTAGAACATATTTTTTTTGCAATTTGTATAAATTTATTTATTTAAACTTCATGCAACAAGTTGTACATTGGCGGACTTAATGCCTTAGACATTCTTTCCAGTCAACCTTTGGGCGTTGCAGAGACAACATGGTAGGTGCATTTATGGTAAAACTTACTATAATAGAACAACTAAACTAAATCTTATAAACCAATCCCTATTACTGTTAGGTTATAAATAGACCCATAAGATAACATACAGACTTCCGTAAGCTGTAGGATCCAAGAGATTGCTTGTGAGAAAAAATCATTGGTAGTACATACCTCTCGACCGCCTCGCAGGAGATATTGTCAAAGAAGCTCTTCTTCTTGTCATAGCCAGTGTAACCATTCGAGTCCTCATCCAACTCCGGCTCGCCAGCGCCCGTCTCGTTGCCGGAGTCATCCTTCTTGTCTACCTCACCCTGCCAAGATATTAAATACATATATGAAACGGATATATACCTCATACCTCTCTGATGCGACACGTCACAACACGTCAGACAAACGTTAATCCGACTTTATGATGACACATGTACTACCACCAGCTTCACTCACATTAGGAACTTCCACTTTGGCGGGTTCGTCCGTAATCTTGGTCTTGGCGAGCTGCGTGCGTAGCTCCTCAAACTCCGTGTTAGCCTGCTCGAAGTCATAGTCTTTGTCGAACTTGAGGGTGTTCTTGTTCCTGGGCACGAAACCACGACCGCGGCCGCGGGTCCTGCCTCGCCAACCGCCGCGGTTGTACCCCTGCCCCGGTCCTGGGTGGAAAACTGCTTCCGGTTATGTTTAGAAATTATATTCTGTGACCAAGTCTGTTGATGATGGTGATGGATTTAGAATACATAGCGTCTCCAATCCATTTAATCTTAGGAGTCTATGGTAAAAAGAGGTAAATAGGCCGAACATCTCGCTGTGAGCGGAAGGTTAATATTGAATTGGATGCCAATTGACAACCTCTTCTGGCGCTCAAGGGTAATTAAAGTGTAAGCGCTGATAATATTGGATGTGGTTGAAGAAATACTTTTTCTTATCTATAAATATTTGGGAGCTGTTCTTTAGATAGATTGACTCATCACGATATCTCTGGAACCATAAGACCTAGAGACTTGAAATTTGGTAGGAATATTCTTTTCACCAAGTTAGCTAAGGATTTTACGAAATTCCAAAAAAAGGGGGGTTGCGGTGGGGTTAATTATTTGGCAGAACAACGTTTGCGGGATTAGCTAGTCACTTATAAATAACCACATTACAATCAGATGAACAGTCTTATAGAAATTTAGAGGAGTTTGACCTCAAAGGAAGAGTTGCTAAAATGAATTTAGTTTCAACACACTAAACAATGTACGCAATATCGTCTGTGACACTTACCAGATTGGTGGTGGGGCTGGTGGCTCTGGTGGTTCTGATGGTGCGGTTGGTGTAGTTGATGTTGCTGATGGTGTTGCTGCTGCGGCTGATGCTGCTGGTTTTGATGTTGATGCTGCTGTTGCTGCTGCTGCGGGGCCGGTGCGCTCCCGCTGGGGTACCGCTGTCGGTTGCGGGAGTTGGTGCGGTTGCGCGGCTGGCCAGTCTTCGGGCCCTGCGCGCCGCTGCTGCCGCGGCGGCTGTCCCGTTGCTGGCTTGACCCGCTCGCCACTGACCCTACCTGGATGTTTAACACTGCTGTGATAACTAGCAATACATCTATGTATGTGTATAAGGATGCCTGCATAGGTATAAGGGATGGAATATCTTGCTTGCAATTTGTCTAAGGTCTAAGATGGAGCACGAAATCCAAAGAAATGAACGCAAAATGAACTGGACTTTTGTATGAAACCGAATGCAGCAGAAATTACGCGACCGAAATTACGCTCGTCTGGCCTGACCCTTAATGGAACACTTAAGGTCTGGGCAAACAGCGGACGGGGCGGGACGGCGACGCGACGCTGGCGGGACGTGAAGAGTTGTAATGTATTAGTTAATGTAGAATATGTCACATAGAGCTGTCGCGCTCGGCGCGAGAGTAGCGGTCGCGTCTAATACATTACAACTCTTCACATCCCGCCAGCGTCGCGTCGCCGTCCCGCCCCGTCCGCTGTTTGCCCAGACCTTTACGATAATGAGATCAAAACATGATTGTTTATACCTGAGTGCCCTGGTCAGCCGTAGGGCTCTTCCTATGCGCGCCAACTGCCGGGGTGCCGGAGCGAGAGGCGTTTTGCTGAGATCCACCACCAATCAGGTCCAACATGGAGCCTAAGAATTGTTATAATTAAAAAAAACTTTAATCTGAGGATATTGAGACCAATTTTGTTTGCAGGTTGAAGGCTTAGCTAAAGCAATAAATGGCAGTGTGGATGATAGATGGCATGTGTTTAACCCAAGGTGAAATCTACTTCTAGTAAAACAAAGATCTAATTTGTTTGAATTAGAGCCCCCTCTATCTTTCAAAAACCTGATGTTATGATACATTTATATCACCGGAGGTGCACTATCATTCATAATTTCAGCTCATAATTTACCCACTGCTGAATAGGGCGTCCAAGTTCTTGGAGGTAAATTTGCCCACTGTGCCACACTGGCAAGACAGGTCGGCATAGTTTGTATCAAGTTTCCCTTGCGGCTATCTGCCTCTTGCTTTCCTTTAGTCGTGTTACGACAACCTTAGGACAGCCTTAGTGTGGGTTCGTGACGTTGTGAATTGCGTAAAAGCTGAAGACATGACGCTACCAGCAGAGACACATCGGAACAATGGTTCCCCTGATTGTGCTTGTGCACATTATTCAGCTGCTATATATTCTATAAGGTGGATGTCCTTCCCCAGTTGGGTAACACCAGCAAGTGGGTCCACTATGCCCTGCCCCTCTTTTCACTACCAAGTGGGAGGGAATTCGGCTGGTGCCAACCAAGTATCTATTACAACTAGATTATACATTGGTTAGGTGCTGGTGTGGTGACGGATTTAGAATACATAGTGTCACCACCCCATTCCATACTGAAGGTATCGTAAGACCTAACGAAACAAAATTTCAAGGCTGAATACCTAGCTGCAAAAGAAGGAAATCTTGAAACGAGACCTTGTGCTGAACTGTCTGGCCAGCATGGCACAATAGGCTAATTACCCTCCCTGTGATGGGAGATGGCCCGACTCAGCAGTGGGTCATTTGTGGGCTGAGTAGTCGTAGTAGTAGTTAGGCGCCTAGTAAGACACGCTCAGGATGTAAACTTTTGATTAATTACAGCACTACATTATTTAGTCATTTTGATTGGTCATCCGTCAAGTTTGCGTAGTAACCACGTCTACTCGATCTACGCATAATCTTATTACAGATTTATGAATAAAAATTGATGTAAGTTGAAACTACTGCCACAGAAGTTCTAGTATTTAAAAAGTAATGTTACTAATATTTTTTCAAACACAAGCAAAGACCAAGGTACAATAATGCGTGTTGCGATTATCGCAATGTTATTTCATTGATTTCATCTTCCTATTATTGTTAGGAATTTGTCAGTAATAAGAGATTATGTTTTAATGAAAAATCAATTTTTAAAAAGGGAAACCAATATGAAATTTTGTAAAAAATGCCCTACCATACCAGAAGCATAAATTTAATCAGTCTAGAATTATTTCAAATATCTTAGGAATTTATTTCAAAGCTGTTTCTTGTTGGATTGCTATTGAAAGATTTCTTCCCACAGTAATTCTATGATTTATGAAATAAGTACTTTCACATTCATATTAATTTCTTTTAACATGAGAAAGTTCTCAATTACCTACATTCTCAAGCTAAGAAAGATTGTTGATACATAGATTAGGATGAAAACAACATGAAACAAGCATGCAATTAGATTAAGCATGATAAACCATAAACAGGTATAGTAGCTTAAAAACTTCTTGAACCAAAAGGGCCAGTGGGAGTACTTTGTACCAATTAACACTACCCTTCTCTACCAATGAGATCCAAAAAATAGATTATTGCACAGGATAGATTTTGGCTCAAAATGTTTCATAACTACTATAATATGAATTGTTTGTTATCAACAATACTTACAGATATAGTACCTACTAAGACATTGATACTATTACCAAAATATGTCTATGATTGAGCAAAAATCGCAAGGTGTAAGCTGAAGCTAACATTAATCACAAAGAAAAACCTTGGTCTTTCACTTGGTTGGAGTGGTGTGCCACTCCAGAACCAATGGGAGCCGTGCTTGTCAGCGGCTGGGATGTCAAATCCACCGACGTTTGTGGAGACAACTCACTCGTCTTGTTCAGCTGAGTGTGCACACTGCCTGGGAACCCAGCCATCGGGTGATATTGGGGGTACTGCGTCTGCCCCACAACTGGGTGGGTGTACTGCCCGGTGAACTGGCCTGGAGCACTGCCCGCTCCAAGAGTTGGTGGTACCGACATCTGCATGATGGCAGGGTCATTGGGCAATGACGGCACATTGTTGAGAACTCTGATATCCTTGATGTCAGATCCACGGAACAAGATGTAGTCATACACCTGGCTCTGAGGTGCAACTGGATATTGTGTTTCACGATCCTCCGTGCCAAATGATCTCACTGGAGAAAAATTATACAAAATATTAAATTACTATTTTATTACGGTATATAATTCTATAGTAGCTAATCTCCATGTAACAATGATGACCTTCATACTACCCACATAAAATATTTTCTCACCCACATGAAATTATGAATAAAATATTTGACTAACTAATTAGAGGATAAAAAAATAGTTTCGAGCAGAAAAGCGCGTCCTATTAGTTTCTAGTTACAGCTGATTCATGAAAACATTATAGACCCCTTAAATAGTTGGAAGGATAATGTACTGTCTACTCTGTCTAAAAATGGGTCAAGCAATATCTAAATACATAATCAAGCATTGATATCAACGTCATCAAAGTGAAACTGCGGTCACGGCTTCACAGTCAACTTTTTTATATGTGGGTAGTTACAAAACAATGTGGTGCCAAGAAAAATAAAGGAATTGTGAAAAGGAAAACGCGTCACCATAAACAGATTGGACGCTTGTGTTCCCCAACAACAAACAATGATTGGTGATAAATACATTAAGACTTCCAAGGAATAGCTCGCTTGAGCGATCGTCGAGAAACATTGGAGAAAATTATTAGTTACTACGAAAATTCATTCTTAAAGCATAAATAACTAGCATTTTGAACTAAAAAAGATCCAATAATAAATTAACAGTATCCATTTGTCAACTTACCGCTAGCTAGAGCGATGGTACATTCTTGAGGATCGACGGTGAAAAGCCGGCCTTCGTAGCGAATATCGGCTTTCGATATTAGGCTTATTTTGGAGCCCAATTCGGGCATTCCAGAACTCATAATGTCACTTTATAATTCCTCCTCCGATTGTTAAGATTTTTCACGATTTCGTCGACCAAAAAATACAGCCACTGAAGAAAATGACTGACGGGAAGTTGGCAACAAGCGATGCGTTTACAAACAGCTGTAATTAGTGGTGGGAAATTCAAAATTACCGTAAATGCAGATTACCATTGACAATAAAATATATCGGAAAATACATATTGGCTACTATAAATATCTAAAATGGTGAAAGTTAAATAGAAAAATAAAATAAATTTATGATTAAAAAATTTGCAGAAATTAGTAATATATTGTTAAACTAGATTAAATGAACACCATTTACGCCTGCAGCGATCACAAGATTGCCTATTTTTAATTTTATATGTTTTTTTTACGTTTTATTTTTTTTATCTCATAGTTAATATATTTATAATACTTTTAGACATACGTTAGTTTGTAGTTTTTAATATTATATTATAATTCTATAAACATACTTACTTGTTCTAATCATACCCCTATTTATGGATACTAAACCTTATTCTTTATTCGTATTACTAAACTCATTTATAGACAGAACATGAATAGCGTGTAAGAAACAAATATTAATAAAATTGTAATCTAAATTTATGAATGTTGATTCCTCATCGACTAAATAAAAGTAAATTTGTAGAAACCGTACATCTAATCTTATAAACCAGTAAGTAAGTGTCAGTATCACCTCTAGGCTCTAGTGAATAAAAGTAAAATGTCCGTTGAATTTGATTTGACGCTATTTTGAACGTAAATAAATTATATTTATTGGTGTTTCCTATGATTAACTGAATATCTTCAGGACTACAAAAGCTTGTGCAATAGTGGTAGTGTTCTGAGTGAATGTGATAATTTGTGAAATGATGATAGAAACACCCTTAGCCTCAAATCCTGGTTTACGAAGGTTGAGTATTGGCGGCAACGCTAATAGTTCGATCCGGAGGCGAAGTCTTATACCGCAGACTAGAGTAGCAACTCCCAAAAATGACGTTAGTGCAATAGTAATCCTAAAAAAGCACCTTCAGTTCTACTTGCGTGTAATAAACAATTTACTTTCTAGTATGACTAAAGATTGTCTTCTTCTTGTAATAGATATTTGGTTTATAGTTGCATGATTATGTTACGTACTTTCGATCCCATAATTATTAACTATTAAGGTATGTGCCACACAAATATCCTTATTTTGAAATATCACTCTTGCAGGAATGCAATGATGATGATGCAGAACGCTCATCGCTGGTGGCCTCCGAGCGTGCTATGGTCACATCAACTCCACAATCACCTAGACAGAGTCGAGACACCATGTCATCATCACCCCAGAAGGAACATTTTCAGGGGTGTCTCAAACTTTATGCTGAAAATGTATAAATAATGCATTACTCTTTAGAATAAAGCATGCCAATTTTTAAACTAGTGCTGAAAATCTTCCTTGCCTTTCTTTGCAATTTCATTAGGGTCAGCACAGTCTAACCTTATCCAGCTGACTTCGAGTATTGACATGGAGTGGTTCCCATCTGCCTTTAGAAATGCTGTCAGTTTTGACCCTACTGACTATATATATAAATATAATGACTGCCACACATGACAGAACAGTAGTCACAACTGATGGCTTAATATACAGTTATGGATACCTCTTTAATATTCAGCTAAGTCAAACATTGCTTAACCTGTGGGTTAAGAAGAAGTATACATACAGTTGAAACCGGATCTCTCAAAATTGAAGGGGCCATATACTTCAGATGTTATGTCCAATACTCACAAGTACATAGTTATATGTATAGATATTATAGTCTGTTGTTATAAACAATTTTGTTATATTTGGTTTTGGCGGTATTTCCTTTTAGTGGGTGTATTTATGTGAGGCATCTAAAGGATAACAAATCTAGCTGAGATTATTTTTAATTTCCCTCAAAACTGAAAAAAGCATTTCCCAGCAGTGGGTCTATAACAACAACATTATGGTAAGACACATAATGTTAACTTTTATTAACAATGTTCCAGAAAATAACCAAAGATAATGCATGGAACTTACAACTGATAGACTTCATGACTTCAATGTTACGGAGACATGATGCCCGGATGGAAAACCTACAGACTGCTTCCACTGTGGTGGACGCATCGGCCAGAATCTACTCGTTCAGAGTAGATGCTGTACATTATGATGTTCTCAAAATGGCTGGTGGATTGAGTAAGGCTGCACAGGTTTGTCCAGTTACTTGGGTACAGCTTAGATGATTTATTAAGGAGTTCCAACAGTCAATACAATACACATTCAAATATAAGAGATGATTCATTAACAAATTCTTATGCTTTGACATCAATATAACAGAAATGAATTAAAGAGATGTACAAACTTAAATTAATAAAACAATGTTGTAAATTTTTTTTTTTAATATATTTAAAATGATTATACATAGTATTATGTATTATTAGAACAAAAAGATTATTAAATAAAATTGACACACTGAATTAATAAAATAAATTGATGGTCTTGTGCACTCTGTGGAAAAAATATCTTAGTCCCTTGAAGAACTGGAAAAGGTGTTGTATTGCTGTCATTCTAGAAATAGGGAAATGCATGTGGGAAGGTCTACTATTTATACAAAGTGTGACTTAATAAAGGGTCATCCATACATTATGTAAAAACACACATAAAACAGACATATAAAAACTTGCATAATTATATTCAAATGTGATTAAATTTTTGTTATGGAATTCCATATTTGCAATGGCATGTGGGTTAGATTAAATACATACCGGATGAAAATGCGTCATACTTCACATGTTAGGCAGAAAACCTAACTGCAAGGGACTGGCTAAACTTAGCATTCAACCCTTTGCCAACACTTCACCAGAGTGGCAAAATGAGTTAACTTGCCTCCATTGAATTGGAGGATGTCCACTCGGTGAAAAGTCATAAATAGGCTGTGATGATCATGCCAAAAATATTCTCCAGACGAAAAGGGGTAAGAAAGATGACGAAAATGGCGCGCAAGATGATGGAGCGGTAGATGGTGATGCAGCGCCACAGGTTAAGAAGAAGAAGAAGCGCTCAAAAGGCGCCATTGCTGCCAACCCTGATATTTTTAATGGAGATTTCGATGCCAATGACTGCATAGGTATAAGAATGAAATTCTATTTAGTCCATGCTAGATATGTTAAGGCTACCTTTTTGCCAAAGACTCTTTTTGTAACAAAAGTATAAGTTATAAATGATGAAATTATGTATTAGCTGCCTGGAAGAGAGTGCTTCTTTGTGATAGGACCGACTATTGTATGTGTATACATGTAAATTGTTTTCTGTAAACTACAATAAAGTTTCTATCTATCAGTTGAAAGAAGCAACTTAAGTGATTTTTACCGGCTCTTCTCTGTAGAGTAGTAATTCGAACCGGTGGTGGTAGCTTCAAACTCGACCTTACAAAATATTATTAGTTTGCAACTGAACTATTTGATCAAATTGACTTTATGTCTAAATGTATAAAAATACACTTTACAGATCCATTCTTTGAACGGCTCGCGGCAACGACAGGTGATGTGACGTCATCAAACAGAGCTTTTAACGCGAGTTTGCCAATTCACGACAAAACACTGGGACTTATACTGAGGTTAGTCATTTCATCCTGCTAGCTCCTGCCCACAACAACGCCAGCGCGGATTTGGAAATATAATAATTATGACTTTCAGTTTTGTTGTTTTGATTTCACTATTTCCAATCATATTCCTATGTCCGCCTCTACAAAGTAGCCTACGGCTTTCTTAAATAGGTGTGTACTAAAACTTAAATAAATAAATAAATATCCTTGGACATTTCACACAACGCCATCTCGTCCCAAGCTAGGCAACTTAATGCTTGTGTTATGGTAACGAGATGGATGATAAACTACTTATATACATTTTTTTTTTGTAAATACATACATATTATAGATAGAAAACACCCAGACCCGGAACAAATATTTGTAGGTCGTACACATATTTCTTCCGTGCGGGGATCGAACGCGCGACATACTGCGCAACAGTCGATCGCTCAACCACTGCGCCAAATCATCATTATCATAATAGTTTAAGCAGTTTCGAGAAGGGGTTCAGACATACAGTATTTACACTTCCCCACCGCACGCTGGGAAAAACGCGATTTGTACAAGTCAACAAAATCCAGCACGCTTGGTCGTAGGATCTAATGGCTACCACCCTCGCATCAAAGTCCGGCGCCAAACAGTTTTACTGTATTTCGCCGCGTGTATGCGAGAGCCGCTGCCCGACAGGGCATTTCCTTGAATTGCCTGCTCCATCTTAGACCCTGGCGTTGCTTTCCATCACGCAAGCCAAGCGTCAAATAAATTCAAGTACCTGATAAAAATAAAATGGGAACTCTTTATAAATTATAATATTACATACATAATATGAATACAAACCAACCGTTTGTAATTACTATATTTATAACTTATTGTTACAGAACTGATGATCAATTCCTGGAGTCAATCAAAGATAATGTTCCGGAGAATTTAGACTTAACAGATCGCATCACCTTATCAGCAAAGTTGATGCCATCGTTTGTTGAGACTGACCACATTTGCGAGCCTTTTACTGGATTTTCCATTAGCAACTGGGACCCTGACACTGAAGACACGTAAGAATTCCTATTCCTTTTTTAAACTAATTAGTATAACAATAAAATATGGTTACGTCACTAATCTGTCCAACTTGTTATCGTACAAACCCACTGCTGAGTCCTCCTCCAATTACATGGAGTAGCCCGCTATGGCCCGCTGGCCGGACGGGTTGACACAGGGTTCAATATCTCCCCTTGACCGTGCTGCCACCTTGTTGTGATGAGGGGGCTTGCGTGCTTTAGGATCCGTTGGGGCCATACCGGCTCAGGGTCACCGATGCCGGGCGGGCCCACGGGGAGAGGCCAGACGAAGAGCGGCACACGGAGTCGTGGCGGGTTTTGGCTCTGGGGAGTCCTCTGTCCTCAGAGTTGCTTCGGAAGCCTTAACCTGCCGCGACACACGGCGTGGTCATTGCAGTGGAGGGGCCACCACTAGCATTGGGGGGGGCGGCCAGGCAGGCGTGCCACGGCTGCCGCCGCAACCGCGTGGGTCGGGCGCCTGACGGGGGCACGTGCAATGTCCCGCACGTGCCTCTCGGTGGGCTGGTGCGTGCCCTCAAAGTGTGGGGCCCGCTTGTTCGAGCGGGTCAAGACCCCATCAGGGTTGCGGAGCATGTTCCCCACTGGGGAGTGAAACCCGTGGCCCTGTTTCGGGCAGTCGAGGGACACCGTTGGGTTTAGTGGGTAGGTTGGGGCGCAACTACCATTTTTCCGCGCCCCGGAGTCCCACAAAACCCGGCTGGCGAATAGCGAAAGGGTAACCAGGAGGATTTCCAACGAGAAAAAAAATTAATAAAGGTTTCAATATCTAGTTGAGCATGTGGTGTGTATTTGTCCGACTCTTTTCCTTGGACTAACCTTGTCGACCGGTTAAAGACTACAATAACTAATCTGACTATTTAAAAACTAATTCATGTAATCATAGTAATATGGTGTTTAAAAAAGACAGGTCCACAGAGTTTCTTCCGCCATTTCTTCTCGCTTGGTGCCGCGATCCGACCTGTTAGTAAAAATTATGTATCCATTGACGATTGTGAACGCCATAAGTGGTTTATATAACAAAGCATTTTTCTATTCTATTCTATTTGAAACCAGTCAAGGGTACATTTTTTAAAAACACATTAGAATATTGATTAATAATCATGGCCTAACAAAAAAGTTACGGTATTTCGTAAACATAATATAGTACTGTGCTGAATCGCGGCAGAAATTAGAGCTGGATAATAATAGTTTACCCTCTATTTCGGCATGGAGCCTTGATCTCGATCTCACTTAAACTAAAAACGTCTCACGTAATTAATGGACTACCCCTAACTATCACGACTCAGTAGGCAGCCATTTCGACTGACAAATCGGGGACCTGACACCATTAGGACAGCAAAGCCTTATAGAGCCCTATCTCAATACTATGTGACTGCCTTGACTTGATTGGTCTAGGGGTTGTATGTACCGCCTTTAGATCACGAGTCTCCGGTTCCATGGCGTCGGGCAAGTGTCTTTGTGTAAATCAGAGGCACTTGATCTGAGTCTGGGTGTCATTTGTGTTCTTGAATTACATGCCAATCGCCACTGCGATACAGGGTATACGTAATGCCCGTAATTGCATTACCTGTAGCGCGTATGCTACGTTTAAAAAAAACTGGCGCATAAATTTCGTAAGGCGTCAAAGAAGCCGGTCTTCGCTGGGCAATAGTCTGTGTTAACCCATCAGCTGAGTTATCAATTTTTTTATGCTTGCAGGGACAATAGAGTTAGTAATTGGGTAGAAGAGAACCGATTGAATCTCTCGCAGCAAGCTCTAGCCTTTGACGTTAACGCCGACGTAGAGCCGATACCGCAGGATGAAGCACACAATGACTTATATGGTAAGGTTTGGCTTTAGGTAATCTTAATATATCTAATATCTTTAAATGAGAAATTCTTATATATGTCGTGGATTGATGAAGTTATGGCGCGAGAGACAGCGCCATCTAAGGATTATTTTAGTGAACCAATAAATTGTTACCGCAGTACCTTCCGCTTGGACACGATCGTCGATAGAGCGGATGTAGCGAGACGGCGGCTAGATGGCGCTAGTAGAACGTGAACCGGATGCACCATTGACAGCGATAGTCTTTATAAGGAGCCGCGCTGTTGAATCGAAAAGCATTAATATCTGAGACGTCGCGGGGTACGGACCACTGCCTCAGACAATCAGTACCGTCTTTATTGTGGTGCGCTGTCTACGTCGGACGGTCTTGCATTACGCTCGGTGTCGACGCACGTGTTTGTTTCCATAATGTAGGAAGTCGTTAGTAAAAGAAAAATAAAGTTACTTTGATTTAAATTATCTTTCGTTCAAGTACCCAAGTCAGTGCCCACATCCATCTTAAACTATGTCAGATTATGATTAAGACCGGATACTTCACATCGCGGCCACCCATCCATGATCCAGTGAGGGTATTTGCGACATATATATATGTATATATATATAATTGGAATCTCGGAATCGGCTCCAACGATTTTCATGAAATTTAGTATATAGGGGGTTTCGGGGGCGTTAAATCGATCTAGCTAGTAATCCTGACATCTATTGGCGAATTGAGCACAACAGCAGATGGCGTTGTTAAGTAACACGAAGTCAATGAGTGTTTGCGTAATTCGTACTTAAATATAATTTCCAAAAAACACAATTTATAAAAAAAATATATATACCGAGCAAAGCTCGGTCATCCAGATTAATATATAAATTAGAATCATTAATATATAAATTAGGCGTTACGTTGTTTGTCCGCGATAATCTCTTAAACTACTTAACCGATTTTAATCAGATTCAACTTTTAAGATTACTAGCGACCCGCCCCGGCTTCGCGCGGGTGCAATTATGTATCATACACATAAACCCTCCTCTTGAATCACTATTTATTAAAACAAACAGCATCAAAATCCGTTGCTTAGTTTTAAGCATACATAGGGACGGACAGACGACAGCGACTTTGTTTTATACTATGTAGTGATAGTGATATCATTGCAGTTATTTTTTCCTGCGATTGGGAGTTCTGCGTACTACTCTAAAACTCATTACTTTGTCATCACCAAAATCTGGGTCCTACTGTGCCATACTGGCCAGATTGTTTAGCCCTGACTCGTATCAAGTTTTGCTTCCCTTACAATTAGGTTTCTTTCGTAGTCGAACCTCCACCAAATTTGGTTGTGATCTGCGTATTGCATTCCTTTAGTCGGGATGGTATGGGGTGGTGATATTTTGTATTCTAAATCCGTGACCACACGGAACTTGTCATAATAGACTAGAATCACTTTATTGACAGATGATGAGCCACTGGGAGGCATCGAGAGCGAAGAAGAGGCAGACGTGGCAGTGGCGGCGTGCGTGGCCCGGGCGGGCGTGGCCCCGGCCGTGGCCCGGCTCACGGACATGAGGCCCCTCGTGGCCGCGGACACGCGCCTGGAGTACTCCTACTGCGGGGCCATCGTGGCCGCCTGGGCCGGCCCCTCGCATTGGCGGCTCAAGAACAATCGAGGTAGGTGTATGGCTGCAGTCCTCCAACACTTTTCTGGCTTTTGAGCAGGTTGGAGCCCAGGTCATGCAAGGTCTTGCTCTGCTGGTTGTTGGATGGGTGACATTCATTTGAAACATATGACCTCCGTGCTCCCGTCGGTCCCGGATCCAATTCTACCATCTATGGCACTCGTTAGTCCTTACCTTAAATAAATAAATATCCTTGGACATTTCACACAACGCCATCTCGTCCCAAGCTAAGCAACTCAATGCTTGTGTTAAGGTAACGAGATGGATGATAAACTACTTATATACATTTTTTTTTCGTAAATACATACATATTATAGATAGAAAACACCCAGACCCGGAACAAATACTTGTAGGTCGTACAAATATTTCTTCCGTGCGGGGATCGAACCCGCGACATGCTGCGCAGCAGTCGATCGCTCAACCACTGCGCTAACTGGGTATTGCAGAGGTTGCTGTAATTGCCAAACTGTGTTGATCCTAAAAACTTCTACAAGTGACGTATTCCTGTTCTAGATGCCCAGTCTTATATCTTTAAAGAATACTATAACACTGTTATAATAGTGCTCTTTGATAATCCGACAAAGTGCTCTGGTCCATAGGAGCTGCCCTCCAAGCACTTTCTAGCTAGTTCGTCAGCTTTTTTGTTTGCCTTCTACTTCATGGCCCGGCACTCGGACCAACTTTAGATTTTTAGGGTTTGGAAAGCATCATTTACTAGACCATTTTATTTTTCGCTGGTGAAATGCTTAATGCAAACCGCTGTCCCTCGGAGGTGGGGTCAGCGATTATGTGGGACTCCCAAACACTCGACTACCCGCTAAAACCCCAGCGGTATACCCTCACACGTCTTCCATGTGGGACTCCCAAACACTCGACTACCCACTAAAACCCCAGCGGTATACCCTCACACGTCTTGCTTGAGATGCCACAGGTTCGCGAGGACGCATTCTACTATGGCGTCATGCCTTAAAAATACTCTCTTTCCAGCATCGAAAATGCCAGAGCGCACACAGTCAACAGCCGGACGCCTCACAGTGGACGGCGCCAAAAAACCCCCACGGACCAAACGGCAGTTGGATTTCCTCGAGGCGGGCATGGCGTTCGATTGCCGGATGGAACCCTGCGGGGAGTACGAACCGACGCAGCCGGCCAAAATCATGATCAGCAGAAAGACCCTGGCTACAGGCCACACGTGGAACGAGGCCAATTTTAAAACTCCTATTGACAGGTTGGTCGGCTTATTTTTATTTTACGTATGAAATTTGATGGCAGTGATTGCGCGGTTTTTTTTTGTTTACCATTTACCACCGGTTCAGAATGCAGCTCTACAGAGGAGAGCCGGCAAGAAACTATATAGTTGCTTTTTAGGTGAAAAGACAGATTTGTGAGAGCAAACTCGAGGAATAGTCGTAAAGGCCCTAATATCAGCAACATATGGTCAAGAACAGTAATCTTTTAATGCCTGAGCCAACCGACCCCCAGCATCGGCACCTGTTCACAGGCATGACCCATGTGGCTGCCATCGGACTAGCAACAAACCTTGCAGTAATTCCCAAGCATTTTTATCTAAGTATGGGTTATCTCTTCCTGCAGAGGCCTGGACGAATCTCACTTCCGCAAGCTGTTCCTCCGTCGCAGCGTGACGCTGTTGCGGCGTGGGCCTCCCCCCTCCCTGGCCCCCACCGCCGTGGAGGCCCCCGCCCCAGAGCCCCTCACCGTGGAGGAGGCTCGTGACTACAACTACGACAACGAAAACGACGCTTCCTACTGTCCCAACAACATTCCAGTCAGTTGATACAACAAGTTGTTCGTGTGGTGACGGACCTAGAATACATGGTTTCAGCACCCCATTCCATCCTGAGGATGGAACGCGAGCGCGAGGACGCCCTCAGGATGGAAAATAGTCTCGTCAAAAGATTCTTGGCAAGTGCCACATATAATGGATTGTGTAGTTGATTTCACTAAACAGCTTGAAGGACAAAACAATATTTTTACAAGTCACCATTGCAACTCAATCCGTGTGGTGACGGATTTAGAATACATAATATCACCACCCCATTCCATCCCAAGGGCCGTAAGAGCCGACGAAAGGAAATGACAAGGCCGAATACCTAGCCGTAAGAGAAGGAAAACTTGAAACGAAACCCTGTGCCAACCCATCTGACCAGCGTGGCATAGTAGACTAATCATCATTTCAGCCAAAAACGTCCACTGCTGGACATATGCCTCCCCCAAGGATCTCCACAAAGGCCGGTCCTGGGCCGCCCGCATCCACTGCTTTCCGGCGACCTTAACCAGGTCGTCGGTCCACCGTGTGGGAGGCCTACCAGCACTGCGCCTTCCGGAACGCGGTCGCCACTCGAGGACTTAACTCGAGGATGTTTATGTAATTTAATTAATGTATTGTTTATGAATAAACATATTAAAAAAAAAAGAGAAAGACTTGGTGCAATATGCAACTGCTACTATTTCTCAGGCCATAAATGACCCACGGCTGAGTCAGGCCTCCTACCATTCTATGGAGCCTACTGTGCCAAGATGGGTTGGCTAAGGACCCATCCATATGTCTGCGGCGGCGTGGTTCTGCATCAGATCCCACAGTGCCGCAACAGGACGCAAGTTGGAGCACCCCGGGGAGGTTTAGTGGGTATGCCCCCACTATGGGGGAGAGTCCCACACTCCCCTCGCTGGCCATCCCCGTGGCCGCCGAGGAAGTCCATAAAGGATTTTACCCCGGGAGAACAAAAAAAAAAAAGGACCCATCCATATGAATTGTTTCTGTAGGACGGCGACGATTGGGGCAATGAAGATGCCACGGCGGCTGGAGATATACATGATCAGGTGAAAGCTGCTGAAACTGAGGAGATTGGCGACATGTTGGAGCCTCCCACTAAGGTATCTTACCAGACTATTAGTCAATTATCGTATATTCGGTCTTTACATCACTACATAGTATAAAACAAAGTCGCTGTCGTCTGTCCGTCCCTATGTATGCTAAAATCTTTAAAACTACACAAGGGATTTTGAAGCGGTTTTTTTACTAGATAGAGTGGTTCAAGAGGAAGGTTTATATGTATCATACGTCCATAATATTGTAGAGAAACACTAATAAATTTAGAGGTTAATCATGGCACCCGTGCGAAGCCGGGGCGGATCGCTAGTAATATAGTAAAACATTTAACAAAATGTATACTGCCTTCTACAATTACTTACTTAGCACACCACAGCTGAGTAGTAGTAGTACTTAGCCCATAGATAAACCACTGTTGAGTTGGGCCTCCTCCAGTAAACTTCTATGACACTAATCTGAAGGCCATCTGGGGTTGGGTTTATACATGTCATTCTTAGGCCTATTATATTAGATAAGGTTACTACTGTTATCGACTATTTACTGTATGGCCCCTTGTGACAGTGCGAGCTTTTTTTCACAAATCTGTCTTATCCGACTTTGTATCTTATAGTCAAAAGACTTCTCAGAAGTCAACTTGTGTACATAGATTTTTTGATGTGATATACCATAAACTGATCTGTGTTCTAAGCTAACTTTTTTGGTATTATCTATCAGGTATGAGAGATGAAAGATTTGTAAATGCCAGATTATTTATATTGTTTGTTTTCAGGTGGCCAAGATCTTCATACCATATGCAATGAGAGCCAAGAAGGTGGATATGAAACAACTGAAAAATTGCACGTGGGGCATGCTTACTGAGAAAACGCCCAAAGGAGAGAGTGAGGACGTATCGCAGACCACGTTCTCCCAAATATACTCTCGGTTACCCGAGAAATTGACGCCAAATATGCGGGATTCGCTCAGTGTGCCTCTGGCGTTATTATCAGTGTTACATTTGGCCAACGAAAAAGGATTGGTGTTAGAGAAACGGAAAAACTTGAAGGATATAGGAATATTGGGGCTTATTAAGTAGGTTTGTGATACGCAATGCAGACCTCGCTGGCGAATTCGAAGTCTATGCAATGCAGGGTAGAACAAAAAAGGTACATATCAATTGGATCTATACATGCATTAGTCTTACGATTTTACTCATCGCTGCACACGCGCGCTTAAATAATAAGTAGTGTACAAAGTTACTAGAAGCCCAGTGTGTTTGAATCGCCTAGCTATATGATATTTTCGGTTTCAACCAAACTAACAAGTCGAGCTTGTTTAGAGAATCTTTGAGTTAAACATTCTTAGGTAATAATTTCCAATATAATTTATAGCTGATGTGAGTTTTTCTATCGGAGATTGTATGATTAACAATGAATAAGTTACACATTTTAATGGTACCAAGAATATCTTAAAAATTATTCGTTGTGACACGATCCTAAGCAGCAAAATTAAAATACTGCGGTCAAAATAAAGTTTGATTTTGTAAAAAAAATCTTTAGTTGACTACCAATTTCGCATGATGTTGGCAAAGTATAATAATTAGAATAGTTATTAAACATGCATGTAAATGGCAAGATAATTTAAACTCGTGCATTTTATCAGTAATTTACTGAAACCGAAACATTTCATTTGTATTAAGTAGCAAGTTCTTCAATAATACAATATTGTACATATTTAATGAATTTATTTTCAATTATTTTGTGGTTTTGCAAGATTCCGTGAAGAAACATTTTATAGATGTTTTTATAATAAGGTTTTATTTTGTATGTATTCTTGTAAATGTTGAATAAACATCCGTTTCTACTTTCGATCTTTTATAATTGTAGTCCTCGCCAATCTTTATGGCCTCTCTGAATGTAGCCGTCGGTACGAACTTGCGCATCGTACATTTCATAACCAAATCGAACGTTAGCACGAGCGCGAGGCGAGGGTGCCCGCCCCGCGTACGTCCCGCTGAAACCTGATTTTGTATTCTGCGCAGCGTAATGCGGCTAGGTTCCATAAAGTTTGAACTGACAGGTAGAAATAGTCTTATCCAGTTTTCCTACTTTTACAATTAATCCATTATCTATTGTCTACATACACGCCCTTGGGAGGATCCTGCAGCCAAGGTCCCACTACACCAGATTCGAGTCGTATAGTCTCATTACTAAATGCGATGTTCCAAGCCAAGGCCAAGTTGGGATTGAAATCAAAATAACCACTACAGCTTATAAACAGCTTTATTAAAAAAAACGGATCTGCCTCGTACGAAGTACACGGCTTAAACTTACATAAGTAGTTAATAAACAAAATAACGACGATAGCCAAGAATCAACTTTTAATATCAGTTTTAATACCATTTAATGTGCGACCCACATACTCAAGTTAGGGTTACTGAAAATAAACATATAAACAAGGAAGAATGTTCTTGTTTGAATAGCTTGCCTATGTGATTTGGCCAAACATTGTTTCAAAAATGTGTTTAACAATCTTTTAGCACGTTAACATACGTAGGGTATCCAAAATAGACTTTCGAAAGGAATGTATGCAATTAGAGTAATATTTACACTCATAATATCTAATCACACATAATACACCAGTATACATTTCCAACGAAATGCTTTGCATTTTAGACTTCTTTGTCTGTTTACCAAACCAAAATAATATAATTGAGTATTTCAACGTATAAAATATTATGTCACAATCAAGTGAAAGAATTTTCAAAAGTATACAAATATTGATATGACGATGCGGCAGACATTTTCATATGTATGAGTATCAAAATGTAAAGTATTTGAAACAAGACTAATTGTTGAGATGTACCCACAAAAATACAATCAAGTATCTCCAAGAAACAAATCTGTATAAACTTCTTATTCACACAACAATCAACAAATATAAAAGAGAAAGAGTTAAATAGTAATCATACAAAAGTCCACACATAAAACAAATTCTAACCACCACATAAGTCACTCGTAGATTCGGTTGGCACTGGCGGTTCTTCATAAATATTTGCAAACTATAAAATATATTTCTCCGTAACATTAAGTCATTTATTGCTCTGACATTTACTATACAAAGTCTTAATCTAATGTGCTACCAGTGCTTGCTGCGTGATTGTCGTATCTACATATTTACTGAGAATGAATTTATGTTTCTCTGTGTTCCATCTTATTAATGTCGTCAGGTAAATTTTGAGATTCACTACTTTCTACAGCTTTTTCTTTTAATGAGTATTTGATTTCAGAATCTTTGTTCTCAGCAGATTTCTCTATAGCCAATTCCTTTGTAGCAATATTATTTGTAGTTTCTTCAAGGGACTTGTTATTTTCTGTTATGGTTTCCAATTTTTTGTTCTCTGTCAGGTCTACATTATCTTTACATTCTGATTCTATTTTAGATACTGTACTATCATCACTTTTTTCTTCAGTCTTCTCAGGCGACGAAACTGTTTCAGTTTCACTAGCGGTCTTTGCAGAACCTGTTACGTTTTCACTGTCGCCACTTGTGTAGCCTGTATCTGTGTGAATAGATTCTTTAGACTCATCGCATTCAGGCGTTTTGTTAGTGTCGGTAGAATTCTCAAGTGTGCCTGCTGATAAATCTATAGAGGGACTAGTTATTGATTGCTCCTCGTCTTTGGCATCTTGGAACATATCAACTTCATCACTCAAATTTTTATTTTCTATTACAGTGTGATTGCTTTCCATACTATCATTAAGATCAGGATGTGATGCATTGAGATCAGCGTCTATAGATTTATTTTTAGCTTGTTCATGGTCAGCTTTATCTTCTTCTATGTCTTTCTCAAGCTTGCTCTCGGTACCATTTTGACTAGAACTTACTTCACTTTCATTTGCCTCTATTTTCTTAACCTCGCTGTCGTCTATACTAACTGTATTGCTATTTATAGTAGACATAAACTCTTTACCATCATATAACAGTTTCACTAAAATGGGTTCCTTAGTAGTGTCCAAAAATTCTATTTGGAAGGTTGTGTCTTCAAGTGTTAAATCATCTAGTTTATTTTTGCCTGCTTCGTTCAGCATACTGTTTTCGAAGGTTCCAGCTAGACGGCAGCATTTTGCTAAAGGCTCTATTACAGATAAGTCTTCAGGCAACTGCCTGAATTCTTCACATTTTGCTTTGTTACCATAATCGATAAATTGGACATGATAACCAACATCACAGAATTCCAAAATCTTTGCTCTGTACCATTGTTCGTCTTCCGACCAAAAAGCGGCACAAGTTGACCCGACCTTTAGCTCCGAGATCGGTTCAAAGTCTGGACTGTCATTCATTCGTACCGTTACTTTATCAAGGTCACTCGTCAAATCTTCCAGATGCACGTAGAAATCTTCCAAGCTATTGACGTAACAGACTTTGCCATTGCTAAGTATGTCTTGACCGACCGGCGTGGGTCTCTCCGTCGCTGGTAACTCCTCACATAAACCAACAAGTTCCTCAGTAACAGATTTCCCTTCCAGATATAGTTCTACAATAGATATGTCTCCGGACGCAATAAATTGCACGTTAAAAATAGTAGCACCCTCTGCCGCCAATTCATTGAATTTGATTTCGGATTTACGCGACCAAGACTTGATATCGCGAGGTTTCTGTAAGGCACATTTTCTGGAGAGAGCGGGTTTGGCTTTAAGCTCGTCTGGAAGACTTCTCAACTCATTCGCAATGGACGCGTTGCCGTAATCCATGAATAATACTTCAGTCCCTTCAGAGCCATCAACGATAACTTGAGCTCTGTACCAGGCCCCATCTTCAGGATATTTCGCTGCACAAATCACACCCTCTTCCTTATCAGTCAGTTCTGGGAAGTTCTCAGCATCCACCATAGCGCTTTCCATGGCTTGCAATTCCGGTGTCGCCGTCTCCAATTGTATCCAAAACTCTGACGGCGAGTTGACGTGACTAGCGAAACAGGACGGCAGGTCACCGCACTCTG
Source organism: Clostera curtula (assembly GCA_905475355.2). Lineage (NCBI taxonomy): Eukaryota > Metazoa > Arthropoda > Insecta > Lepidoptera > Notodontidae > Clostera > Clostera curtula. The sequence continues at coordinate 14,611,673 of FR997805.1, read as the reverse complement.
TTTCTTCTGACCTATTAGCGTGGCCTTCAGAGACGAGCTTGTCAGTAAGGTTCTGTCCATTGACAAAGATATCAACGTAAGTGGTGACATCTTTGAGTATAATTAGGGCGTCCACTGGCGCCGACAGGTCACCAACCAGTTGAGTAAAGTAGTCTGAAGCTTGTTCTGACCACTGGCCAGTACCCGTCGGTACTGCATTCACACTAGACTTGATTGCATATCGCTCAGCTTCCTTAATACTGTCCGGGATAGCTTTTAGCAGACCAGGTTGATTGTCCAAGACATCGGTGTTGCCGTAATCGATAAATCGTACGGTAGTGATGTCAGAATCGGAATCGAGAATCTCTGCTCGGTACCACTGGTCGTCTGCCAAGTACTTAGCGATACACAAGGTGCCAAGCTCACGGTTTTCTATATCGGCGTATGAATTTGCATTGGCTTGTAGTTCAGCTTGTATCGCATCGATTTTATCGACTTTATCAACCATTTGCAGCCAGAAATGTCCCGGAGTGTCAATGTGACTAATGTAAACCTGAGTGCAACCCGATGGTAAGGATATCGGCTCCACTACCGGCGGTTCCTCTTTTGGTTCTTCCTCAGTCATTACTTGTGGCGTAGCCAGTTTCTCGTTGACCAACTTCATGGCCAAATCTACGCCGTCAAGGTGCAAGCTAGCCAGCCACCCGTCCGAGCCAAAGGCCAAGGTAACCTGAATCTCCTTCTCTCCGCACCATTCCTTGAACTTGTCAAGAGCATCCTCTTGCAACGCTACCAACCCTACTCCGACGACGACGGCTAACGCGCAAGGTTCGTAGAACTTAGGATCTAGAATTTTAATGGAATCCTTGGAAATAGTTTCCGAGTTACCATAGTCGGTGAACTGGACTAACGCTTGCGTGTCTTCGACTTTAACGATAGTCCCACGGTACCAGTTGCCGTCACTCGACTTGGCCGCGCATAAGCCATCAACTTCTAAGTTTGCTAGACCTTCTGGAGTTCCTGTTGACAATAGTTTGGTTAAGGTGGATGCTCCAGGGTAGCCCGCGAAATTCAAATTTTCTTACGTTTTTTGCAATTTGCAGGTCAGTGCTAGGTTGTATGTTGATTAAAATGTTATTCGCGGCTGTAAGACGTATGTAGTTATAGAATTATAATCATCAAAATCATCAATACAACCCTCCAAGCTCATAAAGGTGCAAGAAAAACTTTTTCAACGTCAGTCATTCTTGCACCTTTATGAGCTTGGAGGGTTGTATAGATGAGTTTGATTATTATAGCTCTGTAACTATATACGTCTTACAGCCGCGAATCAAATGTTCATCATCATACAACCTAGCACTGCCCTGCAAATTGCAAAAAACCTAAGAAATTTTGAATTTCGCGGGCTACCCTGGAGCATCCACCTTAAACTCAAAAGATGTTACATATATTTCACCAGCTGTGATATAGTTTCAATTTGCTTTCTTAATGGTTAGACAAAATTTATCTAGTGAATGATACTGGACAGTGGAAAAATATTATATTTTGGCACTATACAACTAAATTAATTAAAAAATTGCGGTTTCACTCAAAACTTCCAACAGCAATTACAAATTTAGTGCCACATAGATTTATGAAAAGCCACTCAATTCTTGAACTATAGATAGTGTACATGTAGGCTATAGTTAGGATAGTGTAAATGCGCCAAAATAAAATCATCATCATTTCAGCCCTTAAACGACCCACTACTGAGTCGGGCCTCCTCTAAATTGATGGAGGGAAAGAAGCCTACTGTACTACGCTGGCAAGACGGGTTGGCACAGGGTTTGTATCAAGGGTTTTTTTGTAATTTTATTTTTTTCTTCAAAATAAATTAAATGCGCACCTTCTTCATAGAACTTGTAAAGCTCATCCAACAACAATGCGATCTTGTCTGAATCGGTGGCCTTCTGCAAATGGATCTCGTTGAGGGAGTCAACATGGGACACGTAAGCGGTGCCGAAGGAATAGTTGAAGACGGCTCGCGTGCATAGAGGAACCACCTCGTCGTAGGCGTTTTCATCCGGGCTGAATATCGATACCTTTGCGCCAGTGGCTAAATCGTAGAGTGTGGATACGAGGCTGTAATATACATAAAATAGGATTTTAATTTTAAATGGCGAAATCCCTGAACTAGGTATAATTTACAATATGCAAGGATTGTGAAAGCCTAACACATAATTACATTTTTATAAGCCCCAATAACGTTTGTCGAATAATATTGAAACGTCGGGAAACACAGTCAATTGCAGTAACATACACACATATAATATGTGTGTATGTTTACTGCACATATATATGCTCCATATTATATGTAGGAAAGGCACCATGCAGGCTTTGCTTAATAAATTTTCAATTTTTGTCTTTTACTGGCAGATAGCTGATGTAACAAGGAGTATTACACATACGAATAATTTTACTGGCACCCGCCCCCCGTTCACGCTTTTCAGGAGCCCACAGTTACTAAGTTTTCCTCATTGTTAAATACAGCGCTAGTCATTAATAAGAACGGCATCCCATACCCTCTTTGCTTGCCTCGTGGGTCCCAACTAATTGAAAACAGCCTGCAATAGCTAACTGCCATGCAACCAGTACGTTTGCAATTAATAAGAACATCATAATATTGAAATAAAATACATACGTGATTCCTTCAACATTGTTGATGTACACTATGAACTTGTTGCCAGTCAGCCTTGCTTTCAGCTCTTCTAGAGTAATCAGCTTCTCAGACTCAGCTGTGTAGTTGTTAAGGCAACACTCAAGTGACTGGTAATAGTATACGCTCAGTTCCGTTGGCAGAATCATTAGCTAGAAAATAAAAAACATTGTTGGAGTTTAAGAGCTGCTTAGTGATGTATGAAGGGAATAATTAAAGTGGACGAAGCGAAACAGGTATGTAAGGGACAAGAAGGAAAGAAATGGTCTCTGCCTACCCCTACGGGAAAGAGGCGTGATTATATGTATGTTAGTGATATGAGGAGGTGGCGCCAGGTCAGCCCGTTGCTGGAGGTTGGTCAGCTCAGACATGTACTGTCCTCGCCAATCTTTATGGCCGGTCTGAATGTAGCCGTGTGGGAACGAACTTGCGCATCGTACATTTCATAATCAATACGAACGTAGCTCACTCACACTAACGCGCGAGAGACGAGAACGCTCGCGGGTGGAAGACTGCCTCCCCGCCCCACGTACGTCCCGCGATACCTGATTTTGTGTTGTGCGCAGCGTAATGCGGCTACATTCAGAGCGGCCATAAAGATTAGCGCGGACTGTAGTTCTAAGTACTGCTGTTGTAGGCCCTTTGTGACTTTGCGCAGCTTGTGTATACACACGGGCTATTTAAAAAAAGCAACTACAGAGTAGTATTAGTAGTATTAGTAGTAGAGTACCCTTCCGAACCGGCGGTAACTAGTAAATGTAAAATGTATAGTGACGTGTCAAAAGAGCTCAGATGAGTCAATTTGAAAAGATTTTTTATTTAGATTTTTATACAGGGTAGATTTTCCAAATGGCCAAAATCGAAACTATAAGGCATATCGAAAAACAACCAAGGGTGCCCCGAATCTGTATTTTCTTAATAACTGAAAACTGCATTATTGGATTTCCTACTAATAAAAACCAAAAATACACAAACATGCAAAAAAAATCCTTATTTTTAGAAAGTTAAGTATTTTATGCCGTGCAGGTGGAGAACTCACATTATCCAGAGACGTCGTGATAGTGTTTCCGTAATCCGGTAATACGGCCTTGATGTTTCCGGTGTCGGCTACATCCTCGAGTATGGCGCGGTATATCTTGCCCTCGTGTTTCAACGTGCAGTGGATACCGTCTATCAGGCTATCGGCGCTCAATGGCGTGAGCTGGGAAAGAAATAATCAGAAGTATGTTCATCACTACATAGTATAAAACAAAGTCGCTGTCGTCTGTCCGTCCCTATGTATGCTTAAATCTTTAAAACTAGGCAACGGATTTTGAAGCGGTTTTTTTTAATAGATAGAGTAATTCAAGAGGTAGGTTTATATGTACAATACATGCGTAATTGCACCCGTGCGGAGCCGGGGCGGGTCGCTAGTTGCACAATATAATAAAAACTCTTGCTCCGAGTCTGGGTGTGATATGTGTGTGGTGACGGATTTAGAATACATTGTGTCACCATCCCATTCCATCATAAGGGTGTCGTAAGAGCTGACAGAAGGAGATGACAAGGCCGATAACATAGCCACAAGGGAAGGAAAACTTGATACGAAGCCCTGTGCCAACCAGTCTAGCCAGAGTGGCACAGTAGGCTGATTACCCTCAATGTAATTGGAGGAGGCCCGACTGATCAGTGGGTCATGGGCCTAGTAGTAGTAGCACACGGATTTTTATTGAATTCTGACTGTTCATCATCATGTCCACTGCTGGACATAGGCCTCCCCCAAGGAGTTCCACAGAGGCCAGTCCTGTGCCACTCGCGGCCATTCTTTACCGGCGCCCGTAACCAGGTCATCGGTCCACCATGTTGGAGGCCCAGTCTCGGACTTTTCTACCCCATCGAGCATCGGTCCAGCTAGCTATGTGCCCTGCCCACTGCCACTTAAGTTTGGCAATCCTGTGGTTACTTACTTTGGCAGTATCAAAGTTGGCAATGGCGCTCTCAACCAAGTCCGCCTTGTCCAAGTCCAGTTGAACGTAGAACTTTTCGAAGGACTCCACGTGCGTGACGCGACACAACATCTGCTGGCCCACGATTATCGTCAGATCGATGGCTTCGTCTGAAACAGAATGAACTGTTTATTATTGTTCCGTTAAGGTGGCAACACTGTACTTTTCAGTAGAAACGAAAGTAAGTTGGCAACATTCCCGTTTTACGGTCAATCCCGCCATTAGTGCGGACGATGGTAGTATTTTAAATTAAAATAGTCTTGTGGCTTCCCCACCAAATTAAACGAAAAATGCCAGAAATTCTTTGTTCAGTGAGTTCCCAAGCATTATTTTATCTTTGTTTCATTTTAGTCCACTCATGTTGTCTCATGCAAATTTTGAGTTTATCGATTGGATATCTGTATTTTTTTAAGCTATAGAAACGAATTGGCTCAGGTAGGCATTGGAGTGTTACTTACTAATCTAAGAGTCCAACATTGAGCGTTACCCACTGCTGAGTCAGGCCTCTTCCAACTACATGGAGGTTAATTAGCCTACTACCCACGCTGGCCAGACAGATTGGCACAGGGTTTAGTATCAAGTTTTCCTTGTCTTGCAGCTAGGTTTTCGGCCTTTTTATTTAGTATTGACGACTCTTACGACACGCTTAGGATGAAATGAGGTGGTGACACAATGTATTCAAAATCCGTCGCCAAACGGTGCCAGACCTACTATTAACGTTTATTTAAGGGTAGCACTTTATTTCACTCATATTCGCGTTCGCGTATATGTCATATTTGAAATCAATGGATAGGAAGTCATACAAAACACTAAATATAGCAAACAAAGTGGCGCACATATATACCGAATACGAATGACCTTGTGAAGTGATAGCATAAGAGCTACAAAGATGAAGAAGAGAAATACAAGTTCTGCCAATATCGCTGACACGTTAGCGCGCTTTCACGTCCGGGTTGGAGCATGACTGCATTCCAAACAGCGGATGGATTCCGGGTTTAAAAGCAGTGTTCGAACGGTGTTCCCTGATTCCCGCACTCCAAACTGTCGTACACCGCGATATTAATATTAATCTATCTAGATATTAAGCTCACCTTTCAATGTAACAGGCGACTGGTTATCCGACGGCTTGGCCAGCTGCTTCTCCACAAGAGTGTCGGCAACACTCACACCATTGTTCCACAGGGACACCTTGTACACGTCATCGGCAGCTTCCTGGAACACGCACTGGTACCGCGGCGCGTTGAAGCACAGGTCTATCTCCGGGTCCGCCTTCCATTCCCCCTCCGTGGGCACGACGCCTAGCAACGAGCAGTGCACCGCCATTTTGGGCAGCTCCATTAGCTGCTGGTCCAACTGCCATAGGTCTTTACCGTCCACCAGCTGTTTGTTCCCAAAGTCCACGTATCTGACGATAAATTTCGAGAACGGTTGTACCGAGACTATAGTAGCACGGTACAAGACCCCATCGACCGGGTAACGCGCCAGAACCGAGGCCCCAACCGGGACGACACCGGTGTAAGACTTGACTCCCTTGTACAGTTCGGGTATCCCGTGCATCATCTCCAGGAACTTCGGTTGCAAAGACAGTATCTGGGTGTAGAAGCTGTCTGGGGAAATGATCCACGTGACGGAGACCTCGTGCTGGGCGCCCGCTTCGACGGCTGGCTCGCCGAACGGGGTGTCCAGCGACACGGGGTTCGACAACTCCTTGTATTGGACTTGAGTGAATTTGCCGCGGCTCTTGTAAGGCGGAGCGTGGCCCGCGCGTTCCCTCCCGCTGTCGTTTGACTTGAAGCTTCTGTCCGACTTTCTGTCCTCAGAATTGAACGATCTGTCGGCCCTATCGCGAGGGGTGAAGTTGCTTCTTGGCTTGTCTCCCCTAAAGTCCCTCTTCTGGTTCCAGTTCTCCTTCTTGTCGCCCCAGTTGTCGCGTCTGTCCCCGCGGTTGTCACGTCTCTCGGGGCGGTTGTCGCGGCTCGGTCTTTGTCCCCAATCCTCAGTTTTGTCGTCATCTTGCTGATTGTTGTTGTACCTATTGTCGCTGCAAATTAAACAACTTTGTGATAAAGTGTTACCAAATGAAGCGTTAAGGTTATTGATTAGGGATTTAAAAACGTGTAAAGCTTGGAATTGGTTAACACAAATCATATTTGCAGTGAGTATATTAGGAAACCACACCGAGCGTGTCTTATAACGTTAAAAGGTCATGGCAAGAGATACTAGTGTAGGTGCGAATACGCAGTAACATATTGCGAGGTGTAATGTAATTTTAAGTAAAATAAGTTTAACAGTGTTATATATGATCTAGGTGGATGCAAGTTATTTACTCAACAAACTTATTATCAGACGCGAGAAGATTATCGGTGTTTCTCTACAATATTATGGATGTATTATACATATGTATAAACCTTCCTCTTGAATCATTCATCTATTAAAAGAAACCGCTTCAACATCGCAAATGATAGTGATGATAACGATATTCGTTTAATTTAAATACGTTAACTACAAAAACTGTTACCAAACACTTTTTGGCTTTTCATAACCCATGAGAAACATTCAGAGCCATGGTAAATGGCTGGCTAATCAATAACACGATAAAGTATCTAGAGGTACGGGGTAATTGAATAAGTGCCTAATGTGCCAGTTCTACAGTCGCTTTTACTTTCCCAAAGTCGTGATTTATGTGATATGACGTTTAATAAAGGATAATATACAATGTGGCAAGAATGCTGTCTAATGTGCACAAACCAAGCGTGAAAAGCAAATAGAGCGAGACAATGACGGAGCCGCTACAACTAACATAGCTCCACTTCATAGACATTGCGCGCAATGGGACACAACATATGGACACACTATTTGGTGCACAAATAATGCTTTGGTGATAATACTCACAACCTTATTAAATAGAATATAGAGTCGGTTATGTAAATGGAAGTGTTCAACACGAGCTGCAAATACAATTTAAAGCATATAGCCTCTTTGCAAGAACAACGTAACATGTTACAATCCACTTTCCTACAAGAAACCACTTATCATTGTTCGAAAAAGTCATGTTGTTTTTGCTAACAAAAAGTCTATAATATGAAAATGAAATGTCTTTTAATAACATGGGCAGTCGATAGAAGTAACGGACTAATGATATCACCCTGACCGATTCCACGAAGACTGGTATTTTGAAAAATACCAGTCTTCGTGGAAAATGAACAAACATGGCTGTAGTTGAACATTTTTACCTCAACAATAAAAATCAAGACTTGAAAAATCACAGACAGACATCGAAACACATACGTTTTACATAACAATCCACGCAAACGCAACAGATAAAGCGTTAATGAACCAGAAAGCGTGTAACGACTGGCGTGGGCAGCGTGCGTGCTACATACACCGTATTAGGTACCGTTTCAGTCGGTCCTGTACGCTCTTTGAGGCTTGGGCATCTGCGGATGCCGCTTCGGCGGCCTGCTTCAACCGTTTTCCGACCCCGCTCTGCTCTTTCTTCCAACCCTTGGCCTTATCCTGCTGTTGATCCCTTGGTTTTCTTCTGTTAAACCGTGTTTAGAGTCACGACCAATATTGTCAGACGCATTATGACCAGTGCCCCAGTAAAAAAAAAACTCCTTCGCTTAACTGATCAGGCTAACTACCAGTGGGTACAATGGGCGATGCCGTTTGCCTTCCACGACCCAGCTAGTGGGACAACCGGTAATTATAAGGTTACCAGCTGACAATTTCACGTCGTAGATGGTAGAATCTCAGCTGGGGGCAAAGACTTTACGTGCTCTCCGAAGCACAAAGGAGGTCATATCGCTTGTTCCGAAGAAAAGAGTTCAAAATGGTTTCAAAGCAGTATTGCAGATAGGTCTTTATTCTTTGGAACAGGCGATATATTATAGACAAATGATTGGAATGATGGACATATATCCAACATCCAGCTAGACCACTGGGTTGCTCCCCTGTCCAATCCAAAATGTTACTAACATTACATACAATCAATATGTAAGGGAAAGTTATCAGAATCCCTTAGGAGAATTTAATTTACACCTAAACACAGATACGCTAAGACCCAAAATGGGTTGTCTAAATACATGTAACACGCACGAAGCGGGAAATAGCGAACTTGGTTAAGTGGAACGTAAATCACTAAAAATATTCGCATTGCATGTTAGGCCCTAAGTAAATTGCCTCGTTGGTCTAGTGGTCTGATGTGCCGCCTTTGGATCAACGGGTCCCGGGTTCGATTCCGGGGTCGGGCCAGTGTCTTTGTCTAAACCAGAGGCACTGGCTCGGAGTCTGGGTGTCATTTCTATCTATAATATGTATGTATTTACAAAAAAAAAATGTATATAAGTAGTTTATCATCCATCTCGTTACCATAACACAAGCATTAAGTTGCTTAACTTGGGACGAGATGGCGTTGTGTGAAATGTCAAAAAAAAAAAAAAATGTATAAATGTATAAAAAAAATGTATAAATTGTTGTAATGCATTTTAGTGAGTCAAGTGAAACTAAAATGCATTTCCGAGACTGGGTGAAGACAAATAGATATACTGTTTATTGCACAGAACCAGATTTAGAATACATAGTGTCACTGTCACCGCATAGAATACATTCCATCATGAGGGTGTCGTAAGAGCCGACGAAAGGAAATGACAAGGCCGAAAATCTAGAGTCAAGGGAAGGGAAACTTGATACGAAACACTGTGCCAACCAGAATGGCCAGCGTGGCACAGTATGCTAATTACCCTCCATGTAACTGGAGTAGCTCGCAGGACCGACGCCCGATGGGGCAGAAAAGTCCTCGAGTGGCGACCGCGTTCCGGAAGGCGCAGTGCTGGTAGGCCTCCCACACGGTGGACCGACGACCTGGTTAAGATCGCCGGAAAGCAGTGGATGCGGGCGGCCCAGGACCGGCCTTTGTGGAAATCCTTGGGGGAGGCCTATGTCCAGCAGTGGACGTCTTTTGGCTGAAATGATGATGATGATGATGATGAACTGGAGTAGGCCCGGCTCAACAGTGCCTCATCTATGGGCTGACTAGTACTTGTGTTGACAAAAGCAGTCTTCATCGTTTCAGCCCATAAATTAGGTACCCACTACTGAGTCTAGCGTCCTTCAAATTAAAAATTAGCCTACTGTGCCACAGTACGGATCCTTTAGATGGCTCTTAACGACCACCTCCGGATGGACTGCGATGGTGACACTATGTATTCTAAATCCGTCACCACACCACGCGGGGTAAAGAAGGAATCCTAATTAAAATGATTAGGTTCTTATTTTATAATATTTTCTGCCAATGGAAGTTCATTCAATAACCCAATCAGATGTTTGTAACAGAAAATATGATAAAAAGAGTGTCCATGGAGTTTCTTGGCTGTTCTTCTCCATAGTATCCATAGTTTTGGAACAAGCAACTAGCTTCCTAACTTCACTTTGGACCTTTCAAAACCACCTGTAAATAGGTTCAATTGAAATAAATGATTTGAGTTTGGACGGCCACCTCCCCCAAAATATTACTTCATGTATGTCTCTATCTATATTTGACTAACTGCCAATATTTACACGGAGCAATATCGGTCTGACCATGGTAAACCCATCTAGTGGGACTACTGGCAATAATTTGGTTAAACAGCAGTTTTGACTCTAAAGACTTCAGTGTCGACTACCATAGATTTTCAAATGACAGCTGTGAGAGTCGGCTTTACCAGACGTTGCTTAACCTGCAGGTCGATTGCATTCCTTACTAACTGATATGCTACGAATTCAAATGATTATCACTCATGACACATTATGGGCTGTTGGTCAAAGTGACATAGTATGTCAAAAATAAATACTATAAGTTTCATCGTTGCTCTTGACGTTCGTCTAATATCAAAAGGTGTGTTTGACACACCTGTTTAAGTTTTATGTTTGTCAAATACAAAAAGGACACACTGTATACAAACTCGGACATTTAAAAAACATTTGACGGTGCTTAACGCCATTTTAAACGAAAACAACAGTCACTATATCATTGTAATAAAATACCCATCTACAAAAGTCAAGCAGTTTTGCTAAATACATACCGTTCCCTATTGTTCTCCCGGTAAGGTCGGTTTGAGCCCTGGAACGAAGGCTGGCTCTGAGGTGCCGGAGTGTCTTCCCATTTGTCATCGGCCACGGACGCAGGAGCTACATTGTTATCCCGAGGAGCACCTCGTCTAGTAAATTGTTACACGTTAGAATATAATACTGCTATTATAAAAAAGGCATAACTCAGAAATTTCTTTATCAGGATAAACAGCTCTATATTTTTAACCAAACAGCCGTTTAGTGCAAGTCAATTATGTTGAAGCTAGTTATGGCCTCTCTACTTACTTACTTACGAACCCATAAATGACCCACTGCTGAGTCGGGCCTCCTGTTACATGGAGGGTAATTAGCCTACTGTGCCACGCTGGCAGACGGGTTGGCACAGTCTTTCGTATCAAGTTTCCTTCTCTTGCGGCTAGGTGTCCGACCTTATCATTTCCTTTTGTCGGCTCTTACGACACCCTCAGGATGAAATGGGGTAGTGACACTTTGTATTCTCAATCACCACACGGAAATTCTTTCTCCTTACGACAGCAGAATATATATCAGACAAACACAAATACAGAAAATATCATGTCTCAGAGTCGGCCAATTTTGAGGAGGTTAAAAACCTCATGAAAATCATTGGAGCGGTTAAGACGTGAAAGCGTTTCACACAAACATACTGCGAAGGTACCTTTCGAATTAATAATAATCATAGTTATTTTTGTGTTTTATAATAAACTAGCTTTTACCCGCGGCTTCGATCGCATTGAAGACATCAATAAAAAATAATTTATTGTTTTAATACAGGGTGTCCGGCGGCAGATTTATGATTTCAAACGCTAATAAAACAAAAAATTGTGATGTTATAATTTGATTATATAGTGTAAAAGGTAAAAGAAACATGCGGATTTCAATTTTTAAAAATAATTTCATCCAAATGCTGACCATTCAGTTCCACACACTGTTGAAAACGTTCCATCAAATTCCGCCCGACGCGCTGTAGCAAACTCGGCTGAATTTCTTGAGTCTCACAGCGGATATTTTCCTTCAACTGCATGACAGTCCGAGGGTTGTTGGTGTAAACCTTACTTTTGAGATACCCCCATAGAAAAAAATCCATGGGAGTTAAATCTGGTGACCTCGGTGGCCACGCGATGTCCTCAAAGCGGCTTATCAATTTTCGCGGAAAATTTTGGCGAAGCAGATCCATTAACGTTCTGGCTGTGTGTGGAGTCGCCCCATCTTGTTGAAACCACGTATGCGTCGAGTAGGAGGAACGTGCTCGCAAGTTTGGTAAAAAATAGTCGGCAATCATGCGTCCATAGTTTTCACTGTTTACGTTTATTGCTTATTCTCTTGAATTTTCAAAAAAATAGGGCCCTATAATTCCGTTTGTTGACAATGCACACCAGACTGTAACTTTTGGGGAATGTAATGGTCGTTGATGTTTTTGTCGAGGATTACACTTTCGTGGGGCCCAGTAGCGACAATTTTGTTTATTCACATGGCCATTAAGATGAAAGTGAGCTTCATCACTCCAAAAAATGCAGTTAACTGTGCGAAATCTCTCCAACATTCGTTCACAGAAGGTTTTTCGTAAAATAAAGTCTGTTTCTTTAAGTTTTTGGACTATTTGGATCTTGAAAGGATGGAATTTCAAATCTTTATTCACAATTTCGTGAACAATAGTTTTTGGTAGGGCTAAAAGGGCCGCTCGTTTCCTTATTGAGAGTCGCGGATTTTCACGCAAACTTCTTTCCACTTCTTCAATATTCTCGACAGTCCTTGATGTCCTGCTGGGCCCTGGCTGTGGAATATTTAGAGCAGAAGATGTCTGGCGAAACTTATCCACCCACGACCGTATCAAATTTACACTTGGTGCATCGCTCAAGCGCCGAATATTGTAATTGGAACAAAATTTTCGGCGCGCCATTACGTTAGAGTCGTCACTCTTAAAAAACGCCTCAATGGCGTACGCTCGATGTTGTCCTGACCACTGCGGCATTGTGAGTGACAATCCGCACTCTCGGTGCGTCGAATGAAGCCACCCTCCCCCCGCACCGTTTATTACTTTTCGTGATATTTGCTTTTTAAAACATAAATCTCCCACCGGACACCCTGTATAAAGTATCCTATGTTACTTCTAATACCTCCAAGAATATGTTTACAAAGTTTCATTATGATCGGTTAATTAGTGTTCACTTGAAAGTACAAACAACGAACATTCACATATAGCTATATAAATAAAAATGAATTGCTGTTCGTTAGTCTCGCTAAAACTCGATAACTGCTGGCTAATTTTGGTCTTGAAATATTCGTGTAAGTCCAGGGAAGGTTTAAAAGGTGCAACATTGGAATTATCATTCGTGTTTTTTATTTATTGATTCTGATGCGGTACGAAGTTTGCCGGGTCAGCTAGTTTATAATATTAGTAGGGATTTAAGCTTGAGAAATTATCAATTCTATGCAAATCTTCCCCTATTGTATGTATTGAGTTCGTAAAGGTCTTTCTATCTATCAATAATCAAAAAATAAGAACCAAACTATTAAAAGGTTAGTTTATAAAATAATGCAGCCTAAAAGGACACTGAGTTAGAGACAAAAATATATTGAAACTAGCGACCCGCCCCGGCTTCGCACCTCTTAATTTATCAGTGTTTCTCTACAATATTATGGATGTATTATACATATAAACCTGCCTTTTGAATCACTCTATCTATTAAAAAAAACCGCAACCAAATCCGTTGCGTAGTTTTAAAGATTTAAGCATACATAGGGACGGGCAGACGACGGCCAATTTTTTTTTATAATATGTAGTGATATCGCGTTTACGTTAATGCTACGCCTACACCAATCTCGTGTTAATAATCTCAAATAATATAAAGGGTACTTAATAAACTAATGCAACGAATATATTAACATTTTAAGACACTCGCAAAACATTTATCAATAACTAAATAGCTGTACCCAGCGCGCGTTTCTACTCCACTAACTAAAATCTTTTTTTTGTTGTTCAGAAACCTTCGTCGGCTCAGGCACAACACTTTGCTGAAGATCATTACATGATAAATGCATAGTATACGATTATATAAAGGACATACGAGAAAAACATTCAATTTTATATATAAGGAGAAGATAACTCACCTATCTCCTCTATCGGGCCTTCCAGCAAACTTGTCACTGTGCCGCCCAGGGCCAGACCTTTCGAAGTTCTCCCTGTTGTCTCTACACAAACAAATATTCACCTAATTTACATACTATTAAAACACAATTTCACACACACACACACGCATCGTTTAACATGCGTGGATAATATTAATAACATAATAAACTATCACCTATACATATTTGTTACGAGATCCAACACCCGACTGACAGAATGGGTTCAAAGAACCGAGATGAAGGTCATTCCAACCATGACTCAGGAATCCATTATAACGTTTTTTTCACCTTGTAAACAAAAAACTGTATCTTTTCGTTCAGTCACGAGTGTAGAAATGCATCGACACTTGAAGATATTATTGCGAGGACGCGGTTTATCTGTGAGCGTGCGAGATTAGCGCGACAATAAACGATTTATGGATTGAATCTAATTGTCAGTAGCCCGTGTGGTAACGAGTTTAAAATACAAAGTGTCACCAACCCACTCGATCCCGAGGGTATCGTAAGAGCCGACAAAAGGCTGTGACAAGGCTAAAAGCCTAGCCGCAAGCGATGGAAAAAAAATCAACGAAACCCGAGGATAATTCATCATCATCTTAGCCTGTATCCCGGTTGCATCCCAAACTCTCGCTTCGGCGCCCGGGGTCAGCTAGGATAATTGTCCTCCATAAAATAAATATCCTTGGACATTTCACACAACGCCATATCGTCCCAAGCTAAGCAACTGAATGCTTCTGTTATGGTAACGAGATGGATGATAAACTACTTATTATACTTATTTTTTGTAAAAATACTTGTAGGTTGTACAAATATTTCTTCCGTGCGGGGAATCGAACCCGCGACATGCTGCGCAGCAGTCGATCGCTCAACCACTGCGCCAAATAGGAAACTATGGGCTCCATCAGAAGGCTCAACGTCATCCAATGGAGAGGGCTATGCTCCGAGTTTCGCTGCGAGGTTGAATCAGAAATGAGGAGATACGCAGGCAAACCGTGTCAGTTCGGGAACTATGCCACATGCTTTTGACCCAAGGACTTGGCAAATCTTTTGAATTTAGCAAATTATTTATTTTGACAAGATAGCAATGGCATCGTGTCATGCGGGCTCATAAATAGAAAAATTGGGACTTGGGACCCAGTTCCCTCATTACTACGGTTACTAAGGCCATAGATGACCCACTGTTAAGTCGGGTCTCCCCTAGTTCCATGGAGGGTAATTAGCCAACTGTGCCACGCTGGCTGGATGGGTTGGCATACAGTTTCGTATAAAGTTTTCCTTCCCTTGTGGCTAGGTTTGATGCCTTTTCATTTCCTTTTGTCGGTTTTTACGACAACTTTAGAATGAAACTAGCTGTCCCGGCAAACGTTGTTTTGCCAAATAATTAACCATCCCCCGCGCAACCCCCTTCCCCGCGCAACCCTCTAGTCTTATGGTGCAGAGATATCTTAATGACTCAATCTATCTATACATCTCCTATCGCAAACGTTGTTTTGCCATGTAATTAAATAGGGGTTGATCGTAGAGGGGTGAAAATTTAGTGTTGTTTGTATTTTTTTAAGCTGAATCTTAAAAAAATAAAAGCAAAAAATTTTCTCTAAAAAATAAACATTTTTACCCCCCCCCCTTAAAATTTAGGGGGATGAAAAATAGATGCTGTCCTATTCTCAGACCTACTCAATATGCTCACAAAATTTCATCAAAATCGGTCAAGCCGTTTCGGAGGAGTATGGCAACGAAAACTGTGACACGAGAATTTTATATATTAGATGGGGTGACACTATGTATTACAAAGCCGTTACCTAGTTGCATTAAACAATATTACAGAAATTATACTTTTTCGAGGCTTGCGCAACGAATTCCGTAATATCTGGTTTCCAATTGTAACACCTTCCGCTAGCACCTTTTCATTTGCCAATCTGTTGTGATACATTTAGATTGATTTAACAATGACGTTATTGAGGCCAAGACATCGCATCCATAAATTTCAAAACATTTATGAACGTTCACTTTCGTTGGTTTTGGCTTTTCTTGGCTATAGTGTTTTTCAGTCATCTTCGTTTGAGTTCATAAATGACCCACTACCGAGTCGTGCCTCCTCCAAATTCATAGAGGGATATTGATCTACTGTGCCACACCGGTTGGCACAGGCTTTGTATGATGTTTTCCTTCTCTTGGAGCTAGGCTTTCCTTTATGACAACAGGAACGCAGGTTACGGTTTAGTGACATTATGTATTCACCACATATCACTTTAGTTGATATATTTTTTAAGACGTGCTTCTGTAAACTTGCGTTTAATGAAAAAAAACAAGAATTCGGATTAAGTTTTTGACTAAACGTATTTTTAGAGGTTCCAAGTCTCATTCAGAGCTCTTTATAGAAGTCCTCTTCTTCCTCGGCTTTTCCGATTATACCGTCGACCTTTTAGTGGGCAGACGAGTTAGTTTCCGAAGTCTCAGATAACCGCCATGCGGTGGTATGTATTAAGAAATTCCATAGCGATAAAAAAATATCCAAGACGTTGTCGGCGAAGGACGATACACAGGAGGGTAGGCCTAAGATCTTCTTTTTCTTTAAGTTAAACAAACTAAACTAGCAAATTGTCGATGTGTTGAACCTAGAAGATACAGGGTTGATCTGAAATATGCGTTGAAGTCATACCTTCCGCCACGGAAGCTCCCGCCTCTCTGGGCAAAGTCGTCATTGTCTCTGGGAGGTCGCCGGTCATCTTTGAAGCTCTTTTCACGGCGGAAATGTTTGCCTTCATCCGGCGTAGTACGTGGCGAACTTACGGACAAAACAATAAATTATAACAATGATTCAAACTTCGCTCACTCAAGACGGTAATTTCGTAATGGAAGAGAAAGGAATATTATGCGTTATTGTAATAAGGTAACGCATTAATATAATTACGAAAAAGTACGAGCCGTGATGTAATAATTTTGAAGACTTCATTTTTTTAAATTATTTATATATTACCAGGCTTTGTCATGCTTGATCTGAATTATACGAGACATGACCGAATGAAAATAAAATGTTGTGAAGAGGTAAAGAGTATCCTAAACCGAAGAGCATGTATGAAGCAAATAATGAAACTGGATGCAGCGAAACAAGTATGTAAGCATCGTAGCAAGTGGAAAGAAGTGGTCATATCCAAACGCTAAATTGGTTTAAAGAAATACTAAAAAGACTGGCTTGTTGGTTTAGTGGTTGGAAACGCCGCCTTTGGCTCACGGCTCCCCGGTTCGATTCCGGGGTGGGGCGACCGTCTTTGTGTAAACCAGAGGCACTAGCTCCGTGTCCAGATGTCAACAGACCCAGTGATACAGGTACTACTAGAGCAGGCGTTCCATTTCCTTATAAAAAAGGAATTACCTTGCACGGAAGTTTCCTCCTCTCTGAGACCCCTCCTCGTCTCTAGGTGGTCTTCTGTCTTCTTTGAAACTCTTTTCCCGTCGGAAGTTCTTTCTTTTGCCGTCATCTGACACGCTCTCTGGCGAGCTGAAGGTCTCTGGCGCGTCTTTGCGGACTGGCGTAGTCACTTTAGCCTGCCGTAGGAGTAACAGGAATCACGGATCTGTACGACTTGCTTGTACCACCATCAATGTAACGTTTAGTATTTAAAACTTTCCGAATTCGTGATAAAGAAAAAAATACTAAGGACTTAAATAGTCGAATTCCAATTACCGAACGAGATACTTGCTCTATTTATTAAATACTAAGCTTACCACAAACTAAAGCCGTTAGTTCCAAATTTGAAAATAGGGTTTTTCATATCAGTACAACTTACCTCATGTGTAGTACTCCTCGGCTGTGACAACTGATTCATCCTCCTGGCGACGTCCAAAGGCGGGTTGACTGACTCATCAGTCAGTGTCACTACCATAGTAGAGGATAATACACCCACTACATGGGCGGTCAAAGTCTTCTCTAAGGCCAACATTTCCAACTGGTTAGACGTCTTGGTCTCCACCGGCTTGTTCTCAAAGCCCTAGGAACGATAATTAATTGAAATCCATGGGCACAGTGGATAAACACCAAGAACCAACGACGACAAAACACCGTAGACAAATAGCACTATCTGTGTAGTTATGTGTTTCTGCACGTCAGTATAATTGCCAGAGCTCTACCTGCTTCCTCTGAGCGTATCATTGTCACAGCTCTGGTCATCACCTAATTCCGTCTCGAGGGTGTCGTAAAAGCCGACAAAAGGAAACGACAAGGCCGAAAACCTAGCCGCAATACAAGTAAAACTTGATGCGACAACCCATCTGGCCAGCGTGGCACAGTATGCTAGTTACCCTCCATACACCGGGAGGAGGCTCCACTCGGCACAGGATCATTTATGGACTGAGTAGTAGTAGCAGGTCTTTCACTGTTGTTTATTTGAAAACTTTTCTAATAAGAATTACAAATTTCACTAACCAGCTGCACATGCAATGTGTATTAGTTGAATATTCATAGACAAAGTATTCTTGTAACTAGTTGCGTATTGTGAACCATAAAGGTCTTACTAAAAGGCGCAAATCACTAAAAAACAATACAATGTGAAACGTCTTTATTTGCGGATATAGGTATACAATGGTCTTGGGTATAATAAACCCTACCGTGGTATATTGGCCAAACATGTTAGCACAGTGATTTCTTAGGTTTTCGCGAATATTACACATTGAAATTAAACACTTTTTAACGGATTTATCGCGTGTATATTATAATTCCCGACGTTTCGAATGCTTTGCAGCAGTCGTGGTCGCGCGAGAGCAAAGCATTCGAAACGTCGGGAATTAATTAATGTAATATACACGCGAAAAATCCGTTAAAAAGTGTTTAATTTCAATGTTAGCACAGGATCCATTTTAAGTTTTTAAGGCTATGTTTTCGTCCTTGTCATTTGCTTTTGTCGGCACTTAAGACAGCCTCAGGATAGAATGGGGTGGTGACACTATATATTTTAAATCCGTCACCATGTGGACAGTAAAGCTGGCATATTCGTAATGTTGTAACCTCTGAAGCTTATCAGTGTCAAGAGATGGCACTAATTTAATTCTGAAAGTAACTAAACAACTATTCATTCTGTTTTATGCAGCCAGTTACATTGCATTAAAAAATTAAGTAGCAACATATGCTTGCATTAAATAACTAACCCAATTTAAAGTCCGTGAAGACAAAGACTGCATTTGTCATTGTTGTAATAAGCATGATATAACTACTAACCTTTAGTGCACACTGCATGGCCTGGGCTGGTAGCCTTATCAAATCAGGAGTAATAGTCCTCAAGTCTGCTACATCCACTTCTTGTTCATTACCATAATCTACGTAAACTACAACCACTTTGCTTCCTTTAATCTCCCTGATGCGAGCTCTGTACCAGTTATTGTCATCTGAGAAACGGGCACAACATGCCATTCCCACAGGCAGAACACCAGGAGGTGAGCTGTTCTCACAATGTACCCGTACCGCATCCATTACAGCATTTAGGTCATCAATCTTATCTGACAGTTGAATAAAGAATTTGATACAGCTATCTACATATGACACAAGAACCGAGTGTCTTGATCCCAATATTAGCATGTCCATCCATTTGAATTGCAAGCTATCCTTCATATTAGACATCAGCATTTCCAATACATTTTTATTGTCCAGATACAACTCGCCATATTGAATAAGTGGAGGCCCCTCTGGAGACACAACTTTTAATGTCATCACTTTCCCATTGACCAGCTGTTTAAAAGCCTCATTCAAATGTGGACCCTTCTCAAGTTTCTTCACTCCGGATAAACAAAACCTCATAGCAAACACATTTGGTTTAACAAACTCTTCAGGTATATCAAAGATGTCGTAGTAAGACACCATTTCTGTATCACCAAAGTCCACAAAGAAAAGTTTGCATTGAGATCCAGAGAGATTCATGACAATAGCCCTACATATAATTCGGTCACCAGACATACGGCCCAAGCACACTGTGCCAATCATTGGGGGCTCAGTGAGGCTACTGTGAGGTCTCTTATTTATGTCATCCATCATGTCCTGTAGTTTCTTGGCATCATTCACAAGCTGTACTGCAAATAACTCTGGTCCTTCTTCAGCAAATGATACAAAAACTTTATGTTGAGAATTCACTTCAAGGAGTCTACTTTTGTATGTTGCAGACTTTTTAGGTGAAGGTGGTTTACCAGAAGGTACAATTATTGGTGGTGGAGTGGACAGAATGTTGGGAAGATTAGATGAAGCATGTTGTGGTTGACGCGTAGGTGCTCTAAGGTTACTTGCATTTCTTGATACCTTATTAACAAGCAATCGCTGACTAACAAGAGATGGCCCAACTGGTAAAGTTCCGTTAAATGGCAGACCAACATTTTGCTGTAATCTCATGGCAGATGCAGGGTTTGAGGGAAAGTTTTGATTAATAAAAAATGGAACATGTTCAGCATATGTTCCAGACTCATTAGCAAAACTTGGCTGCCAATTTAAAGGCGGCTGGTTCTCAGACGACAATTCTCGCAGTAAAATCTCCTGTTTAGAAACCGGTACTGCTACACCAAACTTTATGGAAACTAAATGTGAAGATAGATCAGTTCCTTTAAATTGTATCGAAATCAAAGGCAAAGTGCTTGTTTGCAGTTCAACATTTGCTGGATACTCAGCATAACATAATAGACTTTGCAATTTTAGTAATACAGGTTCGTGCCACCTCCCAGAAGCATTCATCACCCCAGATAGGTAATAATCAGTGGCTTGGCCTCTTAGCTGCAAGAACATGGGATCATAGTTATCGAAAAAACGTATAGCGCTAAGAGAAATTATATCTTTGTTTCCGTAATCAATGAAGTGGACTCCTACTAAGCCCGTTGATAAACTCGATATATTAATCACTTTAGCTCTGTAATATACACCGTCCTTATATTTAGCGGCACAAATGACTCCTTCATGGATAGCGACCGGTGGAACTGACCCCACACCATTTTCTAAGTTTTCTCGTGCCGCCTCAAATAGACTTTCAACCATTAACGAAGCTTGATGGTCTACTTGCCCACTTATTTTGAGAAAATGTCCATCGCCGTCTACATGGGTCACAAATAATCGAAAAGACCGAGGATTTTCTGTTGACACAGCCATTTCTAGGCAAAGTGAAGTTACTTCAGCAGGAGTCTGAAAAAACTATAACTCACGCAATTCTTCTTATTGGAATTATAGACACTGAATCCAGAATATTACATTGCACTTTTGGATACACCTATGTACTACAAAAAACACAGCCAGCTTTCTTTTCCGTTTACGTTACGTTTTCAAGAAACATGGCGCCTTTTATCTTCTTTTTCCTTTACGATAATGCTTGGATAGTCCGGCTTTTATTCCGTGACTTTCTAAGTGAACAAACTACCACAACAGGTAGAATAGAAATAATACGTTAAAATTTCAAACAAAATGTATGATACTAAATATAAGAAAAATTACATGCTTAATAAAAAAAAAAAAAAAATTAATTAAAAAAAACGGACAATCTCCAAAATTTTGTTACACTGATCAGATTTTATGGCATACGTAGCATAATATGTATTTAGTAAAATAAAACTACTTAGTCACGCCAGTCATTCTTTTTTACGATTTATTTTGGGTTAAGGGAATTTTAATTTTCCAATTCATTTTTTTTTAAACATAACGGAGACGTTACATCTACGTAACGTTACGTCGTAACCCCCTGCACTAGGTATTACCGGTACGGTATCGCGGGGCAGTTTACAAACATGAAATTAACGAATACAACTGCCACCCAGACTCGGAGCAAGTGCCTCTGGGTTACTTTGTGTAACACTTGCCGGCCCCGGAATTGAACCCGGGACTCCGTGATCCAACAGCTATCCATCAAAGCGCATCCAACTACTAAATATTTTTAAATTTACTGAGAGTCCATTTCTCAGAATGCACAAGGGTGCATGGTTTTTTTTAATTAATTTGGGTTAGATTTTCGTATTCATTTTCACTTTGCATACAGGGATAACTATCGTTAATCATAGTACTTACAGTGTCCCATAACTGCCCGAGACAGGGCCATGGGTTTCACTTCACCCGATGGGGGAGCATGCTCCGTGACCCTGAAGCGGGCCCCACGCTTTTCTGGGGAGCTCTGGATGCTCCCCAACCCACTGAGACCTCCAACCGTGCCTGCCTGCCTGGCCGCCCCTCCGTAGCTAGCGACGGCAGCCCTGGCGGCTTAGCCGAGCCTCCGCTGCTATTGACGCCAGCCCTGGCCAGGCCAATCATAGTACTAAATACAGATAGAACGACTGTATTTAGTACTATGATTAGCAATAACTACTATAATATTATAAAAAAATGTTTATAACCGAAATAAACTTTTTTTCCGGTTTAAAAAGGTTGGTTTGTGTTGGTTTTGCCAACACAAGCCAGCCACGAGGAAAAAAAAGGATGCTCTGACTGAAGTCGGAAACTTTTAGGCAAACTGATAATAGACTGACAGTTTGATCAAGGCTACAATTTATCTAAATATAATATTATTAATCCTTAGCCTATAGCAAAGCAAAGCAAGCCCTCTCTCAAAAAATCGCAAATTTGATTGTAATCAATTCTATTCTCTCTCATTGCTACATACATCTGATCAATCTAATCTAGTGCGTATTGCTTAGTGAAGTGATTAGTATCCTTTTTGTCCAGTCAATGTCATAAATCATATTTAAATCAGTCTGGTGTTTGTCAATAAATCTCAAAATTTTATTTCTACAGTTGTAGCGTATGTTGATGAAATATGATTGAGACTTGTTCAAAGAAATGTATGCTTTTAGGCACCGTTTGTTTAGGAATGTAAGTGCTGGATTTCACTTTTTCCAAGCCACCTAAATGATAATGCTTACCATTTTACCATGAAATCTTTATTTAATCATGTAAATATTTTGTTTGGTTTATAGATTAACGTTAGTAGTTCTGATATTGGAGTCTCACTTAGCAGACTCCTTGTCAGGTAATCACAAAATGAAGAACAAGACTTTCCCAACAGAAAACAATTCAACATGCTGGTTGCATCAACCATATAAAATTATCAGTGAATGTCATCCATGCTCAGGTATGCTTTTATATAGTAATTACTATGTACCCACTCACAGGCTATTCACAATTATTAAGAATAATTTTTTTTTTATTATTAAATATCTGCGATCAGCCTTATGGCTATAAGCAAATGTGTTGCTTGGTCTATGATGTGAAAAGTGCCACACTCCAGTGAGCACAGCACAGCAATTCGGTTACTAGTATCTTTGTAATATATGGTGCGTCTTGAGGCGCTTGTTGGTGTTATGTTGGAGTAGCTCCTGGGCTAACTGGTTTGGGTGTTTTATAAGCCTTTCTTTGTATTTCGTCTCTTGCTTTTTTATTTCTTCTAACACTGTGTTGACCTCTAATTGCTCATGAATTTCATCATTGGTGATAAACCATGGGGCATTGGATATAGCCTTTAATATTCTGTTTTGCATTCTTTGTATTATGCTTAAGTTACAGTTTGAGGCACTGCCCCACAGTTGTATCCCATATGTCCATATTGGCTTTATTACAGCTTTGTACACCAACAGTTTGTTATTCAGCGATAGTTTAGATGTTCTTCCGAGCAACCAGTAAAGGTTTCTGAAATGAATATTTGCTTGGTCCCGTTTGGCTTTAATGTGAGTCTTCCACGTTAGCCTCCTGTCCAGGTGCATACCCAAGTATTTGACAATGTCTTTATGTGGTAGTTCTTTGTCACCTAATTTAACAGAAGGGCAGTCGCCTTTTCTGAGTGTAAAGGTTATTTGCGTGGATTTGGATGGACTATTAAGAATAATTGAATTAATTTGTTAAAATATTCAATAATTAATTGAGAATATAAATAATATTAAAGGAAATTATTGTGTCACAGTGTTATTGAACTCCTCTGAAATGGCTCGACAGATTTCCATGAAATTTTGTGTGCATATTGGTTAGTTCTGCGAATCAGACATCTATTTTTCATCCCCCTAAATGTTTAGGGTGGTCCACCCCAAATTTTATTTTTTACAATAAGTTTTATTATATTTATTTTTTTATGTTACAGACATGTACGTATAAAAAAAGTATATTTTTTATACGTCCATGGTTACAGATTACAAAAATTCATACCACTCTAAATTTTCACCCCTCTATGATCAACCCTTATTTTTTTAATAATAATATAAATATGGCAAAACAATGTTTTCGTGGTCAGCTAGTATTATATATTATGCAGTAATAAATAATAAAACACTAATTGTTCTTTCAGAATTTGAAATCAAAAGTAAGAGCATTGGTGTATGTATCCATACAAGTTTTAAAGAAATACTAAAGTGTGATAATGGTGAAACTGTTACTAGAAGGTAGGCATAAGTTTTAAAATATTTTGCAATTTAGTTAGAGATTTAAAGGCAGAAAATGAACTTGTCCATGTTCTTTATCTTCTTATATATAATCACAGCTAGTTAAGACAGCTAGTTGATTATATAACTTCTCTTGGGGTTGATGATCTGACCATCAATGAAGTTTGATAGAACACATGTATAATTTAATTAGAATTTAAAAGACTTTTTTTGTTTCCAGCTGTGACCGAGTTGCATATTTAGAGGAAAGATCATATTGGAAGTTTACAATATGGTCATTTGTGATTGGAGCATCATCTTCCTTAGCTGTTATGTTACGATTAAGAGTTTTAAATTATCGAGCGAAGAAACGAGCCCGGCAAGTTCTTAGTAATGGATCTATTTAATTTGTGAAGTTGTATGTATGAGATGTAATTAATTAATTAATAGATAATAATTTGTTATTCTAAGTCCTGTATGCATATTACATAACAATCAATATCCAATATGTCATAATTATCAAGCTTATGGTGTATTCTTGTTTAATTTAATGAAGAGTGAATTATTTTACATTGATAATGATGGTATGGTGTGGTCATCAATGAAATAAGACATTATAGATTTACAGTGGTAAATTAAATCATTTATTATAAATATTTATATATTATTCAAATAGTATTTTTAATAATTCACTTATAACTTTAACATTAACACTATTCCCTAATAACCTGTAACACTGTTTAATTGAGGTATTTTCAGGAAATGTATAACATATTGGGAATGACATTAATCTTAAAACCTCTTTTGGTGTAAAAAATCGCAACTTCAATTCTCTTAGAGCAGCCACAAATTCAATGCTACCAACTTCATATGAATTTGCTAGTTCAGATTGTTCTTGAACTTTTTCAGGTGTGGTATCTGTGTACACGGAACCAGTGCCTTCAATATAGTGTGAATATGCTTTGGTAAAGCAGCAAGATCTTTTTGAATCCTTATAGCATATGTCCAGTAAGTTTCCATGTCTCAGATATTTATCAGGAACAAGATATGTTTCAGAAACATCCTTATCTAAAATTTCTTCTAAACAATAAGGTGTGCCATATTTGTCAGGCAAACTGGTCATCTGAAATAAAAAACATCATATTAAATTAGTCATAAAAACTACTATTATTGCTGATTCATAAGCAAAGAATAGGGTGCTGTGGCATTAAGGGGAGGTTTACAGCCTGTTGGACTAATGTAAGTAAGGGATGATGAGGCAATTACGTAATGTGAGAGTAAATCAAGTTAATTCAGTTTTATTTTGACATACTTACAATTTCCTCTTTCCTTTTGAAATTCCAAGTTGAACTACATCTTCTTGCTATACAATAGTACCTAAGTCGAGAATTAGGAACACCTACTGTTGATGGTGTCAATAATAGCTCTTGATACTCAAACTGACATTGTAGTAGCTTCTCAATAAACATGTTCCTAACGGTAGAACTCTCAAAACCTTTGACATTTTCCATCAGAATGTACTGTACATTTTCCAATTGGTCTAGAATCCCAATGAGATAGATGAACGAGTTTGTTCTTGGGTCATTGTCATCTAAACATTTTCCATTTCTTGTAAAGGGTTGACATGGTGGAGACATTAATATTGTGTTGACTTTAAGTTTGTTTATATGGTTTAGACTCAATGATTGAATGTTACGGTTGAACAAAACAGTGTCGGGAAAGTTGTGGCTGTATACTTCATTGGCTACAGGGTTTATGTCAACCGCTGCTGCTATTTCGCCAGGTAACCCTGATTCTGAAAATATGTAGGTACAAATGTTGTTATCAACTATCAGGGAAAGACAGACCGACATTTCATCTGGTGATAGTGCTGACTATGGATAATTGATTGTTTCATATTGAGCTAGAATTAGTTAGTGATTTTTTTAATGAATCTGAAAAACCTACCTCCCCATGCGCAATGCATTCCACCAATACCGCTATACAGTTCTAATATTCTATTTGTCATGTTTTACGTATCAACAATGTAATTATCGCAATATGTGATGTGACTACTTGGTGTTGGTTGCAATGCAATTTTAAACTGATTTCGCTAAGATTATGGCAATCCGTACCTACAGACTTTTGTTCAAATTTATATAACTCCCTCCCTGTAACAGAGACAAACTTCAAAATTGAGTTCCCCTAGCCCTTTTTTTAAACAAACTTTGATAGGTTTTGACTAAAACTAAGTTTTGACTATGACAGGAATAGGTAATAACAATTTTAGCAAATCCACGTGGCGTGATATAGTTAGTTTATTTACCTCGGAATAAAGGTGAACGTACATTATCGGGTTGGACACGGTTGGCGCAGTGGTTGAGCGATCGACTGCTGCGCAGCATGTCGCGGGTTCGATTCCCGCACGGAAGAAATATTTGTACGACCTACAAGTATTTGTTCCGGGTCTGGGTGTTTTCTATATATAATATGTATGTATTTACAAAAAGCTAAAGCATACAAAAACAGGGGTCTAGGCTCCGAATATGAATTTGTCCCATTCGGTGTCGAGACCCTTGGTCCGCGGGGTCCTAGCGCTATAAGCCTTTTTAAGGAAATAGCAAAAAGGTTAGTCGACATCACAGGAGACCGAAGAGCTGCTACCTACCTCGGACAAAGAATCAGTCTAGCGATTCAAAGGGGGAACGCTGCCAGTATCTTCGGAACCTTGCCTAAAGGAGTCCCATATATAATATATTCTAGTATTTAAGTTTTAGGTTAATTGGTATTTTTAGTCTTGTTAATATGTACTTAAGTTAGTGTTTATGGAATTAAATTTACAAAAAAAAACATAAAAATGTATATAAGTAGTTTATCATCCATCTCGTTACCTTAAAGTCGGCTCTACACTCGCGCCGCGAACTGCCGCGTTAGCCCGCGACAACTGCGAATCACGAGTGTAGATGTTGTACACGCCTTCTCGTTCGCTTTGCTTTAGAAATCGCGTCGTCGTCCATTATAGTCGCGAACACGCGGATCACGGCGTGAATTCTCGGCGCGACGTCACGCGTGAGTGTAGAGCCGGCATAACATAAGCATTCGGTTGCTTAGCTTGGGATGAGATAGCGTTGTGTGAAATGTCCAAGGATATTTATTTATAGTTTGGTTACACAATACTAATAGACGGTTATCGCTATTAACCTATAAACCACACTGAAAGTCAAACGCATCAGTAAATCAGTACGTGTATTGCTTTGTAGTGTAGCTTTTTTTCTTTGTTTTAGGTCGCTCTTTGGGCGCTTAACGTGATTCCGCTAGTGTCATGTATGTTTGAGAGCAGTTTAATGTAGATTATTTTCCAAAATCAGGACTGTATTAAATAGAAACAACAGCTTTGCTTATTTTAATGTAACATGCATACATACCTACATACATTTATACCTAAGGCTGATTAAGATTAAAGAGATACCAGCGTGGCATAGAAGATAATGGCGATAGCCGTTTTGTCCATTAGTTTTGTGCAACCAAACTAAAAAGACGCATCTCATAAAGTTCACCTTTAGTCCGAGGACTCGATGTGTTGTGCACGTTGATCTTAAAAGTCTTTGTAGCCGGATATTTAAATCAACTAAAAATAAGATTTTCATGCCTCCGGCCCTGTCAAAGAAGTGTCAAAATCATCAGTCATGGCCGACCTCAAGCTCGGGAAAGACGTACCAAATTCCGGCGAGAGTGACTCCGGGACCAAAGATGTTGTTTATCTCGAAGAAACATTTTATATCCTCTCTAAGAAGAATTCAGTGTTTCGTGTTCAACTCACATCCAAGGGCTTATCATTAACAAAGGAGACGGATAACAGCTCGAAAGAGCAGACGATTCTATTGAGTGATATCGTCGGCAGCAAGTGTATGAGAAGCAAAAGACGACGCCCTGCTGGTTCCTGTGTCTGCTCGTCGCTTGTCGGTAATAAGCAGCTCAAAGTTGTAGACGAGAACAGCGGAGACTTAGACGAGAACGATATCAGTGCGTACTTGTATATTTACGCTTACATCCTGAAGCGCAGCCGACGTACTTTGAAACGAGAAAGAACAACAATAACCTTGCGCTTCAGATCATTCGATAAATACGAGGACAACAACAGAGAAGCACAGAAATGGAGAACTACAATAAAGTGTTTGATAACATGCCAGCCTTTAACGTATACGCCTCCAGTCAATGATAAGAAGTTGTTAGTGCTGTTGAATCCTAAATCGGGTGCCGGAAAAGGTAGAGAGCTATTTCAGTCAAAGATTGCGCCGATATTGCAAGAGGCTGAAGTGCCGTACGACCTTCACGTTACGAAATATGCTCAGTATGCACGTGAATTTGCTCGTACAAGGAATGTATATAGTTGGCGCGCGATAGTAGCTATCGGTGGCGACGGGGTCCTATTCGAAGTTATAAATGGGATGTTTGAAAGGCTAGACTGGCAGCAGGCCTTGGCAGAGGTGCCAGTGGCTATAATGCCATGTGGGTCTGGGAATGGTCTTGCAAGATCCATATGCCATCTATACAAGTAAGTAAAACATAGCCTGTAAGTCCTTATTTATTTTCTTCCTTCTTCTGTCTTATTTTTTTTTTTATAAATATAATTAAAAAAAAACATGACTAACAAAATCCTGACACTAACAGCCTTATTCATAATGGCTGTAATTTTATCAAAGCTTTAAAAATGATCTCTGGTCTTAACATTAGACCATCTTCATCCATGTGGTGACAGATTTAGTATGCATATTGTCACCACCCAATTTCATACTGAGGGTGTTGTAAGAGCTGACACAAGCAAATGGCAAACCCTAGCCACAAGAGCATTACTCTCCATGTAATGGGAGGAAGCTCAACTCAGTGGTGGGTTATTAATAGACTGAGTAGTAGTGTCATTGGACACCCAAACAATACACATTTTCATTATTGGCTTATTAAGCCACCGTGAATATGTCTGTAGGACTGTATCCACATTAAAATACATATTAAAGTTATGGTAATTTAAATAATGACTTCATATACTTAACATTGACCAGTGGAAGATAAATAAAATGTTATTTTGCAGGCATGAATAAAAAAATATATTTCAGTTACCATTGCTTTTTTGACAAGACTAATTTCATTCTCCATCCAAACATAAAACCTAGTATAAAAAGATCAGACACATATATCAGCATATAGGAAGAAGAGGTTTCATATTGCTACTTCAACACTTATTATACACTGTAACACCTGAGTCTCCAACAACTGTAAATTGTGAACATCATATAAATATACTTCTTATGTTTCATTTAGGTTTTGGCTTCCATTGTTATACTGATGATTTTGCCACTGACAAGTGTGTTTTGTTAAAAAATGCAAGGAAATATGAAAGTTAAACTGAATTGGTCATGAGTTGTGGTATAGTTAAGGAGTTGAAGGTTAGCAGACAATACAAAGCATTAAAGCACCAATTAGAAATATGCAATTAAATCATTATACTTATGCTGCACTCTGCATTTTAATGAAATTAATTAAATTATAATTATCAATAATGAATTAATTATATATTATTATTTAATTATTGTTTCAGCTCATTAATGACCCACTACTGGGTTGGGCCTCCTCCAAATTCGAGGAGGGAAATTAGCCTACTGTGCCACGCTGGAAAGACGGGTTGGCACAGGGATTGTATCAAGTTTTCCTTCTCTTGGAGCTCGGTGATCTGCCTCTTGCATTCTTTTAGTCACCTCTTACAACACCCTAAAGATGTGGTTGGTGACATTGTGTATTCTAAATCCGTCACCAAATTTAATTAAAATTGTGCATAATACAAGCCTAACTAAGTAAATTGTAATTATCATAACCTGTTCATGAGATCTTGAGTACTTAGCTTAGCATGAATGACCTTTAATTACGATTCATGTTAATAGACATAAATAAGATGTGTGAATTGTTATTATATAGGTGAAACAGATTTTCCATACTGTATTTATCTGTGATAGCTGAAGCAGACAACTTAGCCACAAGAGAAGGAAAACTTGATACAAAGTGTGTGCCAACCTGGCTAGTGTGACATAAGGCTAATTTCCCTCCTGGAACTGGGAAGAGGCACAACTGAATAGTGGGTCATTTTTTCAAATAAAAACCCACTGCTGATTTAGGCCTCCTCCAAATGCTGCATGGAGGGAAATTTGCCATGTTATACTTTACCACCCTATTTTATCAGCAATGTCCACTATTTGCTTGATTGTGCAAGTTCAATGCCCCTGAATCCATGGGTCACTGTTGCACTAGGGTGCTCACAAAAGTCGCACCATAATTCATTGCACATAATTTAAAACAACCAATGTACTTAAACATAGTGTACCAAGAGTTTAAATTTGCATAATTCAAACTTTACTTTATGAACATGTGACTTCATGTAACAAAATAGTAGGTAGGTTACCTTACCTATGATTATAAAATACATTCCTCGTAAAAACTTGCTTGGCCACCAAGGACTTTGGACTGGTTTTATTAACTCATTTACGATCCTTGTTTATTATAAACATTCTGGCTGTAGGGTTTATTACTCTTTATAAAAAAAGACATGCTTGAACAGATAATGAATGTTTGTTTTAACATAATTCAGAAATAACAGCTGTTCTGCTGATTTTTTGTCATGATTCACATAACTAAAATAAGCATGTTATTACATTTTATTTGACTACTAGCGACCCGCCCCGGCTTCCCGCGTGTGCAATTATGCATTTATTACACATATAAACCTTCCTATTGTATCACTCTATCTATTAAATAAAACCGCTTCAAAATCCGTTTCGTAGTTTTAAAGATTTAAGCATACATAGGGACGGACAGACGACAGCGACTTTGTTTTATACTATGTAGTGATGAACATGTAGCACGGAAAAACGCGGATAGCGGTATCACATGATCCCCCTGGTCTCCGAAAATTGGGCAAGATGATACTGGACTCTATCAGAACCACTTGGACAATTTATCGTGACTTTCTTTTACTTCAAATTTAGAACTTTACAACCAAAATAAGCCATCTAAAACTGATGTTCTAATTTTTAGCACTTGCCGCGCGGCGCCACTGGTTCCCAAACCTACTAATTCAATAGTCAAAATTGAAAGTCAATGTGCTATTGATTGACGATTTTGACAATATTGGTACTTTAGTAAAACTATAGTGCGAATTCAGGACGTATGCCTCATGCTTTTGACACAAAGACTTGGAAGTACTGTTGAATTTAACACATAAATGTTAGCAATTGCGTCGTGTCGGATGGGCTCGTTGATTGAAAAGACCAAAATGCGAGCCCTGGTGGCATGAACCAAATATGAAATCTGAATAGGTACTACTATTCAGCCCGTAAATGACCCACTGCAGAGTAAGGCCTCCCATTACACTGAGGGTAATTCGCTTAACGTACCACACTGGCCAGACGGGTTGGCACAGGGTTTCGTTTCAAGTTTTCTATCTCTTGCGGCACTTGCGGCTAGATTGTCGGCTTTGTCATTTCCTTTGGTCGGCTCTTTTGACACACTCAGGATGGAATAAGGCGGTGATACTATGTATTCTAAATCCGTTACCACATCAATCCCGATAGGTAGAGGCAGTGAATTTCCACAGGCTGTTTACTGTGTTTAGTTTTCTTCTTACGTGTTCATTCATTCTGATAAACAGAAAAATAAGTTTCATACTGAACGAGTATATTCTGGGGACCCCTACTATTGAAGATACATTTTTGCGACAAAAGTGGACTATGGTATAATGATTTCTTATGCCAGCAATACACGTTGGCCTAGCTTAGGCCAACGCGAGCGTAAGCAATTTAATACAAGGCAAGTGCTACTGCCTGGCCTACACTTAGGGCAAGTGTATCGAAACCAACTAGGCGAGCGACACCGAGCGATGGCCAGACAATGCAAATATACCGTCTATACGTTGGTATTGGCGTTCACTCGGCAATGCTAGGCCAATGTATATTGCTGGCTTTATGATTTCGAGATTAATACACATTGAAATTAAACACTTTATAACGGATTTATCGCTTGTACATTACTTTATTTAATTCCCGACGTTTCGAATGCGTTTTGATTGCGAAACGTCGGGTATTAAATAATGCAATATACACGCGATAAATCCGTTAAAAAGTGTTAAATTTCAATAGACCATGGCAGTCTACATATCTGTAATAATGCCAAATAGTATAATACACTTCTGGACACATCTATTGGCCCACCTTAGAGTTTAGGTTTCGATGGCCCCTACCGAAATATGATTTTAGCAATCAACAAAAACTGTTGATGCAGTTTTAAACCTGATACATTTTACCATCTTTTTCGATCGTATTGTTTTAAATTTGAATTCAGAATACAATACGACATGGAGCTACGCCTAACAAGTCGGATATGCGCCTTGTTAAAGGCAATTGATTTTTGAATAAAAAACATGTTTAATCAAATAAAGGTTTAATTTAATAACGCGTGTTGCCTCCATGGGCATCTACCACAGCTCTCATACGATCAGGCATTGAGTTTATCAACCGCTCTATGAAATTTTGAGGGATCCCATTCCTCTTCTATGGCAGTTTTCAACTCCTGCATCGTCTGGGCAACTGGCTGACGAGCCCTAACACGTCTTTTAGCTCGTCCCACATGTGCTCAATGGGGTTCATGTCTGGGCTTCTGGCTGGCCAGTCCATAACTGTGATGTTCACATCCCGAAGATATTCCCTGACGATGCCGGCCGCATGGGCTCTTGCATTATCATGCATAAAAAGGAAATTTGGGCCCACATAGTCCGCGTATGGTATCACGTGAGGTTCTAAGCACTCACGAATGTACCTTTCAGCATTTAATGTTGGCAGCCGTGGTCCTGTAACAACCTCAAGTTGAGTTTTGCCGCTCGCGGATATACCGCCCCAGACAGTCCATGAGCCACCGCCATAAGCAACCCTCTCTTCAAAGCAGCATTGTGCGAAACGCTCTCCCTTACGTCGGTAGACCTTCTTCCTTCCATCATTGCCATGTAACACAATTTTAGACTCTTCAGAAAAGAGCACACGGCTCCAATCTTGCTGTGTCCAATTTAAATGACTGCGTGTGAAATGAAGGCGCGCTGTTCGGTGGGCTCGCGTTAGTTTGGGCCCATTAGCTGGCTTGTGTGGTACCATATCGCGTTCTTTTAACCTTCTCCGAACAGTTCGAGCGCTCACAGATACTCCAGTAACCCAATAAAACCAAGTTTTCTTAGTATTCGATTGTTTGATATCAACAAACAAGCTCCAAATTGTCTTTTGTTTCTTTAAATTCTGTGTTCGAAATTCAAAAAAAGACTTGAATGAAACACAATTTCATTCAAGTCTTTTTTTGAATTGAAAAAGTGTGAAAACGGTTCAAAACTGCAAAAAAACTTTTTGCTCGACCTAATATAAAATTTTAGCTAGGACCAACCGAAACTGAAAATACAAGGTGGGCCAATAGATGTGTCCAGAAGTGTATGTAGATATTTTGTGGTTAGATGAATAAGTTGTAAAGGCGTGAAAGCGTAACCGAAACTACCGAAAGAATTGCTTTCGCATTATATAATATCAATTCAGCTTAAACAGCTATTGATTTCGTCCAAAACAATCCAAATCAGTATCAGTAAATGAGCGCTTCGGGACCCCTCGTTGTTGACTATTTGGTGTGGCCCAAATAGTGCAACAACAAAGGGTCCCGTGCGAAAAGCGACCTTTAAATAATGGTCTTATCTCGAAGACTGACTAGTATCTTCCAAAATGAAGAGATATAGAACATAATTGCGCAATCGTGTATTTGGTATCTATATTTTTTTTAAAATAAAACCTCTGTGTATTATCTGTATCGCGGGAGCAATGAAATTCACTAACAATAATGGCACCCAGACTTAGAGCAAGTGCACCTGGATTACACAAAGACACTTGTCCTTCCCGGAATCGAACCGAGGACCTCTGATCCAAAGGCTAATAGTATCTAAGAGTATGATACATTGCCGATAAATAGTTATTACCAAATCGAAACGTGCAGGTTCTGTTAACAAATACGATAAACTCACGATAGCACATTAGTGATGGAAACAGCACAGGTGCGAGTCTAATTTGTGTCAATATAATTATTCTCTTATCACAAGACCCCATTCTCTATGTGCTATTATTATCGCCTTATTATTTATTGTTACACACCAACACGTGGATAATTGGCCTCAATTATTGAATGGTTCTGTTGCCTTAGCGCAACCTTGAATCGTCTGCAAGTACGCTGATTATCTACTTTGAGAAACGTTCTTATTTTTATTCCATTGCCCTAATCCATACAAATAAATAAAGTTGGCGTGTCTGTTTGTAATATTAAAATAACCGCTTTTTACAAGTGCGTTAGGATGTATACGCGCTACATATTATACCAAAATTTTGATAATGAATTTGAAAATGATGCATGGCCGGGTTTTCCCCACAATTTTCTAATCTCAATTTTCTTACGATTATCGATTTGCGTGATTTACAAATTAAGTACATTTGTGTAAGAGTATTGATATTTGTTATAGACTAGTTATCATTTATATATTAAAAAACAAAGATCCGTTTCTGTAAGAAAAACAATATTAGGGGTTTAAGAATTAGCCATTTACGTATAAACTTGCCAAGGAACCTGAAAAACCTGTTTAGACGAATTTGGCATAGCCCATTTTTGGTATTTATGTGTATACTTTAAACGAACTGTTTAAAGTTATTGAAGAACTAACTAATCTCTAATATGTACATATAATCTTTACATTTAATAAGTAAAGAAATTCATTTCCAAAATAGGAACACCTATCAAAAAGATACTATATTTTTTAGTATACGACTATTAACTGATATATATGTATATATATATAATTTAATTTTGATTCAGGAAATTTAGAAACTATATTTCTTCACTTTGAACGAGGTTATAGGTAGGTAGGTAATAAGGTAAAAGGTTTGATTTTATAGCATCTAATCTTCAACTCTGCTTTGATAACGCTAATGATGTTGTTAAGTCGCTGTTTATCATGATAAACAAATCAAATTTGCGACACCATTTTCTTTTGGTTTAATGCAGGAGATTAACAGCCAATATGGTGCTAATAATAATGACCACATTAATGGTGTCATGACCTCATAAAACAAGCTGGAAGTATAAGGGACAAAGCACACTTATCAACTCGGAAAGGGATCGGCACCGTATCAACTCGAGGCGTTCAGTATTATTTGTATGAAACTCCCTACTGTAAGGCCCAGCACACATGGTGAAACGCGACTGCAAGGAAACCTTTTTGAAATTATAGGTTTGAAACCAGTTTCAAACGTTTTCGACACACGCCGCAACCTAAATATGATGAAATTAGTCACAATCATTCCGATTTTGAGACCAGACAGACGTCTCCAAAATGTCTAGTTCAAGTGATGAAGAAGTTCTGGTTCTGTATTTGTATCTTCGACAAAGAAGGAGGCGTAAAAGAAGAAGTAACCGCAGCCCATGCTTTATCAGTCTCATTCTTGCGAGAATAGCTTGAAAGTGTTGTATTGTACAAGCAAGGATGCTTCTCAACTTCCAATACGGAATTGAATGTTTTAATTTTCGTCGTCAGCCATTTTGTCGAACAGAAAAGACGCCAAATCCGACACGAGTTTCCTGCACGCTGGTTTCAAAGCAACTGATCTGCAACGCGTTTCAAACCGGTTTCAAACTAGTTGCGTCGTGTGTTGTCTCTCAAAGGCATAAACTCAAATGAAACTCAAAAGTAACTAGTAGTTGCAGTTTCGTTGCAGTTGCGTTTCACCATGTGTGCTGGGCCTAAAGCACACTAATCGGATTCGTAACGTAAACGCCTCGCCTCGGGACAAGCTCACGAACGCCGTACGGCGCGTGGTCAAGCAGTGGTCCCCGCGATTACGGCTCGCCGTACACGCGCTTACGGCTCGCCGTTCACGCGCTTACGCTTCTCCGCCCTTGCGCCTCCGCTTGCGCGACATAACATATTCGTAACATTATCTTACGGGCCATTCGTAAGCGCGGCGTCGCTCGTCTAGCTGTAGCCGAGGCGACGTATCGGAACTGTTGATCCGCTTTGGTTACGTGCTTACGTTAGTTTGACGCCTGTTTGACGGCGAGGCGAAAGGCGATACGGTGCCGATCCCTTTCCGAGTTGATAGGTCTGCTGCGTCCATTAGACGGTACTACTACTAGTACCTGTTACTACAGGTTTTCTTATAAAGTTTTCCTTCCTTTCGCGGACTTGTCATTTCCTTTTGTCGGCTCTTGCGACAACCCCTTTGGGATGAAATGGGGTGGTGACACTATGTATTTTAAATTCGTCATCTCGGACTCGGACGGAGGATTAGATGGTATTTTTATATGATATAGCATCCCGTGCCGACCGCGTTCCGAAAGCGCAGTGCTGGTATGGTAGGCCTCCCACACGGTGGACCGACTACCCTAGTTAAGGTAGCTGGAAAGCGATGGATGCCGGCGGCTCAGGACGGGCCTTTGTGGAATTCCTTGGGGGGAGGCCTATGTCCAGCAGTGGACTTCTTTTGGCTGAAATGGTCACGATAATGTTTGCTTCCTGACCATATTCTTTGACTTTGTGGTGCAATTACGACTCATTTCTACATCCATTGACACCTAAGCAGTCACTGAGGTAACCAGGACAATATTAGGTTTTTAATAAGAAACAAATTCTTACAGCTTGCCTCTACATTTATCTACCTGATCACTATGTATGCATTAGCATCAGTCATTGCCTTTGTCCTAATCAATTATAAAATGGATATATCGAAATGCGCTTATAAAATTCAGGACAGTTTTAATAGATAAATAACCCACTTTCATTGACTAAAATACGCGGTATTAACTGGTACCATCCTCTTTTTATTAATACATATATATTAAAATACTAGTATAGATCGTTCATAATTTTGGGAAAGTGCTTGAGCCACGTTATAAACTTGTATATTGTTTTCTTGTGTTACCTGAACATGGAACCGAAGACTAGCTGCGGGGAAGTGGGGCTATAACGGACCAGAGTCAGTTAAAGTTGCATTTTCTTACGCAATATAGTGTTTGAGCCACGGAGAAACTTTAATTCATTAAACATATATGCAAAACAGGTGACTTTGTTGGAGTATACGACCTGCCAAGCTACTTTTAATTAGGTGGCTCCAACACAAACGCTTCTTCGTCCTACTTCCCTCATCAGGTATGAAGTTCTGAGTTTAGGTATTTTAGGAGAGCCAGGTCTACAGTTGCATGTTCCGGTCACAAAGGAGAAGCAATGTAAAAGTTCTCAGCGTGACTCAAGCAGTTACCAAAAATGGTGTACTGTCTCTTGAGCCAATAGGAGTAGTTTAAGATCTTATCGTCTTAATATAATATCTTCTCTCGTCCTCGTACGTTACTTATGGTACAGGAAAAGTGATAAAACAAAAAAATATAGGCAATAGATTTAAAAGTTTCTTTTTACGCTTATAGACTACTGTCATCTAGTTTCTCCCGTGGCCACGACTGCTGCAAAGCATTCGAAACGTCGGGAATTAAATAATATAATATACACGCGATAAATCCGTTCAAAATTGTTTAATTTCACTAGGGTAATCGGCATTGAATAAAATACACATCGGTATAATTTTTATAATCCACTAGCAACCCGCCCCGGCTTCGCACGGGTGCAATGATGAGCCTCTAAATTTATCAGTGTTTTACTACAATATTATGGATTTATTATACATATAAACCTTCCTCTTGAATCACTCTCAATCTATAAAAAAACCGCTTCAAAATCCGTTGCGTAGTTTTAAAGATTTAAGCATATATAGGGACGGACAGACGACAGCGACTTTGTTTTATATTATGTAGTGATGATATAGCGGCTTAGCCCCCGTACGCACTAGCGGCAGGCCGCGCGGCTAGCCGCTTAGGCGGCCAGCTGCTAGTGCGTACGGGGGCTTAAGGTGCATTGGATGTTCGAAGTATGTATAAAAATACATTTCCGACATCGATCTTCATTTGTAACATAAGTAATGGCGTCGCAAATCTTGAATGAGTGAAACTTAGTAAGTACCTGACGTAACGAATTCTGATGGGTTTGATGTTTTTATTGCTCGACGAAGCGCGGTCTTTGTAATGCTCTTTGTTTTGAACGACTTTGTGTCCAGTTCATCCGTTGACGACCATAAACTGAAACATTCAGTACAAATAAGTAAAGAGATGAAAAAAATATTTTCGTCGTCTATGTATAAAAATCCTCCACTGCTACGAAGTTATGCTAAAGACTTTTTATTAAGTATTTTTTTTCTGCCTAACTGGACACTGTGACGTCAATTACCATTTCCATAGACTAAGATTAAACATTGAATAGAGAAAAAAATCGGTTTTCTGTTTATGACATTTAATTTTGTCATGTTTATGATAATCATCATCATAATAAATTGAGCCTACTTCTGGTCACAGACCTACCTAAATTCTTTAGTTTCGATAATAACTGATCCTAAGCTGACTCTTTATTATTACCGGTGATGTTCCATAACGTTTGAGGCTTATCTTATTTTGCAAAACAGTATTATTCACAAAATAATACTGTTTCCCACAAAATGGTGCCAAAACTTGAAGCTAAAGTAAAAGTACTTTTGTGCAAGCTTTGTCATTTATGGCGTGACTACGCACCACACTGAATTTTAGGCTGTTTATTTGTAACCATGTATGCAAACCTTTTAACGAATTTTCATTTTCGAAATATATTATTTTCCAGTGAGCCGTACATACCACAAAACATGACGGGATTGTCTATGGCCCTCGTAAAAGGTAGATCATCAGAAATGGATGTAGTCAGAGTCGAAACAAAATGTCAAGTGAGTATATAGCTAGCGATTCTAGACCGAATAGTTTAATGATCCATGTAGGTAATATGACACGAAGTAAGCGACACGCGCGGAACGAGTTGCATAACCATAATTTACACCTGACACATGAAATCTCTAAGTAGTTACCATTCGAATAACAGCGTCTCCATAACTTTCTCGCCTTACATATAATCGCCTCTGTCTAGACTATAATTTACTTTTTGTTTCAAACTAAATATCTTCCGGAGGAGGAAATTTCGTTAGAAGACTTGTCTTTGCCTGTAATGAAGCGTGGCAATTTTGAGAGTAGTATTCCAATAATTTCTACAATTAACTCGATCTTAGCTCGCGATCTGTGACGTAACGTCTTGGCCTCGCATTGTGAAGTTTATTCTTTCTAATTAACCTCTACTTTTAATCTACTTCTGTACTTTATTCTTGCGTTTGGGGAGCACCGAAGCCCACTGGGAATAATAAGCATAGCAGTAGCATAGGCAGATATGTGTAGAAAACTACACGAAGTGTCATCTCCAGGTCATACCGTCCCCGTAGAGCGAGAATTAAGTGAGTCTTCATAATTATGTAATTAATTTTCAACCTAAGATATCAGCAGCTTAGGTTGAAAATGGCCACACAATTTTTTAAGACTTAGTTACTTCTTCCTCTACCGAGACGATACTTAGGATCACGTTTCCGTACACGAGAAACAGTAATCTATCTAATGCCACTCAACACAATCTGCGCAATAGGCGCCATTAATCAATTCCGCGAACTAGGAATATTAATTGTATATGTTATGAGTATACCTAGTAGGTTCTAAGTGATAGCTTCCAATTGAATACGTCCCTCACAACAAACAACGCTTGAGTCGCGGATACGATTAAATAACGCAAGGCCACAAAGCTGTCTGTCACACAGAGAGACAGGTTACTTTTATATGAATATTCATATCATGCAACTAGAGCCAACGTCAATAGCGCATGTATAAGATCTTAATTTGTAACGTGTTGCCATAGAAATTGTCTACACTAACTGGCTTGAAATGGAGCCTTGAATAAATTTATGTACATATTTAATTAAAGACTGTTGTAGTTTTTTTTTTCAAATATTTTTTACTTATTTAGACATAGTAAACGTAGTTATTCGGGGAACACTCTGTCCAGTACTTTGTGGCTAAAGTTGAAGCGTATCAGTTATCTAGACTACTAATAAGTGAACGTGTATTAACGCTAACTCATTCGTGTTGTGATAAAATAAAATTACTATTGGCAATAGCGAACGAACTGTTCAACGCGGTGGTTTGAGTATGATTTCATTTGTCCACAGATAATGTTTTCTTTCTTATCCGTCGGTTGGGGCCTATTGTCGGATATCGATATCGAAAGTGAACGTCTCCGGGCGATCGGTGGCCAAAGGTTCGCGATTTGGGCTATAGCAAGACTCCTCGGCCTCAGGACGTACAAAGGTGTTGTGAGCTATGCCAAAATTAAGGATGTGAGCAATCTTCCCAAGCCAAAACAATCGCTCACCCTAACTCACAGTATTAGCCAGGACGGTTCGCTCGACTCCCCCGATGCGGAAGCGTTTATTGATTGCGACGACCACGCGGAAGTATTCACGAACGCGATCAATGGGAAGCAACACCAAAGAGTGGATTCCTGGTACTCGGTCAACTCCCGGAGGAGCGCGTTCTTCAGTACGCGCGGTTCGGAGTACCACAGCGTCACAAGCGGCGGCTCGGATCAGATGCGGTCGCCCGTGCATGCATGCATGCATGGCCCAGCTTCAAGGCTACCCTCACTGATGTCACAGTTGCCAACGCATTGGGTTCACGAGGAGGGCGAATTCGTCATGGTGCACGTGTCTTACCAGTCTTATATCGGCGAAGATATGTTCTTCGCCCCACGGTCTCGTCTCTCGGACGGGGTTATGTGGATGTTAATAATCAAAGCGGGCATTTCGCGGTCACAGCTCTTGTCTTTTCTCGTAGGTATTAGTCAAGGAGCCCATGCTGAGACCAACACAGAGTATATCAAGATGGTTCCCGTCAGTGCGTTTCGGATAGTTCCCGAAGGTACGAGTGGGTATATCACTGTGGACGGTGAACTAGTAGAGTACGGACCCGTCCAGGCGGAGGTGTTTCCAAATATAGTTAACTTATTAGTGCCAGAAGCCAAGTAATATCTGTTCTTTTTTAGTTATATAAAGAGTTACAGACTGATGCTAACAAGCAGGCCGTTACTGAGCCGATGGGAGTGCAATACGATGTGAGAATAGTTCCACGTGTATTATAAATAATAAGGTTATTGGTTGTGCGAGAACATGTAACTTATTTTGTTACTTACCAAATACGATTGCTATAGCAGTTTTATTGAAAAATTGCATTGTGATCTATGATATTGTATTAATTTAATATTTATATTGGTTCGACAAATAAGATGTGATAATATTTTTATAAGTGAATACAAATACTTGAAAAGTGATTATTTATCCGTTGATCAAATCATTTTTACATACGCTAGTGCCAAATATCTGCACTTTAAATTGTTCACGATATTCGTAAGGAATTGATTGTCACACTATGTGTTACAATTTGCTCAATCCGGAGCATACTGTTGGAATTCTACTGCTTAATAGTTATACAAATTCAATTGTTAATTTAATAAACAAAGATAATAATACAATTATTACTAAATAATAATAACTAGGCATACGAAATTGTGTAGCTATTGTAGTGGCTACATAAAATTTTGTATAATACAGGAAAATATTATGTTACATTACTAAACGGCTTTGTAAGTCATATGTATCTTCTTTAATTTATTCTAAGTTTGTTTTTATACTATATAGTATAGTTTATTTGTAATGTTATTTTAATTTGTAAGCTTGCCATGTTGTAAAACATTCCTAACTTACTTAAGTATGTTTGAGCGATATATCTATTGTATTGGAAAATATTGCATAAATTATTTAACACTTATTCATTAATTATTTAAAAGTAGTTCCGAAATATTTTCTGTCTACTGTAAAAAAAATCTAGTAATTCAATGTGTTCAAGCTTAATTTGAAATTTAAATAGTCAAAAATAATAACAATTTTGAAAAAGGCTGTTCATATTTAAAATGCATTGTATGGACAATGCTTTCTTAATTTTGACTGATGACCTTGTTTTAAAAACATATGCTG
Organism: Clostera curtula; assembly: GCA_905475355.2. Classification (NCBI taxonomy): domain Eukaryota; kingdom Metazoa; phylum Arthropoda; class Insecta; order Lepidoptera; family Notodontidae; genus Clostera; species Clostera curtula. Next base: position 14,569,383 of record FR997805.1, on the reverse strand, counting down.
TCCGTCATAACGAGAAAATGAACTTGTAGTCTCAGTAATGTAAATTTTATACTGTTAATATCTACCGCGCTCGTTTATTTCAAACCGGTCGTAAATACCCGTTTCAGTATGTAATGGTTTTTAATGACAAATTAATTTAAATTTACAATATATCAGATCACACAACTTATTGGCATCCAAGCGATAAGATGCAGAAGTATCGCGTAAAATATGAAACGTATATTATATCCTACGCTTTAATTTATCCTTTTTGGAATAGAAATTTAGCAAATTTCTTAGACATAAGTTGGGTAGTTTGGACGAAAACACTTAACAGACAGATAATCTTTTCGTGAAGTGATGTAACTTAATTTAATTGTTACTTGCCGTTTAATTTAAATATATATGCGCTCTATTTAATATTATCTGAGTCGTTGTAGTTGTTTCTGCCACTATCATAAATTACCCAAGACTGAGTTGGCCTCCTCCAAATTCATGAATGGAAATTAGCCTGTTGTCTGTGTTTTAGACGAAAAAATTTTTTATGTTCAACCTCAAACCAGTTCTGTCAAGACTGGTGTGAACTATTAATACACTGACAATGCTGTAGACAGAATGACTTGAAATTGTAACGTCTCCACGCATAGATTGTTTGACACAGTTGGTAAAATTAATTAATTTATTAATTTATATGAGTAATAATTTCTAGATTATATAACAAGGGATTTTTCGTCTGGAAACAGATTTAGTCAGGTTTTATGAATAGATAAAATCACAAAGTAAAGCTACATATTTTTAATAATATTAAGGTGTGGGCACACTGGGTTTCTAATTTAATTATTTGAATGGGTTGGGACTGTTTAACACCTAATTATAATATTTTTTTTAGCAGTATTAAAACATTACTAGCCTGATTGTTATATATACTTAGTTATTATTAATTTTCTGTGATAATCAATTTTCTGCCATAGTGCGATAAAAGTTCCCAATTTTTTAAAACAAATAAACCCCGAATATAAGCCTATTTTTGTAGAATTAATAATTAACCTAAATAAAGAATAAAATGTTGAAAGGGTAGTCTAATTCAAGTCGTGTTTAAGAAAATCCTAAATGTATACCTACAAAAAAAAACTAATAGACTAATGCTCCAACATGTATATATACCACATACTGGGTAATAAACTGATGTCTTAATTCAAGATAAGTTAGTAAATTAGGTTGGTAAAATGGCCGCAAAATTCGTTGATTGTTGACTTTGGTTTATGTCGGTTTGAGTGTTAATCGACTGTTCCGAAGAATATAGACCTATCTGCAATAATGCTTTGAGAACATTTTGAACATCATATTATATTATATATATGAAGAATAGAGTTCAAAATGGTTTCAAAACAATATTGTAGATAGGTCGTTATTCTTCGGAACAGTCGGTTTATGTGTCTCGTTGAACGAGAACGGACGCGAAACCAACACGACTGCTTGAAGCCTTGCGCGACCTTAGTTTTTGCTCAAGATTTTTGGTGTAGACTATTATAAAAAAATATTCTTGTCCAGTTATGAAGCGTGTTTCTCTAGGCTACACGATTATTGAAACCAATATTTCTAAAATGTCCAAAATAGATATATATATATATATACTAAGTATAACTAACATTTCTAGATAGTATACAAGAGATATTGGTAGCTAGGTCTATTTATCATAAAGCGACCCTACCTTTAACAACTAGGTCATTGAACACGTTAATATACCTACCTACGTAACCATAAAACATTGTATAATAGTCAGTAATATACCGACACAGATTGCGATATGCGTAATTTGCATTTTGTGCTGTTTCCTTAAAATTACAAAAGAGTTTTTTATACCTACTCAGTCTGCTGGTAAACCCTTTGTGGTGTCAATCCTTACGCAGAACGCATATTACAGAGCGCGTTCGAAGAGCTTGTTCCGTTATAAAAACTCTAATAGGCCTCGGCTATTGCTATCTAGGCATTCTATTCATCAATCGCCCGCATGCTTAAGTTCGGATTTGCATCCAGGTGTAATGCGTCGTGTGGTGACACATTAAGAATACAATGGTGTCACCGCCCCATTCTATCTTGAGGGTGTCGTAAGAGCAGACTGAAAGAAATGACGAGGCCGGTAACCGAAGAGAAGGGAAACTTGATACAAAAGCCTGTGCCAACCCGTCTGGCCGTCGAGGCACAGTAGGCCAATTACCCTCCATGTAACTGGAGGAGGCCCGACTCGGCAGTGGGTCATTTATGGGTAATAGTAGTAATAATGCCCAGTAGTGTGGCTTGGCGTCGTATGGCTATTGCAAAGCGAGGCCTAATAGCGATTCTGAACACGGGAAATCCTTATCGGACGCCTCCTGTAATGTGCGTTTAGTCAGCTTGTGTACAGCATGTAAAATATAGTAGGATAAAAGCATCTTGATCCAAAAGCGCCCTGCTGGGGGAAAGTTCGCGCATGACATCAACCAATCGCGTGGCTTGCGTATCCCGTCTCCGCTAAAGAGATCCACGAAACGACTATTGCACGGGCGGATTTTGGGTCAAGACGTTTGTTGACTACTTTAAAAGCGATAAAAGCCCACAGTTTGTTCGAGAGAAACGACCCTTTCCCAGTCTGTGGCTTAGTCTCCTGAACATATTGGCAAATAACCACTTTGGAAAAATATTCCTGTATAATATATACGCTGTTCTTAATTGAGCATTTGATTATGAACCTTAATAGATTTTCTTGGAAAATTTTAACAATTTATTGGGCTTTATGTATAAATTAATGTATATAAATTAAAGTTATTTCGTCGCGATTACTGTTTATATTCCAATAGTGAATTAACATGTTCGCGCTTTACATAAATATAGACTGTATGTATGTACCAACATTTACGTCATTTAATGATTTGGTATTAAAGGCGCGCGAGTTCATGTTCATCGGGGCCTGAATAAATAATTACATAACACATTTATTTTAATTCATAATTTGCAAAATTACCTTGGGTTACAATAAACCAAATTGACAGCTGTTGACTACATCGGTACCTAGTTATTAACGACATTACCCTAACTAATAAGGTGACATGAACTCGCTCGCCTTTAATACATACAACGTTATTCACGTTCAAATTTCTATTAAAAGCATATCTTGTCAATGGTCTTCTAAGCATTTTTTTTAATATGTGTAATATTTTTTCTGTAACAAATCATTTTTGAAATAATTTTGCCACCATTTAGTTTTTAAAACTATTTGAACATGTTTGTCAGTATTACACCCGCCTGAGATGGCTTTTGTTTTAATATGTTTTTAAAAGTAAAGAGATATATAGAAGTATTTGTTACCCTATGAGAATACTATAAAATTCGGTCCGGAAGTATTTATAAGATAAAATTATTTAGATGATGTTATGCAATTTGAAAACATTCCAGATATTGTATGTGTTTATTGGTGGGTGTAATAATTTTATAAAAACATCTTGTAAATTAATTTCCCAATTTTATGGAATTGTTCTTAATACAGTAGGTTGATAAATTGGGTGGTTGTTTTATAATAAAAAATAATGTGTATTTTCAATTTATTACAACTTGTAAATGCCTTTATATGTGCAGTATAATAGAAGAAAATATGCATGTACATAAGAAAACATTAATACACAAAACTTGGAATCAAATTATTTTTATTTTGTGATTACATTTTGATGTATCTATCTTAGTGGCAAATTACATAAACTATGCAAGATAGTGATTGTAAAATTATAATTCTAATACATATATTGCTCTTACAGCTAATAAAAATAAGAATCATTTTAAAATTTGGTATGATGGCAATTTTTAGGTTGTTCATAAAGTTGACAAACATTTCATATTGTTGTAACTTGTTCACTAAATGAACACTAATGCAAAAATAGAATATTATGTGAATTATGAATCAATAAATTTTCAATCAACAATACATTTAACTTATTAGGTACAAGATATGATTAATTTGTTAAATCTGAGTTAAAGATAACAACTTTAAAAATAGTCTTAACACTTAATAATTAATTATCTTAATTTGAGTGAGTCTAAGCTGTCAAGCAAATTTTGTACTTCAGAGTCAACCTGCTCTCTGGTACTGACTTGCTCCAGTCTCTCTCTTACTGACTCCAATTCTGCTGCATCAGCTTTTTGTATTTTCATGTACTTTAACATCATTTCCACAACCAAACATATTTCGCCAATGAGTTGTTTTGTTTCTTCAAAATGGCCAGCACCACTGGGACGCATTTGAATAAGTTTTAACTTACTTTGTGCTAGTTGGATGGGGTTCCGTCCATTTTTATCATTTGAACTAACATCAGTACCAGCATCAAGTAATTCTATAACTACGGATATATGGTTTGTGCATGCAGCAAGATGGAGAGGTGTATTACCCAATGTGTCCCTGATATTAGGATTAGCCCCATGTCTCAAGAGTGTTTTAACAACATCAACATATCCACGACAAGCAGCTAAGTGCAGTGGGCTCCGTTTATGTTCATCTGATGAATTAGGGTCAGCACCAGATGATAGAAGTTTCTCTACAAGTTCAGTATTATTTGTAGACGCAGCGAAGCGTAATTTGTGATTTCTAGACGACCAAACTGATCCGCTATACCTATATTTCAGTCTACAATGACGGGCCTTCGTTGAACACTTAATTTTGCCTACATGGTCGTGTGGTTCACTTAAAAATTCCACTGGCATTGGTTGTCCAGCTAAGTTTATTGGTATGGCTGGCGAACTGAACTCTAAAATACACTGCGAGTGGTCAAATAGTGGATTATCACTGCTCTCATTACTAGTATCTACGCCAGAATCCGCCATAACTAAAATGAAATCTTAAAAACTTAGTAAAATAGGGCCAAAGTTGTTGTGCGTGTAGGTAATCAAGATAACTTCGTAAAAAAAACAGTTTGACAGTTTGCTTGACATGGGACAGATTCGTTTGGCAAATGAATAATTCGCTTGTTCCGTTTCTTAGGGTGTTGAACTGTTAATAACATTAACATCGATATTGGGCACTAGCTAGTCCCACATAATTGATATTATAGGCTCGCGAGTTAATGTCCATCGGGGCCTAAATAAATAATTACTTATCACTTTTATATTTTGCAAAATTACCTTAGATTACAATAAACCAAATTACAGCTGTTGACTTTTATCTACTCATTACTTTACATTACTATTACTAATTAGGTCACAGCATTCTTAGCGCGCCTATAATACTATTTCCAATTATTGCAAATTGTAGAGATATGTACTTGCTTAAATTGTTGCACATTATGGAACAGGGTTTTCTGTCATGAAATAGAGGTGTACGGCGTTTTGAAGAGGTACACCTTACCAGTATTTGAGACGGGGTATGCGCAGATTGCGAAATTGATAGTCCGAAGTGAAAACACAACTAATTGGTACATATTTGTGCGCCGCTGTGTAACAGCTATACAAAAATACTACGGACAAGATATTGTGATGTTATGATGAATGTCATGTGAAATGATCAACGATCTGGAAACTTATACTGAATACTTGATAACTAATTAAAATCAATTAATAAAAAATGACACTAAATATTTCCAATATCTGTCACATCCTCATGTAAACAAATAACGTTATTATTTCTGTTAATTTAAAAACAGTTATAAAACCCATTTATAACTCAAGAACGGCTGAACCGATTTGGCTGAAAATTGGTGGGAAGGTAAGACTAGAAGACAGACATAGGATACCTGAAATGCAAAAAACGCAACTGACCTGGAATAACACAATGATTGGTACACTGCATTAGTTCAAATCTATTGACTGTGGCAAAAAGACTTAATGAACAATGGAATATACATTAAATAAATAAATAAATAAATACTCAACTCAAAGTAAATTCTCAAGGGTTAGGAAATTCTCATCCGAGGATCCCGCTGATCCCAACCCTTAGAAAGTTTCAATTTTAATTATTTCCGATCGGTCTTGCATTCGCCGTGAACATTAATGGATCACAGGACCAATCCTGGAAAGTTTGTGGTCTGAATCTAGAAAATCCATGCTTTTGCCATGGTCAATTCGATCCGTGTTTGAAAGTAATCGATCCGTGGCAATTCGATCCGTGGTAAGCGGTGTGTCGTCTTCAAAAAGGTAATTCAATGAAGAGTGGAACCCATGCACCAAAATACATGGCCAGTAAAGAATTATTATACCTGATTATTTTTTATTTATATTTATTATCCTAATAAAAAATTGAAATTAAAAAATCCAAAATCTGCTCATTTACTGCAATTAAGGCGGAAGTAGGAACAAAGTTCGCCGGGTCAGCTAGTTTCAAATAAAAGTGAGGTGGGTGAAATAACATACATACTATATAGATATGATAATACTATTATGAAATTTGTCGCTACAAAATAAATGTCTCCGTGTGTGGACATCTACTTTTGATATATGTAGAATTATCATTATCGCACACAAGTGGGACATACATAACTCATCACTATTCGAATCCTGTATGACTGGAGTCTTTCTGTCTCTAATTGACCGTCTGACTGACGGCAGACGGACCTGACTGACATGACAGTTTACATCAGACAGGTGTGTGACAGATAATTCGGCCTCGGAAGGTTTTTTGGGACGTTATTTTTATCAATAAATACTGCGTAAATTATAAATAAAAAAATGCAACAATTAACAGTATTCATGGTAAGTTAAAGAAACTTATACTACGGTTAAAATTCTACTTTAATTCAGATCTTAACCTATAACATTTTGCCGATAGGATATAGAAAGTTCACGTTCTTTTATCGACGAATTGTATTCGTCGGAAGGGCCAAAAGTTGTTGAGGCTCTGGTCATGTTGAAGAACTCCGTTATCGGCAGCAATAGACAAAAAAGTTCGGTCATACAGCAAGGGGTTGTTTCACGGTTACTGCAGCTCATATCCGACGAAACTCTTGACCCGAACATAAGGCTGGAGGCAACTATAACTATTGGTAAGTGTTGTTATTGAACTTTTTGCTTGAAAACCTTTATGTTCGCAAATCAGGCACTTTGTGGGCCATAGCTCGAATTATTTATGTTGTACCTATAGTATTAGAGTACTATTTAGCAAGGTACCTTAATAAGTCTATAAAAAAAAAGGTACCTTGATATTTAGTAAATTACCACTTAATATACTAGAGATTCCGGATCCATTCATGGTCCATCACTATTTCAGGGGACTAATCCTCTCATCATGTTACAAATTCTATGCAACATATCTGTAAGGTGATCTATTTATTGTCATCTGTGAAATTCTCAGTAATATTAGCTCTGTTTAGGTTTAAACTTAACATTTATCTATTTAGAGTAGGCTTGCCCACTTTTAAAATTCCTTGCCAGCTATTTCCAAATATTTACGAATTTCAGGTGGTGCCATAAGTAGAATACATAGTATCACCACCTCTTTCTTTCCTGAATTTATCATAAGAGCCGATTAAAGCAAAAGTGATGATAGAAAAACTATCCACACCAGAAGGAATACTTAAAATTAATCTGTGCCAAATCTTCAGAATGTTGAATGTCTTAGTCTGTGTGGTGACTGATTTAGAATACATAGTGTCACCACCCCATTTCATCCTGAGGGTGTCGTAAGAGCCGACAGACGGAAATAGCAAGGCCAAAATCTAGTTGCAAGAGAAGGAAAACTTGATACAAAAGCCTGTGCCAACCTGTCTGGCCAGCGTGGCCCAGTAGTCTAATTACCCTCCATGTAATTGGAGGAGGCCCGACTCAACAGTGGGTCATCTTTAAGCTGAGTAGTAGTAACGTCTTAGAACCTCTTTTATAATAATATTGGGGTTACTCTTTTCTTTTGGTGTACAGGTTCATTAGCAAAGGGCACCCCCGAGAATGTCAGTGCACTGGTAGAGCAACAAGCAGCAGCAGTACTAGTGGAGTTGCTAAAGACAGTGCCGGTGGACTCAAAGCTGGTGGAAGCAGCTCTCTGTGCCTTAAGAAGTGTCTTCCTACATCAACCGGCCCCTATTAGTGCATTGCCGGCCGATATGAGGCTATTGACGAAATTGACAAGTAAGATATAGGCACTTTATCTGCATAGATTTTGAATCAATGTTCTCTTATCTGATGTACAATAGCCGCCTGATGGTGTCCCAATTACCCAGGATATCCTCTGATAGTCTCTTGTAACATGGCTTTTACAAAAAAAGACAAGCCCACCGGTCTTATCGGTTGGTGCGCGTTCCGACCTGGTAGTAGTATTATAAAAATGATGTAACCGCTTAAGATTATGGATGCTATAATTGATTTATACAATAAAGTATTTTTCTATTCTATTATATTCTTGCCACCCGCCGCTGGCAACCCGCCGTTGGGGCGCCACAATTGACTGTTACGCGAACCTGTGGCGTTCAAGACGTAAGACGGTACACCACTAAGGCTTATATGAAACCAGAAAAGGCGGTAAGCTTGAACGCCACTTGATATAAGAAAAAGAAATGTGTCCCCAGAAATAGCTCGCGATGGGTCTCCAACAGCACGAGCGTGCGTCGTACGTATCCTGTCCATATGGTGCTGTAGTTCAGTGGAACAAGAAGCCCTCTGTGCGGCAGGAGCCTGCGCGGCGGTGGCAGCTTTGCTGGTGACTCCACCGGCTCTTGCAACCACTGCGGCGTCACCGGCCCTCCCAGCCTTAGACTTATTAGCAGCGATGTGCTTCGAGAGCTCCAATGTGTCACAAGTAGCTTTAAATACTAGGTAAGTGTGACAGAAGACAGCGTAGTGGACTGGGGTGGACAGATGATGATGATGAAGTGTGTAACCACATTATTCCCGGCAGGGATTCAGGTTTTGCAATTGAATAGCTTAGTGTTTCAAGTTCTTACTAAGAAATGTTCATTTCATGAAGTGATGACTTTAATATCCTATACATAACTTCTTTTTTTATATTGTGACTTATATAATATCGTTTCTGTATAGGAAGAATTAACAAAGTCTTAAAAAGTATTTGGCCATTTTCAACCTAAGTCGTGATACCTGAGGTCGAAATTTAACTACATATTTTTAGAGACTTACTTATTTCTTGCTCTACGGGGACGATATGTGTATTGTTTGAATTAGTTTTGATTGAAATACGAGTTGGTAGGCACAGAATACATTCAACATAAGAAATATCATTTTGAAGACTTTCAGGATATTAAAAGAGAATCGAAAAGAAATTGTAATATTAACACAGTAGACATGTTTACTATGAAACTGCTGCTTCGACCGCGTGTTTACCGCAAATGTGCCGCTCTCCAGAGGCATTTGCTCTCAGTCTGGGTGTCATTTGTGTTTATGAATTACATGTTTGTAAACTACCCACCCGATACAGGTTAGGTATACCTAGTGTAGGGGTTTCGTGAAAAAAAAACAACAATAAACATACAATGTGACTTGCAGAACGAAACATATTATAACCAGCCATATCCATTGTATTTCATTTACCACGCCCAGAAATTCAAAATATGTGGGATGTCGTTATGTGTGGTTATTGAAATTCATATTTGCAACTCGCAAATCTTAAAACAATAATCTTTAAAGAGGCGTTCGTTCGGTCTTGACCTTTGAGCACTAGTTATTTATAATGTTACTTTGTGCATGAGTAAATGTTTGATAATAATTCGCATGCGTAACTAATTACTAAAACACTGAATTGTGTCACGTGTAGTTTAAGGAGCTACTTCTTTTTTTATAATCAAAATTGGCAATTATCTATAAGCCCGAACTATTACCATGCTAGAATATATAGTGTCTCCATCCCATTCTATCCTGACGGTGTCTTAAGAGCCGACAAAGAAAATGATAAGGCCGTTAACCTATAAATAATAATAAATATCGTCCCAAGCGAAGCAACTTAATGCTTGTGTTATGGTAACGAGATGGATGATAAACTACTTATATACATCTTTTTTTTTTTTGTAAATACATACATATTATAGATAGAAAACACCCAGACCCGGAACAAATACTTGTAGGTCGTACAAATATTTCTTCCGTGCGGGAATCGAACTCGCGACATGCTGCGCAGCAGTTGATCGCTCAACCACTGCGCCAACCGTGTCGTCAACCTAGCCACAAGAGGTGGAAAACTTGATACGAAACCCTGTGCCAACCGGTCTGGCCAGCGTGGCATAGTAGGCTAATTAAACTGCATGTAATTGGAGGAGGCCTGCCTCAGCAGTGGGTAATTATGGGCTGAATAGTACGAGAAGCTCCAAACTACTACTACTACTAAGACCATACATGGCTCACTACTGAGTTTGGCCATTACATGGAACGTAATTACCCTAATGACAAGACGAGTTGGCTCAGGGATTCGTATCCATTTTTCCTTCTTTTGCCGTAGGGTTTTCTTCCTTCTCACTTCCTTTTGTCGGCTCTTACGACACCCTCAGGATGAAATATGGTGGTGACACTGTGTATTCTGTCACCACACGGGCAACTCCAAACAGTAAACGAATTTAAACTAAAAAAGCGAGAAAAAGTTGGCACACGCGCATCGTAGTCCTATCGCTCTGTAAATTACGAGATACATAATGTGTTAGAGAGAGATAGAGAGAGGGATAGATTATAGTTGCCTAAAAAAGTCCTTTTAATAAGTAAAATGTATCTGAACTGTCTGTCGTAGGCATGGTGATAAAACAATACCGGAGTTGTTGATGTCACTGGTATCCCGAGACAAGCCTTTGCCCGTGGCGATGGGTGCAGCGCGATGTCTCACCTTCATGCACAGAGCTGGTGCGCTACCCGCTGAGGATAACCGGTAAGACATACAGGATGAAATCTTTCTTTGATTACCTATTTTGGCAATAGCAATCAACGAAACACTTACAACGAGACATTATATCGCTGAATTTGATCCTTATTTAAAACACGGGGGTAATATTCGAGTTTTCAAAAATCTTATGTTGCACTTTTCGTTTTCATCAGTATCGGGTTCGGCCACTTAGAGTTTTTTACATAATAAATAAACTACATACATACAACGGCCGAATACACACATTTACATATTGTCCGTAATTGGGCGATCACAACGAGTGGACATGTGTGTGTCTTGTTCCTCCAGCCAAACGTCCAATCACAATCAGCTGTTATTCCGCGCTTGAACCGATTTATAAGTGTCAAGTGTATGTGTGTCAAGTATGCTTGCTCGAAGCTGCTAATGGAAGCTGTTTATAAATAAATTACCGATGTCGAATTTCACTTTTGACTGAGCTATAAGCCACCAATATAGCTCGGACAATTAGCCGACTGAAGTGGCAGTGGGCTTGTTATATCTGTAGGAGAATCTTTGGGTTAGACGAATTCTTGAGTGGACACCGCGATTCAAGAAGCGTAGTGTACGACTCTCCTCCGCTAGACGGTGCGGTGCGCTGATTTGTGAAAGGTTGCGAGCACCTGGACGCTGAGGTCAGGGCGTTCTTTGTGGCTAGTCTATGGACATAGACTAGAGCGGGCTGATGTTGGTGATGGCATGTAATTTCTTTCACTAATCTGTCAGAGTTGTTTGTACCACCATCATTGTAACCCTTTTATTTAAAAGAGCAACCATGCAGTTTCTTGGCAACCATGGCTATTTTTCTGTGCAATGGCATTCCAAACCGGTAATAGACTTTTTTTTTTAACGAAACCATGTTCATCTCGCCAATTTACATTAAAGTGTTATCTATCTATCTATTTATAACCTGTATCGCGGGGGCAGTTTACAAACATATAGTTCACGAACACAAATGACACCCAGACTCAGAGTAACTCTCGACCAACGAGGCAGTCAGTTTGTAAATGTTAAAAAAATTTGTATTATTTGACAATTTGAAAGCATTCATAATTTATTCAAATAAAATACATTTTGCTTTTGATGAATATGTATACTTTATACTACGGTATCAATAATGTCTACTTTATCTACAGGAATGTATGTCGTGATCTTTCACGTCGTTGAGACGGTTTAGGGTTTAGAAATAGTAGTGTTAACAACCGCAGTTTCGTAAGAGGCGATCGTAAAAGAAAACGGCCATAATGGGGAATTCTGATTTTTGCTGCAGGGTTGTGTTTGGTGCTCTACCGTGCTTGGCCCGTTTATGCACAAAGGAAATGCCAGAGGATATCAGAGCTACCGCTGCGGAAACACTAGCGTACTTAGCAGAGGTATGCTCTACGGTTGATTGAAGTAAGACCTGCATTTATGTTGATGGACTCTGTTTGATATAACTGTTGTTAATGTAGCGCTCGAGAGTCAATGACCAACGACATAGCTAAACGGCTGCAACTTCTCCACTTCATTCATTTAATTAAACAAGCAATATTTTCTCACTTCTATGATTGACGGGCAAACCTTTTAGATTAATTTCTACATTCATGGGTAAATGTTTTAACGGATTTTGATTGTGTTATTTTAATTAAACTTAGGGTTTTAGACACTGCAGTAGATACTCGATCAAAAGCCGTTGAGACATTAACCCTGAGGCATAATTTATTCACTTAGTTAAACGTGCAAACCTTCTCCACTTTATTCCCATAATTAAATTAGTAAATTCATTCTTCAAGTGGTTTTTCCACTTTAGCCATGCAAGTGAATGAAGTGTTCACTTGCATGGGTAAAGTGGAAAAACACTTTATTGGTAATCTCTAATTACAGGTTGACACATCACTCCAAAGGCTAGCTGCAATATCAAATCATTTGATGAGTTCCCTCGCAGACATCGTGTCCTGTCAGTCGTCGGGGGCGAAGCAGGGTGCCTTCAAATGCTTCGCGTCTCTTGGCGCCAACGATGAGGACATTCGGAAGAGGATAATTGAGACACACGGTCTGATGGTCCATGTTGTGAACGGAATGAATAATAGTGAACCTTCTGTGAGTAGTAATAGACTCTTCTCTTGGCCGGCTATTGTTTTTCTTTCTACAGGGTAATTTTCGAAAAAGTGGCCATATTGATACAATCGATTTAGAATAGATTTCATCATCATTTCAGCCAAAATACGTCCACTGTTGGACATAGGCCGCCCAAGGACGTATTAAATTCTTATTTTGTTCGGTAAAAGAAAACAATGCTTTTATGTTTCGCATTATATTTTTGTTTCATACACGTACAAATAGCTAGGAAATAAATGATTTACACAACATTTACACATTTCAATTCCCGTCATCCACAATATTTTTTCTTAACATTTTAAGCAAATTATGGAATTCGGCAGTACTTTTAATAATAATGCGTTTTATTTGAACTAAGGAGATGTTGAGAAAATCACTCTGTACCCAATGTTTAGGAGTGTAAACTGGCGGCTAGTATGTGATAAGTTATAGACAATATAACTAGTCTATGAAACACTTTCAAATTATTCTCGATCGATTCTTTAGTTGTGTCCAGGATGGTATATTTAATGACTGAAAGGGTAGTACTAGTTCACGCACCTAGCTGGTACTAGTATTGTGGCAGATCCACAGTGGAATATTTATAAACAAATCACGTTATTTTTGCATTTTTGAAATGTCAGTTGATAAAATATTGCGTTTGACGTTTCTTGTCAGATTTTATTCAATTAATCAAAATTACATTAAATTGAGTGTTCGCTTTCAACTATGGATAAATTCGAAACACGAGATTCAAAATCGCGTAAACGCGGCGAAATGCAGAATATACGTTTTATTAAAAATGTTCATTTTTGTTTTAGGTTCGATTAGCTGCGGTGCGTTGTTTACACTCGTTATCAAGATCTGTTCAACAATTACGGACGACATTTCAGGTAGGGACACTCACTCTTTTTTTTCCACCTTGTACAGTACAATATAAAGATATTTAATGACTAACACGATAATGTTAATTACGAAGTATTCAGTTTTAGTTTTCCACTCAAGTGCATCTTTCAGTGATGATATACATAGGAGATTTTCATAACTCGTGCATGTATATCGCTTGCATTATAAAATTTGTAAACATTTTTTCAATTTTTTCGACATCAAAATACTGATCTCAGTTTTTAGTTAAATGAGATAACACATAACAATAATCGGACCAATACAAATATTGAATGGTGATAAAATTTAGAGTTCACGTTGAAGTGTTTGCTATTCGACTATGTGCCATGTGATTATGCACATAAGGTTCAACCTCTGTTGTAGAATTGGCCCCGCGGGTGGCGGGCGACGTGGGTATGTGGCCCGCCAACTTGTCTTAGAGTGTTACCGAATGAAAAAATATCTGTTTAAAACATAACATGTCTAACTCTGATGACTTTGGATGTAAGGTGTTCGATGTGTTTTCTAAAAATAATTTTGTGATAAACGTAATCTATTGCATAATTATTTTCATATAACCTCTTTTATTAAACTAGCGATCTAATTACAAGTTTTGATAATAGTTAAAACGTTTCGATAACACGTCGGTTGTTATGTTACTTGTGTGTCGTTTGTACTTCGGCCCCTGTCGGATCTTTTCGGCTTCGTTTTAACATTGATCGTAGTTGTTTTATACGTGTGTTAGCGAATGATTGTATTTTCGTATACTAATGCTTTAAGCTTAATAGTTTTCACGAGTATCTAGGCCGTGGCCGGTCGCAAATGGAGTATTTTCATGCAGGGTTTCAAGAACGTTTTTTACTGTCGCTGAGTTTATAAAAACCCTTACCCTTATCGTGACTTTCTTTTTCTTAAATCAACGCAACGCACATATGATGCATTTAAATAAACGGTACAGTGTACTAAGGGTCGATTCACATCTGACGGAAAATGCGTAGCGTATTTTCGGTCGCGTAACGTCAAAACAGACAATGTATGACGCTGTACGCTCGACGCACTAACGCATCATCGGTTAGGTGTGAAAGGTTGAATTTTTTATCATACATTTGTCTGTTTTGGCGTTACGCGACCGATCATACGCGACGCATTTTCCGTCAGATGTGATCCGACCCTTAGTGGCGATCTTTAGGGTCGCCACATTTCATTGCAATAGCGGATACATTGATAGATATTTGTTTTTTTAGGACCATGCTGTGTGGAAACCGCTTATGCAACTGTTGGCTGAATCTCCAGGAACTGAATTGCTTACCGTAGGCTCATCGACGCTTTGCAACCTACTTCTAGAATTTTCTCCGGCGAAGGAGCCTATGCTGGACCAAGGTACGTGTAGGTACGATACCGCTTCATCATCTAATTGATACTCGTATTTTACGTAAACAAACACATTTTCTTGTTTTATTAGCAGTGATCGGAATAGGCAGATTGAATTTACCGGGATTTTTTCCATTTCCCGGTGAAACATTGTTATTATTTATTATTATTTAGATATAAATCCAGGGTCTATACTATTAAAAGGCGTTTAAATGAACCCAAAAATCAGACTACCTACTGGCAAGATAATGTAATGTAAACTTGATACAAACCTTGTGCCAGGGTGACGCAGTAGGCTAATCTCCCTCGATGCAATCGGATTGTTGGCCCTTCTAGGTTATGTATGGGCTGAAATGAAAATTCTAACTCATAATACATATATGTATCTAATTTTACAAGTAAAATTTAGTTTTATTTTTCAGACAGACTAGTTTGACAGCCATTCATATTTATGTACGTGAATTTATTTGCAGGTGCTGTAGAAATGTTGTGTAGTTTGACGAAACGGCCCGAAGCAGCGTTGAGGCTTAACGGGATATGGGCTCTAATGAATATGGCTTTTCAGGTAACTATTGGTGTGAATGAAACTGCCCCTCTGTCAGTGCCGGATTAAGCAAGCGCGGGGCCCGTAGCAAATTTCTTTCAAAGAGCCCTTGATCTGTTATGGGTTCATAAGTGACGACACGGTTAGCGCTGTGGTTGAGCGATCGAATGCTGCGCAGCATGTCGCGGGTTCGATCCCCGCACGGAAGAAATATTTGTACGACCTACAAGTATTTGTTCCGGGTCTGGGTGTTTTCTATCTATAACATGTATGTATTTACAAAAAGAAAATGTACATAAGTAGTTTATCATCCATCTCGTTACCATAACACAAGCATTTAGTTGCTTAGCTTGGGACGAGATGGCGTTGTGTGAAATGTCCAATGATATTTATTTATATTTATTTATCACTACATAGTATAAAACAAAGTCGCATTCTTCTGTCCGTCCCTATGTATGCATAAATCTTTAAAACTACGCAAAGGATTTTGAAGCAGTTTTTTTTAATAGATAGAGCAATTCAAGAGGAAGGTTTATAGGTATAATATAATTGCACCCGTGCGAAGCCGGGGCGGGTCGCTAGTTAAGTATAAAGTCCTCAAAATACAATTCAATAGTCAATACGTTTATTTGCTATCTATAGGTTACAATGTTGTGGGTAATGAATACATACCACATCTTAATAAGTTTCACTCAAAAAATTACTCTCAGGCAGAGATGTGTGGGTTTAAATATGCGGGGCCCCCTTTCGCGTGGGGCCCGTAGCAATTGCTAATCTTGCTACGTGGTTAATTCAGCACCGCCCTCTGTGGGACTACGGTAGCACACAAGATTTGCTTCAAGTATTGATGTGTCTGGCCCACCACCAGGCCGAACAGAAGGTGAAGCAACGCATCCTGTGCTGCCTCGGCACGGAGCAGATGTTCCGCTTGCTCGGCGACAGCGACACTCGAGTCATAATGAAGACGCTGGGCCTACTGCGGAATCTGCTGTCAACTAGGAACCACATTGACGCCATCATGAGCGAATACTCTTCGCAAGTTATGCAGGTATATTTAATCATATTCATTTTTCGATATAATTTAAGTGGAAAATAAAAAACCTATTTTTTTTCAAAAATCGAATTTGTATATACTCCCCAAATTCATTTGAGTGTCTTAGTAACTTTGTGGATCCCTTATAGTTTATGGTATGGCTATGTAGACCCAGTTAAAAAAGTTATTAATTTCCCGATAATTAGATAACTATTAGTTTTACGGTCAGTCGACAATACAGCCTAATACTTACTAGCTGCTGCCTCCTATATAAAGTAGCCATTTTAATATAATGTCTAATATATAAAATTCTCGTGTCACATTTTTGTTGTCAACCCCCTCCGAAATGGCTCCACCGATTTTGATTAAATTTTATATCCACATTTGGTAGGTCTGCGAGTCAGACAACATCTATTTTTCATCACCCTAAATGTTAAGGGGGTCCAACACAAAATGTTTGTTTTTACATTTTAGATATTTATTTTTGTTTTTACTTTTCTATGATACAGCATACAAAAATACATACAACCCTAAATTTTCACCCCTCTACATTCTACCCCTATGTTTTAAACGTCTGCGGGGTCTGCAAGTACCATATAATAATTTACAAATAGCTGGTTATGAACGAATTAACTTTAGTAGTTTAATCAATTACTGAATACTTCATTTGTATTTATTCGCGTTGGACACCCAAATGAAATTTACCCTGTTTTAAAGTTAATTCTCAGACCCTAGTCTCTGTCAGTCTCTGTCCTAATTGACCGTATTTACGCGAATCGGCAAGCGTAGCGTAGGACGGCCCTCTGCTAGATGGAGCAACGATCTGCGAAAGGTAGCGGCAGCAGCTGGATGCGTCAAGCTGAAGACAGGACGCTATGGCGCTCTTTAGGAGAGGCCTATGTCCAGCAGTGGACTAATGTGGGCTGATGATGCAAAATGGAACCATAAGACAAGTGCGTGTTTGTTGGGTGGTTCCTTTTTGCATAAATACGGACAATTATGCACGGTTGGCGCAGTGGTTGTGCGATCGACTGCTGCGCAGCATGTCGCGGGTTCGATTCCCCGCACGGAAGAAATATTTGTACGACCTACAAGTATTAAAGACTTGTAGGTCGTACAAATATTTCTTCTTCGAAACAAATTTTGTTCCGGGTCTGGGTGTTTTCTATATAAAATATGCATGTATTTACAAAAAAATATGTATGTAAGTAGTTTATCCATCTCGTTACCATAACACAAGCATTAAGTTGCTTAGCTTGGGACGAGATGGCGTTGTGTGAAATGTCAAATGATATTTATTTATTATTATTATTTACTTGTTGCAGGCAGTTATAGTGGTGCTAGAGGGCTCGTACCCAGCAGAAGTGAAGGAGCAGGCGCTTTGTATATTAGGGAATATCGGCGACGGCGAAAAGGCTAAGGACCTCATCATGGCCAACGAGGACGTGCTTAGGAAATTAGTGGACTACCTGGTATGATCATAGTCATATTTAAATATAAGCTTAAGTTTCCGCGTGGTGATGGGTTTAGATTATATAGTGTCGCCACCCCATTTCATCCTGTGGGTGTCGTAAGAGCCGACAAAAGGAAATGATAAGGCCAAAACCTAGAATACTCTTTATTGTACACCAATAATAAAAAGGTTAACATGGCATCAGATAAATACAAAAAAGAAATGTACAATGGGCGGTCTTGTCCCATTAGGCGATTTCTTCCAGACAACTTTCCACATCCTAGCCGAAAGAAAACGAAAACTGGATATGATACCTTATTTACAAAAAAAAATAATTATATAAGTAATTTATCATCCATCTCGTTACCATAACATAAGCATTAAGTTGCTTAGCTTGGGACGAGATGGCGTTGTGTGAAATGTCCAAGGATATTTATTTATTAATTTAAATGAAAAATGGACCGTCTGATGATGGATTTAGAATACGCAATATCACCAACCTATACCACCACCAGTTGCAAGAGGAGTTGCTTGCGGTTAGGGATGTATGATATGGAGGACCGCTCAAACTAGAGTTGTTCGATTGGGGAGGGGCTTTTCTACTGCAATGGGGGCAAACCTGTAATGGTAGTATTAAGTTAGATAAATAAATAAATAAATATAAACCTTACAGAATCTATCTATCAGCCAAATAAGTCCACTGCTAAACCTACGTGTGACTCCCCCATGAATAGACTTTTATAAGGTCTTCCGTCCACCCTAGTCAGGCCACACTTCGTTTTTCTCAATGTGGACCTCAATCCAGGATTTTGTTAAAACGGCCTACGGACCTGATAATTGCCACTTCCACTGTGCATCTTGAACCGTCCTGTCCTTTTGCAGCAGTGCTAAAATCAGGGCGACAATGTGATACGGCTTTGATAAAAAAAGTGTTGTTTTTTTCGGTACAGGCCCATCCCGAAAGCAAGTTACAAGAGGCGGCATTGTTCGTGGCAGCGAATTTAGTATGGCGCGGGGAAGCAGGCGCGGCCGCGAGGCAAGCGAGGCTCGCGGAGCTTGGCGTCCTTCGGGCGCTCAAACTGCTCAGGGCGCGACACGACGCCGCCCATCTGCATGACAAGTCAGTGGTTTAGGTCATCCTACAGCATGTACTTTGCGGTGGTGAGAGGCATGTGTGCTTTAAGATCCATTAGAGCCATACCCACTACGGAGTCGGGCCTCCTCCATGTTTTCTACTACTACTCAGCCCATAAATAACCCACTGCTGAGTTGGGCCACCTCCAGTTACTGCAATGAGCCTACTGTGCCACGCTGGCCAGACGAGTCTGCACAGGGTTTCGTGTCAAGTTTTCCTTCTCTTGCGGCTAAGGGGCTGACCATTAATCACGTGAGGTTCGAAATGGGGGGGGGAGGCATCCGGCAAAAATCACGAAATATCACAAGGAGGGGGGGGGGGGGGGTATAGTAAGATATCACGTGTATTTATTTTTTCGTCGAACGCGTGGTTTTTAAGTGTAAGAGCCTTTGAGTGTAAGATTCTTTGTAGGTACTAAAAAATACACGTGATTTTTTATGGGGGGAGGGGGAGTCTTAAACCACACCATGTATCACCAAGGGGGAGGGAGGGGTTAAAAAATGATTAAAAAAACATCACGTGATTAATGGACACCCCCTAAGTGGTCTGCCTCTTGCCTTCCTGTAGTCCGTTCTTACGACACTCAGAATGGGTTGAAAAAAGAAACTAGCGCCCAGCCTAATTGGTTTTTGTAGTTATCTAATGTGTGACAGTAGTACTCGTAAAAATAACCGACTCATTACTTTCAGAGTGAAGACTGCCCTGGCGCAGTTCAACGAGTTCACATAATATCACCGGAGCCACAAGCGCAAGCGGGCGCGCAGAAAGTGACTCTCATTAGTGTAGTGTGGCTTGTGATTCATTTGACGATTACGGTGTCTAATTTTAGGCGGGCAACACTAGGTGCAACATCTTAATAAGGATAAAAAAAAAACATTTAAAATTTGAACTTGGAACTTGAAAAATGAAAACAATTACAACCATCGAAACCGTTGACGCTGTTGATAGTCAATATATTCCGATATTGATTAAAACCTCTAAAGTGGCGCTCTACTCCATGGTCGTCTATGGACGTTTGCGACAGTGGACGTTTTACTGAAGCGCGTTCGACCGTGTATAAAGTGACACCATGAGGTTGGCAGCGAAAAAAGATACGGAAATACCACACAAGGGTGGTATACAGTCAGCGTCAAAAGTATTTTAGTTGAGCTGTCTAACTTAACATAACTTCCATGTCGGACAGTATTTTGTGATGCCTGCGCATTCAGAATTGCCTGACTATTAGACCTCTGCATATTTCGTATTTGATTTCTCATGAGGCTGGGTCCGCAGACACTCTACCAAGAAGCATAATATACGATCAGTCCACTGCGATTTTCCGAAGTTTCCTTCAATTTCTGTCGAATTATTGTTGACAATAAAAATGACAGACTATTCGGATTTTTTAAACGATGTGTATCTTTAGGGTTAGCTCCCACCAGCGGAGTGGCGGCGAAGAGGCTATTTCAGTATCAATTTAGAATTAATTTTAATTAGAATACGCTCGCCGCGCGTCTCTCGCAGTCATTGTATTTCGTTGTACCAAATACAGTTGTATTCTGAAGCGCTTTAGGTTGAATTTAAATTGTTACTGAAAAAGCCTCTTCGCCGCCACTCCGCCCGTCGGCGCTGACCTTTACACATATGACTATTAATTTTGCTACCTTGGTTTTGTCCAGTTTTGGATGTTGACTCTACTACCCTATGGTGGTAGCGACACACCGCTGTTTTAGTGGTAATGAAACCGGAAATTAGGGAATCTAGAAATTGTGTTCTGTTTTAAGGGTATTAAGGTTGCAACTAGGTTTGTCAGTCTATCTATCAAGTCATAACATTGCGATATTAGAGCTACGACTAGGCATAAGTATTTAATTGTAAATATTAATTAAGTTTTCGAATGTCGGACTACGTGCGCAATGAGTTGAGTATGCAATATTTGAAACTAAATCTCACCCACGGATTCAAACATTGGTAATATCCTGGTCTCGGCCTGAACCACTGCTGAGCCGGGATTCCTTCGATAGCGTGAAGAAAAATTAGCCAATGTGCCACGCTGGCCAGACGAGTTGACGTAACAAGGTTCGATTCCCGCACGGAAGAAATATTTGTACGACCTACAAGTATTTGTTTCGTATCTGGGTGTTTCCTATCTATAATATGTATGTATTTACAAAAAAAAGTATATATAAGTAGTTTATCACCCATCTCGTTACCATAACACAAGCATTAAGTTGCTTAGCTTGGGACGAGATGGCGTTGTGTGAAATGTCCAAGGATATTTTTATTCTTATTTCCTTCTCTTACATCTAGATTTTTCTGTGTTATTTCCTTTAGTCTGCTCTTACGACATTGGCACTGCCAAGTGTGGCACAGTAAGCTAGTTATCCTCCATGTAATAGGAGGAGGTCCGACTCAACAGTGGGTCATTTATGATCTGAGTAGTAGTTTACAGTAGTAGTAAACATCATCATCATCATGTCAGCTAAAAGAAGTCCACTGCTGAACGTAGGCCTCCCACAAGGATTTCCATAAAGGCCGGTTCCGAGTCGCTCGTATCCGTCGAATTTCGGCGACCTTAACCAGGTTGTCTGTCTACCGAGTGGGGACCAGCTCTGCGCGTGATCGCCACTCTAGGGCGATCTAAACATACCAACCTTTAAAACTATTTCACTATGGTGTCAAAACGCGGTTGTGCTAAACACTTTGTGTCTCTATTATTATATCTCTTCACACATTGCGCACGTATCCAGTTGTTATCTCGACGGGGAGTTGCTGTACATTATTTATTGTAATTTATCATGTTTACCTCATCGCTGTAATTTTATAACTGCTCTTCGTGTAACCCCAACAATTGTACGTTTACGGCCGAAAAAGTGGCTTATCTCTGGGATCAAATGTTTTATGCGAGGTATAGCATAATATAAAATACATATTTGTATTAGTATCCATCAATAATTTATGCTCTCTGTATTAACACAATTGCACTTTTTGTCACCGTCAATATGAGAAGTTTTATAAGAAAAAGAAGAAATACATAAAGGCGACGCCTACCTATAATAAACGTACATTACCAATAACATAATAGGGAACGTACCCATATTACGTGACCATTTTATTTTTACAATGCTCCCACAAAGCGTTCCTCGATTTATAAGGTATAAAAGGTTATAAATATTTTTTGCAAGCAGAAAGCAATCAATTACGGAGTTGGTACTGCTTTACGCATACTTACTGCAAACTGCTAGTTTTTAGCTAAACCCTGTGCAATATTTGAATATACTTCGAAAAAGTACTAAATTTCCTATATGATAATGACTACTTAACGAAAATTTAAGACCCTCTTTCGATCAAACGTGATATTTTGAAGAGCTCTTATATGGGTCACGTAGCTTAGGTACGTTCCCTAATATTGACCTAATATGTGCTTTTTATACTAAGTAATATCGTAGTGTGGGACGGCCCTCTGCTAGATGGAGCGACGATCTGCGAAAGGTTGCCGGCAGCAGCTGGATGCGTCAAGGTGAAGACAGGACGCTATGGCGCTCTTTAGGGGAGGCCTATGTCCAGCAGTGGACTAATGTGGGCTGATGATGATATCTGCCACGTCTAAGTTATGGGTAGAGACATGCGTGTCTCTTGGACGAACTCGGATTACCGTCTAAACCGAGTTTAGTGGATAGCTACGAGGGAACACTTCAGTGTCCCGCACTAAGAAAATTCCGCGCTCACGCCGCTCATGCATATTCTATATCGTCTCAATAAATACCAAAATAATGACTCACAATCAATGCAAGCAAGTCTCGTTGAAACTGTATGAAATTTCCTTATTGGTCTACGGCTTACATGTGCCGCCTTTAGATCACGGGTTTGATTCCAAAGTCGGGCAAGTGTCTTCGTGGAAACCAGAGGCTCATGTTCTAAGTCTGTGTCTGTCATTTGTGTTCGTGAATGACTTTTATATAATCAGCCCCCGCGATACAGGTGGTTGAGTAAAGGTGGGGTTCGGTTTATGATAGAATAAAAAAATATAGGTAACTAGTGGCCGCCCCGGCTTCGCCCGTGCAAAGCGGGGGTAGGTTATACATATAAACCTTCCCCTTGAATCACTATCTATTAAAAAAAACCGCTTCAAAATCCGTTGCGTAGTTTTAAAGATTTATGCATACATAGGGACGGACAGAAGAATGCGACTTTGTTTTATACTATGTAGTGATGTTACCGCCAGTTTTTTTGGCCGACCGTACATTTGTAGTATACATTTCTGAACGACGCGACGGCGGTGCTATCCCCTCGTGCAAACGATATTATTGTGTATCTAACTAATCGTAGTGTAACTACAAATTAGTGTAATTATTTAGATGTTAATTTATGCCAACAATTTCTATAAGCGTTTGTGTAAGCGATCATGTTAAGCGGTGCTGTGCCGGTTACATTATATGTGATGGTCCTATATATACCTTACTACTACCTACTACTCAGCCCATAAATGACCCACAGCTGAGTCTGGCCTCCTACCACTACAAGGAGGGTTAGGTTAGTTACCTACTGCACCTATTGTGCCTACTGTGCCACGCTGGCCAGACGTGTTGGCACAGGGCTTCGAATCAAGTACTGCTTCTCTTGCGCCTGGGTTATGGGCCTTGTCATTACATTTTGTCGGTTCTTACGACATCCTCAGGGGGAAGATACCATGTATTCTAAATCCGTCACCACACGGACAATGCGTTGCGATAGGACAATGAATTTAAATTAAACTCTATTAACATAAGCTGTCAGGTGAAAATAGAACAGCGAGAATACTCGAATAGTATTATGATCTGGATTGCTTTTTTTCTAGAAAGTTCAAGAATGAGGTGGTATGGTTTATGTTCTTATTGCTTTATTGTTTTTTTTTAACCACTCGCTCGAGTATATTTCCCGCCGTATGGTCCGTTACCTTCACCTGTGTACGTTTATAAGCCAGAGTGCTACTCGCGTGTCGCTGACTCCGAAAGCACGATGATGGAAGCGCAGGGAAAGTGGATTCCTTCACCTGTCAATACTTTTATTCCCCTGAAAAAGCTCTGATGATCTGGTAATCTGTGAGGTGAACGTGCTTCTCTAGTCGGGCATCTACAGGACGTGCTAAATCCAATGTGCCCTACTACTCAACCCATAAATTACCCACTGTTAAGTGGGGCCTCCTCCCATCACAGGGAGGGTATTTAGCGTACTGTGCCACGCTGGCCAGGTAGGTTCGTACAGGGTTTCGTTTAGTTTCCCTTCTCTCGCGGCTAGGATTTTGGCCTTGTCATTTCCTTTCCTCGGCTCTTACGAAACCCTCGGAATGGAATGGGGTGGTGACACTATGTATTCACACGGAATGTGCGAAAGATTGGTCTTTGTTTATAGATGCTTGTAATGTCACTGTTTAGTGGGCACAATCACAGTGAGGCTTTAATACTGGCTTAAGAGGTCGTGGGTTTGATCAAATTTAGCAAGGTTAAGGATCGATAAGAAGCTTTTGATTTTAAAAATTAAATTAAAAATTTAAATAAACAACCGACACATTGCCCTATGTATCCTTTAAAAAGTAAAAAATAAAAAAATACATCGCGTTGGGGGACCGCTCCTACTTATTTATTAGCTGACCCCTGGTCCCCCAACGCGATGTATATTTTACTTTTTAAAGGGTACTTAGGTCATTGTGTCGGGGGTATATTTAAATTTTTAATTTAATTTTTATTTTCTGCTTTTTATAGGTACACGTTTATTATGATGTAGATGTTGTTAATACATAGATTCTTGTCGCATCCTCATTTGCTCCCCACCACATAATATTTGCAGATTGGGTATTTTCCCCCCCTTTTACCCCCAGAGCTTTTTCAGGGCTCAACTGATTTTCATGGAGCATATTATTTTGTAATGTGCACGTGATGCGCTTTAATTTAAGACCCCACTCGATAATATTGGCAGACATTCGATAATTCTTCCCCACTTTCACCCCCATAACAAACGGCTCAACCGTTATTCATCAAACATGTCTAAGAACACTCGCCCGTAACTCACCTGTCATATAAAAAAAACTGTATTGAAATCGCTTCATCCGTTAGCGAGCTACGCCTGCCACAGACAGACTCGTCAAACTTATAACACCCCTATTTTTGCGTCGAGGGTTAAAAATGCGTCGCGTTAGTGGCCATAGGTTCACGTATACACACATTCTGACTGATTATACCAGTGTTTCTCAACCTTTTGTAGACCATGCCCCATCTTAACATTTCTTTTACCTTTAAAAATTGATGAAATAATAGCTCAAATTGCACTAATCTCTCTCTCCTCTCCCCTCTCGTTTTTGTACTGCAGATCGGTTATCTAATCTATTATGAACCGACAATTTGTCATACATAAGCGACATTGGCTTTTGGAGCACACAATATCCCAATAAAATTACATCAGTCAAATATTTCTAATACGTTTTGTTTTAAACAGTCGATCCATGTCTTCCGCTTGTCCTATAAAAAGCACTCATTATTGCCATCACGATTAAACTAATAAAAAACATATGTAACTGGCAATGAGTCTCAAATTGCCTGTGGTTCACCAATTGTATGTAGCTTTTGATAACGAATATATATGATAAAAATAACTAGTTATACACTTCATATTATTCATTGGCATATTTATTGTTTAATCTGTGTTTTAAATTAATAAAATATTAACGTATGAGACATGTTCATACATTTTAACTATTAACGGTCCTAAAGAAAACAGATTGGGGTAATGTGTTTTTAATGTCATCTTCACCTTCTCGTTTTTATTAGTGGATTCTAACAGTTATTGAATAAGTTCGTTACTCAAAACCGCGTTCGGAAACTTACCACTACCCTGCAGTAATTCATCACTAAAACCAGTTAATATTTATTCTGTATATCATTATGTACATGTAATGTTTGTGAATTGTTCAACCATCTTCTGTTTTCTTAACTAATAAGATAAGCGCATGAGTATGTATTTGGAACGTCTTTTTGAACGTTGTTGCATTTTGTAAAGATCATAATATCTTGATCATTTTTTTACAAAATTATAATGAGTATAACAAAAAACCACGGATGCACTCGGATTATCCTAAGTCAAAACAAGTTCAGTTTATCTCTTTGATAAATTTACTAGTAACTACGGGTTTGAGCCTTAATTGTTTACTTTAAGTGATGTTTTTTATAGCAATGTCTTTTTGTACGTACTGCTTTTAATGCCACTGCAAGTTCTCAAATGTAATAATATATTATTTATGACAAGTTATGTTTTTCATGTTAATAAATGAAGATAATGAAACGACAATCTTTGTTTTATTTCGTATGAGTCGTCGCGTACATCTTACTTTCGGCATCAATACGCATTTTCGCTGTATGGAATAAAGTTAAAATAAGAATGTGGATATTTTTTTCAACCTTTTGTCGGAAGAGCAAATATTAGTATAGGCAAGTATGTTAAGTACACGCGTACGTAAATATATTTCGAAAGTATATCAGAAAATGTCCAAGTAAATTCAACATTTCTTCGAAGTAGGTTCAGCGGTAATACCACACTTCACATTTCTATTACCTATGTCAATGTAATAAAAAATACGTAGACACTTCTACTACTTTCTCCTGTTTTACAACGGTGTTATGTTGGATCGAATACCTGCAAAATGGAGTGGGATCGCTAATAAAACAATATAAAATGTTTATGAATGTGTATGGTTTATCTTCGTTCATCATATGTATAGAGCCCTCGGAATGCAAGGTTATATGTCAGTCCTTGTGCTGACGACGTCGACTTAAAGAAAATCATGTATGAGTTTAGTTCGTAGTAATAATGAGTCTTACAAATGGTGAAACTACCTACAAAATCTTAAAATCCTGTTGTAAGTAAAATCCTGTCTAAATAAGTATGATTTCACAAAAAAGCCACTGCTCAGTTGGGCCCATCACAGGGAGGGTAATTAGCCTACTGCGCCACGCTGGCCAGACGGGTGGGCACAGGGTTTCATTTCAAGTTTTCCTTCTGTTGCGGCCAGGTTTTCGGCCTTGTCATTTGCTTTTGTCGGCTCTTACGACACCCTCAGGGTGAAATGGGGTGGTGAAACTGTGTATTCTAAATCCGCCACCACACGGTAAAGCCGTGTAATAACAGTATCGTCGAAATAATACAAACTTTTCGGACAATCGACTGAACCAATTTCGATAACATTTACCTTTAAGGGACCAATGTAGAACCAATTTCAATCAAATTTCGAATCAGTTCAAGAATTACAGTTATGCGGTAACAAATAAAAATCTTACAACTGAATTATAAAAGTTTTCCTTTTTGAAGACGGTTGAAAGATTCCTCTGCTGTATGCCTCTTCTCAAGCTTACACTTGTTACTTATCCCTCGAATGCATCGATCGAATTGACCCACTGCCAAGTCTGGTCGTCAGTTTGGTGACGGATTTGGGATCTATAGTGTCACCACCCCATTCCATCCTGAGAGTGCCATAAGAGCCGACAAAAGGAAATTACAAGGTCGAAAACCAAGCTGCTAGAGAAGGGAAACTAAATGGCACCCTGTGTCAACCCGTCTGGCCAGCGTGGCACAGTAGGCTAATCACCATCTCTGATGGGAGGAGGCCCGAACCAGTAGAAGCAGTCATAAGGTGAATAGCAAGGTAGTAGAGGCTTATTAGTAACTAGCGACCCGCCCTGGCTTCGCACGGGTGCAATGATGAATCTCTAAATAAATCAGTGTTTCGCTACAATATTAGGTCCTCTTGAATCACTCTACCCAATAAAAAAACCGCTTCAAAGTCCGTTGTGTAGTTTTAAAGATATAAGCATACATAGGGACGGACAGACGACAGCGATTTTGTTTTATACAATGTAGTGATTTCAAATAGAACAAGCATTGTCCTTCTTTATTGGTGACGCTATTTGTTCTAAGCTCATCTCAGGATTATGTACTGAATATTTGATGAAACAAGATAATCTAGGACCAAAGCGACCAAAATCTTGAGATCAAAACCTGAAGAATATCTGTATAAGAAAAAAAAAACAATAATGCAATTGAAGCTCCAGAAAGTAAATAAATATTTCGAGATATTACTCAAATTTGTTTGATTATATTATTGATGTATTCTCGATACATTGTACTGGCCACGCTACGTTCTCCCCAGGGCAGTTCGGTTCACCTACATACAACCCCTAATTTCCGCCCCATACCTGTTCGCCCCTACCGTGTTATGTTTCAATTTAATTTGTCCCGCCTGAATTGTTATATTATGGTTAGTTTGGTAACGTGTGCGAGTTTTACTGAGGAAGTCTTGGGAATTGGGCAATTTATTTAATTCATCATCAACATGGGTCTCTTAGCCAGTGTGCGTTACAATCGCCTCTAAGTACATGACCTGCCGTACGCGATGGGTTTATGAAACTATTCCTCACACTGATAACTTATTTAGTTATCTATTAAATAATTATATTAAAATATATGTAGCGACCAACATGCTACAACATCATCATTTCAGCCAAAAGACGTCCACTGCTGGACATAGGCCTCCCCTTAGGATCTCCACAAAGGCCAGTCCTGACCTGCCCACATCCACTACTTTCCGCGAACCTTAACCACCGTGTGGGAGGCCTACCAGCACTGCGCCTTCCGGAACGCGGTCGCCACTCGAGGACTTTTCTGCCCCATCGGGCGTCGGTCCTGCGCGCTATGTGCCCATACTACATACTTTACACAATTTACCCGATATATCAAATGCAAGAATTACAAAAATGTCGAGGTGCCCTGCCTATTTTTTATTAAAAAATAATTTTGGCTTATTATATCTATTTAAATTGATTTCCCTCGGAAATGTTAGTAAGTAATGTTAGTAAGAAATATTAGTAAGTAATGTTAGTAAGTAATGTTAGTAAGTAATGTTAGTAAGTAATGTTAGTAAGTAATGTTAGTAAGTAATGTTAGTAAGTAATGTTAGTAAGTAATGTTAGTAAGTAATGTTAGTAAGTATGTTATGAATGTTAAAACTACTACTCAGCCCATGATCCGTGTGGTGACGGATTTAGAATACACAAAGTCACCAACCCAAGGTGTCTGGACAGTGTGGCACAGTAGGCTAATTTCACTCCATGTATTTGGAGGAGACCGCCTAAACATGACTCAAGAGTGAGTCATGTTTAGGCGGAGTAGTCGTCGTTACAGCACATGAATGACCCACTTCCTTATTGCAGTGTCGTTTCCGTCTGTCGACACTTACGACAGCCTCAAGATGGAATTGGGTGTTGTATCAACTTGACATTCGCCATAAATTGCACACAATTTTATTTTTACAGCAACGAATTCATGCTTGTTCCCCGGGTCTCCATAATTTCCAATTCGCCCATTCAATCATTTTCGCAACATCACTGTATTGTTACGGGCATGATTGCAATCGGGGTGATTTTTCTCATTATCGACAAAATTGAGGTTGAACGGAACGATACGAGTGCTAACGACCTGTAATGACTGTCTGATTTGGTTTTGTAACAAAGAGCTTGTATGTATGACCTTTGCCTGGAGGCTAAACTGGAGTTTCTTTGGTTTGATGGAGCGAGATTTGCCTACTGCGCCGTGATGGGCAGATGAACTTAGTATCAAGTTTTTTCATAGTGAGGGTGGCGTACGAGCCGACAAAAGGAGATGACATGTACGCCACCTAGCCGCAAGAAAAGCAAAACTTAATACAAACCCTGTGAAAACCCGTCTTGCCAGCGCGGCACAGTAGGCTAATTTCCCTCCATGAATTTGGAGGAGGTCAGACTCAGTAATGGGTATTTATAGGCTAAAATGAAGATGGTGATTATCATAAGAAGTTCTTAAACCTCGATTATAACCATCAGACAATTGTCGTTGACTAATCCTCACGCAACAAATATGTGTTCTTCCATCTTACATCCATGCAAAGATAAAGAGGAGGTAATCACTCCAAACCACTATTAAAAGTATGTATTACTCTCTGAAATCGTTTAGTTGTCTTTAATTATCACGAGAGGCTATTGGCTCGGGTATTCCGGTATTCGTAATTAGGTTGGTTCGGGCTTGCCCGCGTTGAATGTTGAAAAGGAGATGTCAAGCGAGAAAGGTCTTTATTTCATTAGCTATAATAGGAAATAGGTAAACGATTTTGTGGAGCCTGAGTATACAAGGATAGATTAATATCACTAACCCATTTTACGCGCAGTTGGCTGAATGAGGAAATTGAAGAAACTACAACGGCCAGAGACTTTCTATAGTGCAAGTCGACGGAATATTATGCATGATGATCATGAAATGTTATTTAAATATTTTGATTTATTTCAGTTGGGACGTGCATGAAGTTAAATAAAAAAATAAATAAAAATAGGTTCATTAGTTTCGGAGTTCATCTTAAATAAGTACCATATCTGTACTGTGCCAACCCGTCTTGCCAGCGTGGTACAGTAGTCTAATTTCCCTCCGTGAACTTGGAGGAGGCCCGACTCAGTAGTGGGTCATTTATGGGTTGAAATGATGAATGATGATGATGACTGATCATTCATCATTTCAGCCCATATTTACTTACCTTATAGTACTTACCATATTCGCAATAACAGGCCGACTCGTTGTATGACTCAAAAATCATGTTAATTATACGTACTCCAGGAACTTTAGTATATATAATAATAATAATAATAAGTCTTATTTATTCCTTTTTTACAGTATTTGGTAGTTGGATTACAGTGAACGCAAATTACATTTGTGTTAGTAAGTTGACTTAGATTATGTTAGTAATAATATAAGTATGTGCTTTAAATATTAATTAATTAAAAGGAATCCCGGTTTGGGTAAAGGCCTCCTCCAAAGATGCCCATTTTTGTCGGTCTTGTGTCGTGTTCTTCTATTTTGTGACCCTGTCGTCTAACTTCCGAAATTCCCATGATATCATAGTTAATTTTACTTATACATTCTTCCAGTTCTATTAGTCGGTCGTATGATGATAGGGTTCTGACGTTGTATGTTATAATTTTTAATTGACATCTAAAATTTGTGTAATTTTTCGACGTTTTTATGGTTGAGTTTGATTTTGAGTTTTGTATATTTCGAGGGTTTTGGTCATAATCTTCCACGGTGACCAGCCGGGTTGGAAGATTTTTTGTGTTGTTTAATATAGTTTGTTTATTTGTGGTATCGGTGTGAGGCGAGGGGGTTAGTTGCTATGCATGCTGTGTTGTATTTTTATTTGTCAAGAAGTTCAACATGCTTGGTTTTATAACTCCTTCAGTGACACTATTTGAGCTTGTGGCCTTGATTTTTGAGCCAGACTGCTGTTGTTTATTCTTTTTTGTTTTATGATCTTGAATATGAATATTGTCAGGAGAGATTGAGAGGTTTCTCTTATTGGCTGTGTTCCTGTTTTTGTCTAGTATTATAAGTTTATCATATTTTATTATGGCAGTGTTTCCTTTTTCTCTTTCAATCTTTATTTGTTCTTGTAAATCTTTTCTTTTGTTTAATATATCCCGTGGATAGTCTTGATGGACATACATTTTTAGATGTGCGAGAGTGTATAAATAATCTTAATGTTTTTTAACTCGATACAACTAGTAGTTCGGTTCGGTATGTTCTTGTTCCGAAATAAACTTTTTAAACTTTAAATATTGGTAAAATATTGTCATCATCATTTCAGCTAAAAGACATACACTGCTGGACATAGGCATCCGCCAAGTATTTCCTCGAAGGCGGCTCCTGACCCGCCCGCATCCATCATTTTTCGACGTGGGAGGCCTATCAGCACTGCGCTGTCCGGACTGCGGTCGCCACTCAAATGGCAGTCCTGTGGGCTAGGTCGGTAACTCTGGTTCTCCTGCGTATCTAATCATAACTGATTTGATCTCGCAGGGAAACGCAGCATAATACTCGTATGTCATCACTGGCAACACACATTGAATGAAGACTTTTGTCTTCAACATTGCGGTATCGTGAACGAGTAGATCTTTTGCTGCTTCCTTACCCCTTCCGCAGCTTATTTTTGATCAACAAAAGTTGATCAAAAATGGTTTACCAGTTCATGTGCAGTTCATGTACCTACTGTCATTCATGTGTGTAAAAACGTATCTTTTAAAATTAAATATTGTGTACGCCGATCTTACTACTCTCTGACTGGACTTGTTCACATTTAGGGGAGTCAACATTTTAAGTATAGGTTTTTTATAGTTAGGTACTATAAAAAACCTATACTTAAAAGTTCGATCGTAGACGTAGATCGAGGAAAGTTGCTGAGTTACGTAAATTAAGGTGAAAGCCAAAGACTTGATGAAAATTTCGGAGGACGTTAATAAAGGAAGACGTTTTAATGCAGTATTATGTTGAGAGTACTTTGAACTTCCGAGAATCAAGATATTGGTATTGATTTTTTAAAATGTCTTGTCATTCTCTCATAATTTGGCGTGGGCTTTGAATCCGTGCTTATCTCTATGCATATTTTTTATGAACATAAAATCGTTTTTTTTTTACTATACTATGATAGTTAGATATGTGCTCTCGCTCTCTTTTTTGTAGATTTTTATAAGACCTACAAACCGTTTCTGCAGCGCACGCATAAATAGGTTCTCGATTTTACAACTTGGTTTTACATAATCGCAATTTTCATACGGATCCCTAATTCTTCCTAATCCTAAAATATAGCATATAACCTTCCTCGATAAATGGACTATCTAACACTGAAAGATTTTTTGAAATCGGTCCAGTAGTTCCTGAGATTAGCGCGTTCAAACAAACAAACAATCTCTGCAGCTTTATATATTAGTATAGAGTATAGATAATCTGAAGACAAAAGTCTTCAACCAATGTGTGTTGCCAGTGATGACATATGGAACTGAGACGTGGTCGCTCACTATGGGCTCCATCAGAAGGCTCAAAGTCACCCAAAGGGCAATGGAGAGGGCTATGCTCGGGGTTTCCCTGCGAGATCGAATCAGAAATGAGGAGATACGCAGGAAAACCAGGGTCACCGACATAGCCCACCGGATTGTCAAACTTAAGTGGCAGTGGGCAGGGCACATAGCTCGCAGGACCGACGTCCGATGGGGCAGAAAAGTCCTCGAGTGGCGACCGCGTTCCGGAAGGCGCAGTGCTGGTAGGCCTCCCACACGGTAGACCGACGACCTGGTTAAGATCGCCGGAAAGCAGTGGATGCGGGCGGCCCAGGACCGGCCTTTGTGGAAATCCTTGGGGGAGGCCTATGTCCAGCAGTGGACGTCCTTTGGCTGAAATGATGATGATGATGATAGATAACAATCGGATATGGTTTTCCGCGAAAAGTTTAATGCTGGTCCTTTTTTGTAACAATCTCACTCTGTATACGACTACTCAGACCATAAATGACCCACTGCTGAGTCGGGCCTCCTCTCATTACAGGGAGGGTAATTATCTTACTTACTGTGCCACGCTAGCCAAACGGCTTGGCACAGGGATTCGTTTTTTTCTCTTACTATAGCGATAGGTATGCAGCTTAGTAAGTGCCTTTTGTCAGCTCCTACCACGCCTCAGGATGGAACGGGAATCGTGACACTATATATTATTAATCCGTCACGTACTACTTACAAATTTTACGATTTATCAGCCACTGATATATGAATAAAAAACATGTGAATCTGTGACATTGTCGTTTTTTGTATGTAAATCTTAAAATCTGGTTCATTATTAATTCGCCTTCAATTTAGAGTTGCAGGCAGGAGATTAAGTAATTCAAAAGGTGCCTTGTCTCTTGTAAATAATGCATTATGAGTAACTCTTCAGTGTGTCTGAATACGTAATTTTAGACTAAAATACGGGAAGGCAGGAAAATAAAACCTTTTAAAGTGATTACTTTGAATAAAACGTTCAGAGCGAGTCCACGCATAGTATGCGGGCTAGAGTGACTATAAATTATAATATAATATCCAGGACAAGATTTGCCGATTCCCACTTTGTACGTAGTGGTTTAATACATACACACATACAGTCATGCCTTTTCCCGCAGGGGTAGGCAGAGATCACATTCTTCCACTTGCTACAATCCTGGCTCTCCACTTTTCAACAATACAATACAACAACTATACTTTTATACAACTTAGTTGTATAATTGCTTCCAATAATACAACTACGTACATGGTTCTAAAAAACTATAAATAATTTTTCATCGTTTCTGCCAAAATGCATACAAGGACATGTGACAACAAGGTGTGAAAAAAGAAGATTTTTGCAAGAAAAAAAATTCTACCACCTGATTGAGTACCCTATTTTAAAGTCGGTTGAAAACCGCAACTAATATACATATTTAGATTACAAATTGCTGGGCTATTCAATGCGTATTTTCAGGTTTCTTCAGTTTTAAGTCAAACGTGGTCACTCTAAAGTTCGCGGTGGAAATACTAGATCTTTCCAAGACTTGATTTACCGAATCGATCGATGTGACGGGGCTAAGCTCCCTGTCTGAATAAGTTTTGTAAATGCATGCCACATTTCCAAGATTCCAGCAATTTTATATTCCCATAGTCGCATATTATCGTTAAATATTAATTCCCGTAATATTGTGTATTGGTCGACCTGGCAATAATCTAAACTGTGTTTTGAGAAAAAAATTGAAACATTTTTGCTGTATGTCACAGACAGCTGGATACGTATAAAGGGTGTAACTTTATAGTCATAATGAAAGGATCAACAATACTATGGATATACATACTGCCTGCAAAATCTCAAGCAAAAAAAGCAACTATATTTTTACTAGCTGGCGAAGAATGTGCCATAATTAGATAATTAAGCACATGAGAGGTAATAAACATTATGGAACACAGAATACGAAGGTGGAGCATAATCACGATAGCTAGACGGCGAAACAGAAAAAAAGTACAAAATAGTAGTAGTTTTGCCAAGAATCCTTAGAAACAATAGGTACACAAGGCAAATGTTGTTATGGCTAATTTGCTCTGTTTTTACTACCAACCTTATTACTGGTAGACGAGATGATCTCAACTTATTAGAAAACTTATTTACAGGTGACATGAGTCATAAAGCTAGCTTTAATCGTGTGGCTTCGCCCACGTATATGTTAAACTTACTTAGCGAAACTACTAACCATACACTATTCATTGGTATCAAGCCATTGCGCAAATATTGTATTCAATAATTATTACGAACTTAGAATACATTGTGTCACCACTCCATTCCATCCTGAGGGTGCCATAAGAGACGACAAAAGGAAATATAAAATGAACACAGTTATTTTCTCATTTAAATATTAGCTTTTGTCTTGGCCTCTTCTTGAAGAAGGGAAGTAATATTTTCCCACTAAAGCGTTCCTAATAAGGAAAAAGACAATATATACATATATATACTTAATAAAATTCACCAAAATAATTTTAGCCGGCAATTGTAACAGACAGACAGCCGGACAAACCTATTTTCGAATTTAATAGATTAGTCTCGTGTTCCATGTTTTGGCAGCTGCAGTAAATAATATGATCGAACCTTATTAGAAATCTTTCTTTTCCAAGTAATAAGATGTCAAGGTTAATATGTACCTATCTCCTTACTTTACTGTTTTACGTGTTTCTCGTGCAAATACACGTTGTTAGTAAAGTGAACAACATAATATTATCAGCTTTGAACAAACTTTGAGCAAGTGTAATCAGAAAACGCGTACTCAATCGGGATAACTTTGACTTAGTCTGTCTTTTATTTTTACCATACTCCAAAGAGATTCTACGTGTAACGAAAAATCTATAGCCACCTTACGCTCTCTGATTGGTAAGGAACCTTTGCCTTTTTTTTGCG
This sequence comes from Clostera curtula, assembly GCA_905475355.2. Taxonomy (NCBI): domain Eukaryota; kingdom Metazoa; phylum Arthropoda; class Insecta; order Lepidoptera; family Notodontidae; genus Clostera; species Clostera curtula. Next base: position 14,533,294 of record FR997805.1, on the reverse strand, counting down.
ATGGGTAAAATCCTTTATGGACTATCCCCGTCGGTCTCGGGGTAGACCGATGAGGGGCGTGTGGGACTCGCCTCCGCTCCCGTGAAGAGGTGGAGGCATACCCACTAAACATCCCCCCAGTGTACCATCCCGCGCAAGATCTGTCCCGTGGGCCCTGACTGTAACTCCATAGACGGAACCTTTGCCTGAAAGAACAATATATTCGTATACGTTCCGTGTGGTGACCGATTTAGAATAAATAGTGTCACCACCCCATTCCACTCTGAGGGTGTCGTAAGAGCCGCTAATTGAAATGTCAAGACTGATAACCTAGCTGCAAGAGAAGGAAAACTTGATACAAAACCCTCTGTCAACCCGCCTGGCCAGCGTACCACAGTAGGCTAATCACTCTCCATGTAACTGGAGTAGGACCATTTATGGCCTGAATAGTAGTAGTACAATATATTAATGATTCCATCAACTTTTTTTTAAACCGACCTTTGACCCTTGGCTTGCGTCTTGGAAAGCATCGGGGTCTCAGATAGAGCAGGCAGTTCAAGGAAATGCCCTGTCGGGCACCAGCTCTCGCATAAACATAACGAAACACAGTAAAACTGTTTGGCGCCGGACATAGATGTGATGGCGGAAATAGCCGGGCGGACCATTACATCCTACCACCAAGCGTGTTGTAAAAGTCAACAAAATCCAGCACGGTTTTGTTGACTTTTACAACACGAATTTTTTTCCAGCGTGCGGTGGGGATGTGTAATATTCTGCCCGTCTCCACACGGGGTAAATACTAATGACATTGAGACTTTAATCTCGTCTCAACACCTTCAGTGGATAGAATAAAACCCCAAGATGGATGGGTAGCGATCTGTCAGAAGTTAATTAGCCGGGGCCAGTTGTAACAAGCGTCCGGGACACGCGTCGCCAACGGCCTCAACAAATTGAGCAATTTATCAACACTTGCAATCCTTCCGGGTAGATAATATGACACTGTTTATATTATATAACGGTCGGAGAAAAGTATAGGAAGAACTTTAGTGTTATATTTTGTTTATAATTTAATAAAATTTTGGTGAGTGTGATGTATTCATGTTTTTTATATCACATAAAAAAATATAAATGTCAACGACTGCCTCGTTGGTCTAGTGGTCAGATGTGCCGCCTTTGGATCAACGGGTCCCGGGTTCGATTCCGGGGTCGGGCCAGTGTCTTTGTCTAAACCAGAGGCACTGGCTCGGAGTCTGGGTGTCATTTCTATCTATAATATGTATGTATTTACAAAAAAAAAATGTATATAAGTAGTTTATCATCCATCTCGTTACCATAACACAAGCATTAAGTTGCTTAACTTGGGACGAGATGGCGTTGTGTGAAATGTCCAAGGATATAAAAAAAAAAAAAAAAAATAATTCGTATGCTATTTGATACTTTGATATTGTCTCAGTACCCTAGAACATATGGGATATTTAATAATTTAAAAAAGTAAATATAATTAAAAAAAAGCAGGTGGTATATCTCCCTCTTTTTTCCCAAATTCTTTCGGGGTCGGTACTGGTCTAACCTTATTTGGTTAATTACCAGTGTAGTATACTGGCTGGTTACGTTCGATGAGGATTTGATAACTGTCATGTTTTGTTATCAAATAAATCTTGTTTAAAATGTAGAACGTCTTTGCTCATCATCATCATCATTTCAGCCAAAAGATGTCCACTGCTGGACATAGGCCTCCTCCAAGGATCTACACAAAGACCGGTCCTGGGCAGCCCGCATGTATCGTTTTCCGATTCCAGCGAACTTACCCAGGTTCACTCATCGGTCCACCGTGTGGGAGGCCTACCAGATTTTGCACGTTCCGGAATGCGCTCGCCACTCGAGATTTTTTCTGCCCCATCCGATTTTTGAGTAACTTTAGTTGTGATTGGCGGAGAAGGGAGAACTTTCCCTCGCCACGTCGATTTTGGTTCAAGATGTTTTTAAGATTTTGTCTTGGCGCACACTAAGACCAAATCCTTCCAAAGTTCAAAAGTGTCAAGTGCTACGACGTAGCTGACTACGACTGCTACGTCGTAGAAGCCTACGAACTCCGACACATGTTTTCAAAGAAAAAAAGCTGATGATTACTGCCACTTTAAAAAGCCATAAACGGAAAATACACCCGTAATGTTACCCGTATTGCACGCCTCGATGACCCGAATTATAATAAAACTCGACGGGCATGACCTCGTTGCGTTTCCCGAACTTTTGAGCCGCGCTCCCGCCTCCACTGTACAATTCGTTCTCCGAAACAATTTTTGCATGCGGGCCTGAAATAGTTTTATAAAACTTTATTTTGAATGCTCTCCACGGATAATATTAAAGCTGGTGAAAGCCGAAATGTTTTAAGTACCTCGTTACTTGTATTGAACCGTTCGCGTTAAGAATGGCCGGACGGGTTGGCACGGTTGGCACAAGTTTCCGTTTCAGCGTGGTTCTGCATCAGATCCCACAATGCCGCAACAGGACGCGAGTTGGAGCACTCCAGGGATGTTTAGTGGGTAGGCCCCCACTCTGGGGGAGAGTCCCACACGCCCCCCCTCGGCCATCGCCGTGGCCGACGGGGATAGTCCATAAAGGATTTTACCCCGGGTGAACAAAAAAAAAATAAAGTTTCCGTTTCAAGTTTTCCTTCTCTTGCGGCTAGGTTTTTGGCTTTGTTATTTCTATTATTATCACTACATACTCGTAGTATAAAACAAAGTCGCATTCTTCTGTCCGTCCCTATGTATGCTTAAATCTTTAAAACTACGCAACGGATTTTGAAGCGGTTTTTTTTAATAGATAGAGTGATTCAAGAGGAAGGTTTTTATGTATAACCCACCCCCGCTTTGCACGGGCGAAGCCGGGGCGGGCCACTAGTTTTCTATATTATTTGGATATATACAAATAGTTTCAACAAAACGATACCCAACAGCTTTATGAAATCTCAGCTCTAAAGCTCTACAGGATCCGACTCAGACTCAATAATCTGTTTAAGTTGAGCAGGTACTCCCCCAAACTTTATCGGATAAGGCGGAAGCTTGTAAAACTCCAGTGAAAATCCTGAGGTACCGTCTCGTGCAATATTTTATCCAATTTCCGCGTCCAAATTACTTTATGGACGTTGTAATGCTTTTGTATGTGTGTGTTGTAAGCACGTATCTATAAGCCGCCGTAATTTTGTTTTAATGATTCCTTCGATAATTCGGTTCGCTTCGGAGGATATATGTTTGAATTGTATTTAGCTGCTCCACTGGGAAGGAATACTACTCAGCTCATGGATGACCCACTTGAGACGGGCCTCCTCCTACATGGAGGCGCGTTGGCCAACTGAGTCGCCTTGGCAGGACAGGTTGGCACAGAGTTTCCATATCAAGTCTGTCTTCGCTTGCGGCTAGGTTATCGGGTTCTTACGACACCCTCAGGATGGAATGGGGTGTTGATGCCATGTATTTTAAATCCGTCTCCACACGGAAGGAAATTTTGTCCACAGCATGTGTATATTCTGTATCAGTATTTAAAATAAATAAATAAATATCCTTGGACATTTCATACAACGCCATCTCGTCCCAAGCTAAGCAACTTAATGCCTGTGTTATGGTAACGAGATGGATGATAAACTACTTATATACATATTTTTTTTGTAAATACATACATATTATAGATAGAAAACACCCAGACCCGGAACAAATACTTATAGGTCGTACAAATATTTCTTCCGTGCGGGGATCGAACCCGGGACATGCTGCGCAGCAGTCGATGGCTCAACCACTGCGCCAACCGTGGAATTTAATTATCCGTTTATCTTTCGTTAGGGATAAAATTTAAACTCTTTTTTTATTTTATTTGACGCTCGTTGTAGTTTCCGTGAATATATTCGTCTTCGCCAATTTAGAAAATTAGTTCAGTCAATACTTTATACTGACTATCGGTGAACTACTACTAATGTGGTGATGGGTATTGTCCGTGTGGTGACGTATTTATAATAAATAGTGTCATTACCCCATTCCATCCTGAGGGTATCGTCGGAGCCGACAAAAGAAAATGATAATGCCAAGAACCTGTCCGGAAGAGTAGCCAGGTTTGAAACAATTTTTTTTTTGTTTTTTTGTTCGCCCGGGGTAATAATAAATAGTGTCATTACCCCATTCCATCCTGAGGGTATCGTCGGAGACGACAAAAGAAAATGATAACTCCAAGAACCTGTCCGGAAGAGTAGCAAAGTTTGAATCAAAATTGTTTTTTTCCTTTTTGTTTCTTTTTTTGTTCGCCCGGGGTAAACTCCTGTTGCGGCATTGTGGGATCTGATGCAGAACCACGTCGTGAATCAAAATCCTGTGCCAACCCATCTGGCCAGACAGACACTATAGGCTAATTCATGCATTTAATGGGAGTAGACTCAGAGGTGGCTATTGTAAGGGTATTAGTAGTATACTAACTATCAAGCTCACAAATCTAGATGTGAGTGAAGTTGTCGGCAGCAGATAGTTACTAATAGTTAGTTGTTAAGATGTGAAAACATGATATATAGTCAAACATACTATCGTATTTATACAACTTTAGTTTAACTGTGCAAATAATAACATAACATGATAACATGATAAAATATATCTATGCCAAGATCTTCTTGCCACGATGCGATTAGCGTCTACCCGCAAACATAGTTTAAGGGATTTCTTTTTTTTTCCTTGGACATTTCACACAACGCCATCTCGTCCCAAGCTAAGCAACTTAATGCTTGTGTTATGGTAACCAGATGGATGATAAACTACATATATACATTTTTTTTTGTAAATACATACATATAATATATAGAAATGACACCCAGACTCCGAGCCAGTGCCTCTGGTTTAGACAAAGACACTTGCCCGACCCCGGAATCGAACCCGGGACCCGTTGATCCAAAGGCGGCACATCTAACCACTAGACCAACGAGGCAATACTTTTTACTTGCAATGAAACATACAAAGTATTGCTATAATTTACGCGTTATAATAATAACATTAACAGTTCAGTCTAGACTCTAGACATTCAAAGGACATTATGGGTTCATACAGTTCATTTACCATTGACAAATTACTAAGTAGTCCTTATTACCAAAGTCACAAGAGTAAATTTCGACTAGTCTATTTTAGAGTAGAAAAAAGATAGGTTTGTAAAGATAAGTTCCTTATTGTGAATCGTTACGTGACTTTCGTTAACGATGGTTCTTCGTTCAGGCTTAAGGTCAGCGTCCATTTACCGGACCCACTGCTGAGACGGGCCTCTTCCAATAACATGGAGGGTAATTAGCCTACTGTGTCACGCTGGCAAGACTGGTTGGTACAGAATGTGTCAAGTTTTCCTTCTCTTGGGACTAGGTGGTTTTGCGTTCCATTAGTCGGCTCCGACGATACCCTCAGGCTGGAATGGGGTGGTAACAATATCTATTCTAAATCCACCACACGGTTTGAGTACAGTTTTAACTAATATACTGTATCTATTTAAAAAATCTGGTCGAACATTCTAAGACGGACCGGATTTTAAAATGTGTCACATTTCACTTAGTTTAAAGCCCATTTTTCGTTCATTGTGTGAAGGTGCTCGTCTGCCGGTCATGTTAATGGATATTGATCTTAACTCTGTATTTTAAAGTCTACGAGGGGTCCGTCGAAATCTATTGTTATTTGCATACTGGCCATTATAAACCTTTTAGGGCAAGAAATTATTATTCTTGACTCATCGTCTGTATCAGTTATTAACTACTGACTGCGTCTTTTGGTGTTTGTTCAAGTCGTGATATAATTTGGTTTTGCTTCATCTAGTCAGTTTAGATTATCTTTAGTAGTATTGTTAAGTATTGTTTTATAAACTCTTTTTTTTGCTGAGGAAATGCTTTTAGCAAACCACCGCCCGGGGTCGGCGATTATGTGGAACTCCGAAAACGACTCGTCTACCCACTAAAACCCCAGCGGTATACCCAAACACGACACGCTTGGGGCGCCACAGGGCGTCCCGGGCAACTGGGACGGGCATTAGTGACCCTGAGCCGGTATGGTCCAATAAAGGCACACAAGCCCCTCACCACGGCAAGGCAACGTAGCAGCACAGTCGTTTGCCAACCCTAGAGAAAAAATTGTTCAGGGTGTCCACTAGTCTACAGTGGACTAATTTCCCTAATATTAGGCTAAGTTCCCTAAAATCTTCTGATCAATTAAAAAAAAACACCTAATGGTTTTTGTGCTCTTACTAGCTCTGCCCCGCGGTTTCCTCCGCGTGGTGATGGAAAATTATGATAATGATGATGGAACGTATTTTATTAATTCGTCAGATCTTTTCCTACTTTCTTGACATGTGTTATTATTATACCTATGTACGCTATATTATTGTAAAGTTTCTTCAAAATGCATTCGGTAATTTTGCGTGAAAGAGTAACAAATATATATCCATACATTCTTACAAACATTCGCGTTTATAATATTAGTAGGATAAATCTCGGAGTCCAAGTACCTTCTTCTTGTGTAATAATTAATAATCTGTAGTTATTATTCTGATAAACTGAAGTTAGTAGATTATATTTTCTTATTAAAACCATAATTTGAACGCAGTTTCGCGCAGATGCTGGCAACGATCTCACAAGAAAAAGTAATAAGAAGTATTCCTAATATATAAAAACAGTCTGGGTGGTGTCTCCTCCAACTACACGGAGGGAAATAAGGCACAGGGTTTAGTATCAAGTTTTCCTTCTCTTGCGGCTAGGTTTTCGGCCTTGTCATTTCCTCAATCCTTACGACACCCTAAGGATGAAATGGGGTGATGACACAATGTATTGTAAATCCGTCACCACAAGGATTATTGAATATAACCTACTTAAAATAAATATTAAAATAAATGTAACACACAGACGCACATAGAAGGGATATTACAAATAAACACACATTATCTACGTTATGAAGTTAAAGTATTTAACTTTACGAAGATAGCATGAAGATAGGCGATAAAAATGTAGTCTTTGGTACAGTGGAAGAAGCGATGAGCCTATATTACTAGTACCACGCGTGCGAAACCACGGGCAGAAGATAGATAAAATGGCCTAAACAACTGTCTAAACATGTAAAAGCTTTTTTTAATGGGTTTAGAGTTGAAAGTACGCGTGTATTGTCTATCTAGTTTAACGTGTACTGAATACATTGTGTGCCGACACGCGTCCTAGTAAGGATTTTTCGGTTTGGTGCTTAAGAAACCTGTATGGCAGTGCTATTTATAAACATCTATTTCACGAACGCAAATGGCACCCAGATTCACAGCTAGTGCTGCCAAGGCGGTACATCCAATCCCTAGGATGGTTTTGTCCGTGGAGACGCAGTCTGGACGTTTAGTGGGTATGGGGACGCCGTTTATATCTCTCGCCGTGTGGGGACGGAGCAGAATATTACACATCGCCACCGCACGCTGTAAAAAACGCGTGTTGTAAAAGTCAATAAAACCCAGCACGCAGGAGCTAATGGTCCGCCCGGCTAGCTACCACCCTCACATCTAAATCCGGCACCAAGCAGTTTTACTGTGTTTCGTCATGTGTATGTGAGACCCGGTGCCCGATAGGGCATTTCCTTGAATTGAATACAGGCCGGTATGAATAGCCCACAAATTTACCCCCAGCAAAAAAAGGCAAATGTATGTCATGACATTTTATAGTCACGTGACTTTGCGTTTTTAAATGTCATCCCATACATTTTAGCGTTGCGGATACCGTTAGTGATGTTTTGTGCGTCTGGCCCCAGGTCCACAATTATATTGCCGCTGCAGTTAGTCGTAAACTATAGTGGGGAAATAAACAAAGGCGGGACCACTAGCAATCTTGTGATTGAAAACGTGATATAAAGTACTTGGGGGAGATCTGGTACGACAAACCAAATCCAATATATAACAGATTGAAATATAGCAGATAGAACTGGAAGAACAGAGTGTTAGTTTAATCGCAGAGTGTTCTATATTTCCCAATACATTTAGTCAAGTTGGCTCATCTGAGCTCTTTTGAGAAGACAAAAATAAAATGTAATTCTTAAAATTTACCAGCTCCACATAGAAGAGCCAGCAAGAAACTTTGTAATTGCGTTTTTAGATCGCAATTTGTATATACAAGGCAGGGGTAAGACAGATTTGTGAGAGCAAACTCGCGCATTAGTCTCAAAGGGCCAAACACCAGCAACATCTAGGCAATAACAGTAACCGTTTAATGCGCGAGCCAGCCGATCGCCAGTAAAGGCACCTGTTCACATAATTGACATATGTGGCAGCCATTGCCCTACTCAACAATATTGCCAGGAAAAGAACGGCCGGCCACACAACGGTACCACTGTCATGAGTCTTATAGTAGTAGAGTAGAATGTAGTTAGAGCTACAAATTATGTGATGACGCTTCGAACAGAATCGTAATTAAATCCTCACCATTATCCTTACAGCGTTCTTTGGGATTATTTGCTGGTCCTAATTTACCCGCATCCATCGATTTTCAACTACCTTAACCAGGTCGTCGGTCCAACGTGTGGGAATCCTAATCCAGTATTCTATACATCTATGTCCGGTGTTCCTGTATCCCGGAATCCTTTCCAAACATGACATTCTAATCATTATGAAATATCTCTAACATACAGCGAGGTTTTTTTATCAAATCTGGATTTGAACCAGCCACCCTTGACCCGTGTCCCGGTCCGTGTGGTGACTGATTTAGAATACACAAGTTCACCAACCCATGCCATCCTGAGGGTAACCTAAGAGGCGACTAAAGGAACGCAAGTGGCAGATCACCTAGCCGCAAGAGAATGAAAACTTGATACAAATCCGTCTTGCCAGCGTGGTACTACTGTACCACTAATTTCCCTCCATGAATTTGGAGGAGGCCCGACTCAGCAGTGGGTCATTTATGGGCTGAAAGGACGACGATCATTGTCCCGAGCGCAATGATTAGAATGTTAAAAATAGAAGCTTCAAATAGAAGAAATACGTGAAGGTTATATCGAAGAAACTACACGCAAGGATAAATATGACGTAATTTCTTGCCATTCTTATATTTAATATGGCGTCAACAGGGTGTTTGAGATTATCCTTGCCATGGATTTTCTTTTCGGATTCATTCAAGCAAAACAAAGTGTAACGCGCAAGCAATTCGAGGGTTGTTATTTCGGTGTAGTGTTGCCAAAATTTTTTGCTACTTTTTCGGTTTCCGGACGTTTGACCGAAATTATGTTTGTGTTATGTTTATCTTTTATCATTGTCGTTGCGTTAGCTGATAATCCACTACTGAATCGGGGTCTCTTCCTGTAGAAGAGAGGGAGATTATTTTGCTACTTTATTTCATTCAGATGTCTTGACAAAGAGTAAAGGTTTTCTTCTATAACGGTCAGTTTTGGTGCCGTATTAATTCGGTTTACTACTCAGCCCATAAATGACCCAGCGCTGAGTTGCGCCTCCTCCAACGACATGGACAGTAATTAACCTACTTTGCCACGCTAGCCAAACAAGATGGCACAAGATTTTGCTTTTAGTTTTTCTTATTTTGTGGCTAGGTTTTCGGCCCTGTCATTTCCTTTTGTTATCTCTGACAACATCTTTAGGATGGAATGGGGTAGTGACACTATGTAATCTAATGCCTCATTACACGAATTAATATTAATTCTGTTTGCCAACCCTTAAACTCATAGAATGGAAATTAGTGACTCAGTTTTCTAAGTCCATCTCCACACGGATAATCTAAATGGTATTTTGTGGTGTTGGCGCATTTGACATGGGTGCCAAGTGTCGATAGAATATTTGTCAAACAAGGTATGGTGAATGAAAAACACGAATAGTCACGTGCAGTGTGAGCGTGAGCCCTCCTTGTCCAAATCAGACCAAGTTGATAGTGAGCATATATTTGGACTCACGCAGTTCTAATATTTACCAAGGCCCCTGGGGTTTTCACTGAGCAGATAAATTAAACTAGCTTTATTGCTTTTTGCGACGGGAAGATCGAATTGCCATTGGATTTTATAGAAATCTTTTCCCGTATTGTGGATTTAGTATACGTAGTGTTCCCACCCCATTCCATACTGAGGGTGTCGGAAGATCCAACAAAAGGAAATGACAAGGCCGAAAACCTAGCCGCAACAGTAGGAAAACTTAAAACGAAACTTATTTTTTTTTTTTTATCGCCCGGGTAAATTCCTTTATGGACTTCGTCGCCGGCCACGGGGATGGCCAGCGAGGGGAGTGTGGGACTCTCCCCCATAGTGGGGGCCTACCCACTAAACCTCCCCGGGGTGCTCCAACTCGCGTCCTGTTGCGGCATTGTGGGATCTGATGCAGACCGAAACCCTGTGCCAACCCAGCGTGGCACAGTAGGCTAATTACCCTACCTGTGGTGGGAGGAGGCCCGGCTCAGCAGTGGGTCATTTATGGGCGGCGTAGTAGTAGTAGTAGTAGTTAACATAAATAAAACAAATACAAACGTATTAAGAAACTTACTTTTGAATCCGGTTTTTGAGACCGGACGGAGAATCGGATTTGAGACTGTCTTTCATTTACGCGTGTGAAATCAGCCTTATTGTCGAACAGAACTGAAACAGAAATGTGGTTAATTAGTATTTTGTTTTAAATTAATTAAAATGTTAATTCGAAATGGACCAATTTAACCATTTTAATTAGCACTTTGCCGGAGTCGTTCAATCAATGTTATTTTGGTCTTCCATTATTGCTACGCTTTTATTATGTTTTACTAAGTGTACTTAGCATTAATGATAAGCTTTATGACATTAATTACCTTCTGACGGGATTTTCTTCTTAGTGAAAAGGACCTTACTTGTAAGTTCGAATTTATTAAATCTGTCTACCTGTTACGTTTTCACTTTCAAAACCTTTAGATAAACTTTAATTTGGATACGGAAATAGGCTGTTTATGGGTACATCACTTGCGCGAAGTTGGGGAGCATTACCTACTAAGTTTTTGTATAAATTAAATTATGATTTATCTGTTTTCTTTTATAGAAATACTTTTCTGAAGTCACTAATGAGACTTTTCTAATAAGTCAAAACAGAAGACAAAGCAGTCTCATACAAAATGTGAAACCAAGCTGTCAAGGATACTAACAAAACAGAATTTACATAGGATTTATAGTTACATATGTATTAGAATAGGGCTATCTATGTATAATTTTTTCATGTACTCGTCTACATGTATTTTTCGTACTTCATTAGTTTATTGGACACCGCTACCTGCCGTTTTAACATTCACAACTCCTATCCATCCAAAGGTTGTCTGGAAGAAATCGCCTAGTGCGATAAGATTGTACATTTCTTTGTTGTATTTCTCTGTTGTCATGTTAACTTATAATATTATTGGTGTACAATAAAGAGTATTCTATTATATTCTATAGTTAAAAACACAAACACCACTACTCAGCTCATTAATGACTCACTGCTGAGTCGCCCTCTCCAACTAAATGGATGGTAATTTAGCCTACTGTTCCACGCTTGCCAGACAGGTTGGCATAGGATGTTCTTAGGTAGCCCACCGTCCGCGGGTATAGCCTACCGCGAAGGTGTGACGCCCAAGTGCGTGGGGCGTCGCACGGGAGAGGGTGCCCGATGGGGCTGCCGCCTGCGGACCACGGTAGCAACGTACGCGGTACCCGTGGTCCGCCGCGTGAGGGCGGGTGTCGGCGCACGGCGGGTTATTTTAGTCCCCCGGACTAAAATCCGGGACGTCCGGGGTAGTCTCCGGGAGTGCGGTCAGGCACTTTTTCCCGCCAAACCAAAATAAAAAAACTTAGGTGTGTTTCTCTTTCTCCAGTCATGTTTTAGGCCTTCGTCGTTAGTTTAGGTCTTCATTATTACACATTGAAATTCAACACTTTATAAGGGATTTATTGCGTGATTAATAATTATTTTATTCCGGACGGTTAAATTATTTAATTTCGAATGCTGTAAACGTTGCTTAACGTCGGGAATTAGCGAATGTAATATAGTTACACGCGATAAATCCGTTCAAAAATGTTGAATTTGAATTTCGTATCAAGTTTTCATTTTATTGCGGCTAGGTTTTTGGCCGTATCACAAAATAAAATATAGAAGAAAATATTTGTTCTTACAAATGTAAGTAAAAGCTTCACAAGTCAGTTCCAGTCAAGGGAAACAAATATAACCGTCGCTGCCAATTGTACTTGGCAAAACGCCAGTAGCACCGATGAGTTGTGTCAAAACACCTGATCCTCGAAGAGTTATCTCTCAGTAGTGAAGGTTGCAAGCTTGTTTGTAAGTATCGACCAGCGGTCGCCGACTCCCCGGCGCCACAAGACTAAGTCAAGATGACATAAATGTCTGTGAATGGAAGTATAAATAGCCTTCGTAAACTGTATGATAATTTTTAGTTAAATGAAGATAATAATAACAGCGTTGTAAGAGCCGACAATTGGAAATGACAAGGCCAGAAACCTTTGTTTTTTTGACACGGGGTACCCCGTGTCAAAAAAACAAAATATGCCTTTGAGCCTAAGCTTTCATAATGGAAAACAACGACAAGGTCTAAGATGGAGCAGACAATTCAAGGAAATGCCCTGTCAGGCAACGGCCCTCACGTACACACGACGAAACACAGTAAAACATGTAAAAGCTAAAAACCTAGCCTAGATATAGGCTGAATCAACCGAAAAAAAACCGAAACGAACTGGGTTGGTGACACCATTTTTACTTCAGCTTATGTCACCACACACTGTTGTTATTACTACTACTGCTATGTCAGACTGCTGATTCGGGCCAGCTCATGACGGGTTGGCCAAGGGTTTTTATCGAGTATCGAGACCATGCGCCTCACCCTCAGGATGGTATGGGTTGGTGATATTTTGTATTCTAAATCCGTCACCGAACGGAATCTGGAATTAATGTTTATCAAACCTAAATTGCAGCTTGCCAATTTAGGTTTGATAAACATTAATTCCAGATTCGTTGAACAGTAATTTTACTGCTATTGTTGATGTATTTTCGTGTTAATGCGCAGCCGGGTTGAACGAACGTATTTAATTATCAAAATTAGGAGCAAAGTTCATGGAACGAGGGAAAATTAAACAAATATGAGGGCTGAAACAATTGTAATTAATTTTGCGTTGACGTCGCTTCTGATTCGCTAATAATATTTCAGTGACGCATTAATGCTCTTATAGACAACAAGCTAGTCTCACCACCCCATTCCACCCTGAGGGTGTCGTAATGGCCGACAAAACAAAGTGACAAAGCCTACAAACTAGCCGTAAGTGAAAAAAAAAATTTGAAACAAAATCCTGTACCAACTCGCCTGCCCCGCGTAGCACAGTAGGCAAATTACCCTCCATGTAATGGGAGAGGGCCCGACTCAGCAGTGGGTAATTTATGGGCTGAGTAGTAAAAGTAGACAACTAGCTGATGCACGCGACTTCTCTCGTGTTCATCGGGATGGGTATAAAATTAAACCTAACGTAATATAAATTTACGGTGGTCTAAATTGGTGATATTTAAATAAATAAAATATCGCTTTGCTCTGATTTCGGATGGCTGTTACTTTAAAATGTTTTCTATCTATATAAATATCCTCAAAGGCGTCAACGACACCAGACTACCTACAGATACCACTTCAATGTAAACAATGTGAAAATTAATTTCAAATAAATAAATAAATATCTTTGGACATTTCACACAACGCCATCTCGTCCCAAGCTAAGCAACTTAATGCTTGTGTTATGGTAACGAGATGGATGATAAACTACTTATATACATTTTTTTTTGTAAATACATACATCATCATCGTCATCATCATTTCAGCCAAAAGACGTCCACTGCTGGACATAGGCCTCCACCAAGGATTTCCACAAAGGCCGGTCCTGGGCCGCCCGCATCCACTGCTTTCCGGCGATCTTAACCAGGTCGTCGGTCCACCGTGTGGGAGGCCTACCAGCACTGCGCCTTCCGGAACGCGGTCGCCACTCGAGGACTTTTCTGCCCCATCGGACGTCGGTCCTGCGAGCTATGTGCCCTGCCCACTGCCACTTAAGTTTGACAATCCGGTGGGCTATGTCGGTGACCCTGGGTTTTCTGCGTATCTCCTCATTTCTGATTCGATCATTACATACATATCACTACATAGTATAAAACAAAGTAGCATTCTTTTGTCCGTCCCTATGTATGCATAAATCTTTAAAACTACGCAACGGATTTTGAAGCGGTTTTTTTTAATAGATAGTGTGATTCAAGGGGAAGGTTTATATGTATAACCCACCCCCGCACGGGCGAAGCCGGGGCGGGCCACTAGTTATAGATATAAATGACACCCAGACTCCGAGCCAGTGCCTCTGGTTTAGACAAAGACACTTGCCCGACCCCGGAATCGAACCCGCGACCCTTTGATCCAAAGGCGGCACATCTAACCACAAGACCAACGAGGCAGTCATATATTGGTTATATTTAAAAAACAGAACTACTTTCTTTAAAAAAAAATATCGCTTTGCTCTTATTTCGGATGGCTGTTACTTTAAAATGGTTTCTATCTATAAAAATATCCACCAAGGCGTCAACGACACCAGACTACCTACAGATACCACTTCAATGTAAACAGTGTGAAAATTAATTTTGAATCCCGCATTCATGTTACAAACACATAACATTATATATGCAAATGTATAATTCTGAGTCCTCAAATTGGCTCTCTGATTACTTGGAAGCAGCATTCACGGTTCATAATTAATAGCTGTCCTCGACAAGGTTAAGCAGATCTGGAGGTGTCTGTAATCTCGGGACGACTCAAAGGCGTGACGTCAGCGTTTCCATTCACGTAAAGGCAGATCCAGATTGACAAAGCATTTGGTGAATAAATTGATAAATTTAAGTAACCCCCAACTTAAACTGAGAAGAGAAATGGAATTCCATATGGTTACGTATGGTCCGTATTTAGAATACATAGTAGCACCACTCCATTCCATCCTGAGGGTATAGTAAGAGCCGACAAAAGGAAATGACAACTCTGAGGACAGATGAGTCCCCGGAGTCCGAACCCGCTACGACACCATGTGCTGCTCTTCGTCTGGGCTCTGCCCGTTGGCCCACCCGGGTGGTAGTGTGGTGGTCCCCCTCACCACCGCAAGGTAGCAGCACAGTCGAGGGACCTGAAACGAAAACCAGCGTGGCACAGTTAGTTAATAACGCTCCCTGTGATAGGAGGAGGCCTGACCCAGCAGTGGGTCAGTAGTAGTAGAGTAATGGAATAGTGAGGTAAGTTTATTTTCTAAGAACTGAAACTGTGAATGGTACGGGTATGTCGAGTAACCTTATCTTCTTTTGGATACCGGCAGTTGGGGACCGCCGGGTTATGTGGGACTCCAAGAACCAGGGCTACTGGTTCCCTCCCTGATGGAGGAACACGCTCTGCGACAAGCTTTGCTAGGGAGCTCTGGACGCTCCCCAAACCCGTGCCGGTTAATTACACCTGATCCACCCAAGCGAAAAGCTGCTGTTATATGTGGCAGCCACTCCTCCGCTCTCGCTGACGGTAGAGGGTCCCAACCACCGGCGTTATGCCGGCTTGGACCTCTCAGCCACCGCACCATGTGTAGCAGCCTAAGGCTCCCAAGGCAACTCTGAAGCCAAAGGAGTCCTCAGAGCCAAACTCCACCACGGAAATGTGTGCTGCTCTCCGTATAGCTTCTCTCTGAGCCGGTATGCCACGGATGCTAAAGACACGCTAACTCTACGGGGGTTAGTACTCGAAACAGGGTAGGGAGTGTTATAAAACTTGTACAACTGGAAACAGTATAACCTTGCCTAAGTCGACCCTTAAGAAAACGAGATTCTTGTACACATGAAATGTGAGATTATAATGACTAAGCGTTAATAAGATATTTAGATACTACTATTTAACTACTTATTTATTTATTTAAACTACTACTTACATCTGAGTGGTAACGGATTAAAAATACATAGTGTCAGCACCATTTCATCCTAAGGGTGTCGTAAAAGCTGACAGTAGGAAATGACAAAGCCACAACAGAAGGAAAACTTGATACAAAACCTTGTTTCAATCCGTCTGACCAGCGTGGTACAGTGGGCTAATTGCCCTCCATGTAACGGGGGAGGCCCGACATTGGAGTGGATCATTTATGAGCTGTGTCTATCTATCTATCTATCAGCCACAGAAGTTCACTGCTGAACATAGGCCTCCACCATAGATTTCCACAACGCACGATCTCGTGCCGACTGCATTCACCGACTCCCAGCGACCTTCATAAGATCGTCCGTCCACCTAGTCGGGGGTCTTCCCACGCTTCGTTTTCCCATACGTGGATGCCAAACCAAGACTTTTATGCCACAACGGCATAAAAGTCCGTTCCTGGACAATTGCCAAACTTAAGTGGCAGGAATGACTCGCGATGGGGCAGAAAAGTTATCGAGTGTCGATCGCGTTCCGGATAGCGCCGGTGCTGCTAGGTCTCCCACACGGTGGGCCGATGACCTGGTTACGGGCGCCGGAATACAATTGACGCGAGTGGCACAGGACTGGCCTCTGTGAAATTCCTTGGGGGAGACCTATGTCCAGCAGTGGACATGATGATAAACAGTAAGAATTTAATAAGATACAATGAAGACTCAAACTCAGTCTTTTATTCTATCTTGCCAGTCTGCGGGGTTATGGAAAAATCAGCCGAAAAAATGATACAATTTCTAAGCCACCCGACGTGGCTTATTAAATTTGGACGAGCTCCGAACTTTGACCGGCCGGCGATGGATACCACTCAAAGTTGGGGACTTACACTAATTTTGTTTGGTTCAGTTTCCGTAGTTTGTACGCCTTGAGAATGATGTTGAAGAGATAGGAGTTTAGCCAAAATTGGTTGTAAGTGAAAACGAAGTCCAGAAAAGTAGAAGAGGCGAAGAAATATTGGGTAACAGCATATGTACATTTTTCTATTTTTCGGAAGATGTTTCTATCTTTTATGAATATGAGTTAGATGCGAAAACATCGCTAACGGTATCCGCAATCCTAATATGTTTGGGATGACATTTTACAGTCACGTGACTTAGCGTTTTGAAATGTTATCCCATACATTTTTGCGTTGCGGATACTGCTAGCGATATTTTTGCATCTGTCCTCAGTCTCCTCAGGTCCCTTGCGGAAAAATGTTGTACCGAAAAACGTTTTAGTCGCCAACTTCACCCCCAATATAGAATTGGTTGATTAGTAAGTAAAAGTGAAATTTAAAAAGATACATTCTTTCAAAATTCGGAGGCATTTAAGCATGGAGTTTTTTTTGACAAGTCTATGGTTTGATGCGCTGAGATGGAGAGCCAATAGCGTAAAAGGAATGGAGAAATATGACAATCTTGGAGTGTAAAAGCGATAAATAAAGATTCTTATGTTTATCTATCTATTTTTCTATAAATCTTTGTTTATGTATTTAGTTATTAACCAAGAGGTTAACTACATAATAACATATACATAATAACTACATAATATATAGATATGAAGTAGCCTATGGTTACGATACATGTAAGATTTAAAAAAAGAAAAAGGAGCGTTATAGAAAAAAGGTAAGGTTTTGTAATTAAATTGTAATTAATTAAATTGTCTTCTATTATTTATACATCTATAAGATGATCAAAACCAGACAGGCACAGGCATGTACCTTGCTGTATCCCGATTTTTTGGGGGTGACCTCGACACTTGTGTAACCTAATTTGGCTTACTAAATATTGGTAATATTTACACGGTATTGCTGTCGACGTGCACGGTAGACGTGCTACTAGTTTAAGCAAAAAATACAGTATTAAGTGGCTGACATTTCAAAGTCTAAAATCACAATATATTGTGAACCTATAAATTACATTGATTTATTGTTTTTTTTTTAATTTTGAGTTCAGGAATTGGCAAAGACATTTTTTTAAGACTAGCTCTAGCTCTAGTTATAATCTATATCGTGAGGGTATTTTACAAACAAAAAATTAACAACCACATGGTTCTGAAGAACTTCTACCGTACACAAAGAGTCTTGCCTGACCCCAGAATCGAACCAGGGACCTTTGGAAATCCCAAAGTCAAGCCTTACTCATACCTGTTTACCATTTTTTATTACAACAAACCGCACCGTCCAGGCTCAAAGGGATCTGCATTAAAATTAACCAGCAACTGAGAGGCGGTGTACCTCGTTTGTTACCAATTAATATTTCAGCGTCGTTTGTTAACATCTACCGTTGGGTGTAGCGAACGGTGTAATCTGGATTCGCTTTCCCAACTCACGGGGCGTGTTTTATTATTTATCAGGTGTTTTTGTAATGCCGAAAAACTCTACTGCTTGTTTGTAATTCATTGATAGATCGTGTGGGCTTTAGAATACAAAATATCATCACCCCGTACTATACTGAGGGTGGCGTTGCAGGCGACTAAAGGAAAGGAAATATTATTACAAATCTTGTCGGTCTGGCACAGTAGACTGATCCTACTTCCTAATAATATTATAAACGTGAAAGTTTATAAGTATGGATGGGTGTTTGTTACTCTTTCACGTAAAAACTACTGAATGGATTTTATTGAAACTTTACAATAATATAGTTTACTAGCGACCCGCGCCGGCTTCACTATAACATGTATGATACATGCATTTGCACCCGGCAAATGCATGTATCATACATGTTATATAAACCTTCCTATTGAATCACTCTGTCTATTAAAAAAAGCGCTTTAAAATCCGTTGCCAGGTTTTAAATATTTAAGCATACATAGGGACGAACAGACGGCAGCGACTTCGTTTTATACTATGTAGTGATACATCAGAATAACACATAGGCTATAATTGATAAAGATATATTGTGAATTATCCAGAATATAACGATAAGTGCAAGTAAGCGCGGGTGAAATCGCGTGGCGCAGCTAGTTTACCTTCATAAATTTGGAGGAGGCGCGACTTAGTAGTGGGTCATTTATGACCAAGGGCCCAGGAGTGGTTAGACCATTCGTAACTGCACAGTCGCGAACAGATTGTGGTGTTTATAAGTGTTAGTTTTCTTGGAACATTTAAAACAATTCTATGCGTAGGTAACGGCACATAATACATATTATGGTAATTATACATTCGCCACTAGTAAATCCTGGCCAACTAAAGACGTTACACGTTTATTCTATGGCTTAAATGTTTATGTTGCGTTGGTTTATCTACACCGACCTCACACCGGTTTAATTAATTCTTAATCCACCAACCGTATTCTGAACTAGTTTTACCGAAACGAAGTAACAGTTCAATGATATCACACAAGAGACCACACACCATCTCGCCGCAAGAGAAGAAAAACTTGATACAAACACTGTGTTAACCCGTTTGCTAAATTCAAAATTTCCTCCATGAATTTTGAGGAAGCCCGATCCAGTATAACTTTTGGGATAAAACGGCGAAGTAACCATTAAAGACGGAACACTTTGCAAAGCTTACATAGTCCTAAATCCTAATAATATATTAACATAACTCATAAAAATACAAATTGGGAGTTGTAATAGCGTGGATGAATTTTGTACAAATACGTATTTTGCTAGTGTAGTATACTGTGGAATGGAATGGAATGCTAGTGTAGTATACTGTGGCATTCGGAACCGGTGTGGTTCAAAATAGTTAGATGTTTTTTTTGTACTATTTTAAAGCATTCGTAAGATTTTATTCGAATAAAACATATTTCGATTTTGACTGGCCACTTACGTTCAATGAAAATATACATTTCATTATGATAGTGTGTGTAATGTTTTTTTATTGATTTCATGTATTTTATATGCATAATTTTAAAAATATTAGCATTTTGAACCCCTTCTCTACATAAACCGTAAGTGTGGGAAGTTTCCGAAATTTAGATTCCGATTGTTGAGAATAAGGCTCCGACCGCGGATCACGGAGTTTACCAGGAAGCTGTGGTGACGGCTACTTTGGCGGCGGGCTAACGAATTTAAAACTTTTATCGTACCCCTCAACTTTGCACCAACATCAACTATGCCAGTGAACTTTGAGTTACATATACACGATATCGTTTATTTATTTCGGTCCTTATTATATTTCCATTTTTATTTTATTCGTTTTAAGTCCCCGTGGATACCCGGCCGTTAGGGACTTTCCAGGGTATTAAGCGGCCCGACCTACCCACTAAACTCGGGGTCACTGAGTCGGGCCTCCTCCAAATATACGGAGGGTAATTAGCCTACGGTGCCACGCTGGCCAGATGGGTTGGCACAGCACAGGGTTTAGCACCAAGTTTCCTTCTCTTGCGGCAAGGTTTTCGGCCATATCATTTCCTATTGTCGGCTCTAACGACACCGCCAGGAGAAAATGGGGTGGGACACTATGTATTCTAAATCCGTGACCACACGAACGGCGGTGACTCTCATTGACCGGAGAGTATTCCTATTTCAAATTTAATACTTAATCCTGTACCTATCACGTACGTGGCAATTTCAACATGCGCTATGCGCCGTCACGTTCCACTGTAACACTGCAGTGTGCACTATGTGTTGAATATTTAACAGGTGTGTTGTAATTACAGTACACTTCAAGATGTATGAAATGTAGCCTTAATCTTATTGTAAGGAAAATATTGAGAACTAGCGACCCGCCCCGGCTTCGCTCGGCAATGTTGACCTATAAACTTTCCTCTTGAATCACTCTATCTATTAAAAAAAAACGCTTTAAAATCCGTAGCGTCGTTTTGAAGATTTAAGCATACATAGGGACGGACAGACGACAGCGACTTTGTTTTATACTATGTAGTGAACAGGATAATGTCCACTTGAACAGAGCTTAGTTGTGAGCTATAATATGTTGCTTAGTAGGCTAATTACCCTCCCTGTGGAGATACAGTCAGTGCCTACGGGGCAGCAAGCGCGGGACGGTACACCCCGGGGACGTTTAGTGGGTATGACTCCGTCTCTTCACTGAGGCGGAGTGGAATCCAACCTACCCCCTGGTGGCCATCCCCAGGCTGGCGGGGATAGTCCATAAAGGATTTTACCCCGGGTCAAAAAAAAAGAAGGCTAGATACGCTTCATGAATCTGGAGACCCGGCTGAGTACCAGTAGTACTAAGCTACAGAGGTCTTGGAGTAAGGATCATAAGTAAACTGTTACATATTAAAGTGTTGTGTTCAGGAACGCCTTATCGGACCGTATAAACGACTCCCCTGGCTCAAGTGGAACATATGTATGTCGATGGGATGAAACGTGCCCGCTTTCTAGCATAAATATTCCAGAATTTTGATCTAGCCAGCGCAATATGAGAACGCGAAAAATGGGGCAACCACCTTATTATTGAGAAAAGTTAATTATATTTATTACAAGCAGACCCGGCCACGCGTTGCTATGGCTAAGGTTTTTGTGATATTACATTTAACATTAAGAGTCGGTTCACATCTGACGGAAAATGCGTCGCGTATTATCGGTCGCGTAACGCCGAAACAGACAAATGTAAGATAAAACATTCAACTTTTCACACCTAACCGATGATGATGCGTTAGTGCGTTGAGCGTACAGCGTCTGTTCCGTTTCCGTCAACGTATTGTCGGTCGACGAAAGAGCGCCAAATTTCGTATAGTTAGTTTTTAGTTATGTAACATTTCATTATCGTAAGAAATTCATCATAAGATTCTACGTACCTACGGTTAAACTGACCAAATTTTGTTGATTTTAAAATTCAATATCACACAACACAACCGCTCTGTAGAAGCGGAACGCAACTGACTACACGCGTAATGTGAAAGGTCTTATTTACCCGAATATATTTCCGTCAGATGTGAACCGACTCTAACATACATTGATTTAACTCTTAACATAGCGCCGTCTATTGAATACTTACTCAAACCAGTCAATAAATATCGCCATCTGTTAGAATGGTTTGGAGCTAACATATGATTGTAGCTGTCAAATAATAGACAATTATTTTGCAATAGATTAATAAATTGAGATGTAAGCTATTCTATCTGTCAAGTTGGACGAAACTGCACGCGCTGTGCAAATTTGATTAAAACTCATCATAATTTTCTGCCACCTATTCCAAAGACATTTCTAAAAAATGACTCATATCGCACAAATTCATCTAGAAAAAATACAGCTGAATTGATAAACTCCTTCTTTATAGTGTTTTAATGTTTCTAAACTTTGAACCGTCTCGGTTAAAAGTTCAGAAACATTAAAACACTATTCCATTGCTCCATGTATAAACCTGACCTAGATCGAGCCTTTGTGCAGTGTCCTAAGTGACATGTAGGTGTGTACAAGGGTGGCAGATCAAAGGGACTTCACCGCACTACCACTAGGGGCCTAAATGTACGATTCTGAGTGTAAAGCCACAGGAAATTTAGAGTGTCATGTGACGTAGGTAGACAGTGATATCGATGGATTTTTAAAAGACGCATTTTTATAAGTGTAGATATTTTTTATGTGTGTTGATTATTTTTAATGGAAAGTAGATATTTTTTATTTGCACTATAGTTTTTATTTAGGTAAAAATATATTTAATAAATAAATTATACTAAATACTATTAAAGAGTCCGTATAGTGACGGATTTAGAATACATAGTATCACTACCCCTTCCATCCTGAGGGTGTCGTAAGAGAAACAAAAGGAAATGACAAGGCCGATAACCTAGCCGCAAGAGAAGGAAAACTTTCGCAAGAGAGATACCAAACGGCACAGGGTTTACCTCCTAGTATGCCCTGTGCCAGTAACACACCTCCTAGTAATTGGAGGAGGCCCGAATCAGCAGTGGGTCATCTGTGAGCTGAATAGTAAGTATTATTGGCATTGGCAACGAGTCCTAAGTATTTTAAGTACTTAGTTTTATTTTTATTACCAATTGGTCTTATTGTTTTATGTAATGTATATCACGTATTATCAAATTAATATTGTTATGTTTTTCGTGGTTGTTGTTTACTTGTAATTTGTTTCTATTTGTCCATAAATAAATAGACGTCGGTTTTAGCTAGGTATTCCGAATACCTCCTACTACAAGGCCGAATACCGTATTCGGCCTTGTCATTTCCTATTGTCGGCTCTTACAACACCCTCACGACGGACACTATGTATTCTAAATCCGTCATCACATGGACATATACGATATGTTTTGCATCAGTGCTATTGCAATTTAAAGCCATTAGTGTATTCTAATGGCTTAGTATTACCACAATGTGATATTGGACTAAGGCAGCAACGCAAAGCTAAATGCAATTCCATTGAAGCGTTTGGGCTATGATAATCGACGACTTGAAAATGAAAGCAGACTGAAATGGAAACCCCAGATCCTGGAACCTCTCGACAACCCTAAGCAGGCCCGGACTTAGCCGCAGAGCCGCCCCTGATGGTGCGTAAGCACTGTAAACTTGCAGTATTTTTAAAGTAGTGAAGGTAGTAGTAAAGGTCTTATTTACCCGAATATATTTCCGTCAGATGTGAACCGACTCTAACATACATTGATTTAACTCTTAACATAGCGCCGTCTATTGAATACTTACTCAAACCAGTCAATAAATATCGCCATCTGTTAGAATGGTTTGGAGCTAACATGCTGAATGTGCTGAATGTGCTGAGTGAGCTGAATAGTAAGTATTATTGGCATTGGCAACGAGTCCTAAGTATTTTAAGTACTTAGTTTTATTTTTATTACCAATTGGTCTTATTGTTTTATGTAATGTATATCACGTATTATCAAATTAATATTGTTATGTTTTTCGTGGTTGTTGTTTACTTGTAATTTGTTTCTATTTGTCCATAAATAAATAGACGTCGGTTTTAGCTAGGTATTCCGAATACCTCCTACTACAAGGCCGAATACCGTATTCGGCCTTGTCATTTCCTATTGTCGGCTCTTACAACACCCTCACGACGGACACTATGTATTCTAAATCCGTCATCACATGGACATATACGATATGTTTTGCATCAGTGCTATTGCAATTTAAAGCCATTAGTGTATTCTAATGGCTTAGTATTACCACAATGTGATATTGGACTAAGGCAGCAACGCAAAGCTAAATGCAATTCCATTGAAGCGTTTGGGCTATGATAATCGACGACTTGAAAATGAAAGCAGACTGAAATGGAAACCCCAGATCCTGGAACCTCTCGACAACCCTAAGCAGGCCCGGACTTAGCCGCAGAGCCGCCCCTGATGGTGCGTAAGCACTGTAAACTTGCAGTATTTTTAAAGTAGTGTTACACCGTACAATCTTTGAAGTCTTATATCTCGTAGTGTCCTCACTTGACATTTTAGCCTCACTTTTGACGCCGGTGGTGGGTGGACCTACCGCCGACAAAAGCCTTGCATGATGGCGTCCCTGTTATGCGGGATACCCAGCGTTAGTCACAACCAGTCGTGGCGTCACGGTATAATGCATCCTCATGAACCTGTGACGTCCCAAGCAAGGATTCGTATCAAATTTTTCTTCTCTTGCTAGATTATCGGCCATAAAATGAATTCCATTCTGTCTGCTCTTTCGACACCCTCAGGATACAATGTAGTGGTGACCCTATGTATTCTAAACCCCTCACCACTAAGACGTCCTATTACATCTAAAAAAAAATCTTCTGATAAAGCTCTGTCTTCTGTAACTTTGTCGACTCGAAAGCCCTAAGTGCAGCGTAAATCCGGCTCTGACCTTTACTTTGATATCAAAGTGTTTAATCCCTCAGTAAAGTTTAACATCGTATGTAACTAAGGACAACTTTGTAACGACACATATAAAAGGCAAGGTAAGAATATGACATTGTGAATTTTACGGCTGTAACGGTACTAAATAGGTGTAACTTTGTCTCGCCTTGTTGTCTACATAACAAAAAGATATTAAAAACTTCGTGTTTCGGCTTTTTTATGATATGTCAAATTGCCCGGTTTATGTTACCAGCATACGAGTATCTCACTCACACTTCAATAGAGACACATATTTTAGACATAGAACTGATTCGTTTGATCAGATCTATGCCCTTACTTCAGATGGCTATATGGTTTTTGTTAGAGTGGGTGAATCAAAAAGTTCTTAGAAGTGCATATATATGAAACCTTTTTGGATCAAGTTCGATATTCAAATTAAAGAGTGTCTATCACACTATATTTATGCAGACTGTCACTTGTTTTTGTCAGTTCGTTCGCATGTAATAAATTTTTTTGTGCAACGAGTTGCTAAAAAGTCAAAATTATGGATAAAAGTGAGTTACGTGCGGTGATAAAATATCTCAGTTTGAAAAAAATGTCTACAAAGGAAATTTTTTTGGACATTCAGCAGACATTAGGGGGTGATGCTGTACCCTATTCTACGGTTGCGTACTGGGTGGCTGAATTTAAAAGAGGTAGATCAAGCTGTAAAGATGACCCGCGTTCTGGGCGGCCTTCAACCTCCGTTACAGAAGAAAATGTCAAAAAGGTTGAGAATCTGGTTTTGGAAGACAGAAGAATGACTATAAAACATATAGCTGAGATCCTAAAGATATCTTTTGGTAGCGTTCAATCCATTTTAATTGATTCACTGGGGTTCAAAAAAGTGTCTGCAAGATGGGTGCCACGAATGTTAACCGACGAAAACAAAAAGCGACGTTTGGAAATTTCCAAGCGTAATCTCGAAATGTTCCAGCGTGATTCGGATAATTTCTTCTTCGTCTTGTCACCATGGATGAAACGTGGGTCCACCATTTTGATCCTGAAACTAAAAGACAAAGCATGTCTTGGAAACGACCATCCTCTCCATCCATTAAGAAATTTCGAGTTGCTCCTTCCGCTGGCAAAGTTATGGCCTCTGTGTTCTGGGATAGTGAAGGAATCCTTTTTATTGATTACATGCCAAAAGGCCAGACGATAACTGGACCCTATTATGCAAATTTAATCCCGAAAGTGCGTGAAGCGATTAAAGAAAAACGTCGTGGAAAACTGTCGTTGGGCGTGTTGTTCCTTCAAGATAACGCTCCTGCCCATCGATCGGAAGTTGCGCTCAACGCAATCCGCTGTGCTGGCTTCAATCCCCTTGACCACCCACCATATTCTCCGGACTTAGCCCCAAGTGATTTTCACTTATTTCCAAAATTAAAAGAGGAAATTCGTGGAACAAAATTTCACGATAATGACGCGGTTATAGCTGCCGTAGAGGACTTTTTCGAGAGTCAAGAAAATAATTTTTTTTCACAAGGAATAAGGAAGTTAGAAACGCGTTATTCTAAATGCATTGCATTGGAGGGAGATTATGTAGAAAAATAAAATATTATTATTTAAATCTTTGCATTTTTTAATATTGATTCCAAGAATTTTTTGATTCACCTAGGTATATTGTTAATCTGCTTGTTTTGTAGGGCTGTGAGCATGACAGTAATTGTGTTGCCATACACACTACGTATACGTTTAACAAAATGTACCTAAGCCACAGGAATAATTAATTACCTTCATAAAATTTTAGGGTTATGTAGACAGAGAGCAATTGAAATAATAGTAACGCACACAACTACTGCTGTCTGATGGGTACATACAACATTAATGGTGGTGTCGGTGTGTGTGTCTGTGTTTAGAATTCAACATGTCACCAACTACTACAGATAATGTAACAGGCAGACCAGGTCGTGGCGCAGAATACCAATTTTGCTTCTTGTTATTGGAGTAGGCCCAATTCAGCGGTCGATCAGTTATCGGTTGAGGTAATTTTGATATTGTACAAGTAAAACAAGGGTAATTAATACGTTCGATACACTTTTATTTTATAGATTGACTAACATTCAAGTTCACATTTCTAATTAATACGCATTTTCCCTTCAGATTGGTCCCGTAGAATTTTTATCGAAATTGGTTCAGTAATTTGCCAGAAGACTTGAAATCAGTGAACAGAACTATAAATCGGAAGACAAATTTGGGTTTTGGTACGACTTACATTCCTGTAAATTACAAAACCAGCGTCAAAAAGGTGACTAGTTAATTAAAAAAATACCAACGCTGCTTTTACAGGCAGTAATAGATGATTTCA
This sequence comes from Clostera curtula, assembly GCA_905475355.2. Classification (NCBI taxonomy): domain Eukaryota; kingdom Metazoa; phylum Arthropoda; class Insecta; order Lepidoptera; family Notodontidae; genus Clostera; species Clostera curtula. Next base: position 14,506,302 of record FR997805.1, on the reverse strand, counting down.
TTGCTCAGTAAATTCTACAGTCAAAGCGTGCTTGCAGCACTTACGTACCCGACACCATCAAAGGGGTACGTAATCACATTTCTAACTGGATTGCACCGTTTACTTGGCTCCCAGTGTTTATAACACAGGGTTTAGTAGTACATACCGCTATAAAAGGTTTCACTTTTCACACGGTTCATATATTCATTCGCACTGTGCTGTTTAGTGCTTTTACTAAACAATAATTAGAAAAAACGATAGAGTTTCTTTCCGGCTCTTCTCTGTAGAGCAGCATTCTGTACCTGTGGTAGTTTCAGCATGAATGTGGGTGGACGCAAGGGTTGTGGGAGATCAAAGAGATGGATGGATTGTAAGAATGTATGAAAGGTGTGAATGTAGGTATGACGGCTATATAGTTGTGCATGGAGACTCCCACCTAGTGTGGGGATAGTGGTCGTCAGATGATTCCTTTTGAGTATGAGTAACTACAGGCCGAGGTATGTATACAATTATGCGTTTTAGTATACTGACGTTTTACGTTATTCATTTATGTTATTGTATATATACATAAGAAATAGGAGCGCAATGCAAAAAAAAAATGACAAGCCCTCTGAGTTTCTTGCCAGTTCTTCTCAAGAGTGGTCGCGTTCCGAACTGGTGGTAGACGGTAGACCATTTGTATTATATAGAATCTTTATGAATATTGTGTTGACTTTTTGTAAGTGTCCATCGTGACCCAAGCAAAATAAATGATTTGAATTTGAATTTGACAAGAGTCGTCAATGACTACTAACATTCAGCCCCTTATATTACCCATTGCTGAGTTGAGCCTCCTCCAGTTACGTGAAGGGGAATTAGCCTGCTGTGCCACGTTGGTATGACGCTTTGGCACAGGTTTTGTATCAAGTTTTACTTCTCTTGCTGCTAGGTTTTCAAACTTGTCATTTCCTTTCGTCAGCTTATACGATGCCCTCAGGGTGGAATGGGGTGGTGCCATAGTGTATTCTAGCACCGTCACTACATGGGCATGTAAAAAAAATACACCTTTTTTTTTCGTAGATGTAGATTTGACTACTGTAATGTGCGAACCACATGGTTCGATAAATTTGCGGGTATGTGGTCTGCCTCTTACATCACCCTCAGGATGGTTTGAGATGGTGACATGTTGTATTCTAAACACACATACCTACAGCGACACCACCATTAATTTTGTAAGCATAGAGGGTAAGTACTAAATTAATTTTCGTAAATTAGTTCTAAGTTTTCCGCCTGGACATTTATTTTGGCCAGCTGTGTCGTAAGAGTCTGTTGACCTTTAGGATGCAATGGGGTGGAACGTTACAGTACAGACAAGGAATCGAGAATACAGTTGTTAATTTCTCGAATATTCCTCTACACTGAGAATTCTAACAACCCGGAGTTTCTACCCGGTTAACCGCAGCCCGGCAAAGTAAAGAGCAAACCCGGTTGCCTCCGAGCTGTTTCTGCAAAATCTTCAATTAAACTTTTTGCGACTTCCATGACAGCTTGGGAACTAATAAATTAAGCTGAAGAGGTAGGATTTAATTATGCCGTCTCCGGTCTACTAGTATACAATTAAACCTAGTCGATCAGGTATTTTTTTCAAATCTATACATACTAATAAATACAATTAGTGTCCGTTTGTAATATTAAAATAACCACTTTTTGCTAAGTGCATTTGGATGTATACAATTTACATACACCAAAACATTATTTTTTTACAATTGTTGTCTCTCTGCTTGTTTCGTCTAATCTCTGCAATGGCTGGACCGATCTGACTTGCACTGGTAGATAACTGATGTAACAAGGAGTAACTTAGGCTACGTTTATTGACACCACTTTGAATTTTCTCCATTGTTAAATACCACGCAACTGAAGTCGCGGGTAACAGCTAGTAGATAATATAAACTATTTCATCATCGCTAAAAAATATGTAGCGAATTACTTTTTTTAAATATGAACTATTTTAATTAATTGCTTGCTGACAAAAGAATATTACAATATTCTAGACGCAAGAAAAGGAAAACTTGCTACAAAACCCTATACATGTCAATTTCAGAGTGACATTAGAGACAGACGAGGTGTGAAGCTGTATGCAGCCAATCTATATTTCTGGGAGACATGAGCTTATATTAGTTAACTTAGAGCGCGGAAAAAATACTTTTCAGACCTTCTCTTGGTGTATAACATAGGCTGTTTATATGTAGGTTTTATCTATGGCCTTCTTAGGGCTGTGAGTGATCTTGGCACATGGCCGTGGCCTCTGAATCAGCGTAGAACTCTTGAGATATTGGTGATGCACGTTGAGGGCTCTTAAGTTCGGATCAACCTTGAAATATCGGTCGCATCTGGCTTAATGAGAATCAAAAACGAAAATGCTTTTTATTACAAAAAATTCTTACGAATGCTTTCAAATAGTAAAATAATATAAAAAAAATAAACATAATAAGTCTTTACTACCGGTTGGAATTACACAGAGAAGAGCCGAAAGAAACTCTGTGGTTGCTCTTTTAAATAAAAGCGTTACAATGATGGTGGTCAATAAATGCGCAAAGAAGCCACTAATTCGAACTTGTGAAGAACAACTATTTGGTATCTATTAGTTGAAAAGAAAATAAAACTTGCCAAAACTTTCCAAATTCAAATTCAAACGCAAATTCTATCTTAACTATTCCCTCAAACGTAAGCACTCGAGATTTATTAAAAAACAAGTAACGATCTATTCCGACTACCTATAAAAACGTTAACCAAATGTAATTTTTCTCTCATAGCGGTTACTTTAAAAAAAGGTTACTCATTAATCCAACTTATTCCCCAGCCAGCATTCCGGGCGCCATCTAGCGGCCTTAATATCTTTACAGTGTCGACAAACAGTATTTTAACGAGCATCAATGGTTGAACTCGGTAATACTTCCAACTTCAGTAATGGTTGTTCTCTCGCCCCAGTTATTTCTCATCTGACTGAGGAAAGTTTACCGTTATTATCGTTATTTTTATACGTATCAACGGTTCCGTAAGTTTTAACGGCGTTCGTTATTAGTTTTCGTGTGGGTCATAAATATTCAGCCCTAAGTGAACGGGTCTTAGACTGTAGATAAACGATGTACGACTTTGCATAACGAGGGTCAAACATTGCAACGACTGATTATAACGAAGTTTGTACACATTTGACTAATATATTGTAGCACTGGCTGGGAATAAAAAAATATTGGAAGAGTTTAAATTTACTACTAGTGCTCCTCCAATTACATGGAGACTAATTAGTAATATACATCCAATGCAGTTGGCAGTGACTGTGTTAGCCGTAACATGATTCTACCCATCCTTGACGTAATCCTTCCTACTATCACTCATATCTTAAATTATTCCTTATCCTATGGCGTCTTCCCATCTCTCTGGAAACAGGCACAAATTACTCCTATTCCCAAAAAACACAATCCTGTATCACTTTCTGAATACCGTCCCATTTCCATTCTCCCATTCCTGTCCAAAGTCCTTGAGCGCATTGTTCATGCACAACTCCTTAATTTCCTGAACAAAAATGAGCTCCTAAACCCGTACCAATCCGGATTCCGTCCAGGCCATAGCACAGTCACTGCGCTCGTAAGCATTACTGATGATATCAGACTAGCAATGGAGAATGGCAAGTTAACCGTCCTCACATTGCTTGATTTTAGCAATGCTTTTAACACAGTTGATTTTGACATACTAATCGGTATCCTTAGCTCACTTAACATATCTCCAACGGCCATTGATTGGTTTCGTAGTTACCTGTTTGGGCGCCGACAGCGTGTACGTATTGAAGATACTTATTCTTCATGGTGCGACACTAGTGCAGGTGTACCACAGGGTGGCGTGCTATCCCCATTACTTTTCGCAGTTTTTATAAATTCCATTTCCCATCAACTACACTCTTCCTACCACCTTTATGCAGATGATTTGCAGATTTACTCACATGCTCCTCTCACTAGACTGTCAGAAGCGGTGAATGCGACGAATGCTGACCTTACGCATATAAGTACTTGGAGCACAAACTACGGACTAACTGTTAATCCAACAAAGAGTCAAGTTATTGTTATCGGCAGTCCTAAACTGACTCCTCGTATTGACTGGGCTCATATTCCTCAAATAACCTATGAAGGAAACGTAATACCTTTTGCCGATAAAGTTAAAAATCTTGGAATTATTATTGACAAAAATTTTACCTGGGTCCCGCAACTCCAAGAAACTAGCCGTAAAATTTTCTCGTCTGCAGGCTCCTTACGGCGACTCAGGAACTTCCTACCAATTGCCACTAAAATTACGCTTGCACAGTCCCTTCTTCTTCCTATACTTGATTATGCTGATGCCAGTTATCCTGATCTCACTGTGGAGCAATATAATAAACTTGAGCGACTTCAAAACTTCTGCATACGATTCATATTTGGCCTACGCAAGTATGATCATATCTCTGAATTTCGTAACAAGCTCAAGTGGTTACCTATCCGTCTTCGCCGGGATTTACATATATTAAGTCTTCTTCACAATTTACTTTTCAGTCCAGCAACTCCTTGTTATCTTTCTGAACGTTTTGTGTTCCTGACTGACACGCATGATAGGTTTTTACGATCATCGGAGAACCTAATATTAAATATGCCAGTGCATTCTTCAAAATTCTTTGACCAGTCATTTACGGTTACTTCCATCCGCTTATGGAATGCACTACCGCAAAATATCCGACAAGCTCACTCATTGTCAAAATTCAAGAGACTAGTCAAAGATCACTATCTCGCAAACACAAATTAATCCTTTAATTAATATTATTATTAAATATGTATGTTTATATATATATTAATATATATATAAGTATGTGTGTGCATATATATATTTGTGTATGTCTACATATGTATAATTCATTAACAGTAATTATTATCATTTTTTATTTATCTTTATTTGTTTTTGTTTTAATTAAGATGATACTGAAACGTCCCACAATATTTATATATAGAGAACTCTCCTTGATGCCATGTGGGTTGCCTGGAAGAGATTGCTCTTTAGCGATAAGGCCGCCTATTGTACAAGTGATTTATAAATGTATTCTATCGTAAGTTGTTACTGTTGTCTTTAATGTACAATAAAGAGTTATCTATCTATCTATCTATCTAATTAGCTTACGTTGGCTAGACGGGATGCCACAGGCAGGGCCGGATTTAAGGGGGGGGGGGGCAACCGGGGCGAAAGCCCCGGGGCCCCCACAAGCAGGGGGCCTCCAAAATATAGACTTCGGAAAAAAAAATCTTTCAAATTTCAACTAGTTAACTGTCCGGCCCTGGGCACAGGGTTTTGTATCAAGTTTTCCGTCTCATGCGGCTAAGTTCTCGGCTCAGGATGGAATGGGGTTGTGTCACGGAATGGGGTGGTGATTGGGCAATGCATATTACATATTTACTAATTTTATACATATATTGTATTACACTACCCTTTCTTAACTTCTTCCTAATAACGTCTATCTCAAATATGTCTGTAAGAAATCGCATTTAGTGATAAGACCGCCCCTTGTACAAATTATTGTTGCATGTATTGTGTTCTGTTTTTATTTCTATTGTACAATATAGAATTTATCTATCTATCTATCTATTATCGCCCACGGAGAATATACCTGAAAGGTAGATCTCAAAGCATAACCAAAGCATCAGCTCCCACTCCTCCCTGAAGGGCTATAAATTTTATTTTCAATGGGGTAAAGAAGGTAATGCCACGAGTAACAGGTATACAAGTATCTGTTTCTCAAAATACGCTGTTACAGCAGTATGCAAGCATGAATATTCAGCCATTGTTAGTATAAGTACTACGGCGTGTCCACGCATTTGGTAGGAAGCGTGCTAGGGCATTTTGGTGCTCAAAATAGAGTAAATAACGTCGCTAAGCAACAGTTTGTTTATTTGTTAATAGAATCTCTATATATAAAAATGAATAGCTGTTCGTTAGTCTCGCTAAAACTCGAAAACGGCTGGAGCGATTTGGCTAATTTTGGTCTTGAAATATTCGTGTGAGTCCAGGGAAGGTTTAAGAGTCTAGAGAAAACATTGATATTGTAAGTAAAATAATAAAAACAACAATTTTATTTTCCCATACAAACTGTTACCTGTCAAACATTTGACGTTCGTCCCGACGGTTCGCTATTTTTGGCATAATTACTTTTTTCTTTTTTAATTACATTAAATAAGGGATTGGAATCGATAAGAAAAGGCGGTATATTAATTTATTATTAATTATTCCAATTCGAATTCAATATTCATAGTTCAGACAGGACAACGTCTGTCGGGTCAGCTAGTTGACAATATAAACATTACCACATCTGAATCACTGATCCAATGTTGGTATATGTATATTATTATTATGGGCCTCCTCCCAATAGATAGAGGGTAATTACAGTGCCCCGCTGGCCAGACGAGTAAGCGCAGGGTTTCGTTTCAAGTTTTCCATCTCTTGCGGCTAGGTTATCGACCTTGTTATTTCCTTTTTTTTTTGGCTCTTACGTCACCTTGCTTAGATGCATCACTATGATCAATAAATTTATTGTTGATCATAGTGATGCATCTAAGCCAATGACCCCAATGACAAGTCGACAGTTATTTTCACAGGAAATATTTTATACTACGTTGTTCCTTTAACAACAAAGAAACTAAAATGATGATGATGATGAATAATGTAACGAAATAAAACATAATTTCAGTTATTTTTTATTTCGTTGCAAACGATTATACTCGTATATTACGAAACGAAAAGTTCATGGAAGTAGCGTAAGTATTCGAATAAAATTCTCCTTGAATATGTACGGAATTTAATAGAACATCATTCTTGAATACTTGAATACCTTCAACTGTGCATAAAAATTTAGAAAAACGTTGGTCACAAGCCCGGGTTAGATCCCCGGGTCGGGCAAGTGTCTTTGTGTAAACCAGGGGCACTTGCTCTGATTCAGCGTGTCATTTGTGTTCCTGAATAGAATAGATAAAAAAGAAAATATACTTATATCACTACATATTATTAAAGTCGCTGTCGTCTGTCTGTCCCTATGTATGCTTAAATCTACGCAACAGATTTTGAAGCGGTTTTTTAAATAGATGCATGGTTATCGGCCTTTATTCTTTTTGTCGTCTCTTACGATACCCTTAGGATGGAATGGGGCGGTGACACTATGTATTCTAAATCCGTCTCCACACGGACAATAAACGCCTTTAATTTTGTTTTATTGATAACGTCCCGTGTTCAGCCAAAAATGTTAACTTTAAAATACACGCGATAAATCCGTTAAAAGTGATGACTAAGTTCTGTGTTCAGTAGTAAAATATATTTAATTGGTATGTGTATTTATTTTATTATGGTGCAATTAAGAATATTTCATTTTATTCTGTAAATGATAAAACATTTCTTCATGAACAGAAAGCCCAAATATTTCATCTCGCAACCGAAATGTAAATGATAGGCCCAATGGGTGTACAGAAGGAATAAAGGGTTTGGATATTGGCGCAAACCGGGCATTGAGCCCCGTGAACTGATCTGCGGTAATCCTTGAACAATAGCGGTATTGTAGGCTCATATCATTTGGGTAACGTTCCTTTGTGCTTGGGTCCTAGAGGTGTTAAGGATTTGATTGAATGGCTTTTCATGGTCGTTAAGCTAAGAATAAGAATGTTTGGTGTGATCATTTGTCTGTTATGTTTCTCTACAACTGAAATACAAAAGGGGGGAGGCCCCACTGCCAGCAGGCTAGCATTTGTGGGCTGAGTAGTAGTTGTCCGTGTGGTGACGGATTTAGAATACGCAGTGTCACCAACCCATATCATTCCAAAGGTGTCGTGAGAGGCGACTGGGTACGCAAGAGGCAAATCATTGAGCCGCAAGAGAAGGAAACTTGATACGAAACCCTGTGCCAACCCGTCTTGCCAGCGTGGCACAGTAGGCTAATTTCCTTCCATGAATTTGGAGGAGGCCCTACTCAGTAGTGGGTCAGTAATGGGCTGAAACGAGGAGTAACCATCTAGAGATAGATTGCCGAATTATCCCATACAATAAGTCAAAATTAATTCTACAATAATGTAGGAAAAGCCCAGCGGACTGTGCACAAAGCTATCGATCTGCGGGTTCAGTTAGACTTAGATTAAATTGTTAATATTATAGATTAGCTTGCACAATATTTTATACGCATCCCATGAAAAGTGCTAAAATTTAAATTTAAAGCTAAATGAAAAAAAGCAAGCAAATTTCGGCATGATAAAATTTATAATAACTAGTAACATATCGAGAGACATTGTTTTTCATAATATGTTCGATGCTACCGAACTATTATTGCTGGGTAGTCAGTAGAGTTATTATAATTAGCTATTAACAACGGGGGTAGTTGTGTAAAACCGCTAAGACATTCAGTTTTTCGTATCCTCGAATAGTTTGCGGGCGCCGAGAACGCACTCTTTTGCCTTCAGTTTCCCGAGTACTAAATGTGTGCGAACGTAGTTAGTGAATTTGTGAACTATTTTGTGGTTTCGGTGCGGATGCTGGGATCCTGTTGCATGTGGTGTCGCACCGAACGCGATGCAGGTTATGCCGTTGATCTTCTAAACTGTGAGTAATTTGACATGTTTTAGCTCCTATACTTGGCTTCTTCGTCATTGCCATCGCAGCCCATAACTTACTCACTGGGTGGGGCTGTAAACACACACATGTGGACACGCTGACCAGACGGGTTAGCTGGCACAGGCGCACAGGGTTTTATGTCAAGTGTTCCTGCTCTTGCGCGGCTAGGTTTTCAGCCTTTGTATTTGTTTCGTCGCCTCTTACAACACCCACAGGATGGCATTCCATCCTGGGGGTGACGCGAAGTCATATGTGACGTGGAGTGATATGGAAAAAAATATGCGATCTCTTTTTAACAATTTGTACTGCTAAAAACCTGAACACCGACTTCTTAAAACGCTAGTAGTGACATCTAGTTACTAAATTACTTTGATTTGCTTTTAACAAGTATTATTTTATGAAAACCTTTTTCTGACCCAACCTATTAGGGTTTAGCGTGAAGATGTGTAGGTGCAATTTCTACGCTTAGTTGGGTGCTAGAGAATCTAGGTCACACGCGCCCAACAGGCAGCTGGCAGCCAATACGTGCCTGGATTAGAATTTATTATTACGAAAAATCAATGAGAGCTTTAGTGCTCCCAAGCGATCCATTAAAAAGGATGAAAAGCTCTATCTTTTATTATTCCCGCCATAATCTCCGTACCGCATAAATGTTGTAAACACTTACACACCATTATATTTTTTTTTTAGGAAATCTTGTTACAAACCCTGTACCGACCCTGCCAGCGTGGCACAGTAGGCTAATTCTAATTACCCTCCATGTAATGCGAGGAGGCCTGACTACCTCGTTGGTCTAATGGTTAGATGTGCCGCCTTTGGGTCAACGGGTCCCGGGTTCGATTCCCGGGTCCGGCAAGTGTCTTTGTCTAAACCAGAGGCACTGGCTCGGAGTCTGGGTGTCATTTCTATCTATAATATGTATGTATTTACAAAAAAAAAATGTATGTAAGTAGTTTATCATCCATCTCGTTACCATAACACAAGCATTAAGTTGCTTAGTTTGGGACGAGATGGCGTTGTGTGAAATGTCCAAGGATATTTATTTTAGGATATGTATTTATGTAGAACCTACTCGTAACAACATACAAAGCAGTTTCATTTAAAAATTAATGCGACGCCAATTTTCCTACTCCAAAATTGTAAATTAAAAATGACAAAATAATGTTTTTGGCCTGTTCATTACGGAAATAAATTCATTTAATTACGTATCCAACTGTAATGTAATTTTGTATCATAATAAATAAGATAGCCAGTTCTAAAAAGTCCTTCTTTACTTTTCGATTACGCACAGTAAATTAATAAACAGAGAATTTTAAAAAAAACCAATGCCTATTATGGTAGACATATCATTTCATTACCTAGAACCTCCCACATACTCTCGATATAATCGCCATTATGTCGCACACCATAACGCCATTACAGGGCTGAACACTATTAGATTACAAAGCAATTTCCCTAGAACTTAGGATCCATTTCACCTGGACTCCCGCCTAACATGAATTAATTACCTGGAAAGCAGGACATTTAGGGCGTAGCTGGCGTGTAGATGTGCGTGTGTCCTCATAAAACTCACACACATCTGCCTAAAAGCTACCTGCTGAGTCCAATTTCATGGAGTGAAATTAGCTTTTTCTTGCTGTGAGGTTATCTCACTTAGTCGTTTCCTACGACACCCTCATAATTGCAGTGGTTGGTAACATAATACTTTTTAAATCTGTTACCACAGATCATATTTTATTAGTCTATTTAACATGGCAGACAGAGTTAGTGTTATTTTTTGTGCAGACTTATGCGCGCGGCTTGGCCCGGGTAGACTTTAAGCCCGTGGTTATCTCGGTAATTATCTTCGCATAAAGCCTATGTTACTCAGGGATGATAAAGCACACTAATGCTAATGATGATTCAATTGTTAAAATGGGTCCAGTTATTTGTGAGTATATTCGTTCAAAATCATCATCATCATCATTTCAGCCAAAAGACGTCCACTGCTGGACATAGGCCTCCCCCAAAGATTTCCACAAAGGCCGGTCCTGGGCCGCCCGCATCCATCGTTTTCCGGCGACCTTAATCAGGTCATCGGTCCACCGTGTGGGAGGCCTACCAGCACTGCGCTTTCCGGGACGCGGTCGCCATTCCAGGACTTTTCTGCCCCATCGGGCGTCGGTCCTGCGCGCTATATTCGTTACAAGTAGTTATACAATTATTTTCTCTTTATGATGTTGGCTACTGGCTGGTAAGAAAAGAGTAATTTAAAGTTGAAGTTCGATTTATATTTTAATTTTGTCATCGTTCTAATTGTCAAATATCTCTGTCTACTGCTCAAACCGAACGGACGTATTTTTCATTGGTATTTGTTAGTTGGTATATCAATTAAGTAATGTTGTTTTATGCAACGCGTGCATGTGCAACAGAAACGTAAAATAGAAAGATTCTATTTAGTGAATGCGGCAAAATTAAAGGTTATTTTATAAAAATACTAGCTGACCCCGCAAACGTTGTATTGCCATATAAATGTCGCTACTAAAAATAGGGGTTGATCGTAGAGGTGTGAAAATTTTGGGTTGTATGTATTTTTGTATGCTGTATCATAAAAAAGCAAATAATTTTGTCTAAGAAATAATAACGAACAGTTTGGATCCTTAATATTTAGGGGGATGAAAAAAAGATGTTGTCCGATTCGCAGACCTACCAAATCATCATCATCACTTTCACTACCACTACATCACTATCACTACATATTATAAAACAAAGTCGCTGTCGTCTGTCCGTCCCTATGTATGCTTAAATCTTTAAAACTACGCAATACATTTTGAAGCAGTTTTTTTAATAGATAGAGTGATTCAAGAGGAAGCTTTACATGTATAATACATGCATAATATTTTAGAGAAACACTGAATTATCAGTGTTTCAGGTTATGCAGGTTCATCATTGCACACGTGCGACGCCGGGGCGGGTCGCTAGTGTGAATATAAAATTTCATCAAAATCGTTCGAGCCATTTCGGAGGAGTATAATAACAAACACTGTGACACGAGAATTTTATATAGGCCATACGTACGTTCATTACAAGACTAATTGTATTTACCCTAATTATGTAGAATTTGGAGGCAACGGCGCTCTCTGCCGGTGAATTATTTAAATCAGCCCGCTTCCCGTCCCGTCGCATCTAAATTGCGGCGAGGGGAAATGCATATTATAAAAGCAGAGTTTATCTCTGACTTTGCGGCCATCCGAACTTTGTGCAAACACATTCAAAGAAACCTACAAGACAACTACTCGTGACCTTCCGGAACCGATTTTAATAAAACATCCCTACATGGAATTGAAAGAGGCGTTTCTCAACAACGGTGGTGACATTATTTGTTTATACAAAACTAGTGGCCCGCCCCGGCTTCGCCCGTGCAAAGCGGGGGTGGGTTATACATAAAAACCTTCCCCTTGAATCACTCTATCTATTAAAAAAAACCGCTTCAAAATCCGTTGCGTAGTTTTAAAGATTATTGCATACATAGGGACGGACAGAAGAATGCGACTTTGTTTTATACTATGTAGTGATAGTGATACGTCATCACAAGGATTATTTAATTTATTTTATTTGAGTAGTAGAGTCGTGGTCGCTCAGTATGGGTTCCATCAGAAGGCTCAAAGTCACCCAAAGGGCAATAGAAAGGGCTATGCTCGGAGATTCCCTGCGAGATCGAATCAGATATGAGGAGATACTTAGGCAAACCAGAGCTACTGACATAGCCTACAGGATTGACAAGCTTAAGGCTTAAGTACCTGGTGCGCAGGGTACATAGGTCGCAGGACCGACACCCGATGGGGCAGAAACGTCCTCGAATGGCGACTGCGTTCCGGTAAGCACGGTGCTGGTAGGCCTCCCACACGGTGGACCGATGACCTGGTAAAGGCGGGCGCCCCAAGAGCGGCCTTTTTGGAGATCATTTGGGGAGACCTATCTCCAGCAGTGGACGTCTTTTGGCTGAAACGATGATGATGACTTGAGTAGTAGAAATTTTCTGTAATATCTTTATATAATTGCCCTGAAGTTACGACTCGGGGCTCTTTTGGTATGCGTCCCGCCTTAATGTGCCGCAATGGACCACAATGAATTTCTTGTTATATAATTTTGCGGTTGGTAGAGATAGTAAAACAAGACGAATTTATTGCCGTAATTATTACTTAGGTATTCGCGATTATTACACATTAAAATACACATTTGTTATACGTTTATATGACATTATTTAATTCCTATAATTTAATGTAACTAATATACACGCGATAAATCCGTCAAGAAGTGTTTAATTTCAATAAATTTATTGCCAGTTGGCTTTAGCAACAGTATGCCTAACATTTAAATATTACCGATTTTCTCATTTCCTGCAAAAAATAACTCTGTTATAAAGTTTAACTTTACTAATTTCTATTTAACCCAATTATGCGAATGTTCATTGTTTAATTTTGTAGAGATCGCGTTGAATTTTTCATATTTCTACCCCACAAATGACCTACTCTTGATTTTATGGAGGGAATATGGCCCACTGGGCCGCGCTGGCAAGACGGGTTAGCAAAGTTTTATTCTCTTGCGGCTAGGTTATTTGCCTTTGCTTTTTCCTTTAGTCGCCTCTTACGACACCCTCAGGATGGTATGGGTTGATGACATTGTGTATTCTTAATCCGTCACCACGAGGATTGCCTTTACTAATTTATACTTAACCTGTACTGGACTGTACTTGACACATTTTCTTTTTAATATTGAGTAGCATGCCTATATATTGGCTAAGATGAATACATATATCGGCTAAAACGAATACATATATTGGCTTAGACGAATACATATATTGGCTTAGACGAATACATATATTTGTTACTAGCTACCCGCCCCGGCTTCGCACGGGTGCAATAATAAACGGGTGCTCTAAATTTATCATTGTTTCTCTACAGTATTATAGATGTATCATACGTATAAACCTGCCTCTTGAATCACTCTATCTATTAAAAAAAAACGCTACAAAATCCGTTGCGTAGTTTTGAAGATTTAAACATACATAGGGACGGACAGACGACAGCGACTTTGTTTTCTACTATGTAGTGATAGTGAAGACGAATACACTTTTCGGCGGTGGACACAACTCCGTTAATATTTAATTTGTTTCATTAGCAAAGTATCAGTCTCGAAGACACCAAGTGTAAACGTAACTGACCCGAACAGAATTAGAGCAACCCATACTGCCACTGAGTATTATAATCAACGCGGATTCGGGCAACATCTTAATTTGATAAAAGCTCGACCCAAGTGCTCTACAAATCATGTTAAAATTTTATTCTAATAGGGCTGCCGGGCACGAGTTTGGCCCGAAATATACCTGATTTATAAATCGCATAGACCTAGCTTTTGCGCGCGGCTTCGCCCGCGTGGGCTTCGAACCCGTGCATATTTTTTATGAACATAAAATCGGTTATTGTGACTAAACTATGATAGTTAGATATGTGCTCTCGCGGACTTTTTTGTAGATCTTTATAAGACCTACAAATCCGTAGTAAATCATTTTGTTCTATTGTCAATAGTTTTTACAGCGCACGCATAAATAGGTTTTCAGTTTTACACCTTGGTTTACAAAATCACAATTTTCATACGGATCCCTAATTCTTTTGAAAATAAAATATAGCCTATAACCTTCGTCGATAAATGGACTATCTAACACTGAAAGATTTTTTGAAAACGGACCAGTAGTTCCTGAGATTAGCGCGTTCAAACAAACAAACAAACATACAAACAAACAAACAAACAAACAAACTCTGCAGCTTTATATATTAGTATAGAGTATAGATTTATAAATCGCATAGACCGTACTTTGAGACGATATATGGGGCTTATATTCAGAAGTATTGATAGAGTGTGGTCTTGCCGAGTTGTACTACTACACCCTGAGTACCTCTACCTATCACTATCACTACATAGTATAAAACAAAGTCGCTGTCGCTGTCCGTCCCTATGTATGCTTAAATCTTTAAAACTACGCAACGGATTTTGAAACGTTCTTTGTTAATAGATAGGGTGATTCAAAAGAAAGGTTTAAGTGTATGCATGTATATAATCATCATCATCATCATCAGCCTATTTCAGTCCACTGCTGGACGTAGGCCTCCCCCAAGGCTCGCCACTGAACCCGGTCTTCGGTTCTATGCAGCCAGTCGCAGATCGTCGCTCCATCTAGCAGGGGGGCGTCCCACCCTACGTTTGCCAGTACGTGGTCTCCACTGTAGCACCTGTTTGCCCCAGCGGCATAAAGCATGCATAATATTGTAGAGAAACACTGATAAATTTAGATGTGCATCATTGCACCCGTGCGAAGCCGGTGCGGGTCGCTGGAAGATTTATAAAAAAATAGATGACCCAATCCTGAGTCAGGCCTCCTTCTACTAAAGAGGGGAATTTAGCCTATTGGCCAGCGGGCCAGACGGGGTGACATATGGTTTCGTATCAAGTTTCCATTCACTTGCGGCTAGGCGTTCAGCTCTTACGACACCCTCAGGATGAAATGGGGTGGCGACACTATGTATTCTAAATCCGTCACCACACGGAACATCCTCCAGTTACATGGGGATAATTAGCCTACTCTGCTACGCTGTCCAGACGGGTTTCTCATCAAGTATTCCTTCTCTTGCAGCTAAGATATCGGCATTGTTTTTATTTCTCTTTGTCGGCTCTTATGACACCCTCAGGATGGAATGGGAAGGTGACACCATCTATTCTAAATCCATCACCTCGCTGATAGTGTGGGAATCTGTAGTAAATTGTTGGTACAATACAAATAAGGCTTGTTATCTTCTGAGGGGGTCACCATACATCGACTTTTTTTTAGATTGCTTGTGTATCGTAGCATATCGATTGCATTTAGGTTATCATCATAAAATGTTAGTTATACTTCCGATAGAAGTATAAATAAAATATAATGATGATTATCCAGAAACATCTGATGATTCTTAAAGATCACTTCCGTGTGGTCACAATCACGTTAAAGAAAATAAATTAATACAAAATGTCACCAATCCATATCTTGAGGGTTTCAAGACCAACAGAACACAAGAGGTACATCAGCTAGCCGTAAGACAAGGAACACTTGATGCAAACCCTGAGCCCACCCGTCTTGTCAGTGTGGCACAGTAGGCTAATTTCCTCCCAAGAAATTGGAGAAGGCCTGACTCGGTAGTGAGTCATTTATGGGCTAAGATATATAAGATACTAGTGGCCCGCCTCGGCTTCGTCCGTGCAAAGCGGGGGTGGGTTATACACATAAACCTTCCTCTTGAATCACTCAATCTAATACAAAAAACCGCTTCAAAATCCGTTGTGTAGTTTTAAAGATTTAAGCATACATAGGGACGGACAGACAAAAGCGACTTTGTTTTATAATATGTAGTGATAGTGATATTAGTTTGCGTCTTAAATGCTTATGTTTAAACAATATTTGTAAAAAACTTGAAAAACGGTTGTGAGCATTGGGGGGGGGGGTTGCCTTAATGGCCACGCTTGGCAGGCGGGTTGGCGATCGCAGTACGGATGGTGTGTTTTTGGACAGAACGTCGCTGCTGCCCAACGTCTGTTATCCCTTAGTCGCCTTCTACGACACCCACGGGAAGATATGGGGTGGTAGTATTCTTACTCCGCTACCACACGGAATCCTTGGGGGAGGCCTATGTCTAGCAGTGGATGTCTTTTGGCTGAAATTATGATGATGAATGATGAAACAAAAGGATTTTACTATACACGATTTTATGTAACAACTATGTATTTTGTATACATATAATTTATAGTTTGCTGTATAGACTTATATTATAACAACAATAAGGTTATAGAGGTGTCAACCCTATGAACCTTGGAATAGGCGTCTCCTGGCATGTTTTCGGTACACAATTTTCGTAGCAATCCTGGCATTGCGCCAGTTTTGAGACTAACAATAATATTGTTTTGTCCTCTTAGTACTATAGCTAGCTGTTAAGGTGTTATTTAAGTAATTATAAATAAATAATAAATAAATTATCTCGATATCTATGAGACTTTTCTTCAGCCATTTTTTTTGTGGAGTCGACGCATAGAGTCTTTGGCTAGCCTGATCCCAGTGTCGCTGTGGCGTGCTATTTTTGGGACACCCTGTATACGCACGGGTTTAAAGCCCACGCTGATAAAAAAAATGCATTAACAAATAAAATAAATTATAAAATATTTTTTATTTTATTATTACGGAACAGTTATAAATTACCATTTGATATTCACGGTTTCTGTTTTCGTATATTGGCATAATTACGGACACTTAACCCGCGAAAAAAGAACTTGTACTGTAGGTACTTTGCTCGAATATAAACATGTAGTGTAGGTTAAGGCTAATAAACATATTATTATTAAATAGGTAACTGGCTGAAACTAGTATGTAACTAAGTTTACGTACAATTGGTTGCTTAGTGGGATCTGGCATAGTAAGTAAGTAATGTGACTATTGAATGATTCAGCGTTCTATTCGGACATTCCATCTGCCTACGTCTATTGTACGTACTCAGGGAAGCTATACTAGGATTGAATGCTTTGATACTTTTAATTAATATTTTATTATTTGTAGATGAGAAAGCATCTTAAGGCACGGTCTAGTGAGTATATGTATTTAATAGTATTATATAATATGTATTTAACCATAATTTAAGCTAATCAATACCACCAGTATAAACAAAATACTAGCGGACTAATACTTTGCGGAATCTGAATTTCTTATTCCTTACCTCAAACGGCACCTTCAAGGTGGGATCAGGTCGTGCCTTGAAGAAAAACAAATATTCTGCGACACACACAGAAGACATATTATTCCAATTGTGATACACTAGTAATAAAAATGTTTTTTGTCAAATTACGGAAAGACTTGACCGGGTGTCGGCAGCGGGTATTTTGTTCAATTCTATAATTAATGTAAGTACTACTACTACTACTCAGCCCGTACATGAATCACAGCTGAATCGGGATGAATTCGGATGAATCGGGCATAGTCTCGTCAAATAAGTATAAATTATTAGTATTTCCTAAGATAGAATATTATTCACTCAACGAAAGGTTCTTTATGCTATTATTATTATTATTTAGCTACACAATAATTTTTTTCTCATTATTTTTTAAAACCAGTATCAATATTTGCTCGTCGTGGTATACCCTGTGCCTGTATTTCGGTGATGGCCGTCGGATTATAGGATTGGAATCGGGATTGATTATTGGAATGTCCGATCGGTTCATATCAGACTATGGACGGAAGGAAATAATGTTTCCAGTGTGGATCTTGTACACTCTGATTGTGAATTCTCTTATTTTGTATTGGTATGATATTTTTAAACGAATATATAAAAATTACATTTCCTTATAGTCACTCATCACGATATCTCTGGAACCATAAGACCTAGAGACTTGAATTTTGGTAGTGATAGCAGCTAAAACTAATTTGCTGCTAATAACGCTCCTTCATAAGTAAGTAATTATTAATACCTTCACGTTTCCCTAATAAAAACAATTATTGTAATTGTAATATAAAAAACCATGAAAAGTTAATGTTTTTTTAATGATTAGATTTAGTATGAAACAATACACACCCATTTCAGGGGGTATTTAGTACTAGGTACTTCGAACAAAAACCCGACGGAGACGGACCTCGGAACGCCTCCACTCCAGTGGCTGAGTGTTTTCACCTTTTAAGAGGAGTAATTGATAAGGTCAGCTGACGGAAGAGAATGGAAGAGCAGAATATACCGTCCCGACTCCATATAATTTGGGACTAGGGCAGGAAGACAGAAAGATCATTTTGGGGTGTCCAACGCTTGTAATAAAAATATAACGTTAATAATAAAATATCCTTGGACATTTCACACAACGCCATCTCGTCCCAAGTTAAGCAACTTAATGCTTGTGTTATGGTAACGAGATGGATGATAAACTACTTATATACATTTTTTTTTGTAAATACATACATATTATAGATAGAAATGACACCCAGACTCCGAGCCAGTGCCTCTGGTTTAGACAAAGACACTGGCCCGACCCCGGAATCGAACCCGGGACCCGTTGATCCAAAGCGGCACATTTAACCACTAGACCAACGAGGCAAGCCTGAATTTTCGGGTTTGCTTGTGTAAATTCCTAAACTATAGAATATTATTTTACATAGTGGCCCGTCTCGCCTTCGCAGGGGCGCACGGGTGCACGGGTAGATATTAATTTTTTTTATTTTTTCTTACAATTAAAATAGCCTAAATTAATCAGTGTTATTGTAGCATTATAACGTCGAAAGAATTTTTAAAACCAGTCCAGTACTTTTTGACCCAATTCGTTACAAACATACATACAAGTCTTTCCTCTTTAGTATAGATAAAACTAAACTTATAGGTAAGTAACTAAACTTATCTCCATTAAAAAATTGAACCAAAGCCTGTGTTTATACAGGGAAATGAAATAGGTATTGTCAATCGAGCGCTGCAAGGAATTCAAATGCCACTCGCCGCTTGATTAATGATCGGAATTAACGTTGAACACGCGGCGTTTTCTTTCTGGCTTGATGCGCTGCCTTTGGATCACGGATCCTCGGTTCGATTCTGGGGCAAGGCAAGTGTCTTTGCTTAAACCAGATTCACTACATGTTTGTAAACTACCCTCGCGGTACAGGTAAAACCAAGTGCAGGGACTTCGTTGTTAAAAAAAATCCGATAAGTAATTGTTGTGTTGTTTCAAAATGATTTAACAAAAGAATATACAGGTGCCCCATAGCTTGGGGAATTCATCCTTTCCTCCTACGTCGCCTCAAATCAATTGAAGGAAACAAATTATAGAACACTAGCTGACTCGGCGAACTTTGTTCCGCATTATATATATTTAAAACAAAAAGAACGAACGAAAAGGACATAGGATACCTGAGATTTTTATCCCGTCCGTATAAAACCTACTTAACAAAACGCAACTGACAGCGAAACGTTATGTTGTCTATAGTTTAATATGGTCGAAAATTTGACAATTAGAAATTTTTAATTCGACTTGTTTATATTGTTGTAATTCACATAATATCTTTATAACTTGTAGCCTATGTGTTATTCTGATGTATGAGCTATATTATTGTAAAGTTTCATTAATATCCATTCAGTAGTTTTTACGTGAAAGAGTAACTGTACGGTGTGGTGGTCACCGTACAGAGATTTTTATGGTTTATGAATTAAAGATAATTATGCACAAAAATTGGTTTATTGCATAATCTTAATGGTATGGTTAAAATAAAATGGTATGAATGAGCATCCGCGGACCGGTGGTGGTGATCGGACGCACACTACTCGAAACGCCGCGCGTTGGCGTAAAACGCTGACAGCGCGCAACGCGATGTATGATTGCATCGTACATGCTCCCACACAGAGAATGTGAGAACATGGGGATGATGGTGAAGGTGGTGGTGAATGATGATGAGACAGGCTGAAAAACAATACTTTTCAAATTATCTAGTGTCCCTATGATTCACAATTGGTTTCCTCACTAAAGGTATGTTTACAAAATACAGGTGACGTAGATACATCAACGCGAACACTAGGTACCGGTTAAACACCACTTTGCTCTGCTTTTTCACTTACACTCACACATTGGTCACTGACACTATACTTATATGCGGCGTTGGCGAGGCCGCGCATGGTGGGGTAGGGCGTAGGCGCCGGCCTGGGTGCCGAGTGCCCCTGCTCTGAAGCTGGCAGAGTTGGTGAGGCTGGGCGGCGACGCGCGCGCCACTCGCGCGCGAAGTACGCCACCGCTACAGCGCCGCAAGCTCCCACCAGCAAGTAGATGACAACGTAATCGTGCACGTCGTGATAAGAAATGTCGTTTACTAAACCCGAATCCGATTTCAGCTGCTTTATTTTAGCATCTATGTCTTTCAATTCTTGATCGTTAGCTCCGACAATAGGTTCCAGTTCTGTATTCGGTATTGTTGGTACTATTAGCCAGCTGTTTTAGCGTCATCATCGCTAAAAATGGTACAGCCTTGGTGCCGTATGTAACGGTAGCTAATTTGTATTCCCGTAGTGATTCTGTAGGACTATCACGCTATATTATTTTTTGCAGGTCTTTGTGGATCAATATAAATCGAAACATTTTCTCGATATCGGCCGTAAAGGCTATCTGGTATTGCCTCTATGGTATGATAATTGATAGCAGATCCTTTTGTAGATTTGGGCCACTGTACGTAAGATCGTTGAAAGAATAGCCCGTCGAAGTTTTCGCTGACGCGTTAAACACGACCCGTGTCGCCATGGTAGTTGATTCAGCGCGCGTTACACAATGGTGAGGTAAATAAAATTCCGGTGTCTGGTGACCGGTGCACTCGTCATGTGGTTCAAACGAATGTATTCTTGAATAAATTGTTTATAACTATCTTCAATAATTTTGTTTCTGATAAATCTTTTTTCTAATTGACGAATTGGGCTACTGCTATGGTTCTAGACTCTCCCAATTTTTCTGTCACATCTGGATGGAGTGGTAATCTGACAACGTAACGCCCATCTGGTTGGCGTTTCGTTTGCAATTGGTAGTGTTGCATACGCTGTAAGTCATCGCTGGACATGTCGAGTGTATTGTCCGAGAGGTCTTCCATCTCCTCAACTCTACTGGTATGTCCTCGATTGGTTATATGTGCACGAGAAGTGCCCGCATCGGCAGGAGTGGTAACAGTTTCCTGACGATCGGAATATTGCGATAATGGTGTCGCTGGTCTCAGTAGTGGTTTAGATGGTTCAGTGGCTACATAAGCATTTTTATTACGTTATAAAAATTAAGAGCCTTTTGGTAATAATTCTCGGTAAAATATTTATGGTTAGGGTCCTCGAATTCAGCACGTATTCTGGTATGGTTCAGCTGAAATTCGTTCCAATAGGCATCTAAAGTATTTAAGCGTTTTCCGATGTAAGCTGAAGTCTTGCGCTCCGGCCCATCCTTCTTAAAATTGGTCCGAAGGGCGTCCATCGCGGACATGATTTGATCTTGTGTGGCTAAGATCCCCTCCATGGTGATTATGGTTATAATAAATGTGGTAATAAAGGAAAGATCTTACTCAGAGGGCTGGTACGTGGTGACCTGGTTAGACCCGGAGCTCGATCCTGGTTGGTTGTTTGTCAATGAACTTGGTAATATCCACTTGACAATGGTTACTGGTACTGGTGATGGTAAAATGGTTCTTGGTCGATTATGGTTGCTGGTTAATGGTTATCCTTTGAAGCTGGTTATACTGACTGAACAGCGTGCTTCAATAGGAACTCTTGCGTAGCCTTGCTGTTGCGATGGTACAATCAGAAACACGAAGAACGACGATTCTGGTTAATGGTGATGGTAAAACTGGTTACGTCGTAAGCTGGATTCACTGCCACGTGTTCACTTTATTCACTCGCGCAGGGTTCCGCCTTACGACTTAGGCTCGAAGGACCACGTTGTATGGTTGCTGGTTAATGGTTATCCTTTGAAGCTGGTTATACTGACTGAACAGCGTGCTTCAATAGGAACTCTTACGTAGCCTTACTGTTGCGATGGTACAATCAGAGACACGAAGAACGACGATTCTGGTTAATGGTGATGGTAATGGTGGAAGCTGGTTACACCGTCGGCTGGACTCCACATCACGTTTCATTAATATTCTTGTCGTTGTATTCAGAACAACTATAAGACAGGAACAACTATGAAGAACGCGAAAGCTCCCGCCTAACACTAGGCTCGAGCAAGGCCAAGATATACGGGCTTACATGGTTAATTTAATTGGTTGTGAGTGAGCATACGCGGACCGGTGGTGGTGATCGGACGCATACTACTCGAAACGCCGCGCGTTGGCGTAAAACGCTGACAGCGCGCAACGCGATGTATGATTGCATCGTACAGTAACAAACATCCATCCATCCATCCATCCATCCATCCATACTTACAAACTTTCACGTTTATAATATTAGTAAGATAAGATAATAAATGCAGACGCTCTTGTCCTCAATAATTGATATTTCTTTACAACGAGCAATGTTGAGTTTATTGATATTTGCCATTGTTGGATAGAATGTTTCATTAACTGCCTTAGTGGGCCTATACATGTGCAGAATATTTGCGGCAAACCGACGGGATATTTGGTATTCAGGTATGTCGTTCTAGACACGTTATCAACCACACCTAGAAATTAATTACCTATCGCAATATTTAACATTGTTAACCAACCTAGAATTTTCGAACGATTTCCAATCTCCCAAGGATCTGATCCAGTCTAACCTCATTTGCCTAATACTATTTACAAGGACCATTCCAGGACATCCTGGCGGTGTCGTAAGAGTCTATAGCAGGTAATGACCAGGCCGAAAACTTAGCCAAAGGAGAAGGACAACTTGAAATGAAACCCTGTGCCAAACTCTTATATAAATACTAGCTTTTGGGCGCGGCTTCGCTCGCGTGGACTTCGAACCCGTGCTTATCTCTATGCATTTTTTTTTATGAATATAAAAGTGGTTATTGTGACTAAACTATGGTAGTTAGTATGTGCTCTCGCGGACTTTTTTGTAGATTTTAATAAGACCTACAAACTCGTAGTACTTCATTTTGTTCTATTGTCAATCGTTTTTGCAGCGCACGCATAAATAGGTTTTCGATTTTACACCTTGGGTTACAAAATCGCAATTTTCATACGGACCCCTAATTCTTTTGAAAATAAAATATAGCATATAACCTTCCTCGATAAATGGACTATCTAACACTGAAAGAATTTTTGAAATCGGACCAGTAGTTCCTGAGATTAGCGCGTGCAAACAAACAAACAAACAAACAAACTCTGCAGCTTTATATATTAGTATAGATAAATATCCTTGGACATTTCACACAACGCCATCTCGTCCCAAGCTAAGCAACTTAATGCTTGTGTTATGGTAACGAGATGGATGATAAACTACATAAATAAGTACATCTTTCTTTTTGTAAATACATACATATTATAGATAGAAATGACACCCAGACTCCGAGCCAGTGCCTCTGGTTTAGACAAAGACACTTGCCCGACCCCGGAATCGTACCCGGGACCCGTTGATCCAAAGGCGGCACATCTAACCACTAGACCAACGAGGCAGTCAGACCCTGAGAGAAACTGTCTGACTAGTGTGGCACAGAAGGCTAATTACCCTAACGGGGAGGCCCGTCTGAGCGGAGGGTTAATTATGGTCTAGGTAGTACCTAGTTGGCGCCGGCCCGAGGGCTGACGGGCCTCCTTCTGCGGGGCCGATGTCGCAGAAGGGGGCAGCGGGGCGGGTCGCAAGGGAGGGAGCTCCGGGTAACCCGCGCCGCGGACGGAGGCGGGGGTGGAGGGGGGTTCGTGACGATTCGGGCCCCTTCTGCCCTCGCCTAGGAGGCCGGTGGTGGTTCGGGGGAGCCACCACCGACGAAAGCCTCGATGACTGAGGGCGTCCCAGTATACCGGGACGCCCTCTCTGATAGTCGCTTGCCCGCGTTGCGGGCACCACGCCGGGGCGTCACAGTAGAATGCGTTTACGCGAACTAGTGGCGCCCCAAGCGCGTCGTGTGAGGGTATGCCGCTGGGGTTTTAGTGGGTAAACGACTCTTGGGTAGACGACCCTTGTCGGAGTCCCACATAATCACCGACCTTTCCCCCGGGGTGCGTTGGTATGCATAAAGCATTTCCCCAGCGAAAAAAAAAAAAAAAAAAAAAAAGTACCTAGTAGTAGTATTTACAAGGAGCGAAACCCCTACTAAACGAGGTACCGATAAATTATTTGGTAAGGTTAGGTTATCCTCCTACTTTTCTTTCTTTATATTTTAGGCGGAAAGGGATGATCATCCAGCCAGATGACGTGGTATGTCTGGCTAGGGGTCGCAGCGCCTATCCCGTGATAGTTGTAGTCGGGGAATCCTAACCTTCCGAATTGCTCTGTAAACTTTGCTATCGCGGTGTAGGACTTTTTGGTAATTCTCGCATTTGTAAGCGATATTTCTTGGAGCTGATAGTTCAGATTTTTCGGATAAATTGTGTAAAGTATGTAGCAAGTTGGTCGCTACAATATATATATAAAAATACTTACTTCCGGATTTCATAAAAATGTTTAAACCAAAGGAAAACTGGACCACAAACGTCATTAACACACAATTTTGTTACCATCGCAAAGGTTTCCCGGGAGGGGCGTAAAATTTTAACACGACAATAACGTCTCGGAAACTTTGTTTAACAATAGGAAGCAATTAATTTTGTCAAGAGTTGAACATTCGCCTCTTTCATTCGATGATGAGACTTCCCTTCGCTTTTACTAACGTTTTGTTATAAAGTTGGTTCATGCTTAGAAATTTTAAATTAAAACAAGTATTGAACATTTTATCCGAAATGAGGATTCCTTAAAACCTCCTATGGGTCTAAGAGAAACTTCAAACGAAACCCTGTGCACAGTAATTATCCTCTTATGAATATATACTGAGTTGTGCCTACTCAGCAGCTGCGCAGCATACCGCGGGTTCGATGCCCGCACGGAAGAAATATTTGTACGACCTACAAGTATTTGTTCCGGGTCTGGGTGTTTTCTATCTATAATATGTATGTTTAACAAACAAATAAAAGTATATAAGTAGTTTATCATCCATCTTGTTAACATAACACATGCATTAAGTTGCTTAGCTTGGGACGAGATGGCGTTGTGTGAAATGTCCAAGGATATTTATTTATATTATTATTTATTATTTAAGTATCAGCAGAGGGTTCTACGTCACAGTAGAATGCGTCCTTGCGAACCTGCGGCGTCTCAAACAGAAGGCGTGTGAGGGTATACCGCTGGGATTTTAGTGGGTAGTCGAGTGTTCCGGAGTCCCACATTACCGCTGATCCCACAGAAAAGGGGAAGGCTTTAAGGTATTCCCAAGCTAAAACGTGTGGTGTCCGTGTGGT
This sequence comes from Clostera curtula, assembly GCA_905475355.2. Taxonomy (NCBI): domain Eukaryota; kingdom Metazoa; phylum Arthropoda; class Insecta; order Lepidoptera; family Notodontidae; genus Clostera; species Clostera curtula. The sequence goes on along the minus strand of FR997805.1, from coordinate 14,480,726 downwards.
GACGGATTTAGAATACACAATGTCACCAACCCATACCGTCTTTAGGGTGTCGTAAGAGGCGACTAAAAGAACGCAAGGGGCATATCACCTAGCCCCAAGAGAAGGAAAACTTGATATAAACCCTGTGCCAACCCGTCTTGCCAACGTGGCACTGTAGGCTAATTTCCCTCCATGAATTTGGAGGAGGCCCGACCCAGTAGTGGGTTATATATTGGCTGAAACGAACGACGAATTTACCTACTGTGCGATGCTGGCAAAACGGGTTAGAATGAAGTTTTCCTTTTCTTGCGACTAAGGGATCTGTTGCGTTAATATAGTCTTTTTACGATACCGTCTGGATATATGTTGTGGGTTGGTGACATTTTTACCACAGTACACATATTGCATCAATTATCTGATGAACACAGCTTGCCTGACCCCGGCATCTAACCGAGGCTCATGGGACCCAAAGGCAACTCATATATAATAAAATGAGACAGCTGATGAAAAAAGAAATGTAAATTAAACTTGTAATGAATTAAACGTGCTTAATGTATAATGTTTCAAAGTCAAGCCCACCGGGATTACTCTGTTTGTGCTTTTGTATGAAGTCCACAGGATAGAATGGTTAAGTGATCCTATATACCAAATCCATATATACAGAAGCCGGAGTAGGCTTGTCCAATTGTTCTTTTTTCAAACGATATTCCTGCACTAGGTATAATAACCTGTATCGCAGGGGCCGTTTACAATCATGTAATTCACGAACACAAATGACACTCAGACTCAGAGCAAGTGCCTCTGGTTTAGACACAGACACTTGCCCGACTCCGGAATCGAACCCGGGACCCGTCGATCCAAAAGTGACACATCTAACCCCTAGACCAATGAGGCAGTCTACGTTGCAGGAAATGATTTCTTCACGGTTCTGATCGTTTTATTTTATTTAATTCCCAACTTTTCATACACTTTGCAGTGTCCGTAGTCGAAATCGTTTCCTGCAATGTGTAAAGATAGTGAAATCCTAAGACATCATTGAGGCAGTCTACGTTTCACAATTCCACATAGCAGTAGGTATGTTTAGGTACCCGACATCTGCAAACGTGGCCCAAAGGTCCCCACGATTTATATCGTCAGGTGTGCAGGTAACAAAGCGGCACCACAGACAGTCGCATGAATAATACAGCACTAACCGCGCTTAATATTAAAGCTGCTATGTGCCAGTTCAAACTACACGAGACCTTTAGCAGATTGCGTGGAGCTTTCTCACTAATGCACTGCTATTGAAATTGACTTACTGGACAGTTTAATGCAATAGGTATATAACCACTAAGGCCACAAGCGGGCTCATAAATGGTTTAAAATTTAAAGATATTTCCACGGAAACTACAACAAGACCGTGCGTGTGAATACATAGTGCCACCTCATTTCATCCTGAAGGTGTCGTAAGATCCGACAAAAGGAAATGCAAGGCCGAAAACACAAAAAAAAAGTTGAAACGAAACCATCTGGCCATTTTGGCACAGTAGGCTATTTATCCTCCATGTGGAGGTTCGACCCAGCGGTGGGTCATTTATAGGCTGTGTAGTAGTACAAATGGGTGGTATGGTAATGTTAAATACGGTGTCTTTAGTATACCTATATCCTAATGAACGTCGGTGTCAATTTAAGGTGGCACCGACTTCAAATAAACATTTATTGGTTATTCTTCTTCTTAGATATTTTATTGTTTTTTAAAACGTCTTATATTTTTGGCTGGAATGTTTTTATTTTCAGTTCAAATAACTCGGAATCAACAACTAGTAATTCGTCTAGGAATACCCTAATTTGCCTTTTGAAAATTAGTTTTTATGATTTATAGCAATATACTGAACCGACTAGGAGACCGATTTGAAGGAAACTAATTAATCAAATGAAAACATAATGCTCCACCTAATTTTATAAATGAAGGAGCTGTAAGGTAACATACAAACAATTAATCATACAGATGAATTGACAATGTCCAAATATTTAAAAAGCGGTTATAAAGTGTATACCTACTACTCACAATATGAGCAGGAAAACCATTTGTTTACCGCTTCCCAATTGGAATAAAACCGAGGCATAACACTCAACGTTTCATAGCAACCCGTAATTAATGCCAGAGATATTCATTTCGTTACAGCCCTTTCTTTCCGGGACATTAATTTGCGCGTTTTAATCAAATATTACTGAACAGATTCGGAAGTTACTGTGCTTTAACTCAACAAAGAACAAAAATACCTAAGTTAAATTAGGTGTTAGTGGCCCTCGGGGTGGGTCCATCGTAGATATAACCATCGCGAGCCCTGCAATCGCGCGTTGTGTCCAGAACTGGCGGGTGGTGGAGGAGGAAGAAACGATGTCGGACCATCGCTACATTCGGTTCGACATCTCCCAGACGTCTGCCGCGCTGCCTAGGACGGTGCCTCACAGGGAGGGTCCAAAATGGGCGTTGCGGCAATTAGACGTAGACCTCCTGCGAGAGGCGTCGCTTGTGCGGGCATGGGCTTCTGCGCCCGGGCTGCCCGAGAATGTGGAGGAGGAGGCGGAATGGTTCCGGACCGCTGTCTCAGAAGACTGCGACACAACAATGCCCAGGGTCCGTGCCAATTCCGCCAAACAGGCAGTGTACTGGTGGTCTCCCGAGATAGCACGCCTGCGCCAGTCGTGCGTGGGGGCGAGACGTCAGTACGCTCGATATCGTAGGCGCCGGGTTCGCCCTCCAGGCTTTGAGCGGGTAGAGGAGGAGCTGTACGAGGTGTACCGCTCCGCCAAAAAGTCCCTAAGGACGGAAATTGCGCGGGCCAAAGTGGCAGCTCGGGAGGAGTTGTTGTCAACAATAGATGGGGACCCGTGGGGCCGCCCGTACCTAATGGTTAGGGGAAAGCTCCGACCGTGGGCTCCACCACTTACGCAGAGCCTCCGACCAGCTTTGGTAGAGGAAGTGGTCGAGACCCTGTTCCCGGTGAGGGGTGTGCACGTGCCGCCACCGATGGCTCCGCCCCGCCGGGGCCTTGTCCCCCTCCGGGAAGAGGTGGACATCCCAGCGGTTAGCGAGGGAGAGCTTCAAATAGCGGTTGATCGGCTGAAAGCTAAGAACACGGCCCCGGGTCTAGACGGTATCCCGGGCCGTGTATGGGTTGTAACGCTGGAGGCGTTGGGCCCCCGACTACGGGCCCTGTTCACGGCATGCTTACAGCGTGGCCAGTTTCCCCGTATGTGGAAGGCGGGAAAACTGGTCCTCATTAAGAAGCAGGGGCGCCCGCCGGACACTCCGGCTGCGTATCGCCCTATAGTGTTGCTGGATGAGGTGGCGAAGCTTTTTGAGCGCGTCATTGTCGACCGCCTCGTCCAACACATGACCACGGTGGGCCCTGACCTGGCGGAAAGCCAGTTTGGTTTCCGCCGCGGCCGGTCGACGATCGACGCAATTACCCGGGTCAGGGCGATAGCGGAGGAGGCAACATCCCAGGGCGAGTTGGTGCTGGCGGTGTCCCTAGACATCGCCAACGCCTTCAACACTTTGCCCTGGAGCTGCATCGAGGAAGCGCTCACCTACCATAGAGCGCCAGCCTACCTTCGCCGAATCATCGGGGCGTACCTGTCGGAGCGGGCCGTACTGTTCCCCATCCAGGGAGGCTGGGGAAGGAGGGAGGTGTCTTGCGGTGTGCCACAGGGTTCGGTTTTAGGTCCGACCCTGTGGAACATTGGCTATGATTGGGTCCTGCGGGGCGGGCTACTTCCAAATGTCAGCGTCACGTGCTACGCCGATGACACGCTCGTGACGGCCAGGGCCAAAACACACCGCGAGGCAAAAATCCTCGCCACTGCTGGGGTAGCCCAGGTCGTGGCGAGGATTAGGAGGCTGGGGCTAGAGGTGGCTCTAAACAAGTCTGAGGCCCTCTTTTTCCGTGGGCCTCGGAATATTCCGCCACTAGACTCCCACATCGTGGTTGGGATCGTTCGAAAAGGTGTTCGAATCGCCGTCGAGCCCACGATGAAGTATCTGGGTCTTGTGCTCGACGGCAGGTGGAACTTCGGGGAACACCTTCGAAGATTGGCCCCCAAACTACTGGGGGCAGTGGCTGCACTGTCACGGCTGCTGCCCAACCTCGGGGGCCCAAACGCCTCCTGTAGGAGGCTCTACACGGGGGTCGTGCGGTCGATGGCCCTGTATGGCGCACCCGTATGGGCGGATTCCCTGACGGCACGTAATGCCGCATTGTTGCGAAGGCCGCAGCGGGCCATGGCCGTCAGGGTGATAAGGGGGTACCGCACGACCTCTTTCGAAGCGGCAAGCCTTCTGGCCGGGCTCCCTCCGTGGGAGCTTGAGGCTAGGTCCCTCGCCACCTTGTATAAGTGGCGAGGGGCGGAAGTGGCACAAGGGCGTCAACTCTTGCCGCGAGATATAGAGAGACGGCGGTTGGAGTTGCGCCAGGTAGTGAGGGAGGAGTGGGCCTCATTGCTGGCTCACCCTACAGCGGGGCACACACTTGTTGGGGCAATAAGCCCTATCCTAGATGAGTGGCTGGAGCGAAGGCACGGCGCACTCTCCTTCCGGCTGACGCAGGTTCTGTCCGGGCACGGGTGCTTCTCAAAATACCTTTGCCGCATCGGCCGGGAGGAGTCCCCAGGATGCTTTCACTGCGCGGATGGCGCTATAGACTCCGCGCAGCACACCCTGGAGGTGTGCCGTGCATGGGACGGGCCTCGGCGGAGGCTCGTCTCTGTTGTGGGAAGTCTGTCGCTGCCGGACCTTATTCAATCCATGGTCCGGAGCGAGAGAGCCTGGAGAGAAATGACCTCATTCTGCGAGGTCGTCATGTCCGCCAAGGAGGCGGCTGAGAGGGAGCGGGAGTTGGCCTCCCTACGTCCAAGTGGGCGTCACCGCAATCGGCGCCGCAGGGCGCAGGATGACCTCCGCCCACCGTAAGTGGGTCTGCGGGCGATAGACCTGGGAAATCCATCGCCTGCGCAATATAGACCCCGGGAGGAAGGCGCGCTGCGTTCCGCGCGTGCCTCCCAGCGGTGGAATGGGGGGAAGCTACTATAGCTATCCCCCACGTAATCGGAGGGGCCCGCCTCGGAGCTAGGGGCTCCACTAAACGAGGCGGGCTGAGGTCCCCAGGGTCCCGGAGCATGCTCTCCTATTGGGGAGTGTATCCCGTGGCCCTGGTTCGGACATTCGAGGATCGCCGTCGGTTTTAGTGGGTAGGTCGGGGCGCAATTTACCATCTCTACGCGCCCCGGAGTCCCACATATCCCGGCTAGTCCCAACGGCCGGGAATCCATGAGGATCTCCGACGTAAAAAAAAAAAAAAAAAAAAAAAGGTGTTTGTGGCCCTGTCAATGCCTATTCGTCATTCATTACGTACACGTGTAGCGTGTTTCTGTCATCTGGCGAACTTGCTCTCACTATGCTGTTTAGTGCTCTAAGTAAACAAGAATGCTAGATTGAAAAAAAAACAGTTTGTTGCCGGCTCTTTTCTGTAGAGCATGCATTTCGAACCGGTGGTAATTTCAGCATTAATGTGGGTGAACGCACGGTTGTTGGAGACCAAAAGAGATGGATTGTAAGAATGAGGAATTGTACCTATATAAATGGTGTGAATGTAGATATGACGACTGATAGGTGTATGAGGAGAATACCACCTAGCGTGAGACAGACAAGGACCAAAAGATGATGATAGTAGTTCTGTACTTGACGATTTGTAAGAACTTTGTGAATAAAGTTCCTTTTCAATTTAAATAATAATTATAACTTATTTTCAACAATCGTAAATAGTAAATAGATTTTATGAAAAGGAGTAATTAATTTAATAACCACAAAAGTGCCTGCTGAATGGAAAAGTCTAGACATTATACAATTTAATCCCTTAACAAATACATAATTTAAAACAATTCTATAGAGAGTAATATTAATTTTAAAAAAGGAATTCTATACTCCTTAATTAACACTGATGAGCAATCAAAAGACTCTTTAGCCACGGTAATCCGTTTGTAAAAGGGAAACAGATAATACGATTTAGACCTGTCCTAGACTGGCGTCTAAGGGCCGCCGGGGAGATTAACAGGATTTGTACTTGATTGGTAGTCGTGAAGAAATTTTGCTGACAATTTGACAATACAACGTAATTTTACGGATAGCGTAAACCTTAGACACCTGAAACAGATTTTTGCTTAAAATTATTATATGCAATTATGTATTTATAGAAATGGTGAGAGTTTACTTATATGTAAGTCTTAAGTAAAGGTTGTGTGTTCCTCTCGCTATTATCAGGATTAGTCACGTCATTTGAGTCATACGTATGCGCGAAGAGTAGTTTGCGAGAGTCTCTTGCCAATCGCGTGTATTTTATTCGTATAGAACGTAGGAACGTTATCAACAAAACAAAATAATAGGCAGTAGATTTTTAGTGACTGTTTCTTTGTACTTTTATAGACAACTGGCATCTAGTCCACGTTCCTATATTTCTCAACTTTGTCCTTTTTAAGAAAACTTACACAATTCAGTACCTATCGACCGTGAGTAACTACATCATCTTTTGCTATTTGAACAAAACAAAGCCATACGTGTATTCAGGAAAAAAAGTCAAGCCACGTTGTATTTTTAAATCGAATTTATTATGTTAAACCGTCACCAACAGCGCTTCGGACACGTCTCTTTCGAAGTTTTTGTTCTAGCAATTTGCCAAGCACTCGTTGCGGAGTTGCTATCATGGAAACTCGATAAACGAAATAGGCTAAATGCTATTAAGATACCATAAATGAATATCAGTGATGAATATTTAATGGTTACCCTAACCATTATTTAATAAAATAGCTAGATATAGCTAATAATAAAATTAAAAACACAAAAATTTAACTTCTTAATGGATTTATTGCGTGCATTATTTATTTATCGATGTTTCGCGAGTTCAAAAAGAATTTCAGTGTGTAATAATAATCGCGAAAACCAATGACAATTAAAAACTATAAACGAAAAACTATATCCAAAACTAATAAAGAAAACTACAACCTCAGATACCTATGAGTAAAGAAGAAAATATCTGATTTAAAATAGGCATTGCATCTTCAGCGTTGCAGGTGTTTACAAACGTGCCTAAAAGTCTGGCGGAATTTTCGCACGCTAGATGGCAATGCTTATTCGCTTAACAAAATAAAGTACAGACTTCTGGTCCATATAAAATGACTGGACATTAGGGCCTTAGCCTCGTCGGCCTAATCCCCCCCCCCCCACGAAATTGGAGGACGCTCCACTCGGTAGTGGGTCATTTATGCGCAAAGTTAATGAGATACAATTATGAAAGCGATTGTTAAGCCTAACATCCCGTCCTATCGTAAACAGAACTAGACGTAAACCGGACCCTCGTGTCAGTCAGTTATAACGAACTAAATTAGCGACATATCACGTTAGTAGGGGTCACGCCGGAACAAGTTAACTGACGCGGCGCAGACAAAGGGCTTAACGCAGTTACGTGCCGACATTGCATCACGGAATTAACCAGACATAGCAGTGAAATGTTTTCTTTTATGTCATGTTAATTTAAGACCTCCAACAACAGTAACTTTAACAGTTAAAGTTTGTGTTGTTGGAGATAGGAGATATAACAAACGCCTTTTTTATGTTAACCGTACATGCAAAACTGTGATAGTTAGTAATATTTGTTTGTAAGACGTGAGAAAGATTTATAATACACAATGTCACCAATCCATACCATCCTGAGTAAGAAGAAGAAGCGACGAAAGGAACGCAGCAGGCAGATCACCTAGCCGCAAGATTAGGAAACCTTGATACCGAGTGCAAACGTTTCTTTTTCTTTTTTAGATAAACCTGTGTAAAGTTTTAGTAAAATTTGTCATTCTCTGCTCCACCCAATGGTTGACTGTTAGAGAATACCTCTAGGCATTAAGTCCGCCAATGTACCATGTTGCATGAAGACTTAAATAAATAAATAAATAAATATTGTTAATTAAACAAAGCGAATATCCATCCTGAGGGTGTCGTAAGAGCCGACAAAAGGAATGAAAAGGCCGATAACGTAGCCGCAAAAAAAAACTTGAAATGAAATCCTGTGCAAACACGTCTCGTTGGCGTGGTTCAGATGGCTAATTATCCTACATGTGACGAGCTCCGACTCAGCAGTGAGTTTATGGGCTGTATCGTAGGCCGTAGATGTAACGACTGATAGGTGTGTATGGAGACTACCACCTAGCGTGGGATAAGGGTCGTAAGATGATAACGGTAATAACTTTGGTGATCATTTTAAATATGACGATTTATAAGAGTTTTGTGATAAAACCTACGTAAATAAAGTTCTTTTTGAGTAGTAGTGCCTCGTTGGTCTAGTGGTTAGATGTGCCGTCTTTGGATCAACGGGTCCCGGGTTCGATTCCGGGGTCGGGCAAGTGTCTTTGTCTAAACCAGAGGCACTTGCTCGGAGTCTGGGTGTCATTTGTGCTCGTTAATTACGTGTTTGTAAACTGCCCCCGCGACACAGGAATAGAGATTAAGTTTAAATAAAAAAAAACGAGTATATATATATACTAACTGGTATTCGTTTCATATTTGGGATTCTTGGGATACATATTTTTTATTCGATAACATAACACAATTTGTTGTAGGGATTCATCGAGACATGGCTGGTACTCGTAAATCAATTCATGAATCTAATTTCGTATTTCGTCGTACCCTTTGCCTTTATGTTATTTCTTGGCAATTTTATTATTTTTCTTTTTTTTTATCAGTGACTTGATTGCATTTCACCCATGGCTTGCGTGATGGAAAGCAACGCCAGGGTCTAAGATGGAACAGGCAATTCAAGGAAATGCCCTGGCGGGTACCGGTTTTCACATACACACGACGAAACACAGTACAACTGCTTGGCTTAGATTACTTAGAAAACTTAGATGTGAGGGTGGTAGATAGCCTGGCGGACCATTAGATCCTACCAGGAAGCGTACTGGGTTTTGTTGACTTTTACAACACGCGACATTTCCAGGGTGCGGTGGGGAATTTTTATTTTCTTCAGTTCTGCCTATAGAAAACAAACCTACATGTATAGATTAGCTTGTCAAAATTTAATTTTAACGGTTTTTATAATATACTCGCAGTTCTTAGTTTATTTCGAATACACAGAGTCACCACCCCATTCCTCATCCTGATCGTGTTGTAAGCGGCAACAAAAGAAAATGACAAAGCCTGGTAGTAAAAATACTGCAACTCGATACGAAATATTAGTATCCACTGTAACACTTTGTAGCAAAAAAAAGTGAACATATGGACTACGTCGTAGCAGTCTACGCCGTAGCAGTCTACGCCGTAGCAGTTACTACGGATGAAGTTATACCATATCAGGCTTAAAACTGTGTAATTTATGTAATTGTAATGTCATAATATGTATGTTGTCGGCGTGTGTTAGCAAATAAATAAATAAAATCAAAATACTGGCAATTAACAATTTACTTTTCAAAAGGGTACATAAGTCCGGATATCCCTAGAGGATAGTCCGGTTCAATATCTCGATTGAAATCGTCTGGCCATCGTATTAGCCGGAACTAGCTATTGTCCGTAATCTGAAAGGCTTTAGAAAGTTTACTCAAAGCCGTTGGGGGCAGATTGCTTTTTTAAATTGACCATAGACGAATGGATGAATTATGAGAGTACCTTAATGTTTTTAAATGAAAATTAAACAAAACATATTGTTATGTTTGTATGTGCGTTTTTTTTAATACTAAAGAATGGAAATCAATAAGTCTGCAGGTTAAGCAACGTTTGGCGCTGCTAGATGTTGGATGGGTGCCCATCATATTCATCGTCGTTTCAGCTCATAAATGACACAGTACTGACTCGTGCCTCCTCCAAATTCACGGAGGGAAAGTTGTTTACTGTGCCACGCTGACAAGTTGGGTTGGCACAGGGTTTATATCAATTTTCCTTCTCTTGCGGCTAGGTGATATGCCTCTTGCATTCCTTTAGAACCCTCGAGTGGCGACCACGTTCTGGAAAGCGCACTGCCGGTAGGCCGATGACCTGGTTAAGGTCGCCGGAAAACGATGGATGCGGGTGGCCCAGGACTGGCCTTTGTGGAGATCCTTGGGGGAGCCTTTGTCCAGCAGTCGACGTCTTTAAGCTCAAATTATGATGATGATGTTCCTTTAACGCCTCTTTCGAGACCCTCATGATAGTATGGGTTGGTGACATTGTGTATTCTAAAGCCGACACCAGAAGTAAAAGTCATGTCCATCATTTGTCTCTAATATCTGACCTCTTTGTGCTTCGGAAGGTACGCATAGCTGTCTTTTCCGGCTGCTATTGTAGCATCTTTGGCAGTCTTGTAAATACAATAAACAGTTAGACAGGTGTAGATCTCAATATGATTAGAAACTTCGAGATTTGATTACACGGTTGGCGCAGTGGTTGAGCGATCGACTGCTGCGCAGCATGTCGCGGGTTCGATTCCCGCACGGAAGAAATATTTGTACGACCTACAAGTATTTATTCCGGGTCTGGGTGTTTTCTATCTATAATATGTATGTATTTACAAAAAAAAATGTAAATAAGTAATTTATCATCCATCTCGTTACCAAAGCACAAGCATTAAGTTGCTTAGCTTGGGACGAGATGGTGCTGTGTGAAATGTCCAAGGATATTTATTTATTTATTTATATAACGATAAAGTGCAGTGATGGATATATGATTCGAGTGTCTCAGGATGTGACTAAGACAAAGGTAGAAAATCTGGCGGGAAGAGATTGATAAGTTGAAAGGAAACTATTTGCTAAAGTCAGCGTGACACAAGGAGTAAATCAAATATCTATTGAATTTAAAGACATGTGCCAACTCGTCTGGCCAGTGGACCAGCCATCATTGACCCACCAACCCATCAGTGGGTCATGTATTGGTAAAAGACTAAAATTGAGTATTCTTCTAGCAAAATTTAAAACATCCAATATTTTTTTATTGATCTACTAGTGGCCCGCCCCGGCTTCGCCCGTGCAAAGCGGGGGCGGTGGGTTATACATATAAACCTTCTTCTTGAATCACTCTATCTATTAAAAAAAACCGTATCAAAATCCGTTGCGTAGTTTTAAAGATTTATGCATACATAGGGACGGACAGAAGAATGTGACTTTGTTTTATACTATGTAGTGATTATACAGCAAAGAACATGATGAATCTTTGTTTACAATTCAATCACAATTTCCTCCTTTTAGAAGTAGGTAAAAATGATAACCTTTTTTATTTATGACCCCGCATCGAAATATCTATATAAATAATGGCGGTCGCGTACTCGACTATAAATCTGGAACAAGAACATTTATCACAACGTCAAAAGATGCACACACCTGTACCACTTCGACCTAATTTTATCCAAAGTATCGTCTTTATTGGAATCGCTGGTCGAGAGAAAACAAGTTCTCATACTATTGGCATTAGGTTGATTGTTGATCGAAAAGACTCAAGAGTTTACTTGGCCCGCAAATCGTGTCGATGTAGCCCCAAGAGATAAGCATCGTCATCATATTTCTGTTTTGACAGTTAGGACGATCTTCATAGATTGGACTCGAGTTGAAAACACGCTGATTGACACGAGATGCGAAACGGACACCTCGAGGTATTTGTTGGTCAACAACAAAAAATCTGCTTTGCAACAGAAAATCTGCCAGAAATGTTACTGCCAGTGAAATTTGCGTTAAATGAATACTGGTTCCGAGATGAGTCGGCTGCTGTTGCTAATATTTGAGAAAAAAGGCAACTACTGTCTCTTACCGGTTCTGCTCTGTAGAACAAAATTCCAAACCAGTAGTAGTTTCAGTATGGGGTCGGGGAACAAAGGAATGAAGGTTGGGGCGCAATGTTTGTGGGATATCCAAAGAGATGGATGGATTGGGAGAATGAGGAAATGTTAATGAAAGTTATGAATGTAGTTAAGACAACCGATACCACCTGTCGTGGAACAAGGGCAGTAAGATAATATAATAATATAAATATCCTTGGACATTTCACACATCGCCATCGCCAAGATGATATTGGTAATTTAAAATAATATAGTTTTATAAGAGTTTGGTAATAAAACTTGCGTAAATAAAGTTCCTTTTGAGTTTGAATAGATGATAATAGATGGAACCTTTGTATATCCTTGTTCTCTTGTGAACAAGCATATACAAAGGTTCCATAAAGATATTAACTTAAACAATTCAATCAGTTTATTTCTGTTTGTACCTTGAAACGTGCCTTTTTTCTTTTTAAATCCCCATGGATACACGGTCGTTCGGAACACGCCGGGGAATATGGGACTCCGGGGCGCGGAAAAATCTTAATAAGCCTATTTTTAACCTTTTTTGAACGTGGATGAAATTTTTGGAGTTCCTCAGCCCAGGGGATAGGGGCTGGGGTATGTGGGAGTGCAAGTTGCGAGGAGATGCGAGGAGATGGCAAGGTGAGACTGGTGTACCCACTAAAACCTACCACGAATGGTTCATCTCGGGCCACCTGCCGTATGGATAACAAAATATACGTTCCATTTTGGCAGCCCACTAAAACCAACGGAGTTCCTCGACTATGTGAAATCTTTCTAAAGTTATTAATATGATTTAAAATAACATCACTCACTTACTGCCATAAGAGGTGCACGGGACATATGCCCTAGGATTTCTACAAAGGCCGCACCAGGGGCTTTACTCTCGCGATTCCGATCGATCAGGATTGAAATTGTGACGTTTCGTGCTCTTGAGCACACTTGAACGCGACGCTAGCGCTATTGTTCCAATCTTGTACATTGTATTGTTTCAATCTTGTGTGGATATTGGATGACCTAATCACTATTGGATTCAATCCAATATTCATTAAATAAAGAAGTTATTATTCCTATACCGGTTTTCGACTAACGTGGGCATTTCTCAAACGCTCATTTCATGTGTAATGAATGACACATACGCTAGCCTATACAAGAGCAATTCCGATTTCAATCCAATGATGTCAGTATTGTTTTCGAGAGTACATTAATTTGACAGGATTGGTTATGAATTGGATCGGAATTGGCATTGGATTAAAATTGTTATTGGATTCAAGAGTAAGGCCCCTGAGCCGCCCGCATTCATTGTAGAACTAATCTCGTTACTTAAAATATGATCTACTCCAACTCCAAACAACCACGAACACGTTTTTCACTTGAGTGATCGCATCGTGCGAGAGAAAACTTGGTCCTCGCGTAAATTATTCACGTTATTGTACGTAACGCAAGTCGGCAATAAAATACTCCGCAGTACATCTCGTGTTCAGTGCGAGAGCCCAATTTATTTACGAGTAAGGAGCAACTTACGAATAATGCAACCGCTCGGCTCCTGAGGAAATGTTACGAGAATTTCGAACTTAATTTTTTAGAGGATGATCCTATTTTGTTTTATTACATTTAGAAAAAAAACACTAAATGTACTATTGCATATTAGTTACTTTCCCCATTCTCAGTAATCTAGTGAAGAGCATGCAGACCTTGCATTATTTGCACCCCGTCGCGGTTCAGCCAGACTGTTGCAATCGTTCAGAGCGGCCGCCAATCATTCCAATCAGTCTTCAATCATTTTACACCCCTTGCATTGGGCACTGCATGTATCATGCGTTTAAAATCAGGATACTCTATTGATACAAATTTGTATTTATAAGAAAATTTTTGGTTTCTATTTTTACAAACAAGAAAGAAGATAGAAGTTCTTTGTTACGGGCTGTAAATGTTATGTCAACCACCAATTTAAAGGTAGCCTCATAATCTACAAAAGTACTAAAAATACGTGCTTCAAATCTCGCTGCAAAAGAATGAAAATTTGATACAACCCCTTTTTTTCTCGGATATTCTCCGTTGGGATTGTCTGGAATAAGTCACAATTAGAGATAGTAAATTGTGCCACGACTTACCTACCAAAACCGACTCCAGGGCCAGAGAATTCACTGCTCCCGGCCGGGGAGTGAATTCCGTGGCCGGGACTTTTTTTTTGTCAACGCTTACGACACGCCCGGTTTAAAATGGGTTGGTGGCACTAGACTTTCTACCTGCACTGTGTGCATACGCACAAGATCTGTAATTGACTCTATGTACTCTATTCGCCACCGTATGTACCAAGATATTCTATCATTTCCGTCATTAGTTGGAAACTCTATTGCTCCGCTTCTGAGATTCGATTTGATGGATTTTTTTCATTTCCCTTTTCGCATTTCAGTGATTTTCAGCTGTCAGTAATTGCTATTGATTGCACCATTCATGGAGCGAAACACAGATGATTGGAGTTTCATTACAGCTGGTATTTTGTTCCTCAATTGCATTGTGTTCACGTTGCGTTTATAATGAGGTTATTCATACAATTATTTATGGTTAACTAGCGACCCGCCCCTGCTTCGCACGGCTCAAATTATACTTAAAAAGCTTCCTCTTGAATCACTCTATCTATTAAAAAAACCGCTTCACAATCCGTTGCGTTAGTTTTAAAGATTTAAGCATACATAGGGACGGACAGAGACAACGTTTGTCGGATAAATGCGCCTTTTTAATATGTATTCTAAATGATATGATTGGCTAGTAAGGTCACAAATGGCATTGTGTTCTTATTTCTTGGGCAGTTTTTGTTTCTCATTGAATATCGTAACCACGCTCGTTTTTCGCCCCTTCAATAAATATGAAATGTACACTAATTTTATGAAGAGGTATGATTTTCATGTGTGTATGTTGTAATTTGACAACATACACACATGGATTTATCGTGTGGTGGCGGATTTAGAGTATATGACGTCACTAATCAATTGATTAGTGACGTCATATATTCTAAATCCGCCATATATGCCAAGAAACCAAACGTTTATTGTTCAACTTTAGCAAAGTAAATAGAAGACTGTATTTGGTTAGTATTACAGAACATTCCAGAACAATGCTAGCCGATGTTTGTCTCAACTTGACTTGTTCCGACTATAGTTATAACTTTGGGAACTACTATAAACTACAAAAGTCGTGGAAGGAAATTAGCCTACTGTGCCATGGTGGCACGCCGAGTTGGCACGTATCAAGTTTTCCTTCTGTTGCGATAGATCACCTAGCTCTTCATCATTGCGTAAACGTGTAGCGTGTTTCTCTCATCTTGCGAACTTGCTCCCACTATGCTTTTTAGTGCTTTTTTTAAACAAGACCAATAATTTTAAAAAACGCAACTACAGATTTTCTTGCCTGCTCTTCTCTGTAGAGCAGCCTTCTGATCTGGTGGTAGTTTCGGCATGAATGTAAGTGAACGCATCGCTCACAATCCCGATCAGGGGAAATGGAGGGATTGTAGGAGTGAGGAGTTGTGTGTGAAAGGCGTGAATGTAGGTATGACGACTGATAGGTGTGTGTGGAGACTACCACCTAGGGGCCGTAAGATGATAATGGTATTTATAAATATGACGATTTAACTATAAGAGTTATGTGATGAAACTGAATTTGAGTTCTTGCGTTAGTTGCCTCTTACGAAACCCTTGTGGTAACATTGTGTATTCTAAAATCCGTCATCCGTCAAACATCAAAATACTCTTTGTTCAAATATATTTCATTAATGATGATTGGTTTGGAAAGCGGCTTTAAAGAAGAGCCGTGTGTTATCCGTGTGGTGACAGATGACAAGGCCGATAATCTAGCCGCAAGACGGGAAAACTCGATACGAAAGCCTTTTTTTTTTACGTCGTAGATCCTCATGGATTCCCAGCCGTTGGGACTAGCCGGGATATGTGGGACTCCGGGGCGCGTAGAGATGGTAAATTGCGCCCCGACCTACCCACTAAAACCGACGGCGATCCTCGAATGTCCGAGCCAGGGCCACGGGGTACACTAAATAAATAAATATAAATATCCTTGGACATTTCACACAACGCCATCTCGTCCCAAGCTAAGCAACTTAATGCTTGTGTTATGGTAACGAGATGGATGATAAACTACTTATATATTTTTTTTTTGTAAATACATACATATTATAGATAGAAATGACACCCAGACTCTGAGCCAGTGCCTCTGGTTTAGACAAAGACACTCGCCCGACCCCGGAATCGAACCCGGGACCCGTTGATCCAAAGGCGGCACATCTAACCACTAGACCAACGAGGCAGTCACACTCCCCGATAGGAGAGCATGCTTAGGGACCCTGGGGATCTCAGCCCGCCTCGTTTAGTGGAGCCCCAAGCTCCGAGGGTGCTTTGAGAAGCACCCGTGCCCGGACAGAACCTGCGTCAGCCGGAAGGAGAGTGCGCCGTGCCTTCGCTCCAGCCACTCATCTAGGATAGGGCTTATTGTCCCAACAAGTGTGTGCCCCGCTAAAGGCCGTTTGTCCACCACCGCCGTCAACGGCACGTCAATGAGAAAAAGATGACGGCGCCGAGTTAGCGATACATTTACTATGGCCGTGTGTCCACCGCACGCCCGTCACGTCATCTTAAACTCTTCTTGAAATAATCTCGTTCTCGTTGACGTGCCGTTGACGGCGGCGATGGACAAACGGCCGTAGGGTGAGCCAGTATGATACGAAAGCCTGCACCAACCCGTCTGTCCAGCGTGGCACAGTAGGTCTGACTCAGCAGTGGGTCATCTATGGGTTCAGTGCAGTGGGTCATCTAGTAGTAGTAGAGAGAAGCTAGCAAGAAATTTTACAGTGGTAGTTTCATGGTTTCATGGTAGGCGCCCCGGTATATTTGGAAGCGAATTTCGTCGTATTTGTACAAAAACCATTGTTTAACTTTTGCAACAGTCGCCGTGACCAAACAGTTGCTATAATCCTATAAATATTGAAACAGAATAATTAAGTTGCACGCGTCGTTTAAATTAAACCCGCTCAGAGTTAAATTTAAAATAGCGGTCGGTGTGGTTTTTTCTGTCACACGCAAACATTGTACGGACAAATTTTAATCGTCATAACGACAAAGTCAACAAAACAAAACCACGCACACATAATGCAAGTGCACGTGTGTGCGTTGGATGAAGTATTTTTGTCTCGTTTTTGTCGTCTACTAGTTACTACTCGGTCCATAGACGACATGGGAGGGTCTACCATACTGTGCCATTCTGGCCAGACAGGTAGGCACAGGGTTTATATCATTTTTATTGGTGTCTAGGTTGCCTGCTTATTCGTCTTCTTCGAACATGAATGACTAGTGACTCGGGCCTCCTCCAAATTCATGGAAGGAGCCACGCTGGCTAGACCAGTTGGGGTCTCATATCTAATTTTCCTTCAAATCATTTGTCTCCTCTTACGACACCCTCAGGATGGATTGGGGAGATTGCATTATATAATAATAATTTATTCAGAAATCATTATTTACAGTGTAGTAACTAGAAACGCAACTTTTTATGATGTATTCTAGATATTATGATCACTAAAATAAGGTCACAAATGGCATTGTGTCTTTATTTCTTTTTCAGTAGGTCAAGTTTTCGTTTCTGATCGGATATTGAATCGACGCTCGTTGTTGCCCCGGCACTATAGATGAAATCTATTAAAATTTTATGAAGAGCAAAGATCTCTCTTTATGTATGTTTGTAAAGAACTAACCAAAAAAACTACGGTACCTATTTCAAAAATTCCTTCACCATTTGAATAATATATTAACACCGAGTAATATAGGCTTTGAGAGAAGCTGAAATAAATAAATAAATTAAATAAATAAATATCCTTGGACATTTCACACAACGCCATCTCGTCCCAAGTTAAGCAACTTAATGCTTGTGTTATGGTAACGAGATGGATGATAAACTACTTATATACATTTTTTTTTTGTAATTACATACATATTATAGATAGAAATGACACCCAGACTCCGAGCCAGTGCCTCTGGTTTAGACAAAGACACTTGCCCGACCCCGGAATCGAACCCGGGACCCGTTGATCCAAAGGCCATCTAACCACTAGACCAACGAGGCAGTCAAAAATAAGTCTGAGTTTGAGACAATACCAAAGTTTGTAACCCACTCGGGTTAAGGCCTGTAACTGTGACCTAGAAACCTTTGTTAAAATACCGCAAATCCATCAGTAACCTTTACCTTTAAAGTTAACTTGTTACCTTTAGTACTGGCTAACAGGTAAAGTTGGCTAATTCTGGCCTAGAATAGAGGAACTATACAGTTTATCACACGTAGTTTATCACGTGTATTTATGTTTATAATGCCTCTAATATATAAACTAGCCCTTCCCTATAGATCACCTCAAATGAGGGGAAGCATGTATGAGGGGGGAGGTACACCAGTCTGTAGCTGCTAGATAGAGATAAGATCATATACTAATTTACGCTCATACAAATTAACTTTTAGTTTGTGGTGAAACTAGCAGTTGGGGACCTCCAAAGTTCGGCTCTTAAAACTATATTTTGCCAGGGATACTTTATTAAAAGAAGCTCATAAAATAATTCTAGAAAATAAAAAAATATTGTCAATAGTCAGCGAAGGCTTGGACAGACAGTAGTTTTTTTTATAGGTAAATATAAAACGAAACCCTCCGTAGCTGTAGCACGGGGGCAGTTTATAAACATATCAAAATCAAAATCAAAAACTCATTTAATCAAGTTGGCTCATTAGAGCTCTTTTGACAGGTCAAACAAAAAAAAAATTTAAAATTTACCATTTAAAATTAATTATTTACCATCTACCACCGGTTCGGAATGCACCTCTACAGAGAAGAGCCGGCAAGAAACTCTGTAGTTGCTCTTTTTAGATCGCCATTTGGGTACAAGACTGGTTATAAGACAGATTTGTGACAGCAAACTCACGCAATAGTTCCAAAGGGCCAAACATCAGCCAGATCTAGTTGACAATAGTAACCTCGTAATGCCCAAGCCAACCGACCCCCAGCAACGGCACCTGTTCACAAGCATGACGCATGCGGCAGCCATCGCCCTCCTCAACCATATTGCAGGGAAGAGAACGACCCGCCGCACGACGCCACCACTGCCATGAGTCTTAAAGTGAGCATGATAACTCGAGCACCAAGGAATTGAACATTTCAAAAGTTATACTAATAACGCGTTAGGATGCTCTCACATACTGTGTATAAATATCACATTACAAGAACACTATTTCTAATTACTTTGTCATTATTCTAAAAGTATTTAAATAAGAGCATCGGACTAGCAACAACACCGATCAGTTATTCACGAACATAACGATTTATTTATTGACAAAGTTTTGGCCCAAAGCATTTCCCAAAATATATCGTTATATACGTTATAAACAGTGTTCAGTAATATTCTTTTTTTAAGGAAGTAATCGAACACTCGTATCCGAATGGAGGCATTTACGCCATTTTACGATCGTCTCCGTGGTTCCTTATTGCTCCTTTAGCAGCATTACTATGTGATGTGCAATACGAAATTAATTCATTCATTAATGATGATTGGTTTGGAAAGCGGCTTTAAAGAAGAGCCGTGTGTTATCCGTGTGGTGACAGATGACAAGGCCGATAATCTAGCCGCAAGACGGGAAAACTCGATACGAAAGCCTTTTTTTTTTACGTCGTAGATCCTCATGGATTCCCAGCCGTTGGGACTAGCCGGGATATGTGGGACTCCGGGGCGCGTAGAGATGGTAAATTGCGCCCCGACCTACCCACTAAAACCGACGGCGATCCTCGAATGTCCGAGCCAGGGCCACGGGGTACACTAAATAAATAAATATAAATATCCTTGGACATTTCACACAACGCCATCTCGTCCCAAGCTAAGCAACTTAATGCTTGTGTTATGGTAACGAGATGGATGATAAACTACTTATATATTTTTTTTTTGTAAATACATACATATTATAGATAGAAATGACACCCAGACTCTGAGCCAGTGCCTCTGGTTTAGACAAAGACACTCGCCCGACCCCGGAATCGAACCCGGGACCCGTTGATCCAAAGGCGGCACATCTAACCACTAGACCAACGAGGCAGTCACACTCCCCGATAGGAGAGCATGCTTAGGGACCCTGGGGATCTCAGCCCGCCTCGTTTAGTGGAGCCCCAAGCTCCGAGGGTGCTTTGAGAAGCACCCGTGCCCGGACAGAACCTGCGTCAGCCGGAAGGAGAGTGCGCCGTGCCTTCGCTCCAGCCACTCATCTAGGATAGGGCTTATTGTCCCAACAAGTGTGTGCCCCGCTAAAGGCCGTTTGTCCACCACCGCCGTCAACGGCACGTCAATGAGAAAAAGATGACGGCGCCGAGTTAGCGATACATTTACTATGGCCGTGTGTCCACCGCACGCCCGTCACGTCATCTTAAACTCTTCTTGAAATAATCTCGTTCTCGTTGACGTGCCGTTGACGGCGGCGATGGACAAACGGCCGTAGGGTGAGCCAGTATGATACGAAAGCCTGCACCAACCCGTCTGTCCAGCGTGGCACAGTAGGTCTGACTCAGCAGTGGGTCATCTATGGGTTCAGTGCAGTGGGTCATCTAGTAGTAGTAGAGAGAAGCTAGCAAGAAATTTTACAGTGGTAGTTTCATGGTTTCATGGTAGGCGCCCCGGTATATTTGGAAGCGAATTTCGTCGTATTTGTACAAAAACCATTGTTTAACTTTTGCAACAGTCGCCGTGACCAAACAGTTGCTATAATCCTATAAATATTGAAACAGAATAATTAAGTTGCACGCGTCGTTTAAATTAAACCCGCTCAGAGTTAAATTTAAAATAGCGGTCGGTGTGGTTTTTTCTGTCACACGCAAACATTGTACGGACAAATTTTAATCGTCATAACGACAAAGTCAACAAAACAAAACCACGCACACATAATGCAAGTGCACGTGTGTGCGTTGGATGAAGTATTTTTGTCTCGTTTTTGTCGTCTACTAGTTACTACTCGGTCCATAGACGACATGGGAGGGTCTACCATACTGTGCCATTCTGGCCAGACAGGTAGGCACAGGGTTTATATCATTTTTATTGGTGTCTAGGTTGCCTGCTTATTCGTCTTCTTCGAACATGAATGACTAGTGACTCGGGCCTCCTCCAAATTCATGGAAGGAGCCACGCTGGCTAGACCAGTTGGGGTCTCATATCTAATTTTCCTTCAAATCATTTGTCTCCTCTTACGACACCCTCAGGATGGATTGGGGAGATTGCATTATATAATAATAATTTATTCAGAAATCATTATTTACAGTGTAGTAACTAGAAACGCAACTTTTTATGATGTATTCTAGATATTATGATCACTAAAATAAGGTCACAAATGGCATTGTGTCTTTATTTCTTTTTCAGTAGGTCAAGTTTTCGTTTCTGATCGGATATTGAATCGACGCTCGTTGTTGCCCCGGCACTATAGATGAAATCTATTAAAATTTTATGAAGAGCAAAGATCTCTCTTTATGTATGTTTGTAAAGAACTAACCAAAAAAACTACGGTACCTATTTCAAAAATTCCTTCACCATTTGAATAATATATTAACACCGAGTAATATAGGCTTTGAGAGAAGCTGAAATAAATAAATAAATTAAATAAATAAATATCCTTGGACATTTCACACAACGCCATCTCGTCCCAAGTTAAGCAACTTAATGCTTGTGTTATGGTAACGAGATGGATGATAAACTACTTATATACATTTTTTTTTTGTAATTACATACATATTATAGATAGAAATGACACCCAGACTCCGAGCCAGTGCCTCTGGTTTAGACAAAGACACTTGCCCGACCCCGGAATCGAACCCGGGACCCGTTGATCCAAAGGCCATCTAACCACTAGACCAACGAGGCAGTCAAAAATAAGTCTGAGTTTGAGACAATACCAAAGTTTGTAACCCACTCGGGTTAAGGCCTGTAACTGTGACCTAGAAACCTTTGTTAAAATACCGCAAATCCATCAGTAACCTTTACCTTTAAAGTTAACTTGTTACCTTTAGTACTGGCTAACAGGTAAAGTTGGCTAATTCTGGCCTAGAATAGAGGAACTATACAGTTTATCACACGTAGTTTATCACGTGTATTTATGTTTATAATGCCTCTAATATATAAACTAGCCCTTCCCTATAGATCACCTCAAATGAGGGGAAGCATGTATGAGGGGGGAGGTACACCAGTCTGTAGCTGCTAGATAGAGATAAGATCATATACTAATTTACGCTCATACAAATTAACTTTTAGTTTGTGGTGAAACTAGCAGTTGGGGACCTCCAAAGTTCGGCTCTTAAAACTATATTTTGCCAGGGATACTTTATTAAAAGAAGCTCATAAAATAATTCTAGAAAATAAAAAAATATTGTCAATAGTCAGCGAAGGCTTGGACAGACAGTAGTTTTTTTTATAGGTAAATATAAAACGAAACCCTCCGTAGCTGTAGCACGGGGGCAGTTTATAAACATATCAAAATCAAAATCAAAAACTCATTTAATCAAGTTGGCTCATTAGAGCTCTTTTGACAGGTCAAACAAAAAAAAAATTTAAAATTTACCATTTAAAATTAATTATTTACCATCTACCACCGGTTCGGAATGCACCTCTACAGAGAAGAGCCGGCAAGAAACTCTGTAGTTGCTCTTTTTAGATCGCCATTTGGGTACAAGACTGGTTATAAGACAGATTTGTGACAGCAAACTCACGCAATAGTTCCAAAGGGCCAAACATCAGCCAGATCTAGTTGACAATAGTAGCCTCGTAATGCCCAAGCCAACCGACCCCCAGCAACGGCACCTGTTCACAAGCATGACGCATGCGGCAGCCATCGCCCTCCTCAACCATATTGCAGGGAAGAGAACGACCCGCCGCACGACGCCACCACTGCCATGAGTCTTAAAGTGAGCATGATAACTCGAGCACCAAGGAATTGAACATTTCAAAAGTTATACTAATAACGCGTTAGGATGCTCTCACATACTGTGTATAAATATCACATTACAAGAACACTATTTCTAATTACTTTGTCATTATTCTAAAAGTATTTAAATAAGAGCATCGGACTAGCAACAACACCGATCAGTTATTCACGAACATAACGATTTATTTATTGACAAAGTTTTGGCCCAAAGCATTTCCCAAAATATATCGTTATATACGTTATAAACAGTGTTCAGTAATATTCTTTTTTTAAGGAAGTAATCGAACACTCGTATCCGAATGGAGGCATTTACGCCATTTTACGATCGTCTCCGTGGTTCCTTATTGCTCCTTTAGCAGCATTACTATGTGATGTGCAATACGAAACTTTGTTAAATCGCACTTGGAGATTAGACGATCGTCTTTTTACCAAATAAACGATATTCTTTTGTTATGTTTACATTAAAGAGTCACCATCTTAGGTTTGTGATAGATTACATTTACATGTTACGCAAAACATTAAGTGCGTGAGTGAAGATTTGAAAATTTGTATTTGATTTGTAAATTTTTTGAAAGTCCGTTTTGATTTCGTGCTACAAAACACCGTTCTTGTGAAGTGCTTCTGTTAGCAGCGTGTGGGATACGCTCCGAACTGACACCATTGTATTATTTGTAGGTGAACAAAACTGTCAAAACTGACTATGAAAGGCATGTGAAGGAACAGATGCCGCTGTTTGGGGTTGGTCGGCTCCCTGGATTTGAGACTTATTTTCAAATTTCATTTGTGCGCTTTTCGGAACCAAACGAAACTAGTCAACCTATGGTATTTAAAAAAGACAAGCCCACTGAGCTTCTTCCGCAGGTCATCTCGGTTAGTGCCGCGTTCAGACTTTGTAGTAATATTATAATAATGATGTATCCGTTGATGATTGTGAACGCCATAATTGGTTTGCAATAACGCATTTTTCTATTCTATTCTACGTCGATAGTCTATTTTGACCTAGATTTGACTATTATGCGCGTCATTTTAACCCATAGATGACCCACAACTGAGTCGAGTTTCCTCCAAATTCATGGATGTAAATGGGCCTACTGTGCATCGCTGGCAATATGAGTTGGCACAGGGTTTGTATTAAGTTTTCCATCTCTAGGTGGTCTGCTTCCTGCGTTACTTTTGGTCGTCTCTTACGTCACCCTCACCGACCTTAGAGTTGGCGACATAGTTTATTCTAAATCCGTCTACCACTCAACCGTGTATGACCCTCAGCGGAGGCCGGCCTTCTCTCAATACATGCCTATAGTGCCACGCTGGTCCCTAATAAGCCTACGACTGGCATTTCGTCCTTGTCATTTCCTTTTGTCGGCTCTTACAACATCAGAAGCATCGCCCTCAGAATATGTATAATAAATACGGCACCACACGAAAATTACTCATACGTTAGAATATTCTAAAGGACGATCCGCATATTTTGAGACGTAATCTAACTTTTTCGGGACTGCCATGAATCGATTAACATCATGCGCGTCCCATGGGACACTGTCAAACTTACCCTTTGTGTGGGAGATTAAAATCACGTCACCCTCTCAGTAATG
The DNA here is from genome assembly GCA_905475355.2 of Clostera curtula. Classification (NCBI taxonomy): domain Eukaryota; kingdom Metazoa; phylum Arthropoda; class Insecta; order Lepidoptera; family Notodontidae; genus Clostera; species Clostera curtula. The sequence continues at coordinate 14,456,341 of FR997805.1, read as the reverse complement.
GTTTACGTCAATCACTACGCGCATCCAAACGACAGCCAAGGGTTTGCCATTTGATACAGCCTTGAAAAGGGTCGCCCTTGGCCCGGAGTTACTCTAATTTGTAAGCATGTTCGTGTGGTGACGGCTTTAGAATGCACAATGTCATCACCAATCATCCTGAGGGTGTCGTGAGAGCCGACTAAAGGAGCCCAAGAGACAGACCACCCAGCCGCAAAAGAAGGAAAACTGGATGCAAACCCTGTGCCAACACGTCTTACCAGCGTGGCACAGTAGGCTAGTTCCTTCTTGGAATTTGGAGGAGGTCCGACTCAGTAGTGGGTCATTAATGGGCTGAAATTATGAAGCCAACTCTCCGTGTGGTGACGGATTTGGTACATAATATTACTACCCCATTCCATCCTGAGGATGTCGAAAGAGCCGGCTAAAGGCAAAAAATCTAGCCGTAAGGATGAAAAACGTGTTACATATGCCTGTACCAGCGTATAGCGTGATAATTTCCCTTCATGTAATTGGAGGAGACTCGACTCGGCTCTTTTGTGGCCTAAGATAATGATGATGATCAATCTGTCAAGTTTAATTGTAGCTTATTCTAAAGGTAATGACTAATCCCAAATCCTTTTTTTATATTTTTTTGTGGTGGAAAATCTTGACGGTCCGCAGCCGAGGAAAGGGCTGGGGTATGTGGGATTACCGATCGCGAGAGGACTGTAAGATGCGACCGGAGTACCCACTAAAACCTACCACTATTTTCGACTCGAGTCATCTGCCGTACGGTTAAGAAAGACTTAAAACGAAACTATGACCCAACGCGTCCATGTAACTAGGGGAGGCCCGACTCAGTAGTGGGTCATGTATGGGCTGAATAGTAGTAGAAGTATTATAATGGTGTCGTAAACACACATAGGCACGCCAAACGTATAACACCCATTTATTAATAAGTGAAACAATGTAGCTATGACATTTTTTTTTAAACAACAATAGACATCGAATAAATGGAATCTCTTTACGAACCCCTGCAAACGTCAAAGAATGTGAAGTGATCTGCCCCTATTGCGACGGAGCCCCATGTACGATGTGCGGCTTAGAGAGTACCAAGAGTGATTGACACCTGTCTGAGTTGGAAGACGCAGTAGACCTCAAGAAGCAAGATGGAACTTCAAATGAAATAAGAAAGGCACGTTTCATTAGACTTTTTAGTTGACATAAAACGTTTGGTTTAGAAATGGTTGAGAACTAAAAATGTGTGGTTCAAATAAGCTTGGAAACAATATCACCATCAGCTCAGCACATAAATGACCCACTACTAAGTCAGATCTCTTCCAAATGTATGATAGGAAATTAGCCTATTATGTCACGCTGGACCGATGACCTGGTTACTGTCGCCGGAAAACGGAGGATGCGGACGGGTCAGGAGCGGCCCATTAGGAAATTCTTGGGGGCCTATGTCCAGCAATGGACATCTTTTGGCCGAAATGATGATGATGAATGAGCCAATCAGGATAGTGTGGTTTGGTGACACAGCCGAAACTGCCACTGACCATGATAATAAACTTTTATTAATTGACTATATTACTTTTGCAAATGGTGGACCTGCAAAAACAAAAGTGGGTTGAAAGTTGGTATTCAAACATCAGTCGTTCTTGAAAATTTGCATTTCGCACGGATTTACTATTGACGTCGATAAAAATATTATACGGAAGCAAATTAAAATATTATAATTTAGAGAGTACACACCCTATTTGAAATTAGATACTTGATACATTTTGTTTAAAGTTGAAGCCTCGTCTCTTTTAATTAACTATATGTGCGTGAACTTAAATGACGCACACACTAACGCGTTAATAATGGTGCTAGAAAGAAATTACATTGTTTGGATGAGAACTTGTTTAGTGAGGCAAGGTCTCATTCACTTCATTCCTTCAATTAGGAGTAATAGAACGAGTCGTGATAAGCCTTTGAACTGACGTGTTTATAGCTTGGAAAGTTATATTTCTATGCACGTAAATACATATGTATGATCAAAAACATTTAGCGTGTTATTTGCGACATTGAACGAATAAAGCAATTCTAAAACACACTTCGCGTGGGCTCAGAACCTTTTGTGCCTACTTTGTGCCTACTTTGTGCCATTCCACTGTGCCACTAATCCGCCATAAAGCCACGCGAGTGGATGTGGGACCTAGTAATAGGAGTTTTATTAGCCATTTTTATCACTAAAACACGAGATATTACGATCGAAGTATTATTGGATTCTGCTGCAATTTTTACTTAAACACATCAGCAGTTTTCTTCTTCCACGTCTTCTTTTAAAATTTCATTGGATTCGGCACCAGATTAATGGGATTTTGCTAATCAGTATTTACACCGGACGGTTGCTGTCTGCCCTCCACGACACATGTAATGGGACAAACCTACAAATTATAAATTCGAAAAATTGTAAGAATTTATTATGTATATGTAACATAGTATGTACACTGTAACATCAGAATAATACATAGGCTATAAGTTATAATATTATAGTGTGAATTATCCAAAATATATCAATAAGTGGGGATAAAAATTTGACGAAAAAATAAAATACTTTCATCATTATCACAATTTTCCATCATCACGCGGATGGAACCCCGGGTCGCAGTTAAAGGTCTGGGCAAACAGCGGACGGGGCGGGACGGCGACGCGACGCTGGCGGGACGTGAAGAGTTGTAATGTATTAGTTAATGTAGAATAGGTCACATAGAGCCGTTGCGCTCGGCGCGAGAGTAGCGGTCGCGTCGCATCGGCTCTGTGTGACCTATTCTACATTAACTAATACATTACAACTCTTCACGTCCCGCCAGCGTCGCGTCGCCGTCCCGCCCCGTCCGCTGTTTGCCCAGACCTTAAACGGTAATAATTTGGTTAGACTAGCTTCCAATTTGCGACTATGTGTATTGACTGCCGTGGGTGTGTCAGTGGCAGCTGGGACCGACGGTTTAAGGTCCTCTCCACAACCACATCCAGGAGAACCAGGGATGGCTTTGGGTATTACCACACCGATCGATCGATCGTCACTCGTGGTAGCTTTAAGGGTGTTACCACACCAATCGATCGATAGCAGACCGATGGTATCGGTCGACGACAATAGGGAGCTCAAGCAGCTCGATTGACGTCGACTAATCCATTCTACCAGATCGATGGCATCGATCGACTATCGATCGATTGGAGTGTTGGATTGGAGAGACACCCTAATCCATCGACGGATACCAGTCGACTAACCAATCGATCGATAGTCGGATGGCATCGGTCGACGACAATGGGGAGCTCAAGCAGCTCGATCGACGTCGACTAATACATTGTACCATCGATCGACGATCGATCGATTGGTGTGGTAACACCCTTACAAACCCTGTGCCAAACCATCTTGTCAGTTTGATACAGTAGGCTAAATTCCCTTCATGAATTTGGAGAAGTCCTGACGAGTCTATAATATCTATAATATAATTAAATAAAAATATATTTCTTTTTTTAATATTAAATGTCGTGATTATTTTACATATTTTGGCGAGTCTGAACGCATTATCAAGCCTCTCAATATCGACACAAGACCATTGGTTTTCTGCACAAAATGCTAAGAGTTCACGACAGAACTATGTCCAGGCTACAACTTGAGTATTTATGTAAACACGAAAATAATAAAACTCAAGTGCGAGTATTTTCATAAAATAATCTTAATTTTTTATCCATAAGGTCATTAGTTAGCTATAAGCCTAATGAGCCAGCGTGCCAATAAATCTCGAGCCCTTATTGTGAATTCTAATTCCGTTAAACACACAATAAATTCGCTTGGCAGTTGGAAATGTAAATTTAATATCAGATAGAGCCTTATAAGGGCGTTTGCATTGCAATATAATAAAACATACACAAACTTCAAACACGTATACTATGGTACTCAAAAACCCTTTGAGTAAAAAAGTCAAAGCGAAACTTAGCACTTATACCTAAACTAATACGTATAGTTATAAGAGCAGGAATTTTAAGCATTTTCAAGTAATTATAAGTGGTTGTTTATGTTAGCGTGTAACAACGTTTGATGATTTGAAGAAAAAAAGGTCCACATTTTACACACTTTGTGTATTTATGTTATAAAAAAAGTTATGAATTATTCAGAGCTCCTCTAGTGAAACTATACGATCTTGATGAAAAACCGTTCACTTTTTATTAATGACGAATACTTGTTAGTACTTACTACCCAACCCATAGACCCACTGTTGGGTCGACCCAACAGGCTCGAGCCTTCTCCAATTGCATAGAGGGTAATAAGCCTACTGTGCCACACTGGCAAGACGGGTTGGCACATGGTTTCGTATCAAGTTTTCCTTCTTTTGCGGCTAGATTTTCAGCCTTATCATTTCCTTATGTCGGCTCTTACCACACCCTCAGGATGGAATGGGGTGGTGACACTATGTATTATAAATCCATCACTACGCGGATACTACGGTACGTTTGGCCTAAATTAATTTAAGTGCTTGCGACAAAGATTAATTGCGATTTTAACACGCTTTATACTTGCCTTTTGAAGCGTTTGCTTTTGACGCGCCATTTTGAGATGAAAGTCATGCAATTACGCTGAGTTTCACAAAAATAAAACTTTTAACCACTACTATTACTCAGCCCGTACATAACCCACTGCCGAGTCGGGCCTCCTCCAATAACATGGAGGGTAATTAGCCTACTGTGCCACGCTGGCCAGACCGGGTTGGCAAGTTTTCTTGCTCTTACGGCTGGGTTATTGGCCTTATCATTTCTTTTGCCGTCCCTTTCTACACCCTCGGGATGGAATGGGATGGTGACAGTATGTATAACCCTCCTTGTGATGGGAGGAGGCCCGACACAGCAGTGGGTCATTTATGGGATGAGTAGTAGTATGTTTTATTTTAATCGCATAGGCGTTATTGTCGTTACTGCAAAGCTGGCTTACTCGAAGTTTCTGAATTTGATCATATAATAGCCTTTCAGCAATTTGACCATTTTGAAAAAAAAAACCGTGTTGCGACGGATTACCACATAATGTCACCACCCCATTCCGTCCTGAGGGTCTCGTTAGAGCCGTCCAAAGGAACTGACAAGGCCAAAAATGTAGCCGCAACGGAAGGAAAACTTGATGCCAACCCGTCTGGCCAGTGTGGCACAGTAGGCTAATTGCCCTACATGTAAATTGTGGAGGCCCGACTCAACAGTGGGTTATTTATGGGCTGAGTAGCGGCTAATGAAAGAAACATGATAAAAATAAAACATTTAATAATTTTGTAGTCCGAAATATAATATCGCTGGTGTTATATCGACGACACGGTTGGCGCAGTGGTTGAGCGATCGACTGCTGCGCAGCATGTCGCGGGTTCGATCCCCGCACGGAAGAAATATTTGTACGAACTACAAGTATTTGTTCCGGGTCTGGGTGTTTTCGATCTATAATAAGTAGGTATGTATTTACAAAAAAAAATTATATAAGTAGTTTATCATCCATCTCGTTACCATAACACAAGCATTAAGTTGCTTAGCTTGGGACGAGATGGCGTTGTGTGAAATGTCCAAGGATATTTATTTATTTATATTAACGTGATTTCGGTCATCAATTGCAAATGGATGATTGATGGAATACTTCCCTAAGCCACGGCCACGGATAAAAGTTAATTTATTTTGGCCCACATAGAGTCATTGTTTTCACGTTATTGGCGTTATTTCTGGTATCGACTTTCTTTTCAAGCTTAGCAACAATGATAAGCTTTCATTGGCTATGCTCGTGAACGTGAAAAGAACAAAACCAATTATAAAATGTAGCATGCGTACATTCTCATTCAAACATAATTTGAATTTATATTATGGCACAATTATATTCAATTCAGTCGGTCAGCTGTCGAGTCGAGATGCATATTCCCGGAAGACTGTTGCCGGGAATTCCTTATCCGTGCGAAATGCCCTGTAGATTTCGCTGTAGATCTTCATCATCCTAATGTCAGCCAAAAGACCTCTACTTGTGGGCATAGGCCTCCCTAGGATTTCCACGAATGGCGGTCCTGAGCCGACCGCATCCATCGCTTTCCGGCGACCTTAACCAGGTCGTCGATCCACCGTGTGGGAGGCCTACCTGCGCAGCGTTTTCGGAACGAAAACTGATATTCTCAACATTAACAACGGTTTTTTCACATCTCCCCTTATTTTCGAAGTCCAAAGAGGAAGGTGGGTACTCGTATCTTCCATCTTAATTCAACTGTTTGTTTGAAACGAAATGCCTGCAACTACTATAGTTAATAACCTGACCAGGTTTACAGCTAATGTCACGCGATGCTCGTGCACGCTATTAGCATTGAATACCTTTCAGCTGAAAGGTCAAGTTCACTTTACGGCACTTGCCTTGTAGACGGACTCAGAAAGGTCGGCCTAATTTATGAAATCTTAGATGCTATTTGTTTACTATCTTTTTTTCTATATATTCTTGTAAATGTGTTGCCAGTTTGACGATTATTTTCCGGACAAGTGATAGACTATCGTTAGGTGGTAGAACCTCATTAGGATTTGTAAAAGATGAGGAAGATGAAGAGGAATTACCATTAACATCGTATTAACTATGTTTTACTTGTATTTTTTATGATGTACCTACTCGCGACCCACCCCAGCATGGCAGGGGTGCAATGATGAACCTTTAAATTTATCAGTGTTCCTCTACAATATTGTGGATTGTAGAGGAACAATAACATAAAAACATAAACAATAATATAAACATAAACAATAATATAAAAAACCGCTTCAAAATCCGTGCGTAGTTTTAAAGATTTAAGCATAAATAGAGACGGACAGACGACAGCGACTTTGTTTTATAACTACTATGTAGTGGTCCGTGTGGTAGCGGAGTAAGAATACTACCACCCCATATCTTCCCGTGGGTGTCGTAGAAGGCGAATAAGGGACAACAGACGTTGGGCAGCAGCGACGTTCTGTCCAAAAACACCATCCGTACTGCGATCGCCAACCCGCCTGCCAAGCGTGGCGATTATGGCAAACCCCCCCAATGGTACACACAATCAAAAAAACGGCCCCCAGTCCCCGGCAGCCCCGCTATTCCTTCGGCCACGGTAGCAGCCAAGGTAACGGTGGGGCAGGGGGTGCGAACAATCTCCGGCAGAGATCCGGCTACCATACAAAACGACGGCTGCACCTGGCAACATACAACACACGGACACTGCGGACTGACGAGAAGATCATAGAACTCGAGGAGGAGTTGAGCAGGCTGCGATGGGATATAGTGGGGTTGTCTGAAGTCCGAAGAGAGGGGGAGGACATGATAACCCTCAAATCCGGCAACTTGCTCTACTTCCGGGAGGGTGACCAACAGTCCCAAGGTGGTGTTGGGTTTATCGTCCACAAGTCCCTTGTGAACAACGTTGTTAAAATCGAGAGTGTGTCGACCAGGGTGGCGTACCTTATACTCAGAATAACCAAGCGTTATTCGTTGAAGGTCATACAGGTATATGCACCGACCTCGGCACACCCCGACGAAGCGGTGGAGATAATGTATGAGGACATTTCCTCGGCCATACATGACTCTAGAACGCACTACACCGTTGTCATGGGAGATTTTAACGCGAAACTGGGCAAGCGGAGCGGAGATGAGCTGCAAGTGGGGCAATTTGGCTTTGGACACCGGAACCAACGGGGCCAGACTTTGGCTGGTTTTCTGGAGAAGGAGGGACTCTATATGATGAATTCCTTCTACAAAAAACCAGAACAGAGGAAATGGACCTGGTTGAGTCCGGATGGCACCACAAAAAACGAGATAGACTTCATCATGTCGACGGAAAAGCATATATTCAATGATGTCTCCGTGATCAATATGGTTAAAACCGGAAGCGATCACCGCTTAGTAAGAGGCACATTGAATATCGACGTCAAGCTTGAAAGGTCGCGCATGGTGAGGTCTACGCTGCGTCCCGTGCCTGTTCAGATTCAAAACCCGGAAAGCTTCCAGCTCGAACTGCAGAACCGCTTTATTAGCCTAGGCGTTGACGTGGACGATAATAATGACGGGTTCGTGGAGACTGTCCGCAAAGTTGGGTCGAAGTTCTGTAAGACCCAACGCCAGAAAACGGCCAAAAAACTCTCGGACCTCACCCTCAAACTCATGGACGAACGACGGAAAATGGTCCTGCAGTCTTCAGATGACGCGACGCAGCTTCGGATGCTCAATAGACAGATATCAAAGTCCCTGAAGCGTGATATACGCCGATTCAACACGAATCGTGTTGAAGAGGCTATTGAACGCAACAGGGGCTCCAAGGTTTTCGCCAGGGATCTGTCTATTGGGCAAAGCCAGCTCGTCAGGCTGAAGACTGATGACGGCAGGATCGTCACGTCGAAATCCGAGATTTTGGGTGAGGTCGAGAGTTTCTATGGAGAACTGTACACGTCTACACAGGAACCCGTCATAAATCTAGCAAACGACCCACGAGCTAGATTAACCCGGCACTTCACAGAAGACCTCCCGGACGTCAGCCTGTGTGAGATCGGGATGGCTCTCGAGCAACTTAAGAACAACAAGGCGGCGGGTGATGACGGAATTACCGCAGAACTTCTGAAGGCGCGTGGAGAACCGATCCTTAGGGCCCTTCAGAAGTTATTCAATTCCGTCATACTCGAAGGACGAACGCCAAAGGCATGGAACAGAAGTGTCGTGGTGCTGTTCTTCAAGAAGGGAGATAACACCTTATTGAAGAACTACAGACCCATCTCACTTCTGAGCCATGTCTACAAGTTGTTCTCGAGGGTCATCACGAATCGTCTCGCATGCAGGCTCGACGCTTCCCAGCCTCCCGAACAAGCCGGTTTCCGAAAAGGCTTCAGTACCGTAGACCATATTTTAACGCTACGGCAGGTTATACAGAAGACCGAGGAGTATAACCTGCCCCTTTGTCTGGCGTTCGTGGACTACGAGAAAGCCTTCGATTCGATCGAGACGTGGGCAGTATTGCAGGCTCTCCAGAGGTGCCAAGTCGACTATCGGTACATCGAAGTGTTGAAGTGCTTGTATGAAAACGCCACCATGTCAGTCCGACTCCAGGACCAGACCTCGAAACCGATCCAGTTGCAGCGAGGAGTTAGACAGGGAGACGTTATCTCTCCGAAACTGTTCTCCGCTGCACTGGAAGATGTTTTCAAGGTTCTGGACTGGAAGGGGTTGGGCATTAACGTGAACGGCGAGTACATCACTCACCTTCGATTCGCTGACGACATAGTTGTAATGGCTGAGACCATGGAGGGCCTCAATACGATGCTCGATGACCTCTGTCGAGCCTCCGAACGAGTCGGCCTTAAGATGAATATGGAGAAGACGAAAATCATGTCTAATATCCATGTCCAAGCCACTCCTGCTAACATCGGTGGTTCTACCCTCGAAGTTGTTGACCATTACATTTACCTGGGACACACTGTCCAGTTAGGTAAGTCCAACTTCGAGAAAGAGGTCAATCGTCGGATCCAACTCGGCTGGGCAGCGTTCAGGAAGCTGCGAAAGATCTTCTCGTCCACAATACCGCAGTGTCTGAAGACAAAAGTCTTCAACCAATGTGTGTTGCCAGTGATGACATATGGAACAGAGACGTGGTCGCTCACTATGGGCTCCATCAGAAGGCTCAAAGTCACTCAAAGGGCAATGGAGAGGGCTATGCTCGGAGTTTCCCTGCGAGATCGAATCAGAAATGAGGAGATACGCAGGAAAACCAGGGTCACCGACATAGCCCACCGGATTGCCAAACTTAAGTGGCAGTGGGCAGGGCACATAGCTCGCAGGACCGACGCCCGATGGGGCAGAAAAGTCCTCGAGTGGAGAACCGAGTGAAGACCGCGTTCCGGCAGGCGAAGTGCTGGTAGGCCTCCCACACGGTGGACCGACGACCTGGTTAAGGTCGCCGGAAAGCAGTGGATGCGGGCGGCCCAGGACCGGCCTTTGTGGAGATCCTTGGGGGAGGCCTATGTCCAGCAGTGGACGTCTTTTGGCTGAAATGATGAAAAAAAAATGATGATCATGTAGTGGTGGTGATGAGCATTAAAAACAAATACCATCTCACACACTCGTTAGGCCATACCCACTGCTGGGTCAAGCATTCTCCAGGTACATGGAAGTTAATTAGCACCCTTTTTTTTGGTCGAGGACAAAAATCCTTTATGGACTAACCCCGAGACCGACGCATCGGTCTCGGTGAAGACCGACGAGGGGCGTGTGGGACTCTCCTCCACCCCCGTGAAAAGGCGATGTCATACCCACTAAACATCCCCCCGGTGTACCATACCGCGCAAGATCTATCTCGTGGGCCCTGACTGTAACTCCATAACTACTGTACCACCCTGGCGATACAGGTTGGCACTACCCACATGTGATGAGGTCCCTAGTTGATGTTACCCGGATTTGACGTGTGTACTGATTTGGAGAAAGCTGCTCTGAAAATTTAGGCTTCTACTAAGGGACAGAGCAGCAGACAAAGCTGCCTCTCATGTCACCGGACCCACGAGGGGAAGTGGCGCCGCAAGGCCTGGCGCCATAAACCATATTATAGACAACGAGGGTAGAGTTCTGACCGGAACAATGGTGGTAGGTTTTAGTGGATAACCCGGGCCCATTTCACCATCTACTCGCGCCCGTGGACTCCCACATGCCCCAGCTCCGTGCCCTGGCTTCCCATAAAAGGTTTCCCCCACTATAAAAAAAAACATATTAAGATTTCGTTCTTTTGCGCCTAGGTTATCAGCCTTGTGTCATTTTGTCGGTTTTTACGACACCCTCAGTATGAAACCGGGGGTTGACATGTATTCTAAATTCGTCACCACTCGGACAGATTGACCCTGTATCGCGGGGGCATTATTGCCGGCGGCTCAGGACCGCCCTTCGTGGAAATCCTTTGGAGAGGCCTATGTCCAGCAGTGGACATCTTTTGGCTGAAATGATGACGATGATGATGAATAAGGATAATATAAAAATAACCGATTATGGTGTTTATCAAAGAAAAAGAGCTTTTTGCTTCAAATATAGTCACTATTTAAAAATAGTATGAACAGAATCTTACTTCACATAGCCCGCGGCTGGCAAGAATGTGATGAAGATCGCACGGTTGCCAACGGCGGGTTGTCGCCGTTCTTTGATATGCAAAACAGTTTTGAAGACGTGAAAAAGGTAGCAGACAACCATTCGCTTTGAAAATTATAAAGAAAAGCAGTAGAAGTTGTTTTGTTTAACTTTGTATTTCAAATACGAACAAATTCCATGTAAGGAGGATGGATAGATTTGAAATGATTTCAAAACATATGTACAATATACTTACTTGCTTTGTTTCGTATACTTTAGATAAATAGACAATTCTTCACTGTACAAGAGTATAGTTCTTTAAACTCTTGTACAGCTGTACAACAGTGTATACCTGACTTGTACAATAGGCGGCCTTATAATATAGTCCGGGGTCCCAAAATGTTGGGCGTCTCGTCAAAATGAAGCTACTCACGAAAAAGTGAAATCAATGTATGGGGGACCCCGGACTAATAGCAACGACTTCCAGGCACTCCAAACTAAAACTTAAAATTATGAAGTTCTGATTCTGAGAAATGTGGAACTAATTTCAGAATGAGTCTACGTTTAACTAGTTTTAGAATAAATGGTGATGTTTTATGTTAATTGTGTCGTAGCTTTTTGTGCTGTAACTTTATATTGAAGGCTTATTAATTACACTCAAATTTATGCTTTACGAGCGAACCGCCCCGGCTTCGCACGGGTGCAATGACGAACCTCTAAATTTATCAGTGTTTCTGTACAATATTATGGATGTTTTATACATAAAAACATTCCTATCTATAAAAACCGCTTTATAATCCGTTGCGTAGTTTTAAAGATTTAAGCATACATATGGACGGACAGACAACAGTGACTTTGTTTTATACTATGTAGTTATAGTGATACGTGCATAGCGCTTAGTTGGCCTACGGTTAGTGCGTGGCGGCGTTGGATCATGGCCACCGGTTTGATTCCGGAGTCGGGTAAGTCGGACGACGTCGCGCGTAACAGCGAGTATAAAATAAAAATAAATCACAATAGCTTTACAGTTACAATTAGATAGGCACTCGAAGCACATATCTTATTACAGACTAAGCGACGTCTACATTCAGAGGACCACAGACTAAAATACCTGGTACAATATTAATGAGTATTTGTTAAAAGAATCAAAATTTAAACTCCGCTTATTTTAGACTGTGACGGCTCCGTCTGTTCTAGAATCTCAAAGCGTAGGGGGACTTAATAAAATGCCCGCACACAGTTTGTCGAAGAGCTACGGAGTCGGAATATTGATGAAAACGTTTGAAATGGCCCCGGACGTGAGGCAGAACGATATTGCCTAGATAACAGAGATTACTTTTATGGTAACATATGTTGAACCAAGCAAGATGTAAAAAGAGGTTACACGAAGTGGCCTGTTAAACCTGGCTAGATTTTCAACCTAATCCCTCTCGGAATATTGTTGCGACAATAATATTTAAAAATAAAATAATATTTTCACGTCGCGGGCTCTTTTTGAATCCAGAACGAAGTGAGGGACCCTTTAGTAGAATCATCAAAATTTAGTAGAATAGATGGGACAGATTTCTTTTTTAAATCCGTGCGAAGCTCAGGCGGGCTGCTAGTGTTTTCTTATGTTAAAAAGATAATTTATATAGGGTTCCGCCACTAAAACACATTAAACAAATCTCCAATAGCACGGTAGTTGGGTACGCGGCTAGGCGAATAGGGAGTGAGAATTAATTTACTCTGTAAATGTTGGTTCAGGGGAAATCTAGCCTAGTTTGATCTAGGCTGGAAATTCTAGACTTTTCGCTGCTGCTAATGGATGAATTAAAGTTAAATATTGGCGTCGGAATCGTTTTAGCTAGTTTAGTTAGTGGCTTTTAGTTAGCGTTTTTTTGTTCTTCCTTGCCTGTTCCCAATAGGTATCCATTGGGGTTAGCACAAAATAGTGTCTAACCAGTGTTTCGTATGGTGACGGATTTAGAAAACATAGTGTCTAAACTTGTTTAACAAAGAATGTTTAACAGAAATATTTTAATGGCTACTCATTTAAAATATTTCTGCGGTGTTAGTTTATATTTGCCATTAAATATTGTGCAAAAGCAAATAAATAATTACAGAGCCACGTAGTGAATATTTACTCTTGTATTTTGCGGATCCCGAATAGTTTAGTGAATTGTACGGGCGTCTTCGTTTTTAAATTCAACAGACTAGACGGGTGGAATGTTTTCAAGTGAATATTTGAAGCAGAGATAGTGAGACGGTTCAATGCTGATGAAAGATTGCATTAGAGCGCATTAAATTATTTCACATTGCTCTCTCATAATTCACAGATAACTTTCGGAATACCAGTCTATTATTTCTATTTGCTTGAAATTCATCGCAGAAAGAACAAGGGCTGCCTTATTTTTTGCCCTTTCGTGGAAGGCCGATTTTATCATACAATACAGTTGCTGTGAATACAGAAACTACCTTCTTTTCTGCAATATAAAGTCCTTATTTGAACAAGAAGAACAACGACACAGCGAGACCCAACGTCAAGTGCAATAAAAGTCTGTATTAACAAAAGTAACAATCAATTAACGACGCCGACCCCAAGATTACTTTCTTTGAGGGTTGTCCATATTGTATCGCGGGAATACGAACCTTATATTACATAGATAACGTTCAAATTGTGATAGAGAACGCAAGGTAATTTCTTTCGGTTTTGCTGAGTTTGATTGTTTAGTGAAGCTGCAAAGTTCATATGAAAGTAGTGGTTATTGTTTCAGGGAAATGAAAGCAATTTTTGCAAATTCGCGTGTCTATGTGCCTGGGAGATATCGCGTAAATCGATAAGCCGGCGCAATTTACGCTTTACTTTTGTATTGTGAGATCTGTATTACTATATATTTTTTTATTTATAGAAACCTTTTTGTTTAAAAACCTTATAGTTCAAACTAGAGAAATAAGCACGTGGAACTCAAGAAACGTAGTTGTGCATTGTTTGGGAAGCTTAAATGATAATTTTTAGTACAGGCTTTTCCCGTGACTTGGTCTGGGATTTGACAATGTCGTTAACTCAGTAACTATCAGCTCCTACTAAGCGAGAGCGAGTGTCAATAAAAAAGTAGTCTAAGTTACTCCTTGTTACATCAGCTATCTGCCACTGGATGTCCCGTCAAAATTGGTCCAACCATTTTCGAGATTAGCTAAAAGAAACAGACCGACAAATGATGTTCCATGTTCCACGTTCCATGTTGTTATACATAGCGTCACCATCCCATTCCATGACGAGGGTGTCGTACGAGCCGACAAAAGGAAGTGACGGCTGATAACCTAGCCGCAAGAGAAGGAAAACTCTAAACGAAACCCTGTGCCAACCCTTCTTGCCAGCGTGGTACAGTAGGCCAATTCCCCTCCTTGTGACTGGAGGAGGCACTACTCAGCAGTAGGTCTACTCCTTTACTTTACTACCTACTTTTATCTTCACCTAGTATCATCATCGTCATCATTTCAGCCCACTACTGAGTCGGGCCTCCTCCAAAATGGAGGGAAATTAGCCTACTGTACCACGCTGGCAAGAAGGGTTGGCACAAGGTGTACATCAAGTTTTCCTTCTCTTGTTGCTAGGTGGTCTGCATCTTGAGTTCCTCGCCTCATACGATACTCTCAGGATGGTGTGCGTTGGTGATATTGCGTATTCTAAATCCGTCACCACACGGATTCACTTAGTATAAAATATAACCAGGCCCATTTTTGGTCGCACAATCTTATTACTGCGCGCAATTTCTGGGAAAATCTCAATTTGCCTCCAGATGTTCGTACACAGGCGAGGCTATGGAGTCGACAAACACAAGCGTTCAGCTCGGTAATGGACTGCAAATTGGTGGCCGACGTAAAGGCTTGGAAACAAAGGCACGAAAACAAGCTTTGCAGCTCTCATTTGACGGATTTGCAGGTTGCTAAAGAATATTGGATTACTGATGTTGATGATAATACATGTACTTCGAATGGTAGTTTATTGTATTTCTTTTAAATAGTTGACAGTATTATTATAATACTATTAAGTCAGCCCATACATGAGCCACAGCTGAGACGGGCCTCCTCCAATTAAATGGAGGGAATTAACCTACTGTGCCATGCCAGACGGTTAAGGGATTTAGTAGTCACCACCACATTCCATCCAGAGGGTGTCGTAAGAGCCAAAAAAGGTAAATGATAAGGTCTTACACCTAGCCGCAAATTTGACACGTAACCCTGAGCCAACCCGTCTGGCCAGCGTGGCACAGTAGGCTAATTACCCTCCATGTTATTGGAGGAGACCCGACTCAGCAGTGGGTCATTTATGGGCTAACTTTTGTTATTCTATATTTTTTTGTAGTGTGCAATAATAATAATAAATATCCTTGGACATTCCACACAACGCCATCTCGAATCTCGTCCCAAGCTAAGCAACTTAATGCTTGTGTTATGGTAACAAGATGGATGATAAACTACTTAAATATTTTTTTTTTTGTAAATACTAACATATTATAGATAGATATATATTTCTTCCGTGCGGGGATCGAACCCGTGACATGCAAAATAAAATAAATAAAACCGTTTATAAATTCAAGTGATACGAAAATTTTCCATATGTAAATTCTTCCACACCATTGCTGCGTGAAGGGTGCAAAGTAATGAAATGCAATAAAAACGATTTACTGCAGTTTTTCCACCCTTTCGAGCGACACCCCTGGTATTTGTGATCGCTTATTTCTCATCCCTGCTATCTGCGGATTTATTTAGCCCAAGGTCTCATACGTGGTGTTTCGTACATGATTTAAGGCGACGTGTGATAACCAATATTTCGTGTAGTGACGGATTTAGAATATATAGTGTCACCTTTGTGTCACCACCAAAAGATAAGGCCGATAACCTAGCCGCAAGAGAAGGTAAACAGGATACGAAAAACTTTTTTTTTAAAGTTATAACGCGAGCCGGGTTACGTGGGACTCCGGGGCGCGGAAAGATGGTAATTGCGCCCCAACCTAACCACTAAAACCAACGGTGTCCCTCAACTGCCCAAAACAGAGCCGCGGGTTTCACTCTCCAATAGGGAGCATGCTCCGTGCGTGACCATGATGGGGCCTGGGCCCGCTTCCACACGCGGGCCCCACGCTTTGATGGGGAGCTCTGTACGCTCCCCAACCCACCGTGAGGCACGTGCGGGACATTGCACCTGCGGCAGCCGTGAGCCGCCCCTCCGGTGCTAGTGGTAGCAGCCCTGGCTTTAACTCCTGGCCGCCCTCCACTGCATCACCACGCCGTTTGTCGCGGCAGGTTAAGGCTTCCGAGGCAACTCTGAGGACAGAGGAGTCCCCAGAGCTAAAACCCACCACGACTCCGAGTGCCGCTCTTCGTCTGGCCTCTCCCCGTGGGCCCGCCTGGCATGGGTGACCCTGAGCCGGTATGGCCTCAACGGATCCTAAAGGCACGCAAGCCCCCTCACCACAACAAGGTGCCGGCACGGTCGAGGGGGATGATACGAAAACCTATGCCAACTACCCTAGTTGGAGAAATCCGACTCAGCAGTAGGTCATTTATGGATAACTCGCGTTACAGATATAAAATCCTCATCATTGTTTTGTATTAGTCTGAAATATCACTCACTTTGTAAAGTTTATAAGTAAACTAAAACAGATTTTTTTATTTTTTTTAAATACCCGGTCGAAATCTGGGCGGCCCGCTAGTCAACTATAATTTTAAAAATCGTTAAAGTAAAATCCGTTTGTAGCGAATTTACATGTAAAAACGCTAAAAGCTAAAAGTGGTCTCGAGTTTTAATCTATTGAATTGAGATTTCTAAACGGATTTTTACGATTTGCATTGAAAATCGCAAACGCAGCCGTTCCCCGCGGCTCGAGCCTCGTGATGTACAGCCATAATAACACAAAACGAAGATTGCTTCCACAGGTTTATTTGCTGACAATCCTAAGATTATGTTTTCCTGGAGCTGATTTTTTTTTTGCTAACTACCAGTATTTAAACGCGGCACGATTACCGCCTGTCGTCCTAGAAACATTTAGTTAGACGACCGGTAATCGCAATGACTATAACAATTGGTAGTTTTCACGTTATTGATTTTGTAAAAATATTGTAATAACAGCCTTAATTCCTCTAGCTATTTAGTTGTACGAGAAAATAAAATTTCGTAATAAATAATAAGGATGGTTGAATGCAAACACATTTGAAAACGACTTACAAAGGCAATTCAATTGTAAAGTGAGTTTTTTTTTCGTTTATTATTGCTATTTACTTGATGCTTTAGGTGCAAAGGGGTGATCATCCAGCCAGGTGAAGTGGTATGTCTGGCAAAGGGCTGCGGCACCTATCCCCCGATTACCGTAGTCGGGGATTTCTTAACCGCACGAATTGCTTTGTAAACTTTGCTATCGCAGTGTAGGGCCTTTTGGTAATTCTCGCATTTGTAGGCGATATTTCTTAATGTTGATATTTCATATTTTTCGGGTAAATTGTGTAAAGTATGTAGCATGTTGGTCGCTACAGTTGGTTTATTGTTTAAACGTCATCATCATCTGTGCGGTACTCTCGCTACGGCGCCCGGGGTCCGCTTTCCGACTTTTTCTTCTCGACTTCCCACGGTCTTCAGCATCCCTGGTAGTGAGCCTATTGGTACGCATATCACCCTTTACGACGTCAAGCCAGCACTTTTTGGGTCTTTACCTATATGTATAAACAGCATCGCCGGGGCAGTTTACAAACCTAAAATTCACGAACACTCGAACTCTGGTTTACACAAATACAATTACCTGACCCCGAAATGGAACCTGGGCGTGATCGGGTTCGTGATCCATAGGCAGCTGCTCGAACCATTTTGTTAAATTAATTAAGGCAGTATTCCGAAATTGATTTGAAAAACGTACATTATACTTGATACATTATTTAGCTGCCAGTATCACCTTATGTAAGTAAAGTTCAGACCTTTAGTCACACAGAATATGCATCGTTTAGTCTGCCTCTGCGCTGAGTATTATATATTTCCTGTCTCGAGACGCCTCGGTAGACGGCTGGCTGCATAGGATTCCATTTTGCATAATTATTTTCGAGTGCGCTCTCTCTATATTATATATTTAATAAAACGGAATCATATTTTGAAAAGCAATTTCCGTCTTAACATGTACCTACCTACGTAACGTTGTATGGATGAAATAGTTTTGGATAGAAACTTGGGATTAGGTTTTTATGGTGGTTTTGCACCGAGAATAATGATTTTATATCGGAAACACTGGTGACTTGTGCGTGCATTGTGTAGGTTTTTATCCATACAAATAAATAAAATTGGAGTGTCTGTTAATCTGTATATCGAGGGTAACAGCTAGTTTTAATAAGAGAAGACAGATACTAGTCTTATAGCATCCATCTATTTTACAGGTAGAGCTAAACTATGAAGAAAAATATAATTCTATGTTCAAAACATAAGAAACCTCGTCGATAAACTCTCCTACTACTAAATACTTATATTAGTCCATAAATTACCCACTTTATTTACCCATTATTGTCATTTTCTATTGTCGACACTTATACGACACGCTTGGAATAAAATGGGTTGGCGACACAATGTATTTTAAATCCGTAACCACACGGTCAATAAACTCAGATGAAGATAAACTTTGTGTTGTCATCATGTTAGAATAATAACAATTACTAAAGTATTTTTCATTCTGATAAAATTCTAACGGTACATTATTTAAAAAACTGGCATTCCCTGGATCGTTCCGAGGGAAAAATATTTTATTTACTTATGCGAACCCTAATAAAAATGTCCATTCCCGCTGAAGATTAATATTTCATCTCCATTTTCCAACGTTCATAATCACTTTAATGCAAAAAATATTTCGTCTCAATATTTGAGCAAATTAGACTTTATTTTCTTACTTCAATTTGAACGGAATTGTACTTAAATTAAAATATAGTTAATTTCATGTTTCCTGTATGATGTGTTTATTTGTGGGACCTGTATAGTGTATAGTGGGGGATGTTTACAAACATGTAAATCACGAACACAAATTACATACAACACTTTTCCCAATGTACATGAATTGTTAAATGTATAGGTGTAACATGTAACGATTTTTTTGTTCCACGGAACGTTTGTACCGCCATCTTAAAATAACCATGTATAACTAAGTCTTTTTCTTTGGTTCCGGGAACTGTAATATGATTCCGGGAACAATCTTGAAGTTATGAGTATTGTTTTTTCTTTTTAGGAAAACTTAAGAACTGAGTTTTTATTCACAAACAGGAGTAATTAGTTTCGCCTGATCCATTGTAAACACAAAAGTTACTATTTACTTCCGTTCAATACACTCTTTATATTTCCCTAAATTTTTCATCTTCCACCCAAATCGTGTTCGATATCCTGTTTACATCAATATTTACTCCTTTTGTAGGCAGTTTAAGTGGAAAATCGGGTAACTGTGTATTCTGCCATTTGGAACGATTTTATTTTGTGTTCATCCAATTTCGGTAATAAAACTTGGGAAAATCTTTTTAAT
This sequence comes from Clostera curtula, assembly GCA_905475355.2. Classification (NCBI taxonomy): domain Eukaryota; kingdom Metazoa; phylum Arthropoda; class Insecta; order Lepidoptera; family Notodontidae; genus Clostera; species Clostera curtula. The sequence goes on along the minus strand of FR997805.1, from coordinate 14,436,727 downwards.
GACTTAGGCGCGATTACTTTATGTTTTATTTAAAACTCCCGACTGTTAAAAGGGGTGTCATAAATTTGACGCAGACACGTCATCTGGGGAAATTTTCAACTGACTTTATAAAAGGTTCTAAATTCGTTTGTATGTTATTTTTTCATCCGATTTCTTTTAGAGAGTCACTAGTTTGGCATAAAACTCGAGTCCGTGCCTTTTAAAGCATACATATCTACTACAATTTAAACATTAAAGAAATACCTAAAAAATCGGCACAAGAAAGAAATATAACTAATTAATTATTATATTATGAAGTTATTGCCAAATTAAATTGACACCAACCATAATTAGGATAGTACGTACCCCATTCCATCTGAGGGTGTCGTAAGAGCCGACAAAGCAACTGACAAGTCTGATAACCCCATTCAGCAGTGGGTCGTCTATGGGCTGAATATTAGTAGTAGGCCTAATTGTTTATTTTTTTGTATGTATGCTGCGGCCTTAGCTTTTGGACATCTGCACACATTTATCAGAATTTTTTGAGGTGTTGGGACTTTCTTAATTTCTAATGTTTATATATATAGTTATCTTGTTTGCTTTAATGTATGCTAAGTATGGGGATTAATTGTTAATTTTCATTAACAATGTAATACAACTACCGTATATAAGATTTACACAATTAATCCGGATTTGTCGGTACTTAGTTAGTATGAAGGTTAAGCCACAGAGTAATACAGAGCGAAACCTTCGAAAGAGTGAGCAAAATTGTTACCTATTCTTAGAGGGTTGGCACAGGAGGATTAAATTAAATACACAAAAGTTTGTTTACATCTATTTGTCATTTAATAATTTGAGAAATACTTTTAGTCATAAACTAATCACATCATTTCAAAAAGTCTTCATTGGTCTTTGGAATAATTAAAAAAAGAAGATGTTTTTATTTTTTCGATTGCTGTTCATGCACACAGTACAATAAACCATATTTACACTCTTTCTAATTCATTCAAATTTCAATTTTAAACAAACACGCACGACGCGATACGGTTACAGCGAGCGGTGAGATAGCCCTTTGTTAAAGCACTGGCCGAACCAGTATAAACCGGTTTCGTACCGTACGTGACGAGCCGCCAGTGGCCACGCACACACGCGCACCGTGCTTGTAGTAGTGTACCTACCGTGGCGCTGTTCTTAGAAGGTTTCGCTCTGTATAACTCTCTACTCCTGTGGTTAAGCACCCATTATCTCCGCTCATAGGTGACGCACTACTGAGTCGGGACTCTTGTATTTCCATAGAGCTTTTAGCTTACTGTACTACGCTAGCCAGAAGTGTTGGTGCAGGGTTTAGTAATGTGGTCGTGGTGGGTCAGCCCTAAACTGCCGCGACACACGATTGTCTGCTTTGTTTCCTTTAAGGTCTGGGCAAACAGCGGACGGGGCGGGACGGCGACGCGACGCTGGCGGGACGTGAAGAGTTGTAATGTATTAGTTAATGTAGAATATGTCACACAGAGCCGACGCGACGCGACCGCTACTGTGGCGCCGAGCGCGACGGCTCTATGTGACCTATTCTACATTAACTAATACATTACAACTCTTCACGTCCCGCCAGCGTCGCGTCGCCGTCCCGCCCCGTCCGCTGTTTGCCCAGACCTTTAGTCGGTTCTTCTACTTAAAACTTAACTTATCTTAGAGACAGCCTCAAGATGTAATGGGACAGTGACACCTTATTTTCTACTATTACTACTACAACTCAGCCCACAAATGACCCACTGCTGAGTCGGGCCTCCTCTCATCACAGGGAGGGTAATTAGCCTATTGTGCCACGCTGGCCAGACGGGTTGGCACTGGGTTTCGTATCAAGTTTTAATTTTTTGCGACTAGGTTATCGGCCTTGTCATTTCATTTTATCGGCTTTTACGACGCCCTCAAGATGGAATGGGGTGGTGACACTAACCCAATCAATTCTCAATATGTTATGAGCATGTTAGTTAATCGGCCAATAGGGGTTGGCTCGCTCTCAAAGCCTCTCGACGTGAAGCCTTCGTCACTGGTCACGACAGATTAATAAGCCAACGTTTATCCGTTTTTAATCGAGATTTTTTATCCTTCAGGTATATAGGTAAGCTATAACTAAGCTAGGTACCGTCCACAGCGTGTCGTGGACCTAGATATATATTTTCTTAGCTTGACTGGTGCAAAAGATGTAAAACTAACCATACTACTACTACTCAGCCAGCCCATAAACTAAAGGGCTTCGTTTCGAGTTTTCTTTCAGTCAGGTTTTCGGCATTGTCATTTCTTTTTGTCGGCTCTTACGAGACCCTCAGAGTGAAATGGGGTGGCGACACCCTGTATTCTAAATCCGTCACCAAACGGACACGCTATACCGTCGTCTAAATTGAGTAGCGACAACTGCGACAGGTGGTCATCTGGGGATCTGGAGATTTATCTTCTAAAATTTCAAGTGAGTATAAATAAAATAAATAAATAATAATAAATATCCTTGGACATTTCACACAACGCCATCTCGTCCCAAGTTAAGCAACTTAATGCTTGTGTTATGGTAACGAGATGGATGATAAACTACTTAAATACATTTTTTTTTTTGTAAATACATACATATTATAGATAGAAATGACACCCAGACTCCGAGCCAGTGCCTCTGGTTTAGACAAAGACACTGGCCCGACCCCGGAATCGAACCCGGGACCCGTTGATCCAAAGGCGGCACACCTGACCACTAGACCAACGAATCCAAATTCGTTTATATGTTATTTTTTCATCCGATTGATTTTATTTAACCTGAGACGAAACATTTTTATTCCAATTTTATTAATTAGTCCTAAAGAACTTATGGAAAGAGTGCTAATAGTTTGGCATAAAACTTGAAATGATAATCATCATCATCGTTCCAACCAAAAGACGTCCACTACTGGACACAGGCCTCCCCTAAGTATTACCACGAAAGCCGGTCCTGAGCAACCCACATGCATTGCTTACCGGCGACCTTAACCAGGTCGTCACTCCACCGCGTGGGAGGCTTACTAGCACTGAACATTCCGGAATTCGGTCTAAATGGTGATTTGCATCATTTTTTTACGCTATTATACAAAACGGTCCTAATAAATCTCCAAATTACAAAGTTTTATGGAAGCATTATTTATAAATAAATCATTTATGCCCATAATCTCTCTTGACTTCGTGTTTTTACAGCCATTAGCCGTTTCGATGGAGAGCCTTCAACACGTCTAGGAAGTTGATATTTCCTGGCGCTGATCGATTCAGCAGACAAATTGGATTATGACGTATACGGCCCTCGTCGCCGCCAAATTATACCTTCAATCTGATTTCCACGCTTCGCTAGTTCTGTAAGGGAAATTTCAAATAATCAATGTACATATGTACCTACTGTGTACTCAATGTACACAGAGTGCATCAAAGAGCTACTTAGCTTGGAATTTCGTTGTTCGACTGCCTGGGGTTGGATGTGCCGCCTTTGGATCACGGGTCCCGCGGTTCGATTTCGGAGTCGGGCACGTGTCTGTGCACTTTGCTTCTGAGTCTGGGTGTCATTTGTTTCGGTGAATTACGTGTTTGTAAGCAGCTCTCGCGATACAGGTTATACCAGGTATTCGATTTTTAAGGGTTTCGTTAAATTCATTAAAGGATAGCCTACTGTCCACGCTGGCCAGACGGTTTGTCTCCAGTTTTACTTCTCTTGCGGTTAGGTGATCTGCCACTTGCCTGCCTTTAGTTGCCTTTTACGACATTCTTAGTATGGTGACCAAGCCGGTGACATTTTGCATTCTAAATCCACCACAAAGAATCTTCTTCTTCTTCACTACATATTATAAAACAAAGTCGCTGCCGTCTGTCCGTCCCTATGTATGCTTAAATCTTTAAAACTACGCCACGGATTTTGAAGCGTTTTTTTTTAATAGACAGAGTGATTTAAGAGGAAGGTTTTAAGTAGGTATAATACATTGCACCCGTGCGAAGCCGGGCCGGGTCACTAGTCTTATAAATAAAAATGAATTGCTGTTCCTTAGTCTCGCTAAAACTCGAGAACGGCTGGACCGATTTGGCAAATTTTGATCTTGAAATGTTCGTGGAAGTCCAGGGATGGTCCAGAAAACATGTTTTTTTTTATTTATTGATTCTGAGGCGGTACGAAGTTTACCGGGTCAGATAGTTTAATAATATTTACTAAATGCAATTGTATGTTTTTGATACCCATTTTTAGGATGCAATTTGACTGGACTGTTTTTTTTCTATTAGGTTTTTTGTTTTAGGTGCCAAGCGTTGAGGAGACAAGCAATTTAAGGAGGTACCTATGTGCATTAGGTATCTACATAAACTGATATAGCTAAAAAGTTACGTAAAATAAATATAATTCACCGTTGACGTGAACAAAACTAAAATAAATCTGTAGCTTTGTTAAGCTCCGCCTAATCTACGATAAGTGTGGCGGATAACTATTATTATGAGATATTAGCCTGCTAAATAACAATTCCCGGTACGTTTATTGGATAGATAGGTATATAACGAGCCCTCCTAAAGTGGTGGTATTATAGCGACAAAAAGTAATAAAGAGTTGGTTGTTACAATAGATTGTTGTATTACGTACGCCGATTAGTGCCAGACATCACGCAATAAACAAATTAATTTCATAGCATAGTTCTTAATATCAGTTTACTTATGAGACCAGGTAGATAATGAAATTATTGTTTATTTTCCGGGGTATTTTATAATGTTGCCATTAAACATTAACAACTTTAAACGTGTGGTTAGAGACTACAGGTTTCTTGCCGAGTCATTTCTATCGAGAGGCCTCCCGAACCGATCGTAATTGAATTGTTTGTTGTTAAGCGATTGTTGTAATCCAGTTCCTATAACTCTGAAGGAAGTAAGTCTACATTGCCAAGCTGATCTAACAGTGGTACAAGCTTTTATTTATTTTTACTACTCTTAGATATAGCTACACTTGTTGCCTGGATATCTCTCATGATAGAATGAATTGGCGACAGTATTGTGTATTCTAAGTCGTCAACTCACGGTCAATTACTTTTATTTCAAAGAAAATATATTCCTCAATTTCTTCATGTCGCCGGCGCTGTAAGAGAGACCAATTTCCGTGCACCCCACATTTTGAAATATCGACAAAATACGATTGTAGACTGTCGATCTTCTAATGAAATAATAAATAAAATAAATATCCTTGGACATTTCACACAACGCCATCTCGTCCCAAGCTAAGCAACATAATGTTTGTGATAAGGTAACGAGATGGATGATAAACTACTTATATACAATTTTTTTTTGTAAATACATACATATTATAGATAGAAAACACCCAGACCCGGAACAAATACTTGTGGGTCGTACAAATATTTAAGTTGTATCAATCAATATACCGTACAATATCAATGTTGATTTATACCTACTTGGGATTGGTAACAATGTCGTGTTTTATCCACTACTGAGGCAGGTCTCTGCCAATTTCATAGAGGGTCACGCCAGATATTTTCAACACACCACGCTACAATTTAGGTTTTGTATCTAGATACCTTCTCTTGCAACTAGGTTGTCTGCCTTTTCGTTACTTTAGTCATATCTTACGGCCTCCTCAGGATGGTATGGATTGGTGACATTGTGTATTCTAAATCCATCACATGGATCAGACTAGTATGTAGCAGATATTATGGATTTGGTTAGATTAGGTTCCTGCCGATGATTTTTTGGATCATCATCGTTTCTATAATTCCACATTCTTATGAGTGTGGGACTCTGGTGTCTACTGATTTAGTATAAGCTCATTATAATAGTAATCTATACATACAAATAAATAAAATTGGAGTGTCTGTTTGCAATAATAAAATAACCACTTTTGACTAAATCCGTAAGTATGTGTACACTGTATAAAGACCAAAATAACATTTTTTTTTTAATTTTAGTCTGTCTGCCTGTTTGTTCCGCCTAATCTCTACGAAACGGGTGTACCGTTTTGACGGGACCTTTACTGATAGGTAGCTAATTATATAAGGGTACTTTTTTTAGTCTAGCTTTGCCCCGAGGCGTCACCCGCGGTACGACAATAAGTAAGCGCGGGTGAACCCACGGGGCGCAGCTAGTATAATAATATAATATGACTATACGTGTGGTGACGAATTTAGAAATTTAGAATACATAGAGTAACCCATTCCATCCGGATTATCTGGATATTATCCGGTCATAAGAGCCGACAAAAAAAATGACAAGGCCGAAAACCCAGCCGCAGGAGAAGGAAAACTTGAAACGTAACCCTAAGCCTACTCGTCTGGAAGCGTGGCACAGTATACTAAGTGGATTCCATGTAATGGGAGGAGGCAGTGAGTCATTTATGGGCTGAGTTGTAGCAATATCTTAAACTAACATTCGTAGGTAATACTATTTTGTATTTATTTTACACTAGCTGAGACCTGCGATGTTACCCGCGGTTATTGTCGTACCGCGGGTGAAGCCGCGGGGCGAAACTATAACCAGCATATCACCAGCTACCTACTAGTAAAAGTCCTGTCAAAACGGTACACCCGTTTCAGAGATTAGCCGGAACAAACAGACAGACATACAAAAATTAAAAAGGAATGATATTTGGTCTTTATATATTACTAGCGACCCGCCCGCCCCGGCTTCGCATGGGTGCAATTATATTATACCTATAAACCTTCCTCTTGAATTACTCAATCTATTAAAAAAAAACCGCTTCAAAATCCGTTGCATAGGTTTAAAGATTTATGCATACATAGGGACGGACAGAAGAATGCGACTTTGTTTTATACTATGTAGTGATAGTGATTTGTAAGTATCTACACTTATATATGTACACGTATACACTGTGTATACATACTTACGCATTTAGTAAAAAGTGGTTATTTTATTATTACAAACAGACACTGCTATTTTATTTATTTGTATACATAGATGTCGTCGCACACTACAAACGTCAAACGTTTCAATTTTTACGTAGGTATATCACCGATAGCCCTTTGTCTATTCAATTACCTTTTACTTACAAAACATTGTTCACATATAAGTCTGTGTATTATTCCCTAGGGTATACTCTTTCATGTACCTACCCGTGTTCTAGCCCATTTGGGGTTCAGCTCGTGTCCCGGGAGCGTCCTGAATCTTTAGCACCTGTTTAGATTTGCCCCATTTACTTTCCTTTACACAAATTAAATGTATAGCAGTCTTGGTATCTATTACTAGAAAGCCTCGGCTTTGCACGGGTTAATTAAATAAAAAAGATGTAACTTCAATTATGCGTAAATTTACACAATATTTCTTTACATTGAATATTACGATTTAGACATATCACCATTCAATTATCATTTAAATTAAAATGTCGAGTACGTTTTAGTACGTAGTACGTTTTAGTAATAGACGTAGTACGGCAAGAGTGCATAAATTACCGCGGTATAAGCCTTCTCAGCGTCGTCGGTAAATTGTACGCGAAAGTGTTAATTGAAAGGGTTGTGAATGAAACAGATGAAAAAGTGTGGGATGCACAAGCGGGATTTAGAAAGGGAATGGGATGTACGGATCAGGTCTTTTCCTTGCGGTGCATAGCCGAAAAGTGTTTGGCTAAAACCAAGAAGGTCTATTGCGCGTTCGTGGATCTAGAAAAGGCCTATGATAGAGTGGTGCGGAATGAATTGTGGTCAGCATTGTCCGTGAACGGTGTGAGCAGTATCCTTATACGAGCATTGCAATCTCTTTATAGGGACTCCAGTGCTTGTGTAAGGATAAACGGGGCATACACTGAATTGTTTAATATCGAAAAGGGTGTTAGACAGGGATGTGTAGCGTCACCGTGGCTGTTTAATCTGTTCATGAACAATTGCTTGACAGATTTAAAAGAGAATGAAAGTGGGTTGAGAATGAATGAGTTACTCGTCAAATGTTTTCTCTATGCTGATGACCAAGTATTACTTGCGTCTTCGGCCGAGGAGTTGCAGGAGATGGTAACTGCTATGAGTGGAGCTTTTGCTAGAAAGGGAATGAAGATTAATGTTAAGAAGACGAAAGTGATGGTGTTTGAAAGAGATGAGGCAGTGACAGTCTGCAATATCGTGATTGGAGATGAACAAGTTGAACAGGTGAATGAGTTTGTGTATCTGGGTTCAAAGTTTACAAGAGATGGAAAGTGTGAGAGTGATATCGAAAGAAGAGTGAATGCAGGGAACATGGTGAACGGAGCTTTGCACTCCTTTATGAGCAGTCGGAAGGTGTCTAACAAGGCTCGTTTGGCTGTGCATGAGGGAGTGTTGGTTCCGACACTCATGTATGGAAGTGAAAGTTGGGTATGGCAGAAGAAACATGAAAGCAGAATAAATGCAGTTGAGATGAGAGCGTTAAGAAGTATGATAGGAGTTAAACTGAGTGACAGGATAAGAAATAGTGAGATAAGGAAGCGTTGTGGTCTGAAAGAAGATGTAGTGACAAAAATTGAGAAAGGTATGCTGAGATGGTTTGGCCATGTCGAGAGAATGAATGAAGAACGATTGACGAAAAAAGTGTATAAGGCGAGTGTGAATGAAAGTGTTGGAAGGGGAAGACCTAGGCGGACGTTTCAAGACCAAATCAGGGACGTCTTGAAAAAAGGCCAGGTCAAGAGTACCCTAAACCGAAGAGCATGTATGAAGGGAATAATGAAAGTGGACGAAGCGAAACAAGTATGTATGGATCGTAGCAAGTGGAAAGAAGTGGTCTCTGCCTACCCCTACGGGAAAGAGGCGTGATTATATGTATGTATGTATGTATGTATGTATGTTTTATTACAGTTTTATTTGTATTTGTATATCATGCGTGAATCATATTTATGTTACGTGACCCCTTTCTGGGTAATGGCCTCCTCCAGGGTATTCCATTTAGTCCTGTCAATGGCCACCTATGTCCAATTTCAACTCGGCGGCGGATTAACATGTTTGCCGCCAGTAGGCACAGTAGGCTAATTACCCTCCATATAATGGGAGGAGGCGCGACTCAGCAGTGGGTTATTTATAGGCTGAGTAGTGGTTTAAGTAAACAATTTAGTACCTACCCATTTAAATACATGTATGTTTCCTCGGTGGCGTGGGTTCCTCCAGGTACGGGAGCAGAGTTATTTTATCGCCATAATTTCCCACAGGGCTGAGATCCGCGATACGTGGCCGGTCCGTTAATTTAGCGAGACACGATTACTGAGTATAGGTAGGTACTGTGCAATTTTCGTGATTCATTATTTTTCCTAGATTAATTCAATGGGTACTGACTTTGAGTTGCTAGTGAATTTTAGTAAACCGAAATTGTATGAGTCGACCGAAGTCGCGTATAATTTTTAGTTTTTCTACTCATGCGGCTGTTTTCGGCCTTGTCTTTTCCTTCTGTCGGTTCTTACGACACCCTCAGGATGGGATGGGTTAGTGACAGCATGTATTCCTAATACGTTACCACACGGACTCCTTTTTTGAAGCCGATTTAAAAAGACTACGTTTTTGAAAATTGACGATCATACAAGTCAATTACAACGTCATAATTCGAGATTAAAAAAATGTATTGCACATGACTTACCCACTTACACACAATACTTTAGACACCCTGTCCAACACGTGTTTATCATTTCAGCCCATAAATGCCCCACAACTCCCCAATTCCATGGAGGGTAATTTGCCTACCGTGGCACCCAGACGGTTTGTCAACCTCTAACGAAACCCCAGGATAGTATGGTTTAGGGACATTGAGTATTCTCAACCCGCCGGCTTCCTTTATACTGTAGCGACCACATGCTACATACTTTGCACAGTTTACCCGAAAAATCTGAACTAATTGCATCAAGAAATATCGCCTACAAATGCGATAATTACGAAAAAGTCCTACACCGCGATAGCGAAATTTCAAGAGCAATTCGCAAGGTTAAGATATCCCCGACTACAACTATCGGGGGGGTTAGGCGCAGCGACCCCTAGCCAGACATCACACCTCGTCTGGCTGGATGATCATCCCTTTGCGCCTAAAGTGGTGACCCCGACGTGATCTGAACACGCAAGATCCTTAAAAGTGGTAACCCCCGACCTTGGACTCCAGAGCAACCTTCCGACGAGTCTGAAACATCCTCCTGCCTGGTCAACCTGGTAAAGACGAACACTCCTCAGCAGCTGCAGCAGCCGTTACATAGCAAGCCAAGACGTCAGCCTTAACAGGACCACGCCCAGCCGACTCACCGTGCTACCTGGTTCTGGGGCACGACACTCAACCGCCCAGTGAACTCCACTACACAGTTGAGGTGCTCAGTCTCGACTCACCGTAGACTCCGAGCATTCCTGGCACTTGCAAGCTCATCACACTGCAGCAACTCAAGAGGATCGACCTCCAGTCTTGGGGGGGAGCCATGTAGCGACCACATGCTACATACTTTGCACAGTTTACCCGAAAAATCTGAACTAATTGCATCAAGAAATATCGCCTACAAATGCGATAATTACGAAAAAGTCCTACACCGCGATAGCGAAATTTCAAGAGCAATTCGCAAGGTTAAGATATCCCCGACTACAACTATCGGGGGGGTTAGGCGCAGCGACCCCTAGCCAGACATCACACCTCGTCTGGCTGGATGATCATCCCTTTGCGCCTAAAATACATTCAGCCAAGAAAGTATTGGGAATGGTTGGTTTGTTTAAGGTTCCAAATTCAAAGTTTTGTTTTTTTTTGTTATTGTTGGATTGGCACAACTGTTGGCGCGGAGTTTGAGTTGTATCTGTTGTTTAAATTAAATACAGTCCTGTTTTAAACATCAATGTACTCACCATTTATTCTGTCTTAGTTGCATGTGGCGCCAAGTTAGAAATATATGCCAAAATCCTGGCTTATCGCCAATGAGGCGCCACTTCACGCCTCCCTTCACAATACGCGGGAATCAACCCTCGCATTATTATAATTTTATTTCCTTTCTGTCTTTACTATATTCATGGCTATTTTTGTTCTGTTCAGCTTACAAGTTGGCAGATAATGTGGCAAGCTTAACATTTATAAATTCTCTGTCCTTAAATGCTTAATACTTCGCTTTTCTTCATTCGATAACGACTAATCATAGATTTTCATAAAATAAACATTCTTAGTTACATACTCTGTGTAAGTATAGTATACAACCTGTTTTTTATATCCCTTAACTCAAGGGCACGAATGAGACTTTAGGCGCAAAGCGGCGATACAGCCAGACGAGTTGGTATGTCTGGCAGAGGGCCGCAGCGACTATCAGCCGATAACCTGTAGGCGGAGATTTCTTAACCGTGCCAATTGCTCTGTTAACTTCACTATCGCGGTGTAGGACTTTTTTTGTAATTCTCGCATTTGTACGCGATATTTCTTGATGTTGATTGTTCATATTTTTCAGAATTGTGTAAAGTATGTAGTATGCTGGTAATGTCTCAATTGTATTTTTATTATTATGACTCGTGAAAAACGGCAACGTCATTATTTCTTAGCTTTAAATATGATTGATTGTATGACTCGTATGTACTAATGAGTGTCTTGCTAATGCTACATTTTTTTATGATACAGCATACAGAAATACATCATCATCAGCCCACATTAGTCCACTGCTGGACATAGGCCTCCCCTAAAGAGCGCCATAGCGCCCTGTCTTCAGCAGAAATACATACAACTCTAAAATATCACCCGTCTACGATCAACCCCTATTTTTTAATAGCGATATTTATATAAATAAATAATAAATATCCTTGGACAATTCACACAACGCCATCTCGTCCCAAGCTAAGCAACTTAATGCTTGTGTTATGGTAACGAGATGGATGATAAACTACTTATATACATTTTTTTTTTGTAAATACATACATATTATAGATAGAAATGACACCCAGACTCCGAGCCAGTGCCTCTGGTTTAGACAAAGACACTGGCCCGACCCCGGAATCGAACCCGGGACCCGTTGATCCAAAGGGACCCGCCCCAGCTTCGCACGGGTGCAATTATGTATATATTCTGAATATAAACCTTCCTCTTGACTCACTCTATCTATTAAAACAAACCGCTTCAAAATCCGTTGCGTAGTTTTAGAGATTTAAGCATACATAGGGACGGACAGACAACAGCGACTTTGTTTTATACTATGTAGTGATAACAACGTTTGCCGGGACAGCTACTTAGTATTATATTATAAGAATATGAATTAAGGATCAAAAACAACAAGTTCAATTATGTGTGTCAAGATATATGTATGTATTGATAAATTTCGTATTAGTAAAGACACATTGAAACAAGTTCTACGTTTAGTTAGTCTAAGGGTTGGAAGCGATGTCTCTGGCCGATATATCCCCAATATGATTTCAAGGTCGTACAATTGTGTCTGTGTAAGGCAGTCTATCTGATACGTTTGTCCTCAAATGTAAGGTTGTGGGAGTCGACTTTAATACCATTTCGAGACCACCGACTCGTAACAGAGACTACCGTTATCCGTATCATATACACTTTAAAAATTAGAAATCATGATTATACTTCATGCTTAAACGATAATGGGGATGCAAAACAAAACACAGCAGTCATTAAGAAATAAAAACTTTTATTATTATCAGTTCAAATATCTTATTTACATTCTTTTAAACGAGTAAAAGCACATTGTTTATACATTACAAAAGAAATAATATAAATGTCATAATTAAATCAGTAGCGGGCCGAGTTCATTATAAGTAAAATCATTATGTAATCATTAATTGAATTAACCTATGAAAAATTAAAATAAATCTCATACTCCCGTGTACTTCAGAAAACATACAAAAAGAACGGCAATGGCAACTCGTATAGGACAGTCATAACTAAGAAACACCCCGAAATGCACCAGACCGTGTTAAATATAAGGCCCATTTTTCTTCATAAACGTTTTACTCAAATCTTACAAACTCGAAACTCCTTATGTGTATCTTAATCACCATTTTAATCTACGTAACGTTGTTAATTGACGTTTGAGTTAGTGAAACTAGAGCTCATAGGTATCTACTGGGTGTATAAACAATAAACCGAATAATCATAACGATACTTAAACGATAGTGTATTGAAACTGAAAATCGAAAGTCCTACAAAATAATCGATTCAAAAATCGGCAATTAGTATGCTTCGGCACCTAACTTATTGAGTTCCAGTGGCTAGGTTGAAAGGCCTGTAGTCATCGGTTCATACACCCAGTATTAACCCAACTTGAGCTGCGTGAGCTTAACATTTAGGTCACGTCAGTGCATTCGGGCGCGTAACAACTAATCGATTAATAATACCTATTTACAATGCGTTACTCCGCAACGATTATTATCGCCACCATACAAATGCATTCATAAAACGTTCTATTACCAACTTGTCACTTGAATATTAATAATACCTTAATTAAATTTATACATAATTTCAGATAAAACCAGTCCATGATATTTATTTGATATACGGCAATAAGAGGAGTCTTTGACTCCCTGGCGTGTGGTCCGTGGATTCCGTGTGGATAGTGTCACCACCCCATTCCATTCTGGGGGTGTCGTAAGAGCTGACTAAAGTAAAATGCAAGGCAGAGAATCTAGCCGAAAGAGAAGAAAAACTTGATACGAAAACCTAGAGTTACACAGTAGGCTACATGTAATTGGCGGAGATTCGACTCGGCAGCGAGTCATATATGGACTGAGTAGTAGTTGTCTTATTGGCACTATAAATCGCTACTAAATGGGTGGAACAAATTTCATTCGGTATTGATGTTTCGAAGATTAAACACTTTTTTCTAAGTGCATCGGGTTTTTTTATTCTGGTCATTTTTCGATGTGGTGATGATTGTAATAACAATTACCGTTGAGTCCAAGTGTCTGTTTGGTAATAGAACGCAAAGAATGTTATATTCACTACTCTCGCGATGTAAATGCTCCGGTAATCTCGTAACGTTTACACACTATGTCACACTCGCTTTGGGTGCCTCACTCAACGGGTGAAATATTTACTGACAGCCTTACAGCTAGGGCTGATCAATCTGAAAAACATTGTATCGACGGACATGATATTACAAAAACTACTAATACAATGTCTAATTGCCTAACTAAGTTCAATATTGTTTACCTTTCCGTAATCATCTATGGAGCGGATACAAGCCACACACATATATTTGCAAAAAAAATACGGGGCATTTTAGAATAGAGTTTCAGCCAGAGTCAGTACTCTCGCAATTTTATACTTTCCTGAATTTGGTAACTAAAAAAATTAACTACATATAAATTCTGTACCTATATTGCCGTCTTTGTAACATTCTACAGCTTGCTTGTGAAATCAAAAAGGAAAAAAGAGCAAACCATGTGTTTTTTTTTTAATTTCAGTAGACCAACCCTAACTCACAAAAGTCAACAAATCATGTACATCGAAAACATTTCCTCATATACCTATGATACAATTTACACAGGCAAAGTTAAATCCAACCATCAAAAATGTATGTCACATAAATATCAAACCATCATTGACGATGTCGACCAAACGTGCATCACACTTTGTCGGACAAACGTTACAGACAATTTGATAGTAGGATTTACGTTACACAATCATATTTACGAACTATATTGGTGTTTGGAACCGAATTATGAATAACTACGTTCTCATGCTGGGAAAGGAACTTAAGTTTGTGACCTAATTTAAATTTTTAACTATTTGTTACATTTAGACATTTTTGTGCTCGACCGAATGTATAATTTCATCAAGTTTCCTTCCCCAGCACACAGTGTAAATGTGTCTAAAGCTCGGTATACGGTAATGTTGGACGAAATTATATTCACTAAACATGCTCTCATGAAGATATTGCGTACATTATCTGGCAATCAACTATCTAACAAAACTTTTGCCAATGTAATAGCCAACTATACTGCCCGATTACATGTTTTGAAAAAAATTAAGAGTATCTCTCAATTTGATTACAATTTCGTCCAAAACTAACACTCGCATATACTACCCCTAATTTGATCTAGTAAACCCGCGCACACTGACAACTCGATTCACTATTTCGAAAATTGTCTTGGATTTGGCAGTGATAATCGAATGATAAAATCATCGCATTTTTTATATAGTAAGGTCCATATTACGAAATTAGATATAGCTCAAGTCTGCCAGTTATGCTGACAGAGAGATATACCCTAATAAATAGAATATAAAGACTAGCACATTGAGGAACGAAACCTGATGTGATATAATAGTACACAGTATATAGAAAATTTTTTGGTCAAACAGAAGTAGGTGTGACGTAAAATTTATATTGCATTGATAAATGTGAAGCACATAATAGTATGGCTCTAATTAACAAGTTGTCAATGCGCCGGTGCCTATTCCTGCGTTCCTAAATTTACGTGGGACCACTATACCTCTAAAATTTCGCTAGTTTAAATTCACTAGTCTTTAGTCTAGACGGCGCCTAGCTGTCCATCTACTCTACCCTCAGAGAATAAGGAATAGTTTTATAATAGTTATATTGATAAATCGTCGAATATCCTATCACGTTACAATTTACAGTAGGACGGTCCCACACTTGTCATTTGAGATCTGTGAAGGTATTAACAATTTTGGTAATAGAATTATCTCCGTTCAATTCGCATGGTATCACTGGAATCGGCCTATTCAGCCCGTTAAGTTCTACGTTTTTTTAATATCCATACTTGAGAAAAACCTGCCAAGACTATAAAGTCAAAAAATAAAATCATAACGGGAATCCGAATGTCGAAATATGACTTCGGCCATTCGAAAATCGAACGTGCGGAATTAGGTTTTTCGATCAAACAATATATGTGAATTATTATGTGGACCGACGACCTGGTTAAGATCGCCGGAAAGCAGTGGATGCGGGCGGCCAAGGACCGGCCTTTGTGGAAATCCTTGGGGGAGGCCTATGTCCAGCAGTGGACGTCTTTTGGCTGAAATGATGATGATGATGATGTGTAGTAGAACTTAAAGTACTGAAAGGCCGGCGACGTCTGACACTCCTCGCCAGTCGCTAACTTTACTACATAGTTGAGCACCGTGGAAGGAATGTGTGCATAAGATTCTGATAAACGCCAACAATAATTCAAATAAGGTCCTTATTATGAGTTGACATACGATATGAAATAGATCTAGCAATTAACAGACTTATCGCCCTAGCTTTGCATTACATTATGTCTGTAGTCTCAATCACTGTTTTCAATCTTCGATATTGTGGTTTTCGAACTAAAGAACCTACAACCGATATTTGTGTTGTTTTTTAATATCTCGTAACTAATTAATGAAAGTCCCTTACTAAAGAGCAATTAATTGCCAACTCATTACAAAGACCTCGCATAGCTCTCATAAGACTGCTTTAGAGTTATCGACACCTGTGTGGACATCACTATCGGGGCGTCCTACCTATTAAATACTCGTGTGTTGAACATTACAAAAATTAAAGTGTGCGTTCAAAAAAATAAACAATATTTTTGCCGTAACTATAATTATATAATTACGATTATATAGTAGTATAATTACGATAAAAAATATGAGAAATTAGGATAATTATTTGATAGTCGAACGAAACAGTGGACCTTGGACGCCGCGATACCAATGTCGTGTATCACTAAATATAAATAAACATCTTTAAAACTTTTACCAAATTATGAGCATATAATATATCCAGCATAGATTTTTTAAATAATATGTCTCGATTATAGTTATAAATGGCACACTGCTCTGTTTTATATATATAGATAATCATCATACACTCCTATCAGTTTACCTTGTCACCATAGAATAATTGAATTATATGGATGGATGTACCTTGGGAAGCTTTACAAGCGCTAAAGTAACTATAATGAGGGAATTTACAGTCGCCGGCAACTTGTGGGTAAACTGGTGTGCCAGAACGAAATATCGATTCAGTCAGGACATATTTTCAAAATGACATTATAATGTAAAGATCATTGTATTGAATTAACGCCTAACACTTCTCAACGCGCAATAGTCATAATGCAATTTTGTGTTATTTTTTATCCAAAATCTCCAATTAAAGGTGTTATCTAAACCCGAAATCAAATACCAAATCAATAAGGTAAATAAAATAGCAGGAGATCCTTCTTCGTTAGTTTCGTTACTCATATTTAGATTATAATCACTTTATCCCAAGAATAACTTTAAAACTTGAATCAACGTCAGTGAAACTATAATGAAACTCAATGGAATTGCAACAGAATAATAGAGAACCATTAAAAAAAAATCGAGTAACTATCAAGGCATAATTAACTAATCACTTCAAAGAGAATTTACTAAGTTTAAATTAATAAATGGCGATTAGTCGCAATCATGGTGCGCGGGCTTCCATCCTGTGGCAAGTGATCACCCCGCCTTTTTCGACAACACTTACCGCGAAGGAGGGATTCCGACACACCATCCTTTTCTTACATACCAACAAATATGTAGACGCGCCGTCATACATGTACATTTAATGGATATGGTAATTGATTTATTGAATAACAAAATAACATGTAATGACTACATAAAGAAAAAATCCAAAAATATCGTAAGTAAAAATAGTAATTTAGTGATGTTTTTCGGATTAAAATCTCACTATGGTAGCTGTTACACAAATATCTTGATAATTTCATATTTGTTAAATAACTGCGTCAACAGCTGATTTAAAACTATAGTGAACTAACAAAAACAACATTTTGAATTCTGGCACACCGAAATTCGATTTCTCAGTAACAACATAGCTTCGGAGGATATTAATTTAATGTCCTGCGCAAGTGACAAAGGGGAGCATAAGTTTAAAAAAGTAATTCGGTTTGGTCAAAAAAATACAAATTAATCGATGGAACTGATTGTGATGCTTGGCGATAAAGGTTTCTGAATCGAGTGTCGATTTTGTTTCAGAATATCACCACAAGGCAACAGTATTATATTCTACAATTCAAATTATTAAACGTATTTTAATCGAATTCATACCACACTATCATCATCTGAGCCCATAGATTACCCAGCCTCCTCCAATTCGGTGGAGGCAATACCTGCTGTGCTTAATGACATTTGTCGCTTACGCAAGACACAGTGATAGCTATCATACTTGTGGTAAAAAGGGCGTTGGTCCACTGGCGGGCCTCAAATGCCGGGACGGCTTAAGGACTATATGCAGGCGGGGCTAAGGCTTCACTTGATGGTCGCGTGTCGGGTCTCTGGGTTTAGACTGACGCCCTCCACAGTGAATATTGACACTTCTGCAACAAAAAATACAGCTTGTATTATCACGATAAATCACCTTTCAGTTTCAAGACATAATTTATTTATACATATTAAGAATAAATTATAAAATATTCGTACTAACTACTCGTATAATAACTTGATCGTTGTAAATATTTTAAAACTCCGTTCTGCAATTAGACAAATTTGACTGTTTTTTTATTGTAGAATATTTTTTTTCGACGTCAATAATTGTATTAACTAGGCAGTAAAAGTTTAATTAGGAATTGATGACGTTGTTGGCTACATGCATTGTCGTTGGTGTCTTTTTTTGTGTTTTGTGGGTACTTTAGACACATAGTTCACGATCAGAAATATCTCTTAGACAAAGACAATTGCCCGTTCCCGAAATCGAAACGAATCAATACTAACAACTAAATCAAACAGAATTAGCAAAATTGGCGGCCTTAATGCATATCGTAAATACAATATTACCGTCGGGCAAGTCAGACAGGCGCGGCGGCAGAGGCGCGAAGTACGAGTGAGCCAGCGCCCTCGGCGCGGACAGGCGCCTGGAAGGGTCCGGCTGCAGCAGCGCCGAGGCCAGGCGCTCCGCGTCGCGGCCCGCGTCGCGCAGCCGGGGGAACGCCGCGCCCAGCGCGCGGGCGCCGCAGGTGCCCCACCGGGCCACGTGCGCGCGGAGGCCGGACAGCCTGCTTACGCCGGACCAGCTCTCTTCGGTTGGGGTACCCACCACCTGTGTACACAAAAAACGTTATGGCTGACTCCATCATCAATATTAAAGTTTCATTCATTGAGGGTGGCCCCGGTCTGACCTGATTTGGTTACTACTACTCAGCCCATAAATGGCCCACTCCCGAGTCGGGCCTCCTCCCATCACAGGGAGGGTAATTAGCCTCCTGTGCCACGCTGGCCAGACGGGTTGGCACAGGGCTTCGTTTTAAGTTTTCCTTCTTTTGCGGCTAGGTTTTCGGCCTTGTCATTTCCTATTGTCCGCTCTTACGACACTGTATGGAATAGGGTTGGTGACACTATGTATTCTAAATCCGCCACCGTCCCACGCAGCTGATTTGGCAATCTACACGGCGCGATTAAGGAATTTTAATTTCAAACTTACGTTAAGACCACGCTAAGAATCATTTTCTTCTAGTGGCCTTGTTTCGTTTACATTAGGAAAATCTATCCTATAGTACTCACCTTGAATATCTTGTCGAGTTGATCGTGCGTGTCCCTAACTCCGGGGAAGGTTGGCACACCGCACAGCATCTCAACAAATATGCAGCCGACGCCCCACATGTCAAGTGACGTCGAGTACTCAGTGCTACCAAGCAGTACATCTGCACAGACAACACAACAAGTCAACATCGATTTTGTAAAGTAATTCATCGACATGATCATCATTATTACCCAAGAAGTCATAGGATGTTACATCCTGACACCTGATCCGCTTTCCATCTTCCAATCCATCTACGCTCAATGGATCTCCCCATCCGATAGAATGTAAATGCTAGTTTTTCTTTATCTGCTAAATTCAAAGGTTGTTTGTTGCCAAGGTGTGACGTATGTAATAATGTCTAAACTAGTGAAAAAAAACAGTTCTTCATTGCATGGCTGATGGCATAATAAGCGTGCTATCAAGTTCTAAGCTAGGCCAGGCATGCCACAAGACATTTGTTCGCCGTCACTAGCAAAACTGTGTTAAGTAAGACATTACACAAACAATTTAGATGAGCCAAGTAAAGTTGACCAGTTCACTCACCAGGCGGCCTGTACCACAGCGTGACGACCTCGTGCGAGTACGTGTGACTTGGGACAGACTTGGCCCGCGCCAACCCGAAGTCAGCGAGCTTCAATTCGCCGTGTGAACTTATTAGTAGGTTTTGTGGTTTCACGTCTCTGTCGAAAAATATTTGAGGTCAAGCTTCATATTCCTGTTGTAGTGTCTAAAAAGCCAGTCCTAGTCCCCGACGGCCGGGTATTCCGGGAATATGAGGTCTTTCATGGTAAAAAAGAGAGACGTACGTGAACGTCCTGCACTAGGTATAACCTGTGTCGCAGGGGCAGTTTACAAACATGTAATTCACGAGCACAAATGACACCCAGACTCCGAGCCAGTGCCTCTGGTTTAGACAAAGACACTTGCCCGACCCCGGAATACACACGAATGGTATCATATTTAATTTAATTACTTATTTATATATACTTTAATTGCAGATAGGTTTGAACCTCCCAGATACAAGGATATATAGTGCAGGGAGTCGTCTCATCATGCTAATATTTTTCAAAAACAATCCTTATTTTGTGTAAACCCCGTTATTTTTAGAAAAGGTGTTAACCTAACCTAACCTTACGATTTTACGAAATAATATTTCCATTCATTCAAAAAGCATATGGTAACACAACACAGTTAAAGCACAGCAAAGCATTATATTGTAGCTACTTATTTCTAAATTTAATCGACGTTGAAAACGCTCATAATGTTTACCTTCGCCGAGAGGTACGGCGATATTAAAATAGCCGTGCGGGATCTAAGCCGTGTACTAACATTTTTAAATCTAGACTACATTTTATACGGGGAAATTTTCTACGTAATAACATTTATTGAACAATGTTATAGCCTTTTTAACCTTTGTTAAGCAAGGTTTGTTTAGTTTTACTTTTAAAACAGCACGCCTTCTATTTTCTTTATAATTCATGTACAGCACAAACATAACAAATTGATACAAATAAGAATAGGACCAATAGAGAGAATACGAATACGGAATATAAATATCGAACGCAAAGACCGTAAGAAAATTATGATAGCAGTTCATAAAGAATATTTAATGTCGTCTTAACTAAGCATTATAACTTCCATCGGAAATTCCGGCTTTATACAAATTATAGCAAGCTTAACTCCTAAAGCCGGATCTAGGATGGCTCGACTTGTACTTATAGCTGTACAGAGTACTCAACCTACTAAAACTCTCTAATCTTGGGTTTAAGCAGCCAGGTCAAATAAATTTGCAAAGAAATATTTAGCAAGCATTCCATGTTAAATTTATAATAACGTTTTTTTTTTTAAGTTTAAGAATTGCTTCAATAATTTAAAATAAGGAACATAACAGACTGATTCTCTTAACTACGTTCAATTAAAGTTCTAAAAATATTATTTATTAATTGGTAAATTAAAGATAAAGTCACGGAACATGCTCCCGCACTGAATCCCGTGGCGCTGGCTAGTGCAGTCGAGGATCGCCGTAAAAAAAGGATTAAAGTTCAAAACACAACAATATATTCATTACTCGAGGATGTAAGTATGTATACTTCGTCTGTGTTACGGGGAACACATTTACGGCTACGCTTTGTTGTTAAGTGTAAAATTCATATTCCGAAGACATTATAGGTATACACAATATACACTTCGTCAAATAAAATTTGTTGTAAAAATGAGAGCACTCTAAAAACTAAATTGACAACGATGTCGCATTAAAGATCTCTTCGCCTTTCCTGTGGCAAGCTCTGCCTTTGATTCACGAATCTCCCGTTCAAATCCAGGGCCCGGCAAGTAAAAGCTAGAGACATAGTAGTTTCTTAACTACTCTAAACTTAACCTCTTGATTCTGCGCAATAGTTCTTTTTTGGATCTCTTTAG
Organism: Clostera curtula; assembly: GCA_905475355.2. Lineage (NCBI taxonomy): Eukaryota > Metazoa > Arthropoda > Insecta > Lepidoptera > Notodontidae > Clostera > Clostera curtula. The sequence goes on along the minus strand of FR997805.1, from coordinate 14,414,877 downwards.
CGATGATTGGCGGGAAAGGAATGTGTAAGCTACGCGATTGATTGATGACATTCGTGGACTTCTCCCACCACGTCGCTGTTGGTCAATGATGTTTTGAGCTACTATATCAACAATGTCAATTGCATCGCCGGCTCTAAAGCCACTATACCCTACGATACCATACTATCCCTGTTTGTAAAAACCCCTCGGAATATCCCATACCATTGTAAGAACACTTTATCTAATGTACCCGTTTTTTAATGTGGATGAAATCTTCATGGATCAGCCGACCGGGTTATGTGGGACTACGAGGCGCAGTTTATCAAACCTAACTGACATGTGAACAAACCTGTGTAAGACTCTTCTTCTGTGGCAGTAGGCGAGTCCGCGGAGCAACTGGAACATGTACAGCCTCACATTGTGATGGTTCAACCCCCCTGGATGCCTCTCCATGTATTGTGATAGGTCCGTGTCCTAATAAAAAAAAATACATGTGGTCAGGTCTTTTATTTAGTAGGTCATAGATTGTACTTATGTTTCATTTCCACTTAAGATGCTTTGTTGAAAAGGGGATTATCCGCAAATGAACTGTGGAGGTGAATCCTAATTATAATTACAGTCCTCGCCAATCTTTATGGCCGCTCTGAATGTAGCCGCATTACGCTGCGCACAACACAATATCAGATATCGGCGGGAAGTACGTGGGGCGGGGATGCTGACCAAGGCCGCGCGCGGCGTTTTTCACCCACAAACGTCCCCGCCACCCGTAATTTAGTGTGAGTAAGTTCGTATTGGTTAAGAAATGTACAATGCACAAGTTGTTACCCACGGCTACATTGAGAGCGGCCATAAAGATTGGCGAGAACTGTAGTATTCATTCATTTAACCATTTGTAAAAGTTAAATTGGCGTTTTGACCCTTTATCTTGCTGCGGCAATTATTATTCAAAAGGTATTTTGGGTTTTTGACTGCAAGTTGTAGGCGGTGTGTAGTTAAGATTTTCAATCAAAATTATATTAAAGATAAACATTGGAGGCATATTTGACTGCCTCGTTGGTCTAGTGGTTAGATGTGCCGCCTTTGGATCAACGGGTCCCGGGTTCGATTCCGGGGTCGGGCAAGTGTCTTTGTCTAAACCAGAGGCACTGGCTCGGAGTCTGGGTGTCGATTTCTATCTATAATATGTATGTATTTACAAAAAAAATGTATCTAAGTAGTTCATCGTCCATCTCGTTACCATAACACAAGCATTAAGTTGCTTAGCTTGGGACGAGATGGCGTTGTGTGAAATGTCCAAGGATATTTATTTATTATTTATTTATTTCAAAGTTCATCGTGTATGAAATATACACAGGAAACCGTCGTGCCAACTCTTTAAATAATATAAGCGTTGAATAACTATTTCAAAATACTTGAAGCGTGATCATTGGATTGGCTTACGCTCTAGATGCGCCCCTATGCTCCAACCTGCCGCACCGGCATGATTTTAATTTACATTAACGAAATAATTCTTAACTACAGATTTAAATAATTTATTAATGTACTATTAGTATAGTACTACATCATCATTTCAGGCACAAGACGTCCACTGCTGGACATAGGCCTCCCGCAAGGATTTCCACAAAGGCCGGTCGTGGGCCGCCCGCATCCACCGTTTTCCGGCGACCTTAACCAGGTCATCGGTCCCCCGTGTGGGAGCAACGATAACTGTAGGGTTGCTACATATAGCAAATCTACATACCAAGGGGCGTGACCCATAGGTTTCCTAGACATAAGTTGAATATTCTTTTTCTTCATTCTCAGCCTATAAAAACCACAGCTGAGTGACTTGAAAAAAATATTTCATTTATTACCTATCTCGGTGCTAAGATTTCAAGAGCCTTATTTCTCAGCTCATATACAGCTTGACTAGGCTCCTGCCAATTTTATTAAGGGAACACAGTCTACTTGCCTGAGTGATATAACATCTTACTGACTCTATCCTACTAATATTATGATTCTGAAGGTGACTGAACTACTATCCACCCAGGAATATCATATAATGAGTACTAATGTCACCAACCAACACCATCCTGAGGGTGTTGTAAGAGCCGACTAAAAGAACGCAACGGGCAAATCATCTAGTCACAGAAGGAAAACCTGATACAAGCTCTGTGTTTGTCTGGTCAGCGCGGCACAGTTATTAAGTTATATTAAGTATTCCTTCTCTTACGGCTAGGCTTGTTATTTCCTTCTGTCTTCCAATACCCAGTACAACGCTGCTACGCGCTCGCTGCGACAACGCTCAGTAGCTATTGGCAATAACTTTGACTCACCACAAACTCGAACACGAAAGTGAGAGTTTCCCGCGTGTGCACGATATCGTGTAAGGTGACGATATTCGCGTGCTTAAGCTCCTTGAGCAGAGACGCCTCGCGAATCGCCGTGAAGGGCGCGCCCTCCTCCTCCTGCAGTCTAATCTCTTTTAGCGCTACCACCTGCTGCGTTAAACTGGAACAAAGGACATACCGTTTAATCATCAAGCCACAGCTGGGCCAGGCCTCCGCCCATTTTACGGAAGGAAAACAGCCTTCTCTGGTAGGAACATGATTTGTTTTCGTTTTATTCTCATTGGGTTGCCTGCGTTCCTTTTTTTAGGAAAAAGACAAAACCCCTGCACTACTTACAACGTGTATCGTGGGGGTTGTTGACAAACATGACATACACGAACATAAATGACACCCAGACTCAGAGCAAGTGCCTCTGATTTACATAAAACACTTGCCCGACCTCGTAACCGAACCATGGACCCGTGATACAAAAGCGACACCTCCAACCCTTAGACCAACAAGGATAATAAACAAACCATTTTTTATTATTGCATGGCCAGCTCTTTTTTAACGTTTCAAGTGAAATCTTGTTGAACAAAGAAAGCGCTTTGTTATTCTTTTTCATTAAAAAGTAAAAATCTTTATCATAAATTACGTGTAACAAAGATGTCAAGGTTGGCACAATCCCGACTTTTGACCTAACCCAGTGATTTACTAGACACAGTGTGTTAATATATGACCGGATACAGAAAATTGTGAAAACGTGTCTAAACTGCCTAGTGTTACGAACGTATTTATATTCTAGACGCTTAGGACCATTCCGCACTGCAGTGTTGGTAACAATTATGACATCATTGTCTATTATGTTTCCTGTATTTAACATTCACTTCAGAGAGGTTAAATCTATAAAAAAAGGTATTTTGGTGATGCATGGCCCCAAGATCGCATGCACACTTTGGTTAATAGCACCCTCTCACAAAATCTTTTAAGCACACTCGCCCATACATGTCTACACTTGATTCATGTACCTACAGACGTGGTCTGGTAATGTACGGCCGACAGTTAGTTGAGGTACCCAATAAACCCCCATAATGTTGCATCTCATGTTCTACGCATAAAATGGCGTATTTCTGAATTCAGATTTGTTTTGGCTGCGTGAAAATTGCGTACCACATTCGTTGGCGAAAATTGCCTATTTGCTTGCGTCTGTTGTGCAGCACATTGCTTTGTACTGAAATACTTTTGCCAATACGCTGACAGAAGTTAACAAGTTCAACACAATTTTGAACAGACACGTAAAGAAGACGACTTTAGTAGCAAAATATAATTAGGTATTACAGTCAAGCTCATGTACAGCCATATTAGCACTTTTTTGTTGTTCCATCTTTGCACAAAATCATCACAAGTGTCTGAATCGATTGGTACACGAACTCGCACTGTTCCCAACGGTACCGAGACATCGTATCGGTGAGCCTTGTTGCTCTACTAGTACGTAAATTAATTTCTGTACCTAGCTACTTTGTAATGTTTGAAGGCGTCGGTTTTTGTTGTTAGGTATTCTACTACGTAAGCCAGGAAACTCACAACACTCACATTAATAGGAATATCAAAACAAGCCATGGAACGATATACGATTTTGATCTTTGGGCTCCCCCAACGATGGAACTGCAGCTAATCAATCTTAAGTTTCCAAACTTGTGGCAGTCGAGACGTACGTGAGCGTTTAAATAATTAACCCAACCCCAGTAGGTGAAGTTCAGAGCGGCATGAATACGACAATTTGGCGCTGTACGTGCCTATTACAGCTAAAATCTGTGTGGAAAAGTACTCCGTTCAATATTCACGGGCACTGTAAACTTAACATCCGTTTGACATCGCCCCACAGACTGGTATTTGGCCCTAAAAGTTGGCCAAAATCATTTTTTTAAAATATGGTTCTACTCCCTCCAAGCCATTTTTTCTAAAAAATAGTATAACCGCTCCAAGCAATAACAAAAAACACAAATCGCTACTACCATCCATCACGTGGTGGGCTCAGTCGGAAGTTACCGTTCGCCTACAGCCTACAGTGTGATTGTTCGATGCACACAAATTTCATTGATTTGAAATATTTGCTATCTTGTGATTTAAAGATTATGTGTTGGTTTTCACTATGGATTGTGCACAACCAGGTATGTACTTTATTTGGCACTTAATTTTAACAACTAATCTCTAGCCTTTTGCCATTTATGTCCTTGGAATGTAAGTACTAAAAAAAACTGCTACAAAAACACATTTTGGAAGATCAAAGGGGGTTTTAATATGTTTCTCACCATTTCTAAGCCAAAATTGTAATTGGTAGTTGTAGGGTAGACCTTATAGGATATAATTAAGCAAGAAACAGCCACCCCAAAGCACCCCCCTATTTTTGGTGATTTTTTTTCCGTCGGTACTTACGATACTCAGTAAGTCAAGTTTTACTTATATTTTGTGTATTTTTGTTATAGGCTCTTCTGGAATGAGGATTTTGACCCGAAATGATTCATTTAATATAATGGAGCGCTTTGATTCCTCAACATTTATTAAAAAGTTGCAATTTATCGAGCGGGAACTACTCAAAAAATATTCCGGAAATGACCAAAATATTGCTTATTTAAAGCAAAAACTGTCGATTATCAGACACCAATTAAAACAAAAATTGGCAGCTGCTCGCAATACAAAGGCCAGACCCCTAGAAAATGACGGTGAGTGCCATCGAGGATGCATATGGCTATCGAAAGCAGGAGTAAATCCCGGTAGACCTCAAAAGTCGTTCTCAGACTTGAATGAAAGAAGTAAAAGACGAAATAAGACTTGATAAGATAGGTTGATAAGACTGACACAGGTGAGTTGACATATGCAACACAAATGAAGTTACAGGTGACAGGCAAAGTAGAGGCATCAAAAATTGTAAAAGACTTGACAAAAATGCCCAGAAGAGTAATGAAATATGCAGCAGCGATGAAAAAAAGCACCATTGAAAAAGAACAGGACAAATCAAACAAATTAACACATTTACAATACCTTGTTCATGTATTATCATCTCCGTAATAAAAAACCAATCCGCTCGTGTGTAGACGTCGTTAGTGTGGTGTGTCGGAATACCGACAATTTACAAAAGCTAACAAATTGTGAAGAGCAAGCGAGGGTAGGCATGGAGACCCGAGCTTCACGAAGACGGCGCTGAGCTACATCCATCAGTCAGCCTGTGACCACGGCTGGTGTAACCCACGCCGAAACGTCAGGCAGTATAAGGTATTTACCTTCAAAATATTTCCGCGATTAAGACCCGTGTCATAATTATTTAAAATGTGTGAAAATCGCGTTAGTCTAAAAACTTGTTCATGTAAACTGAAACGGGACTAACACTGGTCGAAAATGAAATAGTGCAAGAAACTAATCCAAGCTTTTATCCGTGCTATTTGATATTGCAAATGCTAAAGAAAGAGTGGTATCCTGAAATCCACCGTGTAACTGAAATTGTCCGAAGAAGCGGCAGAAGTACGCAACAAACATATTGGAATGTTCCGGCAACGCCGATGTTCTAAATAGACTCCTCAATTTAGAACCCCTCTTAACCTCTGACCCTCCCCTGACGGACATGAGGAAGAGGAGGTAGAGTACAAAAATCTCACTTTCGGACGACGTTTTATAGTTGTTAATAGACACTTTCATGAACATTATTAATGTAAATTTTGAAGATGACGACGAAAATGACAAATAAATGCTTGTATATATTACGTATGGCTTTTTTTTTACCTTTTCCAAGCTAAAAATGAAATAAAACCATTTAAGACAGCCATTAAGGGTATCAAATATTTTTGGCCAACTTTTAGTACCTAATACCAGTCTGTGCGCCCTCTCAACCTGACCCCGCCGTGGGAACCACCCAGATTCAACATATTGATTCCTAAAATATAAGTTCTCACTGGTTCTTTTTAAACTACTATTACACGACTGTTCTGCAGAATTTAGATACGTACGATTATTACTCTAGTAGTAGTTTTGTGCCAGACAGGTATCTAGTATAATAATTGACATCAAAATCAACTAGGAGCACGAGAATTTGTCCCACTCAGGATAAGAACCAATCGGTTCAGTAGTCTGCTACAAAACTAGAAATAAACAAAAATTGTCGACAGCCAAATTTGAATATTCTTTGACGACGTTAACGAGTCATATTGATTAAAAATTTTTATATTTTAAGTATTTTATTGTAAATGTTTCTATATTAATATTATAGTATGTATGCATTATATTTGTATCTAGGTATCTATTAATTCGTCGTTTCAGCCCATAGATGACCCACTACTGAATCGGGCCTCCTCCAAATTAATGGAGGGAAATTAGCCTACTGTGCCACGCTGGCAAGACTGGTTGGCACAGGGGTTAGGATCGCCGTCGGTTTTAGTGGGTAGGTCGGGGCGCAATTTACCATCTATACGCGCCCCGGAGTCCCACATACCCCGGCCATTTCCCAACGGCCGGGTATCCATGCGGATCTCCGAGGTAAAAAAAAAAAAAAAAAAAGGGGGGTTGTATCAAGTTTTCCTTCTCTTACGGCTAGGTGATCTGTCTCTTGCATTCTTGTAGTCGCCTCTTACGACACCCTCAAGACAGTATGGATTGGTGACATTGTGTATTCTAAATCCGTCACCTTACGGACCATCTATTAATTATATATCTTTATTCCTTCTTGTACCCCATATGCTCTCTCCTTTTAACCCCAAGGTTGACTGGTAAAGAATGCCGCATGGCATTAAGGCCGCCTCATGTACCGAGTTTGTACATCAAGAATAAATAAATACCTTGGTTAAAAAAAAATATAATTGAAAGACGAAAAGTCGAAATAATAAGACAATTGAAATTCCAAAACAGAAGAATGGAATACCAGAACTCATTAAATAAGCTTTGAAACGTATAAAGAATTTAATTCACAATATTACAGACAGAACAAAATATATTTCACTTGAAGAATACGAGTCCAACCAAAGGCCGAATATGAGATAGGTAAGATAAGGTAATATTATTTTCCTTGAGACTGGCGGCTACTGCAAGATATATTCAAGAACCTATGAATTTCATAACTTTTGTGAGAAAATATGAGACGGCATCAAAATTCAGCGTAGTCTGGAAAGCGCCAGCATACTGTTGGCTTATATCGAAAGGCGCGGATTCTTGTTGAAATGTAGGCCAAGCCCCTATTTACATTTATTCCTTCATAATGAATATATTAATGCTCATTATAAGCGCTGAAACATTAATATTTATATTGGGTAATTAGATTTATCGAGTAGCGTTCATATTTCCGTGTGAAGAAAATTAAAGGATTTAGAATACATAGTGTCACCACCCCATTCCATCATGAAGGTGTCGTAAGAGCTGACAAAATGAAATGACAAGGCCGTTAGTTAAGTAGATAAGTTTTACTGGGAGTTTCCCTGCGAGATCGAATCAGAAATGAGGAGATACGTAGGCAAACCAGGGTCACCGACGTAGCCCACAGGATTGCCAAACTTAAGTGGCAGTGGCAGGCAGGGTACATAGCGCGCAGGACCGACGCCCGATGGGGCAGAAAAGTCCTCGAGTGGCGACCGCGTTCCAGAAAGCGCAGTGCTGGTAGGCCTCCCACACGGTAGACCGATGACCTGGTTAAGGTCGCCGGAAAACGATGAATGCGGGCGGCCCAGGACCGGCCTTTGTGGAAATCCTTGGGGGAGGGCTATGTCCAGCAGTGGACGTCTTTTGGCTGAAATGATGATGATGATGATGAGAGAAACGTTAGTTAACGTCGAAAGCTACTTATGTACTGGTTAAACACCAGGGAAATTTAGAACAGCGACGTAAATTCGTAGACTTGTTTCACCGCACCAAATTTCAATAAAGAATGTAAATAAAGTACTCACTTGCTATAACCTTTATACACTGTAGCGTAGGAACCCTCGCCGAGCTGCTCGAGTTTTATGTAAGCCTCGGATTTCCCGAACGGAGAGTCACCCTGTTGACAAAAACAAAACTACCATTTATCAAACTGCAGCACTTTGAACATATAGGCCGAGAGCATGTAAAAACCGAGTCACTTCATTAATACGTTTAGTGGAACACAGTGTGATGAAAATATAAGTGGTCATCGTTTTAATTTTTAAACAAAGCAGCGTCACCTCATCGTATCATCGTCATCATTTCAAACCCCTCTAGATGATGGACGCATTAAGTCGTTGAGAGAGGGAGAGATTCTGACATGAATTGTGTAGGCCTTTTTTTGCTGAAATCGTATGTATGGTATGGACACATATGAGATCAAGAACAAAAGACACTTTCTATCGTGTAGTACTCAAAAATTTATAAATAAAAGGCAGTTGTCTTGATCAACTCTGTCTGTCTGCCTATATGCTGGTCTCGTGCCTATTACTAATTGATTTAGTGAGATAGCCTACACAGGCAGTTAGCAGTTTGTTTTCGTTCGTTTTTGACACGTTCATTTTTCGAATGGCTCCGTTCTCTAAGTAATCACTCTGTAGGTACGCTCTGTGGCACTACAAATTCATTAAAGTCCGATAAAGTATGGGGCGCTATGTAGTTTGGATAATAGCAAGTTACTAACTTTACTCTTTAACTAAGCATTATGTAAAATAGTTATAGCAACTGTCTTAGATGAAATTCAGTGACAACTAATTCGACGCAACTAAGTTTGTGTCAAATTAGTTCTAACTATCGCCACGAATGAATTCCATGGAATTACTTAGTTAGGATTTGGTACTGCTACTACTACTCATTCCATTCATGACCCACTACTGAGTCAGGCCTCATCCAAGTACGTGGAGGGAGGGTGATTAGCCTACCGTGCCAAGCCTACTGTGCCACGCTTGGCAAGACGGGTTGGACTATTGTCGTCTCTTACGATACCCCAAGAATGGAATGTGGTGGTGAAACAATGTATTCTAAATCCGTCACCACGCGGAATTTATAACTCAATGTCAAAGTAACTGTGTCATTTTGTTAACTTGTTACACCTAATCCATTAAAGCAGACGTTGGACGAGGTAGCAGGAACCAAGCTACGGCTTAGAAAAACAAAGTTAGAGATAATGTTATGTTATATACTGTGTTACTTTGATTTTGATATACCTGCGATAATTGCTATTTAGTACATCATATTTACGCGTGGGAGAGACTATCACGAAAATGATAATTTAGCATATTATCATACCCGATAATGGTATATTTTTCATCACACCTCTTCGACTACTTATCCATGCAATACCGTTTGTATATCGCGAGTGGCTAATCCAGTAATTTATGGGCCCGGATGCGGCATTACGGAGATGGCTTGCGTTAATTATAAACGATGATTACAAACCTTTTCAATCTTAATTATAAAGCAAATTCTGACATGAATTACGGACAAAGAGTGGATGAACGGTTGAACCGAGTTTAAAACAAATTAGTGCTGGAAAAACTCATTTCTCACTTAACTCGTTATTTACTTATATTTTGTTTGTAATATCATAAACATGTGTTTCCCGAGCGCTACGACATGTCCTCCTTTAAACGAGGTTTAAAGAGAGCACTCACTTCACGGTAGGCAACGGCTTGGCTGTGCCCCTGGCACTGCCAAAGTCCATGGGCGGCGGTTAACACTTACCATCAGGTGGGCCGCTAGCTCGTTTGCCACCAAGAGCAATAAAAAAAAATTTGGTCACTATCGATATTAAATAAAAAAACTAGCGATAAAGCAGATTTACTTGTTTTTATTTCTCGACTAGTTTTTTGTTATTTGGTGAGAAGACAAATTCAACAATACCCCAAGAAATATAGTGGACCACAGATTACATAGCTGTTAGCATAATAACCCCAATAGCAAGGTGGCTCACTTTTAATACACACACATTTTGCGATTTAAAATTGAATCAGTATGTTTCAACCTCTTACTACAAAATAATAAAAACAGCACCACTCCACGCCTTTTTTGTTTCGCTGTGGAAATGCTTTGAATGCATTCCGCCACCCTCGGGAGTTGGGACGGATATTATGTGGGACTCCGGAATCTACTCGTCTACCAACTAAAACCCCAGCGGTATACCCTTTGGGGCGCCACAGGTTCGCGTAAACGCAAGGTGGTATTCAATGTAAAAACGCGCGTTCTCCAACCAACCAGGTGTGTTTGTACGGTTTTTCACATACATGTGGCGTTCGTCCCAGAAGTTTATATTGTAGAGTATACGAGTACCCCTCTTGAGCAAGTCTACATCGCTTCGCTTTCTTCCCAACCGCACTTTGTCTGCGTAAATATTTGACCCGCCTAATGCACTTCTTCGACGCACCGCGCGTGCAGCTATTAACGTAAGTGATGATTACATGAATGCACCACTTGAAAATATACAGAGTGTAACCAAATAGGCATATTGCAACGAAAAACCCGATAGGAATACTAATACAAATAGTGTAACGAACAATAAGGGGTTTTCCAAATGATTAGGACCAAATTAAAGTGCAAATGTGTGCCAACAACCTGCAAATTGATTGTGTTACTCATAAAAGTTTAGATTAAAAGTACTCCGTGTGGATTTAGAATACACAATGTCACCAACCGAAATCATCTTGTGGGTGTCGTAAGAGGCAATTAAAGGAACGCAAGAGGCAGATCACCTAGTCGCAAGAGAAGGAAACCTTAATACAGCCCCTGTGCTAATCCGTCTTGCCAGCGTAGCACAGTAGGTTATTTCCCCTCCATGAATTTGGAGGAGGTTCGTCTCAGTAGTCATTTATGGGCCCATAAAAGTGGTTTCTTGGCAGAAAATCCTTGCCCGTAAAACATTTGACACATGCCAAATTAAAGCCTATAGCTAGTACGTAGCTCCCCGGAATCGGCCCGCAATCAAAGCGTACGATCCATCAACGTCCCTCGCTAGGTTATTTGTAAACTACCATCGTTTTCTCACCCACTGCCATTTATCATTCTTTCGTATTTACGCTTGTATCGAGTATGGCGTTGCTATACGAAAATACAAGCAGAATCTAGTGTCTCTATCTCTCTATATTAATAAACATCATCATCATTTCAGTCAAAAGACGCCCACTGCTGGACAAAGCAATCTAACCCCCGCCCCCTTTCCCCAAGGATTTCCACAAAGGCCGCTCCTGAATCGCGTATTAAGAATATACAGTGTGAAACTATATTTTACGACGAATTACGACAAAATTCAGGACCCCGTGTTATTGCATTTGGTGTCACAATCCATTCGGTTGTAAGGGTATAGGAGATCCGACTCAGCAGTGAGTCATATATGCATACATGAGCTGAGAAGAAGAAGAAACAACATTCGATACGTCAACTTGAAAAAATATCTACGACGGCTGTGATGTAAATACAAAAGATATAACATAACATTATAATAAACATAAAAACATCACGATTGCCAAGATAAACCGATATACATACGCATATTATTATAGCATTTGTGAAGAAATGACATCACAAGCATCCGTCAGTCACAATACACTAGATATCCGAAAACTCCATTAGTGATGTATTTAGAATACATAGTGTTACCACCCCACTCTATCATGTAGCACTGGTATAAGCTATATCTCCTATGGCTTTAGACGCGTGGATTTCTAATCTACTTAATGCAATGATAGTGATTATCATCACTACATAGTATAAAACAAAGTCGTGTCGTCTGTCCGTCCCTATGTATGCTTAAATCTTTAAAACTACGCAACGGATTTTGAAGCGGTTTTTTAATTTTTTTAATAGATAGAGTGATTCAAGAGGAAGGTTTATATGTATAATATTGTAGAGAAACACTGATAAATTTAGAGGTTCATCATTGCCCCCGTTCGAGGCCGGGGCGGGTCGCTAGTTAATTTTTAACTCGAAAAAGGGCGGATAAATTTCCGCAACCGCTTATTTAGAAGTTCTTTTGTTTTACATATGATAGACTAGCAACATGGAGCGAAGCTGCATTCAGCTAGTATATTGATAAAGATAAATGCAAAGCAATGACCTGTGATAAATCATTCAAAACACGCTTATTGTTACTGGTGTGAAGCAATACATATATATTCTAAATTTATGTTATAAATACGATTCCAATCTTTTAGAATAATTAACGAGACGTTTAAAAACAAATGAATAGGTACCAAATTTAAATAGAATAGGTAATTAAGTTGCAGTGATTAATTTAGAATACACAGTGTCACCACCTCCTGAGGGTATCGTAAAGCTGACTAAAGGAAATGCTGGGGCACAATAAAAAGCTGCATGGGAAGAAATTTTAAATACTAAAACCTTTGCCAGACCCTCGTCCAGCGTGAGACAGTAGGTTAATTTCCCTCCATTTAATATTGTAATTGGAGGAGGCCCGACTCAACAGTGGGTTTTTCATGGGCTGAGATATAATAATAGCCTTAGAGCAAGTCATTAGCAAATACAATAAGACGATGAACCATAAAATCTTTGATATTACCAAAGAAATTAATATAAGCTTACCCCGAAGGCACTAAACCGCTTCGTACGTCTACTGGAATGGTCGTGAGGCCCCAAAAAAGCCTCCGACTTGGGCCTGGGTGGCCTTTTCGGCCTCATTACTACTCTCGCCTCTTCCCGCGCACCCTCGTCCAGGAGTTTTGAGTCTGAAGACACTGAGAGTTGTCTTCGAACACGATATTCTCCATTACCGCCACCACTCCAATCTGGAACAAAAAATTAAGTATGAGAATGCTGAAATTTATTGCATATGGTTATTTTGCATAGCGATATATAATAGTTGTTCGGGTGATTAAGTGTTTAGTGACGTCCTGAAAACAGGTAGCTCAGGGAGCCTAGCCAAGTGACTTTCAAACGCAAAGTAATAGAACATAGTTAACTGTAATAATTGTTGGTCACAATTTTTACATTCTCAAATGAGAACTACTACAAGATTATAATAAATAGTATCCATGTGAATGACTCTCTCAAACCTCCTACTTCCCTCCTACTCCTACTTCCCGCGCAACTTTAAGAGTGCGCGTGTGAGTAATCATGATTACGGGGAGAAAACCAGACTACATTTAGGGCATATCAAATATGTCTGGGCGTCCGTCCTGCGAGCTATGTGCCCTGCTCACTGCCGCTTAAGTTTGGTAATCCTGTGGGCTATGTTGGTAACTCTGGTCCGCCTGCGTATCTCCTTGTGTCTCAATCGATCCCGCAGGGAAACTGTGAACATAGCCATTTGGGGCAGAAAACTCCTCGAGTGGCGGCCGCGTTCCGAAAAGTGCAGTGATGATGATCTATGTCTATTTTTACTGTTTTTTATTTCTTCATATGTTTATATCAAAGCGAAATTGTTGTTTATGTGCCTACAATTTGCATAATACTATAAAGCACGCCTCAAGCCATATTAAAGTTGAGACACTCCAAGTATAACTCAATATCGTAAAACATAACTGGCATCATAAAAATAATAGCCAATATCGATAAAGGACGAGCCAGACAGCAAAGTAACGAAGGACATTAGTCGTGAAGCAATAAATGGAAGCGATGTGTCTACAATGTTAATAAAATGATATCGAACAAACGGTTGTACCAACGAGTGCTCACCAAAAAATCTCACAGAACTCGAATAAATCGCTTGGCAAGTCAAAGCGTTGAACAAGAGGATCATTTCGTGCGTGAAACTCATGCGTGAGGCAATGGAGAAATTCTTTTCTGTTGTCACAGAGGAAAACACGTTTGTAGTATACAATTTCACACTTACAAAGAACATTCATTTCATGTACCTGGCGAAATTCAAACATACCAGCTGGTTTTTTTTTCATGCCTTTTCCCTAGTTTTTTGGTGTCTGCACCAATTTCTGGCCGCTAGTTTTTTCACGGAGCAATTACCGACTACCAACCGAGACCCACCTAGTAGGCAATGTAGCAATAACCACAACATGCAAACAATCATAAACATAAAACATTTTATATTAAGCCCGAAGACACTTTTAGGTTTCACTCTCGTCAAATTGCTTTTCGTTTTACTAGCACATCATATAAAAAAGCAGTCTGCATAAATATGTTTGACGATACTGTCGCCAACCCGCTGAAATACAAACATTTTCATTGAAAGCCCCGTCAATTGACAGGATGGAAATCCCGACGGAATATTCCCCCGCAAGCACTTAGTAAGCAAATTAATTCACGAGTATAAAAAAGCGACCAGGCCCGGGGATACGGGACACGGTTCCGCGAGCGTTTGTTTTACATAAATTGGTGACGTAATACACGCGAACGAGTCTGGTCAGAGTAGCATTGACGGCCAATTTCACTCCATGAAATGGATACACACTACATCCATGAAATGGATACACACTACATCCATGAAATGGATACACACTACATCCATGAAATGGATACACACTACATCCATGAAATGGATACACATACACTTCAAAGCCGTTCAAATTAATTAAACATTGAATTGAAGTCTTTTTTTTTTGTTATAAAAAACGTAACCTCTGCTCTAGGTATTAGGTACCTGAATCGCGGAGGCAGTTTACAAACATGAAATTCACGAACATAAATGACACCCAGAATCCGAGCAAGTGCCTCTGGTTTACACAAAGACACTTGCCCGGCCTCGGAATCGAACCCGGGACCCTGTGATCCAAAGGCGGCGCATCCAACCCCTAGACCAACAAGGCAGGCTTTTGTAATAATGTTGACAATAATTGTAATGTTTTTCATTATTAGTACACTGTCTGTTTCATACACTGTCTGTTTTTAATAGAACAAACATAATACTAATGTTCTGCACATATGCAATTCGATCAGGTCACATCCCATCGCACAAATTCGCCTTTATAATGGCCAAAAAGCATGTAACATTTAGGATTATCCCTGACTAATGGAATGTGACAAATTTAAAACTCGGTGAATACATTCTTTTCAAAATTCTGACTTATATAATGTGCTAAAGTTGTAGGTAGGTACGCCAAATAGTGTGGAAGCCTGTAGGATATACAGTATGTTTGTTACGTATGTTTGCTAGAATACGGCACTATAGGACTGGCATGTACAAAATTGCATAACTTTTCTACAAATAAAGAACAAAAAAACACTTACTGTTTTATTTGTAAGTTACTGCTAAATTCCAAACTAAATACTGTTTTCATCGGTAAAAAAGATAAACATATAAGATAAAACAAGTAAACAATATAACTTTACTCTGTGTTAGAAGTTTCACAGTAATCGCCGGCCACTTAATCCTAGTATTATCCCAACCTGGGAGTAGACTTGACTTAAATGCTAAAACTGATGTTGAACCTGATGATAAAACAATTCTACAAGTCCATATTCAATCCAATGGTTACAATACAAGTGTTTCAAAGTATATATAGATCATTTACGTAGAAAATCCTTAATTCAGAGAACCCTAACGAAACGGAAAAAGCATAAACTTTTTTCAAATGAAGTTATTCTTCACGCGATCGTCAATACTCCGATATTGGAAATTTATTGAAAACTGGAGCACACTTAGAACGCATTAGCATTGCAAAGACGAATTATAGGCAGCAAATAAATCACTTGTAGACACAACATGGACAGGTAATCGAATGTTAACCCGCGTATTTACAATGTGCATAGTTTTATAGATTAAAAATAATGAAAATATCACCCAATTATAACCTCAAAAAGTGAGAAGTTAATTGTTTGACATGTCTTTCCGCGTGATAATCGACAGTGTTGTAAGTAATATTGATGAAAACTGTTGAAAAAGGATTACGTATAGCTCCGATGCGTTATCTAAACGATCCGGAGATGATTCAAAATGTAAAATTTTTGTAACTTAAAGCGTCCCAGATCGTATACAATTTCAAGACATCGCTTCCAGGTCATACTCGATCAACATCCCTAGGATATTGCCCGTCGTCTTATAAACGACAGGTACTCAATCAATATTCCAAGTATTACTGAATAAATATCAAATATTGCCAATCTTGAGATATATTTAATATCTAACAATAAAACCAAGCAAGGTTTCAAAACACTACGGAAAAACTTTCATTATTAGAACTGGTGTGACTAGGGGGACTCGATGGCGATGTGTGAGCAATGATGCAATGGAGACCTTTATTCGCGGATTTGTTTCTTTATTGGCCCTGTCAAGCGTGTTTCTATCATGGAAAAAAACAACTACGGCGTTTTTTGTCGGCTCTTCTCTGTAAAGCAGCCTTCCGAACCGGTGGTAGTTTCAGCATGAATGTAGGTGGACGCAGGGATTGTGAGCGATCAAGAGAGATGGAGTGATTGTAGGAGTGAGTAATTGTGTATGAAAGGTGTGAATGTAGGTATGACGACTGATAGGTATGTGTGGAGACTACCACCTAGTGTGGATAAAGGGCCGTCAGATGATAATGGTAATTATAAATATGACGATTTATAAGAGTTTTGTGATAAAACCTACGTCAATAAAGTTCCTTTTGAGTTTGAGTTTGATGACGAAAGACCATCGCGAAAAATGGGCGAAAGATAAGAAATATAGAAAAGTTATGATGACAACGACAGTGAAAGGAATGCTGAGATATAGGCTTTATACAGATAAACCGATAGATTCCTAAACAGCTAAAGTACCCCGAGACATTCAAAACGAATTGATTATGGAGACCATCGATCTCAGTCATTTACACAGCGTAGACAGATGACGCTTTCGCGATTGGGCGCATATTAATCGATTCATTACCGAGGGAAATAGAATACTAGAAATCGGGTATTTTCAAACAAACAATTGAATGAAGATGTTAAAATATATTTTAGGTGAAATGAATAATTATTCGTGTCGCGATGGGTTTTGAATACATAAAATCACCACCCCATTCCATCCTGAGGGTGTCATAAGAGCCGACTAAACTAAATTACCGGGCAGAAGACCTAGCCGCAATGGAAGGAAAACTAGATACAAGACCCTTTTAATTTTTTTTTTTTTTTTGTTGTCGCTGGGGAAATGCTTTATGCATACCACCGCCCCCCGGGAGAGAGGTCGGTGATTATGTGGGACTCCGACAAGGGTCGTCTACCCAAGAGTCGTCTACCCACTAAAACCCCAGCGGTATACCCTCACACGGCGCGCTTGGGGCGCCACAAGTTCGCGTAAACGCATTCTACTGTGACGCCCCGGCGTGGTGCCCGCAACGGGCAAGCGACTGTCAGAGAGGGCGTCCCGGTCCCTCTCAGGCGAGGGCAGAAGGGGTTCGCATCGTCACGACCCCCCTCCACTGCTGCCTCCGTCCGCGGCGCGAGTCAGCCGGAGCTCCCTCCTTTGCGACCCGCCCCGCAGCCCCCTTCTGCGACATAACGGCCTCGCAGAAGGAGGCCCGTCAGCCCTCGGGTTAGCGACAACCCGAGGGCGTTGGTGCACCGCAGTGGTCCAGGACTCGCAGGGCAACTCTGAGGACAGAGGAGTCCCTGGAGCCCCAGTCCACTGCGGCGCTGAGTGCCGCTCTTCGTCTCACCTCTCCCCGTCGGCCCGCCCGGCATGGGAGTCCCTGGCCGGTATGGCCCCACGGATCATTGAGGCACTCAAGCCCCCTCACCACGACAAGGTGGCAGCACAGTCGAGGGGGTAGATACAAGACCCTGTGCCAACTCGTCTAGCCAGCGTGACCCAGTAGGTCTCCTGTAAGTGGAGGAGGCCCGTCTCAGCAGTGGGTCTTACGGGGTGAGAAGAAAGAAAAGAAATGCATAATACAATGGCACTAACTTACATTAACCTCGAGTCGTACCGTGACACAGGTAACAAATAAAACGTTTCAGACAAAAGAATAACGAGACGAAGAACACTGTAGAAAAAACAAAATCAAATCCGAGCAACATTTTCCAGCCTTCAATATGATACATAAACCTCTATGTACATTTTTTAGATATAACCTTACTTTTTCTCAGAAAAGAAATGAAAGCTTTCTTCTTTTATTGCCGAAAAGGTAAATTACAGGTAATGCACCGCAGGGAATTTCGGTATCGCGTGTGACATTGCGGTACACCCGGCCACAGATAGAAATGGGTCACAGGAACGCGGTCACCGTACACATACAGATAAATAAAATATAAAAATGTATTTCAATCCCCAAGCGCCCACTTCTGTTAATTCTCCAATAACTTGAAACCTTATTGAGCTTCAAAAGTAATATTCAGGAAAAGAAGAAAAAGAAATCGAGTCTTTTTCTGACAATCACTCATAATTTACTGTAGTCTTCAACAGACTTTAAAAGGTTATTGTAAGCAAAATGAAAATTATTTATATTTAACCACTCTACGCGAAAATTAACCATTTCCTTATATAGCAAGCGAGTTGTTTGTGTATGCTTATATCAATTCTAGGCACTAGGTCTAGCTGTAAGGAAGGGTTCTTCTCAAATATGTACACAAGTTGTGAGCCAGACAGATGACTAGTGCCTTAATACAAAAGCCATAAATAACCCACTGAGTCGGGCCTCCTCCAATAACAAGAAGGGAAATTGCCGCGCAGGCCACCCGTCTGCCCCCATTCCATTCTGGGGGTGTCGTAAGACCCGACTAACGGAAATCACAAGGTCGAACACTTAGCCGCAAGATACAAACCCTGTGGGCTAATACACCCTCCATAGACTCAGTCGCGAGTCTTATGGGCTGAAATTATGTTGAACCTTACTCAGGCGCAGGTACACAACACCTTTTATATAGCTGCGGTATTCTGCAAGAACATTTTTTTAAACCTGTTATAGGTCCCCAGCCCAGGGACGGGGCTGGGGTATGTGGGAGTCCCGGTCGCGATGAGATGGTGATTGCGAACGGTTTACCCACTAAAACCTACCACTATTGTCTGCGCGGGCCATCTGTCATTTGGGAAACGTCGTAATCGATCCATTCGACAGTGGCTTAGCGAGGGGAGCCTTGCTCTACCCTCAGATGTTAGACCAAAGCGCTTCCGCGCTCTAGGACCTTGCGTAAGAACAGGGTGTCCCTACCCGTGTTCTGGTCCTATTGTGTAACCGTGATCGTGCGGGTTACATCTGAACTCGGCTGTAGAAAGCCACGAGTGGTCCAGAAACCACTAACCAACTCGGGATAAACGAAACCACGGCTCTACGTATAACATGCATCGCGAGAGTCAGTTTACAAAAATTAAATTCACGAATACAAATGACACCCAGACTCAGAGCAAGTGCCTCTGGTTTACACAAAGACACTTGCCCGGCCCCGGAATCGAAGCCGGGGCCCCGTGATCCAAAGGCGGCGCATCCAACCCCTAGACCAACAAGGCAGTCACTTTACGCAATCGGGCAGCTCTTGTGAGCGGTTGGAAATCCGCTTTGCGCTACCTCTCGTGTGCCTGATCGATAAGCAACGTTTATAAGCTTGGGTATCGCCGCAACATTATATTTACATTTCAACCTCACGTGCCAAGCCGGTGCCTAACAGGGCGTACAGAACCGTTTAGGGACTTATAATAATATACAGTACATTCTCAGCGCATATATGACTCACTGCTGAGACGGTCGTACTTCCACTGGAGTGTAATTATCCTACTGTGCCACGCTGGCCAGTCGGGTTGGCACGGGGTTTCGAATCAAGTTTTCCTTCTCTTGCGGCCTTCTTCGGCCTTATCATTTCTTTTTGTCAGCTCTTACGACTCCCTCAGGATTAAATGGGTTGGCGACACTATGTAATTTAAACTCGGCACCACCCGGGGTCAAAACCAAATTTAAAATCTATTTATTCAAGTTGGCTCATCTGAGCTCTTTTAGTACCTCAATATACATTCACAATATACCAACCACACTTTGTATAAAAAAACTTCTCTATAGAAGAGCCAGCCAGAAACTTTTTATCGCCATTTTTATGCAGTCTGATAAGGCAGATTTGTGTTAGCAAGTCCGCGATAATCACTACATAGTATAAAACAAAGTCGATGTTTTCTGTCCGTCCCTATGTATGCTTAAATCTTTAAAACTACGCAACGGATTTTGAAGCGGTTTTTTTATTAGATAGAGTGGTTCACGAGGAAGGTTTATATGTATAACACACCCCCGCTTTGCACGGGCGAAGCCGGGGCGGGCCACTAGTAAATAATATATTCCACGCCCGTCAAGAACAAGAAAGCGCCGTGAAACGTTTATCTATGCCACGGTAATTTTCTCCACATGTTCCGGGGTCATAAAATAGTAATATCACCATTATGCTCCCATTTAAGGGTCGTATGTCGTGTAATCTCGTTTTACGAGAAATGCCTATTGATGTGGGCTTTATGCATATTGGTACTTTATGAAATCACCGCGAGTGCTACTGCTCGTATCGTTATGGTGCATACCATAGATCCTGCAGATAGACATAGACAGACATGACTTTTTTTTAACCTAACCTCTGCTCTGTGGTGCCTGCATCTGTATCGCAAATGACACCCAGACTCAGAGCAAGTGCCTCTGGTTTAAACATAGAGACTTGCCCGACCGACCCCGGAATCGAACTCGGGACCCGTTGATCCATAAGCGGCACATCTAACCCCAAGCCAACTAGGCAGTCTTGATGTTGATTTTCATTTGAAAGTGTAATAAAATGTTTATGAGATGGAATGCCAATCATTGAAAACGAACTTCGTATGAATGAGTTTGAGAAAAAGAGATTACACTTGTAGCGAAATTATCAGCAACGCGAATCGCTCTCACTTTCCCCAAAAAGTTGATCTCGAGAACCTAGCCGCACGGAAAGGAAATCTTTTTTTTTTGCCCTGGGTAAAGTCCTTTATGGACTTCCTCGCCGGCCACGGGGATGGCCAGCGAGGGGAGTGTGGGACCTCCCCATAGTGGGGGCCTACCCACTAAACCTCCCCGGGGTGCTCCAACTCGCGTCCTGTTGCGGCATTGTGGGATCTGATGCAGGTGCCAACCCGGCACAGTAGGCTAATAAGAGGCTTAGGCCTGTGATGGGAGGTGGCCCGACGCAGCAGTGGGTCATTTAGCCCCGCCGCACATGCTCCCACTCGCAATGGATGTCACGAGCCGCGTGCGAGTGGCAGTATTTAAAACCTATGGCGCAGTACCAAGCTCCGCATTTGCTCTCACGTGTCTACGCACACGCGTACATGCGGAGTTTGGTACTGCGCCTCGCACGCGGCTCGTGACATCCAATGCGAGTGTGAGCATGTGCAGCCGTGCTAATAGGCTGAATAGTAGTAGTTCGTGTCACCGTGAAACAATAAACAGAATTCCCTACACGCATTTTATGAACCAAATTTTAGCCTGAATTCCTTGTCATTTCGGGCACACCCAAGGCTTGCCGTGTTATGCCACTAATTAAAATGGACAGCCTTCGTTTGATTGCACGACAGTTGTTGTGCCAACACTGTAGTAATTTGTACGGCTAATTTCTCCTCGTGCGAAAAGAATGACGGACAATAAAGTGGAATTTGGCTTGTGGCATTTTCTTTCACTGCTTTTACTTTGCAAACAAACTGTCGAAAAGGTGTCGCCTGTGGGTACGTTTCTATCACCGGCATCGTAGCACCACTAAAACCGACGGTGATCTTCGGCTGACTGTAGTTAGGGCCACGGCTGCCCCATTGGAGGAGCTTGCCCCTGGACCCAGGGGGCCTTGGTCCATTTTGCTTAGTGGAGCCCCAAGCTTGGAGGCAGGCCCCCCGATAATAGCATCTAACCCTGCTTTAGAGCACACGCAAAAACATCGGCAGCCAAATATCAATGGCAGTCGACACAGATACCGTGAAATCTAACAGCTGGTCTAGCTAAATGAGTACCGGTATGGGTTCTAGCTCCGTGTAAATCTTAGTAGTTAGCCAAATTAGACGATTGATGTTTACGGCAATGCGAATTGGGAAAGACATGGAGCCAATAGTAGCAAAAGCTGGAGTTTAAGAACATACCTATACTAATATTATAAAGCTGCAGAGACTGTTTGTTTGAACGCGATAATCTCAGGATCTACTTAATGGTCCGATTTCAAAAAATCTTTCAGTGTTGGATGGTCCATATATATATATAGACAATTTTTCTTCCAAAAAAATAAATTGGATCAAAAAGGGGAGAGAAAGCGGGGAGCAACTAGTAATAAATAAGTTCGGCTACACAAAAGCCCATCTATCAAATGATGTTTACCTATTCGCCTGGCAATACCATACGTACATACCGCAACACGTTGTTTGAAGCCTTAATTATTAAAGTTGGCGTATCATGCGGGTTGAACATTCCATCTCGGTGTAACTTCATCCATATGAACGGTGACATATCCACGGAATATATTTTAAATTTTTCATAAAATTTATTTTGAACCAAAAAGTAGAATGTTTAAGTGTTTTTAGATTTATATTACATAGTTCGTTTATTGAGGTTATATGCTATAAATATGCCATTATGCTACTACCTAAATAAATTAAACAGTAATTAGATAGATCAAGCAAACATAAATACTGTATCTTATTGGAATTCCCGCTATAGAATTAAGCATAAGCCTCCGGTTGCTAGTAATCTGGAAACCGTTTACAAATTTAAATACTTCAATAACGTTTACGTAACAAGTATTCATGCAAGTAATTGTGAACTTTATGAAAATTAATGTTTATCAAACGTCAGTCAACGAGAAACTGGTGGACGTTTTTAGAGCATTGCGTAAATTAATTAAACTCGATATATTGCCAACGATGCGATGCGACTGAATAATTGTAGAATTAAATACACGATTTATTATGAAAATTAGTTGCATCGTGATGCAAGTTATCCTTTATCTTATTTTTATTTTTTGTTTTAGTAATGGTCACCCATATTATTTAATCAAGAGCTCGAACCACATTTAAAACGTTAAATTAAAATATTAATCAGGTACATAATGTACGAGAGAAGGTAAGATTGATACGAAATACAGTTACAACAACGCCAACAAAATTTACTACATATTGCATAGTCAAGTGCGGCGACTTGCACCACATCTCCTGGCTCCGGCACAGGCAATGCGCACGACTCGCAAAGGGCGCATATATATTAAGTATACAGGCTACATATTTCCTTCTTGTATTTGGAGAAGTCTCAGCACTGGCTGGAATGATAAAGTCTATGATATAAAAGTATTTTAAGTTTCCTCTATATTTGTATCGTCCCCGTAGTACAGCCCCATAAAATCCTGGGGGTTCCTTAAGAGTCGACAAAAGGAAATGACAAGGCCGAAAGCCTATCCGCAAGAGAAGGACGACTTGATAAGGAACCTTTTACTTTATTATATACGACTTACTATTATACTTTATTATATACTAGCGACCCGCCCCGGCTTCGCACGGCTGAAATTATGTATGTATTATACTTAAAAACCTTCCCCTTGAATAACTTTATCTATTAAAAAAAACGCTTCAAAATCCGTTGCGTAGTTTTAAAGATTTAAGCATACATAGGGACGGACAGACGACAGCGACTTTGTTTTATACTATGTAGTGATAGTGATAGTGACTACTTACTATTATACTTTATTATATACTACTCGCCTACCCACTAAAACCCCAGCGGTATACCCTCACACGACACGCTTGGGGCGCCACAGGTTAGATAGGAACCCCTGTGCCAATCCGTCTGGCCCGCGTGGCATAGTTGGCTATTTACCGTCTATGTGATTAGGGGAGGCCCAACTCAACAGTGGGTCACGTACAGGCTGAGTAGTAGGTACTATGTATCGTAAAACCGTCACGCCATGATCATATTTTGGAATGGGCCTATAGTTCATTATTTAATTGTAGATTTCACACATAGGTACCAACAAATACGAAGAAACGTTTAGACTGAATGTTTTACCTGCTTGTAAACTTTCAAGGATCGGGGTCACGGCTATAATGTTCTAAGAATATTGTTGCTGGACCACAGCGATAACTTAACCACCTAGGCCTTAGTCTTTGTTTGCTGGTTGAAATGAACCGGTTGTGTTTATAGTATCACAATAACGCCGTCTTAACTGCCGCAGAATTTTGATTGCGGTCAAACCATCGCATCCGTTTCTAAACGGACTTTGGCCAATATATATTAAATCATCATCATTAGTAGACGGTTTGTCGATTCCCTTCTCTTGCGACCAGGTTCCCTACCTCTGGCGTACCTTCAGCCATTACTTGCGACACCTTCAGGTTGGAATGAGTTGATGTCATACTACTTCTCAGTCCATAAATGGACCACTGCTGAGTCCGGCCTCATCCAACATGGGAGAGGGGGGGGTAATTAG
The DNA here is from genome assembly GCA_905475355.2 of Clostera curtula. Classification (NCBI taxonomy): domain Eukaryota; kingdom Metazoa; phylum Arthropoda; class Insecta; order Lepidoptera; family Notodontidae; genus Clostera; species Clostera curtula. The sequence continues at coordinate 14,390,359 of FR997805.1, read as the reverse complement.
CCTATTGTGGCCACTTTATAAACGGACGCCGCCTTTGGATTTGGATCCCTTGATTCCCGGTTCGACCCTGGGCTCGAGCAAGTGTCTTTGTGTAAACTAGAGGCACTTGCTCTGAGTCTGGGAGTCAATTAAATAAATAAATATCCTTGGACATTTCAAACAACGCCATCTCATCCCAAGCTAAGCAAATTAATGCTTGTGTTATGGTAACGAGATGGATGATAAACTACTTATATACATTTTTTTTGTAAATACATACTTATTATAGATAGAAATGACACCAAGACCCGGAACAAATACTTGTCGGTCGTACAAATATTGTGAACTTCATGTTTGTAAACTGCCGCCGCAATACAATGTTTAACAAAGTACAGCGGTTAGGTATTTAAAAAAATACTGCGTATGCATTAATTTAATCGACTGTTAATGAATGTAGGACATGTGCTGTCTGATTATTTAACCGTGTTTCAACACGCATAATTATATAACCTCGCTTCTGCGTGCAAACATTTGCTGTGTCCAACTTTTTGTAGAACTAATTGTACCATACTGGTGTGATATATTTCACTAAATAAATTCTGCACTGTCGCGATTTTTGCGCTATCAAGTTCATAATCAGTACGTAGTTTAAACACGAACACGGATGTCTTCAAAACACGAACACTATCGCAAAATGTAGAGAAATTAAGCAAACATGTTGAGATTAAAATCACGCAAAACTGACAAAAATAACCAATCCACAGCGCAAAGAGTATAATAATAATATGGGAGAAGAGAGCCCTCTTGCGCCATTTTGAAGCATACAGATTTGAAGCGCCATCTGGATTTCTTAACGAGTACTAAGGCTCTATAGGTAGCTATAGGTAGAATGTATACCTCCTATACCAATAGATAGGTCAATATTTGTTTGCTTGGTGATCATTCAAATTTTCTCTTGGTTTTTCAAATAGCAGCTGTGTTTACGTCATATGTTGATCATAATGCGATTTGCGAATAAAATAATGATACATTTAATAAATTACGATCATTCAAATTTTATAATTGATGGAGCTATTTTAAGGATCGTAATTCATTACGTAACGGAACCATCATTATATTTTCGTGAATTGCATTTTGATCAATTATGATGTAAACAGCATCTATTTAAAAAACAACAAGAAAATTTGAATGATCACATATAAAATAGAAAAATAAACAAAAGTATAAACAAAACAAAAATAAAAGAATTTCGCCGGCTACATTTTATATTTGAATAGAATTGGCAATTACACATGAATGAACTATTTTGCTCCATTTTAATTCAACTTTACGAGAGCAATGAAGATAAAACACCCAAATACCAATAATTAAGCACAAAATGGACACACGAAACAAAAATAAGCGCGGGTGCAAGTTGCGGCGACCATTTTGTGATGTTGCCAAGACAAGGTTGCCATAATTGAAAATATTGGACAGCCATGAAATATAAAAATGTGATAATTTTGAGGAAAAATTTAACAATTAATCTCTAGAAAAATACTATTAAATTAAATTAGAGAATTGTTTTTTCGCATTAAAGTTCGGAACGCAGAGACATCTATCGGTATTAATGAAACTAATAGTTTCTCTGTTAAGAATTTTAGATGGCGCCTCTTTCTTTAGTGAAATTGTGCCTGTTCTAACTGTCTCCCCCCTGCCACAGCGTGTCTTGCGGTAATATATAGATATTAATTAATGCATATCGGCAGTATAAAACAAATCTATAAGTAAATATAGATATACACAAACACGGCAATAGAATTACTAATGCGGTACCGTATCGTAGCGCAGCCACCAAGCTCACAAATGCCTATCAATCAACGAAATGTAATTTGTTGCTTGTAACATTTGTGTTCACTCGTGGGAATAAGTTTAATGTGCTAATTGCAATGTCATACAATGGGTCATTTACTGACACGTCATACGAAAAGCGAAGGTACCGAGATTTACGATGAAATCCAAGGATATCCCGATACGAACAATTCACACTACTGATATTAAATCATAAACAAAAACCGTTATTATAAACGTTAACAAAAAATATTACCAATTGCAACATTTAGTGGATGTTGATAAATTAACAGTTAAGATTTTGGCCAATTTAAATGTATCATTACGTCTGTGCATCAGAAAAATCGAAACACCTTGCCAGTTTATGTTTTGTAAGGATTATCAGAAAAGTGAACATTAAAATGTTTTCAAATCCTAATGTTAATGTTCTAAATTCAATTTAAAGTTTCATAAGTTTCGTATTTTGTTTCGTTGTTTTAGGGAAGTGTTTTGATTTTTCTGATGCGAAGTTTATAATGTATTTCAGTTATCCAAAAACATGTAGGCTGCGTGCATAAAACCTTCGCGGCGTACGATATTCAAATTATATATATTCAGAATAAATTCTGTTCTCTATTCTATTCTATTGTTTTTCACACAATTGTTACATGTAATTGTTCTGTGTTCAAATATTATGTTTTACTGTATTATATTTACGCATTCATCATTTCTCTGATTTAAAATCTACAATCCTTCTAGAAATTTGGCGGTGTGGTGTTTATACTGGAATATACATCAGTCGCCGCGCCGCTAATCTTTAGCTCATTTCACAACCAGCTAAAAATATATCTCTATTACTCGACATTCTTTTTTGGTGGGATAAACTAAGGAAAAGATTGAGATGGATTAATGACCACCGGGAAATTTATGGGCTCGGCAGTGGCAGCGTCATCTTACTATACGTTATTTCTTTTGCAGCGCTTTCCACGAATTAGTGACATTCTAAATCGGTCACCATAGTGACAAATGTCATATACCTTTTCCGAATGTACTCACTTAATAATTACATTAAAATTAAATATATAAATAAGTATATAAATATAAATATCCTTGGACATGTCACACAACGCCATCTCGTCCCAAGCTAAGCAACTTAATGCTTGTGTTATGGTAACGAGATGGATGATATACATTTTTTTTTTGTAAATACATACATATTATAGATAGAAATGACACCCAGACTCCGAGCCAGTGCCTCTGGTTTAGACAAAGACACTTGCTCGACCCCGGAATCGAACCCGGGACCCGTTGATCCAAAGGCGGCACATCTAATATATTCGTAAACAAATGCACATGTTTAACTTATGCTAACAAACAAAAGTACTGTCCGGCATAAAACAAGGCCTGTAACATTTGTTTATTCAGTAGGGCGTTTATAAAATCTCTCCCCATGGCGGGAAAACAATAAGTGGTTTACACAAGGATATGGCGGGCGGACTTCTACCACCCCGCAGTCGAGGGAAGTTTTGATTCTAATCTAAACATTGGACGTTACATAAAAGTTAGCGTAATAGGGGATAAAGGAAACTCGAATGTAATTGGCGACGGCAAAAATTGAGGATATTTAAAGGAAAGTACACCAGTGTTGTACAAGTAATAAATCTTTTTTTTTTTAAGAAAACGAAATCCCTTGGTCTTGGTATTGCATGTATCGCCGCGACAGTTTACAAACATGTAATTCACGAACACAAATGACACCCAGGCTCAGAGCAAATGCCTCTGGTTTCGACGAAGACACTTGCCTGACCCCGGAATCGAAACCAGAACCCGTTGATCCAAAGGCGGCACATCTAACCCCTAGACCAACGAGGCCGTCCAATTATAATCTACCACTTTTTTTTACAATCTCATTGGGGCCTGTACCAGTTTAACTTGATTTGCTTACTACCAGTATTCACACGGAACGATCGCCGCCTGCCGGCCGCGTCGGCAATCCCACCCAGTAGGACTACCGGTAATTATGTAGTTAGACCAGCCTTCAGTTTCCACGCTATTGACTACGTGTAACGCCTAGATAGAAGAATGGCAGCCGGGACCGACGGCTTTTAATAAACGTCAAGTTATACAATGAGTACCTAGCATGAGATGCATCTATTTTTGGAACCAATACAATTATTCGCTCATTTATAGAAATATAAAAAACAGTCCTGATTAATTTCATTTTCAAATACAAATACATATCTATGCCACGGAAGTCATTTATTTATTTCGAGATAAAAATTAGCTCAGATGTTATTCTAAACTAAAACTCATCTCTGTACAAAACTTGTCCATACAGCTGTTCGAGAGTGTTTGAGCAACAAACATGGATGCAGCCATTCAATTTTACCATTTATGATAGTTGTTTAGAAAATACATTTTTTAACCAATACCCACAACTGGACAAATCTCTTCCCTAACTGTTTCCACTGTTCTCTTTGTAATGGCAGCTTGTGCCAGTGTTTACAAAATACAAATTTTACATCGAAGTTTGGAACATACACACTATCAGTTTGGTGACGGTTTTAGAATCAGTGTCACCACCCCATTCCGTCCTGAGGGTGTCGTAAGAGCCGACAAAAGAACTTAACATGGCCGAATACCTAGCCGCAAGAGCAGGAAAACTTGATACGACAATACGACAATGTGGCACAGTAGGATAATTGCCCTCCATAAAATTGGAGGCGGCCCGACTCAGCAATGGGGTCATGTATGTGCCCTGAGGAGTAGAAGAAGTAGTAGTAGTACATACACACAATTACGTGATTTTACATGTTAACATCACTTTTATAGACTTTTATAGACAACCTATGTACCCGCTTTGCCTATAAAAGCGTTGAACGTTATTTAAAAACTCACTACGAGACATTAATAAGCACCTGTATTCATATTAGCGCACACAAGTTGTAGACTGCCGAATACTCACTGTATATCGTCTTCATTTACATAAGAAGTTGGAAACCTCGGATTAACTCGGGAGTTGTTATGCCAACACAAAGTGGAGGGCTGCTGAATATATTTACTCTTGCAAGTGACGTGGAAATATACTGTGCATCAGTCAAATCGTTGTGTGCGTGATGTTAAGCACCACTTCACTAATGCTGGTGTGTTTATGTAAGAATGCTTAAACTCTAGGCTCGGTGTCGTCTTACACTTTCCACATATTTGTTGTAATTAGGTTCTATTTTCATAAATAAATAAATTATTAAGTTTTGTCTCTTTATACTGCTGCACGCGTATTATAATAATTTAAATTTTGGAAGCCTCGGCATTTGAATTCATGAACAACGCATCGGGGATTACGGTAATCTAACGCAAACATGCTGAAATGAACCACACGTCAATACAAACCAAGTTCTATTGGTCTAGTTGGTCTAGTGGTCAGATGTGCCGCCTTTGGATCAACGGGTCCCGGGTTCGATTCCGGGGTCGGGCCAGTGTCTTTGTCTAAACCAGAGGCCCTGGCGCGGAGTCTGGGTGTCATTTGTATCTATAATATGTATGTATTTACAAAAAAAAAAATGTATATAAGTAGTTTATCATCCATCTCGTTACCATAACACAAGCATTAAGTTGCTTAACTTGGGACGAGATGGCGTTGTGTGAAATGTCCAAGGATATTTATTTATTTATTTATTTATAGAGGTGACAGGAAAAAAAATTAACATTATCTTATTTGGCAGTGGTAACAGAATTATAGGCAATCACTACTAGAAAGTATGTCTATCAGTAAACTTTACGCGCATTAAGCCAAAATTACTGCGAAATTGGACTTAAGGTGAATGTTCCAGGGTAGCCCGCGAAATTAAAATTTTCTTACGTTTTTTGCAATTTGCAGGTCAGTGCTAGGTTGAATGTTGATTAAAATGTTATCCGCGGCTGAAAGTCGTATGTAGTTATAGAATTATAATCATCAAAAGCATCCGACCTGCAACATTCACCTTAAACCAATGGCATGACGTCTAATAGTCAAATCCTTTAAGAAATACTGTGAATGAAAATGAACATTTGAAGAAAGAAACCTGGATACCGCTGTGATTACTGCACGTTATTGGACTGAAAACCTGAATTGCGTCTAATAGACAAATACTGTATGAAATACTGACAATGGGAAGGAACATTTGAAGAAAGAATACCACTGGCCCTCCACGTACATAGATACCTGACTCAGCAGTGGGCCATGTATAAACATTGCTAAATAGTAGTCGTATGAAATTCACATAAACATAAGCTAACAGTCACAAACGTTCATACACAATTCGTATCGAACGTTAATTACAGTAACATCAAAGCCATGACATGTGTGACCCAATAAAAAGAGCATCACTTAATATATTGTACCCGATTACAATAAAAGTACGGCGTGGTACGCTCCGTTGACTAAACAAGGTTTTATTTACTGAAGTTCGTTTATTTACGCATGTCAAACAGCTAAAGCACAGTCGGCATTACGTCTGCCGTGTCTCATTTGAGCACTATTTATTTGAACAAGACTGTTGCTACGGACGAGTGGTTTATACATGGTGTAACATACGTGTAATTCAGTGTAACTTATATAACTAAACTTGTAGAAAAATACTAACGATAGTCAGTAGGTCGATTTTCACTGGAGCCCATGTTTTGTAATAAAATCGGGTTCAGACAAACGTCGATATCTCATTCATATTTCCAGATGGAATAACATTTTAAATGTAGAATTGCTTCTTTTTATTAGTTATATGTCCTCACTCACAGATGGTAGTAGAGTTTTTGTACCTGCAAAGATTGTAACAAAAACTCTTTGGTAGAATTTCTCAAAAATTCGTTGGTAGAAGAAACATAGATTAAGGCATTTAAAGCAATATAGGTATATTTTATTTTATAAAAAATCAATAGGATGAAATATATCAGCACTGATTTCAAAAGTAAATGAAAAATCTAACTTATTCAGTCTGAAGATAAAATACATCGACTATTGTACAACACTAAACGCACAGAAATAGTTGCCAAAATAACTTTGTAGGTTGTCGTGTTGTCAGTCAGTTTGGAAGAAGTTATTGCGATTAAACGGAGTAGAAACGGAACTAGCTTTGTAATATGATATTGATATATAGACCTATTATGATGATAATAATATTATTCTGGATTTAAGACCGAAGCCATTACAGGAAATGATTTCATGATTTAAATAAAAAAAACTATCAGAACGGTCAAGAAACCTAGATCATCATTTTGTTACCTTTACCCAAAATCCAGACCGTATCTTTTAAATATCACAAATCTTACACGAGCGACCGTTAAATATTACACCAGGCCGAATAACTTGACCGTGATTTCATATTCCCTCGTCAAAAATTACACAAACTGAAAATACACATAAAGGCATGCAAAGATAAAAATCCTCTCTTTCAACGCAACGCGAACCTTTTATGAATTTATCGCAGGGAACATATATAATATTTTGTACACGAACGAGCGTGAAACGAGTTTCCTTGAAAAGATATGATATTCTAAAGCAAACTCTCTATTGTTAGGCGACTAAATAAAGGACGAGGAAGCTGTGGAAACTGCGTATCTGAAGATAACAATGAATTTCGCGGGGCACTTAATGTTTTTCCTGTGATAATCATAAATGAGATCCGTATCTAAGGACTCGTTTGCATTGTTCTTGGGAGTAGATGTCAGAGCAATGACAATACAAAAATTGTATGCTTAGGTAGATGAAGCTTATTGTTAAGGACGAGAACTAACGTTGGAGGGGCTTAAACATGTTGATGCACAATATTAACACACATTATTGGCACGTGCACATCTTACGACCTTTTACAAGAGACTGACCAGAGAAACAGAAACAACTAACTTAAAAAGGAACACTATTTAAAATTATAATAAATTAGCGTAATATGCAATTATATTATACCTTCCTTTTGAATTACTCTATCTTATTAAATAAAAATGCTTCAAAATCCGTTGCGTAGTTTTAAAGATTTATGCATACATAGGGACGGACAGAAGAATGCGACTTTGTTTTATACTATGTAGTGATAGTGAAGAGTATAAAAAAAGACCAAAGTGGTTGCGGATCGCCAACACTTATTGTTACTTAGTATTTCATAATCATCAACATTCGAGTAACGCCCTACTGAAAATACGTTTCCCATAATGAGCTATTGCCAGCCTTTCGCATGTCAGTACACATAGCAGGTAGGCGACCTATACCACGCGTCGTTGTTTCAACCCATAAATAACTCACTACTGATTTGCCCCTCCTTTCAATTCGTGAAGGAAACTTAGCCTACTATGGACGTTGGAACGACGGGTTGGCACAGGGTTGGTATCAAGTTTTCATTCTCTTGCGGCTCTTGCGTTTTTTTAGGCAGCTCTTACGACACTCTCAAGATGGTATGGGTTGGTGACATTCTGTATTATAAAACCGTCACCACACGCTTATCTGTTAGCTCCAAACGATTCTAACAGATGGCTAAATCTGTTAACTGGATTTAGTAAGTATTCAATAGATGGCGCTATGTTGTAAGTACAAACGTTTGATTTGAGCTACAATTTAATAGCATAACCACCACGTGTTGCTGTGATAGTTGACTACAATGTAATGTAACAAAAACCTTAGCCAGAGCAACGCGTGGCCTGGTATTCAGATTTAAAATTCGTAAAGGTTTTGGTTTAAAAAGAAGTAATTCTAAGAAAAAGGTACCTGGCAGTTCGAATGAACTCCGATAACATTGTCATAGCTATGCAAAATTATTCCTTCTCTATGACCGATGATTCAAATTACAGTTTCTAGTTTACTACTAAACACCTTAGATCTTAGGTACCTAATCATTACGACAAGTAATTACAAGAAACCGGAACGCGAATCATAGCCTTACTCATGAATGAATCTGAGGCGGTGATTAACTTAATTGTGCCTTTGTGCCGCTATGAGTTAGTACCGTTTCATGAAACCGCAGAATGGGCCATACATTATAGAATCGAGAAGGGCTTTTGATATGAAACTTAAGCCTTAAAGCTCTGAAATATATTAGAATACAATTTTTATAAAAAGTCAGCATCAAATAATTAACATCCCTAACATTCCATTTTTAAACGAATTAAGCCCCATGCATGCTCCATATCATAGAAACGTGTGGAGCTCCTTGTGAGCACCCAATACGAATAACATAATTATGAAAAGAATGCAAGGGCTGGAAGGTCTCTACGGATTTAAAGTTAAAGTTGTGAACAAACACAAGAACTACTTGACCCGTTTTGGCACAAAACGCCAGAATATTTTTATACGGAATGGTGTATATTATGTAATGTGTCACATATTTTTTCCTTATCCTTCTTTTCTTCATACGTGACACTAAATCAGCTTGACTTCGTTGTTTTTTGTATTAAGTTCATGTCCCATGGTTGAGAGATCGACTGCTGCGCAGCATGTGGCGGGTTCGATCCCCGCACGGAAGAAATATTTGTACGACCTACAAGTATTTGTTCCGGGTCTGGGTGTTTTCTATCTATAATATGTATGTATTTACAAAAAAAAAAATGTATATAAGTAGTTTATCATCCATCTCGTTACCATAACACAAGCATTAAGTTGCTTAACTTGGGACGAGATGGCGTTGTGTGAAATGTCCAAGGATATTTATATTTATTTATAGGTTTCCTTTCAAGATGTTACTTTTAATTAAGTAGATTCCAATCATACATATCTAACACCCAGTTCCTTAGTCTCCCTGAATTTAGATGGCTAATTTTGGTTATGAAATATTTGTAAAGGCCAAAAAAACGATTAAATGCCGAGAAAATATATATGCGTATGTTCCACGCGGTATCAGCAAGTATTGTTTAAAAGTAACTAATTATCATAAGTGGTCAGTAACAAAGGTGAAGCCACTATGTAGATTACGGCTTAACACATAGTGTAATCTGTGTCCCCAAAGTACGTTTGCTTCAATGGATATTACAAGTAGTTCCTTAATGGCTGATTCATTGGCCCAGTTGACGCATGCGTCAAATCTGGGCCGTACTACATACATCCAAGAACAATTGGCGCAATTAGTACAAAATTTGCAGGAACTAGGCGACGACGCTTGGGAAAACACAAGTATGTATTATGTGTGACTGCAGGAGAAAGTGAAAAAATTTAAACATCGAATGTTAATTGCACCGCTTCCGAACAATAAACCAGTTTCAAAGCTCATTTGTTTGTGTTACTAAGCAAATGGTTCAAATGGTGGTAAAAACGCGCTCTCATTATTAGCAGTATAGTGGAATATTTACGATAATGGTCTTAAAGTAGTTTGAAAGTACTTTTATAGACTAGATATTTTGCATTGGATTACATATGTATATTTATATGTAATATATGCCGTGCGGTGACGGATTTAGAATACATAGTGTCGCCACCCTATATCATTCTGAGGGTGTCGTAAGAGCCGACAATGATATCATCCTTCCGAGATCACTTGATACGAAACCCTATGCCAACCCGTCTGGCCAGTAGCACACTAATTACCCTCCAAGTAGTTGGAAGAGGCTGGAATCAGCGGTGGATCAGCTATGGGCTGAGTCTATGGCTGAAACTATGGGCTAGTAGTGGGATAAAATGGTTAGTTAGTAATTTCAAAGTACTTTCATTGACTCGATATTTCGCCATGCATCACAGAGTGTTCAGAGAGACTACATTGAGTGCACTCCTAATATAAACTCAAGTTGTGGTATATTTGTTATAAGATTAAAGCTCTTCAATCTTTGTTTAAAAATGAATTATGAAAGTCCTCATAGTATAATGAGACAGCGCGCGATCGATAGCAAACTTCAACACATCCCGCCGAGATTGTGAGCGCGTCGAAGTTTTTAACAAAATGTGCCTCAACTTTACATCTCTTGCCAATTTAGTTTTATTGTTAGCTTGTTTACACGCGATTTTACTAGCAGTCGTTTAAATCCAAATTGTTTGCTTTTGTTCCCGATTTCAAAGGCGTGCTGCAAGTATATGCGCAAATTTTATAAACTGCTAATCTTAATAGTATCTGATCTGAGATTGCTCATTTTATATGATACATGAATATTCATTGAATAGGTATTATTGCAAGAGTATAAATATTTCTTACGACTGCAAGTTCCAAGGTTTATAATATTTTAACATTTCGGTATTATCTACATAGTACGGTGGGTGGCGCATTTGGAATACAACAGATGGAATTTTCCGGAAAAATATTGAACTGATTTCTATAAACTGTATAAGGGACCAATCTAGAACCAATAAATACAAACATTGTTTTTCGAATCGTTTTGCAAATTTGTTATGTGGCAACAACCATAAAAAACACACAACTGAATTAAGAACCTCGTCCTATTAGAAGTCGGTTAAACATTATTATTTATTATTCTAATTTACAACTACCATTACAAAATATATTAATACCAACCGTAATGAGAGTCTTTATCGTGTGGTATGTTCCCGTTGGGCTCCAACCGGTCGAGGCACTCCTCGGAGTACCCGTTGTATGGCAGCTTCCCCCGCGCCCCGCCGTTTTGATGCCTCCCCCTACACTCACTGGTGTCGCCGTCGGGCTCGTCTTTTGTTGCTGCAACAAACAAAATCAATGTTCAAGCATTGCCGGAATCAAAGAGAACTCTTTAGAAGAATATCTTCAGCATCCCAGCCCATAGATACCCCACTGTGGAGTCAGGCCTCCTCCATGACATAGACGGACGCTGGCCAGGAGCGTTAGGTTAGAGCTTATTAATGTCCGTTCCTAATGTCCGTTGATATAATAAAAATCCAACAGATAGGACTCTTAGCAGTAAATTTGGAAACGTGATGGTAGAGTTGACGCTATCAAATTTTATTTTTGCAAACAAAATTTTTTTCATAGACTTAGTCTGCCTTGTACCCAAAAATGGCGACCTTAAACAGAATTTCTAGTCTTCTCTGTATTTGGAACCAGTGGTAAATGTTCAATTTTAAGCGATCATTTCTTTTAGACTTGTCAAAAGAACTACCTCTAATGACCCAACTTGATTAAATTAATTTTGATTTCACTCGAGTCTAAAATAAAATAATATAACATAATATTTGTTCAACCCTTCGTTGAGTGTACCGACGTATTTAAAACAAAAGAATTATTGCGCTCATCGCGTTCGTTTAAATACTACAAAATCTTTTACAAAACACACATTTTAAGTCCAAATAAAAAATAAATCATCATTCATCCGACCGACAACAATTACATGTTACACAAAGGGCGTGTAAAAAACACTGTTTACTTAATACTGTTTATTTATATTAAACTTAATTCTCCGTTGAAATACGTTAATTGTTTCGAACCGAAACCGTAAATTAATTGTGTACTCGTACAATTCAGCGTAGGTAAAATTCTACGAATGCCGACTGCGTAAGCCATGATCATTAGGGGTTGACAAACGATATCGGGTCGACAATTGCAAGAAACTCGAGCCGTTTCAACTGCTCGACAGTTGAATTTAATGGGACCGTGTATTCGCCGACAAACCTAGACCAACAACAAAGAAATCTTTGGGCGCCATTAAACACAGACCAAGAACTTGCAATGACATATCTCATAAACACTGTAGTGTACAAAACATTGCTGCAGAATTCACAATAGGCGCATTATATAAAGTACGTGATTCATTATCAAAAACATGCACTAACTCTAGGCAAAAGTTCAAACTATTTGATTGTGAAATAAAATTGGAAATTTAACAACACTCACTATAAATATATCGCATCATGACACAATGCGATACTGCGATGTTGTGATATGCGTATGCATCCAAAATTTTAACGAGAGTACTTGGATAATGTGTATTAAAATAATTTTCCGTATGGTGACAGATTCAGAATACACAACTTCACCAACCCATACCATCCTGAGGATGTCGTAAGAGGCGACTAACGGAACGCAAGAGGCAGATCACCTAGCCGCAAGAGAAGGAAACCCTGTGCCAACCCGTATTGTCAGCGTGGCACCGTATGCTAATATCCCTCCATGAATTTTGAGGAGGCCCGACTCGGTAGTGGGTAATGTATGGGCGGAAACAACGACTTTGATATTGCTGCTGGGATGCGTGTGACGCGAACACTTTTTGACAGGCAAACGGTAGTTGAAAGTTGCGTGACCGCGGTTCATCACAATTCCAACATATGAAATACCGCCGCCAATTTTGTTACATACAACATGGCTATAAAATTACGATGACAGTTTCAGGTATTGATATCCAATCATATTTACATCATCAAAACAAAACACCAATTAAATTCAAACTGTTACCTGATCAAATCCGTCACATTGAATAAATCAAAAGTTTTCAAGATTATCATACCCTCCTTAATTTAAGTTGTAGCCCTTTAACACATTTTAAAGCAATTTGCATAATTATACTAAACTTTCAAGAAACAGGGGCGCAGCGTTTCGTAGACAGGATATGAAGTGACAAGTAGCATCCAAGGATGCTAAAGTGTAATTAGTTGCACACTCAAAATAGACCTGATTTTTTTGTCATTATTGTGCTACTACAATGAATTTTAAAACAAATGGTACTTATTTTTACATTTAACTGCTTGTTTGAGTGAGTATCTGCAGCAAATAAAATACCAAAACCTTTTCATAATTTACTACGTTTTTGAACAGTCTTCTTTTTAAGTTATCTTTTTACTTGGTTGTACCTGTGGTTGTACTACAGTAAGCTACAGTTACATAATGTAGTCAAGACGTTAAATCCGTGATAGACGTAGGTAAATTATGTTAGTAAAAAATGTTATGAGGGTGAATTAGTGACCCATAGCTTAAACACGCGACTTCTCAATTTGATATGAATATTAGTAAGATAATAATAGATCATAATAAAATCCTCAAATCCTAAAAACAAGCGTCTCTTTTTGATAATATAAACATTGCTAAATTACCTACCTTTATGACCCGTTGTGATATTGCCCTACTAAATACGTTATGGAAACCTCATTTTAGTCTAGTAAATATTCATGACGTATTATTCGCACCATTTGCCACTACCCTTGGTTCGCAAATTAGTGCATTAGGTGTGCATACTAATTAATTATACATTCTCTGAAGAGTAGTATCGATCAGAGAGGCAGAGACAACTATCTGAATGAATCTTCGATGATAGATTTCATAATGTTTGAGATAAAAAATAATGCAGCAATTACTTTTACGGCTTTGAGAACAAAACACAAATTCATAAAAAATAAGCCGACATCTGGGTAAGAATAAGATGAAAATTAATTTAATACCTTTTTCCATTTATCTACAAAACCTAATAAATTCTGTAATACATAAATATAACGGATTACTCATTATCTGTTTTCAACTAAAAAATAAATTAGTCGATTGGAGATTAGGCAAATAAAATATTATAAATTTAGGAAACATTGTCAGGAACTTATTCAACTCACATGCAGATAGTTTACCGGGGAGTAAACTTCTATAGCTGTATTTCCCAGAAGCACAAAGTCAACTGTGGCCCCGGGGCGGTCGAGTTTAATTGAAACGCGGTTGCACATTCATCTTTTACAGTTCAAGAGAAAATGTTAAAGACAACAGCCAAACCATACATGTTCGTGTAACGTCGACCAGGAACGAACTGTTGAATAAGACTCGTGCAAAATAATTAACTCTGTAAGATTCGGATTACAGTGTTGAATTAGTAGCAACGCTATTCGCACGGCCGATAATTTGTGCAAACACCGCATGAATGCAGTGTAAATATGTTAACAAAACACAGATAATGGTTTTTTCCGGGTCGGATTATCGTGGGATTAGAGTTATGCTCGCAAAGGGCACGTGCAGTGATAAACTCCCTCTTGTATGCATATCAATGAGAACAATAGACTAAGCATACGTTTGCGTGTTACAGTGGAATATTCTTACACCATGCGGTTATGCTATAGGCTGAGCTTCCGCGTTTTCACCTCTCCGTCCCCATGTAACAACTCTATCACTACAAGCGATCAATCTCAATTTCCTCGTGTCAGATTGGGGAGTGACTGTGATTTGTCAAATAAGATTGCATTCCAGGAAAGGGGAACTCCTCTCAAAGCGAATTAATGTGACGCAAGTGCCAATTTGGGACACTTTGAATTATCTAGGGTCGCTTTTGTCCCGCGTTTTCCTCACTGCAGAATTATCGTTCTCATTAAGACGGCTATGTTGCATTAACTGGCAGTCATGGCTGCAATAAAGCGAAGATTCCCTCTCGGCGAAACCGACAAAACGACGAATACGACGCCGCATTACTTTTCCTCGAATGAGAGAAATACCGACGAGTTCCCGGAGCTTAGTATTGCTTTTTTACGGCGCTTTTACTGTCACAATTGAAACTCCATTCGTGAGTGCATTATTTATCCTTATTTATTAATAAAACTTTGTCTAACCATCGCCTATTTTGAATACACTTTTTGACACTAGTAATTTTGGACATTAAGTTTTACCTTAATGAGTATGGTCGTTTACAAAAACTATAAAACATGCATTTGTAAGTTATCAAGCTACATTGTAATTTATATCAAAACTATCATAATACGGAAATGGTTAACATGACCAACAACCTTGCTTATGTTGCGGCTATGTATATTATGTTATATATTATGTTATATCAAAAGGTATAAATTATTGTGAAATGCCTCTGTAAATTCTAGAACCTTGTGGTAGAATCCCTAAATATTTAGATTAAAAAGATCTGAGGGCTGTTTAGGAATGTAAATTCCAGAAGGTTCGAAGATAAAAGTGGCGAAGAATTTAAATGGAACCACGTGAGCGCTGGTAGCTTATGAACATATTGTTCAGACTTAATTCCTGACGCTAAACGCTGAGTAATAAAGACATTTCATTCCAATTTTATAAAACACATTTTACTTTCTGCTTTTGAAAGGATAAATGAAAAATGCAGTATTTTCTTTTTCCATTTTTTTCTAAATTCATTGGAGTCGGCACCAATCTAACTTGATACGGAGCGATTGCCGTCTACCCTCCGCAACATGTGGAACAATCGGTAATTATTTAGGTCAGACCAGTCGTCAGAATATACTGAATGAATATCATGAAAATTCCCATTCAAATTCAAGTTTCAATATAATATTGTTTTATCATTATGAGAAAGCTTTTGGAAAGTTGCGAAACATCTGCTAATATTGTACGACCAACGAGATGTAAAATGAAAAGGGTTGGACATACGTCATTATATCAAGTCACTCAATTCAGATTGTATTTAATGGGTCGCTATTTATATGCATGAGGTTAAGAATAATGTGACATCGCGTTCCTTTGAATTGACATTGGTTCAATTATGCAAAATAATTCAGCCGCTCAAACGAAGAAATTATAGATCTTGTTAATGCTTTATGAGTATGAAATGTTTACTAAGAAACGTTCGAGAAGGATTTTAACATCATGGATTCGCCAGAAATCCAACCATCGATTATCAAACTAGAAATGTCTTGATATTTATTATTATTAAACCCATATAAAATTATTGATTTCCCGTCCATATTACTTTAGTCATGTACGTACAGTAAAAAAAAAAGTAAAATTCAGTATTTCGTAAGTAGGATTTAATTTCCCTGAGGCTAAGCTGTGTCGGCGTGTCAAAGTTGAAGAGGGGTCCCATTGCAATCGCTATTCTGCGGTCACCAATGGTTTCAGTGGCGGCAGCTTATCGGTGAAGTTGTGATCAATCAATATTAGACGCTGCTCGAGTTATTCGCATATTTTGTTATAATATTTTTATTGTTCTTCCTACGAGACCCTTTTCTGTAGTCAGCTTTAGTTTCCTAACGATCGTCGAAATAATTAAAATAGTGACACAACAATGAGGACTGACCTTGATCATGATACTGGACAGTATTATACCGCATTATCCCATAGCAACATTTGTTTAGCATTTCATGTGTCAAAGAGCAGTGTAAAGCCGTAACGAAATTAGCTCAAGCGCTTACCGTCGCAAATGGGTGGCGGGAAAAGGCGAGGGCGACATTTAAGGTTCTTTCGTAGACGACGTAATACTGATGTAGGTCATGTCGACCTCGGCGGTGTTTTGTCAAGGTTTTTAGGAACGAGTTATAATGTGTCTTAGTTGGGTAGTCTGGTTGACTGTTGACCTCGAAAGAGTGGGCATCACGAGGACTCTTTAAAATCATGTAACTGACGCGCACAAATGACAACCACACACAATAGAAATATTTTTTGCATTACACAAAGCCATCTGGACTCTGAAGGACTTTGCAATACACCAGCAGCGTCCTGATTTTATAAAATGTCAACAATTCCTTCGAAACTCATTTCTGATTTACAGAACTTGCAGTAGTTATTAAATGAGAAAGATCAAAGAGCATGATTTCTTCCTTTGACTGTTATTATAATTCCACATTGCAATAGAAATGCAAGTTTAAAGTAGTTAATGTTTCACTTTCCGTAGTATTTTACAATCTACAAGACAAATTTAAATACTACTTACGGGAAAGTGAATCGTTGCTTGAAAGTTAATGTACTCGTAATTCATTTAATTTTAATATCGTAGTATAAACATACACTACAAACCGAAATTCATTAGCATAATTAATGCTTATGCGTGGTGAGAACGCAACATTACGTGCTTCTATTGTTTTTGAATTATCAATGCTGTATTCTGACATGATAATGCTTCAAGTAGTCATCACACCATTGGGACGGCCTGTTTCTAAAGGAAGCCTTAAGAAGATAAGACGCTAACCTTGACAAAAGAAACTTCGAGGTAAAACCGTAACGTTTATTCCCGCCGTTTCATTTTAGCCCTAGCCAAAATATACTCCCAACACAATTGGAAAAGAAGCCCTAAAGAACCCTTCTATAGGTTGTGTAGTCGATAAGAATGGGACCATTCAAAGGAAAAGCGCGTCAACAAACAACAATAATACGACAAAGTAAATGTTGAGCGATAAAGAAGTCAATTGGGAGTTACCCGTTGTATAAGGGAAATGGTGATATTTGTGGCCACCGAGAGTCACTTTTGTTTCTTTATTTAAAATGTTGGAAACTGGTATAGATATTTAGTTATTTTCCAGATTTATGACGTTGTAGGTTTAGAGCAACTAGCTTCTTAATACAAACGAAATATAATTATTTTTATTCTAACAAATATTACGCGAAGGATGTTCATTAGTTAAATTTAAAAAAAAACTTGGCAAGAAGGCAATGACGAGCGCTTTGTACATACATGTGATTAATGTTAATCATTGTTATCCCAAATTCTGTATTCATGGTTTAAGTTATACCTACAATATATTACTAAAATGCATGATACAGATCGAAACTCGAGTGTTCTAACCTCACTCCCATATCTTTATCATTTCCAAATAAGACTGCGGTCCCGATACTGAACCCTGCAATATCCCTCAAGTAGCTTGCGGCAATACGAAAATCCATTACGTAATGTTGCCGACCTATTTTGAGGGAGCGCCCGGTGTCGTAGCCATAAAGGTTAAACTTCACAATTATCATTTCCATACTCCATAAACCCAAACCACAAGTACTTTACGCTTAAGAGAGTCCAAAAATAATATTTACATTAAAACATTCGACAGTTTCCAGTAAATTAAATGGTGCACAATCCTTTCTGCTAGACTTTTCCATTTACTTTTACAAGCAACAAAACACTGGCTTTTCCTTCCACTTATCTGGCAATGGTTTCACCGAAAAGTAACACTATAGTCCCGAATAGCTGGCTTCCGGCGCACGTCACTGTGCTTCAACATCTCCATTATCTGCCGGTTGATTGATAGCAGACTTCCGTGCAGGCCATTGATAATAGTTATTCGCCCTACTTGCCCTACGTGCCCGAGGGTTCACTGCACGTATAGTGTCATTATTTCTTTGGCTAGCATCGGATAGTCTATTTCCAGAACTCGTAATACTAGACTTAATATAATTTACACTGTGCTCAATGTTTACATAACCGTTAATAGCGCATGCTGGACGCCTCTTCACTATTTTATGTTAAGATAGTAAATTTTAAACATAATTGTTTCCACTGTGTCATAATATTCTCCGGTTATTATATCACAATACGCCCGCACATATGTTGAGTCACTCGACCGCACAGGAACGTTGCATTATTCTTCCTGCATCACAGCGGCGGTGCCTGGACTAACCGCTTTTTGTCAACCCGCCCTATTGTCTTCAACCTATTTGAATGCTTTTGTGAACGAGTCTTTTCTATTTTTTGTCATGCTTGTTAATTTCCTTGTACAATTCGTTTTGACGACTGGCAATTGTTGACCCTAATGTTACATTAATAGTGGTACATGCCCACTTGGAGTGTTTTCATCTTTATTGCCTCAATTGTCTGTTGCTCAACTGGTGATTGCGTAAGCATCTTGTAATGCTTATGTAGGGTTCGATGTACTGGCATTAATTTTGATGTCCAAACTATTCAGTTTGTTAACAGCCTTTATTGCAGTGAATTTATTATAATATGCGGGAGTTTCTTACACAAAAGTTAAGTATTTCCAGATAATTATTTGTTCCTACAAGTATTTGTTCCGGGTCTGGGTGTTTTCTATCTATAATATGAACGCATTTACAACAAAAAAAAAAGTAGTTTATCATCCATCTCGTTACCATAACACAAGCATTAAGTTGCTTAGCTTGGGACGAGATGGCGATGTGTGAAAAAAATATATAAGGATATATATAAGCTGCTGCTATTACTACTACTAATACTCAGCCCATACATGACCCACTACTGAGTCGGGCCTCCTCCAATAACAATTTGGCCAGACGGCGGCATGGGGTACCGCATCAAGTTTTCTTTTCTTGTCGCTAGGTTTCCGGTCTTGTCATTGCCTATTCTCGCCACTTACGACACCGTGAGAATGGAATGGGTTGGAGGCACCATGTATTCTAAATGCGTTATCCCACAGACTAATAAAGCAATTTACTACATTTCGACTTATCATTTTAATAATCACTATAGGAGTTCATAAATGCCATAAACAACATAAGGTC
The DNA here is from genome assembly GCA_905475355.2 of Clostera curtula. NCBI lineage: Eukaryota > Metazoa > Arthropoda > Insecta > Lepidoptera > Notodontidae > Clostera > Clostera curtula. Next base: position 14,370,524 of record FR997805.1, on the reverse strand, counting down.
AAAAGAACTATGTAGTTATAATTTCTATACCAAGGTTATTTGTCCCGTTTGGACTAAGTTCTCATACAATGCTTGGTGCATAATGTAACTATGCCCACGCCATTGTTTCATTCCACATCCATTTCAATACTCGGTTACTCATGTGCACGATAACAAAGCGCAATTGCTAAGTGATGGCCGTCGACAAAATTTATAGCTTCCATAACTTACTTGGGCGAGGTCCACTCTAGAACTATTGCGATATGATTTATTTCTTCTATAATTCTCCACAAAATCACCCTTCTTATAACGATTGCGATCTGAGAATTTATCGGGTTCATTGTACGGGTGATATTGTTTGCGCACAATCTATTTTGCTTGGCCACACATCAAGATGCTTCGGAATTAGAATTAGATTCAAATCAAATGATAGTGTCACTAATTTAGTGAATCTTATTGATATAACCCATAACATACACAAAACACGTCATACACATATGTCATCATCATCATTTCAGCCAAAAGACGTCCACTGCTGGACATACGGCCTTCGTGGAATGCCTTGGTCCCCCGAGGCCGGACCCGCCCGCATCCTGGCGTTAACAACCTTAACCAAGTCATCGGTTCACCAAACCGGTGGTTAAAACATCACCACAAACATGTATAACGGTACATATTTAAAAGTACGCATATTCGACATCACAATATCGTCTAAGTGAAAATCTTTTTGCTTGACTCGTCCACTCACTAAGCCTGCCCGTTTGAAGGCGAATTAATTTTATGAGTCATGAGGTCTGCCCCATCATGAAGACGATTGTTTGGCCTGAATTGTTTACATGCGGGTTAATGACTGTCCCTGACTCCACGTTCGACTTTTCTTGTACTTTATTAAGTTTCTTGACACACATTTTATGTTACCTTTCTGTAGCCAAAAGTTTAATAAGGCAACTATTAAATGCGTGATGTCATTAACTGTAACACTGTCTCCTATACGCCCAGCAAATATTACAGTAAATTAGTTGACTATACATATGGAACAGAGACGTGGTCGCTCACTATGGGCTCCATCAGAAGGCTCAAAGTCACCCAAAGGGCAATGGAGAGGGCTATGCTCGGAGTTTCCCTGCGAGATCGAATCAGATATGAGGAGAAACGCAGGAAAACCAGGGTCACCGACATAGCCCACCGGATTGCCAAACTTAAGTGGCAGTGGGCAGGGCACATAGCTCGCAGGACCGACGCCCGATGGGGCAGAAAAGTCCTCGAGTGGCGACCGCGTTCCGGAAGGCGCAGTGCTGGTAGGCCTCTCACACGGTGGACCGACGACCTGGTTATGGTCGCCGGAAATCAGTGGATGCGGGCGGCCCAGGACCGGCCTTTGTGGAGATCCTTGGGGGAGGCCTATATCCAGCAGTGGACGTCTATTGGCTGAAATGATGGAGTTGACTATGCAGAGATACTTGGATCTTCTTCTTCCTTCCATTTTCCCAATTATCCCAACCAGTCTAACCTGATTTAGCTAACTACCAGTATTTACACGGAGCCATCTAGTGTGACAGCCGGTAATTATTTGGTTAGTTAGACTAGCGGTCACTTTTGACTGTATTGACTGAGTGTAACGACTGCTATAGATGGAAGAATGGCAGCCGAGACCGACGGCTTAACGTGGCCTCCGAAGGTAATATTCAATACATACTAGATATCAGTATCAAGGAGACGAGTTTCCAATCCAATGGAGCGTGTATTCAATGTAATAATACTGATGGACATACCTACGCGATCCATACGGAGAGTAAGTACATATAGAGTAAGTAACCTTTAACTTATAGTTATTTCTAATCCTAGTTTTTATGGTTAAAGAAATTCATGTAAGAATTAGGAATCTCATCAAACTATTTTTGTATGCCAAATGTCAACCACACAATCAACTAGACACGAATTATCCAGCTTTCTCACTGTCTCTTTGAGCATAATACTAACTGAAATAAAGCGTATAGCAAGAATAAGTTGCTCATTGCTGTTAAATTAAGATATCAGGTCATATTTGGTTTGTGATAAGTAATCCTATCAACAGGGTCCATTTATGGTACAGTTGGTCCTAAGCATAGTCGTGTGCGTGATTCATGACTCGAAGGTCACTCCCACTCTTTGCTTCCGTAGCGTTGTTTCCAACGTATTATGTCATGGTCTCATTCATGGTATTGTTTAAGAAATCAGTATGTAGTTTTAGCCTTTAAATACTACTGAGTCGAGCTTCAAATTTATGGAGAGAAATTAATCTTCTGTGCCACGCTGGCAAGACGAGTTAGCATAAACCCTGTATCAATTATTCCTTCTTTTGCGGCTAGGTGATCTGCCTCTTGCATTCCTTTAGTCGCCTCTGAAGAATGAGTTTTTATTTCTCTTACGAGAACGCTCTTAGGTCAATTTGTGTCAAAGTGAAAGAACACCATTTAGTGATAAATAGATCGATTTATGCAAAGCCATACAATATGTCTGGTGTCAAAAACTCGCCATTAATTTATTAGGAAAATACCTTCGGTTTATGGAAAGAATTGAAATAAGTACCTACCTTTTAATTCGGATGCTATTGGAAATGTCATATGGTATCTCGGATTCGCGTGTTACAGAGGATTTTTCTAAATATCGTCTGAAAGGGCTATTCGCTGTACTTTTCGAGTCATACGGGGAGATTTTTTTAAAAATACCCACCAGAATAGAAAAGACACGGTCCTTAGATCGAACGAAAAGCACAAAATATTAAAATATTTAATGAAGATTCACTAGAAGATGTTCCAATATCAGATATTTACGGCACAAGACCAAGAACTACGGAATATAGAATTTCATTGAGTGGCTTTCTAATATTTATTTTGTAAATCTATTAAACTTTGAAATTCACTGCATGTTCACTGCTAATAAAAATATTTGGCGAATGTAAAAACGTGTTTTTATTGCACCGATCGAAAGTATTATTCACTCTAAATCGTCTATATCAATATGGCTTTCCTCGTGGCAGTCATCGATTAATAAAATATGAGTACGATGTGGAATCCCAATAAATTACGAGTACATCGTCCAATTTAACAATCACATAAATTTTGCTGAATTATTTCGACGTTTGATCGTTACAATTTTATCGTTGAATACATATAAATAAACGGTTTCATGGCGAACGTTTTGCTGTCTCCTCGAGAAATGATTATTTTCGTTGACTAACATGCGTCGTCATCATCATTTCAGCTCATAAATGATAAACTCCCGAGTCCAGCCTCCTACAAGCTCATAGAGACAAATTAGCCTCCTGTGATACGCTGACCAAACGGGTTCTTTTGTTTTTTAGAACGTTTTGGGTTTGTATCAAATTTCCGTTCTCTTGCGGCTAGGTGGTCTTGCGTTTTGTCGCTTCCTACGAAACCTTCAGAAGGGTAAAGATTAGTGACATTATGCACTAGATGTAAATTCGTCGTTTTGATGAACTGTTCTTGAATATACAATATTCCTAAATTTCTGAAAATGGCCCAAAGAATATTAGTAATCAAAGCTGTTACGTGCAAATAGTATGCCGAAATTCACAAAATATTTTTTTTATTTTAAAAACAATAAGAATATTTATGATTAATAGTCCGGGGTCCCCCGTACATTGATTTCACTTGATTACTATCAAGCTAATTTTTCGTGAGTAGCTTCATTTTCATGAGACGCCCAACATTTTCTTGTCGACAACTCATGATTGTGGTAGCTAACAGAGGTAGCAAGGGTTGATGTTGATTTTATGATTCTAAAAAAATTATTACTAACCGGGTGCTTTTTGGTATATCTGATGATAATTATCTAAATTATTCGAAAATGTATTTGTCCTACAAAATGTATGGTTTGATCAAAGAGTCCTCCACTTCCAATATGTATCGATAACGAGGTCATCAAAAATGATTACTAACCAGCTGGTTTTTTTTTATACACTTAATAAATATGTATATTATTTAACCGTCATATTGTCCTACAAGTTGCGTGGTACGTTATCCCGGTCCTACACTCAAAAGTTGTTCTACAGATCATAGAAAAAAAAATTATTACTATCAAGCTGAATCTTTGTGAATAGCTTTGTTTTGATGAGACGCCCAACATTTTCTTGTCGACATCTCTTGATTGTGGTAGCTAACAGAGGTAGCAAAGGTTAAATATGTTGATTTAATGATTCTAAAAAAATTATTACTAACCGGGTGATTTTTGGTGTATCTGATGAGAATTATCTAAATTATTCGAAAATGTATTTGTCCTACAAAATGTATGGTTTGATCAAAGAGTCCTCCACTTCCAATATGTATCGATAACGAGGTCATCAAAAATTATTACTAACCAGCTGGTTTTTTTTATTTACTTAGTAAATATTTATATTATTTAACCGTCATATTGTTCTACAAGTTGCGTGGTACGTTATCCCGGTCCTACACTCAGAAATTGGTAATACCACAAGACCCATTTTGTCATCACTAACTGTAGGACACCAATTTTACATGATAGGTTAGTATTCTCTGCCCAAATGATACAATGTCCTACAAAAAAACATGTATATTATGTATCATGAGTCCGACAGAAATTGTCATTTTTCGTTTTCCTACTTATAACTTATAATACAGTGAAAACATCTTTTTTATTAACTTAAATAACTTTTTTTTTACTAAAGTAGTACAATAAAATAATTATTTACTTAAAAAAATGTATATTCATCAGATTCATCTGATAAATTTTCAGTATCATCACTGTCATTTTCATCTATTTCATTTTCCTCGTCTTTTGACTCTGTAATAACGTAAAAAATTAGGTATTTTTAACATAAAATGAATCCAATTCGTTTTGTAGTGTACGAAACTTTTTATATAGTACATATACGGATCCCGCTGTTAAATAATACTTAATTTTTTACGTCATTCATTACAGAGACAGAAGACGAGGAAAATGAAATAGATGAAAATTACAGTGATGATACTGAAAATTTATCAGATGAATCTGATGAATATTATTTTTATTAAATGTAAATAATTACTTTTTTGTACTACTTAAGAAAAATAATTTATTGAAATAAAAAAAAAGACGTTTTCACTGTATCATCACTACATAGTATAAAACAAAGTCGCTGTCGTCTGTCCGTCCCTATGTATGCTTAAAACTTGAAAACTACGCAACGGATTTTGAAGCGGTTTTCTTTAATAGATAGAGTGATTCAAGATGAAGGTTTATATGTATAATACATGCACCCGTGCGAAGCCGGTTCGGGTCGCTAGTAAGTTATAAGTAGGAAAACGAAAAAATTACAATTTTTGTCGGACTTGTGTTACATACCTGTTTTCTTGTAGGACATTGTATCATTTGGGCAGAGAATACACTAACCTATCATGTAAAATTATTGTCCTACAGTTAGTGATGACAAAATGGGTCTTGTGGTTTTAACAACTTTTGAGCGTAGGACCGGGATAACGTACCACGCAACTTGTAGGACAATATGACGGTTAAATAATATAAATATTTACTAAGTAAATAAAAAAAAAACAGCTGGTTAGTAATCATTTTTTATGACCTCGTTATCCATACATATTGGAGGTGGAGGACTCTTTGATCAAACCATACATTTTGTAGGACAAATACATTTTCGAATAATTTAGATAATTATCATCAGATATACCAAAAAGCACCCGGTTAGTAATAAATTTTTTTGAATCATAAAATCAACATATTTCACCCTTGCTACCTCTGTTAACTACCACAATCAAGAGTTGTCGACAAGAAAATGTTGGGCGTCTCATGAAAATGAAGCTACTCACGAAAAATTAGCTTGATAGTAATCAAGTGAAAACAATGTACCGGGGATCCCGGACTATAAGATGTTACCCAGAAAAAAAACCGCTGATACAGATATGTAATATCCATAACGACCTTAAATTGTTTGTCAGTTACAGCCAAACTGGCCGACAGTAACATTAAACAAATATAAATTAAAATTGTTTGGTTAAACCGACCAGAATTGAAACTTACAACATGACGCTTTCCTACTAATTATAACGATTCTACGAATCTTCCAAGGTTTACGATATCAGTGTCAGGTACGTAATTCGAAATTACGTGATACCGTTGTCGCATTATTACACATTGAAATTAAATAATGTGAAATACACGCGATCAATCCGTTAAAAAGTGTTTAATTGCAAAGTTTATGGTTCTCTGATGTGTCGCACTTTGAGCAACGGAAACGTAACTAAACAAGGTTATAATTTTGATACCTGGTCCCTACTCGAGAAAAAGAGATAATTTAACAGTATTGTCATCTAGAGAAATATAAGAGAGATATAGAGCAGATATGAGCATAGCCAGAGTACTAGTAAATTGGTGTCATTACTTAAACGCTGCGATACTTATCAAACAAATTGACTCCTACTAAAACAACTTAAGGGATGACATCAGACAGTCGTCTCCACTGCCCACAAACAAATTTATTGGTATGAAGTGGAATATGTAGTAACTGGGATTATTGCGGAAACAAATATTAAAATAACTACACGGGTCTCAATCTCGTTATTTCGTACGTCGGTAGTTCGGCACACAACACTAATGACGTGTTCGAGTGCTCTACTGAGGTTCTTCGGAGAATGTGCATAGTAATCACTGGATTCGAAGTGGGCGATAAGCGATCAAATCATTAAATATTTTTAATCCAGTATTAGGCTCCCTCACTTAGCTTCCTTGGCATTATCATCATAATTTCAGCCAAGAGTAGCAAGGGTTCTCAAGGATTTCCATACAGGCCGATCGGCAACAGTCCCGCATCCATCTTTTGTCAGAAATTTAGCATAAGGTGACATACTTGCGTTTGCATGCAATTAAGAAAGAAATACACATTTATATATTTACTTAAATACAAATAAGAGAATGATCGTAACGCGTACACCGCCTCCCACGTACAACCATAACAAATACAAAAGCAAACGTAATTGGCATATACGTCCAAAATCAAATCTAAATGAGTAAGCAATCAAAGCATATGACAAACACGCGACAGAAATTCTCGAAGATAAATCAATAGGTCTCTTTTACCTCGCAATATTAGCAAATACAGAAGACGAGTGATTCATAACGTGACATGAAACGTAATGTTATTACCATGGATATTTGTAGCGATTGAATTTGCACGCACAAAGCTTTAGACAAAGAACAAACCTGTATAACGATGTGTATATGACAAGTATACACATCTATAACATTTTACATTAAAACATTTATCCATTATGATTCTAGCCGCGGCCAAATTGTAAGTTGTTCTCATTTCTGGTGTGATATAATGATCCGAGTAGCGTACATAAATTGCATTGTTTTATTATAAGAGGCAGATAGAAAACAAAAGGTTACAAAAAACTTACGGTTTTCTATCTATTTGCATAGATCATAGATCTATCGATTTGCATAGACTCGTCGATACTACATAGTGTTTCTCAATGTTGCCTTTTCCAAAATTACCGATATCGATTAATCGATAAATAACCTTCTGTAAATTGTATCAAGACTTCTGATAAATTCTTCTGATAGAGACTTCTGATGGAACAAAACACCAACTAGTATGATGCAGTTAATAGTTCGAGAAGTTGTTTAAACTAAAACAGGACGACGCAATCAACCAGTAGATGTGCCTGTTGGTGATTCGAAACTTTTAATGGGAAAACCGTTTTAAGCACGCGCATGTTAGCTTAACGGGCATTTAATGATCTCCATGAGTGGTTATAGTATAAATTGTTACTTACAATTTACAACTTAGATTTGAATCAAATTGGTATGTAAATAATAGACTAGTTTTATGTACCCTGTGCGCGTTGCTACGCCTCTAACTAAAATAATAAATAAATAAATAAAAAAAAAAAAAACAAATAAAAAATTTAAAGACATTACACAATTTTTCTTTTGTTTAGAAACTTTCGCGGGCTCATACACAACACTGCTGAAGATCGTCACCATGCTCAAATGCATAGTTTACAATTTTATAAAAGACATACAGACAAACATTCATTTTCATATTTAAGACGAAGAGTTAATGTTTACATTTCGAATCGTAATGAGATTGACTGTCACTGTAAAAGTGAGAAAATTAAATGGGAATCTTTCCGAAAATAAACGGAATAGTTTTGTCAAGTGTCCGTTGCTTGGACTGACCCTAATATCTTGATTTTGACTTAGAGGATTCGGACGTGTGTTACTCAACCATTCAAAAACACCTTCAGAGATGTGGAAAACAAAATACGAATATCTTGCAGTAGCATCAAAATATATTAATATATTATTACATATATTATTACTAATATTTTTTAAGGTTCTTTAGTTTTAGATTCATTGGTATTTTTAAGTCTTTGAATGTTCTTTAAATGATGACCATCAAAATTAAATGGAAATACAAAATGTTACATGAAGTCTCTAAATGGCTCTAAAAGTGGTTATCATTTCTAAGATCGCATAAATATATCAGTCAAACAACAATCAAAATGATCAGTCAAGTATTGCTTATTGGTTAATGGCCAAAGCCCAGGCGTAGGTTTATTTAAATCCCGAAGGCCCGAACAAACCTCCCTCATTTAACACCTACGACAAAGGCGTCGACTATTTTGCACGGAGTAGCTCAGAAGCTCGACATATTCATGTGTACATTGAAGGAGTTTGCAAGCCGCATAAATGCCCATAAATGAGTCGGGCCTCCTCCAGTTACATCGAGGGTAATTAGCCCACTGTGCCACGCTCGCCAGACGGGTTGGCTGTGCCAACTGTGGTTTCGTATCAAGTTTTCCTTATCTTGCGGCTAGGTTCTATTCTATCAGCCTTGTCATTTACGACACTTTCAGGATAGAATAGGGTGGTAACATTATGTATCAGCTTGTTTATAATTATACACTGTTTATATACTTCTAGGGCTCACAATCTAAGCTTAAAATAAAGTAACAAAATTATTTTTAACACGGGGTTCTAGACAAAGTAGCCGAAACCATGGAAGGAAGCTTGTATGTACATTGCAGCATTAATAAAAATGCAAATACTCCATCTGAAAACAATACAGAAACCACTTGTGAGAGAAACCAGTGCTCCGTTACACGCAAATTGCCGCATTAACCATTTATATCGACGCTAACAAAACAGTAATCTCGTTTCCAGTCGGTTTATTATTTAACAACTTATTTATTCGCAGCAAGGGAATACTGGGAATATTTTCGTACAATAACTAAGAAATCGTTCATTACGCTAGATTTGGTATTAGGCCACTAGTAACGACTGTATTACATAGTAGTCATCCTAAAGACAAGCTCCGAATGAAATTTTAGTCTACTACCTATCATCTCAGTATCTCTACGAACTCTATACGCCAATATATTGGAGTAGTGTAAAGACAGTGCCCTTAACAAACAGCACTAAAAAAATTGAACGCTATACCATAACATTGCGTACATAACACTAATATAATCATCCAATGAACATCAACATTCTAGAGAGAAATTACATGGCTTAAAACCTAGCGGCAAGAGAAGGAAAACTTGAAAGAAAACCCAGTGCCAACCCGTCTGGCCAGCTTGGCACAGTAGGCTAATTTCTCTCCAGTAATTTTGGAGGACGCCCGTTTCTGAAGGCACCTGTCTGACGTGATTTGGCTAACTACCAGTATTTCCACGATTGTCGTCTGCCCTCCGCGACCCATCTAGTGGAACAACCAGCAAGCAGTAACTTCATTATCGTCATTAACACCTGCAAGCCGAAACCACAATAAAATCGCAATAAAACAATGGTACAGTTCAAACTGAACTGCAAGTTCACTTCCGTTCTCTGTATACCGAGCATTGCCTTGCCTAAGCCGCCAGAACAATGTGGTCACGCACTGAGGAGGATGCGAAATAGGGAGCACCGTAACACGCACCAATACATACCCACCACATAATTGTAGCCGAATAGTCGAAGAATAACTAGCTTCCTGTACCGTATCGTAGTAATATGTTGCCAGGGTTTATAACATCGGTAAACATAATAGGACGCTCAGTGATGAAATTGCTGGGACATATACAAACGTAGAGTAACAAAAATTACCGATAACAGGTTGGGCTTTTATCAGAAAATCATGCTTTCTGTAGTATTAGCAATACCTGATAAGATTCTGTGACTGATATATGAGATTTTATGACACCTGAAATATGTATTTATGTTAACGATACAAAAATCGAGGCCATTAAGTGGCCTCGATTTTTGAGATTTCCTTAGAAAGAGAGAGATTTGCTGAGAAATGGAACAAAAAATAGACACAAAGGTTCACGGGAATTACGATAACATGTTTGGAGTAACTAAAGCTTATATTGGTATTAGGGTTCATTCCCGGGAATTCTCGAGCCGAGAATTCCCGGGAAATCGTTGCGCTGTGTTCCCGGGAAATCAAGCTCGAGAACTCGAGAAATCATGTACGTTTGTAGAAAATAAACATGCAGAGTTTTAATTTGTTTATATTCTATTAACATGCCATAAATGGTGCTATGATTGTAATGTAATTATAATTTACATTTACTTTCTACCTGACTTTAAGATATTAAAGATTTCTTTCGTGTTTTATAGAAGCTATTTTGTTTACAAGACTTAAGTTGATTTTTTTTTCTAAATAACACATAGCACAATTTTGGTGTGCTGTGATCTTAATGTAATGTAAGTTAAGATAATAGGTTGGGGAAAAAGTTTCGTCGCATTTTTTAAGAAATCTCAAAAAACATTTTAATATCGTTTATTTAAATTTAACTAAAGTATGTAGCTACCATTTTGTTCGATAACTTTTTGCCATCTTGTAGGTAGGCACATGATCCCATTGCTATAGACATTTTGGGACTACTGATCAAAATACCGCGACAAGTGGTTTTGGCAGTCCTCTCGTGATGTTAACCTGACATTGCCTAAAGAATTCTGAAGAGACCGAAAGATGTGGAAATCTGAAGGTGCAAGATCAGGACTGAAGATTTTATTACAAGTTCATACATACTATAATGCGTAAATACTTTTTCCCCAACCTAATATTTACGTTTTCTTTCATGTTGATTTTTTGTTTATTTTAAGTTCTAAATAACCAACTAAAAATGGTGCTTTCATTATGATTATGAGCCTGAATAATATTTTTTTCTGTAATATTTTATAAAAAAATATTTATAAGATTTTAACGTTTTTGAATAACATCGATGAAAGTTTTATAATTAATTTGATACTTTTATTTGAGAGGTAAACCACTGATTTTTCGACGCAATTGGAACCAAATAATATGAGAAAACGTACGTAAATGTAAATTTCTCGACAACCCGAGAGTCCCGAGAAATTAGCCTCGAGAATTCTCGAGACCCGAGAAATTGAAAAGCTCGAGAAATCATGAACCCTAATTGGTATTGAGAATGATCGTTGAAACCACGCCCAACATGCACATTGCTGGAAGTATAATTTACATAATTAGACTAATGCATTTAATAACAGCATAAAAATACTAATATGTTTTAAAAAAAAAATAGAGTAACTGTTAAAAGTCACACAAAACCAAGAGGTTTAAGTGTATTAATGTAATTGTATATGTGTGTGGTAATTACAATAAATAATAATCTTATTGCATTTTTAACTATTAATGTGTGACATCAGTGAAGCAATGTAAAATAACATAAATCAACCAAAAATAAAAACTGTGCTTTAGTGATTTCAATAATAGTTACGGAGTTTTGACATTGGCCACGCTAATGCAAGATGTTCCAAATGTCAGGAATAATAAAAAACATATCTTAATTCTTTTTCGTAACAGCAACACCGTCAATGTGTGTCATCGTTCAATCATGACACCTACAGTGACTGATAAGGGCTAGGCGAGGCCGACTACCGCGCATGGTAATCTGTCGTTCGTCAATCTAAATAGCGATGCCGATTACGTATCCTGAATTTTTAACAAGCTTCCCGAAGACAAAGATTTAACTAACTTCTGTTATGGAAACTTTGACAATTTTTAGTAACTCTGTTTCCTTGTAAATCTTTCTGGACTTGTATCTTAAACTTGGCCTGAGTAAAAATCTAGGTAAAGATGTTTGGAGGTGACCATCTTATCAGAACATAAATTACCTCTAAATAAACGGAATTAGGCAACTGTAGCTCTACCGCATCGCCTAACGCTACAGAGATGGCGCAGGGATCTATGTATAGTTCCTAGTTTACTTGCCTGAACACATTCAAGCGAAATAGGAATTATCTATTACATATATATAGCACTTTATAAAACAAAGATATTGTTAGAAATTCATACGTCTTGGTGATCAATAAAGGCAAATAGCTCTAGGGCAGACAGACGTGTAGAAAGAAGAAACTGAATACGATTGCTCCTCAAATACTTTCAAGTTTTTAGCATCAGTAAAATATAATTATATGGAGAAAATGGAAACACGATTCAAGTACAAAAGCATCAAGATCTAAGGTTGTGTATTGTAGTTTTGACAATGACAAAAGGGCGACCAACAATAATACAATAGCTGTTTAGATACGAATAGATTAAATCGACAAATAGTCCATCAATGAACAAAACAAATAGGCAAACTAACGGTTACAAATTAGAACGACAAATATGTTCAGTTATGTCAATATGTAGAAGGTATAAGTGGTAACATATTTCTGGTGCGTGGCCACAAATGATGAATTCATCGCGCACGTAATATGTAAACATTTGACAGAGGGTAAGGAAGTGACTGAGTGCAAATTAGATAAAGGAAATGTTTTCAAACGTACTGTGTCATCATCAAATCAGCACGTAAACAATTGTAGTATAAGAGTGTAAAGTATAGACAGCACTTAGCCTGTGCCACGTTACCCAGACACATTGTTTTTTTTTTGCCCCTCTCATTATGATCAGAGCCTATTTTTACCACATTCATACAAGTTCTCGCTATCATGCCTCTCGTACTTTCTTTCTACATACTATATCTTTCTTTCAACCATCCTCATTCATTCCGGGGGTTCTAAACCCATGCTACTCTTTTTGTTATGTGCCTATTTTTCCTATTCCTATTCTTATACTATGTATTCCTTATTTCTTTATTTCCTCCTTTGTCCTTTTTTATTACTCCCAGAACATTGTTAGGTTAACTGCCTGCCCCCCCTCGACTTAACTGCTACCTACCCGTGATGTTGGGGCGTGTGCCTTCATGATCCGTTGGGGCCATACTGGCTCAGGGTCACCCATGCCGGGCGGCCTAACAGGGAGAAGTCAGACGAAGATCAGCACGCAGTGTTGTAGCGAGTTTGGGCTCCGGGGACTCCTCTATCCCCAAGTTGCTCTGCAAGCCCTAAACCGTTGCGGTCCTCGCGAATCTGCGGCGTCTCAAGCGATACGTGTGAAGGCTATACCACTGGGGTTTTAGTTGGTGGCCGGAGTCCCACATAAAGGCTGACTCCACCCGCAAGGGGCAGCAATATGAAATAAGCATTTCCCCAGGGAAGCCAAAAAATAAGATTAACTGCCTCTTCTGTTCAATCTCCTCCTACGACTCTCAGGATGGAAATTAAATTTTGTCCCGTTACATAACAATTTTAGATAGTAAAAAAATATTTTATTTAATTACATTGATAGAACGTTTATAATCTCGCCAAAAAAAAGGTGATTCATAAAGAGATTGACGTTTCTATTGTAACATACATTAATTGAATCTCCATTACAAACACTTTTGTTTAATAAATAAATAAATATAAATATCCTTGGACATTTCACACAACGCCATCTCGTCCCAAGCTAAGCAACTAAATGCTTGTGTTATGGTAACGAGATGGATGATAAACTACTTAAATACATTTTTTTTTTGTAAATACATACTTATTATAGATAGAAATGACACCCAGACTCCGAGCCAGTGCCTCTGGTTTAGACAAAGACACTTGCCCGACCCCGGAATCGAACCCGGGACCCGTTGATCCAAAGGCGGCACATCTAACCACTAGACCAACGAGGCAGTCCTAGACCAACGAGGCGAGGTTATGCTATAAGCGTGTCTAATTTCTACTAGGGAAATCTAAGGAAACTCAACCAGATTAAGATATGGCTGATCGATACACGCCACACTGCCGACAATTGAGTAACTGCCAGATGAAGTAATGGATGACTGATCCACTAAAAGGCCGTAACTGCCTAAATGCTAAGTGCCCCACTTTCACATTTACAGAAACAATCCGTTTCCGAATCGTCTGTGATGAATTTAGCCAGAAGAGGTTGTGTGTCATGAATTGTTCCACAAGTTGAGCAACATGTATGGATGGGTGACTGTCGTATTTTGTTATCTATTCGTATTTAGAATACATACTGTCACCGCCCTACGCCCCTGAGGGTGTCGTAAGAGCCGACAAAAGGAAACGATAAGGCCTAGACGGTACAGAAGGAAACCTTGATACGAAACCCTATACCAACCCGTTTGGCCAAAGTTGACCAGTAGGAAATTTACCCTCCATGTAGTCGGAGGGGGGCCGAGTCAGCAGTGGGTCAGTTATGGGCTAAGAAGTAGTAGTAGGAAAATCGAATCGTCGAAGTTATTTGTGTAGCTGCAACATATTGTTGGTATTAATAAAATTGTGACAATTGACTGACATTAATAAAAACTAATAGTTATTACTGAGTTTATTAATATATTTATAACGTAGGTTGTTTGTGAAATGTTGTAATAATTAATATGAGCCACGTTTGTGAATATTTGTTACTTGACCTCGCAAATACGACCGAACGTAATTATATTTATTTGTACTTACGAATTAAATACTGATTACCTAAATTAGCTAGATTTAAACTAGGAAGATACTTCCTTTCTTGCGGAAGACGCGTCTATTTGATAAACATGATAATACAAATTAAAAAAAATGCTTTGCAGCCATCGTGGTCACGGGAGAGACCGGCAGATGCGGTCGGCGGAAAGCGCATTCGAAACGTCGGGAATTTAATAATGTACACACGATAAATACATAAAAAAGTGTTTAATTTAAATGTGTATTAAAAGCAAAAACCTACGCCATAATTAAAATATGAATGAATATAATAGTGTAATAATTCGTTTGGAAGAGAGATTGCTCGTATATCATACTTAAATATTTGAAAACAAGATATGTAAGAAACTGCCACTAATGTTTGTTTCTATGTCTCTACTTCGAATGAAACGGATGAGTACGGGTTTATTTACACTACGTATAGTATCATTTTATATTTAGACAATTTATTCTAAATACGTGGAAGTACGTATAAGTATATTTAATCCTAAGGAACACTTAGGTGATGAGTTCTTATTTACTTAGTTCCATGGAAATTTCTGGAAACCTAAATGTAATAATTAAAAAACAAAAATATACGAAAGAGTTCCCTATAGTCATAATAAAGCTAGCTCGCTTTACAAGCGAAGAATACTAACTATCTAAGGAAGTCGTACAAATTCCTTTAACGGTTTCCTTAAATAAAGCCTTTCCGTGATATTTAAGAGCCGAGGGGCAAGAGTCTTTTGAGGAAAACGACTTCATCGATTTCGTTGAATAAAAAAACAAAAGGCCGACAGACTGTGTAAACGTAGAGGATTACTTTGCTTAAGATTACGCTGACTGAAACGAAGGCGTGAGATTTAAAGGACTTAGTAACAAGAAAACAGGCCGGTGACAAGCAAGGAACTCAATGAGTTTCATCAAGTATTATAATAAGTTTTGCTTGCCGATAATTACAAATAAAACAAGCTGTGAAGTCGATTAAGACAAATTGTACAAAACGTCCTCCGTTATCCGTATTTTTGTGGTACCTATATAGTACGAATTATTTTTCATTTAAAGTTATCTCGATTAATTTGTAGTAATAGTTGTTTATTATTCGATTTTCAGTAAAATAATGTGTACATTAATATATGTACATATAAGTTAATGTACACATTCACAAGAATTGTAAAAAAAACCCGTATAGATAAATCGTTTCAGTCTGTGTCGTGTGTACGCGTAAATACGCAAACCGAAAAGCTATATGTATCTAGGTGATGATAAAAATAGATATGAACGCTATACTTAGACCCACGCGATCATCGGGTGATTATCCCACAATGAAATGATGCTGAAGTTCATAACAGAATACGCCAACATCGTGCCACTTGGGTTATTTAAGTCCATGCCAAAAATAGTTCGCAAATTAATTTGCCGATAGTGAAGAGTAAACCATATATTTATCACAGTGGTGTCAGAATATATATTTTTAGACAGTTACGGTTACTGATCTATTTTAAGAGTACATATTTATTTTCAGATCTATATTAAAAAGAATTTAACATAACATAAAGTCACGCCTTTTTCCCGCAGGGGTAGGCAGAGATAACAACCTTCCACTTGCTACGATCCTGGCTCACAAATTTCGCTTCTTCCACTTTCATTAACCTCTTCATGTATACTCGTCGGTTTAGGGTGCTTCTGACCTGATCTTTCTTTAGGACATCACCTATTTGGTCATGGAATGTCCTTCTTGGCCTGCCCCTTCCAACATTCCCGCTATATATTTCTTTTGTAAGTCTACTTTCACTCATCCTCTCGATATGACCAAACTATCTAAGCATACCTTTCTCAATTCTAGTCACTACATCTTCATTCAAACCAAAAAATAATTTCTGAAAACATTAATATAATTATAGCCACAAAGCATGCTTTGTAAAAAAAATATACGAATAAAAAATGGATAAAGCTTGACAAAACTGTAATAGGCACATATTGCGTCACTTTTTAATATTAGGGACTTACGTGGTTAACGAAATGACACCTAATTTTTCCATAACTAATGCTTATTAATATACAAAACTTAAAAAAGCACAAACAGGACACGATTAATCTCTAAAGAAATTCATTCAAGATGTTAATACAAGCGGGACATTTAATGACGTCACACATAAGCTTAACATCAACAAATTCTCGGTTAACCAAAATTTTAAATACGGTATTGATACTTACATAATCTGCCGAAGCTAAGGGAGAGGCGCTTTCTTAGCTTTTGCATTTTGCTCATGGCGCCACCCCTTTTTTCTCTCATGGTCACGCCTGTCAACAATAAAAAGAAATTTAAGCGAATTCACTTATTTTTTCAGAAATATATATTAAACTAGCTGTCCCGGCAAACGTTGTTTTGCCAAATAATTAACCATCCCCCGCGCAACCCCCTTCCCCGCGCAACCCCCACCCCGCGCAACCCCCGCGCAACCCTCTAGGTCTTATGGTTCCAGAGATATCGTGATGACTCAATCTATCTATACAACATCTCCTATCGCAAACGTTGTTTTGCCATGTAATTAAATAGGGGTTGATCGTAGAGGGGTGAAAATTTAGGGTTGTTTGTATTTTTTTATGCTGAATCTTAAAAAAATAAAAGCAAAAAATATTCTCTAAAAAATAAACATTTTTTTTGACCCCCCCCCTTAAAATTTAGGGGGATGAAAAATAGATGTTGTCCTATTCTTATACCTACCCAATATGCTCACAAAATTTCATCAAAATCGGTCAAGCCGTTTCGGAGGAGTTTGGCATCTAAAACTGTGACACGAGAATTTTATATATTAGATGGTAAAAAGTCATTAAAAAACATATAACATAAAAAATGGTAATTCATTTTACCATAATTACATATTATAAAATTGATGGGAATGTATATTTCTTTCGTCGAAATGACCATCGAATCTACCATCATTATAAGAATTATAAAGAACTACCATGTTCGCATAGAAAATACGCATTATTATCAATGTGCAGCTGAAAGACATGTCATCAATAGAAGGTCATGGATGATGGATCTCTGCATCTAACAGTATGCCACGTATGTTTCTCAGGAATATATAATACATATAAGATATTCGATAAGCTATAGACTATAATGTACGGAGTGACATTGTAAAACAGGTACACATCAGCAGACAGTCACCAACGCCCTCAGCGTGTAAAGAAAGAATCACTAACCAGCTCGCAAATAATACTAATACATTGTCGTAAGGTGTGGACAATGATTTATAAGTCCGAGTCACGCTACAGCCCAACCCTAATAAATAAGAACGGGCAGCAAGAGCCTGCGGGACTGGGTCTCGGAAAATTATGAGCTTTAGACGTAGAGAAATCGTAGGTTGTTGCTTAGAATGCTTCGTTAATGTTGTCCTGAAGTACGCTTGTTCCAAAGAAGTTTCGATCAGAGCGAACTGACGAACAGAACGACTGGTTAAGAAGTATAAGTGTTTTCAGAGGCTTTTTTCTTTTTAAGTAGGGTTCCTCATCTTTACTAAGACTGAAAGTTAATAATAATTCCTTTACTAGAATTCTCAGCAATTTGGAACACGAAAGTGGCTATAGTAGTTATATTGACACCAGAGGCTGTAAAATATTATCATCATCACACAGCATGTTATGAAAACACTATTATCAATAATATCGTTTAGGCTTTGGCAGACACGGAAAATGATATGCAGAGGACGTAATCACGAATTCAAATATAGTAAAAAACTAAAACACAAATAAACCGAACTCATCATTATTAAGTTTTAATCACTACATAGTATAAAACAAAGTCGCTGTCGTCTGGCCGTCCCTATGTATGCTTAAATCTTTCAAACTACGCAACGGATTTTGAAGCGGTTTTTTTAATAGATTGAGCGATTCAAGAGGAAGGTTTTTATGTACCTACAATGCATAATAATATGCATAATAGTAAGAAACACTTATTAATTTAAATGTTCATCATTGCACCCGTGCGAAGCCGGACTGCTTAAAACAAATAGTACAATAAACCAAGACTAGTCCTTTTCAAATCCTTCAACATATAAACTAAACTGGAGAATTCTATCTGGTTTCCTTCAGGGATTTGGAACACATCCAGAATGCAGTCTGCAGTAGCACATTTTAAGCCGGGCTTGCCACACACGCTCCACATTGCCCAGCAGGATAAGATAATCTTGTTAGTGTAAAAATGAAATAGATTTCAATGTATTAATTTGGGTAACCAAATTCATTGAAATCCCTTAAATTCTATTTTGCGTGTCAGATTATCAAACAAAGGAACCAATTTGCAACCTTCCACAAATGTTACAAATCATAACAATTGTAATCTTCTTACGAAATATACCTTCGAAATAATGATAGGTGCTAACTGCCTAGTTGATAGCTAGATACCAAGAACTCATGATTAAATACTGATTGGAAGTGACATCGTTTCTAAATTATAGTCGGATGTATCAATGCAATCGTTTCCAGTTACGTGTGTGCCCGATACTCAGAAATGTGCCAATTCTAAACCAAATCCGCTGACCTATAAAATAAATTACATACTGCATCTTCACGAAATCTTGTTTAAGACACTAGTTGGATTTTATTAACTTGAGAAATGGAATTTCCTATATGTATTATATTTCTAATAATAGTTGCCACCAGACAATATCATGTGACTTTGTATAAGGTTTTGCAAAACTATAAGATAGGAAACTAGAAGCACAACTAGAAATTGGGAGCAATTGGTACGGAGCGCAGATTTAAAAACTATTAGTACGTGCGCGAAGCACATGATGATTAAGTTTGCAAAAAAACTCCTTTGCATTAGGACCCGCGCACATAATTCAAATCACTACAGGTACTGTTAATACAAGAAATGTTATATCGCCTTCGGAGTTATACCGGTGTTTGGTCGCGAGAGCCCACATAATAACTTTTACCTGTCCAGCAAACACGGTCTATGTTGATTTTAGCGACGACCAGAAATTATGTATCGTTGATTTATGATGGTGTTATCAGGCAATAAGGTCGGTTATAGCATGGCAACATGGTGACAGGGCTGGAGACAGTCATTTACAGGCTGCATAAACATTAACATCGTAGACAAACATTAACGTTCTCTGTACTCTCTTATCTATAACAAATATTATAAAGTTGAAGCTGTTTAATTTCTTCACCAGATATTTAGAAAAACTATGAGAGGTTTAATAGCAAATATAGCTAAAACTTATTTGAAAACCACACCACATTGACCATCAATGTGGTGTGGTTTTCAAATAAGTTTCATCTATTTCTATCTAGAGGAGTGAGTGGCATATGAGGCGAGGAAAGGAATACATTGGCAAAAATCTAGCAGATGTAGAAAGAAAGCCTGGTATTCTGAAAGTTACTAAGTTTGCTTAGTATCATTTCATTAGACGGATGTGAAACTCGGCACAATTGAAGGAACTAGAAAAGGTGTTGACTTGCATGCTCGCAACACAATTTATTGGAATCGAATTAATGAGTTCTAGCTAGGAATACTAGCTATAGCTAGAGTACTAGCTGAAATGGCGAGCACGTCAATTGCCTTCAAACAAAAGACCAGGAAGCACTTGTCATGTTTACGTAGCCAATTAAATAATCATTATACTAGTCGATGCCTCATCAGGCAGTGTAACATAATAGGTACAAGCGTGTTCATTATCATAGTAATCCCGTAAATCTTTATTCAATGCGTATCGTTTTTATCTAATCTCTGTACCATTTCATTTCATCTAAAAGAATTTAAATGATCATGTTCCAAAACTAGACCACCGATTTACGTACAATGTTTGCTTTATAAATGTAACAGCCGTATGCAACTTTGTAAGTATACCATCAACATCAAACTAACAAAATGTATCAACGTCAACGTCCATTACCCTCTGTCCAAGATTTGCGGAAGTGGAATCTTATTATAGAAGATTTCTCTATGGAGCCAGGAGGGCCGCAACTTTGAGTTAATGGTATGAACAGCATTTTATCTGAAGATAATCCACCTCCAAATCATATACCAGTTAACGGGAGCGCTTCGACTGCCAATGGAGACGATTATCCATTATTAACGACGCTAAAAGCTGATATAATGTTTTGGTAAAGGTTGTTTATGAGTACGTTTACGAGTCATAAATCAACCACGGCGCGAGTACTCTGGGTGCAGATATAACTTTGATGAAGAGCCGTTGGTTTATATGCATGCGGAATGCATTTTACACGGTAGCTGCCAACAGATAGTGGAAATATTGCAACCTTCTCACGACGATTTTGTATTAAAGTGTGTTTCTATTTATTTATTTTTGGGAAACGCTTAATTTAAACGGCTGTGCCTCATGGGTATATGGGATTCCGGAGCACTCGACACTAACATGTCTCGTTTGGGGCGTCACAGGTTCCCGAGGACGCGTACTGCTGTGGCGCCCCGACAGGTTGCGACTGTCAGAGAGCATCCCGGGTAACTGGGATGTGTTCAATCAATTAAGCTTTTATCGGTGGTAAAACTCCCGACCCACCACCGGCCTTTAAGGAGAGGGAAGAAGGTGGGTGTAACGCCCCCGAGCTCCGTTACCGCCTAAACTCTCGGCTTACCGACCAACCAGATTGACTGCCAACCCGAGAACACTATGGTGCGCTGCTGCGATTTAGGGCTTGCAGGGCCACTCTGAGGACAGAGGAATCCCCGGAGCACGATGCCGGAATTTATTTTGTATGTATTAAAATGTGTATTACTCTTTACTCTCAACCAACGAAAAGAAACCGCACATATAGTGTATTTTAGATTCCACAGCAATTTTCCTTAATACGTTTAATTAAGAACGACATGCCACATCACATCATGCCACATTGGCCTGTATCGTAAATTCCTGTACTGATAAATAATCAGAACGTGCAAGGTGCAAATTTGTTTTCGGTGACAAGCAAGAGCGTTAAATGATACTCTACAAATTTGTTTTTCGTGGACGTATCATTACTACATACAAAAAGAGTATAACGAGTGTCCTAGTCAGTGCGGGTCAAATAATTAATCCTCTTTATATTTAGCTTTGTAGAAAGGCGCTAAACCAATCTACACAAGTTCATATTTGAGGAACCGAACATGCAAATATAAATAAGCCAGTGACCTCACTCCGAGACAGCCTGTCTGTTGCACGGTGCAGAGTAATTAGTGTGCCGTGACATGCAGCCCATTGATACAGTAAACATATTTGATATATTTTAGGAGAAACAGATGAAGCGGAGAGTTCCGCGTGCCGGGAGTGTCCAATGAACTCATTCCTGTCACCCACGCGACGCCATCCACGGCCGCATTGCTATGCGAACAATTTCAGAATATCCCGCACAGATTAAACACAATTTGCGCGACATATTCATCATACTCATCCAAATTATTGTTATACATAAACCATATAACTGATATGAAATCTATTAAAGGAATGTTACACATATATTTACAGCGAAAACAATAACGTTATCGGTACAACAATACAACACGTAACGCACACGCGTAAAATGGCAGACGAGGAAAAGCATTTTGGTTATTTGACTTCTGCAAACAGAAACTACAAAAAAAACTTTTAAAACTGAGATATACCCATTGTTATTAGTGGAAGACCTAACTACGTTTTATTCTATGTAATACCTATGACGTTCCGAAAAAATCTCTTTTCTTTTCTGAAACTATTTTGAATTTACGGCTATTTTCAATACAATTTTCCTTAGTAAAATAATTTGCCACCGAAGAAGTGTTGTTATTTTTTTAATATTTGAAAAAATATCTGCCTCTAAAATTATTTGCAACAAATGCTTTTCATAGACAGATTTTTTATGAAAAGTAAAACTTCAAAGAATCTTATATAATATAGATAGAAGATAATACGAAGCTGCTTTTGGGGAGTCTCTTCCTGCGATACCAATAGTTACTCTTTGGTTTGGTGATTTGAAACATGGTCTACATAAACTAACCGAGGGCCCAAGACCCGGCAGCCCACCACCTGCAGTTACTCATGCAATTTTCATCAGAGTAGAGTGGTTATCACTGGAAGTTTTCACCATCTTACATGAACATCTTAAAATAAAGTTTTTTTTTCGACGCAGTCTATCAGTAGCATTAATTCCACTAGAAGACCGTAAAACAATTTTTTGGAACAGCCCACGTATAAGAATCGTGTTAATGTGAATATAATATTCCAAGGAAACTTACACAAACATGTGGGTGCATGACATGACACCCACACAAGACCGTGAAGTATCATACTGAGTTACAACATCAAGTAAACAAAAATATTGGACAGAACACTATGATCAAAACATCAAGCTAAAAGCAAGAAATCCAAATGGGAGCCGATAGCAGACATTTTAAGGTAAATTCAGATATTTGTCTATGTATTGATACAATAAATAGTGGCGATTTTCGTGATATAAAAGCTATATCAACACCCACACAAACCGAAACGAAACATACATAATATTTGGTCTATCTACGTAATCGTATATTGACATACATTCAACATAACAGATACTGGTATTTGGTCGAGTTTACCGATAAGCGCTTCAATATTAGAATATGTCAGCGATAAAAATACATTCTCTAGCTCTGGGTTACCGCGAAAATATTAAAAACCTACTAATAGCTTTAAGGCGAAGCAAAATAAACCATATTTTCTGTAAGCCCGAGCGCTTTCGGGATTAAAAGCCGCCCCAGAACTTCTTAGCGATGTAAATCCTCCTCTCCTAAAACCACTAGTTTTAATCATTGCAAGTGTGGGTGTTGCCGTCGTTGTGAACAAATATATTTACACAAGCGTATATAATACGTAGGTTTGTCATAAGAATTATGAAACAATTGTCGTTGGATCTGTATTGCATATTACTATTTGACGGTGAGCATTTCTTGTGACTGCAGTCTAACATTTCACGTGGTGTTATATAATCTACCCATATTCATTCCGATGAAATACTACAATCTAAAAATGTATCTATGAATAAAGTGAACTGATTGTAAGATTCATAAAAAAATTGCTCTACAAATTATTCTTTACGCCGTCAAAGAATTACTCAAACCAAATATTTCGAGAGTTGGTGCCGCTAATACACGGCAATGCAACAGTGTCGTAGTCTTCGTTGAACCAACCTACTTTGAAGATTTCAATAGATAATACGCAACCGTCGGCTAAGCAATTGACACTGACAAAATGAATTAACAACAAGATCAAATCATAATATATGATTGTATTATAAACGAGAATACATCGTTATTTTCAGTGTTTCCATTTTATACTGTAACTTTCCAAATTACTGGTCAAATACATAAAGTTAATAAATAGTGGTAAGTTTGTGAAAAGATATAATTTTACTATTGAAATCAATATTCGCAATTCAAACATTGCTACTCCATAGTCATTTGAACCACCATCCGCCGTTTAGAAAAAGGAGCTGAAAATAATAATTTGGTCTCCCTTTGTGCATTATGAAGGTCTACAGGTATATATTCCATAGATTCTATATCCGAGAACTGATACATAGCACGTGCATATCTAGTGCAAGTTATCGTTGCAACTGGATCGTGCGAAAGTCGTGCGTCGACCTTGCCATGAGCGTGCCGTCGCACCGTGCGCGCGCGCAGTTGCATACCATTCCGCCCACTGCACACAATCGAACAGGGCAAACGTTTTTACTATCACAATATTCTGCAAGAGCGAATTCGTTTATTGGATAGACATAAATTCTCACAAGTAAACAAAGGACTAACAGATATAACAACAAGGCTTTAACGACGATTTATTATACCTTTACTATTATGTCTCAATTCATCAACCGTTTGTCTATATCACATAACAATACAAATATGTTAATAGAAAATACTTTGTTTACAAAATTAAATGACAGAAACCCCATTACGTATAATTAAGTAATTACAATTTCAAGTAGATACTTACTAATCAAGCAATTACCGTATACGTACACATGGTGGTGTCAGTCGTATTTTTACTTAGAAGGGAATCTGACTAGATTTAATTAATGAAATGCCGTTTTTTCGATATTATTTAGTGCCACTTATAAAGAAGAATGTTAATTAAGAAAGTATACCACGTCGCGTCGTTCAGATAACAAATGGCACAAGACCTAAAGTAACATTTCCAAGAACACGAATGTTTACATTGTCTAGGAGAGACAAGTCAATATTTCCACAGCGTAATGCTTTGTATATTTTCGCTATGCGCTTACTGGAATCCTATTCTTGGCCGCGGTTCAAATGGCCTTTCTGTCATGACTACTGGCGCTTCTCTTGTCAAAATATATAATAAGATCTCATTAGTTTCACTTGTCTTGTGTACTTCCATTAGAAGTATTTATTTCCTATGTTGTCAATCTTTCGGTCCATGTCTGTTTGAATTTAATAAGTCAGAATGGTCAGAATGGAAGTCCAATTTTAACAATACATGTCCAAGTACAGGGAGTAAATCTTGGGAGAGTCACTTCTCCGAGATTCGCAACATTGAATTGATCTGTGTCATGTAGAATGTATTACAGGAAGAAACTTAATACAACTGGGAATAAAATCTTATTCACAGGTCAAATGATTCATAAGCATGGAACTCACAGTAACGTAATAGTGGGCGGTGAGTCATCAGCGGGTCCTGATGATGATTCCTTCTATCAATTCTCGAGCTTCATGTTTATGTTTCAACCATTACTCATGGTAGTAGTATACAGTAAGAGGCTCATACTAATATAACATTACATAAGTGTGTAGTCTTAAACCGTGGAATAATAAATCATCATATTCCACGTTTTAAAACTATAATACATTGTTTGCGGAGGAAGAAAAACTGAAAGTAGGACAAATATGAATGGATATCTGCTATATCAGAATATAGTTAAAAAAGATACAACCAAATAATTTTATCGATCAACAAATATGGTTAGACTTGCCTGAAAATATTACTTCCTAATAACATTAAACTTAATCTTTGAACAAATAAGGCCGTTCGTTCTAGGTTTCTATGTAGAAGAAACTAAACGAACGTTTTAGAGAACTTGAATGCCATTGTATTATTGCTTTTCGAATGTCTGTCACGGCTATTAGCTAGATATTATTTAGCGTCAGAACTGTGAGATGAGACAACGCTACGGCCTTGGCCACCTGCGTATAATAATAACCTAATCACGTATTTTATAAGACTAAAGCCGAACGTCCACCGCCAGCAAAAATAAGTTAGTTTAATTTAGCTTGCATAGTTGAGCCATTTTTTCATACATGTTAGTTCACCGTCGGTGGACGTTCGGCTTTATGAAGACTATACAGCTCCATTCAACAGCGCGTGCTCATGAATGCCCAGTGTAAAATCACCAGATCTTCGGCTTGAGAGGTAGATTCAAGAAGAGAACATTTTAATTTTACATTCCTAAGTTAGTTCTGCAGGTATGCAATATTAGTTGTTCAAGGTAATTTCAATGCAGTATAGATCATATCAGATACCGCTAACAAGAAAGGCAACATAGAAGTTGCAGCTGATTGAATCAAGGCCGTATAAAAACTTGGGACGGCGTAAAGGGTCTTGGTACCTGCACCGTTATGAATTAACTATTCAGCCCCTAAGTTATTCAATAGCAAAAGCTTTTTGTTCTTTTGTAGATGTGGGTACTGGCAACATCTTGATCTGTCGGCATTTGATTCCTTCAGACAGCCCAAAGGAACATAAGAATTGAATATTATTTTTTTATCATTTAGTTTGTTCTACGGCCGGGAACATTATATCGTAGAATATATCAAGTATTTTGATTCAACTGTTCAATCATTTGTTTGTTCAACGTATCTTTTACGGAATGAGAAGAAGATTCATGGCAGGATTCTTACGAAAATATTTATTTATTACTTTACAGTGTTCTTAATTATATAAGAATGTTATCTTGTAATTAAGTATTTTAGTAAATACTCAAATAGTTACTTTCTACGTCATAGCCGCTAACAACCAAGTACCATAGTCACAACAGTCGTATTGCACATGTACCAAAATTTCAAAGCATTTACATAATACAATAGAAACAAACGTCAAAGGATCCATATCCACAATAGGGCGGGCAATAACCAGCTGTATAGAAACAATTGACGTTCATAAATCTACATAGCACCCTATTAGCAGTAAGGTGAAGGCAGCACAATAGAGACACGATAAAACGATACGACTTGTTCTTGAAGACGACGACCGTATATATTATAATAGGAGACGAAAAAAGAAGACAGATATCATGGTTTATTTTAGTCAACAAGCTGGATAAATGGGTCTCTGATGAAGCAAGACAGAATTAATCGGAAATTGTCATCTTTTTTTCTATACAACGTTTCATTTCGGGTAGAACTTAGGATGACAGGAACCTTTTACAGTTTATATAAAAACATGATTTAAAAAAAAATATTGAATTCCTTAGTGCTATGATAACCAATTTCACTTTAATTATTTAGTCACATCATCAATTAGAGCAACGCTACCCAGTCTACTTGGTGGCTTCGAAACGTATAGCAATCATCGAGCTGAGACGTCACCGACAAATACGAGCACCGAATATTAATGAGAATCGATTTTATTTTCTGATTGACTTGCAGGTGTTTCGACTGGGCTTCAAAGCTACTTTAACTAAAACGGCGGTACTACACTTGGAAGCCTGATAAGAATTGTTAAAAGAAAATGCTTATTTCAATCGCGTACTGAAGATTTTAGGTAGTCAATGACCGACGGATTATTTCTTGGTGGTTAAATAGAAACTGTTCACCAACATTTTTTATTGCTACTAACTCAATTTAAATTATCCGTACAATTAGGCTATGCCTTTGGCGACATGTCAAATAATGTTAAATGGGACCAATGGTCGAGGTGATACCGGGAAGAAAATTATTTGCGGCACGAATAATGCTTCCTTACAGACATACATATTTTAAATCCAATAGACACCATTACTTTTTTTATTTTCTACAGAGTTCATGAAGTACTTTAAAGACATTGTTACAGTATCTGCAACAATGAAGTCTATTGAAGCAAGAGAGTCGAGAGCACACAAACATGAGGCGCGACCTCGAACCTGTGACCCTGTGCACAATGCGAACAATTGTGATGTAAATGCGAATTTAACCCGCTGTGCCACCCGTACTCTGACACTGATAGTTGCTGAATGATGTCCATCAACTTTAGTAACATTTATGAACGCCGAAGAATATAAAACGCAGTCATAATAGTAACGTTCGATAATTTATAAACTTCCAAACCATACCCAAAATACAGTCATATGAAAACTAGATAATATATTATTCAAAATGGAGGAATGAAACCGACAAATGTAACGAACACACTCATCACAAAAGTTAAGAAAGCGAGACAACATAGACAGTAACTACCTTTCTAGAGATAATTAATTATCATGCGAGCTAAATTATTATAGCAGACATTGTTCTTAATAAGCTGTTGCTAAGGTTTTTTGTAAAAAGTGTTTCGACGTTATTGTTCAGACGAGTACACACGGTAAGATTATATTGTTAAGATATAATCGATCACTTGCTTCACCTTATCTGAATGACAAAAATTTGCTTAACCCAGAAATGACAAAAGTGAAGCATGGTTGTCTGAAATATAACCAATAAGACAAACGTAACTAAAGGAATAAATGAATACATTCTTAACGAACATTCATTTTAACTGTTTAAACACTTTGATTAATATTTCTGTGTTGAGTATGAAATTCTAAATTTCGAAAGTATTTTTGGAGTAAAATGTGATACAAATAAGGATGTAAAAGCCATATATCAACCTGGCAGTTATATAATTAAAAGAAAATACATAATTTGTTGATAGATTTCATTGTTCGTAACAGATCTTGAGAATGCAATTAAATTGCAACTTGGCAGGGTACAGTTGCAATAATCTTGATAATTAAATCCTTAAAAAGAATCCGAAGGAATGTAATTAGAATACAAGCGCAGTTACTTAAAGCATTATAACCAGATCACGATATCTGAACGCATTGATTTACAGGACAATATCAAGCCTGTCTCCGTTCGTGCGCTATCTTAAAGGAACAAGCACCTAACAGGCTGGTTCGTGACTGAAGCAGATATGCGATTGTAGGTAAACCACGTTTGTAATTCCTTTGGAAATCATTGCATACCTATCGAAGATAGTATGATATAGAGTAGGTAAGTGATATTTAAGCTACTATTTCTCAGGTGAAACTGAAGATAGAGGAAGCATTGTCAATACTGTGATCAAAATATATTAGACATTAAACTCAAACTCAAAAGGAACTTTATTTACGTAGGTTTTATCACAAAACTCTTATAAATCATCATATTTATAATTACCATTATCATATCACGGTCCTTTACACATACTAGGTGGTAGTCTCCACACCCATCTATCAGTCGTCATACCTACATTCACACCTTTCATACACAATTCCCCACTCCTACAATCACTCCATCTCTCTTGATCGCTCACAAACAAGACTGATCTATTGATATAGATGATTTCTAGCCCACTATTTCTTCAGGCCGATGCTGGACCCCATAATTTTACATGATAATAAAGTTGCCAAATCAGAAAAAACTGCCGTTGGAATGTCTCCGAAATCCACCATAATTGCACTAATCTAACCACTATCACCCACGAGGTAACGGAAGAGTTTTTGAATAAAAAAAAATTCTTTAGCCTTATCGGATTTTTTCAGTCATGACTTCATCGAACTGAACTGGAAAATGGACTTATAAAATCATTTTCGTTTTGCTTTTTTCCATTTAAGAAGCTAATTTTATATGTAAGGACCTAATATTGTCGATTTTATTCTCGCTACATTACAATATTGTCATATATTTTGAACTTTTATCAAATAGCAATCTTACAAGCAAAACGTCGTAAGTGGTTAGCAAGACGTTGTAGTAGGAGGCAAGCACCTAAGTAGAGACAGTCACGCTTCGCCGCACCCCGAGTCTGGTAAAGGTATAAGATTATTGTGCCAATTGCATTTGTAATAGTCTCGTGTTGTAGAGGTGTACCTGCTTATATCTCGTAAAGTTAGCACCCATAGCAATTAACTTTTTATGTCGAAAACAATGTATGCTTGTAAATTCGTATAATTTTCTTGAGCGATTTTTTACAATATTGTAATTAAAATAGCCGTAGATTTCAAGTAAAAAAAGAGAGACAATATGTTTTCCTTAAACATAATTGTTTTCGATAAGGATTACATTTGCAAGATTACGTCATTTGATAAGATTCGATCAGTTAGTAATGAATCCAGATAACACAAAATGAAACATCTCTACCTGAATAGGTTTTTCGCAGGTCCGAAGGTTAATAAGTAACTAATATTACTAATAAGCATTCGCATATTATAAACCATGAATGGCAAACCAACCAAACAAATCAAACTCTGGTTCTATTACTGCGGTAAACGTACGTAAGTAAACGATATTTATATCACAAGCCGCAAAGCTGATATTGTTTCAGTCATTTAAGGCTTCAATGCTAAAGTTACATTTTATAGTAGATTCGAGACAAGCTATAAGAAATGCAAATATCAATGTGAGTATAAAAGAAAGACAAGATCATACACACACCCAAGCTTACGGTACGCTTAACTGTATAGCAGCATATGCGATCTCGGCTCTTTGCCGTCTTGGAAATTGCCTATAATTGCTCTAAACCACTTCCCGGTGTAACGTAAACGCATGTCATGGAACTATTCGTCAGGGTTATATGACCATGCTAAAGCTACGGCCTCTCAAGGCCCACTAACAATATCATTATGTACTGCGTGAAATTCAACGCAGATTTTATATCTTAAAGTTATTGAGTCATCATTTTCTCTTTCTTCTCATCATTGACATTCTTGTTTACACTATTTTTAATTTTTACGTTTATTTTTGGAAACTTGATTTAAAGATGTAACGACGCGTTTGTGAAAGACCGTAAAAAATAATTAACCAAACGTTATTTTTTAACAAACAATGCTAAGCCTTGTCAATGACGAAACCTTGACAACTATTTGAGAGGCATTAAAATTTACTGCAAAGAATTTCTTACTAAACTTAAATGGGCAAGAATATTGCTTGCAAATGCAATCTTTACAAATTATAATAATCATTTATAAAAGTACTAGTGGCCCGCACCGGCTTCGCCCGTGCAAAGCGGGGGTGGGTTATACTTAAAAAGCTTCCCCTTGAATCACGCTATCTATTAAAAAAAACCGCTTCAAAATCCGTTGCGTTGTTTTAAAGATTTATGCATACATAGGGACGGACAGAAGAATGTGACTTTGTTTTATACTATGTAGTGATTGCAGAATTGACAAGTGTATGTTGAACTGAACATTGATACCATTAATGTATTGAAAAGGAAACAAAAATAAATACCACGTCTGCTAAATTCATAAAAGCCGGAGGCCCAACCTCACATCGACTAACAGTCAGCCAAATCTACTAATTAAAACTACTAGCTAGTCGCTAGTAGAATCTCTGATGAAAATGCCAAACGCATTAATGAATTTGAGTTTATTTACATTCATTAAAGAATGTTTAATGGGTTCCTAGGTAGGTCGCTTTGCAATACATTTTATCTACCTACAGTATTTTTGTCAATTGACTTTTGGAGATGTTTTATCTATCTGTTTTACGAGAAATTCTTAGCTTGTAAACTCAGTACTAACTAAAGGTCTCATAGTCGAACTGTTGCAATGCTATATTCTAATAGAACATGTGCGAATTATTGTTGCACATTCTTATGAAATCTTGTACAATAAACAGGAGACAATTTCCTAGGATCGTAATAACTACAAACTCATACAAGATGAAAATTAAAATAATTTCATCCATAATCCTGACACGGTATTCGACCAGAGTAATTCCTGATAGTACTGCAGTCAACATGAATTAATCGTATGTCGTCCTCCCGGTCGACGACCCGAGGCGCCGTCGGCCAATCGCACCTGCGCCTGTGACTGGCGGATAAGGCGGATGCTACCAAGGCCGAAAGCTTTTTAGGCTCTGAGTCACAGCCTGCAACTGGTATTGTAGGACATATTGTGCCATTTCCTGGTAACATCCCCATTATAAGTGTACGGCATATCAGCTCTGTAATATATCAAGATTCCTTAACCAACCAAAGAAGTAGCACTAATGCATTACGGATAAAAACGTAGTAGTATGATCAAATACATACATAATTTTAACGTAGGTAGTTTGTTGCTAGTATGTATTTTGATTTCTTCTCGTAACCAATAAGTTGAGTAATGAAAGAATGATCACAAAAAGAAAGTATACTTTCGCAACTAATAGAGCAAGCAATACTCGAAACCAAATATTTCAAAACCATTCAACCGCATTTAAAGATGCATGAAATAGACACAATTTCTCTTCAACAAACGAGTTCTATATGATATCCAAAAGAAATTTTAATTCTGACGAGATTACCCAAGAAATTATGATAAAATTCTGCTACATCAGACTTGTTTACAACACACGATAAGGAAGACCGTTGAGATTGGTACTGACCAAAAAACAACCTTCGCTAAACAGGTATTGCTGAACGTTAACAAAAAGTAAATAAAAAAGCTCTCAAAAAGATGAATTAACGGTCGTTACATTAACTCGCTAAATAAGTGCAACCATCTAAATGTCAATGTTCGTTATAAAATATAATCTGCAATTATAAAAACAAATATTAAGGATAAGTAAAAAAGCAATAACAAGTTAATGTTTTAAAAATGTAACGGCGATTTGTTACGTAATACCTGTAATAAGATAAACACGCTTCAGGTATTTGAATCACCATAAGTGCAGTAGAGGATCTAACTGGTAAAGGGTCGGGTTTACCTATAACATACTGAATCAACAAACTTTACAGCAGGATAAGGGTAACTAAACGGAGTTAATATGTACTATTTACACACAAATGTACGTACATTAATATTAATGGCTCGACACACAATGCGATATGAAGAACAAAAGTGCATTTGATATAACAATAATAGTATAATTTAAAATTCGTGTTTCCATTACCTTCGGAAATCGTGGGCAGCACGTTGACAAAGTTAACGATCCCGACGCCTGTGAGCTGACTCATTCACCAAAACTTAAAAGGATCACGGCAAGAAACTTCCGCAAAGTAACGGTCGAAATTCGCGAAATAAACAAACCAAAAGCGAACAATACGGTAACACACTTGACACCTTATCACGTAGTCCACATAGATAATGACGGAAAATCAAAACTTTTGACACTTCCTATATACGTTTGCAATCACTTCAACCAACGTCACTTTCTGAGCGAGTGACGATTAGAAATTGACTGCACGCACTTTATCCATGATATGCGAGAGAAATAGTAAACTGTCACATATATGCGACCTAGATTATTTAATGATACCAATGTAAGATGCGCGTGCGACGTGTTGCTGTCGCGAAGCGTCGGAGCCTACTGGTTTGGTTTGGTCGTCGAGACAGACAAGCCAACGCCCGTTCACCACACCAGTTCACCTACTCTTATCTCTCGATGACTGTGTTTGTGGTGGTTCTCGTTTGAGCGGTGCTTGTTTAGGACTCTCATTAATTCATCATATCAAGTTGAAAAGATTACTTCCGTGAATATTCAGAAGACACCTAATAAATTTCATGGTGGCTTTTGTAGATATTATACTCAAAGCTAGAACATTTTGCCGCAGACATTAAATTCTTTGAGTAAAACCAAGATTTTCGCTGTGTTGACTTGAACGATCGTTCTAGACTTATAGTTGCAGATCCAATTTAGCCAGAGCGCTTACATTAACCTCATTTGAGTAACTTATAATACATTCTTATGTTATATGCCATGTTTCACCACCGCGGATGTGAGAAAGGTACGCCGAGTATCACAACAGTACCGATTTGTTACTTCTTTCGGTTTTACGACGTTTATTAATCACTACAGCGATAAATATTAAAGGAATTTATACATTAAGGAAGATAAATATGATGATTAATGTAATACACATCGATAAGCCGTTCACTATACAATAAATTCAAAAATATTACTTAGTGATAATAATTATTCGAGTAATTGCAACGTTTGATTCCTATTTTAATTGTGGAATCTGCTTTAGGAGATAATTTCATGGGTTTGTTCAATTCAAAGGTTTGTTATGAGTGGAACGATATAATTTTCCATGACGAATATTTTAAGTGCTAAAAAATCCAAAGCATATTATTTAAAACATTATTAGAATATTTCCAAGTGATTGATTTTCTCCAAATGACGATTTCAAGATCTGACGATATAAATAGAAAACCTAAAGATTTTTATTTCGGTATTTTTTTGGTTACGAGTTTTAAATTTTTATCGTATAACGCGCTGATCATTCTATCCTGGTTTCATAAACTGTACTTATACTGTATCTGATACTTTTACACAACTTAAGGAAGGAAGGAAATAATTCGTCGTAATGGGTCATATTTACTAACGCAAATTTGTTTTCTAAACAAACAATTATATATCTGTCAGTCCTGTATAGCTGTCGTCGATCCATCTAGCAGATAGCGTCCTGCACTACGCTTGCTGGATCATAGTCATGACACAAGAACTTGTCTATCCCGGATCCTTGGTACTAAGGTACTTTTTCGACCTTTGATTCTAAGACACCCAAAGATTAAAAGTTATTGTTAGACGTATTCATAAGACCAACCAAACACTGCTTCCTTTAAATATTTCGGCGTGTAATTATATTACTATTTAAAATGAAACGTGTAACAGTAAAAGTACAAGATCAGGCCATGCTATTATTAAACAATTATCTTTAACACGAATCGATTACGAGGTCAAAGTGGAAACTTGACGTAAATTAAACTGTAATAATAGACTTTAAGGAAAACACTGTACACAAAGGAATACATTTTCGTTTGTTTATAACTTAAGCGATCTATTTTAGATTGATAGAGTTTTTGTGCTTGTTACGTAAAAAGATTCAGATTGGTGTAGAAGGTATTTACTGTGACCAAAATACTGAATAATATAAAAATGAATTTATGAATGTTGATTTGTTGGACGATTAAGGGCGACTTTATATATGTATTATGTTAAGGTTAAATTACTTTATATCAAAGTGATCCAATACATCGTTCACATTTTGAAACACGGTACATTTTAAGTAGATTATAAAATATATTTTTTACCGTTGCGGAAAAAGGGGTCTGACTAGCAGCATCTCCTAAAGGGATGAACTGATTTTGATCTAGTTTCTAAGCAAATCATATTTTTTTCTCAAAAAGGGTTTCTTAAAAAAAAAACTATGAATACCTAAGCTCACGCCACTCAAACTCATCCAAGAAATAAATTCATTTTGTTCAAGCACAATTAATCAAACATTGTTCCCATTTAAAGAGGAAAATGCTTTACGGATTCCCACTCGCAACGGCTACAGCGGTTTTTCCAATTAGAAAAATCCTTTAACATTTTTCAACCGACATTATGGAGATGGTCGCCTGTCAAGCGCAAAAGGATAAACATTTCCAGTCCAGACTACACTTGATTACTACTCAGCCCATGCACGACCCTCTGCTGAGTCGTGCCTCCTCCAATTACAGGAGGGTATTTAGCCTACTGTGGCCAACGATGGCCACGATGGCCAAAAGGGGTTGGCATAAGGTTTCGCATCACTGACCTCCGCCCGCCGTAAGTGGGCCTGCGGGCGATTGACCTGGAAAGTCCGTCGCCTGCGCAAAACAGGCCCCGGGAGGATAGCGCGCCGCGATTCGCGTGCGCCCCCAGCGGTGGAATGGGGAGGGCAATACAGCCCCCCCTCATAATCGGAGGGGCCCGCCTTGGAGCATGGGGCTCCACTAGCTTTATAAGAGGCGGGCCAAGGCCCCCAGGGTCAAAGAGCATGCTCCCGCAATGAGAGTGAATCCCGTGGCCCTGGTTTGGGCAGTCGAGGATCGCCGTCGGTTTTAGTGGGTAGGTCGGAGCGCAATTCACCATCTCTACGCGCCCCGGAGTCCCACATACCCCGGCCAGTTCCCAACGGCCGGGTATCCATGAGGATCTCAGACGTAAAAAAAAAAAAGGATTTCGCATCAAGTTTTCCTTCTCTTGCGGCTTGATTTTAAGCCTTGTTATTTCCCATTGTCGGCTCTTACAACACGCTCAGGATGTACTGGGGTGGTGACACTATGCATTCTAAGCCCGTCACCACACGGACTTAACTTGGATACCCGATTAAATTACAAAGAACTGTAAAAGGTTCATAAATTACAGGTGAATTAGGGAATGACAGTGCATGGCCAAGCTAGCACATGCTAATAGCAAGTGCTGTCTCACTGAAGGCATGGCATAAAGGCTGATAAATCAGGAAATTGAGTGTAAAATTTTTGGAATAAATTTTAAAGCGCAGCTACGACTCGTTAACATAAAGTACTAATCGATTTAAAATATATCGATTGTTTTAATACGTCCCATACACGGTAGCATTAAACTTTCATAAGACGACCTCTAACAATGGCGTCTCCGCGACGGCGATTGTTTGTCCTCGTCGAAACATTATTTATCACCGACGTCAATTAATTTACTAGTGCTACAAATGTCATCTTTCGGACTGGCTGTTAGACTGGTGGAGGTTCTCCAACTTTGACTGCCTTGTTGGTGTACGGGTTGGATGCGCCGTCTTTGAATCGTGGGGTCCCTTGTTCGATTCCGTGTCCGGGCAAGTGTATTTGTGTAAACCAGACGCACTTGCTCTGAGTCTGGGCAGGACCGGATTTAGGGGGGGTCAACCGGGGCGAAAGCCCCGGGGCCTCCACAAGCAGGGGGCCTCCACAATAGACTTCGGAAAAAAAAACTAGTAAACCTAGTACACAAAAATTTAATTTCAAATAATTCTTGTTTCCGATTATATTCATATGTGTTTGTTAAATACTAAGAGAATCTACTTGGTTTCACAATAAATTATTTATTGAAAAACTCGACTGAAAAAAATTGTTCATTTTATTTGGAAATTAATTTGGGGCAAGGGGGTCTCCACTCCTTTGTTGCCCCGAGGCCTCTGGACCCCTAAATCCGGCCCTGAGTCTGGGTGTCATGTGTGTTCGTGAATTTCATGTTTGTAAGCTGCCACAGAGATACAGGTTATACCTAGTGCAGAAGCTAGGTTCTAAAAAAAAGACCTCCGCGGTCGATAATTAGATGATGATGATGAATCCCCAACGATCACTTAAGTTGGTGAGTTGCATAGCATTATACTTCCTGAACCGAACAGAAAATATTGTAATGTTTAATTGTCATAATCATGAGTATTCTTATCTTCCACTATTACTTCTTTTCTAATTCAAGATTTTATTTTCATTTACAATATTGGTTAGCATATTGGATAACATTAATTTAAACACCCGACTAAACTGTCAGATCACGGTCGGGTTATGTGGGATCACAGTCGAGATATATGATAAAGATGTTTGAGTAAAAATTCCAAGGCATCCCTTACATCCTCCGGAACCCTGAGAGTCCCTAGTAGCCCTTACCACCGAAATGACAATTAACATACTGTATCACGCTTGCAAACAAAATGTTATCAACTTATCCTTTTCTGGCAAACAAAGAAATAAGGTAATCATTCCGAGTCTGTGTTCCATTAAGCGACTCGTACGAAAATCTCAGGATTAAAAGGGTGTACAAGCTATATGTATCAAACTTATAACTGTCACAAATATATAGGCGTCGAAATATGTTGGCACATATTACAAAGTTCAGGGGTCAAATCTACGCATAATGTTTTGTTAATATAGCAAGGTTATATCTTATCAATTATATTTTTTCGGTTCCTGTCTGGGCCAACGGTCAGGTCAAAAACTAAGAGATCAGGGTCAAGATACGAAACATAAGGGACTACCGTTTTGGCATGATTTTACAAATAAAAACAGAAGTACCTAACCGGGTCAGGAAAGATTGACGATACTATTACTTATGCTTTACGAAAATATCAAATGTAAAATGTATTGTAATTAGATAGATAATTGCATAGATGGTAATGAGCATACTGCGCCACGCTGGCCAGACGTGTTGTAACTAACTGGAGGAAGCCCGACTCGACAGTGGGTCATCTAAGGGCTGTGTAATAGTAGTAATAAACTTGAGTTTCTTCACTTATGGATATTCTAAATACATATCTACTTGGAAAGAAATAACTACAGAGTTAGAGAGCGGCATCCGTATCCGTAATAATTTGTTACACGAAACTTCGAAAATGTTCAAAGAAAATCAAGTAATATAAAAATTAACATTGATAAAATACCTAAAACTAACTACCGCTGATTTGACTCCATAACAAAAACAAACGAGTAAGATGGTACTCGCGTCCATTATTTTAATTATCAGCAATCAATATTTGACATAGAGCTGTCGTAATTTTTACGTTACACTAATTATGCTCATGAATCTCTTTCCTTATGTACTTATTTGTCAGAGTTCCGAATATACTGTACTACAATTAACATAAGTTTCTACACACTGTTTCTGCGTAGCTTAGCCATACACCTAAAGAACTTGCAACATAAACAAATAAAAATATACTTTATGGCTCATAAAATATAACACGCTACTCACTCCTCTTGGAAGTGCCGAATCCATCTTCGTGGCCGTTGCACGTTCGGTCTTCATCGTACTCGTAAACTTTGAAACTATCGAAGGAATACAGTTTGCCGGCTTTACTTGATCTTCTACAGAAACTTATTACTCCCTATTCAACTTCGACAATCAAGTCCAAGAAAGTGCGAACCAGTCTTTCCACTTATCACTGTCCAAAAGTACACACAGCTCCCGCAACAGAGGGATTTAGTTTCACAAGTGTCACTATACCCCGATAATATCAAACAGAAGTTTCGTCACGTCCTCGCCTCACAGCACTGGATGTTTACAATAACTCGCTCAACTTCAGGAGTCGGTTACGCACATTGTATTGTCCAAACGGAACAATGGTTGTTTGAATATTTTGTGCGTTCGAAATTTACGAAGAGAAGTTGCGAGTCGAGAGTTCGGTTGGAGAGCTCAGTTGAGGCGGGAGCGCTCGTGAGGGCGACCGCGTGTCGTCTGGCTGGGCTGCAGTGGCCCAGCCCGCCGCGCCGGCGCCCGGAACTGTGTCAGCAGACGCGGCGCCCAGACCACCCCGGCCTTTCATACACCTCTCTCTATGTTTGACGCGTCAATACGTTCGTTACCGTATGCACGACGCGCCACACTATTCATTAGACTAATTAACGGAAAATTATATCAGGTTAATTTTCGACCCAATCGCGCTTTTTGATTGGTAAAATTTCTGAATTTGAGAACTACTCAAAGGCTCCACAGGAAAACAGGGCCCCAAATATGCTATTTTCTAATAAAGTAATTGCTCAAGTACAATTGCTAGCCATAACCTGCTCTATTCAAAAGTTATTGGTGCTGGTGTCAGCGTGTGGCACAAGTCCTGAACTAATACTATACTACTTAGTTTAGGTACCAAAAGTGTGGCGTGGTTCTGCACCAGATCCCACAATGCCGCAACAGGACGCGAGTAGGTAGCACTCCGGGGATGTTTAGGGGGAGAGTCCCACACGCCCCCCCCCCTCGGCCATCCCCGTGGCCGACGGGGATAGTCCATAAAGGATTTTACCCGGGCGAACAAAAAAAAAAAATAGGTACCATAAGTGTCAAAATCGACAATCAAAAGCAAGGTGATTGTATATTGCGACTGCACCTATTGAATTAACAGGTTTGGACCCTGTTGAGTGTCGATAGATTCTCAACTTTAATGAACTGGCTAGCTAGCATGACTTGCCATGACTTTTTTGATACAGACACTTAAACGATACCCAACACATGTTTAAAGAAAACATGATAAGTTCTCACTGCCTTAGAAAAATAGTCCGTAAATGATAAAAAAAACCATTTACTAAGAACCCAAGTGCACTACTACTACTACTCAGCCCATAAATGACCCATTGCTGAGTCGGGCCCCCTCCCATCATAGGGAGAGTAATTAGCCTACTGTACCACGCTGACCAGACGTATTGCCACAGGGTTTCGGATCAAGCTTTCCTTCTCTTGGGGCTAGATTTTCGGCCTTGTCATTTCCTATTGTCAGCTTTTACGAAACCCTCAGGTTGGAATGGGGTGGTGACATAATGTATTCTACATCCGTCAGCCCGCGGATACCCAAATGCGAA
Organism: Clostera curtula; assembly: GCA_905475355.2. Classification (NCBI taxonomy): domain Eukaryota; kingdom Metazoa; phylum Arthropoda; class Insecta; order Lepidoptera; family Notodontidae; genus Clostera; species Clostera curtula. Next base: position 14,330,519 of record FR997805.1, on the reverse strand, counting down.
ATAAGTATCAGATTAGATGACAACGAAGATTTTACTCTTTACTATAAATGAGTAGGTACTCTCTCTCCATAATTACGAGGGTGAATCAAAAAATTCTTGGAATCAATATTAAAAAATGCAAAGATTTAAATAATAATATTTTATTTTTCTACATAATCTCCCTCCAATGCAATGCATTTAGAATAACGCGTTTCTAACTTCCTTATTCCTTGTGAAAAAAAATTATTTTCTTGACTCTCGAAAAAGTCCTTTACGGCAGCTATAACCGCGTCATTATCGTGAAATTTTGTTCCACGAATTTCCTCTTTTAATTTTGGAAATAAGTGAAAATCACTTGGGGCTAAGTCCGGAGAATATGGTGGGTGGTCAAGGAGATTGAAGCCAGCACAGCGGATTGCGTTGAGCGCAACTTCCGATCGATGGGCAGGAGCGTTATCTTGAAGGAACAACACGCCCAACGACAGTTTTCCACGACGTTTTTCTTTAATCGCTTCACGCACTTTCGGGATTAAATTTGCATAATAGGGTCCAGTTATCGTCTGGCCTTTTGGCATGTAATCAATAAAAAGGATTCCTTCACTATCCCAGAACACAGAGGCCATAACTTTGCCAGCGGAAGGAGCAACTCGAAATTTCTTAATGGATGGAGAGGATGGTCGTTTCCAAGACATGCTTTGTCTTTTAGTTTCAGGATCAAAATAGTGGACCTACGTTTCATCCATGGTGACAAGACGACGGCAAAAATTATCCGAATCACGCTGGAACATTTCGAGATTACGCTTGGAAATTTCCAAACGTCGCTTTTTGTTTTCGTCGGTTAACATTCGTGGCACCCATCTTGCAGACACTTTTTTGAACACCAGTGAATCAATTAAAATGGATTGAACGCTACCAAAAGATATCTTTAGGATCTCAGCTATATGTTTTATAGTCATTCTTCTGTCTTCCAAAACCAGATTCTCAACCTTTTTGACATTTTCTTCTGTAACGGAGGTTGAAGGCCGCCCAGAACGCGGGTCATCTTTACAGCTTGATCTACCTCTTTTAAATTCAGCCACCCAGTACGCAACCGTAGAATAGGGTACAGCATCAACCCCAAATGTCTGCTGAATGTCCAAAAAAATTTCCTTCGTAGACATTTTTTTCAAACTGAGATATTTTATCACCGCACGTAACTAACTTTTATCCATAATTTTGACTTTTTAGCAACTCGTTGCACAAAAAAAATTATTACATGCGAACGAACTGACAAAAACAAGTGACAGTCTGCATAAATATAGTGTGATAGACACTCTTTAATTTGAATATCGAACTTGATCCAAAAAGGTTTCATATATATGCACTTCTAAGAACTTTTTGATTCACCCTGGTATGTACGATGCCAAACTGCACGTTGCAATAAAGACGTCAGCCATCACGAGTTGCTTTACATCAAGTGAGTCAAAAACATCGTATTATCGGTTAGTAAACAAGTAAACGTACAGTCACGTGAAAACGTACAATGAGAATCGATTTTTAATCCAAACGGAACAGATTATCGTGTCGAATGATCACCTGACAGCGAGTAAATAGGCCCCAATCATTTAACGACTGCGTCCATTCTACGCAGCCTTTGTCCAGCTCGGTGTCATCGCGAATTGTCGCTCGTAAATCCAACATCCAGTTTAAAACTTAACGTAAGTTACTTCGGAGAATAATCCATTAATGGTCACTGAAATAAATACTCTTCAATTTCCAAACGAAATTAACAGAAATGGATAATGAGAACATAATATAATCTTCAGTTATCCATTGCTGAGTTGGGCCTCCTCGTGCCTGTTGCCTCTTACAACACCCTCAGGTTAAAATAGGTTGGTGATATTATGTATGATAAATCTGTCACCACACCACTCCTCAATAAGTAGTCATATTAAGTCAGTGGATAAGTTTGCAAAGAGTACATCACAACCATAGGTTACTGACAACCCACCAGGGTTAGTTCCACACCCTGGAATACTAATAACCCATGATAGAGAAACTAAAAACTCCGTTTCTCATTGCTTTTTGCATAAGGATTACGAGGGGCATAATTTTAAGAAGAATACAGAATTAACTGCGTCGGCGACTAGATCATATAATCGTAAGTGTTTATAATGACAAAATAATAGACTGCACATTCATTTTCAGTCAGAATATCACTAAATCGACCAAGAGGTGAACGCCAACAGTCTGTTATCGTCACATAGATCGACCTATGACATTTGGGAGCGGGCATTACAGGCCACCAACCTGGGAAATGTTATTTAGAACTGGGACAAACGCATTGGTTGCCATAATTGATTACAGATTCGACTTATTGTTAGAAATGATATAAAAAATTCATCTATTTAATACGTGATTCAAAAACTCTTTTTAAGAAAATTGGGCGAACGGAGTAGATTAAAATTTCCACACTCACAGTTTATGACAGTTTATAAAGAAGAAGTGCAGGCTGCTTATTTTTTATTATGCTTAAAAATATTAAATCAATAAAAAAACATTACACACACACACACACACACACACACACACTGCTGTGCATTTGACACAATAAGTGCTTAAATACTCTCTTGTTAGTAGAGACCATCTCTATCTCTCTTTCGTTTATTATCGAAGTCTGTGGTCAAATTGGGAATAGACCTGTATTTATAGAACCATTAGGGCCCCCGCGCATTTAGGCGGCCAGGCCGCGCGGCCGGCGTCGGCAGCCTAGCCGCGTAATGCGCGGAGACCCTTAAAAACAGTAAATCATCAAAATATGTTAACAATCACTAACGAATATAACAGAAAAAAAACGAAAACAATGAATGGATCAATTTCATCAAACTACCACTTAGAGTGGTGAAATGGACTCCAAATTCATGGAGGGAAATTAGCCTCTGTTGAACGGCTAGGTTTCTGGATATAGCTTTCCTTAGTCGCCTCTATTACGGCAGCCTCAGGGTCGAATGGGTGGGTGAAATAATGTATTGTAAAACCTTCACCACACGGAAAGATTGTCAATAATATATTTTCCGGGTTGAATTAAAGTTACGTTAATACATAGTATATTTGTGATACTCATTTCATATATGTTTACGAATTATACATATGAAACGTTTACTACTACGAAGAGGCAAATACAAGAACGTAGAGCATTCTAAGATTTGAAAAATAAGAAGCGAGAAACACACATACAGTGCCTATTTATGATAGAACATGATTCAAAAGTGAAACGCATTGCAGCAAGTTTAGCTTTGTGCAGTTCAGTCACAGTTTCGTCATCACGTCTTGTTAGACTTGCCGTGAATGTCACATCTTTTGAAACACTTTTAGTAATGCGTCATCTTAGTGCTTGGTCCTACTACTAGTTACAAGGTAGACTGGTGGATTAAATCGGTTTTGGTTGACATAAAAACAGTCTATCGTAAGTGTACATTATTAAATATGAGTCTGCAAACCGCTACTTCATCCTAGCTTAAAAATTCAAATATTACTTATCATGTTTATGGGCTAAGTAAGGTAATTAAAATGTTTACATCAAAATTAGTATTTAAAAAACGTAATTATGAGCTTTTTTATTTTGATAATTCTCATGGAGCCGTGCGCTTGGATATCCCGGTTATGTTATTTGGGACTCCCTGGCGCGGAAAGATGGTAATCCGTCCCGACCTAATCACTAAAATCAACGGCCATGGGTTAAGTTACCGAGTGAGACAACATGCACCGCGACCCTAATGGGTTTTGGCCCACGTAAACTCCTCTCTCCTGCAAACCCCATTGCGAAGCACTCTGTCAGGCGCCGGATGTGATGGCACCCGATCGAACACAGCGATTCGCTGCAGCTAGCGACAGCAGCCTAGACCTGTATGCCTAGTCGCCCTTCCAGTCCCGCTGTGGGTAGAGGATCTCTCTCCATCGATTTTGTCGTCCGCCCGGACAACCTCATCACCGACCACCACAGCAAGGTAGCACGGTGGACGGGAAGAGTAAATAGGAACATTGATTTATTAGTATCGTTTATATTAGGTACAGTCAAGTTAGGGAACTTGGAATACTATGCTTAAATTTTTACACATTTATAACTAAAAATGTATTGGTAAACTATCTTATTATCCACACTCTTTTCTTCTTGACCACAGCAAATCTAAAATGCGACTAACTTTGTAAGCTTAAAAGACGGCTGGCAATTGTATGACGTATATGATGATTACTGTAGTTGGTTGATACATTTCTCGAAGTGGTTATTTCATTACAAGAAGTTCAGATTCAACTTACCTAGGTTACTTTATTTAGCTTAAATTTAATTGCCAATCTTTTGTTGTGCCTCAGTATTAGTCGGTCTTGGATGCATACCGCTGTTGGTAAAGCGGTTGCCACTGGCTTTGATGCCGGGTGCTCGTCTCGATTACAGGGGTAGGACAAATGTTCTTTTAAACGACATATTTTTTTACAGTCAATGAGTCAATGATAATTTTGAAGACCGTCCCTTTACTGGGTCAGGCCTCCTCCGAATTCATTCCTCGTAATATATTAAGCTATAACTTTGTTTTGACCATGTTCACAAGGTATTTTTTTAAATACCCGTTTATAGCTGTTCTCCGTCACTAACAGATACGGTACTAAACTGTTGAAGCACGATATAAAGAAAATACAGACCGATGTATTGGAAATAGACACGCAAAACGCGAACCTAACATCGTCAACCTTGACCTGGTTCACCGTCAAATGTCTAAGTCAGCGGTTTTAAAACTGAGATGTGCAGCAATTTTCCGAGATCTTGAAACGAATGTGCCGCAATCACATTAAACAACGTTTTTTACTAAATCTACGTTTCCGTGTTACTTTAAATTATGTTTCCTTTTTCAGAAAGGTTACAAGTGTACAATACAGAAAAGGGCGTCATAAAAATGGCTACCAAAACATTTCAGCAAATTTTATAGACACTTGAATGCGCCGACTAAATGAGTACCCAGGTTCGCTATCATTGCCATGTTTATTTCATGTACGAAACATCAGCAATAATAAATATATTATTATATTATGAAAATCATACTAAATATGTCTGCAAGTAGCATTAGGTACTAAAACTACGACTCTGCTGGAGTTTTCATAATAATTAAAAATGCACAGAACAACTTGAGCAGTATTACAGACTGCCGTAGGTTTAATGGCAGTCGTATTTAATGAGCAGAATTTTAAACATCTGTCCTGTAGTTTTAAAATTATGCCAAACTACATTTTTCATGAAATATTTTAGTAAGTACTTTTTTGTGCTGAGGAACTTTCGTAACTATTTTCATAAGAAACATATTATAGACAGTATAACCCTCAGATAGACATACAAAATAGCCGGCTATTAAAGCCACCCTAAAACCAATATTATCACAACATACCAAGCGAAAAAGAACGCATTAAGATTCATATGATGATTATGATGTAATGGCAGGATATCATATCTATCCCCATGCCATATTATACTGCCAATGCAAGACAATCGAGAATTCTACCAAACTCATAGTTTCGTGGAGTAATTATTTAAAAATATTTAAATGACCAATAATGTTGAGAATCATTGTATTATTACCCCCTACCTTTGCTAATCAGTTGACAAAGACGCGATTGTTGCGTCTTTAATGTACTGCTATTAAAGTTAAGTAGGACCAATCCTCATTTACTAAAAGTCCATCTTCTAAAATAATGGATTTATTATAAAATAGTTACTTCACACTGATTTTTTACTATAGTTTTTTTTTCAGATATGTGTCTGTGATAAACACATGCAAATACTACTACTACTCAGTCCAAATATGACCCACTGTAGAGTGGGGCCTCCTCCAGTCACACGGAGGGTAATTAGCCTGTGCCACGCTGGCCAGACGGGTTGGCATAGGGTTTTGTATCAAGTTTTCCTTCTCTTGCAGATAGGTTATCAGGCTTGTCATTTCCTTTTGTCAGCTCTTACGACACCCTGAGGATAGAATGGGGAGGCCACACAATGTGTTCCTAATCCTAATGGATTAGGAACACATTGTGTGGCCTCCCCAGTGAATCCCACATGGAACAAGTGTGCATAGTTGTATCAAATACTACTATGCAAGCCAATATCTAGAGACAGTATTGTTGGATTGCACACCCTGTTAATTGGAGAAGGCAGACAGACTATCTAACTTGTAAAGATTTTGTTTAATTTTACCATTTTAATAGACAAAGCTAACAGATATCCTTGGTACTTATTGACCACAACAGCAACCATACCACCTAATCCAAAGGAGTTACCAGTACTTATCGATAGTCCACTCATAATACAAAAAAAAATTCTCTATGTGCTCTCAAGCACAAGGTGAACACTGAAAAATTAAAATATGTCATACACAAAGTGAAAATTTACCTAAACATCATATATGTGCATAAGTGACTACATTAAATGAATATAAAGTAATTCTAATACTAATCTCAAACTAAAAGGTTTTAGCACCTTCACTCAAGCTTTAAAGTGTGCATTAGACTCAATATCATCATATTAACAGAAATCAACTCACATGACAAGATGCTAAGTAATTATTTGTTCAAATGTTTGCTTAAAAACTTTAACGTTATTACTGGGTAAAAGGCAATTTTAAAAATTATCATATTCTCAATGTACACGAGTGCCAACTCCTTTGGCTAGCAAGGCACAATAGGCCAACCCCCGTACTACTGGTAGAGGCTACATTCATCAATGGGTTACTGCTTTAAATGTGTTGCGTGATATACAGTAAGGGTATAAAAATCATTATTATATTAAGTGCATAAGACATGGTCTGCAATATTGTGATAGTCAAATTAAATGTATATTTAGACTGAGGTTGATTGACAGTTACTATTGATATACATAAGCTTTAAAAAATATATATTGAAAAAATCACTGATAAAACCATAAACAGTTTAAATATGCCTAAATGTAACTTTAATCAACTTCTACCTACTATGATACAATTAAGTATGGGGCGCAAATAAACATTATTTTAATTATTATTTATACCTACTTATTTATATTGTAATGTGGCTCATATTACAGTTTATTTACAGTAGGAGATTACCTTCTCATTGCGACCCAAATGAGCAACATGTGTATCGAACATCGCGTGCACTAGCGTTTTGAAAGTCTAGTAACTGAAGACAAGTAATATGTAAATAGCAAAAGTTTTTGTAAGAAAATAACAGGCATTTGGTAAATATTATCTATTATGTACAAAAACCAGTGTCTTATTTTAATTGCAACAATAGTACCTTGTATGGGTACTGTAAACAGGTTTAAGTTGTTCCGAAATAAAAATGTTGAACGTAATGAACTTGGAAAGTTAGTGCATACTCGGAAACTTTATCAATAGGAAACCTGAGGCCGAAAACTAATAAAAAGCATTAATCAACTATTAAGCATCCCAGACAGACGGTTGATGTTCAATAATATGTGTTATTAGGTTCAAAATAAATTACAAAAACAGATACATAACCGTCTATGTCAACTAAACTTACCGTCTTTGACATTCTTCGAAGATTGGGAAGATGACACTCCGGGAATTGTTTTATCAGTAGCACAATACATTGTAAAAGTAACCACAGGATTGCTTTAATTAGTCACTCTCACCTATCGAAACTGTACATGTTAATAACAATACGTTTTGATAACACAATACTTTCGCGAAACGCGGCGGCCATTCCACATTCCGGTAGTAAATATTCGCGCCATAGACAATACAATTTCACAGATAGCAAATGTATAGTGAAAGTTCCTTTCACAAAGCTGTACCCACACCTCAGACTGAATTTCGTCAATAGTACTTTTTATGTCAAAGTCATGGATTATACGTCCATGGTCAAAGTCAAATCATTTATTTTGCAAGACGCGATGGAATGTTACAAATTGTCAACATAATAATAAATGTATACAATGCAAAGTAATATATTTTAGTTTACCACCAGTTCGGAACGCGACCAGTGCTGAGAAAAACTGGCAAGAAACTCAGAGGGCTTGTCATTTCTTTTTATTACTTTGCGCTCATATATAATAATGTAATATACATTTATTTACCCAATAAATTCCAAATAACAAACTGTTCCTTTGGATCTGGAAGGTGTCAACTGAAACGTGAATATTAGTACAATATAAACTAATACAACTACAACAACTAATACAAAATAAACTTTAATAAAATAAAACTTCCTTGGTCTAGTGAGTCGGCCAACCCCAAACAGCAGCACCTGTTCACCAGTATAACGCCTGTGACAGCCATCGGTGTCCTCAACCATATTAAAGGGAAGTGACCGACCCGTCACACGTCACTACCGCTGCTCAGAGTATTTTAGTAAGCATGACAACTCACGAACCAGTTTATATATGTTTTGATAAAATTGATGATTCGTTACCTAAATAATCCATAATCGTTATAACGCAAATTGTCATACTCATACCGATTAAAGCTTTAAGCAAAGACTAAGCACTGCTTAGTATAATAAGTAGAAATAACAACTGCGCAGTGAGGGACCGCGGTAGACTTATCTCGCTACCCACCCATATAAATACTGCCGTGAACATTAAGGGTGTCTGGCAAGGGGTTTTCACGATGTAAAGTGTCTGACAATAAATAACATGATTTTTTATCTATACTAATCTATACTATCTATACTATCTATACTATCTATACTATACTATATACTATCTACACTAATATATAAAGCTGCAGAGTTTGTTTGTTTGTTTGTTTGTTTGTTTGAACGCGCTAATCTCAGGAACTACTAGTCCGATTTCAAAAATTCTTTCAGTGTTAGATAGTCCATTTATCGAGGAAGGTTATAGGATATTTTATTTTCAAAGGAATTAGGGATCCTTATGAAAATTGCGATTTTATAACCCAAGGTGTAAAATCGAAAACCTGCGTGCGTGCGCTGCAAAAACTATTGACAATAGAACAAAATGAAGTACTACGAGTTTGTAGGTCTTATTAAAATCTACAAAAAAGTCCGCAAGAGCACATATCTAACTATCATAGTTTAGTCACAATAACCACTTTTATATTCATAAAAAAAATGCATAGAGATAAGCACGGGTTCGAAGTCCACGCGAGCGAAGCCGCGCCCAAAAGCTAGTAATAATCTAAAGGTAATACCAAAAAATTGCACTTTATTATTTGATGTACCTGCCAAAGCCACTGTAACCCAAACTTCATAAATAGTCCATCGTTCTTACCTGTGTTGGGAGCATGCGCTGACAAACTTTCAGCTTTTATAAAATACCATAAGTCTGGGGTTCACGGGCTCTTAGTCTAATTGTAATTTTAGTTCACCTCAAAGTCAGGCCCCAGACGCATTTGACATTTTAGTAATATTAAAAAGTTAATCATTCTTTCCTGCTTTTATTCATTAGAGGGTCTACTTCTTCTTCAGGATCTGCCATGCCAATGTCACGTCGTACAGATATATTGGCTCCGAATATGATTTTGTCCCATTCGGTGTTGAGCCCTTGGTCCGTGGGGTCCTAGCGCTATAAATTATATCGCTAGCTTAAAAAGGATTATGGCCTATCATCCTTTTTAAGGAAATAGCATAAAGGGTAGTCGACATCACAGGAGACCGCTGGCAGCTACCTCGGACAAAGAATCGGTCTAGCTATCCAAAGGGGGAACGCTGCCACTAAAGGGACTCCTTTTAATAATATATTTTAGTTATTAGAAATAATCTAGATTATTTATTGACATTTAATATTACAATCGATATTCAGTATTAGTAAATGATATTAACGCAGGGGATCTCTGCGTTTGTTGAGCGTATATGCCAAATGTGATATGTCATTTTTTCTGTCAGCACTTCGTCTTAGTCGTCCGTCAGTCGGTCACTCAGTCCATTTATTTAGTTATTACGTCTTTGTACGCCTCGGTTGGTTATCTGTTTCTGTGATGCTGTTGCCGATTTTGAATAGGAATATTCAATAACTTTTATAAATTCAGAGTTAATTGATAATTATTTCAAGCTATTGTTTATAAAAATGATGCAACATCAATACTGGGTAACTAAAAAGACTGTGTTGAAAAAACTTGGAACCAAAGAAGACGAGTGTATTGTGGCTTCCGATGCAGAGCTCGATGCGAAATTGGAATTGTTTCGATCAATATCAGACAGCTGCTTGCAATTACAACGAGTGCTAGACCAATACCAGGAACGTCTTTGTATTTTAGCGCAGGAAGAAAATGCTCTTGGGAAATTTTTGCGTGATGCTGGAAAAGGTTCGGACGCGTCGGGAAAACACATGGTATCGACTGGCAAGGCTATATCTTACTCGGGACAGCAACGGTTATCAATAAGAGGCCCTTTATTGAGGCTTTATCATGAAGTGGAAACATTTAGAGGCCGCGCTGTGAGCGATATGCGCGCAACAGTGACAGCAATGGAGAAATCGCGGATCGAATACCGTGCAGCGTTAAGCTGGATGAAATCAACGAGTGCTCAACTAGATCCCGATACTGGACGCGGCCTCGACAACTTTCGCAAAGCTCAGCGACAAGTTCGCCAAAGCAAAAAAGTCTTTGATAAATTGACTCTTGATGTATTGCAAAAGGTATGAATCATTATACATTATTAATTGATATAATGCTATGTTAGATTTAAGTAATTAATTAATAAAAAAATAAATTTAAGTTACATTACTTCAATCTTTAAATTATAACAATGAAAAATAAGTATAAATATTCTTATTATTCACTCTTTCTATAAAATTTGATTAAACTATTCTTTGATATTATAAAAATGATATTATCCATTTATAATATATTTTTTTCTTTTATCGTAATATTCATACAAAATCCATTATCAACCAGATTAATAATTTTATTACAAACTATATTGATGTACATTAACAGATTTGTAGATATTGAAAAATGTTGTGGTTCCTTTGACATTTGACCACTGGTCAAATGTCACAAACTGAATAAATTCCACTAAATAAATAATAGTCATTAATTTGCAGCAGTAAAATTTTGAATTTTGCCACAAGTCTGAATTTATTAACTATAATTCAAATTTAGAAATTTAGCTGTTTAATTTTTAAATTTAGACGAAAAAGTATGACTCCTTTGTGTATAATTATTATATCTCTGGCAGAATGTACAGTCCTCAGAATGTGCAGAGAAAATAAACTAAATTTAAGTACCAATATGTTTTCAGATTGATTTATTAGCTGCAGCTCGTTGCAATATGTTTTCTCATGTGCTGTCCAACTATCAGAGTGCATTCCTGACTTTTGCTACAAAAGTATCCCAAACACTAGTTGCTACTGCAGACACAATGGATGCTACACCACAATATGAGTTCTGTGTACTAAAGGAGTTGTCACAAAGCTTGAGTGATGCAATAGAGTCCAAAGATGAGGTAGTACCCCAAGATAAAGATCAGATGTTATTCTTTCAGGTTTGTTATACTCAAAAGGTTTTAGATTCTTTGTTATTTTTTTTTCTTTATTCTCGCCTTGCTCTTCTATGTTTTAAAACTGCCATTTTTTGATCAACCATGTCTAAGAACCACTGCTAGAAAACCTGCTCCTCCTTCTCACAAACAGAATCAGACATGTAAAATTTTATTAATCACATTACTTGAGGTTTAAAAATAGTACTTAGTACATATTTTGACATTGCCTTTAGAAAATGGGCCAGTAATACAATTCATTGTTACAATTTAGGGTTTTAAAAGAAAAGAGGTATTTTTAATGTAATATAATGTTTCTAATATGTTGTTTCTAGGATGAGTATAAAGATGTCAAACCAGAAACAGATAACAAAACAGCTAAGAATGACCAATCTAATGATACGAAGCAGCAATCTAAAGATACTAAGGTAGATTGCTCAACAAATTCTGGTAACCTGATAGATACCAGTTGTCTGGAACCAGATACAGGCACTGAGAATACAGGTGTATTCTCTGATTTGGCAGGGCTGAGTCTTGATTGTGGAATTGGACTTGGAAACTTTGAAACATTCATGCCTTCACAGCTGTTGCAGGTGAGAGAGATACTTTGGAATATTCTGCAGATCCTCATGAACTGAACATCATCATCATCATCATCATTTCAGCCAAAAGACGTCCACTGCTGGACATAGGCCTCCCCCAAGGATTTCCACAAAGGCCGGTCCTGGGCCGCCCGCATCCACTGCTTTCCGGCGATCTTAACCAGGTCGTCGGTCCACCGTGTGGGAGGCCTACCAGCACTGCGCCTTCCGGAACGCGGTCGCCACTCGAGGACTTTTCTGCCCCATCGGACGTCGGTCCTGCGAGCTATGTGCCCTGCCCACTGCCACTTAAGTTTGACAATCCGGTGGGCTATGTCGGTGACCCTGGTTTTTCTGCGTATCTCCTCATTTCTGATTCGATCTCGCAGGGAAACTCCGAGCATAGCCCTCTCCATTGCCCTTTGGGTGACTTTGAGCCTTCTGATGGAGCCCATAGTGAGCGACCACGTCTCAGTTCCATATGTCATCACTGGCAACACACATTGGTTGAAGACTTTTGTCTTCAGACACTGCGGTATTGTGGACGAGAAGATCTTTCGCAGCTTCCCGAACGCTGCCCAGCCGAGTTGGATCCGACGATTGACCTCTTTCTCGAAGTTGGACTTACCTAACTGGACAGTGTGTCCCAGGTAAATGTAATGGTCAACAACTTCGAGGGTAGAACCTCCGATGTTAACAGGAGTGGCTTGAACATGGATATTAGACATGATCTTCGTCTTCTCCATGTTCATCTTAAGGCCGACTCGTTCGGAGGCTCCACAGAGGCCATCGAGCATCGTAGTGAGGCCCTCCATGGTCTCAGCCATTACGACTATGTCGTCAGCGAATCGAAGGTGAGTGATGTACTCGCCGTTCACATTAATGCCCAGCCCTTTCCAGTCCAGAACCTTGAAAACATCTTCCAGTGCAGCGGAGAACAGTTTCGGAGAGATAACGTCTCCCTGTCTAACACCTCGCTGCAACTGGATCGATTTCGAGGTCTGGTCCTGGAGTCGGACTGACATGGTGGCGTTTTCATACAAGCACTTCAACACTTCGATATACCGATAGTCGACTTGGCACCTCTGGAGAGCCTGCAATACTGCCCACGTCTCGATCGAATCGAAGGCTTTCTCGTAGTCCACGAACGCCAGACAAAGGGGCAGGTTATACTCCTCGGTCTTCTGTATAACCTGCCGTAGCGTTAAAATATGGTCTAAGGTACTGAAGCCTTTTCGGAAACCGGCTTGTTCGGGAGGCTGGGAATCGTCAAGCCTGCACGCGAGTCGATTTGTGATGACCCTCGAGAACAACTTGTAGACATGGCTCAGAAGTGAGATGGGTCTGTAGTTCTTCAATAAGGTGTTATCTCCCTTCTTGAAGAACAGCACCACCACACTTCTGTTCCATGCCTTTGGCGTTCGTCCTTCGAGTATGACGGAATTGAATAACTTCTGAAGGGCCCTAAGGATCGGTTCTCCACCCGCCTTCAGAAGTTCTGCGGTAATTCCGTCATCACCCGCCGCCTTGTTGTTTTTAAGTTGCTCGAGAGCCATCCCGATCTCACACAGGCTGACGTCCGGGAGGTCTTCTGTGTAGTGCCGGGTTAATCTAGCTCGTGGGTCGTCTGCTAGATTTATGACGGGTTCCTGTGTAGACGTGTACAGTTGTCCATAGAAACTCTCGACCTCACTCAAAATCTCGGACTTCGACGTGACGATCCTGCCGTCATCAGTCTTCAGCCTGACGAGCTGGCTTTGCCCAATAGACAGATCCCTGGCAAAAACCTTGGAGCCCCTGTTGCGTTCAATAGCCTCTTCAACACGATTCGTGTTGAATCGGCGTATATCACGCTTCAGGGACTTTGATATCTGTCTATTGAGCATCCGAAGCTGCGTCGCATCATCTGTAGACTGCAGAACCATTTTCCGTCGCTCGTCCATGAGATTTAGGGTGAGGTCCGAGAGCTTTTTGGCCGTTTTCAGGCGTTGGGTCTCACAGAACTTCGACCCAACTTTGCGGACAGTCTCCACGAACCCGTCATTATAATCGTCCACGTCAACGCCTAGGCTTATAAAGCGGTTTTGCAGTTCGAGCTGAAAGCTCTCCGGGTTTTGAATTTGAACTGGCACGGGACGCAGCGTAGACCTCACCAGGCGCGACCTTTCAAGCTTAACGTCGATATTCAATGTGCCTCGTACTAAGCGGTGATCGCTTCCGGTTTTGACCATATTGATCACGGAGACATCATTGAATGTGTGCTTTTCCGTCGACATGATGAAGTCTATCTCGTTTTTTGTGGTGCCATCCGGACTCAACCAGGTCCATTTCCTCTGTTCTGGTTTTTTGTAAAAGGAATTCATCATATAGAGTCCCTCCTTCTCCAGGAAACCAGCCAAAGTCTGGCCCCGTTGGTTCCGGTGTCCAAATCCAAATTGCCCCACTTGCAGCTCATCTCCACTCCGCTTGCCCAGTTTCGCGTTAAAATCCCCCATAACAACGGTGTAGTGCGTTCTAGACCGAGGAAATGTCCTCATACATTGTCTCCACCGCTTCGTCGGGGTGTGCCGAGGTCGGTGCGTATACCTGTATGACCTTCAGCGAATAACGCTTGGTTATTCTGAGTATAAGGTACGCCACCCTGGTCGACACACTCTCGATTTTAACAACGTTGTTCACAAGGGACTTGTGGACGATAAACCCAACACCACCTTGGGACTGTTGGTCGCCCTCCCGGAAGTAGAGCAAATTGCCGGATTTGAGGGTTATCGTGTCCTCTCCCTCTCTTCGGACTTCAGACAACCTCACTATATCCCATCGCAACTTGCTCAACTCTTCCTCGAGTTCTACGATCTTCTCGTCAGTCCGCAGTGTCCGTGTGTTATATGTTGCCAGGTGCAGCCGTCGTTTTTTGTGGTAGCCGGATCTCTGCCGGAGATTGTTCGCACCCCCTGCCCCACCGTTACCTTGGCTGCTACCGTGGCCGAAGGAATAGTGGGGCTGCCGGGGACTGGGGGCCGTTTTCCTAGTTGTATCCATTCATTCATGGGGGGGTTTGCCATAATCGCCACGCTTGGCAGGCGGGTTGGCGATCGCAGTGATGGATGGTGTGTTTTTAACAGAGCGTCGCTGCTGCCCAACGTCTGTTGTCCCTTAGTCGCCTTCTACGACACCCACGGGAAGATATGGGGTGGTAGTATTCTTACTCCGCTACCACACGGAAAATGAAACATAATAGATTATTTTTAATTTTACAATTATGACTTTTTGTCAATGGATACTTTTTTAAAACTACTACCTGGTCGAAAACAGGCACACTCTGTGTTCTTGTTTTTTTATATTAAATAATAAATATATATCCTTGGACATTTCACACAACGCCATCTCGTCCTAAGTTAAGCAACTTAATGCTTGTGTTATGGTAACGAGATGGATGATAACCTACTTAGATACATTTTTTTTTTGTAAATACATACTTATAATAGATAGAAATGACACCCAGACTCCGAGCCAGTGCCTCTGGTTTAGACAATATTAAAATATGTTCTTTGGTTCTGAAACACACACCAGGTACATAAGCTCAGGGCTTCCCTTTTGGCTAAGGGTCAGCGCCAACCAATGGAGTGGTGGCAAAGAGACTAAATTGTCTGCCTATCTAGCATCATATTATGTGACATGTTTAATGGGTTTGCAGATTTTTGTTAGACAAAATTATAATAGCTTTAAAAAAAATTGTGACGTCTCATCCTCCAATATCCAAACCAGAAATAGGCGTAAGCTAGTTACACCATTCCACCGGATACAAAAGGCACATGGTTCTTTTGTAGGCCTCGGAATTCGCCTGTTCAACAAATTACCGGAAACTGTTTTGGATTGGTCGTTCGAGAAATTTAAAAGTTACGTGAAGTCTGGTCTAATTAAAAAAGCGTACTATAAAGTTAATGACTATCTATCAGATAGTGACTCATGGGAGTAACGTCGGCTGTGTTTTGGTCTAGCTCTGATCTTTCAGCCTTTTTATTAGTGAAGTTTTGTAAACAGTATGTGAGTGCAGTTTCAGCACGCACCATGTAATTTGTGTAATTTCACTAATTTTTATTTTCTAATTGTTTAATATGCCACATGTTTATGCGTGTTATTGCTTTCACTAATCTGTCAGACTTGTTTGTACCACCATCATTGTAACCCTTTTATTTAAAAGAGCAACCATGAAGTTTCTTGCCGGCTCTTCTCTGTGGAATGGCATTCCGAACCGGTGGTAAAAACTAAATGATAAATTATTCTTATATATATATTTTTTTAATTTTGATTTAGAGTATTTTTTTGACTACTTATTTGAAAGCATTCGTAAGAATTTATTCGAATAAAAAACATTCTGATTTGATTTAGACAAATGTATTCTAAACCACAAAAAAATATTCCAGGAACTAACACCAAATATGCTGCAAGATCCACTATCTACAAATACCAACAACAACTTACTGCCAAAGACTCCACATCCACAGCAAAGCACATCCAAGCCCAATACTATTCCAAAGAAAGAAGATAAGGCAGCTTGGTTTAAGCTGTTTGCTGAATTGGATCCATTGGCAAATCCTGATAACCTTCTTGGCTCAAACACTAATCATAGCCATGCAGCTTAGAGTATTATAAAATATTTATTTAACTTGACTATACCAAAGACGAAATAAGCTTTACAATGAATTATGTTTAAATTAACAGTTTTATTTGAATATATGTTATGTGAAGTATAGGAAAATTATGTATTCATAGAAAATAAATTATCTGAATTTCAAGGGTACTTCCCTGTAAACTTACTAGTCCAGTTTCTAAGTAGTCTTATGGGCAAACTTATGAAAGACATAAAAAGTATTTTTACAATATTATAAAAATATGTGATATGTAAACCATGCTCATTAGCTTTCATAAAAAACTAACAACCCATATTGTCAAAGTTAGCTATTGCCCATACAGTGTTTTCCTTTTTTTTAGATATAAGTTGTATGATTGACTTTTAGGCATAGACAAAACTTAAAAGTACATTTAGGTATTTAGATATGTATACATTTATTTAAAGTACTTTATATATTATTATGATTATTAAGTAGCTAAATATAATTTCAACTTTATTTGCATATTGTATTTTCATAATTGGCCAAGAAAGCTGTTTTGAAAGATTTAAAACTAAATCAACATCAGTTCAACACATATGCTGCCTATGTTCATATTTTCGTAAAATATGTAATATTCTTAATACATTCTTTAAAGTGTACGTACATAATATATCGTTTAAAAATGTAGTTGCTATTAATTTTTCATTCCAAAGATAAAGGAACTAATTTTAGTACAAATATTGCACCTAATTAGCTTTATTATGTCTATAATTGTTTTTTTTTACATTAAAGACATATGTATTGAACAAATCTTTGTGCTTTTTTAATACATATTAGTTGCAGACTGTGGAAATGGTAGCTCAGAATAAATATATTATTACTTATTACACTGTAGCAACCAGGATACATAACACAATTTACTCGAAAAATGTTAACTATCAACATCAAGAAATATCGCCTCGTCAAAATGGTCAATAAGTCGTACAAATACGAGAATTACCAAAACGTCTACACCGCAAAAGCAATTCCCACACTTGAGAAATCCCCGACCCCGACTAGGTACAGTTATCGGGGGATAGGCGCCGCGGCCCCCTGTCAAACATACCCCCCTCGTCTGGCTGGATGATCACCCTTTGCGCCCAAAGTGGTGACCCTTGAACTCCAGCGCAACCTTCTGTCGAGTCTGCAACACCCTCCTGCCTCGTTAACCTAGTAAAGACGATTACTCCTCAGCAGTAGCAGTCACTTAGTACCTAAGCCAGCTTTAACAGGACAACACGCAGCAGACTCACCGTGCCCTTATTCTGCAGCACGACACTCAACCGCCCAGTAAACTCCACTACACAGTTAATGTGCTCAGTCTCGACTCACCGTATACTGCGAGCGCTCGTGGCACTTGCAAGCTCATCACACGACTGCATGAATTCTAGAGAATCGACCTACAGTCTTGGTGGGAGCCAATGAGCGACTAGCCTGCTACATACTTTACACAATTAACCCGATAAATTTAAACTCAACATCAAGAAATATCACCAACAAATTTGAGACATACCAAAAAGTCCCACACCGCAATAGCGAAGTTTCCAGAGCAATTCGCACAGTTAAGAAATCCCCGACTACAGATATGCGCCGCGGCCCCCATTGCTAGAAATACCACCTCGTCTGGCTGGATGGACCTAGCCTCAAGACAAAAAATCTCCATACAAACCATGTGGCCCGTGAGCCATCTACTCAAGCCAGAAAAAAAAACGTAGGTATTACGCTTGGCAACGTACACCGTTGCCAAGCGTAATACCTACGTTTTTTTTTCAATTGTATTTTGGTCTTGTGTTCTTTTTTCGTACAAAATATTTCGACAGTCTTAACTATTGTGTTGTAATGTAAAACCCCCTTTAGTCTAGTCAACAAGTTCAAAAACGTATAAAATAGAGATTGATACTAATAAAATAAAATGTTTTTTTAGGTTTTCCTTATTACTTAACTCGAAAAATATTAATATTAAAAGCAATTTTGAGAAAAGCTCGTAAATGAGAAGAAAATTACCGAACTCCTATATATCTCCATTAATTTGTATTTGACGTTGTAAATGCGCGCGCGCGCCGCCAGAGACAGTTCATCAGATGAAATAATAATATTAAAACCTAGAACGACATTTTAAATCTGTTTTTTTTTTATTTCTCTGGTCTAATATATGACAATTAACAGTTATAATAACAGCTGACCAATTTTTGCAAGAACAACACTGGTGAGCATCGACTTGTCAGTAGGGATGGCGAATCTTTACGATAAAGTTATAGATGTCGATTTTTTGCTTCGAAATCTATATGCGTCATCCCAATCTACGTAAGTACGTACCGTACGGCATCTATTTGGGAGTTCAGGAAATGGGAGTTCAATACTTTAGGTTGCCTTATAGAGTTTCCTTTGAGAAATAGGGCGGTCAATTGTACTTTTTTTAGCTGTAATTAAATTTGTTTTATTTGGTTTGTATTATGTGTATACCCCATTCAAGATAGCGTGATCGATTTGACAGATGGGCTAGTGATGGGACAGAAAATATCTAGTAGTCCAAAAAATAACGTTTTAAAATACTTGTAACAGTGAAAAGTTGGCGTGGGTGAAATTCTTTATTGCACTATACATATAAAACATTGGGTAGATAAGCGATGGTGGGTCAATATTCTTAATAGGTTCCTATTTAATATTACAGGGTCATTTTTTGACCTTCCGTCAAATTTAAATAGGTGGTTCAGACCATGAAAGTAAACAAAGAAGAAAAGAAAATAATAGTTGCAAAAGTGTTAAATTTCAATGCGCGTTCAAACGAATTTTATTTCAAAATTAAAATGTTTTTTTATACGAATATTGTCTCAAAAAGATAAGAAAAAGTGATAAAGAATTTCACACATAATACACCCATACCATCTCGTCACAGTTACAAGTATTTTAAATCGTTATTTTTTGGACTACTAGTTATTATCTGTTTCCCACCACTATTCGCCATTGCAAAGTAAAGGTAAGATTCCGAAGTACCTACGCTGCACGCAGAAGTGCTACCTCGGCACTACTGGTCCCGATTACCGCGACGTAGTTCGGACTCATACCTTTTTGTCTATCAGAAAAATTGACATCTGCCAAATCCATCACATTATCTTGAATAGGGTATAGTTTATTTTTGGGTTATAAAAAATAATATTTCTAAATTCACTCGTCACTTGACATCCATATCTTATATTTAAAAATGATTGTTTGTTTGTATGTCCTTTAAAGAATCATAAACTCTGCATTTGATCATGTGATCATCTTCAGCAAAGTGTTGTGCATGAGCCCACGAAGGTTGCTGAAAAAAGAAATACAAATATATGTAATGTCTTTCCTTCAGATTTATTTTAATTAGAATAGTTAGTGGTGTAGCAACGCGGATAGGGTACAGCTAGTAACTAGATAAAAAAAAGATAGCTAATTGCGTGTAAAATACAAATCCCCAGCACAGCCAGACTGATTTTGTTCTATAATTTAATAAAATATTCTTGGGAGGACGACTATAATAGAAATTACAAAACATGATGATTTTGAATTAAGTTTATTGAGATTGATTGCTATATAATGAGGGCTAAAAGTTGCTCCTATTAAAACTTCCAAATATGAATGTCAATTTTTAGGTTGAAATATCGATTCATCGGATCGAACCCGTGTCTCAGATTGATGAGAAAAAAAATTTCGGTGGAAACATTGATTGTTCAATTAATCGGTTTCAGCTTGGCATCCCTCCCTAATTGCCAGTAGGGATGATCGATGTTTTTCAGATAAACATCGATGTTTAATCAACATCGATGTATATCGATCATCCATCCCTAATTGTCAGTAAAATAGTGAGAAGTCTGAAGCAAAGAGTCAAAGAGCAAAGAGTATAATAAGTCTGAAGTGTAAGTGACTGAAAGAAAATTGTATCGAAATAATTTAATTTTTCTATTTCATCGCATATTTTATGCGTTATTGCAGCCTGCAATTAATTTCATAAACGTTCCGTAATTCATATAAAAGGAAACTGGAAGCTTCTGCGATGTTGAATTCAAGTAAGAAACATATTTATTATACATCGCCGAAAGTAGAGCTTTCTTTTTTATATTTTCACGTAATATCTGTATTCCTTTCAGTTTTTCGTAGCCTTCTAGGGACCGAAGAACCCCTGACCAAAGTCCTAGAAGTGAAATCAGAAAACTATATATCCAGACCAGTACATTATAGAAAAGATTCTATTTTGCTGTATGGACCAAAAACACCAGAAAGTAAAAATTCTAAAGAAAAATATTATGAAATTGTTCTTTATATACCGTTTACGGAAAGCTTACATCAGATGTACAGGTATGTTGGCATAAGAAGTTGTGACTCATATAATTGACAATTGTTTGAATGTTTTGGCATTGGTTATTGATCATTTCTTGTTTATAAGGAACTATCTTTCATCTGTTTAAAGCTGGCTAATATCTAATTTAAGTAAAAATGTTTCATTACAAGTTCCCTAGCATTCCTATACCAAATTTATAATAATTTAGTACAGTTATATTATACATTGGTTGTACAGTAGCTTAGATGAAACAGTAGAAAAAATACTGACCTAAATTATTAGTTACATCCCAATCTTAATTATTACTTTATTTAACGTGTAACCTTAACGGATGCGGTCTGCCCAGGACCAGCCTTTGTGGAATTCTTGGGGAAGGCCTATGTCCAGCAGTTGACATGTTATTATATATTTTGGCTGAAATGATGATGATGAATCAATTTGTAAAGTTTAAGTGGAAATGATATATTTACAGTTTATTTCGTTCAACAACACTTCGGAGTGCAGAGGAAAAGTTTGCAATTTACCAACCTAGGATACCCATATTCATAGAGTTAACTAAAGATGTGAGTATTACTAAAAATATCCTGTAGACTGGATGCTGGCAGTAATGTTACAAACTGGTTGCCAGAAATTAAAAAAATACAATTTGAGGAAGTTGTAGCATAGCAAATAGTGTAGAACATAGTCTGTCTGCAGGCTAAAGAACATCTCTGCTGGATTTGTAATATCTGACCTCCTTGTGTGTTTTGGAGGGCACATAAAATTCTACCATCTATGGCAATCAATATACATAGTCAGTAGAGTGAATACTGCCAGCTGTTTGGGCCACATAGGGTAGAAAGCAATCACTCTGTTCCCATGTTACTGGTAGTTGACCAAATTAAGTTGGACTGATGAAGAGGCTGATAAAATTGTGAATAGGTGGAAACAAAGAATGTTAACCTCAATGATGTCTTAAGGTTTCACAATCCTTGCACATTGCAGTAAATAATATCATAATGGTTCTGATTGTGTCCTTTTATTTAAATACCAATGTTTCAGACACTTCGCAGTGTCCATGGTTGGTGCAAAGTGTTTGAAATGTTGGGATTTCATTAAAAGAACACAATCAGAATTGTCAAGAAATCAGAATAACTCAATTTAAAATCTGATGATTGACTAATTGGGAGGTTAATGAATTAAAATTTTTTGATGAGTTACAAGAGATTTAGTCTGGGGGAAATTGCTGGGTCCTGTTTTCTAGATCTAGGTGTCACTTGTGTGAGCGATCGACTGCTGCGCAGCATGTCGCGGGTTCGATCCCCGCACGGTATTTGTTCCGAGTGTTTTCTGTCTATAGTATGTATGTATTTACAAAAAAAAATGCATATAAGTAGTTGATCATCCATCTCGTTACCATAACACAAGCATTATGTTGCTTAGCTTGAGACGAGATGGCGTTGTGTGAAATGTCCAAGGATATTTATATTTATTTATTTATTACAAATTCACATGTGTGAAGAGTGTGACAACCATATTTTGCGTATTTATGACTATGTTGTTCAATGTCAATATTCTTTATTTATGATAATGTGCATACACAAAATGGGACAGCGAGAAAAAATTACAAATCATCTGAATTTCTTGCCATTCCCTCTCAACAGTGGTCACATTCCGTAATGGTGGTAGACAACCGAATGTTGAATTCTACAAAGGTGATGAATAATATGTTGACAATTTGTAAATAATTTGTGTGTGACCTAAACAAGATATGTAATTTTAATTTATCAATTCCATGGAATTAATTGTCACACTTGATTCATAAAATGACTTTGTTATCATGAAAGAACAGTACTAAAGTTCAAAGTGTGATTTCTAATTGTGATGACGTTAATTACTCGCAGTTGTAACATGTTATTAAAATCATTGAGAGGTCAAATTAACTTTATCATACACCTAATAGTTATTGTACAGACAAACAGACATAGAAGTTTAATAATATTTTATCGTGATTATTAAAATGAGTGAATATCATTTGATCTTATGTAGCAATTTGGAAACTGTTATATTATGTTTCAAATTGAAGTTGCGACATCAATTTACCATCCGTGTGGTGACGGATTTAGGATACATAGTGTCACCATCCCATTCCATCGCGAGGGTACCTTAAGAGCCGATAGAAGGAAATGACAAGGCCGAAAACCTCCAAGAAAAGGAAAACTGATATGAAACCCTGTGTGTGAGGGTGTCGTAAGAAGCGACTAAAAGAACGCATTAGGCAGATCACCTAGCCGCAACAGAAGGAAAACTTGAAGCAAACCCTGTGTCAACCCGTCTTGGCTGCGTGGCACAGTAGGCTAATCTCCCAACATGAACTTAGAGGAGGCCCGACTCAGTAGTGGGTCATTTATGGGCTGGAACGACGATAAAGACCCTGTAGTCCGGAAAACGATCACGCTTAGGTAAGGTTAGGTTAGTAGGCCTAACCGAGTTTTATGTATGAATTAACTCTGGCCTTGCTACGAAAGATCTTCCTTGAAAGATATCGAAGCCACGCATAGCCATGTTTAATACCTTTTTAGAATCCCTATTAAATGCGCCAAAAATTGTGATACAGTGGCACTTTTCTGTAGAGTATTTTTTTTTCACAGTGGGGTCCGAAGTAAGTAACAAGTTTTGATTTAAGAATTATTGCTTTCGTAAAACTTAATATTATCTTCAACACACCCAATAAACTACCATAAATATAATGTCTAACGAAAGGGCTCATCAGTACCAATCTAATGAATTTTTTTAAAAAGACACAGGGTGTAGATTTTGTGGAATTTTATCAAGTTTTAGTAAAAAAAGGACAATTTCTCATAAAAACACAAAATCAATTATAACTCTGCAGGGGTTGACCAAAGGGACCTCCCGTAGAACTTTTTTGCTGCTGATAACCCCATCTAACCGCTGGTTGCGTTTGATCCACGACTTTTTGACCACTCTGTATATATATTGTATTTTGCCTTTTTTTAGTTTATCTTATTTGTAACATGTCTTTTGTACCGCTCAGATGTGAGAACTAAATAAACACGTTTCTTTCTTTCTTTCTTAAAGACCAACATTAAATAAATAAATAAATATCCTTGGACATTTCACACAACGCCATGTTGGCGTTGTGTGAAATGTCTCGCCCCGTCGTCGTCCATCTCGTCCCAAGCTAAGCAACTTAATGCTTGTGTTATGACAACGAGATGGATGATAAACTACTTATATACTTTTTTTTATTGTAAATACATACATATTATACATAGAAAACACCCAGACCCGGAACAAATACTTGTAGGTTGTACAAATATTTCTACCGTGCGGGGATCGAACCCGCGACATGCTGCGCAGCAGTCGATCGCTCAACCACTGCGCTAACCGTGTCGTCAAATGAAATGACCTTTAGCGGGTTTTAGATCGTGTTATTACTATTTACATAGGGCACTATGGCACTCTTTAGGGCATACATCCATGGTAACCTACTAGCATTGAGCTTTTCGGAACGTGGTTGCCACTTTTCTGCTCCATCAGGCAATAGTCCTGCGAGCAATGTGCCCTGCCCACTGCCAAAATATGGAAGGTACCTACTTGGAATTATGGCTCTAAAATGAACTAAATATTTTTTTTTTTCCAGTATACAGTACCAGCACTACAAAAACTATGCGACACGCTATCAGAACATGGGACCTGGACTATAGCGCATATGGCAGCTCACTTTGGCCTAATGGAGCTATTCAACCACCCTGAAGTGCAGAAACACATCAACGAGACTGACCCTCGAACTGGTGACACAGCTCTTATGGTGCGTAATGATTGGAAGTGTTATGACTTCATACTGACGTCACAATGGACGCACTCACACATGCAGGAGTCACTGCAGGTCAACTATACGTGTATCCCGATACGCTCGTTTCGCGTATGTGTGCTTGAGATGATTTCTGACTGTAATATGAATTTGTGTTACTGTATAATTGTATCATCAACCGACTTGAATAAGGATGAGTGTCATTTCGATGACTTTGTTGTTGGAGTACTTTTTGAGCCAATTCGTTACAAACATACTTACAAACAAAACTTTATAATATTAGTATAGATAGTGACATCAGGAAACTAACTTTAAAAAAGAAATTACATTTATGTTTTTTTTTTAATTTAAAATATCACGTCTGGTTTTGTTGTAGTACAAGATAATCAACTTTTTTAGGTTGCTATAAAAACGGGCAATCTCCGAATGGTTCACAGTCTCCTGTCGCTGAACTGTACATTGGATACTGTAGACGTTGACGGCAATACTGTATTTCATTACGCTGCTGCAACAACCAAGGAAATTGTCAATGTGAGTAATTTCTAAACTTACTAGAAGCAAGAATTAGCTCTTGCGATCTCAATTACAGTATTATAAGCAGTGTTCTAGGGCCTTGCTAAGCAATATATATATATATACTAGCTGTCCCGGCAAACGTTGTTTTGCCAAATAATTAACCATCATCCGCGCAACCCCCTTCCCCGCGCAACCCCCACCCCGCGCAACCCTCTAGGTCTTTTGGTTCCAGAGATATCGTGATGACTCAATCTATCTATACAAAATTGTTTTGCCATGTAATTAAATAGGGGTTGATCGTAGAGGGGTGAAAATTTAGGGTTGTTTGTATTTTTTTATGCTGAATCTTAAAAAAATAAAAGCAAAAAATGCTCTCTAAAAAATAAACATTTTTTTACCCCCCTCTAAAAATTAGGGGGATGAAAAATAGATGTTGTCCTATTCTCAGACCTACTCAATATGCTCACAAAATTTCATCAAAATCGGTCAAGCTGTTTCGGAGGAGTTTGGCTACTAAAACTTTGACACGAGAATTTTATATATTAGATATCTATATACCATAAAGCTCACAATGCAGGAATTCAAATTCAAATTCAAATCATTTATTTTGCTTGGGTCACGATGGACACTTACAAAAAGTCAACACAATATTCATAAAGATTCTATATAATACAAATGGTCTACCGTCTACCACCAGTTCGGAACGCGACCACTCTTGAGAAGAACTGGCAAGAAACTCAGAGGGCTTGTCACTTTTTTTTTTTTGCATTGCGGTCCTATTTCTTATGTATACATATATACAATAACATAATTGAATAACGTAAAAATACTGGCACTGAACAGCTTAGTCCCAAGCAGCTGTGTCGTTTACATAATCAGCAATGCGGTAATACGCTTTTTTGTAAAGTTTTGTCTTGACCGTCTTTTTAAAGGCATTGCGAGGCAAGTCTCTAAGTTGCATGGGCAGTTTGTTATAAAAGCGTATACATTGACCCATGAATGAGTTACTTATTCTGTGGAGACGAGTACAATGGACAGCAAGATTATTCTTATTTCGTGTATTCATATTATGTATATCACAGTTCTTACCAAAGTTATGAATATTTTTAAGTACATACAACAAATTTTCAAAAATATATTGAGATGGCACGGTTAGAATATTGATTTCTTTGAATGTATCTCGTAGAGAAGTTCTAGGAGCAAGATTATATAAAGCTCTTACAGCCCTTTTCTGTAATATAAATATGCTATTAAGGTCTGCACAGCATCCCCAGAGAAGTATCCCGTAAGTCATGATACTGTGGAAGTAACTGAAATAAACTATTCTAGCCGTATCGACATCTGTGAAAAGTCAAATTTTTTTAACAGCAAACGCCGCCGAGCTTAGTCTATTAGATAGCTTTTCTATATGTGAGCCCCATTGTAGTTTATTATCAACTAGCGACCCGCCCCGGCTTCGCACGGGTGCAATTATATTATACCTATAAACCTTCCTCTTGAATTACTCTATCTATTAAAAAAAAGCGCTTCAAAATCCGTTGCGTAGTTTTAAAGATTTATGCATACATAGGGACGGACAGAAAAATGCGACTTTGTTTTATACTATGTAGTGATGGTTATGCCTAAAAATACGGTTGACTCAATCGGTTCCAATATTGTTCCTATATGTATAGGAAACTTCAATGTCCGGGTAATAAAGGGAAATCCCTCGCCCTGTAGGAGAGTAGGTCCCGGGGCGAATGGTGCCATGCTACGTGTACCAGGCATGGCATCGTCAGAGCAGTAGAGCTTCAAGAGTAGGGTACTCCACAAGGAGCCACCAAAAAAAAGCACACGTTGCGCGGGACGGTACACCGGGGGATGTTTAGTGGGTAGGGTGACGTTCCCGCAGCATGCGTTGGTAGTCCCACACGGCGCACACCAGCCTTCCCCGGGCTGATGTGGATTCATCAAGAATTTTTCCTAGGAAAAAAAAAGAAAGGAAACTTCAATGGTGTCCACTTACCGGTAAATGCAGTTTTTGTTATCCTCGGTCGGTTGGATGCGAGTGACCCGACATGAACCTGCTTATGCAATAGAGTCAAAATCGACAATTACAGGGCCTTTGATAGTCGATTTTGACAAGTTTTAGTAACAAGTTTTAGTCAAAAAAACGACGACTGCTCATTGGATATCTCTGTATTATGGAGTACTTACAGTTATGTAATTAACGGGCACATAAACACATATTAATGTCTCTAGATAAATACAGATAATAGTTCGACCTCGGAATAGAACCGGCGACCTGTGAACTGCGAGGCAAGTGAGTCATTGTTGTGCAACAAAATATTGCACAATGGCACTAAGATCTCGCTACTGAATGGGTGGATTTGAATATGTTTTATTTATTAAACGTACGTACGTAAACCAGTAAAAACAAGACCCTTTTATTTGTTAGTTGGTACCTCCACTTTTTTTGGATAGTGTAATATAGACAATATAATATTTTAATTCTTGATAACCCCACGGAGGCAATGTTTTTATCGGCTTCTATGTAACCAAATGTTATCACTAAACTGAGAAATGAAGGACAAGTCTTAAGGACACGGGTGAATTGACTGTAGGGGATTTTTTTGAAGCGAATGTTATGGTATGTACCTTACGTTCTCTGCCCCCAATCAAATGCTTTAATGTTTGATATACAGGTGTAACAAAAAACGAAGTGAGGTCATAAACTGGCGTGTTGGTCCAGGGGGTAGGTGTGCCACCTTTGGTTCACAGGTTTCCGGGTTGATTTCGATATCTCTCGAGTTTGGGTGTCATTTGTGTTTGTAAGTGGCATGTTTGTAAACAGCTCTCGCGATACAACTTAGGCCTCGTTTACGGAGACGCGGGGCGTCGCGCGTCGCGTGTGGCGTGTCGCGTGTGGCGTGGCATCTCGCGGCGCTTCAGACGTTTTTAATGTTTACGTAGCGGCGGCGCGTGAAGCGGCACGTAGCATCGCACGCGTAAACACGGACTTAACGCAATGTACGATGTTGTTTATAGAGACGCGAGGCGGAAAGCGTGGCGGTGCCCGCCGCTGCGCCCGCGTCGTATTCTCAAGCGTGTAACGAAGCACGCGGCGGGCATCACTGCGGCGCACCCGGGGTTCTCAGTTAATGAGTTTATCCTCATTTTCTCTATCATATCATACTCCATTGCGACGGTAACTACGTCTGTGTTGCATGATTATCAAATGAGACTGGCAGAACGTTCCGCCACAGGCATCGCTGAATCGAGAATCGCCGCTGCGTTCGCCGCCGCGATAAACGCTGCGTGAGTCGTGACGATGCCATCCGCGGGCCCGGCTGTAAAACACGCTCCATCTCAAGCAAACGCGTGTAAAATCGCTTCTCCGTAAACGCACTCACACAACGCCGTACATTCATACAGGCCTGATACCTGATGCAGTTATGTGTTTTTGCTATCTTGAAGTGTGAGTGAGATATCAATGTTTTTCTGAACCTAAGTTTCTTTTTACAAGTTCTTTAGTTTCTCAAGTTACAACAGTATCTTGCGGTAAATGATGTCTTAACGGTTCTGATTGTGTTCTTTTATCTAAATCCCAACGTTCCAGACACTTGCAATGTCTGCATCGGTCAGAACCGTTAAGACGGAACTTACCACAATGTGCAAAGTATCTTTCCCAGTAGTTCTACCGATCTTGTCGTCACGGCTATAGCAGTGTTACATCCTGTATATGTATGGCTGAACGTTCTGATAGATACTCGTAGATTCGGGTTGAACAAGTGAAGAATCATAGTGTTTTTTAATAGGCGTTGGCCAGTAAAAACTCGTCAGTCCTCAACGTATACAACAAACAAGGGTATACGCCCTTGCACACTGCGTGCTTAGCTGACGCCCCCGACTGTGTACGAGCCTTGCTGCTCGCCGGTGCTGATGTCAATCTTTCCGCTGCTAAGCGGTCTACTGGTACAATACCAGGTGAGCATTTGATAATGAAAATACTTTCGAGGCCCGTAACAGACTGTTACTATGTTTTCAGGAGAATAAGTCGTTTACTTAATGGTCTGCCTATAATTGTGAAGTACATATTTAGATTTGGTAGTGGCTCCAAACTATTACATCCTGTGGGTGACGTAGGAACATGGGCAGGAAATTTTAGCGCTGTAGGAAAATCTTCGATTCTGTGTCACATCGTCAGTCACAATAAATAGGCTTATTACATGAGAGGCCCAACCTAGAATACCGTTTATAAATGGTCGGAAATTATGGTGATGTTTCTTAACTGACTTCAAAAAAGGAGTAGGATCATAAGAACCTACTTAGATAAAAACATATGTATTTTTTTGTATGTATGTTACCGCATAACTTTGTCATTTACAAACTAATTTGGAAAACACTATTTTTAATCAATTGGTCCCATAGAAATGTTATTAAAATCGGTTCAGTAGTTTGCTATAAAACTTGAAATATCCATTTGTCGAAAAACAAATTTATATATTTTTGGACGTAGGCACATTCTCAGACTTCAAGTGGTGGTACATATTTGGTACATTTAGTCGTTTTTTTTTATTTCAGAAGATGGTTTACATATTTTGTTAAATAAAATCATTTTTTGATAAGAGCTAAATTTGTTTTGTATTTTTTTTCTATAGTAAACAGCCCATACTCTTATATTTCTCCAGGTATTGTCGGCGATTTGATCCAAGATAACCGTCTGTTCCATGAGCCCAGTTTATTCCAACAGCCAAAACTCTTCAAAGACGATATGAAGCGAGGAGGCACGCCCTTACATTGGGCTGTTTCTCCCGAAGTTATCGATGCTCTGGTCGTCAAGAACTGCGACATAAACGCATTGAACTTCGACGGTAGAACGGCCTTACACATAATGGTGCTAAGAGGCCGCTTAGAATGCGCCACGGCATTACTATCCCGGGGCGCGGAACACTCCATAGGTGACAATGAAGGGAACACGCCACTACATTTGGCTGTGAAGCAAACGAATATACCAATAGTGCAAGTGCTCATCGTTTTTGGGGCGGAGCTGGACTTGCAGAACAATGCCGGTAACACGCCGCGACATCTTGTGCCTGCCGAGATGTCCAATAATGCTTCGGACAAGATTTTGTATATGCTGCACGCGGTTGGTGCTAAAAGGTGGGTTAATTGTTTTGCCATTTTCACGATGTGGTGGGATATTTTATAGTGGATGCATCAAGCTGAAGTCAGGGCGCTTTGGCGCTCTTAGGAGTCCATGCAGTGGACTAGAGTGGGTGGATGATGGTGATAATAGAGACGTAAGCTTATTTCCCTCCATGTAGTGGGAGGAGGCAAGGCAAACGAGCACGAGGTCGATCCCCTACAAGATGGACCGATCAAATAAAAGACACGCACTCCTCCAAGCTTTGTTGTATTGCTAGGGAAGCCATGGACAGGACTCGATGGAGGCACATTATCAGGTCCAAATGTAACGCATCCACTGATGACCACGATCCTCAGTCATGAGGGACCGACTAGAGAGAGAGAGAGAGAGAGAGAGAGAGAGAGTGGGAGGAGGGCCTAGTCATCAGTTGTTGTTTTATAGGCAAGTAGCTAATAGAAGTGAATAAATCGCCTCTTCGCTAGATTAATCTTGAGCTCCATATCTCAAGCTCCATTATCCTGCAAGAAACCATTTTCCAACTCACACTATCCTGAGAGTAACGTAAGAGGCGACTAAAGGAACACAAGAGGCAGTTCACCTAGCCACAAGAGAAAGAAAACTTGACACAAACCCTGCGCCAGCGTGGCACAGTAGACTCATTTCCCCCACGTATTTGGAGGAGGCCCGACTCATTAATGGGTAATTTATGGGCTGGAACGACGACAATTATTACAAAACACAGGAAACAGCCGCCGTTAGTCCTTTACTTGTAACCTTTTCGTATTTTCAATTTATTTATTTATTCAGCATACCAACACAATTCATATCTTAGAATATAAAAACAACATAATTTATCCGTGCTCTGTGATAGCGTTACTTAAAGGTATATGCCTCGTTGGTCTAGTGGTTAGATGTGCCGCCTTTGGATCAACGGGTCCCGGGTTCGATTCCGGGGTCGGGCAAGTGTCTTTGTCTAAACCAGAGGCACTGGCTCGGAGTCTGGGTGTCATTTCTATCTATAATATGTATGTATTTACAAAAAAAAAATGTATATAAGTAGTTTATCATCCATCTCGTTACCATAACACAAGCATTAACTTGCTTAGCTTGGGACGAGATGGCGTTGTGTGAAATGTCCAAGGATATTTATTTATTTATTATATACTAGTGGCTCGCCCCGGCTTCGCCCGTGCAAAGCGGGGGTGGGTTATACATATAAACCTTCCTCTTGAATCACTCTATCTATTGAAAAAAACCGTATCAAAATCCGTTGCGTAGTTTTAAAGATTTAAGCATACATAGGGACGGACAGACGACAGCGACTTTGTTTTATACTATGTAGTGATAACCTTCAATTGTCGTGTGAATGCATAATTTCTACATTACAATGTAATCCTAAACCACTGTGGTATCATTTTTATGACTTAACCATTGTCTCTGCTAGGCTTTCTGCCATACTATTGTCATTAGTCGCCTTTTAGGACACCCTTGGTTGATAACACTAATATTAAGGAATATCCTATATGATATTTTATTTTATTTTATTAGGGAAAACAAACAGGAGTATTATGATAATTAACAAAAAATGTAGTTGGTAAAAAAACTTAGGTAATAATATTCCCAGCACCGCTATCCACTGATTAAAATAGGATACTAGAATAAGTACAGAGTAGTCCTTAAATATATTTATACTAGAAAGAAATAGTAACTTAAAAAAAAAACTATTTTGTATATAATTAATAATTGCTAAGGTAGTCTAAAGTGACTTTTCTAAATTTGCATAATGATATATTAAATAAATCTATGTCAGAAAAGTTATCATTATAATGCAGCCATAATGCGTTGTAAAGGGGCACGTTTCCCTGCATTTGTTCTATTTCTATTAGGAGCAAAAGGTTTTTGTTTGTATGCATTACGAATTCGTGTTGAGCTGCTTGGAATACGTAGATATATTTGGTTTAACAATTGATTGCAGTCAATATAATTATTGCAGATTTTGTACAACTGTACTGCATCTAAAAACAATCTCCTATGGTTTAACTCGTGCAGTGAGAACTTTTTCAGTAGAGTATGATAAGAAGACTTGGAATTATATAATTCATATTCAATAGACCGAAGATATTTCTTTTGAACAGTTTCAAGCTGCTCTTTATATTTATTGTAGAAAGGGTTCCAGACCTGCGTAGCATACTCTAGTTGTGGTCTAATGAGTGATTTATAAAGTGTAAATATGAGCTTGATTTTTTAAAAACTTTGCATGTACGCATTACAAAACCGTATAGTTGAAAGGCTTTGTTAGTGATATTGGTAATGTGAACATCAAAATGTAACCTATTATCAATTGATTTGATGACGTAGGTTCTTCTATTAAGACGACGGGCACTGTTAAATCGCATTAACAATGCCAGAAGTGATGCTTACGTGTCGAGTGTTATTCCAACAGATGCACAATTGACGTCCCAGGCTGTAGTCCTGGTTGTTCTGCTCGCGGGGACTACAACGGTGCCCCGCCCCCTTTAGTGGCTCAATCTGCGACCAGGGAGCTCGTTAATCAGATGTTAGCAGTCGCCGCCATGGAGCGAGCCGCGTGCTTAGACGATAGACAAAAGCAGGGACGGTGAGTCTTATGCTGAGGTATTCGGTTCATATTAGTATGTCAGAGCCTGAATTTATGTTAGTGTTGCAATAAAATGCTTGGGTTTTCGAACAAAGGTTCCATTCATCCTATAGCCATAAAGAAAGAATCTGCGTCCGTCTGGCCAGCGATCTGGCCAGACGGACGCAGATTCGATGGCGAATCTGTGATTAAGATACTGCGTCCAAATTTCAGAAAAAACTTTTTTTTTAATTTTAGACTCCGTGTGTTGACGGATTTAAAATACAAAGTGTCAGCACCCCATTCCATTCTGAGGGTGTCGTGAGAGCCGACGAAAGGAAATGACGAGGCCAAAAGCCTAGCCGCAAGTGAAGGAAAACCTGATACTAAACCCTGTACCAACCCGTCTGGCCAGCGTGGCACAGTAGGCTATTACCCTCCATGTAACTACATGTAGGGAGGAGGCCTGACTCAGCGGTGGGTGATTTATGGGCTGAGAAGTAAGGTAAGCTGAGAAGCAAGCTGCAAGAGAAGGATAACTGTAGCAACCCATCTGGCCAGCGTCGCATAATGTGCTAATTAAGTGTGGTCAAAAGTAGGTCTTAGTAAAGCGACTATTGTACCGGCATACCATGGATGGGTTATGCTATATTGTTTCTTTTTTCAAACTCCAGTCTCCTGTGCCTAGACGGCGGTGGTATTCGGGGCCTCGTTCTGGTCCAAATCCTGTTAAGCCTTGAGGAGGCCGTTGGCAAGCCAATCATTCACTGCTTCGACTGGGTAGCGGGGACGAGTACGGGGGGTATTTTGGCCTTGGGTCTTGCAACTGGGAAGACTTTGAGGGAATGCCAGAGGTTGTACTTCAAGATGAAGGAGTTCGCCTTCGTGGGGATGAGGCCGTACCCCTCGGAGCCCTTGGAGACGCTACTGAAGGAATGCTTAGGTGAGTTGTAATTATTTCGCGATATAATTTATGAGACTCCTGTCTCATAAATTAAACTGGTCTTACCATTTATATGTTTATCATTTATGTTTGGTTAGTTAAATAAAGAGAATTTCTCCAGAAAAAATATGATGTGACAATGAAATTAAACACTTTTTAACGGGTTTATCGCGTGTATATTACATTATTTAATTCCCGACGTTTCGAATGCTTTGCAGCAGTCGTGGTCGCGGGAGAGACTAGATGACAGTTGTCATCAAAAGTACAAAGAAACAGTTAAAATCTACCGCCTATAATTTTGTTTTATTGATAACGTTCCCTGTGCACGCAGAAATCGCTCACGGTGTCCAGAGGTCTTGCAGATGAGTGTTTTGCTTGAGATTTGATAAATTTAATGACTGGATCCCAAGCAGGTGGTACTTGCCAACCATCCTCTATATTGAAATTTGGATGTTCTTTAATCTCAATAGCCTCGCGGATCATTCTTGGAATGTAATGATTTTCCTTGGCAAGGATTTGAGGTCTATCAAAGTGGATGTAGTGGTTGGTCTTGTTGAATGTGTGCCCACAAACTGCAGACTTGGTCGAGCGTCTGTTTTTCATGAAAAACGGAGTGGCACAGGGCTTTGTATTAAAGTTTTCCGTCTCTTGCCTCTAGGTTATCGGCCTTTCAACGGCTCTTACGACACCCTCAGGATGGAATGGGATGGTGACACTGTGTATTCTAAGTATGAAACCACACGGTCTGTGTTTGTATCGATGAATTCCCCCGTGTGGGGACGGGGCAGGATATAAAACTTCCCCATCGCACGCTGGGAAATAACGCGTGTTGTAATAGTCAACAACACCCAGTACACTTGCTGGGAGGATCTAATGGTCCGCCCGGCTAGCTACCACCCTCACGTCCAAGTCCAGCGCAAAGTAGTTTTACTGTGTTTCGCCGTTTGTATGTGAGCCGCTTGTGGTGCCCGACGGGGCATTTTCTTGAATTGCCTGCTCCATCTTAGACCCTGTGATTGTGTTCCATCACGCAAGCCTAGGGTCAAAGGCTTTCAAGTCACTGATAAAAAAAAGAATGCCGATGCTAAAAAGTTGCTAATTTTTTTTCTAGGCACGGAGACGGTGATGGCGGATATTAAGCATCCAAAGCTGTTACTGCTAGCCGTACTGGCAGACAGGAAACCGGTGGATTTGCACATATTTAGAAACTACAAGTCCCCGCAGGATATTCTGAACGACCATAATGGAACTAAATGTGAGTGGCAATAAGTTTTTTTTATAAAAACCTGAGCACGTTGTTTTGTCATATAAATATCGGTATTAAAAATAAGGGTTTATCGTAGGGGGGTGAAAATTTAGGGTTATAATTTTATTTAGGGTACATCATAAAAAAATAAAAACAATTTTTTTTGTCTAAAAAGTAAATTTAGGGGGACAACCCTTAACATTTAGGGGGATGAAAAATAGACGTCCGATTCGTAGACCTAACCGATATTCACTCAAAACTACACCAAAGTCGGTCGAGCCATTTTCGAAGTTATAAACAAAAAATTTATAAAAATCTATTGATCTCTATCACCGGTTCGGAATGCACTTCCACAAAGAAGAGATTGTAAGAAGAACCGTGGTTGCTCTTTTAAATAAAAGGGTTACATAGATAGTGGTACAAATTAAATAGATAGTGGTAATTACGTGCGCAGTTGGTCTTTCTGGGGGACTTTAACGCTCATCATAAAGAGTGGTTGTGCCCATACCAGTTTACGGACCATGCTGGGAGGGAGGCGCGCAAGTTTGCACTATCGCTAGATCTCACTCAGCTGGTCGTCGAACCGACACGCATTCCGGATGTTGCTGGCCACACACCTAATTGCTTGGACCTTCTGCTGACAACCGACCCGGACAGGTATAATGTGTCAGTGTCAGCCCCTTTGGGAACCTCTGACCACTGTCTGGTGAAATCTGTATCGCACTACTCACCGCCCGATCCCAGCCCAAGAGGCTTACGGCGGGTGTGGCGATACAAGTCAGCAGATTGGGACGAGATGCGGCATTTCCTTGCGTCTTATCCCTGGCAACAAGCCTGCTTTTCCTGTGATGATCCGTCGAGCTGCGCGGAAGCCATTACCGATGTCTTGCGTCAGAGTATGGAATATTTTATTCCTTACTCTGATATCGCACTCGGTGGCAAAGCACGCCCTTGGTTTAATGCTGAGTGTGCCAGTGCTGAGGCACATAAACATTCGGCATACCTATCTTGGGCGGATGCTCGTAGCCGCAAAGCTCCGGATGTACACCTTAGAAAGCAGGCTTTTAACAAAATTGCCAAGTCCTGCAAGAAGGTTTTACGGAAAGCTCGTTTCCTCCATGTTGGTCGCATCGGGACTAAGCTTGCTTCGTACCCAGTTGGGAGTAAAGCATTCTGGTCCCTCGCCAAATCGGTGGAGACGAACTTCTGTCAGTCATCACTACCACCATTGCTGAAACCTGATGGGTCGCTAGCTCACACTGCGAAGGAGAAGGCAAATCTATTTGTCTCCCTCTTTGCTGAAAATTCGCGTCTAGATGCTGGTGACGCTGCACCTCCTTCAATGCCTCGCTGCGACACGTCGATGCCAGAGATACGCATCCGTCAGAAAGAGGTGCTTAAAACACTACGTTGTCTGGATGTGAATAAATCTAGCGGCCCCGATGGTATACCAGCAATTGTGTTAAAGACCTGTGCCCCGGAGTTGTCTCCTATTCTTACACGCCTGTTCCGCCTCTCCATGCAGACGGGGCATGTTCCCAAGTCCTGGAAGGTTGCCAACGTCCAACCAATCCCAAAAAAAGGCAATCGTGCCGACCCGTCGAATTTTAGACCCATTTCGATCACCTCCATACTTTGTAAAACTATGGAACGTGTATTGAACACCAAACTCCTTGCATACCTTGAAGGTAACGATCTCCTCAGCGACCGACAGTACGGTTTCCGCCGAAACCGGTCCACTGGGGACCTTCTTGTGTATGCAACACACTTTTGGGGTGAAGCCATCGAGAGACACGGTGAAGCTCTTGCTGTGTCTCTTGATATTACAAAGGCTTTCGACAGGGTCTGGCATGAAAGTCTTTTGGGCAAACTTCCAGCTTACGGAATCCCCGCTAGTCTGTGCTTCTGGATCTCTGACTTCCTGAGGAACCGTTACATCCGAGTAGTCATTGATGGCTACTCATCGGATCAAGTGGCAATTAATGCCGGTGTACCTCAAGGGTCCGTTCTCTCCGCGACTCTCTTTTTGCTGCATATTAACGACCTGCTTAAACCCGGTATTTTTGGGTATGCAGATGACAGCACGGTCACGGAGAGATACGTATCTGATGCCCGGACCACCAGTAATGAGATTCAGTCGCTTAGGGAGGCCATGGTGGAACGTCTGAACCTGACTTTAAAGTCAGTGTCCAACTGGGGCGATGACAATCTAGTCGGGTTCAATGCGACCAAAACACAGGCGTGTCTATTCACCGCAAAGCGGAGTCCGTTCAACTTGACTCCCACTTTCCGAAATGTGTCCGTGCCAATTGCGGGTCGACTCGAGCTTTTGGGCATGAGGTTATGTTCAGACTTCGGGAGTTCCATAGAGTCCAAAGCGAAAACTGCAGCAAAGAAACTTGGTATCCTATTTAAGGTGCGTCGGTACTTCACACCTGGACAGCTTCTCACTCTTTACCAAGCTCAGGTCCGCTCAGGTATGGAGTACTGTTCCCACCTTTGGGATGGCTCAGCCAAGTATCAGTTAGCCGCCTTGGATTCTGTGGAGCGCCGGGCCTACAAGCTCATTGGTGATACGCGGTTGGTGCAGGCAAAATTGCAGAGCCTCGAGCACCGACGACGAGTTGCTTGCCTCTGCGTGTTTTATAGGATACATTTCGGTGAGTGTGCGCAGGAATTGCACGAATTAATTCCACCATCCCCTTTCCATCATCGGACATCCAGGCGTGGGGAGCGACTTCATCCTTATGTGGTTGAAATTCCACATATTCGCACTAAGCGTTTCGCTTCCTCTTTCTTGATGCGGACCGCTAAGGAGTGGAACTCGCTTCCTACGTCTGTATTTCCAAGTAAATATGACTTGGATGCCTTCAAGTCTGGAGTGAATAGGCTTTTACTGTCCCAGCGGGTTACACCGTCGGCCTCATCGTCACTTACCATCAGGTGAGATAGAGGTCAACCGCCGGACAGTTGTTAATAAAAAAAAAAAAAAAAAAAAAAAAATTGCGGTCAAGTATCCAAGTCAGGTATTGTTAAACATACGGATCTGCCGATCTATCCTCTAGGTTATATTCTCCAGAGTTTTCTAGAATCATATTGTGTTTTGGCACTTGCCCGTTTTTATTATATGTTCGGTTTGTCAGGTCCTCAAGCGGAGGCAGGTGACCAGGTGTCGGTGGTGTCCCTTCCAGCCCCCCCTCCCCCTTCGGAGCAGCTGGTGTGGGAGGCAGCCCGGGCCACGGGTGCAGCGCCATCGTATTTCAGAGCTTCGGGCAGGCTAGTATTTATACTTGACGATTTCTGCTCTAAGTGTACCTTATCGTGGGGCTTGCGTGCCTTCAAGATCCGTTGGGGCCATACCGGCTCAAGGTCACCCTTACCGGACGGGCCCACTGGGAGAGGCTGACCAAGAGCGGCACACCGTGTGTGGCTTCCAAAAATAACCAACTTCAAATAGGCAAGGCTTGTCTATTTGAAGTTGGGTATTTTTTTTGGCTGAAATAGTTCTTTTATTGTGAATAGGCAAGCCTTAAATACCACTTGATAGTACTACTAAGTATAAGTAGTATTGGAATGCACCGACTTCAAATGGTTTCCTATTTTAAGGTCAGTTTTTTTTTGCTAAAACACTTCTTTTATTGTGCACAGTCAAGCGTTAGATAGTACTTTTGATAGTACTACTAAGTAGAAGTAGTATTGGAAGGGACCGACTTCAAATGATTGCCTATTTTAACGTCGGTTTAATTTTTGGCTAAAGCAATTTTTTTATAGTGAATAGGTAAGTGCTAGATAGTACCTCATAGTACAGTCGTCGCCAAACTTTATGGCCGCTCTGAATGTAGCGAGTGCGGGCCAGCCCTGCCTTCACCCCTCGCGTACGTCCCGCTGATACCTGCTTTTGTGTTCTGCGCAGCGTAATGCGGCTACATTCAGAGCGGCCATAAAGTTTGGCGAGGACTGTACTACTAAGTAGAAGTGGAAGGCACCGACTTCAAATGGTTGTCTATTTTGGAGTTGGTAATTTTTTTTGGCTATAACAGTATTTTTATTGTGAATAGGTAACCTGATAGTTATTAATGTTGCAGATATCTGGACGGTGGTCTAATGGGCAATAATCCGACGCTGGACGTGTTAACGGAGCTCGCGGAGTTGAAGCTTGCGTTGAGAGCCACTGGACAGCACGAGGAGGCTGAGAAGACCAATTTGAAAGTCGTGGTGTCGTGTGGCACAGGTCAGTGTAGTAGCTTGTACTGAACTAGCGGCCCGCCCTGGCTTCGCACGGCTTTTAGCGACAACAAAACTAAAATCTGTTATAGTTCGACTTAGGGTGAAGCCCAATGAGCGTAATTTTGTGAGTTGTGAGTCGCGTAATTTCGGTCGCAGAAATTCTGTTGGGCTGCCAGACGGGCGCATTTTATTCAGTTGTAGACTTTCACGCGATCTTTACTTGATCTGCTTGACTGACGCTTACCTCGGTCCCCTAGCACCCCGCGAACTCAATTCGGTCGGATTATGCGTGTGAATCGGCTCACAACTCATTTTGCGTCCCCGTGTGGCACGAACTGGACTTTTGTATGAAACCGAATGCAGCAGATATTACGTGACTGACAAGTCACAAATTTACACTCGTTTGGCCTCACCCTTGTGGTATCACACATCCTACATGAATAACTATATCTCCGTGTGGTGACGGATTTAAATACATAGTGTCACCACTCCATTTTATCCTAAGGGTGACAAGAGCCGACAGTAGAATAGAATATAATAGAAAAAATTTCACGACATACAGTTACAAAAACAGTATAAACGAAAGAGAGACAAAATACAATCTAGCAATTACATGACATCGGAGGTCCTACCCTCGAAGTTGTTGACCACTACATTTACCTGGGACACACTGTCCAGTTTTTTTTTTTTTTTTTTTTTTTTTTTTTTTTTTTTTTTTTTATAAGACTCCAACATTCAAGCTGGAGTCGGCATCCTACCTCTGATATTGAGTTCAGAGTCTATGTTTGGCTATCTCTCCTTTCACACTCTTTGCACTTAGCATTCCTCTTCTCTTCAATCTTGTACCAATTTCCATTTATTCGTCGCTTTCATTCTGAGTCTACTATCTACACACTGTCCAGTTAGGTAAGTCCAACTTCGAGAAAGAGGTCAATGGTCGGATCCAACTCGGCTGGGCAGCGTTTGGGAAGCTGCGAAAGATCTTCTCGTCCCCAATACCACAGTATCTGAAGACAAAAGTCTTCAACCAATGTGTGTTGCCAGTGATGACTTATGAAACAGAGACGTGGTCGCTCACTATGGGCTCCATCAGAAGGCTCAAAGTCACCCAAAGGGCAATGGAGAGGGCTATGCTCGGAGTTTCCCTGCGAGATCGATTCAGAAATGAGGAGATACGCAGGAAAACCAGGGTCACCGACATAGCCCACAGGATTGCCAAACTTAAGTGGCAGTGGGCAGGGCACATAGCGCGCAGGACCGACGCCCGATGGGGCAGAAAAGTCCTGGAATGGCGACCGCGTTCCGGAAAGCGCAGTGCTGGTAGGCCTCCCACACGGTGGACCGATGACCTGATTAAGGTCGCCGGAAAACGATGGATGCGGGCGGCTCAGGACCGGCCTTTGTGGAAATCTTTGGGGGAGGCCTATGTCCAGCAGTGGACGTCTTTTGGCTGAAATGATGATGACGATGAAGTGTATATGTCACAAATCGGCCCCAACTCAGCATAATGTTAGCCATACAGCCAACGCTGGTCTTCCGTCGGAACAGTTTGGTGACAGTAGGAAATAACAAGGCCGAAAACCAAGCTGCAAGTGAAGGAAAACTTGATACTAAACCCTGTACCAACCCATCTGGCCAGCGTGGCACGGTAGGCTAATTACCCTCCATATAGTTGGAGGAGGCCCGACTCAGCAGTGGGTAATTGTTAAATAATGGGCTCAGTCTAAGTAGTACTAATGACACTATATGTTTACAAATTATAGCCTAAGTGTTGTTCTGATGTGTAAACTATATGTTTGATCTCTGGACACCGTGAGCGATTTCTGCGTGCACAGGGAACGTTATCAATAAAACAATTATAGGCGGTAGATTTTAACTGTTTCTTTGTACTTTTGAAGACAACTGTCATCTAGTCTCTCCCGCGACCACGACTGTTCCAAAGCATTCGAAACGTCGGGAATTAAATAATGTAATATACACGCGATAAATCCGTTAAAAAGTGTTTAATTTTAATGTGTAACAATCGCGTAAACCTAAGAAATCATTATATTTTTGTAAAGTTTCATCATAATCCATTCAGTAGGCTTTGCGTGAAAGTGTAACAAAAATACATTCTTACAAACCTTCGCGTTTATAATGTTAGTAGGATGTAACAAAAACACAATATCCATTTCCATTAGCTATACCACGGTAATATTTGGCTATACTAGGCATAACTTTCAAAAACATAAAAAAATCTCTTCTCCGCTCTCTAAACGTTTGGTGAATTCTCCGTTCCTAAGTAAATAATATCGGAAACTGACGCTGATCGTGATTATTCTGTTACAGGTTTGATTCCCGTGACCAAGTTAAAGAATATTGACGTGTTTAAGCCGGAGAGTGTGTGGGATACTGCAAGGCTAGCGTTTGGCCTCTCCGCCATCGGAAGTTTACTGGTAGATCAGGTAAGGTGTATAATTAAAATAATTAAAAATATATCAACCTCATGATTTTTGTGTGGTGACGGATTTAGAATACACAGTGTCACCAATCATGCCATCCTAAGGGTGGCATAAGAGCTGACAGAAGGAAATGACAAGGCCGAAAACCTAGACGCAAGAGAAGGAATACTTTATACCAAACCCCGTGCCAACCCGTCTGTCCATCAGGGCACAGTAGGCTAATTACCCTCCATGTAACTGGAGAAGGCGGGACTCAGCAGTCAGTTATTTATGGACTGAGTAGTAGTATGATATTGTGTGGTGGCGTTTTTTAGAATACACAATGTCACCAACCCATGCCATCCTAAGGGTGTCGTAATAGCCGACAAAAAAATTTAGTAGCAGTTTTATTCTATTTCGACACGGTTGACGCAGTGGTTGAGCGATCGACTGCTGCGCAGCATGTCGCGGGTTCGATTCCCGCAAGGAAGAAATATTTGTACGACCTACAACTATTTATTCCGGGTCTGGGTGTTTTCTATCTATAATATGTATGTATTTACAAAAAAAAATGTATATAAGTAGTTTATCATCCATCTCGTTACCATAACACAAGCAGTAAGTTGCTTAGCTTGGGACGAGATGGCGTTGTGTGAAATGTCCAAGGATATTTATTTATTTATCTAAAGTTGCGTTTCATCCGTACAAAAAATACCCCTCATGAGCCTAAAGAAGTTTCATTTCAAATATTCTCTCGTTACGGATATAGCGATTGTTCCGAAGAATAAAGACCTATCTGCAATACTGCTTTGAAACCATTTTGAACTTCATATTAGATTACATATTTATGAAGAATAGAGTTCAAAATTGTTTCAAAGCAGTATTGCAGATAGGTCTTTATTGTTCGGAACAGTCGATAGGCATTTTGATGTCGTTATTTCCACATAAGACCTTTGTTTGCGCTTGCAGGCAACCCAATCCGACGGGCGTGTGGTGGAACGAGCTCGAGCGTGGTGCAGTTCGATCGGCGTCCCCTACTACCGGTTCTGCCCCCAAATGTCCCGCGACGTGGCCATGGACGAGCAGTCGGACGAACTGCTCGTCACCATGCTGTGGGAGGCGCAAGCATACATGTACGCGCACAGAGACAGGGTTATGGAGTTGGCAGCCTTGTTGAATGGTAAGGTATACATGTTAGTGTTTCTTATGAGATATGTCCACGGTGACGGATTTAGTATATATAGTGTCACCATCGTATCATTCCTGAGGGTGTCGTTAGAGCCGACAAAAGAAAATGACAAGGGCGATAATCTAGCCACGAGAGAAAGATAACTTAATACGCACCCGTCGGGCCTGCGAGGCACAGTAGGCTAATTACCCTCCTTGTAAC
This sequence comes from Clostera curtula, assembly GCA_905475355.2. Taxonomy (NCBI): domain Eukaryota; kingdom Metazoa; phylum Arthropoda; class Insecta; order Lepidoptera; family Notodontidae; genus Clostera; species Clostera curtula. Next base: position 14,287,264 of record FR997805.1, on the reverse strand, counting down.
GGAAGAAGGTTCGACTCACCGGTGGGTCATCTACAATTGATGAACTTGATAATTGGTTTTAAGTTTGTTTGACTTTATTTGGCGTTATTACAATAAATCTAATTCTCTTTATTATAAATCATCAACTTAATATAAAACAAAGTCGCATTCTTCTGTCCGTCCCTATGTATGCATAAATCTTTAAAACTACGCAACGGATTTTGAAGCGGTTTTTTAATAGATAGAGTAATTCAAGAGGAAGGTTTATAGGTATAATATAATTGCACCGTGCGAAGCCGGGGCGGGTCGCTAGTGTATAATAATTCATTATATTATTCCGGATATTACGTTAAATATGTTTCTCATATAATTATAATATAAAAAGGAATGAACTTAAAAATGGGTTGTAATAATATCTGTCAAAAAAAACTTAAGGAAGTTTCCCAATCTTGTTTCTGTTTCATTTCACTCACTCCGCCGATTCAGAGGAAAATTCAATAAACTCTGACGAAAATGTCATTCTGTTTTACTTAATGACGTTAATTGTTTCAGATGATACGAAGAAATAGAAAATGTTGACGCGAGATTTACGTTCAAGTGGTAGTGAAATTTATAGCTTTAATTTTATTTGCGCGCGGGAATCGATTTTAGGTTATGGAAGCAAATTATCGATACTATACTATAATAGCGCCGTACTTCGACAATAGTATCGAATCAAAAATATCGATAATTTCCTTCTACGTTATATTGACTTAAATTTACAATACAAGTATTTAATGTATTCTGGAATATCCAGTGGTGGTAGAACACTTACACGGTGGACCAATGACCTAGTTAAGGTCGCCGGAAAACTATCTATGCGGGCGGCTCAGTACCGGCTTTTGTGGCCTATGTACAGCAGTGGACGTCTTTTGGCTCAAATGGTGATGTTGATGTATATGTACTTTGTCGATAAAAGCTACATTAACAAAATTACTTACAAAGGAGGCGATTTTTTTTTATCATTTGAATGCCTTTGATACAAGGCTTGCGTGATAGAAAGCAACGCCAGGGTCTAAGATGGTGCAATCAATTCAAGACAATGCTCTGCCGGGCACCGGTTTCACTACGAAACACAGTAAAACTGCTTGGCCTTAGATGTGAGGGTGGTAGCTAGCCGGGCGGACCATTAGATCCTCCCACCAAGCGTGCTGGGTTTTGTTGACTTTTACAACACGCGTTTTTTCCCAGCGTGCGGTGGGGATGTGTAATATTCTGCCCCGTCCCCACGCGGGGAGAATATATATTTAAGGTGGATGCTCCAGGGTAGCAAATTCAAATCCAAAAATTCAAATTTTCTTACGTTTTTTTCAATTTTCAGGTCAGTGCTAGGTTCCACCTTAATAGCTAATTTCAAAGGCAATAATGTTAATGTAGCGTAAAAATATCTTGAACCAAAAGGGCGATGGTGGGGGAAAGATCGCTCGTCGTACCTCTCCTCTCCCTTCGCCGAAGCGATAATCGACTGTTGTGCAATGTAGATTTTTGCTCAAGATGTTTGTACGTTACCATTTTTTATCAGTAATTAAAAGTAATCAGTACCAATTTATTCGTTAAAATCATTTGTGGGCTAATTGTCATAATCACCACACTTGGCCCTTTGTCGCCATCTACCACACCCAAGGGAAGATGTGGTGTAGTACTAATACAGAAGAAAGTATAGAATAATAATGAATGTGCAATAATTATATGCTTATTAATCAAAATAATACCTTGTATTTTACGTATACGGCAAGTGATGCGTAATATGTAGTTGTCCGTGAAGTGACAGAATAATTTGTTATGTTAATGTGTTAAACCAATGTAAACATGTGATAAATGTAGCGTAGACTTCTGTGATATTATTTATTGTTTGACAGGGTTGAACTTTTTATGGTTTGAGTTTATACAGGGTGGAACGGAAACCCTACAGCCGTAACGAGACTCGATTGTACTACTGATTAAGATACTGCGTCCAAATTTTAGTAATAGCAGTTTTGTTAAATTTTTGTCTGCGTCCGCGTGGTCACGGATTGTAATATATAGTGCCACCACCCCATTCCATCCTGCGGGTATCGTAAGAGCCTACGAAAGGAAGTGACAAGGCCAAAAACCTCGCCGCAGGAGAAGCAAAACTTGATATGAAACACTGTGTCAACCCGTCTGGCCAGCGGGGCACAGTAGGGTAATGAGCCTCCATGTGATGGATCCCTATGCTGACAGGCCTCGGGCCTCATAAATGACCCACTGCTGAGAGCCGTCAGCAGTGGGTCATTCATGGGCTGTCACTACTACTAGTAGTGACAACATTGTCGCAGCTTGAGAAGTAAACACAGAAACCTGAAGAAACATAATGGAACTTAAATTACTAAGTTTGTATGATATTAATAATGATTACTAGTTGTTTGGTTTGCACTGGAACCCCTGTTTTGTAGTGCAACTCGTGTTCTGAGAAACCTCGATCGTTCCCTATACATCAAGATAGAACATCATTTGAAACACAGAACTGCTTTTATTAATCAACTCTATGCCCTCACTTTGGATGGCTTTTTCATCCTATATAATGTACAGGGATGGGTTTTTGTTTCATCCTGTATGATGTAGTCGGCATACGGCAGGTTACGAATAAAATCGCTGACTCCAAAAGGGTCTATGTTTAATGTAGCTTGAAGTTTAATCAGCTTGGATTTTATACTACTAGCGCTGCCTCATCTCACAGCTAAATAATCTCACGTAAATTTGTGTGACACAGTACATAAATTGTAAATTTGGAACTATACCCTATTCAAGATAACGTGATCGATTTGGCAGATGTCAATTTTTCTTTTCGACAAAAAGGTATGATTCCAAACTACGTCGCGGTAATCGGGACCAGTAGTGCCGAGGTAGCACTTCTGCGCGCAGCGTACTTCGGAATCTTACCTTTACTTTGCAATGGCGAATAGTGGTGGGAAACAGATAATAAATAGTAGTCCAAAAAATAACGGTTTAAAATACTTGTAACTGTGACGAGATGGTATGGGTGTATTATGTGTGAAATTCTTTATCACTTTTTCTTAACGTTTTAAGACAATATTCGAATAAAAAACATTTTCATTTTGAAATAAAATTCGTTGGCTTTAGCGCATTGAAATTTAACACTTTTACAACTATTATTTTCTTTTCTATTTTGTTTACTTTCATGGTCTGAACCACCTATTTAAATTTGGCGGAAGGTCAAAAAATAACCCTGTAATATTAAATAGGAACTTATTATGAATATTGACCCACCATTGCTTATCTACCCAATGTTTTATATGTCTAGTGCAATAAAGAATTTCACACATAATACACCCACGCCAACTTGTCACTGTTACAAGTATTTTAAAACGTTATTTTTTGGACTACTAGACATTTTTTGGCCCATCACTAGCCCATCTGTCAAATCGATAACGCTATCTTGAATGGGGTATAATAACCTCAACTGTCAATGTGGTGACAGCACGCCGGCAGAATCTAAAATGCACCGTGTACCCGAGTGCTTAAAGTATTTTTTTCTATAACTGACATGTGGCTTAAGGCTGGTCTAGTGATAATTGGCCGCTGACTATGTTTTAACACTGTGTTGATTTGTTGTTTAATCAACTATACACGATCTGATCTCTGTTATATTTTGTTATTATTTAATTCTACGAACATTTATTCTTTATATGTGTTTCTGTGAGAGTAAGTTTGCCTATACCCTGTACACGGTAGTTTGATCGATTTGACAGGTGTCAATTTTTCTGATCGACTTACAGGTATTATTCAGAATTTATGGTATTTATATACGTAGAGTATTTTAAAACGTTATTTTTTGAACTACTAGATATTTTCCGATTCCCATCACTAGCCCGTCTGTCAAATCGATCAAGCTATCTTGTACAGGGTATAATCAAATTTTTTTCAATGTCGCTTAGCATCTTCGTACTACTGGCCTATATTTTCCAGTTCGCACTAGCAAATTCTTATCGTGTATGTACTCGTTTAGTTTGACACAAAATTTGGTGAATTGCGTAATCAAATGTCTTTACAAATTAGCACAAAACAATTCGTTTTTTTATTTGTTGTGATCGTAAGTCGTCATAAGTTTAAGTTGAATACTAACCAAAAAGTAATTACATAATATAAAGTAAATATAGTGAATAATATAAAAGTAGTAATGTATATAAATCCATATAACGAAGTTATATTATAATCTTGTTATATTTATGAAGTGCGTATTATGTTGAAATATTATAAGTATGCGGTTTCATTTGTATTTCTTTGAATATGGAGCCTATCCGTATAAACTACAAAATGGTATTAAAATTATCGAAGGTTACAAAAAGAAATACGAATATGTTCAGCCGCTGCATATGTTTAGAAAAAATGTATTGTATTTATTTGACAGTATACCAAAGTTCCGTTTGTTAAATGGTCGTAGTCTACTCTAATAACTTGAGAAATGCGCAAAATTCGACTTTTGTGTCGCACTAGCGGTAATTAGCGGATGAGCTAGTAACGCATGCGATTGTGTCCTGCATGACATGACATGCGCGAATGTTACCCCACTACGGCACTTTGTGCTCAACTTATTTAACGGAGACAGTATCTCATGTGGGCTTCCATGCCGATTGAAAAAAGTGAAGATCAGAGACATCCAAATCCTATAATGATAATCTTTATTTCAGACACGTGCATAGTAAGCAATAGCTAATAAATAAATAAAACATTAAAATATGAAAAACGTAAAAACACTAAGATATGAACAGTATTTTAAAGAGTCTGCGGTTGCGTTGTATTGCATCCAATGAGTCCACACGATCTGCCGCCATGATTTCACATACATACATAACATTAACTTACGGGACATCCGTAAGCGCGGCGTGGCCCAGTCGTAGCCGAGACGAGGTATCGGACCTGTTGATCCGCTTTGGTTACATGCCTACGTGAGTATGACGGCGAGGCGAAAAGTGATACGGTGCCGATCCCTTTTCGAGTTGATATGTATGCTATGAACTTTATGCTCGCTATTTTTAAGCGGTATTTCTGTGCACCATATTTCTTGATCCATCTGCCCATCGCACATTAATGTCAAATATGACAGATACGTGAAGTGTGAAGTGCCACCTTTATGTCTAATATTTACGTAACAAAAACTTTATTAAGAATCGAGGTGATAGCACGGTACCTAAATAATGTAGTTCTGTAAATAGTGGACTTTTCCGAGTAGAAATGATGATCATGAATAAAATTGTGACTAACATACCGAGATTTCTCTGATCCAATTTGTAGTGTTAAGTTTAGCTGAAACGGCGACTGAATCTGTGTATAAATGTGGTGTCAAATAAATGTATTACCGCACGAAACGAGGTTTTATTTAAATGAAATAAACTATTATGGAAAGCTCTTTTATTAAATATTACTATTAATCACATTCACTAACATAGGCTTATACAAAGACTCAATAATATCACATTTCTCATGTGGATATTATTAATCCACGACTAAACTAAAAAACGCTAATCCTAAAATTGTCTAAACTAAGTACCAACAATAAGCACATATATTTTATATCGTAGGGAACACTTCTGTGTCTTTGGCTCTCGTATTTTAAGGCCACAGTTTACAAAAACGAGATAGGCGCCTTTTATTTAACAGATTATGTTAAATGCCAAATTGCAACACGAGTTACGTATTTCAATACGAGATGGTCAAGTCCTACAAATTATTTAGTGTAAGTGAAATTCAGATATTCCAAATACATATCGCTGCTTAAATAAAAGCGGGCCGCAAATCGAAAAACAAAATTGCGATTTTGTTCAACTTTACCTAAATGTACAATTTTGTTTCATGTATTATTATGTAGATATTTTTTGCAACATATGTGTGATCAAAATTGTAGATAATGATAATTTTAAGCACCAAAGTCTTTTGACGTTTGTTTTTAAATCCTTTTTAATAATTCAAGCTCTACTATCGTCCGTAGAGGTTGACCACCTCTAGTGAGTAAGTGATTAATTACATAGTAATGTAATTTGGATTGTTGCATTACTTACGCTCCCCGATTCGAGTTAACGAGAGTTAATTGCATGAAACTATCAACAATGGCATTATTATCATATTCTGTTTAGCTGTTGACAAAAACATTAAAACATTCGTCAGTTTCTAAATATAGTGTAGGCTCTAAATATATTGTTGACACAGAATACAATAAGTCTTTGAAATAAATAACAATTTTACCAAAGTCCCTCAAATAAGTACTTATATTTTTCGTAAGTACAATCATTAAGTACTGTTTGAGATTCTACAAATGTAGCAAAATTTTCGTTAAGTCGAATTTGCCTCTAAATAAATAATACATAATTTTATTTGTTCAAATGTTTTTTTATATATTCTCCTTTGTCGCAGATGTCTTTTTTATGTAAATTTAATTATATTATTGAGGTACTTCGATAAATATATTAAGAAATACAAGGTATAGGAACGTAAAATCTTACACTACAAGTTGAATCTGTCGCATTATCGGTTGACAGTTTGTGATAGAAGGCGCTCAAGAGATTTACCAACGCTTTTATGAAACAATAATGTAGAAAAGTATTGTTTTCTTATACAGAGTGTCCCAAAAATAGTTTCAAGCGGAAGTCCAGAGATAGAGCATGAGCCATGTATGTTCTGCGATTTTTTATAGTTTTCGTGTAATGATTTTTATTCTGACACTATTTTTTGGGACACCCTGTATACAATAAATTAGTCCTTATCCGTATGAAACTAAACGGCTGGTAAAATAAAGTTGATTATTTTAAATACCGTAAAATAATATCATATATTGATGAATATTCCACAATGATCTTTTACTTTAAATTGACGACAAAATCTCACTTCACCACTTAATAATAAAATAGCATAATTCTCTAGGACGTATTCTATGTAATTTACGTGTCAAAAATACTAGAAAAAGCAGTTAATATATTTGGATTTAATATCATTTTTACACTTGGCTTCTATCCATTTTGATACATTTATTAATAAGTGGTGGAAGTAGGACTGTTTTTAATTTCTTAAATAAATTGCTACAATTCACAGTCAAATTCACAAACCGTCACAAGTCAACAATGGCGTCGAGACATCGTCGAGATACTAAAATCATAAAATACCAAACGCTTTCAATGTACACTGCCGATAAGATTTCAATGTGAAAGCATTAGGTATAGTACGATTTATTTTGAATTACTAAAAGTACCAGTTAAAAACAACATTGTTCAAACTGGATAACGCTTTTTGGTGTCATATAAGGATTTGCACTATAATCTACAGGTGTAGTTTCGCATGAATAAATGGTATGATATTTTCATAAATAGTGCTTTACGCACTTCATATTCAAAGTATACATTATTGAAGTTAATATTCGTACAATGACGTTTTCTTTAAAGACCGATGATTCTGTGTAAAAAAAAACACAGGATCACTTGTTAGGAGGTCTATGTCCAATATAAAAATTGTTGTTGTTTTTTATTCTTAAAACATTTGGAATACGGATCCAGATGTTTCAGTAACAAACTTTTAAAACTTGAGATTAATTTGTTACGGTAATGAAAAATGAATTCTTGATTTTAAAAGGAACTCATTTCAAATAGTAATTGGTTTCTGTTAGTGTTAATTTGGTTGGCAATTATTATTATCCTAAATTGTGCTTAAATCACATCACATAATGAACATTTTAACCTGTCATAAATAACAAATTCTCTCTTACATGCACATTTGCTAGTTAACACATTTTGAACCGTACTCTGAGAAATGGAAGAACAGACGAGAATCACTATTGAACACAAACGGATGGATTCTGGAAACTTAATATCCTAATATGTATTAGACAACCAATTTGAATTATTTTAAAATTAAATAAACATGTCAGTGTTTAATTACAAAATTTGGTAACATTACTAATCATATAACAAGTAAATCCGTACGTTTAGTACACTATTTTTCTTTTTATAAATGCTACATTATCGATTTAGAATATTAATCGTTATTTCGTCGAAATTAGGATTTTAAGCTGGCAACATTGTCACACAAACTTTGGGTCTAAAAGAAAAATAACGTAAAATATACTCAATCCTCGTCTAAATAAGATTCATAACTGAAATTAACATGTTTTGTTTATTTGGTATCGCGAAAAGTGTCTAATCGCATTTTATCTTATAAAAATTGAAAAGGCACCTTGTGAATTAAAAAAAAAGTGTCAAGACATGAAAACTTCAGCACGAATCTCGTTAAGGTTTACTTATTTGATATGCCCAATGCCGTATCCCATATTTATAATTCAAATAAATTAAAAACACCTAAAATCTAGCTACCATGCACTCAGATTTTAGCCAACCATGCACAGCCCAAGACCCCGTGTAAAGATTAATATAATCGTTTACAAGTGTCTAATTAGCAATTCTTAACCGAATATCACAATATGTAAACCTTTGGCCCAATATATTAAGGAATAGATATCAGTTATTCAAAATGTATACCGTTTTGTGTATAGTATACCTAAGTATACTATGTAAGTAAAAAAAAGTCAGCCATGCTACTACAAGATACATAATTTATGCAATAAAATACTGGAACATACCTAAATTCATAAGGACTATTGAAGTAATAATTAATAATACAACAATTCTGATACGTTGTAGTATTATTGAAGATAATACTATGTATATAATATTATGTCAAAACTATAGATAGTTGTAGTATACTATAGTTTTATCGACTAACTATCGAACCTACAACTTTACCAAATGTAATTGAAAATTTCAATGACATTTAAATATGACGTAACAATACGACTCTGGGAATTTGTATTTGTCGAATACATTTTACAATTTTTGTAAGCATTAGCGGTTGAAGCACGCGGCCTGCAGCCTTTCCGCCTAGGCGGTTCGTTTGAGCGGTCCAACCGCTTAGCGCGGTTTCATCGCGGTTGCATATTCTACTGGAAAGGAGGCAGGCAGCGCGGCCAGCCGCCTCCGCGGTTGAACCGCTAGTGCGTAAGGGGGCTTAATATTACAATTGCCCCAAGAGATGTTATCAAGTACGCGGTCACGCGGTATATTATACAAAGTGTACATAATATATTACGTGAGGCACCGTGTGGTGGCGGATTTCGAACATGTCGTGTCAGCACCCCATTCCAGCCTGAGGGTGTCGTAAGAGCCGAAAACAGGAAATGATAAGGCCGAAACCTTAGCTGCAAGTGGATGAAAACTTGAACTTTGCACATTAGGCCCGCCATGTAATTATATGGTCCGACTCAACAGGTGGTCATCTACGGACTGAAAGTATTAAAAAAAATCATATCTGTGCCGTTAAACCTTAATTAATGCTGACTTTTTAAACTGGCAATATTATTTTCTGTATCTATCCTATCTGTTCCATAATTATATTGAGCCTTAGTTATATCGTCAAAATATTGTACGTCACGTAGTTTAGGACCTTTTACAATTTAATAGTCTTCTGGGAGCTCCATGTTTGCAATCAGATTCCTGTTCTCTTCTTTGCCCGGCTTAGCATCTAGTAACTTTGGCCGTATCGTCGACCGTGGCTCAAAACATGGCTGAAACAATTGTAATAAATAAAGTTAATTTTGTAATAGTATTTTTTTATTATCTCTACACCCTCAACCGAACGAATCCACTAGTTCTAACTTGGTACATTTACCTACAACTTAACTGTAACCTTTTAACCCCCGACGTGTGCGTGCTAACAAATTTTTAGGAATGCTATTTCAAGCTATACAACCTTTTTGCCATCCGAAGTGAGGTTATTGAGCGAATCAAAAGAAGCCGTTGTGTTTTGTGTTTAAATGGATTTTCTATCTTGTAATCTATCTATCTAAGTATCCTGAATAGGGTTCATTCCCGGGAATTCTCGGCTCGAGAATTCCCGGGAAATCGTTGGGCTTTGTTCCCGGGAAATCTAGCTCGAGAAAAGTCGAGAACTCGAGAAATCATGTACGTTTGTAGAAAATAAACTTGCAGAGTTTTAATTTGTTTATATTCTATTCATCATCATCATCATCATCATCATTTCAGCCAAAAGACGTCCACTGCTGGACATAGGCCTCCCCCAAGGATCTCCACAAAGGCCGGTCCTGGGCCGCCCGCATCCACAAATGGTGCTATGATTGTAATGTAATTATAATTTACATTTACTTTCTACCTGAGTTAAAGATGTTAAAGATTTCTTTAGTGTTGCTATTTTGTTTACAAGATTTAAGGTGATTTTTTTTTTCTAAATAACCAGCCCAAAATTGTGCCGTGATCCTAATGTAATGTAAGTTAATATAATAGGTTGGGGAAAAAGTTTCGTCGCATTTTTTAAGAAATCGTTTATTTACATTTAACTAAAGTATGTAGCTACCATTTTGTTCGATAACTTTTTGCCATCTTGTAGGTGTAGAAATTTTGTAGAAATTTTGGGACTACTGATCAAAATACCGCGACAAGTGGTTTTGGCAGTAATCTCGTGATGTTAACCTGACACTGCCTAAAGAATTCTGAAGAGACCAGGGGCGTAGCGTGCCTTGGTGGGGCCCCGTATAAAAATTTATTTGCCCATGAATCATATGTTTCATTTGTTTATGTTATATGTTTCACTTCGTTGTCTTTTTTTACCCTTCATGGGCCCCATGAAGGGTAAAAAAAAACAACGAAGTGAAACATTTCTCACAAAGGAAAATAAATTCCTTTTTTTCGGCAAACTGATTTATTAAATGATTTTTAGCTGATGATGACTTTAGACTTTATGAATTATATGATGACCGGGGGGCCCGTTACATAATTGATACGGCTGACACGGTTCTAAATAACCAACTAAAAATGGTGCTGTCATTATGATTATGAGCCGGAATAATATTTTTTCTCAAATATTTTAAAAAACAATATTTATAAGATTAATGTTTTTGAATAACATCGATGAAAGTTTTATAATTAATTTGATACTTTTATTTGAGAGGAAAACCACTGATTTTTAGACGCAATTAGAACCAAATAATATGAGAAAACGTACGTAAATGTAAATTTCTCGACAACCCGAGAGTCCCGAGAAATGAGCCTCGAGAATTCTCGAGACCCGAGAAATTGAAAAGCTCGAGAAATCATGAACCCTAATCCTGAACCACAATTTTACTACAAAATAGGTTCTAGTAAAAACCAACCAACTAGCAATTGTTTTTATTATCCTACAAGCTTAGTAATTTCTCTGTTCTTAGTAAAATAAATTCTGTTTGTTCGGTTGTCTGTGATTGTTGTGGTGACGGATTAAAAATACATGGAGTCACCATCCCATTGTATCCTAATGATGTCGTAAGAGTTGACAGAAGGAAATGACAAGGCCGGTGTCAAGTTTTCCTTCTCTTACAACTAGGTTTAGTTGTAAGAGAAGGAAAACTTGACACCAAACCCTGTGCCAACAGGCCTGGCTAGCGTGGCACAGTAACAGGCTAATTCCCCTCCATATACTTGGAGGAGGCCGGACTGTGCAGTGAGTCATTTGAACTGAGTAGTAGTAGTATTACAAGCTAATTAAGTAGAAAATACTATTATGTTGTATTCATAACTATTATTTTCATTGTGTTAATTTTGTCAAACCATGCATCAAATGGAGTTTCTCTGAAAGATAGGCTCCGTAACGAGACTATCCGACAGAGAACCAAGGTCACCGACATAGCTCAGAGAATTAGCAGACTGAAGTGGCAGTGGGCTGGTCATATCTGTAGAAGAACCGACAACCGCTGGGGTAGACGAGTTCTAGAGTGGAGACCGCGAATCGGCAAGCGTAGTGTGGGACGGCCCTCTGCTAGATGGAGCGACGATCTGCGAAAGGTTGCGGGCAGCAGCTGGATGTGTCAAGCTGAAGACAGGGCGCTATGGCGCTCTTTAGGGGAGGCCTATGTCCAGCAGTGGACTAATGTGGGTTGATGATGATGATGCATCAAATTGTCATAACAATCTGTAGAGAGCTGAGGAAGAACTGCGTGTATGAATATGGAAGGAACTGCATGCATTCCGAATTGTCTCGTCTGTAGAGGTCTAGATATTGAGTTAATAAGCGTGAACCATCCGAGGCTGAGGCGTTAACATTAAAATGTGGACCTTAAAACACGGAAGACCCGAGTCTCTGCAGTTGCCTTTCCAAAGCACTATTCAACCTGTGTGAAAATTGATTGTTGATGTAAAACCTACTGAACAATCGGACCGATATGGCTGTTCAAACTCAAGTCATGCAGAAATTCCTATGAATTTATGCTCAAGTCTTTTGTTTAGGTTGCTTCACTGAACTTCACTTTTTCTATTAACATAGGGGTTCATTTTGCTATTTGTATAAGCGTGCCATATTTGATGGTGTCATGTGTGGATGAAATATTTTACAAAAATAGCAAACACAAATAGCGATAAGCAACGAGAGTATGTGAGTGAGTGCATTTTTAAGACGCACCATATTGCTTGGCATTTCATTGTGTTCAATTTTTTTTATTGCCTATGCTTCATTTTTATTCGTTCTTTCACTAAGTCTGCATTGTTTGAACCAGCATTATCGTAAGATTTTCCTTTAAAAGACCAATTTATTAAGATAAGGAATTCAGTATACTCGCCACAGCCAACAATGGAATTTTCTTTGCCGGCTTTTCTCCGTGGAGTGGCATTGCGTGAGACTAAATGCATTTTAATACCTATCGTTAAGAACATTAAATACATCTAAATTATATCACCCACAAGGTACTGTGTTCCTGCGCGTGCGTAGGCGCGCAGGAACACAGGAATTTAGAATACATAATGTCATCACCCCATTTCATTCTAAGGGCTTCGTAAGAGCCGTCGAAAGGAAGCGGCCGATAAGCTAGCCGCAAGAGAAGGAAACCTTGATACGAAACCCTGGCTGGCGTGGCACAGTAGGCTAATTAACTCCATGTAGTTGGGCTCCCTGCTGACTTAGGCCTCCTGACTCAGCAGGGGGGCTCATCTATAAGCTGAGCAGTAGTAGTTATTAGTTATCGTAGCGTTTAAAAATGCATTGGAAAAGTTATATGTCAAAAGAATGTTTGTAATGGGCGGATATGTGTAAAATGAAAGTGAAACAAGGCTGGCTTGCAAGGTCTTTAGTTAATAAAAATATGTTGCACAAATATTATTGCACTTTGCGAATGTGCATTCTATCAAATAGTGCTAAGACCGATTCCAATATACATATAGTATATTTCCAAAATATCTTTCAAAAATATATGTATTGTAGAGTATTTAATTCAGCAAGCAAAGATCGCACCTAACACTAAAGGGGAAATGCTTTATGCATACCACCGCCCCTCGGGGGAGAGGTCAGTGATTATGTGGGACTCCGACAAGGGTCGTCTGCCCACTAAAACACACACACGGCGCGCTTGGGGGGCCCTCTCAGTCAACGAGACCCTTAGGCGAGTGCAGAAGAGGTTTGTATCGTCACTCTCCCCCTCCACCTCTGCCTCCGTCCACGGCGCGGGTCAGCCGGAGCTCCCTCCTTTGCAACCCGCCCCGCAGCCCCCTTCTGCGATATTACGGCCTCGCAGAAGGCGGCCTGTCAGCCCTCGGGTAAGCGTCAACCTGAGGACTTGATATAAAATCCTGTGCCAACCCGCCTGTCCAGCGTGGCTCAGCAGGCTAAACTACCTCATGAACGACCCCTGGCCCGACTCAGCAGTGGGTATTTACGGGCTGACAAGAAGACTTATTTCTAAACCGATTTCCGCCATGAATTTGGACGAGGCTCAACTCAGCAGTGCGTCAATTATGTGCTGAAGTTATGATGATTGAGGAAATCTCTAAGAGGTACTTGCCGTGACAAATACCACGTGGCCAATAACATGTGAACGTTAAACATTTTTGCTTTCATTTCTTTAAACAGGTGTACTAACAGTGTTACAAAAGACTTGAATAAATTAATTAAAAGTAAACAATGAAACTGACAAACAACATTATTTTGTAATTGCAAATGATGTGTGGCAAAATAAGAAGTCTATAATTAAAAAAAAACACTTGTATGTTTCCTTAATCAAAATCAATCTAATGATTTCTTATGTTCTAATAATGACTGCTGCAAAGCATTCGAAACGTCGGGAATTAAATAATGTAACATACACGCGATAAATCCGTTAAAAAGTGTTTAATTTCAATGCAAAATCAATCTCTTGCCCAAAGTACCAAAATTTGCGACTTATCGAAACTTAAAAAATTCATATCTCTAAAAATATCAACTTTGTCGTGAAAAGTCATGTGACCTTTTTTGTTTGTGTTTCAATAAAGACTATAAAAAAATTATCCGGTTGCAAAATAACAACTTCTTGAAATTAAAAAAACGGGTTACACAATATGGCCCAGTGTTGGCCCATGTCAACATGTATTTATATCATCAGTAGGGCAATTTATGGAGGATCGCATAAAAAAATTGAGGTGGAATAGTTTTCGGAACTCGTACGCCGATTCCTCCTGGACTATATAAGCCCGTATAAAATTAAAGAGCAAATTCTTACCGTTTCACAGATGTTCATGTTACAGCAGTTCTCAATGGTGATCTCGCACTGGTCCGGACGGGCTGTCATTGGAGTAACGTTTTTGTTCACTATGATGCGTTTCTTGATCCTGAAATTGTGATGAAGATTAGATACGTGATCATAAAGCCTTGTTGGTCTAGGGGGTCCCGGAGCATGCTCTCTTATCGGGGAGTGAATCCCGTGTCCCTGGTTCGGACAGTCGAGGATCGCCGTCGGTTTTAGTGGGTAGGTCGAGGCGCAATTTACCATCTCTATGCGCCAGGCTATGAGGGACCTCATAGCTTGGCTAGTCCCAACGGCCGGGTATCCACGAGGATCTCCGAAGTAAAAAAAATGGCTTGCAGCAGTCGTGGTCTCGGGAGAAACTAGATGACAGTTGTCTTTCAAAGTACACAGAGTTAAAACTACCGCCTATAATATTTGTTTATTTAAAATGTTCCCTGTGCACGCAGATGCATTTAATGACAGGATTGCAAGCAGTGGTACTTGCCGAACATGCTCTCCATTGAAGCATTCGAAACGTAGAGAATTGAATAAAGTAAAATAGATGCGATATATCCGTTAGTGTTTAATTTCATTTAATAATCGCGAGAACCATAAACATCATTCTGCATTAAATGACAACATTAAATTTTTTAATGTAAGTAGATAAAATTAAAGATAGAAAGGTAAAGATTTGGGGGTAGACATTAAAAAGTGAAACACTTGTGCTCTGTTAATATTCACTAATTTATCAAATATCTTAAATAATTAATTACTTATTTCACTTACATAAGTGCAGAACAATAGCCAGCACCATATACTGTGTGGGCAACAAAGTCCATATGTTCTAAGTAGACTTATTTTTATCACTTGCCGGCGAACTGTGACTGGGTGTTTTTACAAACTTCACAACACTTGAACATTACCACAGCAAGTAACCCATCTGTGAACCATGGCCACCTTTGAGGATGTTGCTGATATGCACCATACCGCTGTGCTATCCCTGAACCAGCGGATGTCAGAGTTTGAGGCACAAATTAAGAAACTGTCTCCGGGCACTGATGTGAATGCTCTTTCTATAGACTTCTCTTCCTTCAAGCAGCAAGTCTGGGGTGTATTTAGTGCCTTGCAACAGAAAATCCAAGAGGTAAGCAAGAGCATTGATAGCTTGGAAATGCACCATAGGAAGAAATTCCTTCTGCTTGGTGGTGTCAGTGAAGTGCCCAATGAGAATATTTCGGAAGCTGTAACATCAGTGCTTCAAAATAAATTTGGACTCTCTGACTTCAAGCCTTCCTCATTAACAGTCTGTCATCGGTTGGGTACTGTCAAAGAAAACCACTCAAGACCTATCTTGCTGCGCTTCACTGACCCTACAGTTCGTGCATTACTCTGGAAGACCAAGACGAAGCTGAAAGGTACTCCTTTGGTACTGTCAGAGTTTCTGACCCGACAACGGCAGAATGCTTTTGGTATGGCACGTAAGCTGTTTGGTTTGAAGAATGTGTGGACATTGGATGGGAACATCTTTGTCAAGGCTCCTGATGGTAAGCGTCATCGCGTCTTCGACCTCGATCAGGTAGTGGCCCTGGGCGCAGAGCACGGCAAGTCTGTAGAAGTTTCGTCGAGTCATAGTACCCAAGCGCCCATTGTGAAACCTAAAACAGCGGCGACGCAGATGTCGACGAGACCGAAGAGGACCATCATGAAGACTAAATAGTAATTTGTGCTTCCGATGTGCTTTTGTGTCTGTCATTTGTCTAGGTGGTGTTATGAAAACAACATTAAGTTACTTACTGTCATGTGTCACAAACCTGCATGACATTGACAGCCAACTTTGCGCTCGGAAACTCGACTTGTTTTGGTTTGCATTTTGTTAACAGTCGGCCGGCAGGTTATTATAAATTGTGTCCGTTTTTGTTTTTTATAATTTTCGTAGTAGTAGTAGTTATTTTTTTTTTATATTTATATATACCATATCATTTACATATTTATTTATTTTTTGTTATGTCTGACGAAGATTCTTTTCATTCGGCATGTGATGATTCTTTTACAAGTACTGATAATTCTTTTATTGCTAATAGTTACCTTACATATGAATTTCAACGGTTTCCACAGCATTTTAATGTTTGCCACGTGAACGCTCAAAGCATTCCCCAACATCATTCTGAGATGTTGGATTTGTTTGACAATGTTCCAGTTCATGCTATTCTTGTGTCTGAGAGTTGGCTCAAACCCGAACTTCCTTCTACATCTTTCAGTCTACCAGGCTTTATTCTTATTCGCAATGACCGCACAGGGAGAAGAGCCGGGGGTGTTGCTATCTATCTTCGGAGCAACATTTCCCACAAAATTTTATTTTCTTCGCCGTCCTCTTGTAGTGGAAATCCTGAGTATTTATTACTCGAAATAAATGTCAAGGGGGTTAATGCCGTTCTCGGAGTCATCTACTGTCCACCCACTATCGACTATTTTTCCAACCTGGACACCCTCTTCGAGACTATTTCTACTGACTACAAACATCTCATAATTATGGGTGACTTCAACACAGACCTGGCTAGGAATACTCTAAGATCACGCCGTTTGGGATCAACCCTCGAGTCGGCTAGCCTGTCACCGCTCACATTAAACCCCACTCATCATAACATAGATGCTGATGACTCGTGGCTTGATCTCATTCTGGTGTCCTCTGTTGGCTTTGTTGACAATCATGGTCAGATGGCGGTTCCGGGTCTTTCCCGACACGACTTGATATATCTAACCTACAAAATTAAACCACCGAAACAGCGGCCTGCCGTCGTCTCTTTACGTAGCTTTGCAAGGTTAGACAGTGGAAAATTGACTACAGATGCACATAAATTGGACTGGACAAATTTACTTCAAGCGCCCACAGTCGACGAGAAAGTGGCCATTTTTAATCATAACATTTTAAAATTATACGATACACATGCTCCTCTAAGGGCTGTTCGATTAAAACGTCCGCCAGCACCTTGGATCACCACAGGTGTACGCATGGCTATGCGGCGGAGAGACAGAGCGTTTCGCAGATTTAGGAGAGATCGTTGTGAGGACCACTGGCGCATGTATAAATTAGCCCGAAATCGCTGTAATCAGATGGTAAGAGCTGCAAAGCGCCGATATATCTATGATAATGTTTCCGATTCTTCTACGGCCGATGTATGGAAGTTTCTCAAAACTCTTGGAGTATGCAAATCTCCAGCTAACATCATTCCTACAAATTTAACTTTGAATGACCTTAACGTTCATTTTGCTTCAACGACACCTCTGCCTCTGTCAGTAAAAGCAGAGACAATACTTAATATAGCTTCCGCGCCAATATTGCCTCCCAATTCTTTTTCTTTTTCTCCTGTGAGTAGCGACGAGGTCCTCAATGCGTTAAAATCTATTAAATCAAAAGCTGCTGGTTGTGACGGCATTAGCAGGATTATGCTTTCCCTCATTCTGGATGCTATAATTCCCATATTCACTCATATAATCAATTTTTCCCTGCAGACTGGAGCGTTCCCTTCATTCTGGCGTAAGGCTTATATTACCCCACTTCCAAAAATCGCTAATCCCAGTCTTGTCAATCACTACAGACCTATTTCTATCCTACCATTTCAATCCAAAGTTCTGGAATCCATAGCTTTCAAGCAAATTTCTGCATTTGTGCACAGCAATATGCTTCTCTCTCCCTATCAGTCAGGTTTTCGCCCAGGGCACAGTACGTGCACAGCTTTGCTAAAAATTATAGAAGACGTCCGGACTGGCATGGAGGACTCCAAGTTAACAGTGCTGGTATTAATCGATTTCTCCAACGCTTTCAACGCTGTTGACCACGATATCCTTCTTGCCCTACTTTCCCAAATTGGGATCTCGTCGTATTCACGGGATTGGTTTTCCTCATATCTTCGTGGTCGCCAGCAAGCGATACGAGTTGGCCAGGCATTCTCGGATTGCTGCTACTTAGCTTCTGGTGTTCCACAAGGCGGTATACTCTCTCCACTTTTGTTTTCTCTATTTATAAATTCCATTACCAAGTTACTCAAAGGCTCTTACCATCTGTACGCGGATGATCTTCAATTATACGCGCAAGCTGATAGTAGTGGATTAAATGACTGCATAGGTACAATAAACGCAGATTTGGCTGCCATCTCGGAGTGGTCTCAAAAATTCGGCATTAACGTTAATGTCTCCAAATGTCATGCTATCCTTATCGGTAGTATTTTTCACCTTCGCAACATAGATTCCAGTCAACTTCCACATA
This sequence comes from Clostera curtula, assembly GCA_905475355.2. Classification (NCBI taxonomy): domain Eukaryota; kingdom Metazoa; phylum Arthropoda; class Insecta; order Lepidoptera; family Notodontidae; genus Clostera; species Clostera curtula. The sequence goes on along the minus strand of FR997805.1, from coordinate 14,268,446 downwards.
TTGTGTTTAATAATGCACAAATTAATCTATTAACTCATGTAAAAGATCTGGGTCTATACATTGATGACAGGCTAAGTTGGAACAAATACGTAACTAATATTAGTCAAAATGTCACGTCAATATTACGTTCCCTCTATAGGTTTAAAAATTTCCTCCCAGCTAACATTAAAACCCTACTTGTTCATGCTCTCGTTCTCCCCATTATTGATTATGCAGATGTTTGTAGCTCAGACCTATCTCAAGAACTTCTAAACAAATTGGATCGACTTCTCAACAACTCTATACGTTTCATTTTTGGTCTGCGTAAGTATGATCATATTTCCTCTTTTCGTGCTCAGCTTAAATGGCTTCCTATCAGACAGAGACGATCCCTCAGATATCTCTGTATGCTTTATTCTGTCATGAACGATCCTTGTACTCCGGAATATCTCAAAAGTTATTTTCTAGTCTTGGGTGGCTCTCATTGCCTAAATCTTCGTTCTGCTGACAATTTACTCCTTGAGATTCCTTTGCATCGTAGTAATTTCATTTCTGATTCTTTCGCTGTCACGGCCATCAAGCTCTGGAACGCGCTCCCTCTTGACATTAAAAAATCTCAGACCAAACTTACATTTAAGCGTAAAGTTAAGCAACACTATTTGCTAACACTGCCTCAGACATGAATAATCTTCGTCTTGTTATTATTGTAATGAATTATGTATATTATTTATATTATATATTGTGAATGTTTATATATTGATATCATAACATGTATGAATTATATTTGTATCTAGGTATCTATTAATTATATTTATATTTATATATATATATATATATACGAGGGTGAATCAAAAAATTCTTGGAATCAATATTAAAAAATGCAAAGATTTAAATAATAATATTTTATTTTTCTACATAATCTCCCTCCAATGCAATGCATTTAGAATAACGCGTTTCTAACTTCCTTATTCCTTGTGAAAAAAAATTATTTTCTTGACTCTCGAAAAAGTCCTCTACGGCAGCTATAACCGCGTCATTATCGTGAAATTTTGTTCCACGAATTTCCTCTTTTAATTTTGGAAATAAGTGAAAATCACTTGGGGCTAAGTCCGGAGAATATGGTGGGTGGTCAAGGAGATTGAAGCCAGCACAGCGGATTGCGTTGAGCGCAACTTCCGATCGATGGGCAGGAGCGTTATCTTGAAGGAACAACACGCCCAACGACAGTTTTCCACGACGTTTTTCTTTAATCGCTTCACGCACTTTCGGGATTAAATTTGCATAATAGGGTCCAGTTATCGTCTGGCCTTTTGGCATGTAATCAATAAAAAGGATTCCTTCACTATCCCAGAACACAGAGGCCATAACTTTGCCAGCGGAAGGAGCAACTCGAAATTTCTTAATGGATGGAGAGGATGGTCGTTTCCAAGACATGCTTTGTCTTTTAGTTTCAGGATCAAAATGGTGGACCCACGTTTCATCCATGGTGACAAGACGACGGCAAAAATTATCCGAATCACGCTGGAACATTTCGAGATTACGCTTGGAAATTTCCAAACGTCGCTTTTTGTTTTCGTCGGTTAACATTCGTGGCACCCATCTTGCAGACACTTTTTTGAACCCCAGTGAATCAATTAAAATGGATTGAACGCTACCAAAAGATATCTTTAGGATCTCAGCTATATGTTTTATAGTCATTCTTCTGTCTTCCAAAACCAGATTCTCAACCTTTTTGACATTTTCTTCTGTAACGGAGGTTGAAGGCCGCCCAGAACGCGGGTCATCTTTACAGCTTGATCTACCTCTTTTAAATTCAGCCACCCAGTACGCAACCGTAGAATAGGGTACAGCATCACCCCCTAATGTCTGCTGAATGTCCAAAAAAATTTCCTTCGTAGACATTTTTTTCAAACTGAGATATTTTATCACCGCACGTAACTCACTTTTATCCATAATTTTGACTTTTTAGCAACTCGTTGCACAAAAAAATTTATTACATGCGAACGAACTGACAAAAACAAGTGACAGTCTGCATAAATATAGTGTGATAGACACTCTTTAATTTGAATATCGAACTTGATCCAAAAAGGTTTCATATATATGCACTTCTAAGAACTTTTTGATTCACCCTCGTATGTATATGTATATTCGTTTTGTACCCCATATGCTCTCTCTTTTTAACCCGAAGGTTGACTGGTAGAGAATGCCGCATGGCATTAAGTCCACCTTGTGTACCATGTTTGTACATTAAGAATAAATAAATAAATAAATAAAGATAAGAGAAACTATGTACGGTTGAGAAGATAAGTAATTAACTAAGATTTATCATTTGTCTTCATCTTAAATACTCGTTTACTGTGGCATGCAAAGTATGACATTATGAGTATGACAGACAGCATGACAATATGAATTCTCAAACTAAAAAGGACCTTTATTTACGTAGGTTTATCACAAAGCTTTTATCTATGGTCATATTTAAAATTACCTAAATCATCTTTCGGCACTTGGCCCACGCTAGGAGGTAGTCTTCATTAGCACATATCTACATTCACACCTTCCATACAAAATTCCTCATTCCTACAATAAAATGATCTCCTTTTTATCTTTCACAACCCTTGTGTCGGAATTCTGTAGTTGTGCAAACTCTGTATTAAAAATAACAATAAATCGTGATCAAACTGTACCTTGGTCGCCTCTTCAAATGCAGTATCTTAGTAACAAGCAAAGCGCAAGCCAGACAAAGCAACCCGCATAGGATCGCCAGCATCATAATAATAGGGTCTCTGACTGCGTCCCACCCGTCACACGTCGTAACCACATCGTCGATTTCACTGAACGGTACCTTTTGCAAAACAGGAACTACTTGAGATGCGTTTTCTGCCGTACTGCAACTGAGAGATACAAATATACATCGATATGTAAAACGAGTGTCACGTATGTCTGTAGTATTATATGCGTACTTTTTTTTAAATTAAGCATGTAGTAGAAATACGGCCGTGTGGTGACGGATTAAGAATACAATGGTGTCACCACCCCATTCCATCCTGATGGTGTCGGGCCTCATCCAACTTGTAGTATGCATGAGTCACTGCTGAGTCAGGCCTCCTCCAATCACATGGGGGGGTTTTCACATTAACTTACTGTGCCACGTTGTCTAGATAATTATATATTAATTAATTATACATTTAATTGAAGACTTACTTGCAATTTTGGACGACGTCCACTGCCGGAGGATCCGTAGACGCGATCACGTCTTTCACAATTTCGCATTTCGTAATTTCGCATCTTGTTCCAGATGAACCCGCTTCGCAGCTAAAAAAATATAAAAATTATATGTATGTAAGTTATATGTATAAAAAAATATATGCTAAATTGTATGCAGGGGCATAATACCTGGATTTCAATTTTTTATATAATATTTACTAGCTGCGCCCCGCGGTTTCACCCGCGCTTACTTATTGTTGTACCGCGGGTGAAGCCGCGGGGCAAAGCTAGTCTAAAAAAAGTAGCCTAAGTTACTCCTTATAGAATCAGCTACCTATCACTGGAAGTCCCGTTTAAATCGGTCTAGCCGTTCCAGAGATTAGCCGGAACAAACAGACAGACAGACGGACAGACAGACAAAATTTTTAAAAAAAGTTATTTCGGTCTATGTACTGTGTATACATACTTACGGATTTAGTAAAAAGTGGTTATTTTATTATTACAAACAGACACTCCAATTTTATTTATTTGTATAGATTTTACATATCATCATCATTTCAGCCAAAAGTGTGCACGTCCAAGTAGTGGACGTCCCACTGCTGGACATAGGCCTCCCCCAAGGTTTTTCACAAAGGCCGGTCCTGGGCTGCCCGCATCCATCGTTTTCCGGCGACCTTAATCAGGTCATCGGTCCACCGTGTGGGCGGCATACCAGCACTGCGCTTTCCGGAACGCGGTCGCCATTCGAGGACTTTTCTGCCCCATCGGGCGTCGGTCCTGCGCGCTATGTGCCCTGCCCACTGCCACTTAAGTTATTTTACTTAAATACATGCATAATACATTACAAGGCAAATAAAAGACTACTACTATGGGGTGGTATTACTATGGGGCGTATATTCTACATAATATGTCACCACGGCAAATGCCACTGACAATTGGATGGATGGATGGGTTGCCAACAGTATAGTTGGCAACCCTATTCGTATGTTTCAAATGTTTTATTTATTAAAAAAACAAGTTTATTATGTTTGGATGTGTACGAATTAGTGTTACCTATGGTATCTTTTGGTGAGTAATATCATATATTTTGTTAATTTTAATTTTTGTAAACTGGTTTTCCATCCGCTCGGCATTTAGAGGTCTGGTTGAAAACCAGCGCCAGGCACCCCGTCTGGCTTATGCTGAACCAGCGCCGTTTCAGCGCAATCTAGATTAGAGTTTAAGTAATTATAGTTATTGTGTAGTAGTGTATTTAAAATTGCGCCGAATAAATTATTTTTCTTTCTTCTTTCTTTCTTTCAATTGCACTGGTGACAGACATTACTATAGTATTCTCAAGTAGTCCTTTCGCGACTAAGATTAAGCGACCTTGGTGGTCTAGGGGTTGTAAAAGCTGCCTTTGGATCACAGTTCGGTTCGATTCCGGGATCCGGCAGGAGTCTTTGTCTAAACCAGAGGCACTTACTCTGAGTCTGGGTGCCATTTGAGTTCGTGAATTTCATGTTTGTAAACTACCCCCGCGATAGAGGTTATGCCTAGCGGCCTTTTCCCGTGGAGATGCAATCAGGGCCCACGGGGCGGCACGCGCGGGACGGTACACCCCGGGGACGTTTAGTGGGTATGACTCCGTCTCCAGAGGCGGAGGGGACTCCCACACACCCCCTGTTGCCCATCCCCAGGCTGGCAGGATAGTCCATAAATGATTTTACCCCGGGTCAAAACAAAGAAAAGGGATTTCGGAATAAAAGAGTGGGATAAATTACATAAAAATACTTTCTCACATATTGCAATTACCTGCATGTTGGTTCTCCATCAGCTGTTAAACTACAATTCCCTTGAAAGCAGAAATTGTGGCAGACGGACACATCACACCTGTCTCCAGTATATCCAGGCGTACATTCACATTGCAATTTCCCACTAACTTTCGTACCATGGACACAAAACAAGCCAACATCAGCGGGGATATTGAAGGAATCATTTAGTTCTGTTTTATTATGCGACCAATCTAACAACGCTTTACATTCGGCGATGCCTTCCGTTTGATCTTCAATTGTATAATTGGCAACTATACCGAAAGGTACAAGATCGAGGAAGGAAACAATTTGTTTAGGCTCCTCATGTTGCGCAGGTTTCTTTGGCAGTTGCCAAACAGATTTGTAAGCCAAATCTACCCAGTAAATAGAGTCTTTTGACACAGTCAGTGCGTTAGGCTGATGGTAAGTCCCGACGAACAACTTCTCTCTATTCTGTCCATCTAAATCTGCACTTTCTATTGAATAATGAATGCCTTCTCTGTCATCGGCCCAATAGATTTTCTTGGTGCGCTGGTCGAGTGCAATACTAACTGGCATGGAGATGTCACTGTTCACTATAACTTGTCTATCTGAGCCATCAAATTTGCACCTTTCGATCGAGGGTCTTGCAATGTTAGTCCAGTAGACGTAACTGTAAAATAAAATATACATTTAATCTAGAAATTAAAAATGTAATCTCTATCAACTGTGATAATTTGGTTTCTGTTTCTACCTCAAACGACTTTATAGCTAATTTAGGTTTGATAGAAACAACACATAAAATAAATTATATGGTAATAAAAACATTCAACAGTTCAAAACCACTGGTTACAAAAGCAAAGAAACTTACCCTCTACAGCTGTCCACGGCAATATCTCTCGGAATTCTGTCGTCCATTTTGAGCAAAACATTTCCATGTACATCATTCTTAGACCCAGGTTTCAGCGAAATCCAGAACGTACCGTTCTCGAACGTATCAGTCCAGAACACTAACCCACTGATAGGATCAAAGGTCAGACCTTGTATATTCTCCGAAGGTTTTCGCCTTACTAAGGACTGGTATTTTTTTGTGGCTAGATGGTAACTAAATATTGATGCGTTATCACTTTGTCTATCTACAAATAACATCATATTGTAAACTGCATCGTATGCTAAGGCTGTAAGGTCTCTGAACTGGACACCTTCACTGTGTGTTTTGGTTCCATTGCTGTAGAATTCCAGTTGAGATCCCGTGGTGAGGGCTATGTCTGCAACAAAAATTACAACCTTAGCAATGTCATGTTGACTAAAATAGATGTCGTGTTGGTCATTTACAAATACGTCAACGTAATCTTAACTGTGATTTATAAATAAGAAGGTTTATAAATAAACGTTCTCAATCGCTTTAATGTTTCTCAATTCTTGGAAAACAGGCTATAATGACTTGGAGGTAGCATTATATTCTACTCTTGCATAAATAGATATATGTATAAGCTAATATAAAAAGAGACAGTTTGTTTATTTGAAAGCGTAATCTCAGGAACTGAGTGATCCAATCTGTACGTGAATTTATTTAACATTAAATACCCCGTCTGTTGAAATAGGCCATATAATATCATCACGTATTCATGAGAGCCTTGGTATTCAGGGGCCGCCTTTGAATTACGGATGCCCGGTTCAATTCCGGGATTGGACAACTGTCTTTGTGTAAACCAGACACACTGAGGCTGGGCCATTTGTGTTCGTGAAAGTGCGAAATGAAAAGAGCGGAGTAATCACGAATGTCAATAATGTGGATGTGGAAATCTACCGCGTCGATTAATAGTTTTGGTAACGAACTAATACTAAAGTGTCAGATCTGGAAGTGTGCCTGAGGCTTTTGACACAAGTACTCGGCAAGAATTTTTGAATTTAGCAGAACAACGCTAGCAATTGCACCTGCCGTGGCAAACGAAGGTAACGAGATAAACCCAGCCTAACCAATACTGCCAAAAAGTAATCAAAATACCACTATAATTAAGATATGATAATATCGTTTAAATATGTGTTTAAAGATAAATATTAAAGAAAATTTGCGATAATTAAAACAAAATTGGTAGAATCGAGACGTCAAAATTGCGCTATCGAAGTGTTTTTTTACGTAACGGTAGTGTGAATGCAAGTGCCAAGCGTTCATGGCATTGCTTGGCAGTGGCCGAGATCGGAACCCGTGACCAAAGCCGATTGCGGAGGTTATTAGCTCATTATGTAACGCCCTAGACTAGACAAGCGTGACTGAAATTAGACGTGAAGACTGCCGTGCGGTGACGGATTGAGAATACACACTATCACCAACTCATTTCGTATTGAGGGCGTTGAAAGTGGCGACTAAAAAAACTCATGAGTCACCCACATTTGTATGAAAGTCACTCACTGCTGCAACTATTTGTCTGCCTCTTGCCTTCCTTTAGTAGCATCTTATGACACCCTAAGGATGGAATGGGTTGTCGATGTTGCGTATTCTAAATCCGTTACCACTCGGACACTTAATTTTAAATTTACAATTAATTATTAAATATTGTAAAGAGTTATGCGGATTCAAGACCCGCGAAACGAAATCTCTAAACTTAATAATTATAACAATAATTGGTCAAGGTTAATGCCGAATTCGTCCGCCATTGCAATAGTAAATTCGTAGTACGTTTTAAGTGTCGCAGTTCACTATAATAATTTATACTTTTATACTAATATATAAAGCTGCAGAGTTTGTTTGTTTGTTTATTTGTTTGTTTGTTTGTTTGAACGCGCTAATCTCAGGAACTACTGGTCCGATTTCAAAAAATCTTTCAGTGTTAGATAGTCCATTTATCGAGGAAGGTTATAGGCTATATTTTATTTTCAAAATAATTAGGGATCCGTATGAAAATTGCGATTTTATAAACCAAGGTGTAAATTCGAAAACCTATTTATGCCTGCGCTGCAAAAACTATTGACAATAGAACAAAATGATGTACTACGGGTTTGTAGGTCTTATACAGATCTACAAAAAAGTCCGCGAGAGCACATATCTAACTATCATAGTTTAGTCACAATGACCGATTTTATGTTCATAAAAAATATGCACGGGTTCGAAGCCCACGCGGGCGAAGCCGCGCACAAAAGCTAGTAAAGTATAACCAGTTCAGTGACGTTGTAGTGATACATAATTTTTCTATGCAAATTAATGTCCTGCGTCATGTAAGTCAATGTATATGCAAAGTGGGGGTTTCTTGGAGTTTCATATTTAGAATTAACGAATAACCCATAGCCGGGTCTTTCCTTCGACGTCTATATTTATAAATAGTAGGACTTTTCCGCCCCTAAGCCAGTCATGATATTTACATAATATTTTTTAAAATGCGTTTGCTATATTTTTATAAATATAATTACACGTATATTACGTTTATAATATTTTGTGTTGTTTAAAGACACTTGCCCGGGGTCCGGAGATCCAAAGGCAGCACCATCCAACCACTAGACCAACAAGGTACTGGTAAACATAATCGTGAAAGAAAATATATTTGCTAAATTATTTCTACATATATTGATTCTCGCTGAATTGCAATTTCATTGGGGCACCGGAACCAGTCTATCCTGATCTGCGGGATATATCTAATTATTATTATAATTAACTATTACGGGACAACCAGTAATTATTTGGTTAGACGGGTTAATGGTAGAATGGTAGCCGAGACCGACGGCTTTATCGGCCTCTCGGTACTAACAAAACGGCAAAGAAACATTCAAGCCATCTTATAATTTCAGCTGCTGCTAACTTTGAAATGGGTAGATGAACTATTAAAATGAAATACGGCACATAGAAGTACGTGGTAAACTTCAGATTTTAAAGACATGTATTATATTATTGTTTCTCCCACCTCCAAGAAATGGAAATAGAACCCGTAATATAGAAGAATAGACGCTCCCAAATGCAACAGTTACTTAACACGATTAACGAGTATTAAGAGAGGTTTGGACGGTTAAATAATAAGTTTCTCTATTCCAACTTGACCTTGCACTAATCTTCTTTGAAATATACAGATGTAACAAAGCGAGCTGTTGTACCTGTCCGATTCCTTGGAATTGGCCCAAGAAACAAGCGAACAATTGTGTGACCCGTACAGCGCTGCGTAGGCGCATTGCTACACGCATGACGACAATGCGTTTGTATTGCATATAGTAGACCGGTTTCTTTCGTTTTTGCCGCATTTTCTTTTTACTGGATGTTGTGTTAAAAGATTATTATTGTTTGTTTTGCATTAATTAATGTGTTATTAGGTCCCACGTGTAAGCGTGTCTTACAGACAAGCTACAAACATTATAAATTTTCTTAAGTTTTTGCAACCGATTAATATATGTATTAAGTTTTTCTCAATGGTCACGTGTGGCCATTTAGGTCATTAATGATAAAACGCAAGCGCATGCATTGCGCAATGCAGATTTAAGTGTTATTAAATTAGGCACGAATTCAATTGTACTTAGGTATTTTTTTTAAACCAGCACGTCTATATTTTTTTAATTCTGTGAGATTCTTATTAAGATCCTGGCACTTCACTTGGCTATTCGTATTTGCTATTGTTGCATTATGTTTGTGCGCTACTGCACGCACGTGAATACTGCACACACTCATCCATGTTAGGTGATGGGATGACATTCTTAATAGGTTAGATTAGAGGGTCATAATGACAATACAGACGTGCGTGCATTGCGAAATACAGATAAAAAAAAAAGTTTTTTTTAGATTAAGGCACGTATTTAAGTCCTATTCGGTATAATTTTTTAAAAACTTACGGGCCTCTTTCCTCATCTCCCTGGAAGTTCCGATTAACTCAATGGATATTATTTTTAATGTAATTTTTTTTATATAATTTAAACGTCTTCTGTTTGGCGACGGATTTAGAACCTCGCCACCTCATTTCATCCTAAGGGCACATTCAATCCTTACACCATCGTTGACATTAACAAATGATGCGGAACTAATCACCGAAATAATTATGTACGATAATGACAACAACAACTTAGCGGCACTTCAAATAAAAAAAATAACCGGATACGTCAAATGGGAAGTGTAAAAAAACTCATTTTAATACTGGGCTTGAATATTTTACGTTCCACGTATGAGAGCTTTTGTGCGTATTAACATACAGGAAATATCTGGTGCCTACGGACTCGTTAATGGAACCTTTTTAGTGGGCCTAAAATAGAATACGGATATACACCGTAATTTTTTAATTGCCAGAAAAAAAAAATCGGTTAACTGCTTACTACTACTCAACCCGTAAATGACCCACTGCCGTGTCGGACGTCCTCCAGTTACATGGAGAGTAATTAGCCTACTGTGCCATGCTGGCCGGACGGGTTGTGACACAGGATTTAATATCCTTGGACATTTCACACAACGCCATCTCGTCCCAAGCTACGCAACTTAATGCTTGTGTTATGGTAACGAGATGGATTATAAACTACTTAAATATAATTTTTTTGTAGATACATACATATTATAGATAGAAATGACACCCAGACTCCGAGCCAGTGCTTCTGGTTTGCCCGCCCAAAGACACTTGCCCGACCCCGGAATCGAACCCGGGACCCGTTGATCCAAAGGCGGCACATCTAACCACTAGACCAATATCAAGGTTTCCTTCTCTGTGGCTATGTTATCGGCATGTCATTACATTTTGTCGGCTCTTACGCCACTAACGTGACTATTTATTCTGAATATGAAATACACGGAAGTAATGAGAAGGTGGACCGACGACCTGGTTAAGGTCGCCGGAAAGCAGTGGATGCGGTCGGCCCAGGACCGGCCTTTGTGGAAATCCTTGGGGGAGGCCTATGTCCAGCAGTGGACGTCTTTTGGCTGAAATGATGATGATGATGGTGATTGAGAAGGAATTCTTGAAATACACCCCTGTGCCAAACCGTCTGGCCAGCGTGGCACAGTAGGCTAATTACCCTCCATGTATTTGGAGGAGGCCGACTCAGCAGTGGATAATTTATGGGCTGAATAGTAGTAGTAGTATGATAACTTTTGACTGCCCTGTTAGTCAAGGGGTTGGATACCCAATCTTTGGATCACGGATCCCAGGTTCAATTCCTGGGTCGGGCAAGTGTCTTTGTGTGACCCAGAGGCACTTGCTCAGAGTCTGGGTATCATTTGTGTTCGTGAGTTACATGTTTGTAAACGGCCCCCACGATATATCTTATACCTAGGTAAAAAAAATATTGTAATTTATTTTATGTTAACGGTACAACATAGATCGATCGATCGAACTTATCAGTAGCAAAACAGATCAATGGCAGTATTGACAGTAAGATGAATTAATCTCACAGTCAATGTCGATATAATTTGGAAGTCAATGGACCGATTCACAGAAAACAAAATTACAATAACAACGGTGTATCTTAAAAAGTGGATCATTGAAGCTTTGAGGCTGAATATTTGAATACAATATGTATTTGGTAATAATATATTACGTAATGAAGACCCTAATGTCCGTAAGAATGCTCTTTCACAATTGTAGGACAGGTTACGCTTAACATCATCATCGTATTGTGAATCATCATCATCATTTCAGCATAATAAACCCACTGAGTCGGACCTCATCCAATCCTAGAAAACATGAGAGAAATTAGCCTACTGTACCGCTGGCCAGGAAACCCACTGCCAGGTTTAGTATCAAGTTTTCCTTCTCTTGCAGATAGGTTATCAGCCTTGTCAGTCCTTTTGGTCGGCTCATAAGTCACCCTCAGGATGAAATGGGGTTGACCCCGTCACCACACGGAAATGAAACTTTCTGGTTTTTGAATAACAACTACTTGAACACTACTACCATCAATCAGCCCATAGCTGCCCCACTGTTAAGTCGGGCCTCCTCCAGATACATGGTACTGTCTGTGCCACGCTGGTTAGCACAAGGTTTCGCATCAAGTTTTCCCTCTCTTGCAGCTAGGTTAACGGCCTTGTAAATTCCTTTAGTCGGCTTTTACGACACTCTAGGAATGGAATGGGGTGGTGACACTATGTAATCTAAAATAAGTAACCAGTTGGACTTGAACACTTGGCTTTAGCGCTTATGAATGCTTATACTTAGTACTATCTAGTACTAGAGATGGCAGACCCGCCCGGCCCGCCTAGTTTAGCGTGAGCTGGGCATCTTTTCCTATTTCAATTTTATTGAGCCACGCTTATACCCATGTGCTATGGTGTGGCGTACGTGACTAGAGACATGTTCAATACATTTAGGCTTCATCTTTCACGAGTCGCGCTCGATTACTGGGGTCAGAGGCCATATGGCGAAAACGAAACTGCTGAATTTATAAACAATCAGTGTTCTGTTTGAGTCTGCGGTATTCAATAAAAATGATTATCTATAACTCATTTGCAAAAGTCATTACTTTTGACATTTTTTATTTGTTGTTGTGCAAATTTGTAGAAATAAAAAAAATTAAAGTAATTTAAATATTACAAACAGTCTCCACAGCCTTGTCTATACTTGGATGTATTCACGATACTTAAACCAAAACAATTTTTTTAACCATTTTTGTCTGTCTGTTGGTTTCGACTAATCTCTGAAATGGCTAGACCTATTTCGATTGGTCTTTTACTGGCAAATAGCTGATGTAACAAGGAGTAACTTAGGGTTACTTTTATTTTACAAAAAAAAAATAGTAACTGCGTACTAAACAATAACTTTTCTGTTAAATGTCACGCGTACGAAGGCGCGGCTACAGCTGGTTTGTTATAAAATTAATATGTATAATGTTAATTAAAACAAAAGTATGTTGGCTATGATTATGTATACACATAAGTGGAAAATAGAATTTTTCTTCCCGTTAATTATGTGCGGATGGCGATAAGGCATGTAGCGTAGCAACCAGCATGCTACAAACATTACACAATTTACCCGAAAAATCTGAACTAATATCATCAAGAAATATCGCCTACGAATGCGAGAATACCCAAAAAGTCCTACACCGCGATAAAGAAGTTTCAAGAGAAATTCGCACAGTTAAAAATTCCCCGACTACAACTATCGGGGTGATAGGCGCTGCGACGCCTAGCCAGACATACCACCTCGTCTGGCTGGATCATCATCCCTGAGCGCCTAAAAGCTATTTATTGACGACACGGTTGGCGCAGTGGTTGAGCGATCGACTGCTGCGCAGCATGTCGCGGGTTCGATCCCCGCACGGAAGAAATATTTGTACGACCTACAAGTATTTGTTCCGGGTCTGGGTGTTTTCTATCTATAATATGTATGTATTTACAAAAAAATAATTATATAAGTAGTTTATCATCCATCTCGTAACCATAACACAAGCATTAAGTTGCTTAGCTTGGGACGAGATAGCGTTGTGTGAAATGTCCAAGGATATTTATTTATATTTATATATATTTATTTAATATCGCATTATTTGCTAAAACCATACATAAAACGCGCTATAATTAAACTCATAAATAAATAATATTACGTATACATAGAAGAAGATATTAACACCGCACATAAACTTGGAAGAGCGGCAGACGTTAACAAAAGTCAAGTGAGTCTTACCACTTTTTGCTGGCCAAACACCCATTCATAATATTTAATATGCTAAATTTAGGCTTTAACTTTTGGTCGATAAAGTACTATTAGAACGTCAACAAATTATGCCGGAACTGTTTCTAATTGCGCGTAATAATTGCTTCTATTAATGAAATCGTTATAATAGAAATGCCTAATGGGAGATTAGATAGATGGATAGTAATAAATTATAACTGAAGTTTAAATAGCTCATAAAATTTATCTATACCACTCTGACCCAGTGTTCATTTATTTTCTATATTACAAGACAAGACAAGAGATATCTAATAAATTAAATAACTATGCAATTAGCAAACATAACTATCATCATCATCATCATTTCAGCCAAAAGACGTCCACTGCTGGACATAGGCCTCCCCCAAGGATTTCCACAAAGGCCGGTCCTGGGCCGCCCGCATCCACTGCTTTCCAGCGATCTTAACCAGGTCGTCGGTCCACCGTGTGGGAGGCCTACCAGCACTGCGCCTTCCGGAACGCGGTCGCCACTCGAGGACTTTTCTACCCCATCGGCCGTCGGTCCTGCGAGCTATGTGCCCTGCCCACTGCCACTTAAGTTTGGCAATCCGGTGGGCTATGTCGGTGACCCTGGTTTTCCTGCGTATCTCCTCATTTCTGATTCGATCTCGCAGGGAAACTCCGAGCATAGCCCTCACCTTTGCCCTTTGGGTGACTTTGAGCCTTCTGATGGAGCCCATAGTGAGCGACCACGTCCTGTTCCATATGTCATCACTGGCAACACACATTGGTTGAAGACTTTTGTCTTCAGACACTGCGGTACTGCGACACATAACTATACAAGTATTGAATTGCAAGTATTACACAGTTTCAATAAATACACTTCTCATCAGAAAAATCGAAACACCTTGCAGGTGTTTTGTTTTGTAAGGATTACCAGAAAAATGTATATGTACCTATATTTAGGAATATACATATGTCAAATGTCGTTTAATAGTGAACATTAAAAGGTTTTCAAATCCTAATGTTAATGTTCTAAATTCAAATTAAACTCATAAGTTTCGTATTTATTTAACAACCAAAAAGGAAAGTGTTTTGATTTTTCTGATGAGAAGTAGGTATATATTTGGTCATTCCATCTATTTGTTAAAGCTAGTTTGGGATACAGTATATCCGACTTTGAGGGGACTAAAGCGCGTCGTACACGCCGCGAGAATAGAGCTAGACAGCTTGACGACTAATCTAATTTGTATGCTCTAACATAGTGACATTTTGGCCTGCGTACACTACACTACTCGTAGACTAGATATTCATATATAAACAGTAAACGTCAGTTGACTACGTCTAATTAAAAATACAACTATAGCCAGACTGATCTATCAGAATGCTAGCTAGCTCTCTATTCGCATCGCTTGTCTCGCTCTCGTACCTGCGTCCACGACGCCTTCCGAGATTAGCTGAGCCTGTCTACGTAGACTGTAGTGTAGTGACACATTAGCTAGGGAGTCTCGCTAATGTGTACTCTCCGTAATTTAAATCTATCGTGGACGAGGCGATTTAGACTTACGTTGGTCAAGCTGACGTAATTTAGGCTTTTATTTTGGATTCCGCGAAAATAACACTAGAAACAAACAAAAACAGCACAAGGCACAAAAATCCGCAAGCGGTAATTAATTATTTAAGAAAATATTCAAGCTAGATTTATGTTTTTCTTAAATAAATCGAAACCCCTGCATTTGTAAACTGTAACGACACAAGTTATACCTAACCTGTGCCGCGGGGGCAGTTTACAAAAATGTAATTCACGAACACAAATGACACCCAGACTCCGAGCAAGTGCCTCTGGTTTAGACAAAGACACTTGCCCGTCCTTGGAATCGAACCCGGGATCAAAAGGCCTCTAGACCAACAAGGCAGTAATTAATCGTAATTCACAAAAGTAATTTGCTAGGTATTTATAATTTTCAATTAAATTATTTATTTCAAAATAAAGCATACATTGCACACTGTTTACAAGACAAACAGAAGTTTATCTTGCTAGGTATATTCGTAACTTGAACAACACGGAATGAATACTTATAGTGTGATTGAAAGTGTGATTGTCATATAAAATAATCATACTAAAAATGCAATACGTAGTTTACGTATTGCATTTTTAGTATGATTATTTTACGTATCGTAGACAAACCGAAAGCATCTATAGTTCATGCGCGTTAAGAATGGAGTAAGTAAAGGTGGTATTATCGGTGTGTAAAGCATAAAGAAGACAAAAGTCTTCAACCAATGTGTGTTGCCAGTGATGACATATGGAACAGAGACGTTGTCGCTCACTATAGGCTCCATCAGAAGGCTCAAAGTCATCCGAAGGGCAATGGAGAGGGCTATGCTCGGAGTTTCCCGATCGAATCAGAAATGAGGAGATACGCAGGAAAACCAGGGTCACCGACCTAGCCCACCGGATTGCCAAACTTAAGTGGCGGTGGGCAGGGCACATAGCTCGCAGGACCGACGCCCGATGAGGCAGAAAAGTCCTCGAGTGGCGACCGCGTTCCGGAAGGCGCAGTGCTGGTAGGCCTCCCACACGGTGGACCGACGACCTGGTTAAGGTCGCCGGCAAGCAGTGGATGCGGGCGGCCCAGGACCGGCCTTTGTGGAGATCCTTGGGGGAGGCCTATGTCGACAGTCCAGCAGTGATCGTCTTTTGGCTGAAATGATGATGATGAAAGCATAAAAGACCGTTGCATATAAGTATACCTATAACTGGCCACTCTAAACGTGACTTTCCAATTCGATTGGCTCAATGCGCTCTTAACGCAAACAACGTATAGCGAGCTTTTCTCAAAGTAATAAAGTATTTAAGTGCGGAATACGAATAAAGTTATATACCCTACGTTGTCAAAGTTGTCTGTGTGGTGACGGGTTAAGAATACACAATGTCACCAACTCACACTATCCCGAGGGTGTCGTAAGAGGCAGATCACCTAGCCGTATGAGTAGGAAATCTTGATACAAACCCAAGACGGGAAATTAGACTACTGTGCCAGCGTGGCACAGTAGGCTAATTTCCCTCCATGAATTTGGAGGAGGCCCGACTCAGTAGTGGGTCATATGGGCTGAATCGACGAGTCAAAGATGTGTTACAACGGGTAATGTTTTCCCAACCCCGTAGAAGTTCAGACTCCATTTTGATACTAAACTGCCAATAACTGCTATAATATTGTCGAAAATATTCACACTACAGTCACACTGCCATTCAGACTTTCTGTGTGTGACGGATTTAGAATACATAGTGTCACCACCTCCTTCTACCCTGAGGGTGTCGTAAGGGCGGACGAAAGGAAATGACAAGGCCGATAATCTAGCCGTAAGGGCAGGAAAACTTGATACGAAACCCTGTGCCAACTCTCAGTCTGGGTGTCATTTGGGTTCGTGAATTTCATGTTTACATCTGCCAACGCGATACAGATTATGCTATAAATAGTGTAGGGGTTTCGTTTAAAAATTAAATATTCGTTCGCGTATATGTCACGGTGATCAGATAGGCTGGAAAAGGACATACTAAATTTCGTTTCTATTGCGGAAAACTTTTACCTACACTCAAAATCAAAATGATTTTTATTCGAATAAATTCTTACGAATGCTTTCAAATAGTCAAAAAAAAAATACTCTAAATCAAAATTTTCAAAAAATATACAATAAGAATAATTTATCATTTAGTTTTTACCACCGGTTCGAAATGCCATTCCACAGAGAAGACGAACACTGTGAATACGTTGACTTTTAATGAGCTGTTATTTACTGTTCACAACTGGCATTTTACCCATACCTATCTACTACTACTTTACACATACAGCCCATATATGCGCTGAGTCGGGCACCCTTCAATAACATGGAGGGTAATTAGCCTACTGTGCGACGCTGGCCAGACGGCCAACCCGTCTTCACAGTTCACAGGGTTTCGTATCAAGATTTCCTTCTCTTACGGCTAGGTTTTCGGCCTTGTCATTTCCTATTGTCGACTCTTACGACACCCTCAGGATGGAATGCGGTGGTGACCCTATGTATTATAAATCCGTCACCACATGGAGAATACATATCACTATCAAGCACTACATAGTATAAAACAAAGTCGCTGACGTCTGTCCGTCCCTATGTATGCATAAATCTCTAAAACTACGCAACGGATTTTGAAGCGGCTTTTAATAGATAGAGTGATTCAAGACGAAGGTTTATATGTATAATGCATAATATTGTAGAGAAACATTGATAAATTTAGAGGTTCTTCATTGTGGGTTCAGTGCGAAGCCCGGGGCGGGTCGCTAGTAAAGCCATATAATCATCACCAATTATGTTAGCACATTCAGTGCCACGTACACGGCGGGCGTGCGTCGTGTAATGTATTTTTTTATAATTATGTGATTTTTTAATATTATTAGTTTAATTGATTGGTTTAATAGTATATTAGATCTCAAAACGTGGTATTGCAGTTTTCCTTTAAAAAATAGTCGTTTTTTTTTCAATATCATTATTACAACTGACAAATAATCCTTAATAATAGAAAATACAAACACAACTTGTAGGGCCACAGTAGTAAACTCTTGTGGTATTGAATGTGTTAGAAGGATGGTTAGAAGTTACTTCACTGATCAACACCGCACCTTCTGCCTGCCTGCCTCAGAGCATTCAAATAGTGAAATAGGTACAACTACACATGTCATGATGATCTTTGAATATCAATGTTTTAAAAACAATGATTAATTGGTTTCAAAGACGTTGGACGTGACGCTATAGTAGATAACATTATTATTTACATAAACGGCGTATTTAGCTATGTTATCAAAAGTAAGTAATGAAAAATAAAACAATTCGTGCACATTGCCGAACTTGACTGAATTTTGGTTGGGAACATACATTTAAAGCCAGCAATATACGTTGGCCCACCATTGCCGAGTGAACGCCAATAACAACGTATAGACGGTATATTTGCATTGTCTGGCCATCGCTGGGTGTCGCTCGCCTAGTTGGTTTCGATACACTTGCCCAACGTGTAGGCAGTAGTACTTGCTTGTATTAAATGGCCTACGCTCGCGTTGGCCTAAGCTCGGCCAACGTGTATTGCTGGCATTACAGACAAACATTAGGTCCTATTATTCTTTGGATATTTGTTTGTGTTTTCACTCACACAAATGATACCCAGACTCTGGTTTACACAAAGACACTTGCCCGACCCCGAAATTGAACCGGGGACCAGTGATCCATCTAACCCCTAGACCAACAAATGATGATGATGACTTTTATTTAGTGTTTAAAGGTAAGAATTTGATAACTTAGTCCCATTTTTTTTAATATTTATAAACAGATTTCAAAAATTAAGTTGACACCGACTTCAGATAGTTCGTTTCGCTATAATTGTCGGAGGTTTTAGTTTTCAATTGATAACTTATTATTGTGCAAAGCAAACCAAACATAAATAAATAACATTAAATCACATAAAATTTAAAAAAAATTAAAAAATTAATTATTAATTTAAAATTTATTTTTATTTTGGTAAAAGTTTCCAAAAATAAACTGTAGGTACCTACATACAAGCACGTTTACAATACAAAGTGTATCACTAACATAATACGTTACCCGATAGCAATGGTACTTACAAAAAATATCAGGAAACGGTAGTAAATACCTAATTCGATGATAAAAGTTGATATCTTTGCAACTAATAACATTTGATAAAACATATCAGATATACTGATGAGAAAGCGTGACTGCCTACGCGTGGCTTCATAGACGAGCATTTCTGAAAATGTGTTCTAATAGGAGGGGATAAGTTGTTAAATTACATGCAGTGTATTTTTGCATTACATTCGCATTGTCAAAACATCGTCTTTCACCACAATAATATACTATGTAGATGCTTACGTAATATGTACGATTCGTTATACGTGTACCCTATTCTATCCTGAGGGTGTCGTGAAAGCCGACAACAGGAAATGGCAAGGCCGATAACCCAATCCCAGGAAAAGGAAAACTTGATACGAAACCCTTATTTTCCGGGGAGATAAACTCTTTTGTGGGGTGTCTGGGACTCTGGTCCTCCAATCAGTAATATGAACGGCGTCCCCATACCCACCAAACTTCCCCCCGGCACACAGTCTCGCGCTGACGAGGCAGGATCCCGACTGTGTTTCCACGTGGTGATACGAAACGCTGAGCCATTCCGGCTCTCCACACAATAATTCCCCTCCATGTAACAGAAGGAGTAGTTTTTATACGTATTAAATACTCGCCACAGTTTTTTCTATATGCTATTATAATGGGTCAACATGCCAGAATTTGCATTCTTTAATTAATCGATTTACGACAATGATACAATGACTAGTGACTACCACTGTGCCTAATTAATTTATCGATAAAATAATCCGATTAACGATACATTACGTAATCTTATTAGATTAAGGTATTACGATAATTGTGAAGATTCTCGAATATTGCGCGTTGTTTTTTTCTTAATTGTTCTACATTGAAACGAATTTAAAGTGATTTAAATTTATGTATTGTTACCTGCAGTATCTTCCGGTGGTGCACAACAGTCAAATGCACTATGAACAACTAACCCTTAAATATTTATTCCGCAAATATTATTAATACACACATTTCGAATAAGTTATTGTAATATTAGTACCATGTAATTATTAGTTGATCATGTCATTATACTGAATCATACGATTAGTTCCGGTTCCTTTAGATTATAAAATCATGTTATTTAAAATCATACGTGGAGTTCCGGTTCCTTTAAGATTATAAAAGTTATTCTTACAACATGCTTCCTTTAAAATATTTATTTGCACTTGGTAATTATTCCAATACGGATACATGTACATTAACAGTTGTTTCTTATTTTTAGATTATCCCTTTCATAAATTAAGTATTATAGACTGACTACTTCCGGTTACAATTTTAAAGGAAGCATCCGCTAAATATTATTTTCAGTGTGCTACCCGCAGTATATAAGGCGTGCGATCAGTATAACACGGGTCTTTTCTGTAATGATACTTGCTAGTAATAAGTTTGGCGGTCAATATATGTGCGCTGTTAAACAAAGTTGTTTCTATTTAAAACTACGGTTAACATCTCAGAAGTGGGCCTGTAACTATGTCTCGTCCACACATAAGTGGTATTGGCCTCAGAAAACGGCATCTAGACAAGATCTTATCCACCAGTACAGAAGACGGTGGTTCAAGTGGAAATGAAGTTTTACATAATAACCGCTCTGCAACTCGCCATAATAATTTGATAAAACTGCTACTACCCGCGGACGCCGAACTAAAAGCAAAATTATACCCTGAAGATCAAAAAACCAACGTTGTGTCATGGCTCCATAAAAATTTACCAACTAGGAAATACTCATGGATGGAATGATCAAGACCAACAATATGTGATGCAGCTGCGACTACGTGGCACGGTCAAAGAATGCTAATGCTGCCAAGGTTTCCGCCCCAGTCTAGTACCATCTGCCAACGTGTTGGACATGCAGCAGACTACTGCTGGTATGCAGCAGGAACTTCGCAGCGATCCGCCAAGGTCAGTAATGTGAACCATATTTCTTTCTATCTTTATATAAAAAGGTATTCTCCTCAAAGCTGTCCAGTTATTTAAGAAAGCAGATACGTGATGTAAACTTAATATTATGATTGAATCGATGGCGAGAGGCTTGCAACGCGATATACTACCCCCAAATGTTATCATGAGAGGAATTGGGGAAGCCTTGACCAATATTACGTCAAAATATTTGTTGATGCGTTATTAATAGCTGGCGTTGTAGAAATTACCAATTATTATTTGAATTTATTTGATCATTTGACAACCGATGATAAACTAAGACAACGCATGTTTATTAACATCTACAAACTCTATGAAATTTTGGTTACCGACACCGTAAAACCGGAGTTAAATTGTTTTAATTGAATTCGGATGACTAGCTGTATGGTATCAGTTAGGACTTAATTCCTGAGTGTTTATTAGATGGAAAAGATAACTGTTTTTGATGTGAGGAATAACTGAATTCAGTGGAACGCCGGTTAACTCATAGCTAGGGGGTTCTATGTAGATATAGATCTCTACAAAAGACAAGACTATTAACTGTGGTGACATTGCTTAACACGTACGACTATACATATTCGCTAATGACACCAAGGAACTAGGTTGTACTCGTTATACAGAGATGGAAATTCATACACTTCATAATCAACCGGTGTTTCGAAAACCATATAGGCTTTCGTTTAAAGAAAACGAAATAGTTTAAAAACGACTTACTAGACGCCAATATTATAAGAGAATAGACTACGCTAGTTGGTGACTGCTTTCGTGACTACGTCAGGACATTACTAATTCCAAATAATAATACTATTTGGTTTAGCCAATGCGACAGCTGTTTTATCGCGATTAATACAAATGACACTCTGAGATCAGTGATGATTTGGATCAGTCCAGGCTGGGTAAGTGACCCTTGAGAAAGTACAAAATATATTATCAAAAGCCGATTTAAAATTAGATTTTAGGAAATGTAGGACATAAAACAGCCTGTGGTAAGTCATCCACTTCTTCGTAACGTGCACGAGATTAGTCAATTCATAGGACTTGTAGCGACCAACATGCTACATACTTTACACAATTTACCCGAAAAATCTGAACTAATTACATCAAGAAATATTGCTTATTAATATATTGAAATTTCAAGAGCAATTCGAACAGTTAAGATTTCCCCGACTACAACTATCGGGGGATAGGCGCTGCAACCCCAGCCAGACATACCACCTCGTCTGGCCGGATGATCATCCCTTTGCGCCTAAAGACTAATATCGTAATCGGAAAATTTGTTAAAAATTTTGCTGTCATAGCCGTTATTGAATGGGGACAGAAACAAGAAAAAGCATTTCAATCTTTAAAATCCCGTTTATTAGATAGGCCTAATTTAACCATCTATGTTAAAGACACCACAACCGAAATACATACTGAAGTCCGTAAAGTAGGTAAGATTAGGTGGAATACTAATTCAGCATCAGAGCGATGGTAATATAAAACTGATAATGTATTTTATCCGTGTTACCACAAACGCAGGGAAATATTACCATAGTTATGAACTTGAAACGCTGGTCGTAGTAGTATCTAAAACGTTTCCGCGTATGTGACCGGTATACCTGTCAAATAATAACTGATTTTGCGGCATAATGGAAAACTTTGACAAAAAGGATTTGAATCGTCTTATAGCTCGCTGGTGGTTAAGCATACAATATTTTGATATAGTAGGTAATAGAATATCGACCTGGTGAACGTATGCGACTTGTTGACGCTTTAAGCAGAAATCTCTTTTCAAGTTATCTACTCATGATAGATAATTGTTTCGCAACTTTACAGATCCGAGATTCAGTTATTCAAAACATACTTAGACGTTTAGGAGAACAAAACCCGGACAAAGATTTATTAACTAATTACGTAATTAAGGATGATATCTTATTTAGAAAAACCTTTTATAGGGAAATATGTAATACCTCAATTGGCCAAGTTTAACTCATTGCGCAAGTTCCACGATGATATTGGTCCTATCAAAAGCCAATTCTGATTACCAAAAATGACAAGGTTTATACGTCAACTCGTGCCTAAATTGTGCTTACGGGAAAGGGAAATAAAGCAAATTAGAGGGCTAACTAAATACAATTAATAACGCACTTAGGTCAGTTGGTAAACACTCTAAAAGGCAACAAACACGTCTTTGTCGTGATAATGCGTTTACGAAATCTGTTTTTGCTAAAGCTGCCAAATCATGTAGATCCTTATAAGCAATTAAGCTGCTTAAAGAAATTATTAGTTAATTGAGCAATCCTCAAAGGGTAATTAGGTACTGTTAGGGGTAAAGCGTTACTATAAACAAAGTCCGGTAGAAAAACTATTTGGACTTGGACACCTTCATAATGCAATAGCAAGCCCATGTTTAAAGGTCAAGTAGAACGCGGTAAATAATCATTCAATTTTGAATGAAAGCACATGGACGATAAATTGATTGATACCTACAGTTTGGGTAATTAACCATATACCTAATGCCACCAATGGTTTCTCTCTGTTTGAACTTATGTTTTGCAATTTTGTATAAATAATATAAAACATATAAAATAATAAATTACAAATAGATAAAACAATGATAACTATTCTACTAATATTATAAAATTTTTAGTTTGTAAGTATGGATGGATGTTTGTTATTCTTTCACGTAAAAACTACTGAATGAATTTTAATGAAACATTACAATAATATCACTACATATTATAAAACAAAGTAGCTGTCGTCTGTCCGTCCCTATGTATGCGAAATCTTTAAAACTACGCAACAGATCTTGAAGCGGTTTTTGTAAGTGATTCGTAATAGCGGTTTTTGTAATAGGAATAGTGATTCAAGACGAAGGTTTATATGTATAATACATCCATAATATTGTAGAGAAACATAGTAACTTAAGAGGTTCATCATTCCACACGTGCAGCTGGTGCAAAATATTAAAAAAAAAAAAAAACACAAAAATGATCGTAACTATAGTGTGGGCAAGATGTACATAGAAAGGGGTAGTATCTCCTAGATATACTTCCGCTTAGGTTACCTGGAAACTTGATGGACTCTACACTGTTCCATACAAAGTGTTAGAAGCAGACCATTCCCTTAACCGGTATAAAATCTAGTCTAAAGGGCATGAAAGGAAAGGCTTTAAAAGGTTTAGTGCATTAGTAAGGCGTGAAACATTACGGTTAAATAAAGCAACATTTTCCTAAGATTATATGTAGTCAAAAGTAGCAATGATGAGATTGATAGAGATAATTTGATAGATCTATTGTAAAGTTAAGTACACATGAATTATATCCAAATTGTGAATACTTCTGTAACAAATCCAATTAAACAATACACCATGAATGGTTGGTAGTCATGAGTAATTTATTCGACTAAAGTTCTTCTTACGAAAGGAAGATGGGGCCGTTTGCGACACTGTCATAATATAATATTAACCAGCTCGATTTCAAAAGAAATTCTCTTTCAAGAATTAATAACCATATTATAAGTTGTGTGTATCATCCTAATATGGCATCCTGTAAGAAATTAATCCTTAAATTCTCTTGCATACTAAACTGTCACCTGTGGTCACTGTGTGGTTACTGTGTGGTTACTGTGTGGTTACTGTGTGGTTACTGTGTGGTAACTGTGTGGTTACTGTGTGGTAACTGTGTGGTTACTGTGTGGTTACTGTGTGGTTACTGTGTGGTTACTGTGTGGTCACTGTGTGGTCGCTGTGTGGTCACTGTGTGGTTACTGTGTGGTCACTGTGTGGTTACTGTGTGGTCACTGTGTGGTCGCTGTGTGGTCACTGTGTGGTTACTGTGTGGTCACTGTGTGGTTACTGTGTGGTCACTGTGTGGTTACTGTGTGGTTACTGTGTGGTTACTGTGTGGTTACTGGGTGGTCACTGTGTGGGCGCTGGGTGGTTACTGTGTGTTCTGTGTCACTATGACACCTAACCAAACATATGTCCTTACTAATTAAATATTCCCTAGACATTGTTCAGCCGACTGTCGTTTTTGTTTTCTCATTTCAGAGAGGTAATGCAGCAAAGACCGGTGGAAATACAGATTACCGTGGGACACGGCCTGCGCAGGATGGCCGAATGTTACCTGCAGTATCTTCCGGTGGTGCACAACAGTCAAATGCACTATGAACAACTAACCCTTAAATATTTATTCCGCAAATATTATTAATACACACATTTCGAATAAGTTATTGTAATATTAGTACCATGTAATTATTAGTTGATCATGTCATTATACTGAATCATACGATTAGTTCCGGTTCCTTTAGATTATAAAATCATGTTATTTAAAATCATACGTGGAGTTCCGGTTCCTTTAAGATTATAAAAGTTATTCTTACAACATGCTTCCTTTAAAATATTTATTTGCACTTGGTAATTATTCCAATACGGATACATGTACATTAACAGTTGTTTCTTATTTTTAGATTATCCCTTTCATAAATTAAGTATTATAGACTGACTACTTCCGGTTACAATTTTAAAGGAAGCATCCGCTAAATATTATTTTCAGTGTGCTACCCGCAGTATATAAGGCGTGCGATCAGTATAACACGGGTCTTTTCTGTAATGATACTTGCTAGTAATAAGTTTGGCGGTCAATATATGTGCGCTGTTAAACAAAGTTGTTTCTATTTAAAACTACGGTTAACAGTATTTTTTTAAAGGCGGTTTGTTCTCTATGAATTACTTAAATCTACTTTGTAGGTTTTTGTAATTCAACACACACGTGTATAGTTGGCAAGGTAAATATCGTATTTATAGTATCAGAGAATCTTGGTTATTGTTATAAAATAATTTCATTGATAAAACCGCTAGCTAACACCACAAATGCATAGGAAACTCCGTCTTGTCAGTTAATAATATAACTTAATACACTAACCCATTAACGAAAACCAGAGCAACGCGATAAAATTTCCATCTACAACCATCGTGATGATTCGAACCAATTAGTGCACAGCGTGAATAGTTTCCATTCTGTTTTACTCATAGAATAATTAGCTGAGTTTACTACTATTACTCCTCAGTCCATACATGACCCGCTGCTAAGTTGGGCCTCTTCATTACATGGAGCCTAATATGCCACGCTGGCCATACGGGTTGGCATAGAGCATTCGTATCCCCTGTAGTGGGTATAACCTGTATCACGGGGGCAGTTTACAAACATGGAGTTCACGAACACAAATGACACCAAGACTCAGAGCAATCTCCTCTGGTTTACACAAAGACACTTGCCCAGCCCCGGAATAAACTCGGGACCCCGTTATCCAAATCCAACCATTAGACCAACGAGGCAGTTTTTGTTACACTCCGTATAGATTTCTGTCTTCGAATAAAAATTACGAATTGCAGGAAATTATCTCCTCACGGTTATAATCGTTTTATTTTCTTTAATTCCCAACGTTTCAGACACTTTCGACGCGACCACGGACACTGCAAAGTCTCTGAAACGTTGGGAATAAAATAAAATAAAACGATTATAACCGTGAGGAGATAATTTCCTGCAATGTGTAAATATCGTGAAAACCTATGACATCAAAAAATACGAAGCTATTTCTCTGTGTTATCACCCTAAGGTCTATTGTCACTAATTACTCGAAACATACAAATGTCAACCATTGTACGGTAGACAATGGCGATGAAGTGGGGCACGGCCGCGGCAGGGGCGCATTACTTGTATTACTGCGTCTGATTTAGAGAATATAATCGTACTTGTCCGTTGTACTTGTGCCAATTTTTTACGGACTCAGTATGCGTGACCTAGGCGGGTTAATCGGTTGAATACGTTCGTTTTGTGATCTTTGGATATCGATATTTCTTCTATCGATATCATGGGAGATTTAGGTCAACCCATTGTTAACTCGGAGTCATCATTGTAAATATTTATTTCTAAGTAGGTTATTTATTAAGTTATTTCAATACATATCATTAACCTAGTTTTGACGACTGCTGGACATAGTCGGGAGTCGGGACCCACAAGCCAGTAGATCGTTGCTCCATCTAGCAGGAGAGGTTTACCACGTTTGATGAATCACAGTCAAGTTCAAGTATCAAGTTTTCCTTCTCTTAAAACTTTTGGGTCTTTTGCATTAGTCTTACGCGTCTTACGATACCCTCAGAATAGGCTGATGTATGTGGCATATTATTTAAATTCTCCATTCCAGACGAGGTGGAATGTCTAGCAAGGAGCCGCGGCGCCTATGTCCCGATAAATGTAGTCGGTGATTACTTCGCTAATTTTCGATTTTTGATAATTCTCGCATTTTTAGGCGATATTTCTTGTTGTTGATAATTCAGATTTTTCGGGCAAATTATGTGAAATATGTGGCATGCTACAGCTTTTTAGCGTGAATTAGTAACAAAGATCCATCCATACATCCATACAAACTTTCACGTTTGTGAAAGTAGGAAACTATCGCCTTTAATTAATAATGACGAAAACCGAATATATCATTTCATGCGCTAATATATAGGTATATTGTTAAATGGCGCGTGCTATTTTGAATCAACGAGAATTACACGCTGCCGATGTTTAAGAAATTGGAACTTGTTGGTCCATGCACGTATATCAAAAGTATCAAACATCGCAATGAATGGTAAACACGCTCATACTTCAAGATAGAAAACATTTACAAACGGAATTGCTTTTGATTAGCTCTTTGCCCTCATTTCGTCTGGCTATAGGATTTTTGTGACACCCTGTATATTACGGATTTCTGCGTGGTGACGGATTAAGAATCCATAGTGTCACCACCCCGTTCCATCCTGAGCGTTTCGCAAGCCGCAAGAGAAGGAAACCTTGATACGAAACCATGTGCTAACACTTCTGGCCAGCGTGGCACAGTAGGCTAAATATAATAAGGATGTATGTAATAAGGATGCCAGCCAAGTGATAGGGAGGGCCGGCTCAGCAGTTATACGGGTCATCTATGGGTAGTAGTAGTTAGCTTTATCAGGTTAGATTGAGGTCGACCACAATGGAATTGGAAAAAGGCACGGGACGGGTCAGAATATAAAACTTCCCCACCGCACGCTGAGAAATAACGCGTGTTATAAAAGTCAACAAAACCCAGCGCGGTAGGATCTAATGGTCCGCCCGTCGTCGGCGTCGTATGTATGTGAGAGCCGGTGCCTGACAGGGCATTTCCATGAACTGCCTGCTCCATCTTAGACCCTGCTTTCCATCACGCAAGCCTAGGGTCAAAGGCAAGTCACTGATAAAAAATAGTAGGCAAGGTAGATATATTTGATGAGTATAGAGTCACGTGGCTTGTACAAAACAACTGGCTTTAAATTTACATATTTAATAAATTAAGCTGCTCCGAAACGCAATATTATATTATATCAAGTGTTTAATTTTGTGGAAAACAAAAGTTATACCTATGGTAATTTAGCCTGGCGTTCTTGTATTGTTTTTTGTATTTGAATGTATGTAGGTGTGTGTAATAATTTAAATTTTGTAAAGATTCAAACAACTTCAACGACATATTGTAATTAAAAAAATTAACTTTCAAATGGCTGAATTGTTAACGTTCGAATGAAGCATAAAGTTAAAAAAATATGTGGGAAGGTATTAAACATATGATTGGATATTATATGATTTTGTATTTTCATAAAATCCTCGCGAATATATTCGAATATTCATATACCCATCCATTGAGTTAAATGTACTTCGTACAATGTACCCATCTCGTTATTTTTGGCAACTCGCACACCCTCAGGACGGATTTGTGAAATATCCATTACCCACGCAAGAAGTATACCGTACAACAAATAAATTATAACATAGAACTTTATATATCAAAACCATATAGTCCAATATATAGCTTATATTAAAATGAGTTGACAGCGTATTTAGGGCGTAGTTATAACACAATGCGACTCTATAGCGCTATCATAATTTTTAGAATAGATACTGAAAAAATATAGACCTTTATCTACCCCTTTACCGTTTATCGTGAAGATAATAAATATATTCAGATTAGTTAGAGTCAGATACGTATTATAAAATATGTAACTTCCTAAACTACACAATAAATAAATAAATATCCTTGGACATTTCACACAACGCCATCTCGTCCCAAGCTAAGCAACTTAATGCTTGTGTTATGGTCACGAGATGGATGATAAACTACTTATATACATTTTTTTTTTGTAAATACAAACATATTATAGATAGAAATGACACCCAGACTCCGAGCCAGTGCCTCTGGTTTAGACAAAGACACTTCCCCGACCCCGGAATCGAACCCGGGAACCATATATAAAAATTAATGTGTGTCTGTATGTCCTTTGCAAAATCGTAAACTATGCATTTGATCATGATGTTCAGCAAGTCTTGTGTATGAGCCCAGGACAAAAATTTGAACAAAAAATTAAATTAAAAATTTAAATAAACCCCCGACACACACGTTGGGGGACCACTCCCACTTATTTATTAACTGACCCCTGGTCCCCCAACGCGAAGTATTTATTTTTATTTTTTACTTTTTAAAGGTAATTGTGTCGGGGGTTTATTTAAATTTTTAATTTAATTTTTATTTTATACTTTTTATAGGTACATACTTATTATAATGTAGATTTTGTTAAATTGCACGTGATGCGCTTTCATTTGAGACCCCACTCGATTATATTTGCAGACATTCGGTTATTCTTCCCCACTTTCACCCCTCATAACTTTTAAACGGCTCACCCGATTTTCATCAAACATGTCTAAGAACACTCGCCCGTAACTCACCTTTCATACAAAAAAAAACTTTATTGAAATCGCTTCATCCGTTCGCGAGCTACGGTGCCACAGACAGACAGACAGACAGACAGACGGACAGACAGACAGACACGTGAAACTTATAACACCCTTCTTATTGCGTCGGGGGTTAAAAAGAAAGAAAATTGGTACAGACATAAACATAATCTTTATTGTGGCAAGAAAAATACAAAGTAATAAAACTAGGCACTAAACTAATTCTATGGAAAGCCTTCCTGCCACAACCCGGCCCAAACTCAGCACGATGCTGGTTGCAAGCAACCAACGCTGGTCTTCCGTTAGGGGCGGCGGGTGACGTCACACATGGACATAAGTATATGTAACAAATTTACCAACGCAATGATACACAAAAACTATTTTTACTACAAACTATTAATGATTTATAACAAAAGAAAATAAAAAAATTACTTATACATTAATTTGTTTTAACTTAATATATAAAAATAAAAAAATTAATATAAATTAAATATGGCAGCCTCTTTGTTTGCTTATATTATAGATATATTTGTAATAGTTTGTCCTTGTTTCTTTTGTTCCCTAATAAGGTACTGTTTTAATTGATTCTTGAATGTATTAATAGTGCTTAGATTTCTAATTGGTGGTGGAATGTAATGTCTTTCCTTCAAATTTATTTAAGCTAGTGGCGTAGCAACGCTCGCGCGTTAGAGCTGGTTAACAATAAGATTAAAACATCCGACGGGTAGACGCAGAAATACTCGAGGATATAATGTAGATTATATGTTCATTTTTGGAACTGCAGAGATCAAGTATGTACGTTTTCCGTGTGGTCACGGATTTAGAATACATGGTGTCCATCCCGAGGGTGTAGTAAGAGCCGATAAAATGAAATGACACGGCCAATAGATAACCTAGCTGCGAGAGCAGGTTTTTTTTCTTTTTCATGTCCGATATCCTCATGTGTTCCCAGCCGTTGGGGACTGGCCGGGCTATGTGGGATTCCATCCGTCTAGAAATGGTGAATTGTGCCCGACCTACCCACTAAAACCGACGGCAATCCTAGACTACCTAAACCAGGGGCCTTACTCTCCAACACCATTCCGATCGATCGGGATTGGAATTGTGACGTTTCGTACTCTTGAGCACACTTGAACGCGACGCTAGAGCTAAATTGTTTCAATATTGTGTGGATATTGGATGAACTAATCACTATTGGATTCAATCCAATATTCATGATATAAAGTAATTATTATTCTTATATTTATTTCTGACAAAACGGTAGTATTTCCACACATGCAATTCAATTTCCGCGACCCGAAATGCGGAACCGGTTTTCAACTAACGTGGGCATTTCTCAAACGCTAATGACACATTCGCTAGCCTATACAAGAGTAATTCCGATTTCAATCCAATTTTGTCACTATTGTTTTCAAGA
The DNA here is from genome assembly GCA_905475355.2 of Clostera curtula. Lineage (NCBI taxonomy): Eukaryota > Metazoa > Arthropoda > Insecta > Lepidoptera > Notodontidae > Clostera > Clostera curtula. The sequence continues at coordinate 14,237,152 of FR997805.1, read as the reverse complement.
GTACGGTAATTTGACAGGATTGGTTATGAATTGGATCGGAATTGGCATTGGATTAAAATTGTTATTGGATTGAAGAGTAAGGCCCCAGGGCCACGGGAATCACTCACATTGCGGGAGCATGATCCGTGACCCTGGAGGCCTTGGCCCGCCTCATAGTGGAGCCCCATGCACCGAGACGGGCCCCTCCGATTATGAGGAATGTTACGAAATCCTGTGACGAATCTTTTGGCCAGTGTGGCACAGTAGGCGGTAACTGGAGGACGTCCGACTTCGCAGTGGGTCATAGGTCTATATAAGTCTATATAAGACTGAGTATTAGTGGATGTAGGTACATAGTATCAACTGAACATAACCTACGATCCATTAACACTTAGACAACAATAGTTGAACTCATTTTGTAATAGTCCAATTACATTGACGACACGGTTGGCGCAGTGGTTGAGCGATCGACTGCTGCGCTGCATGTCGCGGGTTCGATTCCCCGGACGGAAGAAATATTTGTACGACCTACAAGTATTTGTTCCGGGTCTCGGTGTTTTCTATCTATAATATGTAATTAACAAAAAAAAAAGTATAATATAAGTAGTTTATCATCCATCTCGTTACCATAACACAAGCATTATGTTGCTTAGCTTGGAACGAGATGGCGTTGTGTGAAATGTCCAAGGATATTTTATTTACATTGTTTTTATTTTAACTTCTAACGCCGATTTTAACTTCTTCACAATCGATGTGCAAGTTTATGCCACGTGTTTTAGATGGATGTCTATCATTAGTAACACGAAACCCTGTACCAACCCGGCTGGCCAGCGTGGCACAGTAGGCTAATTACCCTACATCTAAGTGGAGGAGGACCGACTCAGTAATGGGTCTTCGAAGAGCTTAAAAGCCGTCGGTCCCGGCTGCTATACTACCATTTCAAAAAAATCGATGGCAGTCTTTATACTTCATCAGGAGCATGAAATGAAAGTCGAGAGCTGGTCTAACCATATACCACTTCCCATAAATGTCCCACTGTTGAGTCGGGCCTCCTCCAACTACATGGAGGGTAATTAACCTACTACGCCACGCTGGCCAGACGGGTTGGCATAATCGCTCATAACTGACTGGATGGATTGCAAACTTGCTGATTAAATAGTGCCAAAATCGACGGTCAACTTGCTATTGATTGAAGTCTTTGGACTATGTCAGTTCAGCACGTATGCCACACGCTTTTGACACAAGCACTTGGCAAGAACTTTTGTCGATTAATACTAGCACCGTGTCGATAGAAAATAGCAAATGTGAGGCATTGGCACATTGGTAGAACAAGCCAAATCAACTTGGATTGATAACACTGATAACCGAATTGAAACCGCGAAGGAGGCGGGTTTTTTTTTATTTAGGTGGTTAATTTAGTAGACAATTCCTTAAGGTGAATGTTCCAGGGTAGCCTGCGAAATTCAAATTTTCTTACGTTTTTTGCAATTTGCGGGTGAGTGTTAGGTTGTATGTTGATTAAAATGTTATTCGCGTCTGTAAAACATATGTAGTTATAGAATTATAATCATCAAAATCATCAATACAACCCTCCAAGCTCATAAAGGTGCAAGAAAATCTTTTTCAATCTCAAAGTCATTCTTGCACCTTTATGAGCTTGGAGGGTTGTATTGATGAGTTTGATGATTATAACTCTGTAACTACATATGTCTTACAGCCGCGAATCAAATGTTCATCATCATACAACCTAGCACTGGCCTGCAAATTGCAAAAAACGTAAGAAAATTTGAATTTCGCGGGCTACCCTGGAACATTCACCTTAATGTAATACGATATCATTTTACGACTGAACGCTAGTGCCAGACTGTGTAGGCGGCATCAGATCCCCCACAACGCGTAGGTGTCTATGGAGTGCTCTTCACGAACTGCTACGCGGATAAAGATGGCTTGATTGACGTAAGAGGTAAATTAGCTTCTAGCCCTTACACAACTCTGCTGCTAAACTGACTTGGTCATCTCACAATGTAATAAAGAGCAAGTATACTACATCGCTAATCAGAAGGGTTGAGAAGTTTAGAATATACTAGAACAAAACAAAAATCCATACAAGTAAGAATATAACGAGTGTAAATACTTAGATAAAATCTCGTGACGGTGTTTGTTATCGATCCTACGAAACGGCTTGACTGATCATTTTTTTGTGTATATTTGGTAGATCTGAGTATAGGAATTCGTCGTTTCAGCCGATGAGTGACCCACTACTGAGTCGGGCCTCCTCCAAATTCCTGGAGGGAAATTAGCCTACTGCGCCACGCTGGCCAGACGGGTTGGCACAGGTTTGTATCAAGTTTTCCTTCTCTTGCCTTGATCTGCCTTTCATTTGCGTTCCCTTAGTCGCCTCTTACGACACCCTCGGAAAAAAAGTTCAAGTTGAGTTAGTATATTAGCTAGTAACAAAAGTTAATACTCGGCCCATAGCTGACCCACTGCTGAGTCGGGCCTCCTCCAATTCCAAAAAAGGACTGCGGACGATGGTACTGTGCCACGCTGGCCAGACGGGTTGGCACAAGGTTTCGTATCAAGTGTTCCTTCTCTTGTAGTTAGGTTTTCGGTCTTGTCAAACAATTATGTTATTGTATATTATGTATACATAAGAAATAGGACCGCAATGCAAAAAAAAAATGACAAGCCCTCTGAGTTTCTTGCCAGTTCTTCTCAAGAGTGGTCGCGTTCCGAACTGGTGGTAGACGGTAGACCATTTGTATTATATAGAATCTTTATGAATATTGTGTTGACTTTTTGTAAGTGTCCATCGTGACCCAAGCAAAATAAATGATTTGAATTTGAATTTGTCATTTACTGTTGTCGACTCTCACAACACACTCAGAATGGGTGGTGACACCGTATATTCTGAATCCGTCACCACCTTGCGACCAACTCTCAATTTTATTAAAGTTTGGATTAGTGTACAAAAAATACAGAGCTACAATATTTAGACCCTCAAATAAAATATTATGTTACACAGTCTCTCCTTCAAAAGCAGAACAAGGTTTTGCTAAATTCTTTAGCGTAATTGTCACGATTGAAAGCAACACGTAACAACTATTCCTGTTATTGTGAAATAATTTACAACGATCAAATGACCAATGGCCATAACCTTGTGTTGAACACGGCATTGCCTGGTTCCACGATCCTTACTCAATTCCATTCCGTGATCGATGTTTTTACGTGTCAACCGATTTAAGTCTGCAACGAAATGACGCCCCATCTTGTCGTCATTAAATCTTGAGATTTTTTGCACTCTATCGCGGGGACAGTTTACACACATGTATTTCACGAACACTAATGACACCTAGACTCAGAGCAAGTGCCTCCGGAATCGAACCAAGGACTCGTTAATCCAAAGGCGGCACATGTAACATTAGACCAACGAGTGCCTGACCAACTGTGCCTTTGAATGCTTGCTTGTTGGTTGGATGTGCCGGGGGCGGGCAAGTGTGTGTAAAATAGACCAACTTGGGTGTCATTTGTGTTCTTCAATTTCATATTTCCAAACTCCCCCCGCGATACAGTGCAAGGGTTTTATACATATTAAAAAAAAACTCAAGATTTAATGACGACAAGATGGGGCGTCATTTCGTTTTCGAGATTGCTGCTCTTGAAATTTGTATATTTTTGTGTAAGTCACGTAATACAAGGCACGAGCGGCATGCAGCCTCTGATGGAAAATATTACTTTTAATAATTTCCTTTTGTCGAATCGACACCCTCAGAATGAGATGGGGTGGCGACACTAAATCCGCCACCACACGGATTATGACATAAATAGATAACGATACTAATAATAGTTTGTTGGCAGCCATTGTCGTCAGCCTTACTCAGCACTATGCCCATAATAAACAAATCATTTACCATAGATACCATCCATCTATACAAATAAATAAAATTAGAGTGTCTGTTTGTAACAATAAAATAAACACTTTTTACTAAATCTGTAAGTATGTATGCACAGAACATAGACCGAAATAACTTTTTTTTTAATTTTTGTCCGTCTGTCTGTTTGTTCCGGCTAATCTCTGGAAAGGCTAGACCGATTTAAACGGGACTTTCACTGATAGGTAGCTGATTATATAAGAAGTAACTTAGGCTACTTTTTTTTTTATACAAGCTTTGCCGCGTGGTGTCACCCGCGGTACGACAATAAGTAAGCGCGGGTGAAACCGCGGGGCGCAGCTAATCTAATGTAAAAATATTTATTTAATAATGATATGAACCGTAGTAATTCCATAAACACTAACTTAAGTACATATTAACAAGACTAAAAATACCAATTAACCTAAAACTTAAATACAAAAATATATTATTTAAAGGAGTCCCTTTAGGCAAGGTTCCGAAGATACTGGCAGCATTCCCCCTTTGAATCGCTAGACTGATTCCTTGTCCAAGGTAGCTACCAGCTCTTCGGTCTCCTGTGATATCGACTAACCTTTTTGCTATTTACTAACCTTTGTTAAGATTGTAAAGCATGAGATTTCTTATTTCTATCCTGTGGGTGGGAGAGGCGACTAAAGGAACTCAAGAGCAGGAAAACTTCATAAGAACCTTGTGCCAACCCGTCTTGCCAGCGGGCACTATAGGCTAATTTCCCCCCATGAGTTTGGAGGAACCCTGTTGAAGTATCACCTTCATGCAGTCAACGCAGCACAGGCAGTTTATAAATATAGTTTTGAATATTTGTCAAGTTTATTCTATTGTCTTGTGTACTCCATTATCTTGTTATGTCGTGTTGTTTTACCATTTTATATATTTTATTTATTATACGTACTACGAAGCTTCCACCGTGTTTTGCATACTCTGCCATGACCCCCTAACAAACCCTGACTCAGTAGTAGTGGGTAATGGGCTGAAATAACGATAATTCAAACTCAAAAGGAACTTTATTTATGTAAGTTTTATCACAAACTCTTATATATCCTCATATTTAAATATACTTGGACATTTAAATAAATATACTTGGACATTTCACACAACGCCATCTCGTCCCAAGCTAAGCAACTTAATGCTGGTGTTATGGTAACGAGATGGATGATAAACTACTTAGATACATTTTTTTTTGTAAATACATACATATTATAGATAGAAATGACACCCAGACTCCGAGCCAGTGCCTCTGCTTTAGACAAAGACACTTGCCCGACCCCGGAATCGAACCCGGGACCCGTTGATCCAAAGGCGGCACATCTAACCACTAGACCAACGAGGCAGTCAATTTGAAATTACCATTATCATCTTACGGCCCCTGTCCCATGCTGGGTGGTAATCTCCATACACATCTATCAGTCGTCATACCTACATTCACACCTTCCATACACAATTCCACATTCAAAAGATGGAAACTCAATAGCTTAAGTCCCAAAGAAATTTAGGAACAAACATTTGGGGCCATCATATTTCCTACGACGCTACACACGAGCGCGATATTATCTCAATCAAATGGAAGCTTCCAATCAAGTATTGCGACAGAGCGTTATAAATTCATTCTCTCCGCTTCAAACAATGATCTATCAATTGATTAATTTTAAAAACCATTGTGTAAATATTTTGATACACTCGCTCGACAATTAATGTTTTGGCTCGATAGATTACATTATACGTTCTTGGATAATTAGACGACATAATTGAATTATAGTACGTCCACATATGATTATGTCTGTGTGGTGATGGACTTAAAATACATAGTGTCACCACTCTATTCCGGCCCGAGGGTGTCGTAAAAGCCAACAAAAGGCACCCTAATATAATGCTATTATGATGACGATTGTTGTTACTATTTGCTCATTCATAACATAATATTGTTTTTAATATGTACATAATTGTTTATTACATAATTGTTTTTATAAGTTGGGCTAAGCGTCTGATGCAAAAAACAGTTTTACTGGAGACGGCACGCATTGTTAGGCGGTCTCTCATTGCAGCACTTACCACTAGGCGGCTTGAAAATGATTCCGCCCCTAGGGCTGTCACGATTTTTATTTAATATTAAAAAAAATGCAAAGAAATATGAATAAAGAATATTATAAAATAATAACTGTATTTGTCACACAATGTCCAAACCTTAAAACTAAATAAATTTAGTAATTATGTTATTAATAATCTCAATTATCGCGAATGCGGGAGATCAAAGGGCAATGGAGAGGGCTATGCTCGGAGTTTCCCTATGAGATCGAATCAGAAATGAGGAGATACGCAGGAAAACCAGGGTCACCGACATAGCCCACCGAATTGCCAAACTTAAGTGGCGGTGGGCAGGGCACATAGCTCGCAGGACCGACGCTTGATGGGGCAGAAAAGTCCTCGAGTGGCGACCGCGTTCCGGCAGACGCAGTGCTGGTAGGCCTCCCACACTGTGGACCGACGACCTGGTTAAGGTCGCCGGAAAGCAGTCGATGCGGGCGGCCCAAGACCGGCCTATGTGGAGAGCCTTGGGGGAGGCCTATGTCCAGCAATGGATGTCTTTTGGTTGAAATGATCATGATGATAATCTCAATAACCTTTAGGATACCATTATTACCACCACGCATTATTACCTCATAATAGAGAAGCACCAAGTTTGCGAATAATCTCGTTGAAGGTATCCACCCTTGCTTCAACAAAACATGGCTGAGGCACTACAAAATCGGGGCAGCCCTAATAGTAAAGCTATTTATAGGCATTGATATATTGCACTAGTAAAATGTAATCTGTAAAAAAATAAATGTTAAATGCAAAAGTAAAATGTAATTAATCTATTATAGTATTTACTTTATATATTTTTTTGTTTTAGTTAATTAGTATTTTAAGTATTTGTCCATTAAAATTACTCTATTTATGTGTGAACAAATAATTGTATGATTATTTGGAAAGAAGACTGCGAATGCTGTCATATGTAACCAATGCGGGAGACAAACATTTTATTATAAAATATTGTGTACCTATAAAAATATTGTGTAGGTACTGCAACCACAAACAATAATTTAAACTTTTCCTCAGATTCCCGCCTAAACACTCAACTTCTTTCATAATGACTGACTATTAAAGACTATCTATTAAAATTCAAACAACTTTGTTGTTATTAATAACATTACTTCACATAATCATTAAAACTCTACCTATTCAATGCCTATTCACAGCTATTTACATATTCCATCCGTAAAAACTCCACATCTCATTCTACATTTATGAGAATTTGAGACAAGCGGTTAGATAATTAACCTAAAAATTGTTTTACATTTTTTTAAGTAAAACTACAGTATTTCAGTCAATAATAATTAATAAATAACTAAATATTAAACAAAGTTAACTAATCCAATCAAGGGAAATCTGCTTATCAGAGTAACTGTAAATTTCAGCAATATTACACTATCAAATGAGAGAGATTCACATTCAGTAGTGTCTCGAAGAGCTAAAGACTTCACTCACAACATAGCAGGGTTTAAACGAAATGTTCGGAGTGGCGTACGTGACTCAAAGCCCCTTGGCAATGGCGACAACGCCACGCAAATCGCGACCTTATTGACCGGCCGATCACACAATTTTCTGACAGAAAATTCCACAAATTCCACGTGAAGTGCACACTAAAATCGTCACATCGTCGACGTTCTACACAAGTTACGTGTTATATAATGCAAAAAGCACGTGTTTTTAAGTCGATCAGCTGATTGTGTGTGTGTACTTACCCCATGCGTGGACGTAGGTGCTGGAAAGCGCAACCACTGCTAATAAACACTGAATTTTGCACATTTTATTTCATGTAAACAAAGTCCTAAACTTTAAACATTGAGTTTTGAGTCCGCGTGAGTTTCAGTTAAGTATAGATGGCGCGCAGAACGCCACGTCCGCGCGGCTACGGAGGCGATACGAAACTAAAATTCGCCGGCTTTGCAGCACTGTCGAAATCTAAATAGGGGGATTCATTGAAAAATATTTCGCGCATGCGACCTGGACGCTATCTTATCACTACACTAAATACAACTAGATTTCTTTTGCGCCCTATATTGATGCGAATTAATATTAATATCGATTAGTGCGTGATTTCTCGATTTGGTTTATATAGTTTTCTGGCTTTTACTACCATTTGCCCGACACCAGAATCGAACGTGAAAGCCGCGATCCCTAGGCCATTTACACACCAACGAGGCGAGCGGATATTTCAATCTATCTCTATACCGAAATTCATCTAAATCGGTTGAGTGGTTTAGGTGTGTCCGGTGTGTCACGAGAGAGTTTCTATCGCTCTTCTTCTATGTTTACATATTATAATATCAGTTAAGATAAGATGCATGTACATATCTGAATATCCACAACCTACATGCTTAATCATTCAAACCTGTGAAGATACGATTACGAACCTATTAAACGGATGAAGATAATTAAAAAAACTAAACCGTATAAAGTGTACAGGAACTACGTTGTTTTAAAAAGTCGATGCTCCTCTAAATAAATTTGTATTCAATTGAAGCAGGCAGGTGTAAGTAACCTTCGTGAATTGCAAAATGTTGACTCGGTAGAGTAATAGATGTGTACGTGTGTACACATCTATTGCTTACTCTACCGAGAGTGCATGTATACGTAGAACTTACCTGGGTGGAACACATTGCCCAGTTAGGTAGGGAAGTTCAACTTAGAGAGCTGGGCAGAGTTCGGGGAGCTGCGATAGATCTTTTCATCCACAATACCGCAGTGTTTGAAGACAAAAGTCTTCAACCAATGTGTGTTGCCAGTGATGACATATAGCTCAGAGTCGTGGTCGCTCAATATGGGCTCTATCAGAAGGCTCAGTCACCCAAAGGGCAATGGAGAGGATTATGCTCGGAGTTTCCCTGCGAGATCGAATCAGAGTTATGGAGATACGCAGGCAAACCAGGGTCACCGACATAGGCCACAGGAGGGCAGGGCAGATAGTGCGCAGGACGGATGGCCGATGGAGCAGAAAAGTCCTCGAGTGGCGACCGCGCTCCGGAAAGCACGGTGCTGGTAGGCCTCCCACGCGGTGGACCGACGCCCTGGTACCAAAGAGCAGCGACATCTATGCCTTGATAACTGTAATCGGGGAATTCTTAACTCACTAACTCGCTAAAACTTAGCTGTAGCAGTGTAGGACTTTTTGGTAATTCTGGCATTTGTAGGCGATATTTCTTGATGTTGTTATTGCAGATTTTTCGGGTAAATTGTGTAAAGTATGTAGAATAGAATAGAAAAATGCCTCTTTATCTTTTCTTTACATAGTATAAAACAATGTCGTTGTCGTCTGTCCGTTCCTATGTATGCTTAAATCTTTAAAACTACGCAACGGATTTTGATACGGTTTTTTTTAATAGTTAGAGTGATTCAAGAGGAAGGTTTATATGTAAAACCCACCCCCGCTTTGCACGGGCGAAGCCGGGGCGGGCCACTAGTTATTGTATAAACCAATTATGGCGTTCATAATCGTCAACGGATACTTAAGTTTTAGAACACTACTACCAGGTCGGAACGCGGCACCGGCAGGTAGCATGTTGGTCGCTTTATAACAAAGACACTTGCCCGACCCGGGAATGGGCAAATCAGGCTGATTGGCGGGAAATGAACGACTAGTCGAAAAAAGAAAATTGGAAAATCTATACAAATAAATAAAATTGGAGTGTCTGTTTGTAATAACAGAAAAACCAGTGTATTACTAAATGCGTAACTTTTTTAAATATTTGTCTGTCTGTCTGTTTGTTCCGGCTAATCTCTGGAACGGCTGGACCGATTTTGACGGGACTTTCATTGATAGGTAGCTGATGATATAAGGAGTAACTAAAGCCCCGCGGGGCGAGCTATGAGTTAACAAACATAATAAAATAAAACATACCACCGAATAAAAAAAATGATTGAAAATAAAAAAAAATATTGAAAATAAAAAAAATGATTGAATAAAAAGATTGCTTCGTAGCGGTGCGTTTATTTAAAGCTAACATTATTCTAATCATCATTTCTTTTCATATCATCATTATTCGAATTAACACCACTACAAGTCAGTCAGCATCCGATAATCACTTTAAATACCATGCCTCTGGTATAGGTTACAAAAAAGTAAAGTAACGTAAGTTTCGTAATGATTGAAATCAGTATTGACCTTAACCGACATGTGCATCCTTGGTATTGAACTAGTTAAGACTACATAATTGTAACGAAGAGAAGCATCAGAAAAAAAGCAAAATTCGTGGGCCGAAGCAGTCGAGGAACATGTAGGTCATGGTCGGCTAATTTCCATCTTTCCACCCCGGACTATAATTGTTTGGCTGTCTGTTTGTTCCGGCTAATCTCTGGAACGGCTGGACCGATTTTGACAGGACTTTCTGATGATATAAGGAGTAATAAGTAATAATAGACAGGATGGTTAGCAGGTACCACTTGCTTGTGATCCAGTCCTTAAATTAATCAAATCTTAAGCTCAACACTCATTTGACCTTCGGACATTGTATCCTTACAGAGCCGTGTCATCTGCCGCTGAGGATACAATAGAGGAAACCGGATTAAAAAAAAAAGAATGGAATATTTTAACTACAACTTTCTTACAAAATTGGTTACTAGCGACCCACCCCGGCTTCGCACGGGTGCAATTATGCATGTATTATACCTATAAACCTTCCTCTTTCCTCCGTTGCGTAGTTTTAAAGATTTAAGCATACATAAGGACGGACAGACGACAGCGACTTTGTTTTATAATATGTAGTGATAGTGATAGTGAAGAACATCAAGAAGTTAGAAGTATAAAAACCCCACTGCCGTCCGAAGTGAGGACATAGAGCAAAATATTATGGAAGGAATCGACGGTTGTCGGAACTAATTTTTAATCAGAAAACGTGTGTTCCATCCGTTTCCTAGTTTCGTTACCAACTGATAACTACAATTTTATGAGAAAAAAAACTGTTTTTTTTCTATAACCTTAAAATTTTGCAGACAATATCCACATCTGTGGGGTTCATCAATTTAAGGTTGCACCATGAATGTGACATGACAAATAGCCAAAGAAGAAACCTCAAGAATTACGGTGAAACTGACTACATCGATGGCAACTTTCTGAACATACGTTTGAATTGTGTATAAAAGTAGATCAGCAAAACGGCGGTTTCTCCGTCTTCCTATAAAACAGAAAAATACATTATGCTCTTACTCTCACATTGGATGGCTCTAGTGCTTCAGCCTGTATATCAGCCATCCCAGGATTGAGCGGTCTGTGAATGCCTAGGCGTTTTGTGGGTAGGTTGGGCCGCCTTTCCCTTTATACACCCTGTTGACGTCTCGGAACCGCTTCTGACGGTATCCAGCCCTTATTAACCATTGGACACAGTGTGTAATTGTCTAAGGCCCCCTCCACTACATATTATAAAACAAAGTCGCTGTCGTCTGTCCGTCCCTATGTATGCTTAAATCTTTAAAACTACGCAACGGGTTTTGCAGCAGGGTTTTTTTAATAGATAGAGTGATTCATGAGGAATGTTTATATGTATAATACATCCATAATATTGTAGAGAAACACTGATAAATTTAGAGGTTCATCATTGCACCCGTGCGAAGCTGGGGCGGGTCGCTAGTATCGTAATATGAGAATATTAATATATCTTTATCCTGTGAGAATAAAGATATTTTTCTTTCTTTCTTTCTTCTTTCTAATAAACACGTCTACACAAAAGAACTGGCAAGTAGAGTCCGGGTGTGGACTCCGGACAAAGTTATGGGCTCAAAGAGAGAGAAAGCTACTACATACCTACTACTTAGCCCATAAATTACCCATTTCTGAGTCGAGCCTCCTCCCATAATAGGGAGTGTAGTGATATCCCTTTAAAAAAATCTTTCTCTATGGACATTTTTTGAAAAAAGAGCGAATATATATCTTAGCTATTGCGTTCTATTTTCAAGGTACGTCAAATGTCCCAGGTCATTGGCCTTACAAATGGCGCGTTAACAAACGCGGCACAGGTTTTATTATTGTGCAACAATTAAGATGTCGATCGATATAGTATATTATTATCGCAAACTACTTCCGCGTCCGACTACGACTTGTCACTTCCCAGTTCCCGCTTCCTTAGAGTTGAGGTTTCCGAGACATGGTATGATTTGTGTCGACAGTCGTTCGTTACGTGCCATAATAATTTTTAATAAAATAAATAAAAATATATCTTCGTAAAATTCCCGCCAAAACTCCCGTTCCATAAGCGATTGCGTGGTTAGTGCAGCTGTAACATTGCGCGCATCCGCAAATACGTGAAAACACCTACTTGCATTTCGTAACCTTCGTGGGCGTGTAAGGCGCGGACGAATGTGAAATAGATTTGATATCTAGTATATAAAAACTTACTATAGTAACTCTTGGTCTTCTTTTACGTAGTATATTTTTAAATACGCGTTCAATCAAATCATTCCTATCTACTTCGATCCCTTGGTACCACTAAGAAATTTTATACTGCAGGAATCGGACTTTATTAGGGGTGAACAGTAAATAAATATGTGCTTTTCGACTGTGGTTTATTTATGTGCTAGATTTATCGAGATCCATTTAGCGGTTCCATTCTTACTTCCGTATCTATAAACATAAATGATACGTAGCTTTAAACTGCTCTTGTGGTCCTATGATCATTTGACATTATGTGTTAATTAGTCCAGTCGGGATAGACATAAAACTAGCCTGAAATATCACAAAATTCACGGAAGGGATTTTTTTGGTAGTAAGTTTTGGTTGGTAGTATAAATCTCGATTTTCAAACTAATCCCGGTAGAGGGTTTTATTTTAAACTTGTGAGAAATTTAATTTCTCACAAGTTTGGTCATCATCATTTTGACGTAATTTTGACGTAACGACGATTTTGACGATATTTGACGTAACGTAATGGCTGAGACCATGGAGAGCCTCACTACGATGCTCGATGGCCTCTGTCGAGCCTCCAAACGAGTCGGCCTTAAGACGAATATGGAGAAGACGAAGATCATGTCTAATATCCATGTTCAAGCCACTCTTGTTATCATCGGTGGACACACTGTCCAGTTAGGTAAGTCCAACATCGAGAAAGAGGTCAATCGTCGGATCCAACTCGGCTGGGCAGCGTTTGGGAAGCTGCGAAAGATCTTCTCGTCCACAATACCTCAGTGTCTGAAGACAAAAGTCTTCAACCAATGTGTGTTGCCAGTGATGACATATGGAACAGAGACGTGGTCGCTCACTATGGGCTCCATCAGAAGGCTCAAAGCCACCCAAAGGGCAATGGAGAGGGCAATGCTCGGGGTTTCCCTGCGAGATCGAATCAGAAATGAGGAGATACGCAGGAAAACAAGGGACACCGATATAGCCCACCGGATTGCCAAACTTAAGTGGCAGTGGGCAGGGCAAATAGCTCGCAGGACCGACGTCCGATGGGGCAGAAAAGTCCTTGAGTGGCGACCGCGTTCCGGAAGGCGCAGTGTTGGTAGGCCTCCCAAACGATGGACCGACGACCTGGTTAAGGTCGCCGGAAAGATGCGGGCGGCCCAGGACCGGCATTTGTGGAGATCCTTGGGGGAGGCCTATGTCCAGCAGTGGACGTCTTTTGGCTGAAATGATGATGATTTTGACGCTAGGATCAATATTTGCAGAGTTATACTATCAAGTTTGCAAGATGCATCATGCAACGGATCTGCATCTGCTGGTGCCTGCTGAACTGTGATATCGGTCTTCTTGAGGGCAGTTGCCAAAAATTCGAAGAAAAAAAAATTGATATATTTTTTTGATAATCTTGAGTCTATAGCGATATAGTATAACTATTGATCCTAGCCAAATCCTAGCGTAAAAATGATGATGACCAAACTTGTGAGAAATTAAATTTTCAACAATTTTGAATATTGTCATTTTGCTCTATAGTTGAAAATTTACGAGTTATTTCAGAAAATCGAGATTTATACTTCTAACCCCCTCCCCCGGCCTTTAAAAAACAAAAATCGCTCCCCGGATTTTTTTCTATTTAAATGTGTACCCCGACTGGACTAAATGGTGTCTTTGACTACGGTAGGCCGTCGGACGGATCCGAATATTATGTATTAAAATTATTATAATTATCAAATTTATTTATTTGAATGTCCTAAGATTACCGGTGGAAAAACTTTTTGACAAAAAGGTGTACCAATGAATAAGTAAAACGACTACCGACATCTGTTGGCCGCAACTTTAACTACAAAAGTGTAACAGCTACTACAAGTATAACGTTTGCACCTTGGTTCTGTTAGTATTTAGCTTGGTAAATATTTGACAGATTTGATAATAGATGGCGCTAGCAGTCAGTCATTACTTCGTTTCATTGTGGTTTCATTCTTGTTCTATATGTGACGTTATTGATCAATTAATGAAATACACTACTCAACCAATAAATGACCCAATGCTTCGTCGGCCCTCCTCCCATTATATGGAAGGTAAGAAATAAAATGTTACCAAGTCTGGATAATGACGTGTTTTTAGCATACATTATCTCTACCCTCTTCACGTTAGCACTAGAAATATAGAGAGTACGTAATAGGTCATTTCCTAAGCGAATTTAAACGAAACCAAAAAAAATGGGTTTCGTATCAACATATCCTTCTCTTGCAGCTGTATTTAAGGATATTATTGAAAATTTAATTGACTCCGAAGCATGCGCCATTTTTCTAGTCACCCGTGTTTTCTACAAGTCTAGACGTAACAACGTCAAGAACTTTTTCGATTATCACCGCATGAGCCGTCACATTACAATTTTATTGTGACTTCAATTCTGACGTTACAAATTTATTTCGTAGGCCTAGTATCCTCGTGTTAATGACCCTTAATCACTTTATTTGGAAGCGTGGCCGGTGTTGGAGCGACACAAGCAAGAACTGCGTGTCACGGAGATGAATATGCTGCGGTGGATGTGTGGAGTGACGCGAAAGGATCGCTTAAGGAACTCCCGCATTCGCGGCAGTCTTCATGTCCGTGACATTGCGGATAAATTGCAGGAGTGTCGGCTCCGTTGGTACGGCCACGTTTTGCGGCAACCGGAGGCTTATGTGGGAAAAAATGTCTGGCCATGCCGCCTCCGCCGGGCCCCGGCAGGAGGGGTAGACCCAAAAAGTGCTGGCTTGACGTCGTAAAGTCGATATGCGTGCCAATGGGCTCACTACCAGGGATGCTGAAGACCGTATGAAGTGGAAGAGAAAAAGTCGGAATGCGGACCCCGGGCGCCGAAGCGAGAGTTTGGGCTGCAACCGGGATATAACGCGAAGATGATGATGAATCACTTTATTTGGATAAATAATTATTTACAACGATACTAAAGGCCATAAGGGGCAAAATGGTCAACCATTTGTCGACTTACGCATGACACCCCACATCGTTAAACCCCAGACTGTGGGGGTTCCTTTTATTTCGTTTCGCAATAAGCTGCACTTGTTTGCAATTCCCTGCAGATGCATAAATAATACGAAATGAATGAATACCCGGGGGTAAAAAAATGAAGTGAATTAAGGGTAGATTTCGGCACCATAAAAACCCTGGCTAAATAAATTGCATATGAAATTTCATAAAACGAAAATTTCGTCGTGGTTTCAGCCCATAAATGGCCCTCTACTGAGTCGGGCTTCCTCCAAATTCATGGAGGGAAATTAGTATACCGTACTACGCTGGCAAGACAGTTTGGTTTTGAATGAAGTTTTCCTTCTTTTGCGGCTAGGTTATCGGCCTTGTCATCTCCTTTAGTATCGTTCCGCCTCGGCTTCGCACGGGTATTTAACAAAAAAATACAAAATTGTGTTATAGTGACACATATATCTTTATAAATTATAGCCTACTAGCTATAATAAATTTATAACCCTTCAAGCTCATAAAGGTGCAAGAAAGACTTTGACGTTGAAAAAGAAGAAGAAAGAACATTGTTTTATACTATGTAGTTATATGTTATTTAAAGTAACTGCTACAACATACAAAACGCACCACGTATGACTAGCGTCTAGAGTTGAAGTTCTTGTTGAAGTGTCAGCCCTCAGAGTCCTTGCTATTGAAGTGCCTATATTAATCTGCTAAATTCAAAAGCTTGTGGCATACCACCCGAACCGACGCTATAGTATTAGTAAGTTACCAGAACTGTCAAAGTCGACAATCAATAGCTAGTTTTTTTTTCCTTTTTAATCTACAATCAGTCCTTCGACTATAAGCAGATTTGTTCTATGTCTTCAATAGCTAGTTGACAATTGATTTTGGCTATTGAATTTGCGATATGCAATTTTGTGGTCTGAAAGAAGATGTAGTGACAAAAATTTAGAATGCTGAGACTGTTTGGATATGTCGAGAGAATGAATGAAGAACGATTGACGAAAAAAGTGTAAGGCGAGTGTGAATGAAAGTGTTGGAAGGGGTAGGTACCTAGGCGGACGTTTTGAGACCAAGTCAGGGACGTCTTGGAAAAGGGCCAGGTCAAGAGAACCATAAACCGAAGAGTGGGCGAATAATGAAAGTGGACGAAGTGAAACTAGTATGTAAGTATAGTAGCAAGTGGAAAGAAGTGGTCTATGCCTACCCCTACGGGAAAGGGGCGAGATTATATGTATGTATGTATGTAATTTAACCGTGCGGTGACGGATTTAGAATCCATAATGTCGCCACCCCAATTATTCCTGAGGGTGTCATAAGAGCCGACAAAAGGCAATGTTAAGGCCGAAAACCTAGCAGCAAGTGAAGGAAAACTTGATACGGAACCCTATGCCAACCCGTCGGCCCGACGTCTGGCCAGCGTCGCCAGGTTAATTTCCCTCCATATTCATGGAAGGCTGCGAACCTCACACCTCACACTATGTGAGTTGGTGACATGGTGTATTCTAAATCCGTCACCACACAAAATATGATGTAATAATACTAAAATCTGAATTAGCCTTCGAAACGATAATTCATTAATTTATTTAAAAACAATTTACATATATAAAACAATACATTAAACATACGACAGCACAATAAATACACAGTGATAGAATAGAAAAACAAATGTATGGGATTGTCACGATCTGTCAATGTCAATCTCATTTGATTTTCTATTTTAGAAAGACACTTGGCGGGGCCACTTTTCAGAGGTTGACAAGCGCCCATTCGAGAGTTATACGCTGTGTATTCTAAATCCGATGCAGTGTTTTGGTTTTGAACTTTCGCAATTCATAAGTATTTTAGGCTGGTTTTACAGTCACGCGTTTCGGCAGCGCCGTCGGAGCGCGCGCGCTCGGATATGTATTGGGGTATTAGTAGCGTTTCAAATTCGCGCGCTTGAGCAGCGCCGTTCGTTGAACGCGTCCTATTCGCGCGGCGCGGTCGAAGCGCGCGCCGCTCGTGCGCTTCTACGGCCATTGTGCGTTTTAGTCTCACGCCGTTGAGACGTCCCGTTAGGTACTGTTGTGTACAAAATGAATCACATCGATACGGGTCGAGTAATTGACGAAGTGCGAATTAGAAGATGTTTATGGGACCCGGCCGATGATTTTTATAAGAATAAGGACGCAAAAAATAAAGCCTGGGAAGAAATTGGAAAGGAATTGTGTGGTGAACATTTCAATACAGACTTAGGTAAGAAACATTTATTAATAAAATCTTTTTTGTTACATACATGTTTACCGCTAGTTGCACAAACGAAATCCTCCATCCTCCATTAAAACATTCTATCACTTTTAGTGTTCAGTTCACAATAAGAGATATAAATTAACTTTAAAGATCGTTTGTCAAGTGTAACCGACGAGTCTGGTACCTTAATTAAGTCACATTAGCTACTTATTACCTAGTGTAAAATTAAGTGAAATCGTTTTGTCCGCCCGCGAATTTCAGAAATTCTAATCTATTTAAATATATAAATCAATTGCTGTTCGTTAGTCTCGCTAAAATCGAGAACGGCTGGACCGATTTGGCTAATTTTGGTTATGATTTATTTGTGGAAGTCCAGAGGAGGTTTAAAAGGTGAATAAATATGAAAATTTTATCGATTGAGGCAGTACAACGTCTGCCGGGTCACCCAGTGAAAAATATTAATTGGGTAGGTAAATCAAATAAGCCACGACGATATTACTGCGTTTCGTTTCGTTCCATTTTTGAATTTCGCGGTAGGTGTCAACTATAAAATCAGAACACAGATCTATCTTGCCATGACATGCTACCAGTGGGTGATACGAAGTAATTAGCGAATATATCGCGTAATGTGTTTCCTGATCTATGATCTGGGTCGTTAATTAGATCAGTCAATCCCGTTATAGTTAATGTGTGATTAATGTTGTAGCCATCCCGTACTCTAATAAAATTATGCAATATGCAACAGGCTTGAACTATCTTTTTTGCAATAGGAAAACTGACACTCATAGGAGTATGGAATACTCTGAATTTGTTGGACATTATTCCAAACGTCGACTCTATGTACCGTCTAGCACGACTTAAGCGGTAATTAAATATTTTTTTTTTATGAGTCATGTTGGATCGCACATAAGGTCTCATCACATGGTTGGATATACCAAATGCACCATCACCAACTATTATGTGTGGTACTGTTATATTAGTGCCCGGCAGATGCTTTACACCTGGCAACCTCAAACTATTGTTCTGTAACTTTTGAAATAGTGAACTCTCTTGAAATATTGTAGAGTCTGAGTTTTTCCCGCAAGAACCTATGTTAATATATGTGAAACAATAGTTCGCATCGCACATTGCCAAAAGGACGATAGAATAGAAATGTTTATAATTATAAAACATTGAGCCTCCACCTGCAGGATTTACTATACGTATGTGTTTACCATCTATCGCCCCGCAACAATTTGGAAAATTTGCATATAACTGAAATTCTTCACTTATGCGCTGCCACATTTCTGTAGTTGGTTCAGGTAGACATTCATGACGCAGTTTTTCCCATATAGTCGAACAAACTTCATCTACTATCTTAGCTACAGTAGTGATTCCCATTCTGTATGTGATAGATAAATCGGAGAAAGTACTGCCCGTTGCCAAAAACCTGAAAACAAAAAGTATTTTCATTTGATTTTAGTATATAGGTAAGTACCTAAAAAAATACGTTTTTATTGCAGATAAACAAATACGCCATCGATGGAAATCAGCCAGAGATAATTATTTCAGAACAAAAGGGAATATGCGAAATACGCCATCTGGAAGCGCTGCAAAACACAAGAAGTATCTATTTTTCGACCAAATGACATTCCTTGATCGTATTTCAGAAAATGAAGTTACAGAATCATTAAGCGATAATCAGTCTATCGTATCTGAAGATTTGACTGAAACAGCCACATCAGCGAATAACTTGAGTACTCCATCTCAGCTCCATAGACCACAGGAAAACACAGAAAATAGTCAAAACAAATGGAATAAACGTAGTGGAATGAATAAACGTAAATCAGAACAATCAAATTTTGAAAACGAATTAATAACGTTGCTTAACCAAAATACTTCCCCTTCCAACCTCAATCCTGATGATTTGTCATTTTTTGAGTCTCTTGGTCCGATTCTAAGTAATTTAAGTGCTTATCAAAAGCTGCAGTTTCGCGCAAAGGTTCTAGAATTACTTATTGGGATTTCAGCTCCAACGACTACGACACCTAGCTTTTCATCACCAGAAAATAATGTTAATTCTAGTGTGAACGCAAATTCTACTTATAATTACACAACTCAAACATTGCCACTTCATAATTATACCTATGCCTATGCTACCACCTCTACACCTCAACAGCAGCTTTATGAATCTGCAGTAGAATTATCAAATGTCGTATCGCCGACTGGCGATAATAACTCAAATTATCCTGATAATGAGGATCAATAAGGATATTAGTTAGTTTTTACAGATTTATTTTAAAAAGTTTATTACTACTTCGCAAAAATCAAAATGCTACTGCCTGGGAGGCAATGCCGCTCCGAAAGGGCAAAGTTGTCAGGTTGCCAGGCTTCGTGTGCCTGCTAGCTTGACGTCAAGATAGCAGGCACACTAACTTGTCACAATACTTTGACATAGACACACCAACAAATCATTCGGTGTTCCTTCTAACTACACACACCAGTGAACCTCACAAGTACTTGTCAATTTTTAGCTACAAAGTAAGACTGATTAAAATGAGACTATGATTCAAATGAGACTGTGATTAAAATAAGACTGTGATTTAAAATAAGATTATGATTAAAATAAGACTGTGATTTAAAATAAGATTATGATTAAAATTAGACTGTGATTTAAAATAAGATTATGATTAAAATAAGACTGTGATTTAAAATAAGATTATGATTAAAATAAGACTGTGATTTAAAATAAGTCAATGATTATAATAACACTGTGATTTAAAATAATGCCCTTATTCATTAAAAACGAGTGAGATTAATATAGGTTTTACAAGTGTTTTGTTTCTTTTCTACATTTGCAAAATGAAAGAGAAGATTCCGATTTTAAGACCATTTTAACTAAAATAGGTTTAATCAGCATTTATGAATAAGTGTGTTAGGTTGTAATTAAAATACGACTGTGATTAAAATAAGCCAAACAAATATTATCATTTATTACAAAACCTACTCTTTTATTTCACTTACCTTAGAGTAATCGCCAATTTTTCCACTGGAGCTATGGGGATGCGACGTATGCTGGATCTTCGTAAAGAA
Source organism: Clostera curtula (assembly GCA_905475355.2). Lineage (NCBI taxonomy): Eukaryota > Metazoa > Arthropoda > Insecta > Lepidoptera > Notodontidae > Clostera > Clostera curtula. Next base: position 14,216,524 of record FR997805.1, on the reverse strand, counting down.
AACTCTAACTTGCACAGTAATTCGTCGAAACTGCTGGTTGATAGGCGAAAATATTTATAAAATTTATAACTATTTTCTCGTAAATCAGAGAAAGATGTTACGTGTTCGCCTCTCAGTAACCTTGTAGCGTTATAAGGATCAACACCTACTGTTCTTCGACGTTTTTGTTGCCTTTTTTTCCATAAAAAGTAAATAGCCAGTACTCTAACCGCATTGCCGTTCATTTTGTATCTGTTTGTACACGACTGTCTCACAGCAGCGAAACGCGCCGTACTAATGTCGTTTTATGGTGCACCGCTGTTCAAACGCGCGCTGTTGGACAGCGCGCGTTCCAACGGCGCGTCTAGCGGCGTGACTGTAAAACCAGCCTTAAGGTGAAATTGGTTTGAATTCAAACTCAGATGAATAACTTTAAGAAACACCAGAGACCTTGGCCAATACAGTCTGAGAAACGCCTTGTGTTTATTTGGACAAATAACTATTGCCCTCAACAATTTGTGCATGCCGGACGTGTATTAAGGTGAATGTTCCAAGGTAGCCCGCGAAATTCAAATTTTCTTACGTTTTTTGCAATTTGCAGGTCAGTGCTAGGTTGTATGTTGATTAAAATGTTATTCGCGGCTGTAAGACGTATATAGTTATAGAATTATAATCATCAATATAACCCTCCAAGCTCATAAAGGTACAAGAAAAACTTTTTCAAGCTCAAAGTCATTCTTACAACGCAAATTGCTTATTGCAAAAAAAAAGTAAGAAAATTTGAATTTCGCGGGCTACCCTGGAACATTCACCTTAATACGATTTTTATTCTGGCATCAGCGGACTGTGTAGATAAAAGTCAAATCATTGATCTGGTACACATTGGACGCTTACAAATTGTTAAGACGTAGATAAAATATAAATGTTATTAACCCTGTCGCTATGAAGAACTGACAAAAAACTCAGAAGGTTTGTTGTTGTTTGTTTTGCGGTTCTATTCGAAGGAGGTTGTACTTTTACCTTTTACTATAAAACTTTACCTAATTAATTCGTGAACTAATTAATTATTGAAAGAGGGAATGAACGAATGATTAATTGAAAGATATTTATTGTTTTAAGTTGAACGAAATTGTACTGTGACAATGAATTTAGGACTTGAACTGCGGACCAACAATCTTGAATCCGTCCGTCTGTCACTCTTAAGTGAAGAATAGATAGCCCCTCGTCGCGTTGGTATGTCATGTCAAGATTCTTTTGTTACACTGATATTTTCTTTGAAGAGTGTGCATATGAATGTCTGCACATTAACTGAGTCGAAAATGCGTCTAATTTATTTGGGATTTCTTGAAGAGTTTTTTACCAAAATCTATATTATACCAAGTTGTGGTGGTATAATAGTGAGTAAACATCTTGGGCCAGAATTGCCGCGATGGGGGAAACTTCACGTCTTGCCAGCGTGGCGCAGTAGGCTAATTTCCCTGCATTAATTTGGAGGAGGCCCGACTCAGTAGTGGGTCACTCATGAGCTGAAAAGATACATCCAAATGCACTTATGAAAACGTGGTAATTTTAGTATTGCAAATAGACCTTCTAATTTTATTTATTTGTATTCATGTTTAGAATAAGGTCGAGTAAAAACGATTTTGAAAATATAATCTCAACCGTAAGAGGCTAAACGAGTGGAGAGGGTCATTTAAGGACTGAGATATGATGAGATACTGCTTGAGCAATGCGATAGAGAACGTTTGAAAAACACATTATTCACGGCAGTACAGACAGTGCAACCTTGATGTAAATACCGTTTTCGTAATTACCTACTAAATGTTTTGTGTGCGCGAATATTCGCATTACTGACAGTTTACTGACGGTAACTGGTAACGAATGAGAGGTTAGCCGTTTTAGACCATCTTAAAAAATGTGGGAGATTTTCAATTGGGGTGTATATTTTTCGCGATGCCTTATATTTTATGTCGCAACGTTTTTATGGCTACCTATGTGGAAGAATATCCGTGTGCTCCTTGCCCGAACGCCTCCCTGTGATCTGGAGGCCCTGGCTCAAGCGACCGTCAGACTGCGGAAGCCCGGAACTGGGGTGAACCCCCGTCACTGGGAACGATACGGGACTGGCGAGCGCAACTAAGTCAGCACAGGGCAGCGCCCCCTAACGAGGGTCTCCGGGCGAGGGCCTTGGGAGATCCCCCGCCCCACACGAGATAGAGACCTTAATACTTGGGGTCTCTATCTCGTATCTTGCATCGTATCTATCTGTATACTTGGGGTCCAAGTGAACCGTGCCCTCGCCAAGCGGTTCTGGCTAGACGCCGAAGAAGCGTGTTCAGCCGCTTCAAGAGTTGGTACACTCACAAAGTGAGTATGAGAAGGAGGGGGTAGAAGCCTCTGTCTGTAGCTGAAAGGAAAGAGACACGTACCCATGACGCTGCATACAGGACCTGAAGAAGCAGAAGTGGAGTTTAGTGAGTAGGGGGCGCTACAACATCTTGCGTAACCGAGTCTCACACACCCGGCCGACGCCATCCCCGATGTCGGCGGAAGCCCGTTAAAAGGGCTAGTATCGAGATTTCCGTCTCTTGAGGCTAGGTGATCTGCCTCCTACGTTTCCTTAGTTGCCTCTTACGACACCCTCAGGATGGTGTGGGATGGTGACTTTCAGACTCATGGCAGTGGTGGCGTCGTGCGACGGGTCGTTCTCTTCCCTGCAATATGGTTGAGGAGGGCGATGGCTGCCGCATGCGTCATGCTTGTGAACAGGTGCCGTTGCTGGGAGTCGGTTGGCTCGGGCGTTAGAAGGTTAGTATTGTTGATTAGATCTGGCTGATGTTTGGCCCTTTGCGACTATTGCGCGCGTTTGCTCTCACAAACTGTCTTATCACGGCCTTGTACCTAAAAATGGCGATCTAAAAAGAGCAACTACAGAGTTTCTTGCCGGCTCTTCTCTGTAGAACTGCATTCCGAACCGGTGGTAGATGGTAAATTTTAAATTAAATATTAAGTTGTTGTTTGACTTGTCCAAAGAGCTCTAATGAGCCAACTTGATTAAATGAGTTTTGAATTTGAATTTGACATTATACTATTGTTTATTAGTAGGTACCCATATTTAATATATCTGCAATGGACATTAAATTAGTACATTTGGATCATAAACCAAGATAAACAACGGTCTTTTATAATTTGGGCCATTGTGTCACCGTCTGTTTATCAAAACAACCAACCAGTTTGATATTAAATTACAGTACCAAAATAAACCCTCACACACTCGATGACAAGGTTCTAATTAGAAACCTAACTACCTGCTAACTAAATTAAGGCTCGCAGAACTAACGTTTACTATGAAACATGATGAACTTTAGAACTCTGTCATAATTTAAGACCGCTAGTGCAATGTAATGCAATTTTGTCGGCGCAGCACGTGTTTGTATATCTGTCCCTGTCTTTCACAAAGGCTTGTGAGGTGTTGAAATGCGTCAGCGATAACAGGCAGGCAGATTGGCCATAGGCTCGCTCGGTCGCAGTCAGTCAGTTGATGCAGTGCTATGGTGTGAGGTTGTTGTGTATCACATTTTTTTGTCTTCATATTACGTATTTACTAACTTATCGTCTTTTGTTTTTGATAGCGTCTCTACTTGTCAATGAATTGTGTCTAGACTTTTGAATTCTTAGTGCGTCCACATTTTGTTTCAAAGAATTATTATTTGACCAGTTACTTTTGTTATAATTTCAGTGTTAGTGTTTTAACCTTGTGTTTGTTGATTGACGTGAGTTTTTTTTAAACGGGAGTTTATTTTGGCGCGTATGATGTAAGCGGATGGTTTACCGGGTTTGATTCCCGCCTTGCTATGGAACAGGAGAGGTGTTGAACCGAGAAAAGTATGCACACTTCAATGATGATGGTAAGTTAATTTATTATTAAAATATGTATAATACTTAATAAATAAAAATATAATAATAAAATCATCATTATCATTACATAGTATAAACCAAAGTCGCTGTCGTCTGCCGGTCCCTATGTATGCTTAAATCTTTAAAACTACGCAATGGATTTTAAAGCGGTTTTATCTAATAGATAGAGTGATACAAGAGGAAGGTTTATATGTTCATCATTGCACCCGTGCGAAGCCGGGGCGGGTCGCTAGTATTACTAAAAAAAACGTAATAGATTTTCCATAATCAATCTTGTTGCCAAGTACAATTAAGTTACGTTTTTTAAAAGCAATCCTGCTTTTTTGGATTAAGTCATTGTATTGTGTCACGGTGGACCGACGACCTGGTTAAGATCGCCGGAAAGCAGTGGATGCGGGCGGCCCAGGACCGGCCTTTGTGGAAATCCTTGGGGGAGGCCTATGTCCAGCAGTGGACGTCTTTTGGCTGAAATGATGATGATGATTGTTTCTCCGTGTGGATTTAAAACACATAGTATCACCACCCCATACCATCCCGAGGGTATCCAAAGAGCCCAGTAAATAAATGACAAGGCTAGGTTCCGCAAGAGAAGGAAAACTTGAAACGCAACCCTGTGCCAACCCGTCTGGCCAGTGTGGCACAGTGGGCTAATTTAACCTCCATGTAATTGGAGGAGGCCAGCAATCGCTACGAGTAAAATACTGGTCATCATCATCATCAGCCTATTTCAGTCCACTGCTGGACGTAGGCCTCCCCCATGGCTCGCCACTGAACCCGGTCTTCGGTTCCATGCATCCAGTTGCTGCCGGCTTCCCGTCGCAGATCGTCGCTCCATCTAGCAGGGGGGCGTCTCACCCTACGTTTGCCAGTACGTGGTCTCCACTGTAGTACCTGTTTGCCCCAGCGGCCGTCAGTTCTACGACAGATGTGGCCAGCCCATTGCCACTTAAAAATACTGGTAGTTACCCAAATTAGGTTAAATTGCCAACCCGCAATGAAATTGGGGACAGGGAAGAAGAAGAACAATTCCTTCAGTTCTGACCTCGGAGACCCATCTAGTGGGACTGCTACTACTACTGTTACTCAGCCAATAAGTTACCCACTGCTGAGTCGGGCCTCCTCCAATTACATGGAGGTTAATTACCCTGCTGAGCCATGCTGCTCAGACGGGTTTCGTGTCAAGCTTGCAGCTAGGTTTGCAGCCTTGTATTTTCCTTTAGGCGGCTCTTACGACACCCTCAGAATGAAATGGTTAGATGTGCCGCCTTTGGATCAACGGGTCCCGGGTTCGATTCCGGGGTCGGGTAAGTGTCTTTGTCTAAACCAGAGGCACTGGCTCGGAGTCTGGGTGTCATTTGTGCTCGTGAATTACATGTTTGTAAACTGCCCCCGCGACACAGGTTATACGTAGTGCAGGAGTTAAGTTTTAAAAAAAAATGGGGGCGGTGGTGATATTATGTATTCTCAATCCATCACCACACGGACAAAACCTTTGAACAAACATTTATTATAGCTCGTAAGTTAAGCAATTATGACGCTAAAGACTTAAAACCTATTTTTCGGGGGGTGAAAAAAATTTGCTTGAAAAAAAATGTTATTATGAAGTGTGACGTGGTGAGAAACGGAAACACTAACTAAACAACACCGGCGCCAGGCCGTTAAAAACATTTGCAACAAGACCTTGAGTTGTCTGTGGTCGCTGTACGTACACACAGCTGTTGGTAGAAATGAGTTAACGGAACTCGAGGAAATGGTTTCATAGTCCCACTACTGAGTCGGGCCTCCTCCAATTTCATGGAGGGTAATTAGCCTACAGTGCAGTTCAATTGATATTTTCTCAAAATTATTATTTATTTATTTATCACTTTTTTGTACATTAAATACTGTAATCATAAAACATATTTAGAAAATAAATATTATGTCTTCGTAAATGGACTACTAGCTGTACCAAGCGCCTTGCTATGCTAACTAAAATAAATTTGAAGGAAAGACATTACACAAATATATTTTTTATGCACTGCTGACTTATTAAAACGACTGCCATGGATTGTAGCTGGGGCCGACGGGTTTTCGTGCCCTCCGAAGCACACAGGAGTTCAGATATTACATACAAATGACGGGCATGGTAGGCCTCCCACACGGTGGACCGACGAGCTGGTTAAGGTCGCCGGAAAGCAGTGGATGCAGGCGGCCCAGGACCGGCCTTTGTGGAGATCCTTAAGGGAGGCCTATGTCTAGCAGTGGACGTCTTTTGGCTGAAATGATGATGATGATGATGGGCATACTGGACACCCATTCAACATCCAGCGGCGCTAGACGTTACTTAACCCGTTAATTGCGTTACGCACAGTCCGCTGGGCTTCGACAAACTGTCAAATGTTTCTGCCAAAAGGAACATTTATCGTTTCGTATTATCGTTTCAGCCCGTAAATGTCCCACTGCTGAGTCGGGCCTCCCCCAAAGTCATGGAGGGATATTAGCCTACTGTGCCACGCTCACAAGACGGGTTGGCACAGGGCTTGTATCAACCACAATGCCGCAACAGGACGCGAGTTGGAGCACCCCGGGGAGGTTTAGTGGGTAGTCCCCCACTATGGGGGAGAGTCCCACACGTCCCCTGGCCATCCCCGTGGCCGGCGAGGAAGTCCATAAAGGATTTTAACCCGGGCGAACAAAAAAAAAAAAAAGGGCTTGGATCAAGTTTATTTAAAGGAACATACTAAACATAACTAACTAGATTTCATCCTGAGGATGTCCTGAGAGCCGATAAAGGGAAATGACAAGGACGAAAATCTAGCCGGCGTGGCACAGTAGGCTAATTACCCTTCCCGTGATTGGAGGAGGCCCGACTCGGCCGTGGGTGATTTATGGGCTGAGTAGTAGTAGTACCCGCGACTTGGTCCGCCTTCGTCCGCGTGGTACATATTTAACAATGTGGATATTCAGTCACAACTATGAGCTCCCGAAAAGCGGGGTGTCAATAAAAGTAGCTTAAGTTGCTCCGGTCCAGCCATTTCAGAGATTAGCCTATACAAACAGAAAGACAAGCCAAAATTTAAAAAAAAATGTTTTGGTATACGTACCGTTTTTAAACAAATGCACTTCGTAAATTGCGGTTATTTCAATATTACAAACAGACACAAAATTGTATTAGTATATAGATTTTTAACTTCCACACCTATTCAACTTCTCTTTACGTAAGCTCGCGTGGTAACTGTATATAGCAGCTTATTGCTTTGATAAATGGCTTAATTAACAGTTTATTGAAGCGCAAGGCTACATTTGTTTTGCTCAGGTATGGGGTCTACCACTGAACTATTGTCGACATTACTCACATTGTTTGATTGCAATCGACGATAAAGACTGGATTGTTTGATAAAGGCTAGGGGAAATTCGTTCTTTTTTCAAATTAATTTATTCTATCAATGTACACGTGGTATTTAAGTAATTAGTACAAAATATTCTGCAATAATACCTAATTGCATTACGTTTTTGTGAAATTCAGATGTGAATTTTATTTGTGTTCTTTGTTTTACGGTGCAATAAAGAGGATTTACTTATTACGTAATTAATAAGATTTTTTTCTTGACATGCATAGACATTAATTTAATTTAGTTGTATTGTATAGGGTTATTAATTTTATTGATCTTTTTTATTTTATTTTTTTATTATATCAATACATTCTAAATAATTGTCATGTAATATATATACTATGCTAAATAAACAAATATCCAACTCTAGTGTACCAGGTTGAACAGTGCAATATAGTTTCTTTACTCGCCTTACGACATGGTCAGAATGGAATTAGTGACACTTAATCTGTGTCACTATATTTAAATTGCACTAGACTGGCCTGTAGGTATTATTTTAATCAATTTATTGCCAGTAGGTAATATTACGTGATTTAGGAGTGTTATGATTTTTACCGACAAACTACTTTAAACACACTTAACTCACGACCACAAATGACTCATCGACCCAGAGCAAGTGATATAAAACGTCTCACGCGGAAGGAAGGATGGAAGGCTTTCCATAGAATTAGTTTAGTGCCTAGTTTTATTACTTTTGTATTTTTTTTGCCACAATAAAATAATAGGTATGATGTCTATGCTATGTCTAAGATGAAAAAGTGAACTTAAAAAGCAAAGTTCGTACTTCTTCTCACTTAACGTAACTTATACGCCCCGATTTTGCTGCTAAATTACATAATGTACAAAATCGTATCATAGTAGACCTCGGCATCACAAATACATTAATTTCTAGCTGAATAGATATTGATGGATGTTCAATACAAATGTATTCATACAGTACCGTTCAAAAGAAATGGGCCATTTGTACACTATTCTCTTGGGTAAGGTTTATTTTTTACTTAGGGCTGTCATAGCCCTCGTAACAGCCTCAGAGCGTGGGACTACCGACGCTGTAGATTCGCGGAGCATGATCCCCCATCGGGGAGCGAAATCCGTGGGCCTGGTTGGGGCGTTTGGGGCGTTGGCGTCGTTGTTAACCCACAAAGACCGGGTATCCATGAGAATTTCCAACGTAAAAAAGCGGCTACTTTAATTCTTTGCGTTTTGTCGCGGCGTTAAGGCAAGGGATGGTTTTAGAATGCATAGTGGCACCACCCCATTCCATCGTGAGGGTGTCGTAAGAGCCTATAAAAGGAAAAGATAAGGCCGATAACATCGCCGCAATAGAAGGAAAACTTGACACGAAACCCTACTGTGCCACGCTCTCCATACGGGTAGGCGTGGCACAGTAGGCTAATTATCCTCCCTGTGATGGGTGGAGGCCCGACTCAGCAGTGGGTCATTTATAGGCTGAGTAATAGTAAGCCAGCAACAAGACAGATGTACGTATAACAAAGCTATAGACAAATACATTTACTATTATGTATATTGAGAATTTTGCTGATGCTGTAATTTTACAAGTGGACGTCAATTAATTTAGCCTCGTTGGTTTAGTGGTTAGATGTGCCGCCTTTGGATCAACGGGTCCCGGGTTCGATTCCGGGGTCGGGCAAGTGTCTTTGTCTAAACCAGAGGCACTGGCTCGGAGTCTGGGTGTCATTTCTATCTATTATAAGTATGTATTTACAATAAAAAAATGTATCTAAGTAGTTTATCATCCATCTCGTTACCATAACACAAGCATTAAGTTGCTTAACTTGGGACGAGATGGCGTTGTGTGAAATGTCCAAGGATATTTATTTATTTTATTAATTTATTTAATTTGCCAAATGAGCCACCGTGGTACAGTAGGCTAATTGCCCTTCATGTAGTTGGAGGAGGCCAGACTATGCAGTGGGTCATTTATGGGCTGAAAAGTATAATATACATGAGGCGAAAATAAAAACTCCAATGAAAGCAAAACATTTAAATTCATAGCCGATTTAAAAGGATCTGTATACGGAAATACAAAGAACGTTCTTACGATACTGTGATCGTTCCCTTAGGGCTTAGCATTGTATTGGTAGCCCCCCAATCCTGAATTATGACCCTCTGCTAACCCACTTTTGTGCTTCTGCATGTTAGGCAAGAGCCAAATATGTGACAAAAAATGTTATGTAGTTCTGCACTTAATTGCCTTGTAATAAAGTCTGAAATGTAAAAACGGTTACATGTGGATTAATCGTTTTCCTTTGGTGTACTCCACGGAGGCGAGTTAAAACTTTTTGAATTAATTCTTATAAGGATCCGAATTTTTTAATTGAATTTTAGCGATATTAGAGATGAGGAAAATTAGATAAAAAGTTTTGTTTTTGTGACAAGATTCCTTTGAAGATTTCTTTTGAACTTTTTGGCATCAACTGTCAAAATATAAATGTCAGATGAACATTAAATGGTCTCATTTTTGGTGCCCGACCTTTATGGTAAGGCCAAACGAGCGTAATTTTGTGAGTTGTGAGTCGCGTAATTTCGGTCGCGTCATTTCTGCTGCATTCGGTTTCATATCATACAAAAGTCCAGTTCGTTGACACACGGCGACGCAAAATGAGTTGTAAATAAATAAATATAAATAAATAAATATCCTTGGACATTTCACACTACGCCATCTCGTCCCAAGCTAAGCAACTTAATGCTTGTGTTATGGTAACGAGATGGATGATAAACTACTTATATACATTTTTTTGTAAATACATACATATTATCGATAGAAATGACACCCAGACTCCGAGCCAGTGCCTCTGGTTTAGACAAAGACACTTGCCCGACCCCGGAATCGAACCCGGGACCCGTTGATCTAAAGGCGGCACATCTAACCACTAGACCAACGAGGCAGTCAAAAGTGAGCCGACTTACACGCATAATCCGTCCGAAAGAATAAAATGCGCCCGTCTGGCAGCCCAACACAATTTCTGCTTGGCAGAATTTCTGCTGGGTAGAATTTCAGCGACCGAAATTACGCGACTCACAACACACAAAATTACCCTTGGAAGTTTAAAAGTTGACTTTTACTTCCCACGGCGAATTAATCTTCTGCGCCGTTCTGGCACGTCAGTGTTGAGGAGGCAAATCTCATATTTAGCGAAAACGCTATCATTTTATTTACGTGTTTGTAGTTTTAAAGCATGAAACTCGAAACGAGACCTTATGCCAACCTCTGCCAGCGTGGCACAGTAGGCTAATTACACTCTCTGATATGAGAGGAGGCTCGCATCACTGGGTCATTTATCGGCTGTATAGTAATAGAATACAATCTATTTATGCACATGTTTTTGAGGACATACATGAGACCTTCCCAATAATTCTCTTTGTATGTCATTATTTTCAAAAAGTAAGTAGAGAAAAGTAATATTTAAACGACCAAATAGTATATGTACGCTACTTGAATTTAAAATTTAAACGCCCTCTTTTCGAGATTCATGCATGAATAATAATGAATAAATGGTACTTGCAGCGAAATTGCCATATCAACTAAGGAATTCAACCCAATTGAAACTCCTTTTGAGGATCTACTCCGGATAGGCTGGCGCCTATGAAACATGCAAATACATTTATAATTCAAGTGAAGAGCGCCGGCGCGGCGTCTCGACGCTTAGCCAAACTTGAAATGTTCTCGAGTACCCCAGTATGAACATTCATTAGCTTTGCTAAAGATTATTTCGATTGAGATAGAACAATGGAATATTACAGACTTTAGAAATTTTAGAGTTGTTTTTGAAGTCATCATCACCAGCTCACTCTAGTCTACTGCTGGACATAGGCCTGCCCTTGCGCCATAGCGCCCTGTCTTCAGCTTGACACATCCAGCTGCTCGCAACCTTTCGCAGATCGTCGCTCCATCTAGCAGAGGGCCGTCCTACACTACGCTTGCCGATTCGCGGTCTCCACCCAAGAACTCGTCTACCCCAGCGGTTGTCGGTTCTTCTAAAGATCACCAGCCCACTGCCACTTCTGTCTGCTAATTCTCTGAGCTATGTCGGTGACTTTGGGTCTCGTTGCGAATACTATCTTTCAGAGATACTCCAAGCATAGGTCGCTCCATAGCACAATGAGCCACTTTGAATTTGTGGATTAGTCTCACTGTGAGTGTCCACGTCTCAGCGTTATACTCGTAGGTCATGACGGATAGGACGCACTCTTCAAAGACTTTCGTTTGCGAGCTCTGCGGAATGGGTGACGAGAAGACCCGACGAAATATTTCGACTGCTGCCCAGCCCAGCTGGATTATCCTCTTGGTTTTTGAAGTGTTAACGTGACGCGACAACTTTGTATTGTGATATTGAATCAGTTTGCTAGTGCTGCCTTTGGTAGTCGTGGAGCAGTGCAGTCGAGGAACGTCGCGCTGTGGGTTTTAGTATGTAGGACGGGTTGCAACTACCATCGCCCTTCTGCTCCTTTAACCGCCGGCCGAGTGTCCACGAGTCCACAGTGACCCATTGCTGAGTTGGGCCTCCTCCAACTACATGGAGGGTAATTAGCCTACTGTGACCCAGTTGGCACAGTTTCGTATCACAGCACAGGGTAACGTGTCAAGTTTTTTTTTCTCTTCTAGGTTATCGGCCTAGTCATTTCCTTATGTCGGCTCTTAGGACACGCTCAGGATGGAATGGGGTAGTGACACTATGTATTGTAAATCCGTCATCGCACGGAAATTCTCGGGATCGAGTGGGTTGGTGTATTTTGAATTCGTTACGACGACGCGACGCAGTCATAAATGATGCAATGGTACTAATAAATAGAATACTAATCAATACATTACAAATACCTATTTTGAAAGTGACTGAACAAAAATACATTCTGCCATACCTGCCTTGTGATAATAATTTTAATTGTCTTGTAGCTGGAATATCCGTCTGATTTATCTGTTGATCGCCTCGAAGTGTCACCTCAGCGTGAAATAGAATGATGACACTATGCATTCTCAATTAATCATGACCAAAGCGATTTTATAAATAAATAATATATATCATTGGACATTTCACACAACGCCATCTCGTCCCAAGCTAAGCAACTTAATGCTTGTGTTATGGTAACGAGATGGATGATAAACTACTTATATACATTTTTTTTTGTAAATACATACATATTATAGATAGAAAACACCCAGACACGGAACAAATACTTGTAGGTCGTACAAATATTCCTTCCGTGCAGGGATCGAACCCGCGACATGCTGCGCAGAAGCCGATCGCTCAACCACTGCGCTAACCGTGTCGAGTTATTTCTATCCATCCTTTCTGTCATTCATAACTAGATGATTCATGATAATGCTCGGCCACTATAAATCTTCGGAATCACCAAACAATTTACGGTTATTGACGTAATTTCTTTATATTACGGACGCGTTCACACACCTACGAGTCCATGTACACTTTCCTCTTATTAAATTGTAAATCATAGTCATTGTGTTTCAACGTTGTCGAAATAAATGTTTTAACGGTTTTGGAACAGCGTAAATGTACAAACTCGACTCTTTAATTATTGTAAAATTAATTCTATATCATGTGTATTTTATTGAAAGTATATTTTATGAAGTCCATTAGAATGTTTTTTTTTTCGTCGGATATCCTCATGGCCGCTTGGGCGCGTAGAGATGGTAAATTGCTCCCCGACCTACCCACTAAAACCGACGGCGATCCTCGAATGCCCGAACCAGGGCCATGGCATTCACTCCCGATGGGGAGCACTCTTCGCGACCCATGGGTTTAACCCGCGTGGGGAAGGGTCAGAATATAAAACTTCCCCACCGCTCGCTGGGAAATAACGCGTGTTGTAAAAGTCAACAAAACCCAGCACGCTTGGTGGTAGGATCGAACGGTCCGCCCGGCTGGCTACCACCCTCACATTTAAGTCCGACGCCAAACAGTTTTACTGTGTTTCGTCATGTGTATGTGAGAGCCGGTGCCCGACAGGGCAATTCCTTGAATTGCCTGCTTCATCTTAGACCCTGGCGTAGCTTTCCATCACGCAAGCCTAGGGTCAAAGGCATTCAAGTCACCGATAAAAAAAAGGGTTCCTTGGCCCGCCTCGTTTAGTAGAGCGCGAGTTGGCGACTTGCCGAGTTGGTCGTGCTTTACTCTGAAGGCCATCGCCGGCTGCCGCTTGTTACGGCCCTTCAGAGATTCCACCCATATGGGTGACCCATGTTGGGCCATTGACCAGACGACCGCGGTGTACAGGCTGAAGGCGTTCGGCCCCCTAAGGTTGGACTGCAGCCGAGATACCTCAGTTTGTGGGCATATTTTATCAAGACCATGTTTCAACTGCCAACCCAACTAGTATGTAATCGGTGACTACTTGACTCGGCAGTGGGTAAATAAAGTCGATGCCAGGTATCCCTGTGCATAAAAACCTTTATGTACGGGCCTAGACCAGATTTCTTGGTATTTATACTTAGGTTTGATGAGGCAAGAGTTAAGGTATAAGTGCAAACAGCGGATGCTGCAGCCAGCAGATTCAATTACTCGATGATTTAAATGGAAAATCGATTTCTGAGTAACTGGTAATTATTACGAGAATAATCGACACGCGATGCATTCACACATGACATGATTTTTTCATCCGAAATTTTATTACGTAACTGCTGTTTCGTAAACGGCACACGTATTGTAGGTCCGGAGATCACGGTTCAAATGTTTCATTCATATTCTTCTTTTAGATTGCAAAGTGATATCGAGATTGTTGCAGGACATTAACATTACACGAAATAAATCATAGCGCACTGCGATTGTCTGAGTATTACTAGTCCAAAACGTACCTACATCAGTTACGTCATGGTATGTTTTGGTCTTTCATGCAGACAATTATAGTGTGCTAGTTAGGCTTCTGTTTTTATAATGTCATTCATTGGTGTCATTTCTATCTATAATATGTATGTATTTACAATAAAAATAATTATATAAGTAGTTTATCATCCATCTCGTTACCATACCACAAGCATTAAGTTGCTTAGCTTGGGACGAGATGGCGTTGTGTGAAATGTCCAAAGGATATTTATTTATTTATTTATTTATAATGTTCTTTCCTGTCAACCAGTTTGTATGCCTGTTATTATATTTTGTTGTGGCACCAATTATGATAGCACACTTTTTATGATAGGATTTTCATTCAAAGTCAGCTCGTAAACATTGAAGTCGACGTCGGCACTGGTAATAGTTGTAAAAGTATCTATTTGGTTCATCAGCTCATGCACTACCGGCATCGAAAGATCTTATAAAATCCTTCGAATGAAAAGGTTCTTATCTTTAATTTTATCTCAGATAGAGAATTGGATACTTGCCTTTTGTTCGGTTATCGGAAACGGTTATCCATTATACTATTTGACAATGAGCGTATTTATATTCTTTGAATTCAAATCTAGCAAGTAATAATTCATTTAGCGTAATGTGAGACAATACATATTGAATATTTTTTGGAACTAGCAAGTTGCCTCATTGATTGTTTAGGTTTTATAATTCCTTTATAACTAGCGAGATCATTTTGTCGGAGAACATCTTTGATACAAATCGTTCCCATCCTTATTACAAACGACATCATTTTAAATTAGTTTTAAAAATATTCATTGTGCTAGGGAAGTACTAATCAAAATGCATTTTAAAAAAATCCCTACGCTTTAAACGCAAAGCGATCACCATTAGGGTTCGCAAAAATTTAAAAATGGAATACTTGAATAAGTAACCTCATAATTTATCAGATCATGTTTTTTTTCTATTTGCACAGATAATGCATCGGTGTTTCTGTTTACGTATCTTACCTGTAATTTTATCGTCTTTGGGCGGGGCCGATAATTCTACAAGGACGAGCCGGTGATTAGAAATAAGTCTGCTGATAAAACGGACGCTTGTTTGACTTCACTTACCTCTAGCAAATACCACTCGAAAAGTAATAGAAATGTAATCTTCTTATCCAAACCGTTTTGAGGGCTTTTTATTTCTTTAATGCAAATGGCTTTGAGCGTTGGCAAACGTACCGACGACGCGGGATGGTGATCGGTCGACCAATAGGACTTGGTTCAAGCAACAAACGCGAATGTTTCCGCAATTTTTTTAGGGTGTAGTATCAAACTGTCTTGGGCAGTGAACGTTTGAATCCAACTGCGATACGGACAGTGGGGTGTCGTAAAGTGATTTGAAGCGAAGCGGTTATATGAACGTGTTTGTTGATAATACTACCGAACAAATCATGTCAATCATATCATGCTTTTGAAGTCTATAAAAAAAAAAGTACATCTTCATTATTATTATTATTACATAATATAAAACAAAGTCGCTGCCTTCTGTCCGTCCCTATGAATGCTTAAATCTTTAAAACTTCGCAACGGATTTTGGAGCGGTTTTTTTAATAAATAGAGTGATTCAAGAGGAAGGTTTATATGTATAATACATGCATAATTGCACCCGTGCGTAGCCGGGGCGGGTCGCTAGTTATACATATAAACCTAAAGATTTTAGCATACATAGGGACGGACAGACGACAGTGACTTTGTTTTAGACTATGTAGTGATACATGCATAATATTGTAGAAAAACACTGATAAATTTAGATGTTCATCATTGCACCCGTGCGAAGCCGGGGCTGGTCGCTAGTATATAATATGACATTATATTAGCAGCAGAAACACATATCTACATACCAATCCTACAGGACGCCAATACATTTTTTTTAATTGTCCTTTAGTTTTCTGTTGATGAAAACTGATAGATAGGTCTTACCTGTGTATAGGATTTTGACAGTTAACCATATCTGGTAGCACCGGCAATTTACCCTAATAAAATTGAGAAGGTAGATGGTAGTTTTGCTACTAATAATCCAAGGGGTGCTGGCAACACCGTACTCCGGATGCGTCTGCGCATACATACGTTCTATTATTATCGCGTCGCCTGTAAACTGTAAAAAGCGCGGCAACGGGTAACGTAAACAGTTTATGTTCGGGTACGATACTTAGCGACAGGAAATCATTGATTCTTTGCACATTACGTGTTAAAATAGACATAACATGGCTCAGAGGGCTCGGAAGCCGTGATTGAGGTGTTAGCTGGAAAATTATTATTGTTCGTTCGCGTTATGAATGCAGTAAGTAAAGGTGTATTCACAGTGGACACATAACCGTTCCGTTAGACAGTATTCCAGCCTTCAACTGGTCACTGTGAACGTAACTTTCGAATTTAGTACGATTCGTTTGGTTACTAGGCTTGGCTGAGCCAGCGGACAATGATGGCACACTGTATTCTTAACGCGAACGAGTTATAGCTAAAGATAACGAAGAAATATTTGAGGTACATTGGCAGTTTTTAAGTTCGAGTTGAGTTGAAGTTTGAGTTGAAATATCGACAGTATTGAAAATACCACCTGAACCAATGACCAGGGTAGTCTGGCCTACTCCAGTATTGAAGAACATTTGGCCTCATGTGCCACACACAGTTTGTCTTTAAAGATAAGACATATATTTACTTACCCGAGAGTAAATGTTCGGAGTTAAGTTCATTTATTATACGGAATAAGCAAGCAGAACTCAATTTTCCTGTTGATTTCTTGGAAATCGTGCCAAACATTATTTGTTTTTTTCAAGAAGGTTGTATTTTGTTTTGACCTTTTTTACTGCCTACATGTCACTGTCATCAGCATCATTAGCTTAGCACATAGATGACATATCGTCGGGAGCCCCCACTCATTTGATCTCCCTCGTCTTTCTTCCCAATTTCATGCAAGTCCGCACCGGAATAACCTAATTTCAAAATTATGGATGGAAATTAGTCTACTTTGCCACAGTGGCAAGACGGATCGGCACAGGATTAGTATAAAGTTTTCCTTCTATTGGAGCTAGTTGTTATGCCTCTTGCGTTTCTATAGTTGCCTTTACGACACCGTCTGGATAGTATGATTAGGATGTACTGTAGCTAAACCCGTGGCCCTGGTTCGGGCAGACCAGGATCGCCGTCGGTTTTACTGGGTAGCTTATTGCGTTAACGGACGGCAATCAAGGAAAAAGAAACGAAACTGTAGGTAGCCAAGGCACTTCAGAGGTTTGTTAATTAGATTTTTTTAAAGGTAATATAACAAATAGGACCATTTATTTTATACGTCATTACGTTACTGTGTAACAAACGTGGGAAATTGCAGGAAAATATTTCTTGACGGTTCTGATAGCGTTCCTAAACCACACTTTGTCTGAAATGTTGGAATTTACATATAAGAACACGACCAGAACGGTCGAGAAATCTTTCACATACGTTATCAAAATACGATAGCGTAGCTTCGGAACAATTACTACTTGGTGTTCGTAACCTCGGCCTTTATTTAGCACCATTTCGCGTTGACCTTCCGTGCTGTCAAGTGCAAACAAGTGGCACTTTATGTAATAATGAGACTAAAACAAATAGATTTAAAGCCATTGTTTTACAAACTCACACCTTAGACTCACAGGAAAAAATAGCACGTTTGTATAAAAAATACTCAACGAATATGCGAAATATTGTATAACATAATGTCTTGGCCCTAATTACGCAGAACGTGTCGGAAATCGCAGGATAAAAAGATTACGTTCCAATTTCGAATAATGTTGGCGTGAATCGACGTCGCATTGTTCCAATGCAGATTTACACAATTTAAAAGTACTATAAAATAGTTTTAAAACTTTGTTATTAGCTGGTGAAAGTGTGAAATACGGAACAAATGCGACTAGTGAAAATATACTCGGTTGTGGTTGGATGGAATATTTTGTTTAGTACATCAGTTCTGTTCCTAGATGTGTTTTTTGCTATTTCGCTACGGTCGATTCTCTTCTTTCTATTTTTAAACTTTTGTTACCTTGTTGATGAGCGAAGTTTTTTTACATACCGTTTCTGTTTTCTACCTATTCGTTTTGTTAGGTATTAACTTTCACGATCTTGTTTGTAGTAATGAATTCCTTTCAATATTCTCTAAATCTAAACACAGACTTTTCATACCGAGTAAGTCCCAGTCCGCATCTATCCGCTTTGAATAAAAAACAAACCTTTTTATGCGTGTCTAGCAATCAACTCAATGTTTTTTAAGAATTCCGTGTTCGCATTGCAAATCAACACGGAATTTTTTAGAATTTCGTCGTCTGCATTCTTTCCCAAATATTTTGTCCTCTGGTCATTGGAAACGCAAACATCTTTAGTACCAGTCGGCGAACTGACCTGCCGTACCGGAAACCGTAACCGATACGGTGGATAAGACCGGTTATCTAATTTGACCCAGTTTGAGAATAACCCGTATAGCATTGCTCGTACGTGTTAGTAGGTGGGATTTTCTTACTTTTTTAGGGTTGCCATCGTAGCAAATTACGAGGGATATGGAACCTTATTTAGATGTCTCTATACACAGTCAAATACCGTAAAATGCAGCTGATACACAGTAGTGTGTGTGTGTGTGTGTGTACTGATATTTTGTAAGAAGAGAGTCGATTCCATTGTAATATAATTTACCGGGCATTCAAAGCCGCTCGCTAGCGGAGGGCCTCATCCGACCTCGGTACAGAACTCATCGAGGCGGGGAAAAGGTCCCCCATCGGGAGCGCCGTTGGTTTTAGTGGGTCTAGAGCGCTACCGTGTCCATGTGGTGACACATTTAGAATACATAGTGTCTCCACCCCATTTCATTTTGAGAGTGTCGTAAGGGCCGACAAAAGGGAATGACAAGGCCGATAGCCTAACCTCAAGAGAAGCAAAACTTGATACGAAACCCAGTGCCTACCCATCTGGCCAGTGTGGCACAGTAAGATAGTTCTCCATGAAATTGGTGGAGGCCTGACTCGGCAGTGGGTCATTTATGGGCTGTATAGTAGTAGAGCTTAGCGCTAATTAGTTATTATCTATGGTTTTTTTACTTGGATTAATATAGGTATATCTATAAAAACATGCTCATCAAATACTTTTTTCTTTCATCGCGATTTGTGCAGTGAAGTCCTTTTTCGAATGTGTGTCAATGCAGCCAACCTGCGAACTTGTAGAATGCAGTAAATCATTCTGTGTACAAATAAAGCTTGGCTGCTAGTTGTATAACTTCGAATGCCTTATAGAGACAACGCATGTAAGACGCGATGATATTGATGAGCAGTCTGGGGACTGGTCAGAATATAAAACTTCCAGAAAAAACGCGTGTTGTAAAAGTAAAAAAAAAAACCAGCACGCTTGCGTGGTAGGATCGAATGGTCCGCCCAGCTAGCTACCACCCTTACATCAATTCCGGCGCCAAGCAGTTTTACTGTGTTCCGTCGTGTGTATGACTGCCCCATCTTAGACCCTGGCGTTGCTTTCCATCACGCAAGCCTAGAGTCAAAGTCATTCAAATATTTGGTAAAAAAAATGTGTCATAGAAACTTATTTTATCATAAGACTAGCGACCCGCCCGGGCTTCACACGGGTGCAATGCAATTATGCATGAATTATACTTAAAACCTTTCTCTTGAATAACACAATGTATCAAAAAAACCGCTTCAAAATCCGTTGCGTATTTTTAAAGATTTAAGCATACATAGGGACGGAGTACGGACAGACGACAGCGACTTTGTTTTTAACTATGTAATGATGATACGCTTATGTATCCTCTAGAAATTCGAAGGGATTTCTAAAAAACCTTTGTTTCGTGTCTGAATTGCCGTGATTATGCAATCGTCCCAACGTTAATCCTAACGATAGCACTAATTAGAGCACGTTTTAGGAATAAATAGCTGAAACTAGACTTTTTGCTTATCTTTATTCGTATTTCGTATCAAACAGCGCACGATACTAAGCTGCTTGAAGTACGGTTTAAAAATAGAATACTTTTCTTTTAAAGTGTCGGATCTCAGTTTTCCTTAAAAGGTATATTTCCATTGGCGTTTAAATTGAAGTTACTTCATCATTATCACCAGCCCCTTCTACTCCAAAGCTCGGCATATCCATAGCTTAACGCACCCAGCTGAAGACCGCACCCAGATCGTCGCTCCATCTGAAATTACTTACTCATGATGTGTTCTTCTACGGAATTAAACAACAATTTTCGTTACCAAAACCCCTGCATTGGCTATAACCTGTATTACGAGTGCTGTTTACAAACATTTAATACATGAACACAAATTACACCGAGACTTGGAGCAAGTGTCTCTAGGTTATAGAAAAACACTTGCGCGACATAATCGAATATTTGATCTAAATGATCTCCTATAGAGCAAGTACCTCATCATGTAGATGTAGGTGCACGTCATGCACCTTTTTTTTTATGTTCACCCGGGGTAAAATCCTTCCTGGGTAAAATCCTTCCACAATGGGGGAGAGTTCCACACTCCCCTCGCCGGCCACGGGTATGGCCAGCGAGAGGTATAAGATTTTGTTATTATTATAACAAAAAATGGGTTGCGGTATTTTGTGCAAGTATGTGTCCGTGTTGTGACGGATTTAGAAAACACAATGTCACCAACCCATACCGTCTTGAGGGTGCTGACCAAAGTGAAATTACTGAAACTACCTTAAAGACCTTGACCGCGCTCGAATTTATGGTCCTCAGAGGCGGAGAACGGAGTCATAATCCACACTATTGCTTGAAAATATGCGCGAACTATCCCCCACCACGATACTATTTGCTCAAGTTGTTTGGTGAAGCCAAGACCGTTGCCGGTAAATTAGTCGATTATTTTTTGGGTGGACCACCCTAGTTTTACTTAATTTTTACAAGAAGTGCTGTAAGTTGGTAATTGCCTTTGCCTAAGTTCAAACAGTGACTAAAGTTTTACTGCAGTCAGTTACACAAAAGAGTTACTTTTTGGCTTATTTCTTTTTAGCTCTAGCTTGGGGAGATATCTAGACACATCGTCGTCGTCGTTTCAGCCCATAAATGACCCACTACTGAGTCGGGCCTCCTCCAGATTCATGGAGGGAATTAGCCTACTATACCACGATGGCAAGACGGGTTGGCACAGGGTTTGTATCAAGTTTTCCTTCTCTTGGGGCTAGGTGATCTGTCTCTTGCGTTCTTTTAGTCGCCTCTTGAGATTGGTGTGGTATACAATAGTGTGGATTATGACTCCGTTCTCCGCCTCTGAGGCCCAAAAATCCGAGCGCGGTCAAGGTCTTAATGGTGGTTTCAGTAATTTCACTTCGGTCAGCACCAGCCTAGCTTGATTCGGTAACTACTATCATTTCTACTACTACTCCTTCTCAGCCCATAAATGACCCACTGCTGAGTCGGGCCTCCTCCAAATACATGGAGGGTAATTAGCCTACTGTGCCACGCTGGCCAGACGGGTTGGCACAGGGTTTAGTGTCAAGTTTTCCTTCTCTTGCGGCTAGGTTTTTGGCCTTGGTCTTTCCTATTGCCGACTTTTACGACACCCTTAGGATGAAATGGGGTGAGACAATGCATTCTAAACCCTTCACCACACGGAAAACTACTACTATCATTTACTGCATGAATATTTATAAATATATTTTCAATAAACTTCATTCAAACACAATAATAAATTGATAATATTGGAACGTGCTTCGAGTGACTATTCTGATAAGACAGGTGCTCTACAGACTTTATCTACTGCACAATATTGCGTTGCGTTGAGTTGATAAAGGTATCATGACCAGTTCGCTGGCAACGTGAGCCAGGTTTAAAAAAATGTTTTGTCTGTGGAATGCATTGAAAAACCAAAGTGCACAGAATGTTTAACGGTGACGAATTAAAAAAGAATGCTCACTTTAAAGCAAAGATTATTAGAGGATGCATATTCGAAATTTAAATGTGTCGTTGATGCTATCTATGTATAACTATAGACAATCGCTAAATACATTTAAGGCCACAGACAAATCATATTTACAATGAACTGTCATTTTGTGAATATACCCATGTTTAATTGTTTAAGAATAGATGAAACAAAAGGGGTTTGTTTAAGGTTTATTATTAAAAAAAACTTAATTTTAAGTAATACACATAAACAAAACTTTATTTCACAAATTGTTAATATACAAAACAGTTTTTTTTAATGTTTAATATCAAGATAGAGACGGATTTGTGGGAACCGGTGGGGAAGACCTTACCGGTACTGTGTGAGTGGGACTGTACAAGCTAACTTATATATAAATTTATGAACACATTCACAGTTTCCTTCGTATCTCTTTGTTTATATTAACTCGTACAAGAACCAATTTTATGTGGTAGTAACTGTTGCGTACGATTCCGTCCGCGTTCACTTTTACTAAAGTAAGTTTTCCTGCTATTAATAATAGATGCCGCTTCTACATTTTTTAACACTATTTAATCATTGTTGTGTTTAGTAGAATGAATTTATGGGGCTCCACTAAACAATTTTGCGGTCCCTAGCGTCGCTGAACATCGGGGAGTGAAACCTGTGGCGCTGGTTGGGGAAATCGGTTACCGTCGTTGGTTTTTGTGGGTAGGTCCGCCTCCAGGAATCCCACATATCCCGGCTAGACCACAACGGCCACAATGAGGGTATTCCAATTTATTCTCAACAGCGACGTATACTATATTTATTACTGTGTGGTGACGGATTGAGAATCCATAGTGTCACCACCCCATTCCATCCTGAGGATGTCGTAAGAGGCGACTAAAGGAAATGACAAGGCCCATAACCTGTGACTATAAGAGAAGGAAAACTTAATACAAAACACTGTGCCAACCCGTCTGCCCAGCGGGACACAGTAGGCTGATTACCCACCATGCATTGGAGGAGGCCCGACTCAGCAGTGGGTCATTATGGGCTGAATAGTAGTAGTATTTTTATTAAAATAATTTGACTGTCACGTGAGGTAAAATGATCAGCTGAGGTTATCGAACGCTGATAAAGCTAAGTTACTAGGCAATTAATCACATACGACTTCATACACAAATCTATGCCCGTCTCTGATTAGATTGTTTGTTTACAACGAAATGGAAATCGTTAACGAAAGTAGACTATAAGGGCCGAGTCACACCGGAATGGCAGCGACCCGCAGCGTCGCGGCGAGCACTTTTAGTGTGAAATAATTTGAAACTTTATCATCACGAATGTTTTGTTTAAATATTGCAAAAATCCTTTCAGTAGTTATGATCGCATTACAAAAAAGGATTAACTTCTTCAGCCCAGCGACAAGCTAACTATTAAAAAAAAACAGTACCATAAATAAGGAACTGGGAATCAATCTACGGCAGCCATTTGAAATTCGAACATAAATACAGAAATACCTCATATCGCACACAAGACGTAATTGCGGCGGTTAGGATCGGTAATGAACATAGAGCTATCAAGTCGACGTTAACCCGAATGCTTCACGTCGAGTGGGCTTGTGTATTGAGGACATTGCTTCCTGCCTCCACCCCAAGCCATTAAGGACTGCGCAGACGGGCAACAGGAATAATCGGCCGTCATCCCTCGTTAATATAGTTACGCTCTAAATACTACATTGAGACGGAAAAAGTAATGTATTCTCTTCTCTAAGCCTAACAATTACTAATTTCTGAGCCGGACCTCCCATAGTCGATGGAAATTGCTCACAAAACTAATATTTCAGTTCCCTTTTCAAAAAGCATGTAGGTTTGCGGCTAGATATTCTATGCTCGGAGTTTCCCTGCGAGATCGAATCAGAAATGAGGAGATACGCAGGAAAACCAAGGTCACCGACATAGCCCACCGGATTGCCAAACTTAAGTGGCAGTGGGCAGGGCACATAGCTCGCAGGACCGACGCCCCATGGGGCAGAAAAGTCCTCGAGTGGCGACCGCGTTCCGGAAGGCGCAGTGCTGGTAGGCCTCCCACACGGTGGACCGACGACCTGGTTAAGGTCGCCGGAAAGCA
The DNA here is from genome assembly GCA_905475355.2 of Clostera curtula. Taxonomy (NCBI): domain Eukaryota; kingdom Metazoa; phylum Arthropoda; class Insecta; order Lepidoptera; family Notodontidae; genus Clostera; species Clostera curtula. The sequence continues at coordinate 14,192,399 of FR997805.1, read as the reverse complement.
GTGGATGCAGGCGGCCCAGGACCGGCCTTTGTGGAGATATTTGGGGGAGGCCTATGTCCAGCAGTGGACGTCTTTTGGCTGAAATGATGATGATGATGATGATGGATTCTGCCCATCTTTGGGTCTCTTACTCGTCTGATATTAAAACCTGTTATCTATGTATGTTTTTACCGAATAAACTCAATAACTGCTAGACCGTTTTCAAAAATTCTTTTACCATTATATGTATAGTTACATTTTACATATAGTTACAGGATGGAATGGGTTGGTGACACTATATATATTCTAAATGCGTCACCAAACAGATAGTTAAAATTAAAATCGAACCTGTATTTGTTTTCCTTCTCTTGCGGCTACGTGACCTGCCTCTTACAATCCTTTAGTCGCAAAATTGCTCGTCTGCGCGGCCTCGCCATCATTATCTTAATAGTTTATAGTCGTAATAATGTAACGTAATGTGTTAATCTACTGGCTTATCACGAAGGTGATAGTTCGGGTTCTAAGCCGGTATTACGATCTCCAATTTTATATTATAGAAATAGTTAATGTCTATTATCCGTGTGATGACGCATTTAGAATACATGGTGTCACCAGCCCATTCTATCCCTAGTGTGTAGTAAGGGCCGACAAAAGGAACTGACAAGGCCGAAAACCTAGCCGCAAGAGAAGAAAAACTTGATACGAAACCCTGTGCCAACCCGTCTGGCCAGCGTGGCACAGTATCCTCCATGTAATTGGAGGAGGCCCGACTCAGCAGTGGGTAATGTATGATTAAATGTGTAGTATGCGGCATGAAAGTACGAGAGGCATGAAAAGCGAGAACTGGAATGGATGTGAAGAAAATTAGATTGTAAAAGCTCTGTTCTCCATGACACAGATAGGGCAGACATATAAAAAAAAAAAAATATGGGCTGAGTACACGTGCCTTACACCTATAACATTACTTTTTTTTTTAAATCCCCGCTCTAATTGCAACCTGTATCGCGGGGGCAGTTTACAAACATGAAATTAACGAACAGAAATGACACCCAGGCCCAGAGCAAGTGCCTCTGAAATCCAACCCGTGATCCTAAGGCGACACATCCAACCGCTATACCAACAAGGTAGTTCTCCGCCTCCACTGCTATCGGCGGCAGCCCTGGCCCACCTTTGTCGTGGCAGTTTAAGGCTCTCGAGGCAACTCTGAGTACAGAGGAGTCCCCGGAGCCAAAAACCACCACGCCTCTGTGTGCCGCTCTTCGTCTGGCCTCTTCCCGTGCCCGGCATGGGTGACCCTGAGCTGGTATGGCCCCAACGGATCCTAAAGGCACACAAGCCCCCTTACCACTACAAGGTGGCAGCACGGTCGAGGGAGACCAACAAGGCAGTCAATTAATACCAACAACCGTAGACCAACATAAATAAAAAAATCATTAACTAATTTAAACGTATAAAATTAAAAACCAAATATCCCAGTAATTTCCTTTCACGTTCTCTTGCGGTTTTCTACAAGAGCATTCGTCGTAATTATAGTCTTTCACTACTGGAATTGTTTTCAATGTAATGGAAGACTTAATGGCTACAATTTAAGTGCTTGCGATGACTAAGGTAAGTAAAAGTACTTTGAAGCTTATTTTAGTTTAAGTTATGCTCAATCCGTGTGGTGACGTGTGTTTAGAACACACAGTGTCACCACCCCATTTCATCGCGAGGGTGTCGTAAGAGCCGACAAGAGAAAAAGATAACGCCAAAAACCCAGACCCAAGAGCAGGATAACTTGATACGAAACCGTTTTTTTTTGTTTACCTGGGGTAAAATCCTTTATGGACTTCCTCGCCGGCCACGGGGATGGCCAGCGAGGGGAGTGTGGGACTCTCTCCCATAGTGTGCTATGCTAACCCGTCTGGCCAGCACAGCAGGCTTATTAACATTCATGTAGTTGGAGGAGGCCCGACTCAGCTGTGGGTCATTTTTGATCCAAGAATTAAGTAAGTATGTTATTATAACCCACAATTATAAAAGGTGGATAAAAATGGTTTCTGTTCCATTATTGTTACATTAGTCGTTATTCCGACGTGACTTCCTATATACATTAAAAAAAATGTAAAAGGTTATTCTTGAAAGATATCTTCATGTTTAGAAATCATTTCGCGGCCATTAGAAATCTTACTATGTATTTATTAGTATGCCACACTTTTCTCAATGCTTCGCTCGCTGTGGTATGTTTTAACAGACATGCTAATCACTATTTAAAACATAATAAATTAGTTTTATTGCAATCAACGAATGTTTTAATAATGCTTATTTTATTTCTTTAATTAATTTTATATTTCATTGTCATTAATAGTAATTAGTTGGTTGGTATCAACTTCAGGGTTGCCAGAACAATAAAAGCAAAAGCTACTATTTACCATTTCATTTCGTTTCACGTAACTTTATATGAAATTATGGAGGGACAATTTGAAATATTATTTGAAAAAATGAAAATGGAAATGAAAAATCAGACAATCGAATTAACAGAATCTCTCACAAAAAATATTATGGATAGGATGGATGAAAAACTAATGCCTATCAAGGAGGAAAATGAAAAACTCAAAGAAAAAATTTACAAACTAGAGAATGAGTTAGAACATTTAAAAAGGCAAAAGAAAAGTAATAACCTTATTATCTTTGGATTAAAAGAAGGCGAAAACTCAACAGTTGAGCTATTCCGAAATATAAAGGAGAACTTCAAAAGGGACTTAGGCATAAATTTGGAAGAAAATGAAGTAAACAAATTAAACCGCTTAGGGAAACAAAAATCCGAGAGCAAACCCAGACCAGTACTTTGTTCCCTTCTAAGCGAATGGAAGAAGACCGAAATAATAAAAAACAAAAAGAAACTAAATGGAATCTATATCTCTGAAGATTATTCGAAAGAAGTATTAGAGAAAAGGAAAGCTCTACAACCACAATTACTCGAAGAGAGGAAGAAAGGAAACATAGCTTTTCTGAAATATGACAAAATTATAATAAAAGAACCTAACACCAACAATGACAAAAGGAAAAGGGAATCTACCTCACCACAGTCACCGTCAAAAACTCAGCCTAAAAAACAACAAACACTGACTTCTCTCAAAAGCAACAGAAACAACGTCTTCGAGGCAATGAGAATAAAATCAAACTCTCTAACCAATATTACTACACGCAAAAACCAATAGCAATTAACATTCGGAACACCGGAAATTCAAACAAACTATCAAAACCAACAAAACGTAAAAACACAATCTCCCCCAACCCGACTGGTCCTCGTGGGGGATGAAGACCACAACCCTCCAACATTCCAAAAACGTAAAGAAAAAATCTATATTGCTGCACTAAATACCCTCACTCTGAAAAGCGAAGAAAACTTAACAGAACTAACATACGCTTTAGAACAAATCAAATGGGACATCGTTGGTCTTAGCGAAACCAGACGAATGGGGGAAAGAATTGTTTCTTATCAGGACTTCTTGTTATACCATATAGGGACCACTCCGGGCCGCCATGGAGTTGGCTTTATTGTAAAGAAACACCTGGCAAACTGTATTGAAGGCTTTATAGGCATTTCGGAGCGCACAGCAATAATGAATCTAAAGCTACCAGGATACCAAGACTCATGGTCTATCATCCAAGTGTACACGCCTACAGAACAATCAGACCTCGAAACAATAGATACATTTTATCTTGAATTAAATAAAGCCATCCGAGATCATGCTCATAAAAACCTAATAGTAATGGGAGACTTCAATGGCAAAATTGGAGACAAGCGTCCTGGAGAGAACACACTAGGACCATTCACATTCTGCACCAAAACTAGAAGCAGGAACGGAGAAAAAATTATGAACTTCACATTAGAAAACAACCTTACTATTTTAAATACTATATATAGGAAAAATAAGAAAAGAATGTGGACATGGATTTCACCAGACGGGAATACAAAAAATGAAATTGATTTTTTCATGACTAACAAAACCAGTTACTTCAGTAATTTCAACGTAATCAACCAATTCAACTTCAACACAAATCATAGGCTGATTAGGGCAGAATTAAAAACGACACAAGCAAAGAAACTTAGACCAAGACAAGAACCAGTTAATGTAAAGCTCGGAACACACCAAATGGAACAATTAACAACCAGCTTGAGAGACAAATTCAGAAACTTCAAAGAAAACACAAAGAACCTAAGCATACAGGAAAAATACAACTGGATAGAGACTACTATTAAAACCGAAACAAAAATCGCTGCAATTACTAGTAGGAAACACAAACAATGGCTTACAACTACCACTATAAAATTACTAGAACAAAGAGATAACTTAATTAAGACAAGAGATGCAAAGGACAGAAGAAAATGTCTAACAGAAATTAATAAAGAAATAAAGAAAAACATAAGAATGGATAGGAACAGAAAAAGAATGGAGACTATTGAAAAACACATAATAAAAACAGGTGGAGTCAAAAAAGCATACAAGGAACTAACGAAATCAATAGACTGGGTGGTAAAAATGAAAAATAATAGAGGAAAATGGAATCACCATAGGAATGACATACTGGAAATTGCAACATCCTACTACAAAGAACTGTATGAATACAACAACACATCACGAGAAGAAATAAACTTGGTAGAAACCTCAGATATCCCCAAAATCCTTCACGCAGAAATAGAGAAAGCAATAGACACGCAACGGAAAGACAAAGCACCAGGACCTGATGGTATAAACAGCGAGATCTTAATACAAAATAAGCATGCTATCACGCCGATCCTCACGGAAATGTTTAACGATATCATAAACACAGAAATTATCCCACAGCAATGGACAGAATCAAACATTATCCTTCTTTATAAAAAGGGAGACCAACACGATATCGGAAACTACCGTCCAATCAGTCTTATGTCTAACATATACAAGATATTTGCCAAGATAATTTTAAAACGGATAGAAGGAAGACTAGATGAACATCAACCCATCGAACAGGCGGGTTTTCGGAAAGGGTACTCGGTAATAGATCACATTCATGTCGTCCGCCAGGTCTTAGACAAGTATAAGGCCTACCAGCGTGAGTATTACATTGCTTTCATCGACTATACAAAAGCATTTGACTCATTGTACCACGAAAAGATATGGAAGTCCCTAAACGAACAAGGAATCGAACAAAAATATATCCGCTTATTAAAAAACGTATATAGTCATAGCACCGCGAGAATCCAACTGGAAAAGAAAGGTGAATCATTTAGAGTAGGAAAGGGTGTGAGACAAGGAGATCCTCTGTCCCCAAAACTATTCTCAGCAGCCCTCGAAACGATCTTTAGGAGTCTTAACTGGGATAACCGCGGAATCAATATCGACGGAGCATCCCTAACACACTTGAGGTTCGCAGACGATATAGTGTTATTTGCTGAATCGCCGGAAAATATACAACAAATGATAAATGAACTAGCGGTTGAAAGTGAAAAGATAGGTTTAAAGTTGAATGTAGATAAAACAAAGATCATGACAAACGGGAAGAAAATCACCATACATCTAGGAAATAACCAAATTGATTACACTGACGAATACATCTATTTAGGACAGCTAATAACACAAGTGAATCCTATACCCAAAGAAGTTGAGAGAAGAATAACAAATGGCTGGAAGAGATACTGGAGTCTGAGGGAGGCCATGAAAGACAAAACTCTTAACATTAATGTAAAGAAAAAACTTTTTAACACCTGCGTACTACCTGTGTTAATGTATGGCAGCCAAACATGGGCTTTAACACATAATACGACGAAAAAATTAGAAATCTGCCAGCATGCAATGGAAAGGAGTATGCTGAATGTGAAAAGGTCGGACAGAATAAAAAACCATGTCATCAGAAAAAAGACGAAGGTCACAGACATAACATCCAAAATTAGAAGACTCAAATGGCAATGGGCGGGGCACATGATAAGAGGCCAAGAGAAATGGAGTAAAATTGTGACACGATGGTACCCTAGAGAAGGAAAAATGAAAAGGGGCAGACCACAGAAAAGGTGGGATGATGACATTCGGCAAGTAGCAGGAATAACGTGGAATAGAGTGGCCGAAAATAGACTAGAATGGAAAAGGTTGGAGGAGGCCTTTGCCGATTGGCAAACAGACCTACAAAAAATAATTAAGTATTAGAATAGACTAGATTAAGATTAGTTACGCTACGCGAATAATTTAGTTTTAGATTCATAATTATTTGTAAATAGATACTAAGTTGGTCTGAATAAAGGGCTTTATTATTATTATTATTATTATTATTAATAGTAATTAGTAAAGTCATTAGCATTCGTAATTCTCATGAAATTAATTACGGTATCACGCCGGTATTCAATTGGATAACATTATCTGCCTTATTACAGGTAACCGCGAGACACAAACTACCCTATTTTTTAAAGTACATAAATAAATGTTTTGCGCGCAAAACTTGAAAATGCTGTTGATGAAGCTTCATTAAATACTGTACTTTAATAGGAATGATTTATAATTTTAATAGCGACCCGCCCCGGCTTCGCACAGGTGTAATTATGATGAAAATATAAATTTATGCATGTACTATACACTTAAATCTTCTTCTTGAATCACTCTATCTATTTAAAAAAACGGCTCCGTTGCGTAGTTTTAAAGATTTAAGCATACATAGGGACGGACAGACGACAGCGACTTTGGTTTATACTATGTAGTGATAGTGATACATAACAAATAGTCGTACAGACTAACATTTCAATTAATTTCTTGAAAATACACTAAGGAATAAATATAAGCCTGTAAGGTTTCTTTGTTAAAGAAACAGTCTGCTACTTAGAAGGGCCGAGATAGTAGAGTATTCAACTTTCCTCGTGACGTCACAATAGTGATAAGCACAGAGGCAGATAAGATTGTACTTAAGGTACCCCGTTGAATACTTATCGTATACACTTTCAAATTGGTATCTTGTTAGGCCAGATATTTTTTTTAAATAACGCGTCCTTATTTCTACCATGTATATTATGTACTTCCATGTATAAAGGCTTGGCTACAGTGGCGTTCACGCAAACACTTTCGAGTTTGTTTGTGTGAATGCGACAATCTGGGAAAGAAGCTATACGATCTGAAAAAAATGTTTGACCTAGATATGCTGTATATTGGCGATGGTTAATAATGATCATAAATGTCATTAAACAAGAAAAGGGACACGAGCGCCGTTTGAAATTCTCGCAGGCGAGGGTTAAAGTTATGACTATTATGGACATGTGTCCACCGCACGCCCGTCACGTCATCTTAAACTCTTCTTGAAATAATCTCGTTCTCGTTGACGTGCCGTTGACGGCGGCGGTGGGCAAACGGCGTAAGACTTTGAAGTTTCATTTCGTTTTACCATATTACTACTACTATTCAGCCCATAAATAACTTACTGGTGAGTTGGGCCTCCTCCAATTACATGGAAGGTAATTAGCCTACTGTGCCACGCTGGCCAGACGGGTTGGCACAGGATTTCCTATCAAGTTTTCCTTATCTTAAGGCTAGGTTTCGGCCTTGTCATTTCCTTTTGTCGGCTCTTACGACACCTTCAGGATGGTATAGGCTGGTGACTATTTGTATTCTGAATCACGCAGACCATACGAACGTGCATGGTTCAACATTTCTGTATACTAAGATTCTTCATTAAATGTAGATACTAGTTGACAAATATTTTATTAAAGGCAAAGTTACCCAGCGTTTGTACGCTAAGCAGGATCAAAGCTTCGTATTAGGCGACGACGTAGATAAACTTAGGATAGAATTATTGAGGCATCCAAGTGTAACGTGACTACGTAGGCAGTGTTAAACAGACCAGAAAACTATCACTTTCTATAAGCAGGTCTTAACTGTGGACGCACGTAAATAGTGGTGTGTTTTTCTAGACTAGCTTTTCGACACGACTCCGTCAGTGAATATCGAAGTCAAAATTGTAAAAGTTACGTGTGCCACCTTTGGATCAACGTGTCCCGGGTTCGATTCTGGGGTCGGGCAAGTGTCTTTGTCTAAACCAGAGGCACTGGCTCGGAGTCTGGGTGTCATTTCTATCTATAATATGTATATATTTACAAAAAAAAAAAACGTATATAAGTAGTTTATCATCCATCTCGTTACCATAACACAAGCATTAAGTTGCTTAGCTTGGGACGAGATGGCGTTGTGTGAAATGTCCAAGGATATTTATTATTATTATTATATGTCTGACTTTTCAATCGTGGTTTGGACAATGTTACCAAACCACACAATCCTGGGCGAATAATGGATTGCAATAGGTAGACAAACTAGCCGCAAGAGAAGGATAACCTAATTGCAACTCTGTGGTGAGAGCGAGACCATTTCAAACGGAACTTTATTTACGTAGGTTTCATCACAAAACTCTTATAAATCGTCATATTTATAAATACCATTATCATCTTACGGCCCCTGTCCCACACTAGGTGGTAGTCTTCACACACACCTATCAGTCGTTCACACCTTTCATACACAATTCCTCACTCCTACAATCCCTCCATTTCAGTAGGCTATTTTAACTCAAAGTTGTAAAGGTTTAATCAGTCTAACATTGCAATCGTAGATATACAGGGGTGATACGACATAGGGTCATTTTTTAACTGCCTATACTAGGTATCATTTCCAGGCTCTGTACCAAAAATGAATTAAATTGGAGCAATAGTTTAGCCGCAAATGATTTTTTAAATTTTTGCCTCATTTGAACATGATGTATCTTTCCTAACAGATGTTTATGCCTAACGTATCATTTATTAACCTTAGGGGCTGTCCATTAATCACGTGATGTTTTTTTAACATTTTTTAACCCCTCCCTCCCCTTTGGTGATACCAGGTGAAGTTTAAGACTACCCCTCCACCCCCCATGAAAAATCACGTGTACTTTTTTTTGCACCGTTTCGAATTCATACTAATCACATATAATATACGTAGTGTAAATTAATGCCCCTTCTGTGTATCACACTATGTCACCAAACCACACAATTTTTGGCATGTCGTCAAAGGCGACTAATGAAATGCAAGAGGTTGACCAACTAGCCGCAAGAGAAGGATAACCTAATTGCAACTCTGTGGTGAGAGCGAGACAGTAGACTGTGATGAAAGATCGAGCTACTTGGATCCACATTGACTGCTACTACTAAGCCCAGCTGCAGCACTGCGGAGTCGGGCCTCCTCCAATCACATGGAGGGTAATACTTAGGGTTGGCAACTTTTTTTACAAAAAATAAAGTATAGGTATTCAGATCTAGGAAGAATATGAAACAGTATCTTAGAAAAAATAAAAGTGCTATTTATTTATTGTTTTAAATACATATTTTGAGAGCTTTTCGCACAACTTACTAGTTTATAATCTTTAAAGCTTATTTTTTATTTTATTTTTATTAATAGACTAGCGACCCGCCCCGGCTTTGCACGGGTGCAATGATGAACATCTAAATGTATCTCTACAATATTATGAATGTAATATACGTATAAACCTTCCTCTTGAATCACTCTATCTATGAAAAAACACTGCTTCAAAATCCGTTGCGTAGTTTTAAAGATTTAAGCATACATAGGGACGGACAGACGACAGCGACTTTGTTTTATACTATGTAGTGATGCTCTGTTTCTATCCGCCCGCCACTTAGCATTCATTACTGCAAAAAATGTGTGAGCGTCTAAGTATAACACATAGCAATGTGTTTGCATTTTGAAGCTGAAAACAGTATTTTGTATACTTTACTAGCGACCCGCCCCGGCTTTGCACGGGTGCAATGATGAACCTCTAAATTTATCAGTGTTTCTCTACAATATTATGGATGTATTATACATATAAACCTTCCTCTGGAATCACTCTATCTATTAGAAAAACCGCTTCAAAATCCGTTGCGTAGTTTTAAAGATTTAAGCATACATAGGGACGGACAGACGACAGCGACTTTGTTTTATACTATGTAGTGATGCTCTGTTTCTATCCGCCCGCCACTTAGCATTCATTACTGCAAAAAATGTGTGAGCGTCTAAGTATAACACATAGCAATGTGTTTGCATTTTGAAGCTGAAAACAGTATTTTGTATACTTTACTAGCGACCCGCCCCGGCTTTGCACGGGTGCAATGATGAACCTCTAAATTTATCAGTGTTTCTCTAAAATATTATGGATGTATTATACATATAAACCTTCCTCTGGAATCACTCTATCTATTAGAAAAACCGCTTCAAAATCCGTTGCGTAGTTTTAAAGATTTAAGCATACATAGGGACGGACAGACGACAGCGACTTTGTTTTATACTATGTAGTGATTTTTCCTCAACAGTAAAAAGTATATTTTAGTGAAAAACAATATAATACTGTTCAGAACAGTATAATTGGCAACCCTAGTAATACTACTTTGCCACGCTGGTTAGACGGTTTAGTATCAAGGTTTTCTCTTGCGGCTAGGTTTTCGGTCTTGGCATTTCTTTTTGTCCACTCTTACGACACGCGCCGGATAAAATAGGGGGTGACAATATGTATTCTTAATCCGTCACCACACGGAGACACATTTTAAAGTTGTCTAATAAACTGGATTTGTGACCAATTCTATTCGGAAATAAAGACAGGACTTACACAAAAACTCCATACGCAGGAATGTTATACAGATTATCCGAACTTACCGCCGATTCAAAGCCAACACATCCAGGGACAAAGTTTCCAATGGAAAAAGTTTCTAATGGATTCCGCACATCAGAGCATTAGAAAAAAACATCCAAGTCCAACAGGTTTTCTCGTAGTTTTAAGGAACTTTCTTTTGAAGTAACTTCCTAGGAACGCATTTACCGTGTTAATAGTACACATTTTATACTTACGACTAGCAGCCCGTCCCGGCTTCGCACGTGTGCAATGTTACCTGCGGTTATTATCGTAAATTAATATATTGGACATTTCACACAACGCCATCTCGTCCCAAGCTAAGCAACTTATTGCTTGTAACGAGATGGATGATAAACTACTTATATTTTTTTAATATATGTATAAGTAGTTATTTAATAAATTTATTGGTATTCAATGGTCTTGTTACATAAAGTTTTTATTTTCTCTTTATGTAAGTGTGAATTAGTTCCTTTTGGTGGTTATCTTGTCATACATTAACTTTTTTGCACTTGAATTGCTAATTAGCATACATAATTGGGTAATTAAATAACAATATTTATAGCATCATAATTATACTGTAAATCCGTTAATTTAGAAAGGTTGTAAAAGAAAGTTTGGAAAAATACTTTTGAGCGTTCTTAAAGGTTTCACCTTGTAAATTTAATTAATATGAAACTTGTCCGTGTACTCACGGATTTATTCATGGTTACCCTGACTGTGTGGTATAATAGCACGACAAACAACTTGAACAATGACTTTAAGAGCAGACAAAAGGAAATGACAAGGCCAAAAACCTAGCCGCAAGAGACGGAAAACTTGATACAAAACACTGTGCCAACCCGTATGCCCAGCGGGACACAGTAGGCTAATTAACCCTCCCTTGTAATAGTCCACCAGTTTAAAGTCGCTCAGCGTGCTATGGAGCGAACTATGCTTGGAGTTTCTCTGAAGGATAGGCTCCGTAATGAGATTATCCGACAGAGAACCAAAGTCACCTTCATAGCTCAGAGAATTAGCAGACTGAAGTGGCAGTGGGCTGGTCATATCTGTAGAAGAACCGACAACCGCTGGGGTAGACGAGTTCTTGAGTGGAGACCGCGAATCGGTAAGCGTAGTGTGGGACGGCCCTCTGCTAGATGGAGCGACGATCTGCGAAAGGTTGCGGGCAGCAGCAGGATGCGTCAAGCTGGATGCGTCAAGACAGGGCGCTATGGCGCTACTTAGGGGAGGCCTATGTCCAGCAGTGGACTAATGTGGACTGATGATGATGATGATGTAATTGGAGGAGGCCCGACTCAGTAGTGGGTCATGTATGGGATGAGTAGTAGTAAATGTTGGTCTCTCATTGCCGGAGAAGAGAGGCGAAACCTACATGATTGGTTGATTACGAACATGTCCCCAAAATGCCTCCATTTGCTCAAGCTTTTGCCGAGTGCGAGCCGATTAAAGAAACGCAAGTGTCACAGTCTGTAATTTATTTTCATTGCCTCGTTGGTCTAGGGGTGGACGTGCCGCCTTTGGATCAACGGGTCCCGGGTTCGATTCCGGGGTCGGGCAAATGTCTTTTTTTACATCAGAGGCACTTGCTCTGAGTATGGGTGTCATTTGTGTTCGTGAATTACATGTTTGTAAACTGCCCTCGCGATACAGGTTAATTAAAATAATGTTTTAAAAAAAAATTAGAAGAGATGTGAATGATGGCCACTTGTAAAAATATACGCACAACCAAGTATTCCGTGTGGTGACGGATTTATAATACACAATGTCACCAACCCACACTATCCTGAGGGTGTCGTAAGAGGCGACTAAAGGATCGTAAGAGGCAGATCACCTAGCCGTATGAGAAGGAAAACTTGATCAAACCCTGTGCCAACCCGTCTTGCCAGCGTGCCACATAAGGCTAATTTCCCTCCATGAATTTGGAGGAGGCCCGACTCAGTAGTGGGTAATTTATGGGCCGAAACGACCAAGAATTCAAAGGAAACTACTTCGCAAATGGGAGCTACAGAAAATGAATGAAATTTTAATGGGATAAACCCATAAAGGCAGTGGGGCGTGAAAGAGCCCCTCCCCGGAGTATTTCGGACCTTCATTATTTGTCTGTCCCTGCCGTGTAATGGTTCCCGCCATCTTGAATATTGCCTTTTGAATATTGCATTCCATTTCGCATTCTTTTTTTATATTTGATTACGTCGTCATCATCATCAGTTTAGCCAAAAGACGTCCACTGCTGGACATAGGCCTCCCTCTTGTTCAATGGTATTTTGGAAAACATTGCATAATATATTTGACGCATAGCTATAATAATGTCTTCAAAGGAAAAAAATATTCGGGGCTTTAAATGTAGAGTTTTAAATCACTAAGTATGTATACATTTTAAATGTTTTTATTACATTTAAGAAAACATAATGTCACCACCCCATTCGATTTGTTGTCCTCCTTTAAACGAGGTTTAAAAAGAGTACTCACTTCACGGTAGGCAACGGCTTGGCTGTGCCCCTGGCACTGCCAAAGTCCAAGGGCGGCGGCTAACACTTACCATCAGGTGGGCCGCCAGCTAGTTTGCCTATAAGGGCAATAAAAAAAAAAAAAAAAAAAAAGGAATCCCAGCCGCAAGAGAAGCAAAACTTGATAAGAAACCCTTTGTCAACCTTTCTGGCCAGCATGGCACAGTAAGCTGATTTTCTTCTTGCAATTGGTAGAAGCCCAACCCGGCAGTGGGTCTTTTACGGATTGAGAAGTACATGTTGGATGTGGTCTAGTCAACGGTCTTAAAACCATAAATGACCCGCTGCTGAGTCGGGCCTCCTCCCAACATGGGCAGGGTGATTGGCCTACCCTGCCACGCTGGCGGTTGGCACAGGGTTTCGTATCAAGTTTTTCTTCTCTTGTGGCTAGGTTTTCGGCCTTATTATTTCCTATTCTCGACTCATAAAGCACCCTCAGAATGGAATGGGGTGGTGACTCTATGTTTTCTAAATCCGTCACCACAATGACACTCACTGATCGACTATTGACTAGCCGACATGCAATCATGCTGAAGCTAGCAGTGTAACTTGACAATTCCGAAGAATCGTTTGCTGCGTACAGTCCCCGCCAATCTTTATGGCCGCTCTGAATGTAGACGTGGGTACGAACTTGCACATCATACATTTTATAACCAACTAGCGACCCGCCCCGGCTTCGCACGGGTGCAATGATGAACATCTACATTTATCAGTGTTTCTCTACAATATTATGCATGTATTGTACATTATAAACCTTTCTCTTGAATCACTCTATCTATTAAAAAACCCGTTCAAAATCCGTTGCGTATTTTTTAAGATTTAAGCATACATAGGGACGGACAGACGGCAGTGACTTTGTTTTATAATATGTAGTGATATCATACGAACGTAGCTCACTCAAACTAACACGCGGGTGGCGAGGACGCTTGCGGGTGAAAAACGACGCGCGCGGGCGTGCCGTGCGTCCCCGCCCCACGTACGTCCCGCTGATACCTGATTTTGTGTTGTGCGCAGCGTAATGCGGCTACATTCAGAGCGGCCATTAAGATTGGTGGAGACTGTTCTTTGCCTGTTATTTTCACTCCCATGATGTATATGAGGGTCTAATCGATATGGCCTTGCGTCCACCATTTCGATGCCAACCAATCAATCAATCACAATTTAACGTTGAACCTTTTCGCCCTACATTCGAAATGCCCAATCATTGCAGAGCTCTGCTTAGCGTACAGCAGTTCTGTAATTAAGAAGGGTAAAGGTCTTATTATTTTGGTGCTGCCCACATCTCGATAAGATGGTACATTCACTTTGGACGGCAGTTATCGGTTCACTAAGTATATGTTTTTATCATAAGCATAGGTAGGGATGTCGAGCCAACTGATTTTACCGACAGTACGGAAGTATATTGTTGTACACTACTACTTTTTTATTTATTAAAAACATTTCATATTCAATTTACTTTTTTTTTTACCCAGTAAAAAAAATACAAACAAAATAAATAAATATCCTTGGACATTTTACACAACGCCATCTCGTCCCAAGCTAAGCAACTTAATGCTTGTGTTATGGTAACGAGATGGATGATAAACTACTTATGTAAATTTTTTTTTGTAAATACATACATATTATAGATAGAAATGACACCCAGACTCCGAGCCAGTGCCTCTGGTTTAGACAAAGACACTTGCCCGACCCGGGAATCGAACCCGGGACCCGTTGATCCAAAGGCGGCACATCTGACCACTAGACCAACGAGGCAGTCAATGCCAAATAGTGCAGTATACATTTCATAATGGTGTCACTTCACTTCGCTATTTGTTTTCGCTATTTAATACTAGCTGCGCACCGCGGTTTCAGCTGCGTGGTGATGGAACATTGTGATAATAGTGATAGAAAGTAACGAACGAAGGTTTTTGTAAATTGGTTCACAATTTCAGATATCATAAGGATAACCATTTGGAATGATAATATCTATAGTATCCTTTTACTACTATTACTATTCAACCCATATATGACCCACTGCTGAGTCGGACCTCCTCCAGTTAAATGGAGGGTAATTAGCCTACTGTGCCACGCTGGCAGTCGGGTTTCATATCATGTTTTCCTTCTCTTACGGCTAGGTGTTCCTCGTTGGTCTAGTGGTTAGATGTGCCGCCTTTGGATCAACGGGTCCCGGGTTCGATTCCGGGGTCGGGCAAGTGTCTTTGTCTAAACCAGAGGCACTGGCTCGGAGTCTGGGTGTCATTTCTATCTATAATATGTATGTATTTACAAAAAAAAAATATTTAAGTAGTTTATCATCCATCTCGTTACCATAACACAAGCATTAAGTTGCTTAGCTTGGGACGAGATGGCGTAGTGTGAAATGTCCAAGGATATTTATTTATTTATTATTATCATTTCCTTTTGTTGTCTCTTACGACAGCCTCAGGATGGTGGAGAGTGGTGACAATATGTATTCTAAATCCGTCACCACATGGATATTACTACTACTAATTCGATTCGGGACTCCTCCAGTTATAAGGAGGGTAACTAGCCTCCTGTGCCACGCTGGCCAGACGAAGTTTGCCAGACGAAGAGTACGACGGTGCAGAAGTTTTCCTTCTCTTGCGGCTACGTTATATCCGAACTTACAACACGCTTAGGATGGAATAGGGTGGTGAAAAAAAGGAATTCAAAATCCACATGGACTAATATGAATATTCCCAAACTTAGCTACTTAATACAAACAAAAGGATCGTCAAGCGTCACGTTGAAGGAAAAGCAAAATTTCCGAGCATATCCATGTTTTCTCACCTTTTATACCTTTCCTGGACTATTACAAATATTTCAACACCAAAATTAGCCAAATCGGTCCAGCCGTTCTCGAGTTTTAGCGAGACTAACGAACAGCAATTCATTTTAATTTATATAGATACTAGCGAACCGCCCCGGCTTCGCACGGGTGCAATAAGGAACGTCTAAGTTTATCAGTGTTTCTATACAATATTAAACATGTATTATACATATAAACCTTCCTCTTAGATCACTCTAGCTATTAAAAAAAAACCGCTTCAAAATCGGTTGCGTAGCTTAAAACATTTAAGCATACTCGTACATAGGGACGGACAGACGAAAGCGACTTTGTTTTATACTATGTAGTGATGAAGTACTATCCATTTTTTATGTTACTCAAGTTGCGACCTTAATTGCGCGTACCATAGTATCTATTATGTAACGTTATCTAATGTATTAGATCGTAACGATGCGATAAGTCACTAGACTTGTTTTATGGCCCAGTTGTACTAACTTAAATAAGCTATAAAGAGAACGATATTAATATTAGATCCAGTACACGGCACGGCGAACCAGTAAGTGGGTCAACAGATAGGAATTGACCACCGCCGCAGGTGTATATGACCTGCAACATCAGAAGAGTAACAAACGGTTTTAAAATACATAGTGTCAACACTCAACATCCTATTTGGACTGCCTCGTTGGTCTAGTGGTTAGATGTGCCGCCTTTGGATCAACGGGTCCCGGGTTCGATTCCGAGGTCGGGCAAGTGTCTTTGTCTAAACCAGAGGCACTGGCTCGGAGTCTGGGTGTCATTTCTATCTATAATATGTATGTATTTACAAAAAAATAATGTAGGTATATAAGTAGTTTATCATCCATCTCGTTACCATACCACAAGCATTAAGTTGCTTAGCTTGGGACGAGATGGCGTTGTGTGAAATGTCCAAGGATATTTTTTTTTTTTGTTATTTATTTCCTTCCTGAGAGTCTCGTACGAGCCGACAAAAGGAAATGACAAGGCCGATAACCTAGCCGCAAGAGAAGGAAAACTCGGTACGAAACCCAGTGCTAACCCGTCTGGCCAGCGTGGACAGTAGGCTAATTACCCTCTATGTAACTGGAGGAGGCCCGACTCAGTAGTGGGTCAACTATGGGCTTAATACTCAACGTATTAATTCGCCACCACATGGAAAATGATGTAAAGTAATATCTGCCAGTCTTTTGGTTTGATATGATTGACTATACGACATTAAGATTGTACAAAAATAGAATCAATATTTTAGAAGTATAAACAATTAGACATCTTAACCCTTACTATCCCCAAATGATTATACTCCGAGAGATAGTAAGATAAATAAGCGCACCGATAAGGAATTATTTGGAAGATTATATTATAAGTAATTCTTTATGTTATTTTATAAGAAGAAATGCCTGCTTTACATATATTCGGATACGCCGCCTTTGGATCAACGGGTCTCCGGTTCAATTCCTCGGTCGGGCAAGTGTCTTTGTGTAAACCAGAAGCATTTGCTCTAAGCTCGGTATCATTTGTTTTCGTGAATTACATGTTTGTAAACTGCCTCCGCGATACGTGTTCCGTTTTAAAAAACAATAGTAATATAATTTATTTTACACTTTATTGTATACAAAAAATATATTGTTACACTTTATTGTTGTAAGTGTACTTTATTGTTACACTTTACAAAAAAAGAGCTTAAAATTATATTTTGATTATTGTCGTTCAGCTCTTTTACTACGCTGCTCAAGTTTTCCCTAGGGTTGTCAAGAGAAGAAATATGTGGCTGTACGAAACCTTCCAGTGGGGAGAAATGTAAAATATAAGCATTTCTTGCTATTTACTTTGCTATGTCTGCTCGTGAATATTTCAATGGTTCTGCGAGAACGTTATCTCGTAACGTGTTTTGTTTATTATTTCATTACACCAGGTAACTTGGCTTGTTTTGAGTCTTCTGGGAGTATGTAGCACTTGAACGAGTGTGCAATTTAATATATTATTTATTAATGTAAATAGTTGAATGGTACAATTTACACAGTCATCTTCATTTCAGCCAAAAGGTGCCCACAGCTGGATATAGACCTCCCCAAGGATTACCGATTACGAAGGCCGGTCCTTAGCAGCCCGCAAATATCGTTTTCTGGCGACCTTAACCAGGTCTTCGGTCCACCTAGTGGGAACAGCACTGCGCTTTCCAGAACGCGGTCTCCACTCGAGGACTTTTCTGCCCCATCGTGCGTTAGTCCTGCGAGCTATATGCCCTGCCCATTTCCACTTAAGTTTGGCAATCCTGTGGACTATGTCGGTAACTAGACACTCGACTACTGTTTATACAGTACAGATTCTTAAATATATTTACCGTGTAGAATGTACTACAGAAAAATAATATACTAGAACTCTTACCTAGAGTTGTGTAACACTAAATATTTAACAAAGATATTATTTTAACTCTCGACGTGCGTGTCCAATGTTCTGCAATACGTATAGCCACGAAAAAGACGAGACGAGAAAGTTGTATTCATAACTTTAAACTGTTTACTTACTTGTCGTTAAAATGATATTTCGCGATTACGCCAGTCTGTGCGATCAATTTAATTTATAATAGCAATCTATGCTACCCGTTCTATTGATGTCAGTGACAGTCTTCAGATCATGTTGTTATTTGTGAACACTTTTAAGTGTGGGCAAAACAGACCCACAAGCTAATCAGGCGTTCAAAATCAATTTGGAATCATCTTAATTTTTTAATACATACTTTTCCTTGAGAAGTGTACCGTCTTCCTCGAGGGATTAACGAGTTTGAATCAATAAGTAGTTTTTTTTATTCCCTCCCTTCATTGACATTAAGATATTTTCATTGCAGAAGTGATAGCAAAGAAATATAAGAAGTAATAATAAACTAGGAACAGATCAAATTGTTAAATTTATTTTACCACAATTATTCCATTCGACACCAATTGGTGCTTCGGTTTATGTATGGAAAATAACGGTGGAATAATTGAACAATTGATAGTAATCTGTTATTTAATTCTGTTTACGAAATTCAGGACACGAATCGCACTTTGTTGGGTTGGTAATGAAAGAACTTGTGTTTTAATTAATGTGTCACGTCTTCTATTTGTAAAGGGCAAACAGAGGTCGGGTCTTTAAACAATTTCACATTATTGGCCATTTTAGTCCATGAATGATGATTTTTAATTCTCGAATTTAATTAAGTGTACCCTTTTTTATATGGCAATCTTCCTGTGTCTTCGGATTGTTTTGCCAGTGAAGTCTAGGAACGATCAATTTAAAATAGTGTCATGTCATATTTTCCTTCTTCTTTTAGCCAGTGGCATGCGATGTAAACAACTCTGACAATGTCGAGTGTTGAAGATAAACAATGGATTTATGTCAGAAATATCCAGAAACAAGTTAAAACGAATCAAGGGTAAAATATCCTTATATAAATTAAAAATCATAGCTTTAATTGGTTACTACTACTAAGGTAACGCTTTAATTGGTCTGTGTGGTGACGGATTTAGAATACACAGTGTCACCAACCCATACCATCCCGAGGGTGTCGTAAGAGGCGACTAAGGGAACGCAAATGAAAGGCAAATCACGTAGCCGCAAGAGAAGGAAAACTTGATACAAACCCTGTGCCAACCCGTCTGGCCAGCGTGGCGCAGTAGGCTAATTTCCCTCCAGAAATTTGGAGGAGGCCCGACTCAGTAGTGGGTCACTCATGGGCTGAAACGACGACGACTACTAAGGTATGAGCATAAGTCTCCACAAACTATGTAAGAGGCGTCATTTCCTTGTTTGCTTTTACAGGATGGAATGGGGTGGTGACACTATGTATTTTTAATCTGTCTCCACATGGACTATCTCATGGTAATAAAATAAAATCGGGGCGTCACAGTAGAATGCGTTTACGCGAACTTGTGGCGCCCCAAGCGCGCCGTGTGAGGGTATACCGCTGGGGTTTTAGTGGGTAGACGACCCTTGTCGGAGTCCCACATAATCACCGACCTCTCCCCCGGGGGGCGGTGGTATGTATAAAGCATTTCCCCAGCGACAACAAAGAAAAATATTACTAGTAATACACAGGTTCCGTCTAAAGCAGAATGCCCAGAATACACGAACTGTAGTTAGCAAAATGAGCGATGTTCCCAAAGTAACTCCCGAAAAGTTGAAAAAGGGTCGTTCTCTTAAAATTCTTTTCATGCTTCATCATAAAATTTATATTCAGACTGTACTACTTTGGTGTACCGTTTTTCTTGGAGAATATTTGTTCATGCGCCTTCGTCTGCTATTAAGCAAATGTATGTTTTGATTGATTAAAATAGCTCTCACATATACAGGATGTAACAAACTGAGAGTCCGTGTGGTCACGGATTTAGAATAAATAGCGTCACCACCCCATTCCAGCCTAAGGGTGTCGTAAGAGCATACAGGAGGAAGTGACAAGGCCGAAAGCCAACCCGTCTGGCCAGCGTGGCACAGTAGGCTAATTACCCTCCATGTAGTTGGAGGAGGCTTGATTCGACAGTGCGTTCGTTTATGGGCTGAGAAGACGAAGAACAAAACCTAATAGTTATCCGAAATGAGGGTAAGGACACGACCGATTGAAGCAGTTCTGTGTGAAATCTTTACTAAGTAATTCTCGTAATACTAAGAATCATTATACATTTTGAAGTATCAAGAAGAAACAGACGTTTATTTGATCCAATTTTTAATCGCAACAAGAAAATATCATGCTTATTTTTACTATTTTACTAGTATTTGTGGTACAAACCTTATATATAATAGAATAGAATAACCTTTATTCTGAGACAACTGACACAACACAGAACATAAGGAAATACAAATATAAAGATACATGTTAGTTTTTAAATTCTTACAGCTGATAAGTATTTCAATACAAACTGATGCACAAAAAATTCTATGCTGTATACAACGGCATTGCCAGAAATGGTCTGAGCTCAGCATATGTTGTAGATATTATAGTTATATGTATTATGGTTTTTAATTTATGATCGGTGTTTTAGGTATAAGTGTTGTTTGGTGTCAAAAGTCTCCTAATTGTCGTTATATTGCAACTGAAAGATTTCACAGTGCTACAATACAAACATCGTAACTGTACTTTTATTCCAAATAAATTATTTCTCAAATAAATTAAATACAATTGTCAAAGTGTCTGTTTGGAATACAAAATTAATATACTGATAACAAAAATAGAATATTAAATGTTTTCTTCAAAAGCGGGACTTTTTCTTCAACCACTTTTACTATAGACCTGGAGACATGGACGTATAAAAAAAGGCGGACGGAACTCTGGCTAAGACAAAAGTGAGACGCCAAAATGGCGGCATCTCTGTATGTGTGAGTTAATTTTGGGGTTGCCAAGATACACAAAACTTTGCAATAAAAACATGGTTAAAATATAAAAAAATAATTGCTCGAAATTGTTATGTTTAACTTTAACATCCTAAATGCTGAGTATTTTTTTTTATAATAATGTCTTTTACTTTGAGAGGTTTCTGAAATTTCCTCTAATTTCGAGATGTGTTGAAAACGATTCTAAATTAAAAGAAATACTTTCATTACAAAAAAATTTTTTGTGATAATATATTTATGTTGCCTAACTATAATTATAATTTATTGCGCACCTCTTGAGAAGCACTGTTATTAAATGGTACAGTAACAGTTTATTCCTCTGCCACGTGTCTTGACTCAAACAAATATTAGAACAAAATAAAGCACTGGGGACTAAAATAATGTATGAATATTTTTGCGATTCGACGACACGGTTGTCGCTGTGGTTGAGCGATCGACTGCTGCGCAGCATGTCGCGGGTTCGATCCCCGCACGGAAGAAATATTTGTACGACCTACAAGTATTTGTAACGGGTCTGGTTGTTTTTCTATCTATAATATGTATGTATTTACAAAAAGAATGTATTTAAGTAGTTTATCATCCATCTCGTTACCATAAAACAAGCATTAAGTTGCTTAGCTTGGGACGAGATGGCGTTGTGTGAAATGTCCAAGGATATTTATTATTATTATATACCGACACAATAGCTACAATGTACATTTAAATTTTGAAAAAATAAGCGGCATAGTTTCATTTTTTTTGTATTATCCATGTCTTGGTAGATTGCTAATTTACCTTTTAAGGTACTGCTTAAGTAACAACACGCCGGAGTCCTCATTTAATTGTTTATAAGTCATCCGCATCAAAATGTATACTGCAAATGACACTGTATTTGTTTGGAATCCAATCGTTTTCACCATTACAATTTCTACTAAGTAATTTTAATTCAATCATTTCTCCATACTTAATTTTCCTTAGAAAATCTAGCAAAAGGAATATAAAATAAAATACCCAGTAGTATCTATTAAATAATTAACCATAATAATATATTGATTTTTATAATAAACGAAATATTGCCCACATTTCGGTTAATTTGCACACGTGAATATTGGCAACACTGAACTTAAAATTAATTGTTTTGTTCTAGCAAATACAAATTGATTTTAATGTATATAATCTGGAAATAAGTGATTGAATTATTCATTTACGTATGAAACGTGATTCCTGGATTGTTTTTCTTTCGGTCACTACGGTTTTTACACCATTTTACCACGCAAGACATGATTTATAGTTTTTATTTTTTCGCCGCATATTGCGTCTTTAAGCATCGATGTTCACGCGCGTAATGGCCGACTAATGTGTGAAAGTGTGCGTGCTGGCCTGTACATATAGCTGATCTGGCCGACTATGATGTCACAGTTTTTAGTTAGCGAGACTCTGTCCGACTTTTTTTATACGTCCATGCCTGGAGATAGCTAAATATTTAGTTTTCTCAAGGTTAGGTTTGGCGTGGGCTCCACATAACGCTTATTCTTCCAATTTTTTTTGGCATTTTTATTATCAGAATATTGAGGCTAATTACCTTCATTTCTCTAGTGCGTCTACAAAAAGAAATGAAGGTAATTAGCAATACAAATACGTGTGTACAGTAATAGTAGGTACGGCAGACTACCTTACCGCGAGCCTTAAAACCTGCTTCGATGCTTTCGTTCTAATCCAATTTTTTTCTTCTTGCAGGTAAGGAATTTGAAGTTTCCGTCAATTGGTATTACTTTTATAAATAAGTTCAGAACGTGCTTTGTGAGCGCAAGTACTCGACCTGACTCGACTTCCGCCTAACCGGCCGAAGTGGTGACGAAATATCTTGGCACTTTATCACAGTCAGGTTTAGACATTTGCAGTGGCCTACATGATCAGGTAAATAAATGAATGTCCAAGTGTATCTAGTAGAAGCAGTTTTGGTGCTTTTCGTTTTCAGTGCAGTATCAAGGGTTGTTTTTGTAAAGGTGAAATTGTTAAATTTTACTTAAACACTTTTTAAGTTGAGTTTTAGATTTGATAAATTTTATGACTGGATCCCAAACATTTGCATCGCAACTATATTTGGTCTCTATTGAGATTTGGTTTGTTTTTAATCTCGATAGCTTCGCGGATCATTCTTGGAATAAAATGATTTTCCTTGACAATGGCGTAAATCTAAGACATTAATTTTCTATTTCTTTAGAGTTCAACATTTAAGAATCAAGACTCTAAGAATAGGTTTTCATTTTCTCCTAATTGAAAGTTTAGTCGTTCAAAATCGCAAACTTTGCAATAATGTCAACATCTCCACTTCATTTTGAACTTTAGCAATCTGAATATTTAACGGGCCTCAACTTTTCCTTGCGCTTTCTTAAGTAATCTGGAGTTACCATTGATCCCACCATCCAGTATTGTTTGCATCTCCAAATTCCATTCTAAATAAAGTGCCAGGAATTTGAAATTATTTCATCCTTGATGAAAATAAATTTCATTGTATTTAAAATACCTCTTAATGAAATCTATATTTCTAAAATAAACAAATTACGAAATTAATAACGAATAAAATTATTTAATCTAAAAAGTATGTAATAACTAAATGAAGATTTAATTTAATACACATCTTAAGCAAACCAAATACCTTTAATATTACTACTGTTACAGTGGATGATAATGAGTATTAGTAGTAGATAAATCTAGTAATTTGTGTAGAGTTGTTTGGAAAATTCTTTGGTGCGTGCACGCAAACCCATAGTACCATTTTCTTCGTTGCGGTATAAAATACCTCTAACAGAAAAACAACCGACAGACATATTTTTAAGAAATACTTTTTAATACTACTTCATCTGCGTGGTATTTAACAATGTGGAAAACGCTATGGCTCCTGAAAATCGGGGATATAAATAAAAGAAACCTAAGTTACTCCTTGTTACTTATGCTATCTATCAGTGAGAATCAAAATCGGTCCGGCCATTTCAGAGATTAGCCGAAGCAAACAGACAGACAAAAATTGTAATTTAAGTTGTTTTGGTATATGTACCGTGTTTACATATATTTTTTATATTGAAAACATGTGTATTACACTCCAATTTTATTTATTTGTATAGATCTTAGTATTTGTTATTATGTAGTTAGAATATTTTGTGTAAGATTTCTTTAGACATTGTTTTAATAAAATTTGACATTCTTTAATAATAGTAACCTTATTTAATAAAATATTTGGTATTGTATTTACAAAAGTAACTCTTTCAATGTATGAAAATCTCTACGTTAATTTGTTCTGACATATGGTCAATTGTGGACCGTAGCCAAATTTATGATGAATAGGTCGTTTCATTATACTATTAATGATATATCTGGAACAGGCACTGTATTAAGTCAAGTATTGAGGTTTACGTATACCCATAAACTGAGTTGAATGACTCCACAAAGACCTGGGAAAATTGGAATTTTTAGTCTCCGCACTCTGGCTCTTCATCACAGTACATAAGAAACACTGTTGGATCAGGCCTCTTCCAATCACAAAGAGGGAAAATAGCTTGAGGTTTCGTATCAAGTTTTCATTCTCTTGCTACTAGCTTACCAGCCTTGTTGTTTCCTTTAGTCGGCTCTTACGACACCCGCAGGGTAGAATGGGATGGCGACACTATGTATTTTAAATCCGTCACCTGAACCCACCTGTCATCTGGGCTGAAAACCTAGCTACAAGAGAAGGAAAACTTGATACGAAACCCTATACCAACCCGTCTGACCAGCGGGGCACAGTGCGCCAATTACTCTCCTTGTAGTTAAAGGAGGCAGCAGTGAGTCAGTTACTGAGAAGTAATAATAATAAATAAATAATAAGCCTTATTTATTCCTTTTTTACAGTATTTGGTAGTTGGATTACTGTGAACGCAAATTACATTTGTGTTAGTAAGTTGACTAAGATTTAGATTATTATACTGAGAAGTAAAGAAACATATAAACTGACTTCGAAATATGTATGCATTAAAAAGCGATTAATAATCCATAAAAAACTACTCGAATTCGGTGCCAACTTAAATTGACACCGGTATTAAAGAGCATAGTTATGCTTAAGGTGCCTACTTCAAATGGTTTTTCGCTTTTAGTTCCTATTGTGAAGTCGGTTGAAATGTTTTAAAGTCAATGTTATATGCTGCACGTACATTTTACCCTAGGGGCCGAAAAGTGGTGTCACAAATAATTAGGTCACGTTTTCTGCATCTGGAAAGTATAATTTATATTTGAATCATGTTTGCTGTCCATCGTCTCATGCATAAATGAATGTCTACAGTTCATTAGACTTATTTGTATGAAATTCAACGAGATAACGACGGTTCCTCCCTATACTAGTAGAAGTGCAAAAACGCAGCTTTGCAAAAGCTTTTAGCTTTTAGAATTTTGAAGTATTCTGTATACATAAGATTAACGTAATTATTTACTAGAATCCCGTAAGTCTAATTTAGTAGATATCAGTCTAGTTGAACACACGGACGTCCGATCAATACGATGCGTTTAAACAATTTGGTCGCATCGCATGATCGCAAGACCTTTAATAGGACGTTCAGTAGATATCAGTATATTTGAACGCACCGTGCGCACGATCATTTTCGTCGGACGGATGCATCAGCGCGCGATCGATGGCAATAAGACGGCGCCTATCACATTATATGTTTTTTTTATTGTTTTCCCGGTATTTTAATATTGTTCATTGTGATCTGCTGTTCAGGTCGGAGACTAATCAAACTAACCAGAGATCATTAAAATCATCCCAGCCTTGATTTATTATATAGAATAACGTTTGCGATACTCAAATCTACCACTACTACTTTTCACTACCACTACTCAGCCCATACATGACCCGCTGCTGAGTCAGGCCTTCTCCAATTACATAGTGGGAAATTAGCTGTCTTACACTGTCTAGACGGGTTGGCATAGCGTGGGCATGCTCCCCCAACGGGGGAGCGAAACCCGTGGCCCTGTTTCGGTCAGTCGAAGGTCGCCGTCGGTTTTAGTGGGTAGGCTGGGGCGCAACTTACCATCTCCACGTGCCCCGGAGTCCCACATAACCCGGCCAGTCCCCAAAGGCCGGGTCGGGTATACATGAGAATTTCCGCCGAAAAAAAAAAAGCGTTACGTATAAAGTTATTCTTCTCTTGTGGTTACGTTTACGGGATTGTCATGTTCCTTCTGTCCGCTCTTATGACACCCTCAGGATAGAACAGGCTGGTGACCCTATGTATTTTTTATCCTTCACCACACGTACGTATTTAAATCGCTCACCTGTAAAGTTGTGTTATTGTACTTGTACTAGTATACGTAGGCCTCGTCGATAAGTTTGTCCCAATAGACTTGATTATTAATTATAGTAATTTCTATATTCGAAGCGTCAGTTTTTGCTGTGTTGAGTCGATATGTTGACACAATATTCCGGTTATCATACGTTAATTGCCATAATGGTAATATTGTAAATGAGAAAGTTTAAGTCTCGGTTAATCGATCATACAAAACCGGGTAAACGGATTCGGTTAAAGCTTGCAACACAGATCGTTTTTAAAATAAATAAAATATAAAGTTTAAATAAATACAATTGACTGCCTTGTTGGTCTAGTGGTTGGATATGGGGCATATGGCAGGGCCCGCCTCGGAGCTTGGGGCTCCATAAATCGAAGCGAGCCATGCCCCCCAAAGGTCACGTAGCATGTACCCCTCATTGGGGAGCGCAACCCGGAACGCCTTTGGTTTTAGTGGATAGGTCGGGGCGCTAATTACCATCTTTCCACGCCGTGGAGTCCCCTGGCCGGAGTATGAGAGACTCCACGGTCAAAGGCTTGGTATCCATGGGGAAAGCCAACGAGAAAACAGGGGGTGGATGTGACGCCTTTTATTGCGGGACCCCGGTTGAATCCCGGGATCGAGGAAGCTCGGAGTCTGGATCTGTTCGTAAATCACATGTCTGTTAATAGCCCGCGATGCAAGTTATACTTAGAGCAGGAGTTGCGTTTTAGTAAAAGAACTTGCATAGCACTGAAGAAGAATAAGAAGATATGTTAATATGGTTAACATTTAACAATCAGCCTATCCAGACATTACTTAAAGTGCATTATCAATCCTATTTCACATCCTTCTCAATGGACTTTATAAGCTAAGATCAGCGGCATTATGAAAAAGTTTCTCCATGACGAAACGTCTTCTCGTTTAATGTCATTAGTGTCCGAGAACCTTCTCGAGACCTGTTCTACTACTTTCTCGATCGGTGGAAACCTACTTACGAGTTGCATAAATGTTACAAAGACATAAATATGTCTCGTGCAGGTAATCGTTTTAATATTGTTACACAATGTTGATTGCAATTTCTGCCCTTTGCAATATTATTTACTTTTAATTTAATGAATGTGCAGTAACTATGTTGATTTGTGAAACTGAAATCAGTTTATTACAAGTAAATTAATGAACATTATGTTTTGTTTTTAAACTATTACAAGATAATAACCACGGAGTCCTGTGCAGATTTTCAATTCGAGATTAATAGGAGTTACGGGTTTAAAAAAATAAATCCCTTATTTCACTTCCACCTAGTATGATTTTTGGTATACGCGCCGTCTTTCTCCAGAGTCAAAATCTCCAAATTTCTAAAACTCATTAAAATTGGGTCAGGGGTTTAGCTGCACAGCTCTGCATAGACATTCAGTTAATATTATCATGATACTTTTAATTTATACGTTCACAGAAACGCCAAGCTAGTGAAGTGGGAATATTATAATAATTTGGAATTGGCATTTCTCATACTTCTCGAAAACATTTTGTAATCAGAATAACAACAAGGACAGAAATAATAGACCTTTTTTAGACACAGCTTATGTAAGTGTGCATAAACTCACTTACTACAGCTGAGATTCACAACCATTATACATGGTGTTGTAATATATGGGAATGGGCGTTCGGTACTCTCCAGCCTGCTAACTCATTCATGCTTCCCTGCGCTTATGAATGGCAAAACTTGCCCGAAGTTATGCAATAACACGTGGGAATTTATTATTCACCTTTCAAATCTGAGGCCTAAGTGAACTCGATAAAGTGTGATTTCGTAAAGCCCGCCAGGTGTAGTTGAGACGTTAGGGTTTTATGAAGATTATTTGCACGGAGTTTGCGCAAATTTTATGGGGAACGCCGTTGTCGCGCTGTAATGCGTCCCGTGGCGTGAAGGCGGTCTTTTTTAATTTTGTGATGTAAGTAAATTTTACTTTATCGTTTCGAATGCTAATCTTTTGAGAACGTAGCGTGGTATTTAAGTGCCTGTTTATTAGGCTTTTCTGCCAGTAAGAATTGGTTCAGGGTCCGTAGGTTTCTCAAATACGTCTGGGATTTTTATACCTACTACATGTTGCTCATCCAAATAGGTATTTAACAACCTTACGCGTGACACTGCATCGGCATTTTCAAAGTTCCTCCATCTCCAGATTGAGTATTCGTACACTTATCCGTTAAGCGATCGACTGCGCAGTATGTCGCGGGTTCGATCCCCGCACGGAAGAAATAATTGTACGACCTACAAGTATTTGTTCCGGGTCTGGGTGTTTTCTATCTATAATATGTAGGTATTTACAAAAAAAAAGTATATAAGTAGTTTATCATCCATCTCGTTACCATAACACAAGCATTAAGTTTCTTAGCTTGGGACGAGATGGCGTTGTGTGATAATGTCCAAGGATATTTATTCCTTAACTACTACTACTACTAAGCCCGGGCTAAGTTCTCTCCCAGAATTTGGAGGCCCGACTCGGTAGTGGGTCATTTATGGGCTAAACTTATGATGATGAAATTAAGCCCTTATAGAATCCATCATGGATTCGACGAGGTCAGTTCCTATGTCATTTGGAATTCCATTCCTTCCATTTAGTGTAGATATCTCAGTACTGTGTAGCGCAGACTAGCTCAGCCCACGGTTTCATGTCATGTTTCCCTTTTGGCGGATCTAGATTTTGTGGTCCATAATTCCTAAAGTCGCATATACTCCGTACCATGAAGTTGACCATGCGTTGGCTATTCCTGTAATATCAAGGCTATATTGTAAAGCCCTTGGAAATGTTTTCACTCACGGCACGCAATATTTATACTAACATACCAAACTAGTAACTGAAATAAACTACTAGTTATATTTAGGAAAACAAATTGCAGCTTTGGCAGTTTTCAAATTCTACGGTTTTTTGACCAATCAGGTAGCACTACGTACAGTTGCGGTACGATCCATTCCTCACAACATCTTTCATAACTTTATCATTAAATAGGCAATAGCATATGAAATTCGACTTCATCATTTCAGTCCATAAATTACCCACTACTGAGACGGGCCTCCTCCAAATTGGTGGAGGGAAATTAACCTACTACCACGTACGCAAGAAGAGATGGCACAGGGTTTGTAACAATTGTCGACTTTAAGGTAACGATGTTTTCTAACCTGTACTGTGCTTACCAACACCGTATTCCGTTCTAAGGTTTGTGTTTCTGCAATATGTCACGGACCGTACGATCGGTACTTCGTGCGCACATTTGCTCTTTAAATCCATAATGGCCTTCTTTGAAAAATATTTGAGCGGGCAATCTCAGTGGGAAACAGAACGTGCTCACCTGCATTCCAATTATGAAAAAAGTGATGTCGACGCTCTTTTACGATACAGTGCGAGTTTTATCGTAGTTTGGCCTTTTTTTATTCAAGATATATCTATATCTCGAAAAAAAAAACTATTTACTTACTTTACTTTATGGTTTATTTTATGACTACCAAAATCCCATCAAGTTTATCGGCGGTTGTATTAATACACTGAATTACCCATTATTAGGATAATATAACATGATAATCATAAAAGTGTATATGATATAGACTCATTTATGACATCGAGACTCAGAGCAAGTGCCTCTGGTTTACACAAAGACACTTGCCCGGTCCCGGAATCGAACCGTGGTCCCGTGATCTAAAGACGGCACATCTAACCCCTATACCAAAAAGCCGTCGATGATGTTGACGCCCTTCTTAAGATTGAATTGCGGACCAGACTACCCCACACCCACGAATACTCCGTTGAGATTAGTCCGTTATGAATTAGAAGATGGGCAAACTATGTTCAATTGACGGGCTACGTGGACAGACCGCTACCATTTCGCTTGGTGCAAGTAAAACTGTTCGTGTGGTGACGGATTGGGACTACATAACGTCACCACCCCATTCTACCCTTAGGGTGTCGTAAGAGCCGACAAAAGGGAATGATAAGGCCGAAAACCTGGCCGCAAGAGAAGGAAACCAGAGAGGCCCACTAGGCTAATTACCCTCTATGTATCTGGAGGAGGCCCGCCTCTACGGTGGGTCATTAATGGGTGGAGTAGTAGTAGGTGGTAAAAGTGTAAACGATTTAGGCCACAGCTGTTCGCGTATTTACGTTTAGTCTTAGCTGTTACTGGATTTAATTTCATCTCGTCCACTTACATCTTGAGTGGACGAGCATTGTCTTACAGAAGTCTCTCACAATGCTCGTCGTAACCTGACTCTCGACCCCATTTCTCTGAGATTAGTCAAAGAGGCTGGCACTAAATCAGTTATATTCAAATCTCAAGACGATTTAAACATAACTTGAGGGCTGTTGCAAATACGATTTGAGCACATAAGAATAAACACGATTGCTTATTCTCTATTCATTATGGTCACCGTCTGTGTAGCCTACTGTGGCATTCCGTCTGGCCACAGTAGGCTAATTACCCTCAATTCAACAGTGGATAGCAGTATTTAGCTAAGAAAGATGAGCATAATTAATTACCGTAAAGCCGCCGAGCCAAAATTGCAGAAATCACGAAAGTTTCAGTGAACGGTCTTATCGCGAAGAGTTTTGAGCAATATCTCAGGAAACTCTCACTGAGTTGCTAGATTGCGGGCCTCATACATAAGGTTGTCATTCTAGATTTGGCAAGAATTGTGAAGAAGTTCCTCTCTCTGGATTTCTCTTGAGTATTTATAATGGTAGTAGGTACTGTATAATAAAAAATACCGGAGAATGTCACGACTCTTGGGATTTTAACCGTAAATGAAATAATGATTTCTTAGGTTTTCGCGATTATTAAACATTGAAATTTAATACTTTTTAACGGATTTACCGCGAGTGATTTAACTTTTTCTTTGTACTTTTGAAGACAACTGTCATCTAGTCTCTTCCGTGACCATGACTGCTGCAAAGCATTCGATATGTCGATAAATCCGTTAAAGAGTGAGATTGGAACATTTATGAATTGTCTCTGTTCGTTGAGCTATTATCTATTATTATTTAAAAAGAAATGAGTCAGCAAAATAATTTTGAAAAATGCAAAAGCACTCAAAAAATTGCAAAGAAAACTATACTTCGGCAGCGGCCTCTTGTACTAGAGACAACCCAATTTTACAACTTCAACGCTTTGTCCCGTATACGATATCGTCTGTGTTTCAGGTTTCACTAAAATTCTTCAGCATAAGCCAGCGATGAATCACGTTCTCCGTATATTGAACTATCGACGGTTGCGTAAGACGCGTGTGAAAATAGGGCATTTCTGAATGAACTACAACATTGTTACGTTATAGTTAACGCTGGTTACTGTAATTAGCGCCCTTAAAAGGGCCTTTGTTTTCTCTTGGATGTGTATTATTAGACTTAAGACGGAACCGTACTCTTCGAGACGAGACGAGACTCTCGAAGAGTAAGAAGAAGAAGAGTCTACTACTACTATTCAGCCCTTAAATGACGAGTAACTGCCGAGGACCCATGCTGAGTAATTAGCCTACTATACCACGATGGCCAGACGGGTTAGCATATGGTTCCGTTTAATGCTTTCCTTCTCTTGTGGCTAGGTTTTTGGCCTTGTCATTTACTTTTCCTGTCTCTTACGACACCGTCAGGATGGAATAGGGTAATGACACTTAGTATTTATTTCTCAGATATGTGAGAGTCTTACTACTACTATTTAGCCCACACATGTCCCACTGCCGAGTCGGGCCTCCTCCAGTTACATGGAGGCTACTGTGCCTCGCTTGCCAAACGGGTTGGAAAAAGGTTATGTAACCAGTTTTCCTTCTTATACGGCTAGGTCATTTCCATTTGTCTGCTCTTATGACACCCTCAGGGTGGAATGGGGTGGTGACACTTTGTATTCTACATCCGTCACCCCACGGGGCGGTGTGAGTCTTTCAACAAGCATCACAGCTTAACGGTCTTACAAATTTCCCTTTCAAAACACGTTTCACGGTGTCCAATCCAATATAGCATTCCCGTAAATGGCAAGTAGAAAAAGATATTATTGCCTACTGAGGCGCCTCGTATCACTGTTACGTCTGGGCAAAAAGCCGCCGGTCATGGGAAAGTAATCCTTCCCTTTCAATGTGCGAGTTGCCTTACATGCGATGTCTTGTGCTTGCTTTAAGAAAAAGAAGAGTATTATAGGTTGGATTTGTTTGTTTATCGGAAGGCTCGTGTGTCTGTCTGCATAGGAATCATCATCATCATTCCTGCCCATCACTGCTCAGTCGGGCCTCGTCCAATTTATTGGAGGACATGAAAGGATCTATTAAAATTGATCAAGGTGTTTTGTGTGTATAGTGTGTTAATGAATAGCTAATTCACGACATTTAGAGAATTTTGCCTCTTATAAATATTTGTTGGTTTTTTAACTGACTTCAGAAGGAGTTTCTGAATTCGTTTGTATGTGTTTGTAATTTTGAAAGTTTTTATTTTATTTGATTGATATAGTCTTCAGATGAGTCCCATGGAAATGTTATCGAAATCGGCTTAGATTTATATAAAACTAGTGGCCCGCCCCGGCTTCGCCCGTGCAAAGCGGGGGTGGGTTATACATATAAACCTTCCACTTGAATCACTCTATCTATTAAAAAAAACCGCTTCAAAATCCGTTGCGGAGTTTTAAAGATTTATGCATACATAGGGACGGACAGAAGAATGCGACTTTGTTTTATACTATGTAGTGACTAGAAATAAGAGAATAAACCCACTGTTGAGTCGGGCCTCCGCCAGATCCTGGAGGGTAATAAGCATACTGTGCCACGCTGGCCAAACGGGATGGCACAGGGTTTCCAATCAACTTTTACTCCTCTTTCGGCCAGGATTTCAGCCTTGCCATTTCCCTTTTTTTTCTAACTAACATGAAATTGACGAACACAAGTGACACCCAGACTGAGAGCAAGTGTGCCTCTGGTTTAGACAAAGGCACTTTCCCGACCTCGGAATCGAACCCGTTGAACCAAATGCGGCACATCCAACCCCTAGACCAGTCTGCCTTTAGTCACCTCTTACGACACCCTCAGGATGGTAATGGGGTGATACCCTATGTATTCTAAATCCGTCACCACACCGATGAATGTCGGAATAGACCCATGTCCAAAAGCAAATTACGGTATTTTGGACGCGTTTTGGGTTTCTATTGGTTTTGAAACAGATTTTTTTTATTGGAACGAAGTTTTGGAACGAAGTTTCTTATCGCGCGTTGTGAAAGGGGGCTAGACGGAAAAAAATCTTACGAAAAGCTGTCACGACACAAAAATTCTTACGAAAAGTTGTCACGACACTTTTTGCTATAGTACCTATGTACCTATGCTCTGTCTCTCTCTCTCTTATAGAAAGCAAGCCAGATATTTTCATTTCTATTTCGCATTGAACAGTGGTGTCGCGACGATTATTTTTGTTGAGTGTATACAGGTTTTTTGTAAATAATAAAATAAAATTTTATTACAATTCCTTCACTAATTAATCGAAAGGAACTTCGTTCCATCCGGGTGTCCCTTGACACCTCTCAAGTTTTTTTTTAAACAACTTCCAAAAAGCTGACGTTCTCCATTTTAACTGAACTATTTTGTACCTACATACAAGTTGCACTTTAGTAATTCATTCATTTACTTTACTGTAAAATTCTTTTTTTGATATGTACGCTGTGTTACTTCCAGCAAAACTCACTCTTATTAGTGGTGTAGCACCATCCACCACTAATAAGAGTGAGTTTTGCTTCTCATATTAAATGTGCTGTAATGGCCCCTTCAGGCGGCGGCGGCGGCTTACATGTTAATGAGCAGTAGCAGAAAAATGCATTAGGGTAGTCGCGTGGGAGTTTTCTCACTACAAATTTCCTTTGGAAATGTAACAGGCCCATTTTGTAACTTAGATAATACATGATCATACATAACATAGTATAAAACAGTCGCTGTCGCATGTCCGTCCCTATGTATGCTTAAATCTTTAAAATTACGCAACGTATTTTGACGCGGTTTTTTTAATAGATAGAGTAATTCAAGAGAAAGGTTTTAAATGTTTATTACATGCATAAATTTAGATGTTCATCATTGCACCCGTGCGAAGCCGGGGCGGGTCGCTAGTTATTTTTATATAGAGTTTTATTTATGGTTTTGTATGTAAATTTTGCCTCAGTTAACTTTAAAGTGTACTGCCATAAAAAATAACATAAAATTATATGCGAATTCATGCTAGTTTTTCTGTGTCTATCTGCTGGAATTACTGCAAATAATTTGGTTTAGTCGCATCGTATAGATAGACTCGTTGGCACTGTACTAAATCCATAAAGTTATTGGGTCTCTTTTACAAAATATCAACTTTATAACATACCACTTTTTAACGAATTTATCGCGTATATTTTACATTAATTAAATACCAACGTTCATCTCTCAGACATTCAGACATTATTATTATTATCTTTTGTAATAAATCTTTAAATCCCATGCGAAGACATTTCATGAATTTACGAAATATGCTAAATATTTTAATAAAGCCAGTCATCTAGATTTAATATCGTCTGCTTTAAATATAAACGATACCTCCCGGAGTGCTTGTTAATCTCTTAATCCAATTTTAGGTTATATTCTAATACGCGTGTGGCAGCCCTGCACTCGGTAATGAAAAGTTCATTGACCTAGAGTTTGCGTCACACAGACATTCGCACTATGTTGTAGCACTATTTGTTTTATTGTTTTTAAGCTAAAACGTCACTAGCCGATAAATACAATCAGCTGGTTATTTCGTATTGACACATTGTTATGATAACTGGTAATCCTATAGTGTATGTAATAATTGAAAATAAGTACCTATATTAATTTATACGGACACTTTTTTGATAAACGTAGGTTAATGTCAATTTTTAATGAGACAGTCTTGCACTGAAATAAATCATCATCAGCCTATCTCAGTCCACTGCTGGACGTAGGCCTCCCCCATGGCTCGCCACTGAAGTGTTGCTGCCGGCTGCCCGTCGCAGATCGTCGCTCCATCTAGCAGGGGGACGTCCCACCATACGTTTGCCAGTACGTGGTCTCCACTGTAGCACCTGTTTGCCCCAGCGGCCGTCAGTTCTACGACAGATGTGGCCTGCCCATTGCCACTTCAGCTTGCTAATCCTATGGGCTATGTCGATGACACGCGTTCTCGCTCGGATGACTTCATTACGAATTCTATCTCGTAGCGAGACACCGAGCGTAGCCCGCTCCATAGCTCGCTGAGCGACTTTTAGCTGATGGACTAGCCGCACCGTCAGTGTCCACGTTTCAGCACCGTAGGTTAGTACGGGTAGGACGCACTGATTGAAGACTTTTGTCTTCAGACTCTGCGGTATGGGCGACGAAAAGACCTGACGAAGCTTCCCAAATGCTGCCCAGCCCAACTGAATCCTTCTGGCTACCTCCTTCTCGAAGTTGTTTCGTCCTAACTGCAGACACTACCCGAGGTAGATGTATTCCAAAACAACTTCAAGTGGAGTACCATCAATGCTGATTGGTCCCGGACTGAAATAAAGAAATGATTAAAATGTAATTAAAATAACACACACATAAATAATTAAATATGGGCCTTAACTAAACAAAAATATGTAAATATATGTGATATTACTGTAAGCCAAAGCGAAAAAGTCTAGCCATCTTCGCCAAGCATTTCCACCGCAATCAATACCCGGCTGGTGAGGACTAGCCGGACTTGCGGAAAATGGAAATCAGTGCCCGACCTACCCTTTTTTTTTGTTTGGCTGGAAAAAATGCCTGACCGCACATCCCGCGTCCGGGGAGACTACGGGGTAGTGTGGGGCCAACAACCCGCCGTGCGCCAACACCCGCCCTCACGCGGCGGACCACGGGTACCGCGTACGTTGCTACCGTGGTCCGCAGGCGGCAGCCCCATTGGGCACCGTCTCCCGTGCGACGCCCCGCGCACTTGGGCGTCACACCTTCGCGGTAGGCTATACCGGCGGACGGTGGGCTAGTGCCCGACCTACCCAATGACTGCCTCGTTGGTCTAGTGGTTAGATGGGCCGCCTTTGGATCAACGGGTCCCGGGTTCGATTCCGGGGTCGGGCAAGTGTCTTTGTTTAAACCGGAGGCACTGGGTCGGAGTCTGAGTGTCATTTCTATCTATAATATGTATGTATTTACAAAAAAAAAATGTATATAAGTAGTTTATCATCCATCTCGTTACCATAACACAAGCATTAAGTTGCTTAGCTTGGGACGAGATGGCGTTGTGTGAAATGTCCAAGGATATTTATTTATTATTTAATGAAACCTCGACTGCCCGCTCCGGGGTCTCGGATTTCGCTTCTCATTTTTAGAGCATGGGGACCTGACCTGCGCCAACTATCCACTGTCCTGAGCCACCCGCATACTCTACTAAATACATATTGGGCGGAGTTTTAATAACATTAGTACATTCACTCTCTAAATCGTTCATGATTTTACGTCTATTCGGGTTGCGGTCAAACCTGCTACTATGCGATCTAACAGCCAATTACTTAGAAATGGTAGTCGAGGGATTAATCGGTGTCCCTTTAGACGGGTCCAATTCATTTCTATAATTTGGTCTTGCCTTTGGGTTACCCGTTGAAACGGTTTTCTTTCTGGCTTGTAATCATGGCATGTAATCGGTATAGTATTGATTGTTAGTCTAGGGGTTGGGTGTGCTAATCGAGATGGACCCGTGGTTCGGGCAGTCGAGGATCGACGTCGGTTTTAGTGGGTAGTTTGGGGCGCAACATACCATCGCAACGCGCCCCGGAGGCCCACGTAAATCGGTCAAACCCCAACGGCCGGGTACCCATGAGGAGTAACGACGAAAAAAAAGGGGTGTGCCATCATTGGATCATAGGTCACCGGTTCGATTGCGAGGTCGGGCAAGTGTCTTTGTGTAAACCAGAGGCACTTGCAATTGGCCTGGGAGTCATTTTTGTTTGCGTATTAGATTTTTTTATGTAATTAGTTCCGGCGATACTGGTTATACTTAATGCAGGGATGTCGTCAATAGAATTAACAAAAATCGTACACCGACTTCAAAATAGGTACTAATAAACCAAATATAAACCACCATTTCAAGTGCTTCAGGCTCCGACTTCAAATGGTTGTTCTTGAAGTCACTTTAATTTTTTTTAAATAGTTTTTCGGCGTTCTTTTCCGCTCGGAACCTGTTCGTAGATTGTTGGATTATTTTTTATACAAGCCCAATCACATAAACCGACCTCGGCATCTGTAAGTCGTGATCGCTATTGTATGGCCTGCGAGAATATTATCACATTCGTCACGCCGTCCAATGCCACGGAACAGATGGCGTGGCCTGATAAACAGTACATTATATCCTTTTAAAGAAAAAAAAACACCTGCGTTAAACTTCTCTGCCAAGATGGTTGATATCTTATCCGAAGACTGAATTTCGACTCTAATTATTATAATATAGATTTTCTTTAATCTGTCATTAAAATAATGTGATATTAATATTTTAAATGCAGCGGATTTAGAATACATAATATCACCATCCCGTTCCAATCTGAGGGTGTCGTAGGGACAAAAGGAAATGACAAGGCTGATGACCTAGCCGCAAAAGAAGAAAAACTTGAAACGAAACCCTTCTGACCAGCGTGGCAGAGTCAGCCAATAGCCCTGCATGTAACTGGAGGAGGCCCGACTCAGTAGTGGGTCATCTTTGGGCTTGCAATAAACCCCCGATAGCCATTATGAAAGGATCGATAGTAATGCTGATAGAGTCACCGGGAAAAAACGTTCTGGAAAAACATTATCTTAAAATTTTGATCAGCATCTATCTGCTCACGAAAGTGTCATAACTCATAACTCAAGATTATGAGCACAGAAATCCAAGAAACTCTGATTATTTAGCTTGTAGTATAATAATAACGATATCCAGTTGGATGATTTTCAGTGAAATCTATATTTTTTGTCAAAATTTGGTTTGGAAAAACGTCGAGGAGAGTAGGAGTGAGATCACTCATACTATACATAAACTACTTAACGTTGAAAAACATTTTAAAAACAGAACTGCTTCTTTTTATAGAGTTACTAGTGGCCCGCCCCGGCTTCGCCCGTGCAAATCGGGGGTGGGTTATACATATAAACCTTCCTCTTGAATCACTCTATCTATTAGAAAAAAAGGCTTCAAAATCCGTTGCGTAGTTTTAAAGATTTAAGCATACATAGGGACGGACAGACGACAGCGACTTTGTTTTATACTATGTAGTGATTCACCATAGTCCGTGTGGTGATGTATTTAGAATACATAGTGTCACCATCCCACCCCTTCCTGAGGGTGTCGTAAGAGCCGGCTGGCCAGCGTGGCACAGTAGGCTAATTACCCTTTATGTAGCCCCCTCATCAATGGGAAATTTATGGGCTGAGTAGTACTAGTAGTAGTAGAACTATTTGAATTTTCAATAGAACTTTAGGCGCAAAGGGATGATCATCCAGCCAGACGAGGTGTGATGTCTGGCTAGGGGTCGCAGCGCCTATTTCCCCCGATAGTTGTAGTCGGGGATATCTTAACCTTGCGAATTGCTCTTGAAATTTCGCTATCGCGTTGTAGGTCTTTTTTTCGTAATTATCGCATTTGTAGGCGATATTTCTTGATACAATTAGTTCAGATTTTTCGGGTAAATTGTGTAAAGTATGTAGCATGCGGTCGCTACATGGCTCCCCCCCAAGACTGGAGGTCGATCCTCTTGAGTTGCTGCAGTGTGACGAGCTTGCAAGTGCCAGGAGTGCTCGGAGCCTACGGTGAGTCGAGACTGAGCACCTCAACTGTGTAGTGGAGTTCACTGGGCGGTTGAGTGTCGTGCCGCAGAACCAGGTAGCACGGTGAGTCGGCTGGGCGTGGTCCTGTTAAGGCTGACGTCTTGGCTTGCTATGTAACGGCTGCTGCAGCTGCTGAGGAGTGTTCGTCTTTAACAGGTTGACCAGGCAGGAGGATGTTTCAGACTCGTCGGAAGGTTGCTCTGGAGTCCAAGGTCGGGGGTTACCCACTTTAAGGATCTTGCGTGTTCAGATCACGTCGGGGTCACCACTTTAGGCGCAAAGGGATGATCATCCAGCCAGACGAGGTGTGATGTCTGGCTAGGGGTCGCAGCGCCTATTTCCCCCGATAGTTGTAGTCGGGGATATCTTAACCTTGCGAATTGCTCTTGAAATTTCGCTATCGCGTTGTAGGTCTTTTTTTCGTAATTATCGCATTTGTAGGCGATATTTCTTGATACAATTAGTTCAGATTTTTCGGGTAAATTGTGTAAAGTATGTAGCATGCGGTCGCTACAGAACTATTTGAATTTGAATTTTCAAAAAACTTAGGGATCCGTATGAAAACTTCGATAGTGTAACCCAACGTCTGAAACAAGCATTATCGCTCGCGGCGGATATTATTGACAATAGAGCAAAGTGAAGTATACTACCATTTTATAGAATACATAAATATCAACAAAAATATCATTTTTTAACTATTTAAATTAAGGTGAAAACTTTTTCAAGCTCAAAGTCATTCTTGCACCTTTATGAACTTGGAGGGTTGTATTGATGAGTTTGATGATTATAACTCTGTAACTACATACGTCTTACAGCCGCGAATCAAATGTTCATCATCATACAACCTAGCACTGCCCTGCAAATTGCAAAAAACGTAAGAAAATTTGAATTTCGCTGGCTACTCTGGAGCATCCACCTTAATGGATCGTGGAATTTTACGATCTAATTCCACCATCCCCTTTCTATCATCGGACATCCAGGCGTGGGGAGCGACTCCATCCTTATGCTGTTAAAATCCCACATATTCGCACTAAGCGTTTCGCTTCCTCTTTCTTGATGCGGACTGCTAAGGAGTGGAATTCGCTTCCTACGTCTGTATTTCCAAATAAATACGACTTGGATGACTTCAAGTCTGGAATGAATAGGCTTATTGTCCCAGCGGGTTACACCGTCGGCCTCATCGTCACTTACCATCAGGTGAGATAAAGGTCAACCGCTGGTTAGTTGATAATAAAAAAAATATAAAGATTTAACTAAGATTTTTGAAATGTTTAAAATACCCGAGCGAAGCTGGGGCGGGCAGCTAGTATTTCATATTAATCTTTTCTTGGCCACGTCCATATAATCTATTCGTAATTTTTTGTCGGTACGTCTTAAGTCTTTTGTTGGTATGAGTGCCTCGTTGCTTAGTAATTACTGATACAGGTATTAGAGGTGGTTGAACTGCGAGTTAACTAGCATACTCCATATCTGAAGCTATCTCTTGCCAATTTTGTAAATGAAACATGTTATTAAAAATTGAAATTAAACATTTTTTTACGGATTTATGGCGTGTATATTACATTATTTAATTCCCGACGTTTCGAATGCTTTGCAGCAGTGGTGGTCGCGGGAGAGACTAGATGATAGTTGTCTTCAAAAGTACAAAGAAACAGTTAAAATCTACCGCCTATAATTTTGTTTTATTGATAACGTTCCATGTGCACGCAGAAATCGCTCACGGTTTCCAGAGGTCTTGCAGATGAGTATTTTGCTTGAGATTTGATCAATTTAATGACTGGATCCCAGGCAGGTGGTACTTGCCAACCATCCTCTCTATTGAAATTTGGATGTTTAATAATTGCGAAAACCTAAGAAATCATTATGTTATTATAATTTGATTTTATTTGAAATTCCTAGTTCATACTTTATCCCGGTTTAAATGTAGCTTAAACCGGGATAAAGTAAGTATGTAATGCTGGTAAGCTATAAGATGGATAAACGGATTCGCTAGAGAAGGATAACTTGAAACGAAACCCTTTTTTTTCAGTGGAGGAAACCTTTTATAGATCCCCAGCCGAGGGACCGGGCTGGGGTATGTGGGAATCCCGACCGCGACAAGATGGTGAATTGCGGTTGATGTACCCACTAAAACCTTACTAAAACGAAGCGCGAGATTAATTAAACCAAAACGCGTCCGTGTAGACTAAATAATGTCACCACCCAATTCTTTTCTGAGGGTGTCGTAAGACCCGAGAAAAGGGAATTGTAGGGCCGAAAACCTAGCTGCCGTGTCTGGTGGTCGTGGCACAGTAGGTTGATTACCCTCCCTGTGATGGAAGGAGGACTCACCAGGGGCTAGTTTATCCAAAATCGGAGAAAAGGTTCCTCCAAAAATAAGCTGCAATGCGTTTGCCTATGTTACACTGGCCAGAACATTTCAGTACAAGTATTTTTATTTGCAGATAGTGTTCTTGATTTAAATTCGAAATTTAAATTCACGAATGTTGTATCGGATCATTATCGAATCGTGAATCGATGCGTGGCGAGTGACAGTGATATTGACGCGTGCGCGTGTGATCGGAGAAAGCTGTTCAAAATACCGGCGCGAAGACCGGTATATCAAGCGAATAAAACTATGGACATGCTAGCTTTTTTTATTGTGAGAACTCGCAAGTGTCAGGGTTTCACTAGCAGACTTGAATGATTAGTTCCTTTTTCGAAACGGACTAGGAAATTAAGATGTTTTTATACTTCTACTTCTTCTAGTTCTCAGCCCATAAATGACCCACTGCTGAGTCGGGCCTCCCCCATTTCATGGAGGGTAACTAGCCTACTGGGCAATTCTGGCCATACGGGTTAGCACAGGGTTTCGTTTTCTTGCGGCTAGGTTTTGGGCCTTACCTTTTTTTTTTTTACCGGTGACTGGAATGCATTTGACCCTAGGCTTGTGTGATGGAAAGCAACGCCAGGGTCTAAGATGGGGCAGACAATTCAATGAAATGCCCTGTCGAGCACCGGCTCTCCCATACACGCGACGGAAAACTGCTTCGCGCCGGACTTAGATGTGAGGGTGGTAGCTAGCCGGGCGGACCACTCGATCTTACCACCAACCGTGCTGGGTTTTGTTGACTTTTACAACACGCGTTTTTTCCCAGCGTGCGGTGGGGAAATTTAAATATTCTGACCCGTCCCCACACGGGTATTTCCTTTTGTCGACTCTGGGAGGTCAGACTCAGCATTGGGTCATTTATGTTCTGTAGTAGTACTGATGGCGGTACAAACATGTCTTATAAGGTGTTCGATCTTCAGACTTACAATACGGCTACTACTCAGCCCATAAATGACCCACTACTGAGTCAGGCCTCCTCCCATCGCAGGGAGGGTAATTAGCCTACTGTGCCACCCTGGCCAGACGTGTTGGCACAGGGTTTCATTTCAAGTTTTCCTTCTAGTTTTTCGGCCTTGTCATTTCCTTCTGTCGGCTCTTACGACACCCTCAGGATGGAATGGAGTGGTGACACTTTGTATTCTAAATCCTTCATGGACATCAATACGGATAGTTACATCATAAACATATATATATATATATATGTCGGAGATAGCGACGGCTGAGCGATAGAGTCGTCATCATCTTGACTTGGTACGAGGTTTATTACTTGTAACTTTATAATTCACAATATTAACCACAGTATAAATAACAATGTTCAGTTAACACACTTAGATAGACAAACCGACAGGTTCGCAACGGAGAAGTGTCTCGGTCCGTGTCCCAACGTCGACTGACTGATCGAGCCAACCTCACTTTCCATTACGACTCTGTCCACGTGCCGCCATTGCAAAACAACTGACGTCACCGCGTTTGCCGCACTACTGTGTTAACAATCAATTGAGAAACTTAATAAAACGATATCGTTATCCACGACACGGCCAGCCTGACGAAGCACACGTCCTCGTGTGTACTTGTAACAAAATAACCAACTGAGGCACATTTTCACGTTCGGCCAACCTGACGGTAATGTTCCGTAATCGTATCTTAAGAATCAAGTTAACAGAGATCACGTTAGCATACAAATAATTTTAACAACTTTAACACGAAAGATTCCTCTAAGCCCATAATCTTTAAATCTCAATACTGATACTTTAAAACAGTAGGTTTAAAGTAATAATTACACAACACATGGCCCAGCTGTCCCAGCAGCTAGTGACAATTCACATGTCACCCATATCGTCATCGCTCCAAGCGATACGACCAACACTTTAACTAGAGTTCACGACTCCCAGTACACAGGACCATACAAATAGTCTCTCTCGAGACCCGGGTCCCCGCCACACCACTAGCTGCCCATCGCGCTCTGTACAACTCCCAGAGTTGCAGTTACGACTACAGACTAGTGCGTGTATTGCGACCTAGCCAAGGTATGTGTTCTTTTTTACTGTTGGAGGCAACCTCCTCACCATCTTCATCAGACAAATTTAACTCAACGGGCACACTGCTTAGTGGAATCTCCTTATACAGTCGTGAGCGTATTTTTATGTTCTATTACCGGTCAAAGATTTCAGCAAATAACGATCATCATCAAGTAACTCCACAATTTTTAACGGTCCCTTGTATTTCGCGTCTAATTTAGTTTGGTTTCTCTTCGTTCTGAATTTAAACTAAATTACCAACATCAAACTTTACCACTTTAACTTGTAGTTTTATCAAATTTTACTTTTTCGTAACTGGCACTATTTTCTATGTATGTGGCCGCTTGCTCTCTTACTAATGTCTACTGCCGGTCCGGAATCATTCAAAGTTAATAGGTTAAATGGTCTAGCTAAAGGTCCTATCAGAAACTCGAGTGGACTCGCTTGTATTACACGGTGGACAGAGGAATTCAAAACTAATTGCACGTCTTCTAACGCTTCATGCCGGGACCTATCAGACGCTTCTATCGCGGTCAGCATACTTTTTAACGCGCTCATTGTTCTTTCTACTTGGCAATTAGCGCGACTTGAACCCGTAGCTATCAAACGTAATGAAACTGACAAAAAAACTTTGAATTCTTTGTTGGCAAAGCATCGTCCCAGATCTGCAATTACTTACTGGAGCTCCAACTAAAGACGCTTGATTTAAGGGATTTAATTGTGCTAGCCAAATCTATTCTCAGGGTATGATACAAGGGAACAAATTTTGTGACCGCATCAATTAAAACTATGACGTACTCCTTGCAATCGCTTTTCCACTTAATTTGCCAGTTAAGTCAACGTGCACAGTATGCCACGGGATACTAATCTTAGGAATTGGATGAAGTCCCGCTTGTGGGGGACCTGATTGCGATTGAGATAGTTTACAAGTAATACAACCATAGACAAACTTACGAACGCACTTAGCCATGTGCTCGAACCAATAGTGATCAACCCTGTATATTTGGCCACCTCGCCCTTTATAGTTCACAGAGCCACCTCGCCCTTGACTGTATATTTGGCCACCTCGCCCTTTATAGTTCATAGAGCCACCTCGCCCTTGACTGTATATTTGGACTAAC
Organism: Clostera curtula; assembly: GCA_905475355.2. NCBI lineage: Eukaryota > Metazoa > Arthropoda > Insecta > Lepidoptera > Notodontidae > Clostera > Clostera curtula. Next base: position 14,147,492 of record FR997805.1, on the reverse strand, counting down.
TGCTACAACAGTCAACATATTTTTGAGGGTGCTCATAACTCTTTCCACTTGGCTTCGGCGCAACACAATGTTTGATGAGAGAGCACTCTGCACCAGAATCAGAATAAAATGGATACGACTCACAAGCGTTCATCAGCGCACCGCTGGGATTGCTAACATAGCAAGCTTCCACATCCTCTCGTTACTCGCCGCCGCCGCAGGCGCCGCTCCGAACCGCCTGCGCCTACCGCCGCGCCAGCTCCTCCGCTGTTGCCACGTTGTTGCCACGTGGACATCTCGCTGCCAAATGTCCGGCGCTGCCGCACCTGAAACAGACTAAGTCCGACCGCGGCCGCGGCCCCGCAGAGCCTGACGCTGAAGTGTGCAGTGGCAGCACTAGCTGCCTTGCCTTTCACCGCCCATTTGATGCTCGGTGACCCATTCCACCGCAATTGTGACATTCCACAGTTGCCGACCGAAAACCCGATCGCTTGAAATCTGGATCTGCTGTCCTATCGCCTCACGTTTAGGCTACCTTACCGATGCAAATCAAGGCATACAATGGCTCCATAATCTTGGAAAACTTTGCTATAAACTGGCGAAAATACGACGCCAGACCGATGAACCGTCAAGCTAAACAAGCACAGCAATCTAAACTTCGTATCGCAAGTAATTAACAGGTAAACACGCAAAAGAACCTCAAATAATATTTTCTTACACCGGTCAAAATCACACTATCGTAAATTCGTATACCATACAATATACCCGAGTAATAAAATGGAAACTGCTCACCGGAGTGACGTAAAATTGCAGCTGGTGCGCTTACTACAGATCCACTCACTATTCTTTGACCTGGCTGACCACAGTACTGTTGCTCGCCTTCCTGCTGCTCCGCTCAGGGCAGTTAGACGCGTAGTGTCCTTGTCCATCACAATGAAAGCAAGTGATCCCCACTTGGTTAATCGCCGCACTATGACTGCCGCTTGTGATCTTCAGTTCAGAACAATCTTCATGTAGCTTAATGTCTCCTTTATAGTGACAATGAATCGCCATTATCGGTTATTTCCATCGCGTACAGAAGTACACACATTATCACTACACTGTTTTCTCCACGTGGGCTGACTGAGTTACATACCACTTCTGATGTCGGAGATAGCGACGGCTGAGCGATAGAGTCGTCATCATCTTGACTTGGTACGAGGTTTATTACTTGTAACTTTATAATTCACAATATTAACCACAGTATAAATAACAATGTTCAGTTAACACACTTAGATAGACAAACCGACAGGTTCGCAACGGAGAAGTGTCTCGGTCCGTGTCCCAACGTCGACTGACTGATCGAGCCAACCTCACTTTCCATTACGACTCTGTCCACGTGCCGCCATTGCAAAACAACTGACGTCACCGCGTTTGCCGCACTACTGTGTTAACAATCAATTGAGAAACTTAATAAAACGATATCGTTATCCACGACATATATATATATATATATATATATATATATATATATACGTAGAGTTTAGCCGTAACACGTCTCGCATATAAGCAGTGCTATAACCGATACAATAGACGGTATAATCCTGCTATTACATCGTACGGGAAGGAATCGCGGCTTTAGCCGGAACGCTGAACGGAATGGGATCTCGTACGGAATTATTTGGAAAATTCACTTCTTTTATTCCCCCTTAGCGGGGAGGGGTAAATAGGCTATTATTTAACCTGGGCCTTTTTCATTAAAGCTATCCGCCGAAAATTGGTAGATTCTTTTACGGTTATATTGGAACCGATTTTCTGGAGCGCATTTGCTGTGTTTATTTTGCATCGCGCCTTTATTTTTTTCAGCTAACAATCAATGTTACTTCATAAATAGCTGTTACATTTGATTTTCCGTGTGGTGACGAATTTAGACAGTGTTGCCACACACAGGCCATTTATGACCCACTATTGATTCGTTATAAGCCTACTGTGCAACGATGGCCTATGGCCAATGGTTTCCTTCTCTTGCGGCTTGCGGTTTTCGGCCTTGTAATTTCCATTTGTCGGCTTTTCCCACACCCTCAGGATGGAATGAGGTGGTGACAATATGTATTCTTCAACACACGGACTAGTCAAGAACACAATGGTGTAATAGTACCGATTTAATGGTGTGCGTTTAGAGTCAACGTCTATTACAACGCCTTGGCACCCTTCCAGCACTGTCTGTTTAGTCAGATAACTGAAATGGACTTTAAACAGCCATATGGCGTCGCCACCTCGACTTTAGTTTTGTAACTAATAACGAATCTGTAAAACACCTGTTCGGTTATGATACTATATTATTCTGTGTGTCGCACAGGTCAGTAAGTGAGTAAATTACTAGTGTTGTTCGGGTCCCAGGGCGTTGTAATGGATACTTACCCTTACATTGCGGTTTAATTTTTCTATTTAGTATTACTTTATAAAAGTTCTTGGAATATTTGGTATTTATAAAATACCTGCATAATACCATAATGCATATTATATATTGTTTTATTAATTTCTTTTTCTACCTATCTCTAAAGAGTATATAAATTTCTCGTGTCACATATTAGTAGCCATACTCCTCCGAAACGGCTTGACCGATTGTTATGAAATTTCTAATGTATAGTCAGTAGTTTTGAGAATCGGTCGTAATCTATTATTAATACCTTTCAACTTTATTAAATATGTGCAACCTTTAACTGGAACAAAAATAAGGTGTATTAAAAAATGTTTTTCATATTTTCTTTTATTTTTCATTCTTCCACAAATATTTTAAGACCAAAATTAGCCAAATCGGTCCAGCCGTTCTCGAGTTTTAGCGCGACTAACGAACATCAATTCATTTTTATTTTTATAGATAGGTAGACAGAAGATAAATAATAAGTTACAAGACTCGGGCGTCATAGTAGACAAACTATTAAATTCTAATGCGATTAAGTCAAATTAGCTAGCACATGGAATAATTGTCGAATATGTAAATAGCTTTTGTTAATACTGAATAATTTATCAGCCGAATGCCATTTGGCCTACTCGGGTGAATGATCACTAATACATGTATTTATGCTAAGTGCATGACTAATTGATGCGTTACAATTGGATATTGTTAATGTAAATTCAAATATTTGCGCTGACAACTTCTTTATCTATAACTTTGCGTCCAAATTCGAAGTATTTTTATGCCATTATTATCATTATCCCACTACTGAGTCGGGCCTCCTTCAAATTTATGGAGGGAAATTAGCCTACTGTGCCACACTGCCAAGCCGTCCAGCCTGGGATAGACCACTACTTTACAGAATACTTCAGCCTCGTAAGATCGGTCTTCTTTCTACTGCCAAACGAATAGATGCCAATGTAGTGTTTTCGAATTGCAGATGGTACGCGAAGACAAAACGTGGTAAATTTTAGTCGGTAGACCGGGAGCACCTGGGTACAATAAGATGGTCTTATTGTACCCAGGTATACCCAGGTTGGGGACCTATAAAAGGTTTTTCACAAGTTGGTATAGTCGTTAGAGCTGTACGAGGGTAAAAATAGTGTTGGTAGCGAACGGAATCCACTGTCTTTCAACGTTATGCTTGCACCTTTCACTTCTGTTGAAAACACCCATAGGCGAAGAAGGTAATGCAGATGCTAAGAGCATCAGGGGGGTAGGCATGAGGTAATGAATTGATGTAAAAAAAAAGCACACCGGGAGTGTCGGCGGAAGTGAAAACTTAACGTTGTTGTGCATCTTTGAATATTTTGGAATGGTTAGAGAATAATTTCGCACGAATTGCTTTATTTATCAGTTTAAAAGTACTAGCACTTCTGTGGTTAAATATAATATTTATTTCCGAGTATTGCGATATCGTACACAAATATGGCAATTTATATTACACTAGCGACCCTCCATTCCCTTTCCATTCCTCTCCTACGCCGCGCCTGCGGTCTACTTACGAATTTTCGATCAGGTCACGTCTCCTGACGCGAGTTGTCCACTCGAGTCATTTAAAATCTCCACTCATCCACACACATCGTAATACAAAATCGATACGATCGATCAAAACGATTACTTAACAAGAAACCCGCCATGGAAATACACCGCGCACTTATAGAATAAGGAAGGATCTCGAGAAATATCGTTTTCCATTTTTTCGGAGCGTCAAAATCTCCGAATTTATTACGCATGAATAATATTCATAAGTGGTAAATCATTTCTGAGGGCGAAAGTACGCGACATGCATACTCCATGTACCATCAAGGTTTTATTATGTTAGTGACAGAGTTTTTTTATGAAGCCCCAATATTATTACTTATATTACCCAAAGCCCTTTTCAGAACGGTCGTCCATCTAGCACAGACCTCTCCTGTATTACCATTGCCTTTAAATCAAGGACCGGGTAGGAATAGTCTTTGAGTGACCAAGTCAACTCAGGCATCAATTTCCAAATTGTTGGTTCTAAACATTAATTATAGAGAAGGGCCAGAATTATAGAAAAAGAAATGCATTTTGTGTTAAAGCTTTTAATCACAATATTATAAAAACATTACGGCATGCACACTTGTGTGTATTAAATACTTTCCCTTTCATTTCTTTGCCCATCACTGGTCTAGAGGTTACTACTACCACTCAGCACATACATAACCCACTACCGAGTCGGGCCACCTCCAATTACATGGAGGGTAATTGTCGAATTACCCTCCATGTAGTTAGACTACTGTGCCACGCTGGCCAGACGGGTTGGCACAAGGTTTCGTTTACTTCTCTTGCGGCTAGCTCTTCGGCCTTGTCATGTCCCTTTGTCTGCTCTTACGACACCCTCAGGCTGGAATGGGGTGGTGACAATATGTATTCTAAATCCGTCACCACATGGAAGGGTGAGAGAGCTGGTCGGGCAAGTGGCTTTTGTGTAAACCAGTAAACCAGAGTCTGGGTGTAATTTGTGTTCGTGAATTTAATGTTGGTAAACAGCGATACAGGTTACAACTAATGCAGTGGTATTGTTTAAAAAAAAACTCTCAGCTAATAACTGCATCATCCGAAAGGGGCTGCCCTCGGGGCTCCGTTAAACTGGACGGACCAAGGCCTCCAAGATCGCAAAGCATGTTTCCTGTTGAACAGCGAAACCTGTGGCCCTATTTCATTCCGTCGAGGAACGCCGTGTGTTCTACTGGGTAGGTCAGGGTGCTACTTACCACTATTCCGCGCCCTGGAGTCCCAAATACCCTGGCTAGCCCACAACGGCAGGGTAACCATGAGGTAAAAGTGTAGATTCTCATATGTCAAATGGTGCTGCGCAGCATATCGCGGGTTCGATTCCCCGCACGGAAGAAATATTTGTATGACCTACAAGTATTTGTTCCGGGGCTCGGTGTTTTCTATCTATAATATGTATGTATTTACAAAAAAAGTATATAAGTAGTTTAACATCCATCTCGTTACCATAACACAAGCATTAAGTTGCTTAGCTTGGGACGGGATGGCGTTGTGTGAAATGTCCAAGGATATTTATTTATTATTATTATTTATACTTGTAGTTTCCTCTATTACTACTCAGCCCATAGTCCAACTGTTGAGCCGGGCCTCCTCCAGTTAAAAGAAGGGTAATATGACTACTGTGCCACGTTGGCTAGACGTTTTGGCAAAGGGTTTCGTATCAAGGTTTCCTTCCCTTGTGGCTGACGCCTGACGCCACCTGGGGACAGAATAGGTTGTTATTATGAATAGTCGACTATCGGTACATCAAAGTGTTGAAGTGCTTGTATGAAAACGCCACCATGTCAGTCCGACTCCAGGACCAGACCTCGAAACCGATCCAGTTGCAGCGAGGTGTTCGACAGGGAGACGTTATCTCTCCGAAACTGTTCTCCGCTGCACTGGAAGATGTTTTCAAGGTTCTGGACTGGAAAGGGCTGGGCATTAACGTGAACGGCGAGTACATCACTCACCTTCGATTCGCTGACGACATAGTCGTAATGGCTGAGACCATGGAGGGCCTCACTACGATGCTCGATGGCCTCTGTGGAGCCTCCGAACGAGTCGGCCTTAAGATGAACATGGAGAAGACGAAGATCATGTCTAATATCCATGTTCAAGCCACTCCTGTTAACATCGGAGGTTCTACACTCGAAGTTGTTGACCATTACATTTACCTGGGACACACTGTCCAGTTAGGTAAGTCCAACTTCGAGAAAGAGGTCAATCGTCGGATCCAACTCGGCTGGGCAGCGTTCGGGAAGCTGCGAAAGATCTTCTCGTCCACAATACCGCAGTGTCTGAAGACAAAAGTCTTCAACCAATGTGTGTTGCCAGTGATGACATATGGAACAGAGACGTGGTCGCTCACTATGGGCTCCATCAGAAGGCTCAAAGCCACCCAAAGGTCAATGGAGAGGGCTATGCTCGGGGTTTCCCTGCGAGATCGAATCAGAAATGAGGAGATACGCAGGAAAACAAGGGACACCGATATAGCCCACCGGATTGCCAAACTTAAGTGGCAGTGGGCAGGGCACATAGCTCGCAGGACCGACGCCCGATGGGGTAGAAAAGTCCTCGAGTGGCGACCGCGTTCCGGAAGGCGCAGTGCTGGTGGACCGACGACCTGGTTAAGATCGCCAGAAAGCAGTGGATGCGGGCGGCCCAGGACCGGCCTTTGTGGAAATCCTTGGGGGAGGCCTATGTCCAGCAGTGGACGTCTTTTGGCTGAAATGATGATGATGAACCGGTGGTAGTTTCGGCATGAATGTGAGTGAATATATAGGGATTGTGAGCGATCAGGGGAGATGGAGGGATTGTAGGAATGAGGAGTTGTCTGTGAAAGGTGTGAATGTAGGTATGACGACTGATAGGTGTGTGTGGAGACTACCACCTAGTGTGGGACAGGGGCCGTAAGATGATAATGGTGTTTGTAAATATGACGATTTATAAGAGTTTTGTGATGAAACCTACGTAAATAAAGTTCCTTTTGAGTTTGAGTTTGAGTTTGATGAATACCGGGATTATGCATTCTAAATCCGTTATCACACGGACAAAATATACGTAGTTTCCTCTATTCTTGATCAAAAAAGCCTATGAAAAATGTGGTTTGATTTTCATATTATTGTGCACCACTTTCTAAACTGTTACTAAACATTACAGTAATTGTATAGGACTCATTATACACCGGAATAAGCTACTTAAAGACTGCTATTCAGTAGAATGCAAGCGAAGCAGTGTTTAACACTTTCTCGAGTGATTGACTTCAGTGTCAATTAACAACAGTCAAAGAAATATTCACCGTAAGCAGAAAAGTCTGTTATTAGTAACGGTGACGGTTTTAGAATACGTAGTGTCACCACCCCATTCCATCCTGAGGGTGTCGCAAGAGCTGACAGACGGAAATGTCAAGGCCGAAAACCTAGCTGCAAAAGAAGGATAACTTGATGCCAAACCCTGTGCCAACCCGTCTGGCCTGTGTGGTAATTACCCTCCATGAAGCTGGAGGAGGCCCAACTTAACAGTGGGTCATCTATGAGTTGAGTAGTTATTAGTAGTAGTTGTTGGTATTCTTAGTAACTTAAAGATATATGTATACTAATAGTTGTTGGCATAAGAACTATAATTTCTGCCACAAGACAGCTTATAAGCCAATTGGCACAAGATGGAGCGGGTAAGTTTGAAGAGTAGTTTGAGATGCCCAAATGTATAAACTAGCAGAAATGTTAACAAGAATTCGGAGGTGCTTAACAAAACTTCGATTTGAAAGAAAATAAAGAAGAAAGAAAACACATTTAATCAGAGATTTGATTCCATTACCAAAAACCAAATTCAGAACATCTTAGGGAGGGGGACACTCAAAATGAAATTACTTATGAGTGGCTAACAGGGAAATGGCGAACCCATGATGATGGAGAGAAATAATATTGAAATGATACAAAGTGACTTGACATTGGCTAAACACAAACCGTGAGAGCCACAAGGAAGAAAAAAAAAAAAAAAAAAAAAACAAATTATCTGGCCAGCGTGGTACAGTAGGCTTATCACCTTCCATGTAATTTGGAAGCCTCAGCGGTGGGTCATGTATGGGCTGGGTGGTAGGCGAAGAAGCCTACTCGGGTTAGTATGGAACCCAATGCAATTGAGAAAAAGTGCGGAAGAAGAAGAAACCACAGAGTTGTAAATTAAAAAATAAAGATTCGTACAGCTTTATCACATCAACTAGCGACCCGCCCCGGCTTCGCACGGGTGCAATGATGAACTTCTAAATTTATGCATGTATCATCATCACTACATAGTATAAAACAAAGTCGCATTCTTCTGTCCGTCCCTATGTATGCATAAATCTTTAAAACTACGCAACGGATTTTGAAGCGGTTTTTTTAATAGATATAGTGATTCAAGGGGAAGGTTTTTAAGTATAACCCACCCCCGCTTTGCACGGGCGAAGCCGGGGCGGGCCACTAATTATAGTTGTGTAGTTTTAAAGATTTAAGCATACATAGGGACGGACAGACGACAGCGACTTTGTTTTATACTATGTAGTGATTATTACGAGTACGTCTCAAATGCTTTGCCGTAATTGTAAATCTAGTATAATGCAACAGATACATAGACGATAAGGGTCTATTTGTTTTTAGCTTTTTCATTGTTTTTGAAGTCGGTCCAAGGATTTTTTTTTCGTCAGAAATCCTCTGGTATTCCCTGCCTTTCGGGCACTGGCCGGGTTATGGACTCCGGGGCGCGTGGAGATGGGTAAGTTGCCGCCCAACCTACCTACTAAATCGACTGCGACCCTCGACTGCCCCAACCAGGGCCAGGCCCCCGTTGGGGTACCCTGGGGGCCTTGGGCCGGGGTCCATGGATACCCAAGTTTGCGTTCCGATAAAGTTTCACTTATTTCAAGTTTTATACCAAACTACTGTACCAATTTCAATAAACTTCTATGGGACCAATCTAAAAAAAAGTCTATATCGGTTTATTAATGACGGAGTTATGCGTTAACCCACATACAAAAAAAAGTATGTCAGACGAAATAGTAATCGAAATGTAGATACTATTTCAAAAGCCGTGACTAACTTCTCTATAACTATCTCTAACCTCAATGGAATTTATTAAATAACACATCCGTAAATGCTCCCATAAGGCACAATTTACCGTCACACCAAGAAGACATTCGTCAATCTCCTTAACTTTACTTAGTGCAAATGCCTCGAGATGGGGCACTCGGCGCCAACAAGGGTTCGCTCTCAGGGCGACTCACGGACTCATTAGCCGGGAAAAGAATCTTAGGAGCGGGATCCACTCCACTATAATTTCGGGAACAATGGCCGAATGAATGTCTTTTGTCTTACTGCAGAAGTGCATTACTGAGGCGAAAAGGTTGTCTATTGTTTGACTGAGAATTCCACAATCAAAGTTCCCATTTAAATAGTTCCCTAATCTGTCAGACTTGTTTGTACCACAATCATTGTAACCCTCTTATTTAAAATAACGACCATGAAGTTTCTTGCCTGCTGTTCTCTGTGGAATGGCATTCCAGTGGTAAACAATAAACGATGAATTACTTTTTTGTGTATTTTTCGTGGCAGTTGCAAGAATTTATTCGAATATAAATCATTTTTATTTTAGTAGCGTCCCTAAACGGGTGGATATTTTATTCGATGTGCACCCCCGATCTCTCACCACGTTGTTCACTGCGAGGTAATATCATTACATTATTGAGGTAGGAGTCCCTATTTTTTCTTAGGAATAAATCCTTCGTTATGGATAGTGATAGTGCTATCATCTATTGGTGTAACTCATATATCATAATCCGTTCAGTCGTTTTTAAGTTCGCCAATTAACACTCACGCGGCGGAAGACTTTGCTTTTAGTTGAAAGTAATGTACCTAAGCTAATTAATAGAATTATTTTTTTCTAAAGAAGAACCTCTACACTCCGCCCCGCGCTCTTGACGAGAATTTGCGCCAACTATGCCGAAACATCTAGCAAATAAAAGCCTAGAATTTAAACTGTTATCTATGCCTCGTTGGTCTAGTGGTTAGATGTGCCGCCTTTGGATCAGCGGGTCCCGGGTTCGATTCCCGGGTCGGGCAAGTGTCTTTGTCTAAACCAGAGGCACTGGCTCGGAGTCGGGGTGTCATTTCTATCTATAATATGTACGTATTTACAAAAAAAAAATGTATATAAGTAGTTTATCATCCATCTCGTTACCATAACACAAGCATTAAGTTGCTTAGCTTGGGACGAGTTGGCGTTGTGTGAAATGTCCAAGGATATTTATTATTTATTTATTTATCAGACTTCACATTAGTATGCCCGCGAACCGATCGCGAAACATCGGGCAAATGACAATATCCCTGTGCGAGACGCACTGCTGTGTAGGATCTCTCTTTTTTTTTTGTACCTCGGAGATCCTCATGGATAACTGCTGAGTAGCGCCTACTTCATCTACATGGAGAAAATTAGACTACTGTGCTACGCCACCATACGGTCTTGTATCAAGTTTTCCTTTTCTTGCGGCTAGGTTTCCAGGCTTGTCATTCCCTTTTGTCGGCTCCTAAGACACCCCCAGGACGGAATAGGGTGGTGACACTATGTATTCTAAATCCGTCACCACGTGGACCAATGCGGACTGTGCTAGCGATGGTATAAAATATTGTTGATATTGGGACAGTAGAATCAAACATCCGAAACTTTCACACAAATACCGACACATCATACATAATTCATGTTCAATAAAAGGTGTTATCACCACGTTCGTCGTTCTATCAGTATTCAAGGAGTGTCGGACAGTAGGTGACCAGGTAAACGGCTTCTGACCACGAGCAGGATAGTTTGTATGTCACTATCACTACATAGTATAAAACAAAGTCGATGTTTTCTGTCCGTCCCAATGTATGCTTAAATCTTTAAAACTACGCAACGGATTTTGAAGCGGTTTTTTTTATTAGATAGAGTGGTTCACGAGGAAGGTTTATATGTATAACACACCCCCGCTTTGCACGGGCGAAGCCGGGGCGGTCCACTAGTCACATATAAATAAGATAGTTGGGTTAAGAACTGTTACGCTCGCGTTATTGCCATGCCATAAGTGCCCATCAGGGTCGCCGAGCATGCTTTCCCATCGGGGAGCGAATCCCGTGGCCCTGGTTTGGGCAGTCGAGGATCGCCGTCGGTTGTAGTGGTAGGTCGGGGCGCAATTTACCATCTATGTGCCCCGGAGTCCCTTATAATAGATACCCGGCCATTGGGGCTGGCCGGATATCCATGAGGATCAGATGTCCAAAAAAAGCGTAGATGCCACGCTAACTTGATTTGGTTTATGGGTAATTGCTCTGTCAAAAGCAAACGAGACCGTCCATTTTATGGTGATTAAAAGAAAGCATTCATTTGTCTACGAAAAGCTATGCTAGATAGATTTTTTAGATTTTCTCAATATTGGTTAAAAATAACACAAACAAAATGTAATATTATTAAAATTATTGAAAATCTCCATAGTTAGTCGTAGAAAACAATCACGAGTAAATGTAACCAATAGAGTTTTCGAATTTCGTTGTACTCTTTCTCAAGTTCATTTTATAAATGTCATATTAAAGTAATAGTAATTAACTACTTCAATTACACATTAAACAAACAATTTCTTTTAAAATTAATTAAAAAAAATAGTGCATCTCTTTCTTTCACACATTCTAAATCTTCTGTGCTGATATATTGTAATCACCTCTGTGCTCAATTTAATTCAGTCCGTTGCAGTACATATAGGCGTGATAGAGCAAAATATATTCATTTATCCAATATTGAATAAATGTGTTTTCTTTCTTTCTTTCTTTCAATATTTTGGATTTACAAGACAGCGATCGCCCTGAGCTTTCCCTTCACAAGGTCAGAAGTACAATAATTTGCTACTTTGAAAGCCATCCGTTCGTGGGGCTACGTGACCACTGCTATTTCTGCGATGATATTCTGACACCTTGGTTGTTCTGCAGATTCTTTCATGATTCTATAGCTCTTTGGAAGCAGTTTACTGATAAAGGTTGCCTTAGTATGAATAAGAGCTTAAATAAATACATTATCAACCTCAGTGGTATTATTGAATCAATATTTAAAATCACTTAAAGTTCCTACGGATTTTGTCCATCTGCTTAAATTTTAATCTCGCTTTTGGGTGAATCCCTTGGGCAGTCCGCGCTACTTGCCATGATTGCATTGCTTTTTGTCTGTGGTAGAGTTTTTTTCTATTGACAGTAAAATACATTTAATAAGAAAGAGGAATTTCTTCTACGACTTCTAGACTATGGAGAATCTCATAGATTAATGCAAACGCCGTGAGAAAGAACTACAGTAAGCTGAAGTTATTTTCTAGCTAATATTGATACGATGATCATAAACTGATTTTGAAATTCCTTATAAAAAATATCACCCTGTACACCCATTTTATTAAATAAGAACCTTCCTGCCCATGTGGTTAGGTATAAAATGGTTTAGTGTTAACAATCATGCTATCCCGAAGGCATAGTACGAGTGGGCCAAACGGAATTCGATAAGCCAAAAAGGAAATCTTTACACGAACCCGTCAAGCCGGCTTGACTTATCAATCGACGCAGTGGGATTTTCATGAGTTGAAAACACAGTTTGTAGACCTAAAACACAAATCGGACTTCTAAAATTGCTCGAAAACAAAATGCAGCTTTGTAAAGTTTTTCCTTGGTCGTGTGCAGTTTTCTATGATCCAAATAAGTTTACCATGATGCGAAATCATATGCTAACCAGTCTGGCCAGCGTGGCATAGTAGGCTAATTACCCTTCATACAGATTAAGAGGCACTTAGCAGTGGGTCATTAATGACCTGTGAAGTAGAAATAAGTTCATGTATATTGTTTATTGTACCTTGCAGTTCAACGTTACGTTCAAAGCGGGCTTAGATTAAATAAATATCCTTTTACATTTCACACAACGCCATCTCGTCCCAAGCTAAGCAACTTAATGCTTGTGTTATGGTAACGAGATGGATGATAAACTACTTATATAATTATTTTTTTGTAAATACATACATATTATAGATAGAAATGACACCCAGACTCCAAGCAAGTGCCTCTGGTTTAGACAAAGACACTTGCCCGACCCCGGAATCGAACCCGGGACCCGTTGATCCAAAGGCGGCACATCTAACCACTGGACATGTCATATTTACCACACACCTGCCGTAATTTCTGGAGGTCATTGAACCGGGTTTCGATGTAAAAGAATGATTCAACCTGCTTTCAAATTTTCTTTATTCTTTTATTGAAGGCAAAAACTGGAACTTCTTTTCGGTTAGCAGTTAAACTGGAAATTACGAACTTGCTGCAGTAACTCGATAGTAATGCCACAAAGTAGTAGAGAATCTCATCGCATTTAATGTCGGTTTTTGTGTCCACACGAATAAGGAAATCGAAGAAAAAGAATCTTTAAACTTCCTTCTATTAATTCGTTTTGCGCATCTACGTCTCTTAAAGTCTAGATAGTTCTCAAAACGCGCGGACTCTCGACCATTAGTAAAAAAAAAAACCTTATACTATTCGGTGTGCTAGTTTTTAGGTGGTATGGTTTTTATGAGACTGGCATTTGTTCATTTATTTTTTGCTAGATCCCGCACGTGGCTTCGCTTTTGTAACCCGTAGTAGTGAATTGATTTTCAACGACGAATACATTTATGAAACACTTCCTTCGTTAATTCCCAGGGAGTGGGGTAATTGCGTTTTATTGTGTTTACAGTTTTGTTTTAAGTATAGGATGGATATAGTAGTTCACTACAGTACGAACTGCTTTAGACGTTTAAAAATTTGGCACTACATTCATCTTCTTCTTTAGTGTGACTCTGCCAATGCCGAGTGTTAAAGATAATTATAGAGTGTCCAGAAAGTTTCAGAAACAAGGTTTTACTAAATAAAGCTGAAATATCCTACGAAAAAATTAATTGCACATTACTTGGTTGTATAGTTAATCATAATAGTTTTAATTAGTTCGCTTGGACATACTTGTATTTTACCTGGGGCCGCACGGACAAAATGTAGGTCACTATACACGGTATGACATAAATGACATACACGTTACTGACGCACGATATATAAATATAATATAATATAATATAATTTCTAAGTTTTTTTCTGAAAGTACGCATTACTTTCAGAAAAAAACTTAGAAATTAATTTCCATTGCGTCTAGGATATTGCCATGTTTATTTATGTGTATAATTGCTGTAACGAAACTGTCCGACTTGATTGTATTAAAAAAAGTATTTAATTGAGCAGCGATGGAATTTCTTTTCGGCTAAGTAAAAAGCCAAATCATTTATTTTGCATAGGACACAATGGACACTTACAAATTGTCAACATATTAATAAAATTTATACAAAGCAAAGTAATATAGGTAAAACATTTTGGTAATGTAATGATATTAATGACGTCAACAACCCAACTTGCGTCGAATGAAACACAGGTTTTATATTGTTTTTATAACACCGTGTATAAATTACCAACATTAGCAATGTTTTTGGTGTTTAACCTATATAGACCACCCTTGACACAGCAGTTACCGTTCACGTAAATACGAACGTAATTGTGTTGGTCCCAATTTTATCCCGCAGTTTGTCGCCATAGCTTGTAAGTATGGATGGATGGATGTTTGTTACTCTTTCACGTAAAACTACTGGATGGATTTTAATGAAACTTTACAATAATATACCATATACATCAGAATAACACATAGGCTACAATTTAAAAAGATATGGTGTACATTGTACAGAATATAACAATAAGTGTCAAGTAAGTAGAATAACCACATTCGGTGTGGTGAAGGATTTAGAATACATAATATCACCAACCCATACCATCTTGAGGGTGTCTAAAATAGGCGACGAAAGGAACGCAAAAGCCAGATCACCTAGCCGTAAGAGAAGGAAAACTTCATACAAACCCTGTGCCAACCCGTCTTGCCAGCGTGCCACAGTAGGCTAATTTCCCTCCATGAGTTTGGAGGAGGCCCGGCTCAGTAGTGGGTCAAATAAGGGCTGAAACGACGGCGAAGTAGAAAAAAATCTAACGATTAAATCCATTACCACGCGGGAGAAGCCGCGGGGCGCAGCTAGTTACTCGATAATTATGAGTGTGTAAGTGACAAATCATTTCATTTGTTTTTGCATGTCCTGCAAGTGCCAAAGAGAGACAAGAGATCTCGAGTGCCAAAGTTTCGTTTCAACTGTTTGCTACCGACGTTGAGACCAATGAGACCATTGGGTGAGACTACTTATCTAAGTGTCCCACCCGAATGGCCAGCCCAGTTGTTCAACCCAAACGTGCCGCGTTTCACAATGGGCCGCGTGATATAATGAACGGCCTGTTCACAAAGTTTACTTTGGGGAATCAACAAAAAAAAAACCCGCGAGCTTTTGTGCGCGATTTCGCACGCGTGGAACTACCACGCGATATCAACTAACTAGTTGATATCGTTTCTAATGTGTATAGTTGATTGCGTACCGGAAATCACTACATAGTATAAAACAAAGTCGCATTCTTCTGTCCGTCCCTATGTATGCATAAATCTTTAAAACTACGCAACGGATTTTGAAGCGGTTTTTTTTAATAGATAGAGTGATTCAAGGGGAAGGTTTATATGTATAACGCACCCCCGCTTTGCACGGGCAAAGCCGGGGCGGGCCACTAGTAAATATATAATTTAACAAACTGTACAGCAGTTTGGCGATATCTTTATACTAAAAAAAACCTGTAAATCTATATGTAAACAAAAAATTAAAAAAAAGTAAACATACGGTTACCCTGTTAATGATATTTTTATTATTCAATGGTCTTCATACTTCACAATAATAAGCTATTAAATCACCGGATACATCGATAAATTCATTTTCTCGTACATTTACTTTAATAAAAGCATTAGCCCATTTCTAACGTTACATATGGCCAGGAAAACGTCTGTCAAATCAGCTAGTAACGTTATTCAAGTTTGTGTGTTTTTAGTTGCTAGAGACGGTAACTTTGGCTAAATTAATTTTAGCAAATTGTTTTCCCCGTGGTTACGCATTTAGAGTACATAGTGTCACCACCCCATTGCAACGGGTGTCATAAGAGCTGACAAAAAGGAATTGAGAAAATCCGTGAAAGAAGGAATTTTGTTAAGAAACCCTAAGTTAATTAGCTAAGTTCAATTGTAACAACGAAAACAAAATATTACAACAAAATAAAAGAAAAGAAATACCTACTTATGAGGCGAGACGATAGATTGGCGACCAAGCCTCTTAAAAATAATAATTTCGAATGCTTTGCAGCATTCGTGTTCGATTCTTGGTACTGGTAATGTGTTTATTGCTCACTACTACTCTCTCTTGTTTCAGGTAAGAATTTGCAGAGTTGACAAGGTGCGATTATTTGATGCGAAAAAAAAAGAAACTAAAATACATGGAACTATGTTCGAGCATAAATTGATGGAAGGTAATTTTTCTTTTCAACACTTGGAAAGAAGAAGAAGCTCTTTTATCAGGGACATCGCAGTAAACTCCTGGAGTTACAAGTGTGAGTGAAAATTCTCATGTAATTCCAGTTAGTTCTCGGGACTAGTATTGGATACAGCAAAAGCGACAGCGGCTTTCGAAGTATGGCCTGCCGCTTTGGATTATTAGGTCATCTCCGCTGCAATCTACCTCTACCTGGTTATGTGTAAACACTAAAAGCGTTTCTTCCCTGAACTTCACAAAAAAAACAAAAAAGATTTTTGAAAGTTAATCGCCTTGTATATTGCGTATTACAATACCTATTTGAAGATAGAGCTAAGAAGCGTTTAACAGTAGAACTGATTAAATAAATATTAAACGACTCAGTGGTAGTATAGTAATATAGTTTTACGAAATACCAGCATTACCAAACATAAATTAATAAATACAGGCGCTTAGTATGATATCCACGACAGTGATCTCGCGAGCCAAAACATGTAAATTAAAAAATTTACAATGAAAATTATACTGCCTCACTCGAATAGTCATTCTCTCCACACACAATATCTAATGAACCAAATCTCGTTAGACTTCTAATTAATCCGCCAGAACTACACAATTACGTGATTTGTATGTTAATACAACTGACAACTAACAAGACGATGCTAATCTAACTCCTTGTTGGGTTAAACCTCTTGGTTATCTTTGATTGCCTTCGTAAGTTTGTTTTGGCTGTTTGTCGGTTTGTGATCCGTTTACAATCGAATAATCTTGAGTTAATTTAACCACAGATCAAGTAAGTTATTGAAATGGACAGGTGAGAAAATCCAATACTACTAATCTATATGCGATAGTTTGTATGGATCTTTGAACTACTAAATAGATTTCAATGAAACTTCACATCGTATAATGAGAATAACAAATCCTACTAATACTAAGTATTAGCGTGAAAGTTTGTAAGAATGTTCACATGTTTGTTACTATTTCACGCAAAAACTACTGAGTGGTTTTTGATGAAACTTTACAATATTATAGCTTATACATCAGAAAAACAAGCTATAATTTATAAAGATCTATGTCTAACTATACCTGTTTTTTTTTGTTAAATACCCGTACGGAGCGTAAGCGGGCCCCATACTCAATTAATTAATTTTTTTTCTTTTTTAAACAGCTCTAACGGTTAAAGCTTCTTTGTATTTATTCATCTATAAATTAGCATTATATGACATCTTACTCACTTTTTTGTAAGGTATTGTGATCCATGTTTCGCTGCTTTTAGGTACATAGAATTTTTTTTGGATGAAATTGTGGGAAAAAGTAAGCACATCAAAACCAGTAGCAAAGTCGACAAACATTTCAGATACATCAAAGCCCCCCAGAACAAATCCCTACCTCAACTCCTATCCCTTAAAGAACTATGCTCGAAGTTACCAAATTGTAAAAGGATCTAACATTAGTTTCGTGGCACGTGTATACAACAAAATATTGATAAACTACTGAATTATGTCGAAACTTGTTTGTTCGGACAGTTTGGAATATTTATTAACCTATGTATTCGTGTGGTGACGGATTTAGAATAGATATTGTCACCACCCCATTCTATCCTGAGGGTGTCGTAAGAGCCAAAAAAAAGGAAACGACAAGGCTGATAACGAAGCCACAAGAGACGGATACGGTTCCTACGACACCCACAAGTTGGAATGGGGCGGTGACATTACGTATTCTACATCCGTCACCCACACGGATTTACTTAATATAAGAGAAATGAAACTAAAATTTAATTTGTCACGAGGCTTTTTTTCAGAATACCTAAAAGTTCCGAATTAATAAGAAAAATATTTTATTTCCGCATGATGACCGTTTGATTATACAAGGTCACCAACCATACTGAGGGTAATGATTTCTTAGGATTTCGCGATTATTACACATTGAAATTAAACACTTTTTAACGGATTTGTCGCGTGTATATATTACATTATTTAATTCCCGACGTTTCGAATGCTTTGCAGCAGTCGTGGTCGCGGGAGAGACTAGATGACAGTTGTCTTCAAAAGTACAAAGAAACAGTTAAAATCTACCGCCTATAATTTTGTTTTATTGATAACGTTCCCTGTGCATGCAGAAATCGCTCACGGTGTCAAGAGGTGCAGATGAGTGTTTTGCTTGAGATTTGATCAATTTAATGACTGGATCAGTATGGTTGGCCTGCTTGGGATTTCTGCGTGCACAGGGAACGATATCAATAAAACAAAATTATAGGCGGTAGATTTTAACTGTTTCTTTGTACTTTTGAAGACAACTGTCATCTAGTCTCTCCCGCGACCACGACTGCTGCAAAGCATTCGAAACGTCGGGAATTAAATAATGTAATATAATAATATCCTTGGACATTTCACACAACGCCATCTCGTCCCAAGCTAAGCAACTTAATGCTTGTGTTATGGTAACGAGATGGGTGATAAACTACTTATATACATTATACAAAGACACTTGCCCGATCCTGGAATCCAACCCGGGACCCATTGATCCAAAGGCGGCACATCTAACCACTAGACCAACGAGGCAGTCAAATATACACGCGACAAATCCGTTAAAAAGTGTTTAATTTCAACATACTGAGGGTGTCTTAAGAGCCGCCTAATGCGCGGGTTGGCTGCGGCGGCCAATTGGCCGCGTGAGTGTCGCGATGTTATTCGTTGGCCGCGCGGCCAAATCAAAGGACCTCCGCGCATTATGCGGCCAGGCCGCGCGGCCAAGTCGCTGCGGCCAACTAATTCTTCTACGATGTATATGGGCCCCCGCGCATTTAGGCGGCCAGTCGCGCGGCCTGGCCGCATAATGCGCGGATTGGACCAAAACTCGACCGCGCGGCCTGGCCGTGTAATGCGCGCAGCTATAAACATCGTAGAAGAATTAGTTGGCCGCAGCGACTTGGCCGCGCGGCCTGGCCGCATAATGCGCGGAAGCCCTATAGCTGCGCGCATTATGCGGCCAGGCCGCGCGGCCAAGTTTTGGTCGCGCGGCAAACGAAAAACATCGCGTCACATAAGCGGCCTATTGGCCGCCGCGACCAATCCGCGCATTATGCGGCCAGGCCGCGCGACTGGCGGCGCGGCCTGGCCACCTAAATGCGCGGGGGCCCTTAGTCGCGCGGCCTGGCCGCCTAATGCGCGGAGGCTCTAAACGAACGTAATAGGCAGATCACCTTGCCGTAAAAGAAGGAAAACCTGATACAAACCCTGTGCCAACCCGTCTGGCCTTTACGGCCTTTTGTCGGCTCTTACGATACTCTCAGACTGGCATTGGTTGGTGACATGTTTTCTAATTCTTCACCACTTAGACAGGGATAAATGATATAGACTAATTAACCTAAATATAGTTTCCAATAAAGGTTTATTAAGGCGCGATTGTTGATAGTGCCAAGATGGTCAGATAAACTTACGTGACCGATAAAGCCTGGAACCACATCTATAAAAACAAAACAAATAAATATTGTAGTCTTTGCCAAGGCGTGACATGAGCGAAATGAATTATGTATTAGCTATTATATTATAGTATTAGGAATTGACAAAGTTAAAAAATCTAGCCGCAAGAGAAGGAAATCTTGAAACAAAACCCCGTGCCAACCCGTGTGGACACGTGGTACTGTAGAATCATTATAATGTATTTTATATCATTTCGTGTCTGGCCAGCATGGCACAGCAGAAAACTTCTTGTAACTGGAGGAGGCCCGACTCAGTAGTGGGTCTATAGGGTGAGTATGATACTGCATATCGAGTAGTCGTAATGAACAATAATAAAAGATTTGTTTTGTGAGAAACGATAGCTGTCTATTTTACTTTTCAACTTTCTAGACCCACTATGATAACAGGTGTAAAGGGTTATGATTTATAGAAGTAATTTATTTCTGCGTAAGCGCTCATACACACGAACGGCATTTTGTCAGCGGCACAGACAATTGCAGCCATCGACGGAGGCAGTCGACGGCAGCCGACTGTAGTCGTCGCCTGCCGTTGACGGCACGCAACGACGGCTGCCTCCGACCCGCGTCGACGGCTGCAGTTGTCTTGACTCTGTGAAATTTCTAAAGACCTGTCTGTCAGTGAATTTATAAAGACCGTGACATTATAAAGGCTTGATATTTTATTTCTTCTTGAATTTTACTGAAGTTTACTAACAAATGTGCCGTCAAATACTTCTCTTCTAGAAATGACTTCTCTTATGGTGGCACTGCACTACGCTATTGGATTTGTCTAAAAAGTCATAAAGAAATATGGCGCACATAAATACCGCATATGAATAACGAACACGCATGACCATGTGAAGTGTCAGCATTATATCCGTGTTCTGACTTACATGTTAGAGGACGAATTACATTATTAAACAAAACAAATCACAAGATACACAACCTGACAATTTAAATTTATATTTAAAGATATTTTTTATATCGGTTTATTGCCATTACTAATAATTATTTATTTTTATTCCGCCGCATCGTATAGTTTTATAGCTCTGAGGTAAATGCCGGGAATCACCAAGAATTAATATAGCCTAGAAAGGCGACGGAAAACCAGAGCAATACGTGACGTACACGTTATTGGGTTCATATTTATTAATGAAACTGTTTTATTGTTCATCTAAGATTCGCTTATTGGTTTACTGTAGGAATATTAACAATATTTTTGTTAATATAGCTTCTAATAATCTTTTAATATGGTATCACTACATAGTATAAAACAAAGTCGCTGTCGTCTGTCCGTCTCTATGTATGCATAAATCTTTAAAACTACGCAACGGATTTTGAAGCGGTTTTTTTAATAGATAGAGTGATTCAAGGGGAAGGTTTATATGTATAACCCACTCCCGCTTTGCACGGGCGAAGCCGGGGCGGGCCACTAGTAATATTATAATGGAATGTGTTCATGAGCCAGAAGAAAATAAAATAAGATAAAATACATAAAGAGAACATTATTGAAGCCAAACCAAGACAGGTTGGCACTGAAATGTAGGTGTAAGTATATTTTAACTTTGTATTTGTGGACCACTTTTTGGGTTTCCATTAGACTACTGACACATACAGCCAAAATTAATTTCACTCATATACGGGTAAGCTTTACCATTATTACATGTTTTAAAATGTTCACTAAATGATTTATAGACCACTGTCAATATATATATGTTTGTTCAAAGTATTATTAAAATTAAAATCTTATGTAATTTAGTTACTAGTCGCAGCTGCTGCATTGATGTAAAAATATAAACATTATTATCATTACAGCTAAAATAAATCCACTGCTAGACATATGTCTCCCCCAAAATTTCATCGTTATGATATACATGGTGTTATATGTATAAAGCTTCCAAGGATTTCCACGAAGGCCAGTTCGGAGCCGCCCATATCCATTGCTTCACGGCGAACTTAACCAGGTCGTCGAAAAGACGACTATTTACTAGAGAGATAATCACGTAAAACCCAATAAAAAATATGTCAGATAATATTCCCGATAGCTTGCCGATTTATCTCACACAAACTACAAATATATTTTTTTAAAATACCCCCAATGTCTGGCTTAAACAAAGGCTGGTTTCGTCTGGTGTGGGCCTTCCAGCACTATCCTTACGTCGCCACTCAAAAATACCTGTCTGTCATATTAATATGAATCCTACGTCGTACCTAATGTTTACTAAATTAATCACTATAAAACATAAAAATGTCGGAATTAAGTATTGAACTTGTGTACACGTATAGTTTACCCATCTTACTAATATTATAAACGTGAAAGTTTGTAAGTATGGATGGATGGATGGATGGATGGATGGATGGATGGATGGATGGATGGTTGGATGGATGGATGGATGGATGTTTGTTACTCTTTCACGTAAAAACTACTGAATGGATTTTAATGAAACTTTACAATAATATAGCTTATACATCAGAATAACACATAGGCTACAAGTTATAAAGATATTATGTGAATTACAACAATATAAACAAGTCGAATTCAAAATTACTAATTGTCAAATTTTCGGCCATATTAAACTATAGACAACATAACGTTTCGCTGTCAGTTGCGTTTTGTTAAAGTAGGTTTTATACGGACGGGATAAAAATCTCAGATATCCTATGTCCAACTTTCTTTTTGTTTTAAATATATATAATGCGGAACAAAGTTCGCCGGGTCAGCTAGTATCACCATAAAAGGAAGACTGTCAATTACGAGATTAACCTCGGCGATATTACTAATTAACATATCCTATATCAAAATAATACGAGAACGTTACCAATTGTTCTACGGCACGAGGTCGGCATAACTATAAGATATTAACACATAATAGCTGATTGTATTGCAGTTGCATCGAGCGACATGCATCAAGTACCGAATGAAATGCATACAAATTATGAATATCAAACGAGTGTTCAAACGCCGCGGCCATGGACGTATAAAAAAAGTCGGACAGAGTCTCGCTAACTAAAAACTGTGACATCATAGTCGGCCAGATCAGCTATATGTACAGGCCAGCACGCACACTTTCACACATTAGTCGGCCATTACACGCGTGAACATCGATGCTTAAAGACGCAATATGCGGCGAAAAAATAAAAACTATAAATCATGTCTTGCGTGGTAAAATGGTGTAAAAACCGTAGTGACCGAAAGAAAAACAATCCAGGAATCACGTTTCATACGTAAATGAATAATTCAATCACTTATTTCCAGATTATATACATTAAAATCAATTTGTATTTGCTAGAACAAAACAATTAATTTTAAGTTCAGTGTTGCCAATATTCACGTGTGCAAATTAACCGAAATGCGTGCAATTTTCGTTTATTATAAAAATCAATATATTATTATGGTTAATTATTTAAAAGTTACTACTGGGTATTTTATTTTATATTCCTTTTGCTAGATTTTCTAAGGAAAATTAAGTATGGAGAAATGATTGAATTAAAATTACTTAGTAGAAATTGTAATGGTGAAAACTATTGGATTCCAAACAAATACAGTGTCATTTGCAGTCTATATTTTGATGCGGATGACTTATAAACAACTAAAGGAGGACTCCGGCGTGTTGTTACTTATGCAGTACCTTAAAAGATAAATTAGCAATCTACCAAGACATGGATAATACAAAAAAAAAATTAAACTATGCCGCTTATTTTTTCAAAATTTTAATGTACATTGTAGCTATTGTGTCGGTATATAATAAATATCCTTGAACATTTCACACAACGCCATCTCGTCCCAAGCTAAGCAACTTAATGCTTGTTTTATGGTAACGAGATGGATGATAAACTACTTAAATACATTTTTTTTTGTAAATACATACATATTATAGATAGAAAGACACCCAGACCCGGGACAAATACTTGTAGGTCGTACAAATATTTCTTCCGTGCGGGGATCGAACCCGCGACATGCTGCGCAGCAGTCGATCGGTCAACCACTGCGCAAACCGTGTCGTCGAATCGTAAACTTAATCATACATTATTTTAATCCCCAGTGCTTTATTTTGTTTTAATATTTGTTTGAGTCAAGACACGTGGCAGAGGAATAAACTGTTACTGTACTATTTAATACCAGTGCTTCTCAAGAGGTGCGCAATAAATTATAGTTAGGCAACATAAATATATTATCACAAAAAATTTTTGGTACTTAATGAAAGCATTTCTTTTAATTTAGAATCGTTTTCAACACATCTCGAAATTAGAGGAAATTTCAAAAAACTCTCAAAGTAAAAGACGTTATTATAAAAAAAAAACTCCGCATTTAGGATGTTATAGTTAAACATAACAATTTCGAACAATTTTTTTTTAATATTCTAACCATGGTTTTATTGCAAAATTTTGTGTATCTTGGCAACCCCAAAATTAACTCACACATACAGAGCTGCCGCCATTTTGGCGTCTTACTTTTGTCTTAGCCAGAGTTCCGTCCGCCTTTTTTTTATAGGTCCATGGCCGCGGCATATAAATTCTTTAGGAAAAAAGACGTCCCTTGCTGGACATAAAGTAGGTATTCCACGGAAAATATAAGTATACGAAATTATGGTACATATTTAAGCATTATTGAGTACATTTTGCCATTTTTACGTTGGAAATCCTAATGGATCGACCGTTGGGTGCTGGCTGGGTTATGTAGGGCTCCGCGGTGCGGAAAGATGGATATTATTAGCACCTGACCCACCCATGAATGCTAGAGAGCAATCCACAACTTCAATTGGCGCATTGGTAGAGCGATCGACTGCTGCGCAGCATGTCGCCGGTTCGATCCCCGCACGGAAGAAATATTTGTACGACCTACAAGTATTTGTTCCGGGTCTGGGTGTTTTCTATCTATAATATGTATGTATTTACAAAAAAAAATGTATATAAGTAGTTTAACATCCATCTTGTTACCATAACACAAGCATCAAGTTGCTTAGCTTGGGACGAGATGGCGTTGTGTGAAATGTCCAAGGATATTTATTTACTATTTATTTATTTTACCTCACGATTCCTTAACCTATTCTAGCGAAATTCTCACTGCTAATAGACTTACTCTTTTTTTTGGTTTCGCTGAGGAAATGCTTTATACATACCATCGACCCTTGGGGATGGGACCGGTGATTATGTGGGACTCTGGTAACTAATCGTCTACCCACTAAAACCACAACGGTGTACCCTCACACAACACGCATGGCACGCATTCCACTGTGACGTCCTGACGAGGTCTATCGAAGGCGAATAGCCGAAGCGTCCCCATCAACTGGGACGCCCTCAGTCAGTGAGGCTTTCGTCAGTTGAGGGTCCCCTGACCCACGCCGGCCTCGAAGCTACTAGATTAACTTAGACACACTTGACCTAGACGTGGCTTTTTTCGAGACATCGGTATTAAAAATATGTGATCCATTAACCAATAAAAATCTTGTTAGATACATGCATAAATTACCATAATTATTAACAACCTACAATGATTTGTATTAAACTGGGAGACCTTAACCTAGATGTATATTTTTGGCCTCGCTTATAACCAATCAAGACTGGTTCGATCTCTATCTGCATTTAACGAGCAAAAAACCTGTCGAAAATGCACAAGAAGTCAGTTTTTGCTAAAATCCCAGCTTTGTGTGGCGTCGCGTATTTTTGTCACAAAAAAAAAGGTACTGATCAACTGAAAAATAGCTTATAGCTACGTGGTCTTAACGCTATTTTGCAACCTGAAGCAAGCAGTCATGTATTGCAAAATATATTTAAGAATAAGAATAGACCTCTAAGATTGAATAATTGATTGTCACGCAATGTTATTATGTATTTAGGCAATGAATTGAGACCCTGAGATTACCTATAATTACTCGCCAATTGTGCAAGCACGAATAATACAATGTTTCTATACTGACTAGTAAACCTTCAGCGGTCTTCGATTTTCGCATTTTAATTCCAGATCTATTTTAACATCAAATATTTATTTATTTATTGTTGTTATTTATAATTCAAGGAAATCCCCCCCCCCCCCTGTCGGGCACCGGCTCTCACATACACACGACGAAACACAGTAAAACTGCTTGGCTAGGTGTGAGATGACGAGAAGATGACTTAGGTGTGAAGGCGGGCGAATGATTCGATCCTACCACCAAGCGTGCTGGGTTTTGTTGACTTTTACAACACGCGTTATTTCCCAGCGTGCGGTGGGTAAGTTTTATATTCTGCCCCGTGTAGTAGGCCAATTACCCTCCATGTGACTGGAGAAGGCCCGGCTCAGCAGTCATATATGGGCTGATTAGTAGTATGTAGTTATATCTGAATATCTGATACGGAGGTTCTTCGGAGGGCATGAAAAGCCGTCGGTTCCGGCTGTCATTGGAACATCTTTGGCAGATGATATACGCAATCAGTAGCGTGAAGACTGACAGCTGGTCTAACCAAATGATTCCCGGTAGTCTCACTAGACCGTGAAGACTAGGCGGCAATCGCTCCGTCCAAACAATGGTAGATAGTCAAATCCAGCCAGACAATCATTTTTGTTTTTATATTTTTTATGATACAGCATACAAAAATACATACAACCATAAATGTTCACGTCCCTACAATTAACCCCTATTTTTATAGCGATATTTATATAGCAAAACAACGTTTGCGGGTTACATAATAGCATTAACATACATTAGTATAACTTTTAACATAGCTCCATCTATTGAATACTTACTCAACCCAATCAACAAATATCGCCATCTGTTAGAATCGTACAAAAATACTCGTATATTAGTGACTATCAAATAAATAGATAAATAATTTGCATTAAAATAATATTGCTATAAATTGAGATCAGCTATCCTATCTTTCACGTTGGATCAAACTGCACACGGTGTGCAAATTTGATTAAAATCGGTTAACTAGTTTAGGAGTCCATCGTGGACCAACAACGTGACGCGTAATTTATTTAAATTAAGAATGGAAGATAGAGACAGCTTGCGGAATCCCGAAAATTAATTCTTGATAGGAGTCGTGTTTACCCTTCGCTTATCATCCAATTAGGAGTGTCAAGTCTCTTCACTTGATTCAGATTAGTGTGAAATAGCTAGTCGGAGTAACTATTAGCTTAGGAAATTGATTAACACATACATATACTACTATCTACGAGTATATAAAGCTATCTACGTATACTACTATCTACGAGTATATAAATCTAATATATAAAGCTGCAGAGTTTGTTTGTTTGTTTGTTTGAACGCGCTAATCTCAGGAACTACTGGGTCGATTTCAAAAATTCTTTCAGTGTTAGATAGTCCATTTATGAGGCGAGGAAGGTTATAGGCTATATTTTATTTTCAAAAGAATTAGGGATCCGTATGAAAATTGCGATTTTGTAACCCAAGGTGTAAAATCGAAAACCTATTTATGCGTGCGCTGCAAAAACGATTGACAATAGAACAAAATGAAGTACTACGAGTTTGTAGGTCTTATTAAAATCTACAAAAAAGTCCGCGAGAGCACACATCTAACTATCATAGTTTAGTCACAATAACCACTTTTCTATTCATAAAAAAAAATGCATAGAGATAAGCACGGGTTCGAAGTCCACGCGAGCGAAGCCGCGCCCAAAAGCTAGTATTATATACACGACCAAATTCTAATGGATCGATGAGAGATAGCTTTTGTCATTTTTAGTAGATTTCATCATCATCATCATCATCAGCCCACATTAGTCCACTGCTGGGCATAGGCCTCCCCTAAAGAGCGCCATAGCGCCCTGTCTTCAGCTTGACGCATCCAGCTGCTGCCCGCAACCTTTCGCAGATCGTCGCTCCATCTAGCAGAGGAGATTTAGATTTAGTAGATTTCATATCACATATCAATCGCCAATAAATCTTGAGGAAGTAAGAAGTTGTAAGAAGGATTACACTACAAAATGTATTTTCTTGTATGGTGGCGGATTTAGAATATTCAATGTCACCCCACCCTGAGGGTGTCGTAAGAATCGACTAAACGAACGCAAGAGCCAATGCCGCAAGAGCAGGAAAATTTGATACCAACCCTTTTTTTTTTTTTTTTTTTTTTTTTTCGCCCGGGGTAAGATCCTTTATGGACTATCCCTATCGGCCACGGGGATGGCCGAGGGGGGCGTGTGGGACTCTCCCCCAGAGTGGGGGCCTACCCAATAAACATCACCGGAGTGCAACAACTCGCGTCCTGTTGCGGCATTGTGGGATCTGGTGCAGAACCACGCTTGATACCAACCCTGTACTAACCCGTCTTGCGTGGCGTGGCAGTGGCGTGGAATTTGTTAAAGTACGGTAATAACGACACTTAATGCGAAGAGTAAGAGAGTGGATGACGAGCTCGAGGTCGATACCCAACAAGATGGACCGATCAAATGAAAGACACGTCCAAGTTTTGTTGTATTGCAAGGGAAGCCATGGACAGGACTCGATAGAGGCAAATCATCTACTCCAAATGTAACGCATCCACGATCCTCAGTCATGAGGGACCGACTAGAGAGAGAGAGACAGAAAACGAAGCTATTTTAAGTCTATGTTAGCTGAAATTGGTATCGACTTCAACTACCTTGCATATTGATTTTGGCATCAGTTTTTATCTTTAAACGTTCTATGTGCAGGTTCATTTTACGAAATTCAATGATACTCGTACCGTTAAGTTTTGATGTTTTAAACGGGTCTCATTTAAACTTTCTTTTTAAAACCGTTAACTGACAGAATAGAAAAGACCTTTCAAATACCAGATGGGGCGGCGTTGACTGAATTTTAATTGTGGGCGCAAACGGGCCATTAAATGGAATGTCTGGAGGTAATAAGGATAATGTTATTGTTTAGCTGATGCCACTCGACATAATGAGAAACTTGAGTGAAATTGGGAGTGAATCTTTGTAATACCTATAATCAAGGATGGCACCACTGTTTGTTTGGGTAATTTTAGACATTAACGACCCACTGCCCAGTCGAGGCCTCTTCAAGTTCTTGCAGGGAAACCAGCCTACCGAACCACGCCGGACAGATGGATTCGCACAGAGCTTGTACGAAGTTTTCCTGCGCTTGAGGTTAAGTTCCCTGGCTGTTGCATGATATCATATCATGAAAAGGTCCCATGAAAAGGTCATGAAAAGGCCACCAGCCGTGACGATGGCAATAGGCCTGATAGTTTAGTTTTGATTCCTTGATGAAGAGACGCGATGTGCGCCGATACATTGGTTCCATCGCATATCTGAGACTCAGAGTCAAGTGAGAGCGAAAAAGCGTGCTCTGATAGTCCTTGATAGTCGCTTGCCCGCGTAGCGGACACCTCGTCGGGGCGTCACATTAGACTGCGTTCACGCTAAGCGAGTCGTGTGGGGGTATACCGCTGGGGGTTTAGTGGGTAAACGAGTCTCTTTTCGGATTCTTAGTTAATCGCCGACCCCACGGCGCGGCGGTATGCATTAAGAATTTCCCCAGCGTCAACAAAAAAAGGTGTTGTATGTGTCGCCTTTGGATTAACGGGTCCCGGTTACATTCTGGGGTAGGACAAGTGTCTTTGTATAAACCAGAGGCAGTTGCTCACAGTCTGGGTGTCATTGGTGTTCGTGAATTTCATGTTTGTAAACTGCCCCCACGATACATGCTAGGTGCATTTAGGTATTTCGATTTTCTAAAAAAAACATATGTCTCTAATGTTTTATTTGTATGTATTATCTTGCTCAGTGTGCTGAATATGATCCAAATAAACCCTGTTCACGAGATTGATACATGAAAAGGAATGGTACATTTTTATTAAATATGTGAGTTACTCGTACCACAGAGTAAGTCACGGACGGGGCCGTGACTTACTCTGTGGTTGTCGACTGAAAACCAGTGCCGGGTGTTCCGCACCCAGCTAATGCTGAGACGGTGACCTTTCAGCGGGATATACAAGGAGTTACTGTCCAGATAATGGAAATTAGGTTATGTTCACTGTTCACTATAATAATTATAATTTTTCCTTTTGTAGCCTTCACGTCTAGTTTTGTTTAAAAATAAAATATTAGGTATCGTTATGTATCATGCACTTCTTGTATGTATTCTGCTGAATAAATGTGTTTCTTTCTTTCTTTCTTAAACAATACATACATTGCCCGCAGCATTCTTGATTGCCCTAAAAACAATGATTAAATCAGTAACAATTCCAACAAAATTACTTCAACTATTAATTTAGTATGACGTACATCATAAATTATAGCCAAGTCATAACCATCCAAATGATTTAAAAATAATTACAATCCGTTCAGCTCTGACAGCGATGAGCAAAAACTAGCGAGGAGGCTATTCATATCGTTTTTTGTACACGTTTTTGCGCCTTCTGGGCGATGCCCTTGAGGTCCGAACGGGTGTTCCATATTTGGGAACATTGAGTCAATACTTACGCAAGAACCAAGTACCTTTGAGTGCCTGTTCCGTGTGGTGACGATTGAGAATACATAGTTATGTACATGTCACCACCCCATTCCATTCAGAGCCCACACAAGGCCGATAACCTACCCACAAGAGAAGGCAAACTTGATAGGAAACCCTTTGCCAATCCGTATGGCCAGCGTGGCACAGTAGGCTAATTACCCTCTATGTCAATGGAGGAGGCCCGACTCAGCAGTGGGCTATTTATGGGCTGAATAGTAGCAGTATGAGTACTTGTGGTGACGAATTTAGAATAGTCACCGATCCACACGCTTCATAATGTATCGTGAGTTTTTTGAGCTCATTTCTTTAGTATAGCGATTTCGTCATCAACTGGTTACGAACAAAAAAAAACCATAGTATTTGTTATCAGCAGTGTAATTGATATATTACTACTACTACTGCTACCCATAAATAACCCACTACTGAGTCGAAATTCCTCCCATGACAGGAAGGGTAATTAGCCTACTGTGCCACGTTGGCCAGACGGGTTGGCACAGGGTTTCGTATCATGCCTCGTTGGTCTAGTGGTTAGATGTGGCGCCTTTGGATCAACGGGTCCCGGGTTCGATTCCGGAGTCGGGCACGTGTCTTTGTCTAAACCAGAGGCACTGGCTCGGAGTCTGGGTGTCATTTCTATCTATAATATGTATGTATTTACAAAAACAAAATGTATATAAGTAGTTTATCATCCATCTCGTTACTATAACACAAGCATTAAGTTGCTTAGCTTGGGACGAGATGGCGTTGTGTGAAATGTCCAAGGATATTTATTTATGTTTTCCTTCTTTTGCGGCCAGGTTATCGACTTTGTCATTTCCTTTTCTCGGCTCTTACGACACTCTCAGGATGAAATAAAGAGGTGACAATATGTATTCTAATTCCGTCACCACACAGATAACAACTGATGCTTTCGTTATAACTATAGGGATAATGTGACATCCTGTAGAATGTGTCATTGGTTCTCGTGAATTTCATGTTTATAAGATTGCCGCGTGATACAGGTTTGCTTTTATTAAAAAAAAATAAAGAAAATATCATATCACAGTTCTGCCAACCCTCTCATTATACACGTGAAGATGGACAGCAGTGCGTGATTTAATTCTGGTACTTGCTAAAACCTATTGTGACAAATACTGGCGTCATATTAACATGACACAAGGCTTCTTAGAACAATCTAGATCGGTATGCCTAAACCTCAATTATTTGTCAGCATTACTCACTGGTTTGTAAAATCCACTTTTACAGGCTGCACCGTGACTTGGCTCACGCACAAATATGGTGTTTATTAATTTAAAAATCAAAATTAATTTCAGTAATTGAAATTAAACACTTTATAACGGATTTATCGTGTCTAAATTACATTATTTAATTGCGATGTTTCTAATGCTTTGCAGTATGTACTCGTGAACGAATGACAAGTTGGCTAGATGACAAATCGTCTTCAAAAGTACAAAGAAACAGTTAAATCTACCGCCTATAATTTAATAACCCGTTAATAATGCAATCCACAGAGAAGAGGTGGCAAGAAACTGTTGCTTTTTTTAGATTACCCATTTTTAGGTGTAAGGGATAAGAAATATTGATTGACACTCTTTGTCCTTATACACGGAGGTTCATTAGCCTACTGTACCACGCTGGCCAGACGGGTAGGCCGGGTCGGACTGGTTCGACACCCTCAAGATAAAATGGGGTGATGATACTATGTATTCTTAATCCATCAAAAATCTAAATAAAGTGTGATAATGTTTTTCTAAATAATAAATTCATTACTTACTAGCGACCCGCCCCGACTTCGCACGGGTGAAACGCTGAACCTCTAAATTTATCAGTGTTTCTCTACAATATTATGGATGTATTATACATATAAAAATCCGCTTTAAAATCCGTTGTGTAGTTATAAAGATTTAAGTATACCTACATAGGGACGGACAAACGACAGCGACTTTGTTTTATACTATGTAGTGATGTAGTGATAGTGATAACCAAATTGTATAGTTTTCCGTGTGGTGTTAGATATAGAACACACAGTGTCACCACCCCATTCCATCCTGACGGTGTCGTAAGAGCCGACAGAAGTAAAAAAATATAAATATAAATAAATATCCTTGGACATTTCACACAACGCCATCTCGTCCCAAGCTAAGTAACTTAATGCTTGTGTTATGGTAACGAGATGGATGATAAACTACTTATATACATTTTTTTTTGTAAATAAATACATATTATAGATAGAAATGACACCCAGACTCCGAGCCAGTGCCTCTGGTTTAGACAAAGACACTTGCCCGACCCCGGTATCGAACCCGGGACCCGTTGATCCAAAGGCGGCAAGAGAAGGAAAACTTGATATCAAATCCTGTGCCAATTACCCTCCATATAACTGGAGGAGGCCCGACTAGCGGTAGTAAGTAGTAGTAATATAGAAAAATGATTTTTTTTTCTGAAATTCAAACAAGCGTTTACTAATCGTTTTATCAACAACGATTACAGTTTACATTTATACTTAACATGTGGTCAGAACTCCCACGTACTAACGTGTTTAATTTTGTCATCAGTATGATAGACTCGTTTTGTTGTGACGCGTGTTTTTTTGTTCAATTCTAGTAGCGCATTATTTTAGAGGACACGCCGATATAACAAAAGAGAAGATTAAAATTGAATAAATGTTTATTGACCTTCAAATAAAATAAACCCGTCTTGCCTGCGTGGCACAGTAGGCTAATTTCCCTCCATGAGTTTGGAGGAGGCTCAACTCAGTAGTAGGTGGATGCTCCAGGGTAGCCCGCGAAATTAAAATTACGTTACGTTTTTTGCAATTGCAAAAACTTTTTCAACGTCAAAGTCATTCTAGCACCTTTATGAGCTTGGAGGGTTGTATTGAGTTGGATGATTGTTTGAAGATGTGCCGCCTTTGGATCAACGGGTCCCGGGTTCGATTCCGGGGTCGGGCACTGGCTCGGAGTCTGGGTGTCATTTCTATCTATAATATGTATGTATTTACAAAAAAAAATGTATATAAGTAGTTTATCATCCATCTCGTTACCATAACACAAGCATTAAGTTGCTTAGCTTGGGACGAGATGGCGTTGTGTGAAATGTCCAAGGATATTTATTTATATATTTTATTTATTTATTTATAACTCTGTAACTACATACGTCTTACAGCCGCGAATCAAATGTTTATCATCATACAACCTAGCATTGCCCTGCAAATTGCAAAAAACGTAAGAAAATTTGAACTTAGCTGGCTACCCTGGAGCATCCACCTTAAGGGCTAAAACTACGACGACGACGACCTTCATACATGAAAAAGGTTTTACAACAACTGTTCTATCGGAATTAATACCCAACATTGAAGCTCCTCAGCGCATGAACTGCGATTATGATGCGTTTTTTATTTGTATTTGTCTATGTAGTGACTGATTTAGAATACATAGTGTCACCGCCCCATTCCATCCCGAGGTGTCGTAAGAGCCGACAAAACGGAATGACAAGGCCGGAAAAGTGGCCACAAGAGAAAGAAAATTTTAAACAAAACCCTGTGCCAACCCGTCTGGCCAGCGAGGCGTAGTGACCCAGCGGTGGGTCATGTATGGACTGAGTAGTAGTAGTAGGCTTACGTTTGACTTCATTCTCGCTTGATGGAAGGCGAAGATGAGGCCTTAGATTGTACACGTTTGCCTACATCGTCATCATTAGCCCAGATTAGTCCACTGCTGGACATAGGCCTAAAGAGCGCCATAGCGCCCTGTCTTCAGATTAACGCATCCAGCTGCTGCCCGCTACCTTTCGCAGATCGAAGCTCCATCTAGCAGAGGGCCGTCCCACGCTACGCTTGCCGATTCGCGGTGTCCGCTCAAGCACAAATGAAAAGCTCAAATTGATGATAGATATCGCTGAATAGAAAATAATGATCGTTGTTATAGATAAATGTACTTCAAAGTTATCTCTAATATGATCCTATACATGGAGGAAATCTCGTGGCACAGTGTTTGTTATCGAACTCCTCCGAAACAGCTTGCCCGATTTTAGGTTTTTTTTTTGTTTATACCTGCTACTACTAACGTCGGTGTCAATTTAAGTTGGCACCGACTTCAAATGCTTATGGTTATTTTTCGCATTTAATTTTGAAGTCAGTCAGTGTACATCTGTTTGGTGACTTAGAATACATTGTGTCACCCCAGTCTTTCCTGTGTGTCTCGAGCTGACAGAAGGAAAAGACAAGACCGATATCCTAGCCGCAAGAGAAGGAAAACTTTATGCGAAACCCTGTCCCAATCCGTCTGGCCAGCGTGGCGGATTAGGCTAATGACCCTCCATTGAAGGAGAATAAATCTCGCTCATTCTTCACAATGGAAAGATGGTAATTTTAAATATGACTATAAGAGTTTTGTCATAAAACCTACGTAAATAAAGTTCCTTTTGAGTTTGACCAGCTATCAGTTTTCATGCAACTGTGCGTGTAACGTCTGCTGTAGATGGTATACTGACAGTCCGGGTCGATAGTAGAGTAGGATCCATAGAGTAATAAGTATAAAATAATAATACATTACCAACATGTTGGCACCACATGTTGGGTCCGTTAAGTTGGCATATAAAACTTTCCTTTTCCATCATGCATGATCTTGATGGATGAACTGCGCTAGAAATACTACTTTTTCATGATGTAATAAGGTACATTATTCTTATTACAAGCTAGCCAGGTGGCTAATAAGAAACTTAAGTCTGGCATAAATGATTACGGAAATAATTAAACTAAGGCAGTCTCCACTAACGAGGAGATAGATCGATGGATGCCACATGCTTGTGAACAGGTGCGGTTGCTTGGAGTTGGTCGGCTCACTGGATTCAAGACTCATTATGTAGATCATTTTTAATTGTATTATTAAATTTTATTATTATTAACTGTCTCGTTGGTCTAGTGGTCAGATGTGCCGCCTTTGGATCAACGGGTCCCGGGTTCGATTCCGGGGTCGGGCCAGTGTCTTTGTCTAAACCAGAGGCACTGGCTCGGAGTCTGGGTGTCATTTCTATCTATAATATGTATGTATTTACAAAAAAAAATGTATATAAGTAGTTTATCATCCATCTCGTTACCATAACACAAGCATTAAGTTGCTTAACTTGGGACGAGATGGCGTTGTATGAAATGTCCAAGGATATTTTTTTTTTTTTGTCCAAGGATATTAAATTCATATTTCAGTAGAGCGCGTTTCGGAAGCAAAAGATGTGGCATTTAAAAAAGAAACCTTAAGTCCGCTGAGTTTCTTACGCCAGGTTTTCTGGGTTGGTGACTACCGACCTGGTAGGCGTTTTATAAGAATGAAGTCTCTGTTGACGATGGGGACCCCATAATTGGTGAATACAATAAAGCATTTTACTTTTCTACTTGTCTTTTTGTCTCTACATATATTTGCATTCAACATCATGACCTTAGCCTATAATGACCAACTGATTAGAAGGGCCAGTTAGCACATAGTTCGTTTAGTTGCCTCTTAGAATTTCATAGGAAGGAATGGATTGGTGCAATTGTATACTCTGAATCCGTGACCATGCGTATATAGGGTGTAACAAAAACCCTATAGCTATCCAACGTGAAGTTTATCTTAACTATATTGTTATTATAAAAAATGGGCTCCAGTGAAAACCGACAATCTAGGAGTCATTAATACGATACTAGATACTATGATTAATGCGATTACTAAGCTTAGTAATCGCAGTTATATTATGTTTCTTGAGTCCTGTCCTAATTTCGCGAGTATATGACATTTTTGTCACCGTATTTTCTGAAATATTGCGAGAATTCTCAATTCTGAAGTCAGTCAGGAGGTCTCGATGGATATAACTAAAAACTCTAACCGTGACGCTACTTCTAAGCCCAAACTTCACCCACTGCTGGGTCAGGCCTCCTCCAATTACATGGAGGGTCTGACTACCTCGTTGGTCTAGGGGTTAGATGTGCTGCCTTTGAATCAACGGGTCACGGGTTCGATTCCGAGGTCGGGCAAGTGTCTTTGTCTAAACCAGAGGCACTTGCTCGGAGCCTGGGTCATTCATTACCTAGTGCAGGAGTTTCGTTTTTAAAAAAACAAAGGTAATTTGTCTACTGTGCCACGCTGGCCAGACGGGTTAGCACAGATGTGATGAATAATAGTAGTAGTAGAAAGTTCTTTATTTTATTTCCTATATTACTCAAATACGCGCCCCGTCTGGACAAGTGACATACAAGAAGAATGCTGTCAATATCAATTTGGCTTATTAGAGGGCCCTTTTGTACATAGCATCTTTGTTTTGGGCGAACTGCATCGATTCAATTTCGTTCACACGTCCAACAAGGAAATAACCCAAAAGTATTGTGAATATTCGACGCAAGAAACGCATATGTGACAGGAAATCATTCTACAATTTTCCGACAGGTGCCTTAGAAACAATAAACGGCATTTTATTACA
The DNA here is from genome assembly GCA_905475355.2 of Clostera curtula. Classification (NCBI taxonomy): domain Eukaryota; kingdom Metazoa; phylum Arthropoda; class Insecta; order Lepidoptera; family Notodontidae; genus Clostera; species Clostera curtula. The sequence goes on along the minus strand of FR997805.1, from coordinate 14,110,710 downwards.
AAATCTAATTGAAAACATTCAGATATCCTACTATCCTACTAATATTATAAACGTGAAAGTTTGTAAGTATGGATGGATGGATGGATGGATAGATGGATGGATGGATGGATGGATGTTTGTTACTCTTTCACGTAAAAACGACTGAATGGATTTTAATGAAACTTTATAATAATATAGCTTATACATCAGAATAACACATAGGCTACAATTTATAAAGATATTGTGTGTAAATTTATAGAGATATTAAGTTAAACTTAAATTTCTAATTGTCAAATTTTCAGCCATATTTAATTATAGACAACATAAGATTTCGCTGTCAGTTACGTTTTGTTATACCACGTAATATATCACATTCTACGGGAACGGGATAAAAATCTCAGGTATCCTATGTCCGACTTTCTTTTTTATATAAAGACGTTGGACAATTCATAAAATCATACTTAATATTATAAACGTGAAAGTGTAAATGTGTGTAATTCCGTTCCGTGATATAAAACATCGTATATCAAAATGCAATTGCTGAAATAACAAAACGTCACTGACAGCTAAACGTTATGTTGTCTATAGTTTGACAAATTTGACAATTAGAAATTTTGAAGTTGACCGGTTGATGTATTTATTTCGAGTAAATACTGAATTTGGATATAGCAACGTTTCGATACGATGGCAGGCATTGGACCAATAGATGTCATGTAATATTACAAAACACTCCTCAGCGGCTAAAGTTTTATCAAAATGGAAAAGCGTCATCTGGGATGAATGTACAATAGCGCATACACGTGCATTGGAAGCACTTATCCGATCCGACCGAACACCTACGCAATGACTCGAGATATTTTGGAGGCGCAATGATTTTACTGCCTGGCTATTTCTGCCAAACACTGCCACTAATTCCAAGATCGACTGCTGCCGCCTAAATAAGCGCTTGCCTCAAATCATCGAAATATGTGGATTGATTTTATTTTCTCAGAATTTCTGTTCATCGAAGGACGAACTCACAAACACAAAAATAATGAATGGTTGACTGAGCGAGCAATTTTGGCGGCTAAGAATAAATATGTAGATGGCATAAAGTAACTAACATAATTCAGAATGAAATCATTGGTACACTTGCATTAATTCAATTATATTGACTGTGTAAAAAAAGACTCCTTGGATGTGCCTGGCTTACCACCGCACAATTTACGACTAAAGGTTGGCTACGTACTAAGTTTGCTTCCAAATATAAACCAAAACCACCAAACCTGTGCAACGGAACGCGTTTGGTGGTAAGTGAATTGATGAACAATGGAATATACTCAAAGTAAAGTTGGAAGGTGAGGAAGTTCTCATCCGAGGATCCCGACGATATCAACTGATATACCGTTTCAGTTTTAATTATTTCCGATCCGTCGTGCATTCGCCGTGACCATTAATAAATCACAGGGCCAATCCTGGAAAGTTTGTGGCCTAAATCCAGAAAATTCATGTATTTCCCAAGATCAATTATTATATGTGGCATGTTCCGGGTCAGAAGACCATCTGCGTTATTTGTTCATGCGCCTGATAATAAACTGAAAAATGTCGTCTGTCATAAGGTGATTCACTGAAAAGTGCAGTTACTAAAATAGATGCCCAATAAAGTATAATTAAAATTATAGATTTTTTATTTATATTTATCCTGATAAAAAATTGAAGTTAATAAAATCAAAAATCTGCTCATTTATTGCCTTTAAAGCGAAACAAAGTTCGCCGGGTCAGCTAGTAGATAATATTTTTCTCCGTGTGGGGACGGGGCAGGATATACGATATAGGATATAAAACTTCCCCACCGCTGGGAAATAACGCGTGTTGTAGTCAACAAAACCCAGCACGCTTGTTTTTAGAATCAAATGATCCTAGCTACCACCCTCACATCTCAAACTCAAATCATTTATTTCAATTTACCCTATTTACAGGTGTTTTTGAAAAGTCGAAAGTGAAGTTAGGAATCTAGGTGCTTCTAGTTGCTTGTTCCAAAACGTAAATCCTATGGAGAAGAACAAGCAAGAAACTCCAGGGACACTCTTTTTATATTATTATAGCAGTTTTACTGTGTTTCGTCGCGTATGTGAGAGCCGGTGCTCGACAGGGCATTTCCTTGAATTGGCTGCTCCATCTTAGAACCTGCCGTTGCTTACCATCACGCTAGCCTAGGGTCAAAGGCATTCTTGTCACTAATAAAAAATAACAAAAAAATCTTCTTCTTTGCCATGCCGTAAGGCCTGGTGCCATATATATATATATATATATATATATATACAGTAAAGACCACGAGGGTAAAGTTCTGACTTCCCCTCGCCCAGCCACCATCTATCTTGTGAAATTTACAAAGTGTCCCCAGGAGTTCACAGGCGCGAGAATTCCCGTCCCCCGGCTGTAAAAAACAATATTTCACATCAATTCGTCCTTTCTTCGTATCGTGGCGGATTAAGAATACATAGTGTTACCCCATTCCATCTTGAGGGTGTCGGAAGAGGAACAAAAGGAATAAGCTTTAAAACCTACGTTTTAGTAGTTTAGTTTTCCTTCTCCTGTGGCTAGCCACAGGAAAAGGAGGAAAACTTGACTCGAAAGTCTCGATACCATGTGCCTAACCAGTGCGGAACAATAGACTAATTACTCTCCATGTAACGGGAGGAGGCTCGTCTTAACAGTGGGTCATCTGCTGAGTAGTATTAGTTCCTTATCTTCCGTTAGACAGCTCTTACGACACCCTCAGGAGGGAATGGCGTGGTGATTTTCCGTTTGTTGACATATCCGTCATTACTATTACTCAATGTAATTAATTATTTCACATCTTAATTAATTTAATCGAACTTTGAATAAAGCAATGGTGTTTATCGCTGGGTTTATTAAGATTGTTACAAATAACTGCATGATGGACGCGTTTCTCAACCTTCTAAAAATAGCCCCATTTGATATAGTACTTAGCACGGTGGCCTATTTTTTAACAGGGTCAATGTGCGCATGTCAGCTTAGAAATGTTTGTTTATAATTTGTGACACAATGTTTGAATTGTACTGGAGCTTTTGAAGTATTTCTGGCTGCGCTGTTAAGGTGGATGTTCCAGGGTAGCCCGCGAAATTCAAATTTTCTTACGTTTTTTGCGATTTACAGGTCAGTGCTAGGTTGTATGTTGATTAAAATGTTATTCGCGGCTGTAAGACGTATGTAGTTATAGAATTATAATCATAAAAATCATCAATACAACCCTCCAAGCTCATAAAGGTGCAAGAAAAACTTTTTCAACGTCAAAGTCATTCTTGCACCTTTATGAGCTTGGAGGGTTGTCTTGATGAGTTTGATGATTATAACTCTGTAACTACATACGTCTTACAGCCGCGAATCAAATGTTCATCATCATACAACCTAGCACTGCCCTGCGAATTGCAAAAAACGTAAGAAAATTTGAATTTCGCGGGCTACCCTGGAGCATCCACCTTAACGCAAGAAGTTCTTTCCGCGTTCAAATTGCTCGACTGTGACAAAAGTTTGCAAATGTTTGAGATCTTCCTCAGTGGATAAAAATAGACTAAGCAGTGGGTGTCCATGTGGTGATGCATTTAGAATACACAATGTCACCAACCCACTCTATCTTGAGGGTGTCGCGAGGGGCGACTAAAGGAGCGCAAGAGGCAGATCCCCTAGCCGTATGAGAAGGAAAACTTGATACAAACCCTGTGCCAACCCGTCTTGCTAGCGTGGCACAGTACGCTATTTTCCCTCCATGAATTTGGAGGAGGCCCGACTCAGTAGTGGGTCATTTATGGGCTGAAACGAAGCAGTGGGTCATTATGAATTAAAATAGTGATAACGAGGAAAGTGACATTGGACTTATTTTGTTTTTTTTATTCAAAATCTATTTATCCATTTTAGCTCACCTGAACCCACTCGACTTTGACAAGATAATATATATGTATACATTTAACATTTACCATCGGCTTGGAAGGCCCTATAGAGAAGAGCCGACTAGAAACCTGGTTGCTATTCTTAAATACGAAACCCTGTGCCAAACCTTCTGGTCCGGGTGGCACAGTAGGCCAACTAACTTCCATGTCACTGGAGGAGGCCCGACTCAGCAGTGTGTCATATAAGGGCTAGGTATTAATAGTACTAGTTACGAAATAAACCCTCCATGAATTTGACTTAGACTTAGTTCCTATAATATAGCAACTTATTATATAATATCGTCATCGTCGTTTCAGCCCATAAATGACCCACTACTGAGTCGGGCCTCCTCCAAATTCATGGAGGGAAATTAGCCTACTGTGCCACGCTGGCAAGACCAAGTTTTCCTTCTCTTTCGTATAGTTGATCTGCCTCTTGCATTCTTTAAGTCGCGTCTTGCGACACCCTCAATACGGTGTGGGTTGGTGACATTGTGTATTCTAAATAGGTTATTATTCTAAATATACAACGTTATTATGCCAAAATTCGAGTTAAAGTGGTACTGTAAAGGGCGTTGCTCATCGCCGGGGAATGCGAACTGCATAAGGTGCACCATTTTACTGCTAATGTAAACAATGTTCGACATTCGATACGCAATCTTTGTACTTAGGCATCACGCAGCAGTGTATGACAATGGGCATTGGGTTGCAATTCTTGCTAAATCTGCAAACGAGCACGCTTCACTATCACTACATAGTATAAAACAAAGTCGCATTCTTCTGTCCGTCCCTATGTATGCTTAAATCTTTAAAACTACGCAACGGATTTTGAAGCGGTTTTTTTAATAGATAGAGTGATTCAAGAGGAAGGTTTATATGTAGAACCCACCCCCGCTTTGCACGGGCGAAGCCGGGGCGGGCCACTAGTCGTTTTATATACTAGCAGCTCTTCCACACTGGTATGCTACTACTATTCAGCCCATAAATGACCCACTACTGAGTCGGGCCTCCTCCAAATTGACGGAGGGAAATTAGCCTACTGTGCCACACTGGCCGGACGGGTTGGCACAGGGTTTCATGGCAAAATTTCCGTCTCTTGCGGCTAGGTTATCGGCTTTGACATTTCCTTTTGTCGCCTCTTACGACACCCTTAGAATGGAACGGGGTTGTGCTACTATGATTTCAGTAATAAAACCTTGTATGGCTGTCTATCAATTTTTTTAACAATATTTTAGTAGAGTGTACCTATTTAGAGAATGTCGTATGAGCCGACAAAAGAAAATGACTTGGCCGACAGCCTAGCCGCAAGAGACGGAATCCCTATGCCAACCCGTCTGGCCATCGTGGCACAGTAGGCTTCTTACCCTCCATATATTGGGTGGAGGCCCAACTCAGCAGTGGGTTATGTATTGGCTGAGTAGAAGTAGTAGTACTTATCCTATATAATATACGGCTGAACGAGACGTTGCTTCACCTGTAGGAGTTAAAGAACGAGACGTTGCTTAACCTGTAGGAGTTAAAGAACGAGACGTTGCTTAACCTGTAGGAGTCAAAGAACGAGACGTTGCTTAACCTGTAGGAGTTAAAGAACGAGACGTTGCTTAACCTGTAGGAGTTAAAACTAATTTTGGCAGTGTTTTCTGCATTGCCAGCCAGCATATCTGAACATCATTTGGTAAACCATTCCGTAGAATCTACAAAAAGTAATTGAATGGCACCCTAGTCGCGTTCGAAATGTGAATAGAAACTACCATTTACTGAAATAACAATATTATTATAACATTACATAGTACATCTATACAAATAAATACAATTTAGAGTGTCTGTTTGTAATATTAGAATAACCGCTTTTCACTTAATGTATTTGGATGTATACGCGGTACAAACGTTAACATTTTTTTTTTCCAATTTTTGACTGTCTAACAACAAAATGTTGTTTCGGCTAATATCTGAAATGGCTAGACCGATTTTCACGGGACTTTCACACAGAGTAGCTTGGATTTTTTATTGACCCCGTCCCCGCTTTTCCGGAGCCCATACTTACTGAGTTTTCCACATTATTATGACAAACCTAGCAGTTTTTTAATTTTTTTTTGTGTTTGCGCGTGAAATCTAAGCTAATATTATAAAGCTGCAGAGTTTGTTTGGTTGAACACGCTAATCTCAGGAACTACTGGCCCGATTTCAAAAAAATCTTTCAGTGTTGGGTAGTCCATTTATCGAGGAAGATCATAGGTCTTTTTTCTTTGAAAAAAAATAAGTTCCATCAACACGCGAGTGAAACAGCGGGGAGCAGCAAGTAAGCAATATTTTTTTATATACCACGCGTACGAAGTCGCGGGTAAAAGCTAGTTTAGTTATAAAGATTTGCACTGCTGCTGACCAAAATTAACATTAATTGATATACCGCCTCAGTGGACCTTATTTATGTCGTCCGATAAATTGGTGCAAATGGACGTAGCCCTGATTTTCTCGAACCACAACTTGACCTCTGCTATCTTAAATTGTATATTACTAGCTTTTGCGCGCGGCTTCGCCCGCGTGGGCTTTGAACCCGTGCTTATCTCTATGCATATTTTTTATGAACATAAAATCGGTTATTGTGACTAAACTATGATAGTTAGATATGTGCTCTCGCGGACTTTTTTGTAGATTTTTATAAGACCTACAAATCCGTAGTACATTATTTTGTTCTATTGCCAATAGTTTTTGCAGCGCACGCATAAATAGGTTCTCGATTTTACACCTTGGTTTACATAATCGCAATTTTCATACGGACCCCTAATTCTTTTGAAAATAAAATATAGCCTATAACCTTCCTCGATAAATGGACTATCTAACACTGAAAGATTTTTTGAAATCGGTCCAGTAGTTCCTGAGATTAGCGCGTTCAAACAAACAAACAAACTCTGCAGCTTTATTAGGAAGTCAAACGAGCTTACCTGTAAGTAAGGTTCGACTTCAATTATGTGAAGTTGTGGTCTCCTCCGAAGATGATGAGAGATGATAGTGTAGTCCCGTCCGTTTAGTCCATATGCGCCACATATTTAAAGCGAAGAGCGAACATCCCTAGTATGCGTGCCCCTCACTAGTCTGTAACTCCATGGTTCATTAAGTTCACAGTATCTCTATTTATTGGTTTTACAACACAGGGTTCATACGAAGTGTTAACTTAGTATATCCTTGGGTTAGGGTGGGACTCATCATCTTCGGAGGAGACCACAACTTCACATAATTGAAGTCGAACCTTACTTACAGGTAAGCTCGTTTGACTTCCTAATTATGCTACGTTGTGGTCTCCTCCTCGTATGATGAGAGATGATAGTGTAGATGTTCAAAGTCAAGTTGTAAAATCAATAAATATTTATTGTTGATCTTTGAGAATTAACAAAAATGAACAAATCTTTGAGAATAAACAAAAATAAATAAATTCTCTTACTAATTAAATAATTAGTTTCATTAATCAACCTTAGGTAAGCTTAATTAGTCCTTTTACCTAGTTATGTAGTTAAATTATTATTAAAAGATTGCTTCTGAAAAGCTTCTATTATTTATAATAGGTCTATTATAAAATCTAGCAAAGGTTGTTGATTCACCTATCCAACCAGCCGCTCTTCTAATATCATCTATGTTTACTTCCGTGGTGAATGCTATGTGCTAAGAACATACTGATGTCAACATACTGATGTCTATACCACTATCTTCAATAACTTTCTTGACTCAGCGGCTGATTGTACTAGGTGTCACCGATTTATAAGGTCTCCTTATTGAAATAAATAATAGATTAGAGTTTCTTATTGATTTAGCCAAGTCTAAATAACTAATGACAGCTTTGGCTGGGGACATATATTATCCTTATTAAAGAAGGGAAGAGTCAAAAAAGGGTTGCATCCTATTTGGCCCTGATGTTTTAATCAACTTATCAATCTTAATTATAACACTATAATATAGTTATAATACTATAATCTATACTAATATATAAAGCTGCAGAGTTTGTTTGTTTGTTTGAACGCGCTAATCTCAGGAACTACTGGTCCGATTTCAAAAAATCTTTCAGTGTTAGGTAGTTCATTTATCGAAGAAGGTTATAGGCTATATTTTATTTTCAAAAGAATTAGGGATCCGTATGAAAATTGCGATTTTGTAAACCAAGGTGTAAAATCGAAAAACTATTTATGCGTGCGCTGCAAAAAACTATTGACAATAGAACAAAATAATGTACTACGGGTTTGTAGGTCTTATAAAGATCTACAAAAAAGTCCGCGAGAGCACATATCTATCATAGTTTAGTCACAATAACCGATTTTATGTTCATAAAAAATATGCACGGGTTCGAAGCCCACGCGGGCGAAGCCGCGCGCAAAAAGGTAGTCAATGATATAGTCTGGGCCCTTTGGCCTGTAGCTAACATCAATAAGGTCACAGTCCTTTTGGTAATAGATACTAAATCATTTTTCTGATAATTTAACACAGTAGAAACATCACATGTACTATTGTACTTTGGTTTTTGGAGGTCTTAGCCTGAAAAAACCTCTGAAAAGTCTTTTTATTTTGTCATCTGTACCTAAATGTAGACCTATTATTAGAGTTTAAACTTCCATTGGACAAGCCTTCATGTAATCTTTGAGTTAAATGTTTGATGACATCTGTTATTTTAGGATTATTAATATTAATTTTATGTAACTTACAGTACTTTGCACATGTTGTGAAAGCAGGTGAGTATTGATCTAGTGTATTCTTAGATATTGAATTTATCATAATTTCAACTGCTTCATTGTTGATTCCCAATCTTAAGAATGTTTCCCTGATACATTTTCTGATGTAGAGGATGACTTATTCTGTAATTGTTCAAGGAGAGTAGATATTCAGAAGGCTGAAAAATGATAGGTTCTTGTATCAGAAGTTTATTGAAAATTGGGAACCAAGGCTGAGTATCCAGTATGATACTACTGCAATAAATGTTGCTCTGTCAGAATTTGAATAGAAAATGGAGGAGAATCATAGAATAAATGGTGATTCTACCAACAAATAGTGAAGGCATCCACTGCTATTGCCCCAGGATCAGGGTGCCATGACACATATTCTTGGCACTTGGAGTTAGTTTGTGATGCAAATAGGTCAATTTATGGTTCACCGAATATAGAAACAATCTTTTGAAAATGTGTGTCATTTAACTCCCATTATGTATATTACCTAATTCTTTTCTAGATTCAAAATCTGCTATTATATTGTCTTTGACTTATTTATGTATGTAGCATAAATCCTTAAGTTTCTAGACTCACACCATTGCCGAATTTCCTTAGCAACATGATGTAAGTGAGTATATCTAACTCCCCCCTGTCTATTAATATATGATATTGCCGTTACATTATCAATTCTCAACGATATTTCAATATCTTTTAAATCTTTTGTAAATCATTTTAATCCAAAGAATGCTGCAATTAATTCTAGAGAATTAATGTGAAATTGTGTTTCTTTTTGACTCCAATGACCACTGGCAGTCTCAGAACCACAAGATGCACCCCAACCTGTGTTGTAAGCATCGGTGAATATTTCTAGTTTGTGAGATTTTTTCTTATGGGATTAGTAGATATATCTATTATTAGGTATAGCTACAATGTTATGAGACCACCATTCAAGATCTTCTTTACAATTTGAATTTAATGTGGTTGAAAATTCACAGTTATCATTAGGTATTATTCTTTAATGTAAGATATATAAGTTGTTCAAGTTCTTTGGTGTATAGCATACCATATTTAATAGCTGGGCAAACTGATACTAAAGTTCCAATACCTCCAGCCAAAGTTCTTATTTTTATTTAATAGTTCTTTTATTATTTTTAAACATTTGTTTCTCTTTTAGTGAGTAAGATCTAAAATCATATTTACTGTATCGAAAACAAAACCTAAGAAGTTACAGTACTGATTAGGTCTAAGGTTACATTTTTCTCTATTAATAATAAATCCCAATCCTCTTTCTCTTAACTATGCAATAATTCGTTTCATAATCGTGGTAAAAGTAAATGGAGCTATGCATAAACCAAATGGTAAGACATTAAATTGATAAAGTTTTCCTTGAAAAACAATTCTCAGATATTTTTTGCTTTGTTTATGTATGATAATCATACTTTATATGCATCTCTTAAATCAATTGAAATTAAAAAATCACCTTTCTGCAATATTTTACAGACTGTTCTAATATAGTCTTTTTGGAATTGACAGATTTCTATAGCTTTTAGATTTATAAGCTTATTGATTTCTGATGAAATTTGAACTACCTCTTCGGCAGAAAATTTATCATTAAATGGAATATTGCTTTGGTGTGGTTTTGTTCCAAATGGAATTTTATAACCTAAAACCCAGTCTAGAATAGTTGGATCAATGGTTATCTGTTTCCACTTACTAAAAAGTGGTTAAGTCTGCCCACCTGTTGGTTCACTTCCTGCATTGGTCCTTATTCTCGGGTGGACTCCTGTCTGCCTGTCGCGGTGTCTGTTGTCCTCGGTGATGCTTCCCCTCCCTTCTTCGCCTCGTCTCGAGGAGGGCCCCGCCAGTTTAAAGATTTATTCTTTGTGCACCACTGGATTTTTGGTCCTGATGTGGTTGGTCTAGGGGTAAATTTCTTCACTTGAGGTATTTTTAATTCTTCTCCGGAATTTTGCACTGACTTTGCAGTCTTAATTTGGTCTACAAGGTTATCACCAAAGAGAAAAAACTTCCTGGTTCTGATTGAATGAGGAATTCTTTCATATTTTTATTTGTGACTGATAGCAAGGGAGATCTCCGTCCCCTGGTATCCAGGAAAAAAGGGAGTCACATAATTCAACTTCTTAACAGACTCAAGCTTTTGATCTTTCCTGCTTAATTGGAGTGCAGAGCCCAGTCATGACAGGGCTGTTGCAACCTGTAGTTGTCTCTTAAAAATTATGTGGTGGTTTCATTTCACTAAATTTTGTGAATGGTGGATTCTCAATCTGTATTGTTTCCTTCTCTTCCTTATCTAGGCCTTTCTTAACTATAACTGCCTATCATTCTACAATTTGTTTATGTAGGTTCTCTCCTTTTGCTTCTGTTTGAGGAGCCACGCCAAGTATCTCTAACCCATTGAACATTTCAGGTTCCATGTCCTCTAGAGCCGGGGGTTCATTCTCCTTATTTTCAGGTGATTGAATAATTGGGCTTGCCACAATGTTTGAAAACAGGTAAAAACAAAAGGCATGCTAAAAGTGAAGGATGTAGGTATCACACACTCTCCACTCAGTAGAACCTATCATTCATACCAGTCCTATCATTATGAATAGGAACTTGTACATGTAGGTCACTAGTATAGCACATTTATAACCATGTAGGAACCCTCGGAACCTCCCTTGAAGGTTGCGTGCTTTATTAGGCAAGCATTGAACATTATTATAACCATGTAAGCCCCCGCAGGACTTCCCTTGAAGGTTATAACTAAACACAACCGTGTATGCCCCCACGAGACATCCCAGAGGTTGTTTAAATGTTCATAATACGGCGATCGTAGACCAAATGCGCCCCCGCAGAGCGCCCTGTAGGTCGGCCATTTTGTTGCACTCGTAAATTTTACTTAAATACAATAAGTTCATTTAAAATCACATATTTGTGTGTGAATGTTATGCAATGTGAATGTTAAACATATCCAAGATGTTTGTATTGAAAAAACACCACGAGTCAAACAAGTCATGATCTTCATCAGTCGAATCGATCCGCGGTTATCCTTCTAATCATGTTTATTGTTTATTTTAACTTCTTGATTTTCTTTAATAAACGTTCACGACTTTTTCTTCGTGTTTTCTTTTCCCCATTTTGGTAGTAAAACACCATTTTTTAGAAAATTTTAGCTAAATAAGTAAAAAATGTATGCGACGCCGAGTAGACATAAAGAACGAATGAACCATGGAGTTACAGACTAGTGAGGGGCACGCATACTAGGGATGTTCGCTCTTCGCTTTAAATATGTGGCGCATATGGACTAAACGGACGGGACTACACTATCATCTCTCATCATACGAGGAGGAGACCACAACGTAGCATAATATATTAGTATAGATTAAGAGTCAGCTTTATTGTTTAATCTATTGGTTGTAAATGCACTTTATGGTTTTACTCACCCGTGCGTGTGGTGACGGATTTAGAATACATACAGTCCGCATCCTGAGGGTGTCGTAAGAGCCAACAAGAGAAGAAAAACTTGATACGAAACCCTCTTCCAACCCATATGGCCAGTAACTGGGTGGCCCGGCTCAATGGTGGGTCAGCTATGAGTAGCAGCAGTCATATAACAAACAATTATATGTTCACCAACCCACACTATCCTGAGGGTGTCGTAAGAGGCAGATCACCTAGCCGCAAGAGAAGGAAAACTTGTTACAAACCCTGTGCCAACCCGTCTTGCCAGCGTGGCGCAGTAGGCTAATTTCCCTCTAAGAATTCGGAGGAGACCTGACTCAGTAGTGGGTCATTTATGGGCTGAAACGACGACGAGGACTTCTACTCAGCTCATGGCATACGGCGTCACGTTGGCAAGACGAGTTGGCACTTGACTGCCTCGTTGGTCTAGTGGTTAGATGTGCCGCCTTTGGATCAACGGGTCCCGGGTTCGATTCCGGGGTCCGTATAGCCGTTTAAATACAAACGTACACTCAACAAGGGTCTGCATTTGAAGTTAATTAAGAGGGAGGTAGAAGCTATAATCTTGTTTATTCGATAAGGGTCTCGGTAAAGTAAATAAATCGAGGGTAAGGGACGGCTAAGTGCCGGTAATCCAGTTATATTCGGTCAATTGATTCGAATTAAATACACCTGCGGCGGTCACATACGCTTGGTTTATGGAGTTTTTACGCGGAATGTAATTGGAAATTGACTGGGCCCCAATCCTTCTAATTCAATACCTAGACTCAATCACCGTGCCTTTAATTGTCGATTTTGACAGTTTTGTTAATGTACTATAACTATGGTGCCAGTTGCGATAGAGCAGCATAAAACAATCGCCGATCTATATTTGATTGGCCCTGCTAAGACCTATTTATTCCTTACTAGCTGACCCGGCGAACTTTGTTTCGCTTTAAAGGCAATAAATGAGCAGATTTTTGATTTTATTAACTTCAATTTTTTATCAGGATAAATATAAATAAAAAATCTATAATTTTAATTATACTTTATTGGGCATCTATTTTAGTAACTGCACTTTTCAGTGAATCACCTTATGACAGACGACATTTTTCAGTTTATTATCAGGCGCATGAACAAATAACGCAGATGGTCTTCTGACCCGGAACATGCCACATATAATAATTGATCTTGGGAAATACATGAATTTTCTGGATTTAGGCCACAAACTTTCCAGGATTGGCCCTGTGATTTATTAATGGTCACGGCGAATGCACGACGGATCGGAAATAATTAAAACTGAAACGGTATATCAGTTGATATCGTCGGGATCCTCGGATGAGAACTTCCTCACCTTCCAACTTTACTTTGAGTATATTCCATTGTTCATCAATTCACTTACCACCAAACGCGTTCCGTTGCACAGGTTTGGTGGTTTTGGTTTATATTTGGAAGCAAACTTAGTACGTAGCCAACCTTTAGTCGTAAATTGTGCGGTGGTAAGCCAGGCACATCCAAGGAGTCTTTTTTTACACAGTCAATATAATTGAATTAATGCAAGTGTACCAATGATTTCATTCTGAATTATGTTAGTTACTTTATGTCATCTACATATTTATTCTTAGCCGCCAAAATTGCTCGCTCAGTCAACCATTCATTATTTTTGTGTTTGTGAGTTCGTCCTTCGATGAACAGAAATTCTGAGAAAATAAAATCAATCCACATATTTCGATGATTTGAGGCAAGCGCTTATTTAGGCGGCAGCAGTCGATCTTGGAATTAGTGGCAGTGTTTGGCAGAAATAGCCAGGCAGTAAAATCATTGCGCCTCCAAAATATCTCGAGTCATTGCGTAGGTGTTCGGTCGGATCGGATAAGTGCTTCCAATGCACGTGTATGCGCTATTGTACATTCATCCCAGATGACGCTTTTCCATTTTGATAAAACTTTAGCCGCTGAGGAGTGTTTTGTAATATTACATGACATCTATTGGTCCAATGCCTGCCATCGTATCGAAACGTTGCTATATCCAAATTCAGTATTTACTCGAAATAAATACATCAACCGGTCAACTTCAAAATTTCTAATTGTCAAATTTGTCAAACTATAGACAACATAACGTTTAGCTGTCAGTGACGTTTTGTTATTTCAGCAATTGCATTTTGATATACGATGTTTTATATCACGGAACGGAATTACACACATTTACACTTTCACGTTTATAATATTAAGTATGATTTTATGAATTGTCCAACGTCTTTATATAAAAAAGAAAGTCGGACATAGGATACCTGAGATTTTTATCCCGTTCCCGTAGAATGTGATATATTACGTGGTATAACAAAACGTAACTGACAGCGAAATCTTATGTTGTCTATAATTAAATATGGCTGAAAATTTGACAATTAGAAATTTAAGTTTAACTTAATATCTCTATAAATTTACACACAATATCTTTATAAATTGTAGCCTATGTGTTATTCTGATGTATAAGCTATATTATTATAAAGTTTCATTAAAATCCATTCAGTCGTTTTTACGTGAAAGAGTAACAAACATCCATCCATCCATCCATCCATCTATCCATCCATCCATCCATCCATACTTACAAACTTTCACGTTTATAATATTAGTAGGATTACGTAAACGTGACCGACATAGCCCACCGGATTGCCAAACTTAAGTGGCAGTGGGCAGGGCACATAGCTCGCAGGACCGACGCCCGATGAGGCAGAAAAGTCCTCGAGTGGCGACCGCGTTCCGGAAGGCGCAGTGCTGGTAGGCCTCCCACACGGTAGACCGATGACCTGGTTAAGGTCGCCGGAAAGCAGTGGATGCGGCCCAGGACCGGCCTTTGTAGAGATCCTTGGGGGAGGCCTATGTCCAGCAGTGGACGTCTTTTGGCTGATATGATGATGACGTAAACGTGTAGCGTGTTTGTTGGCGAACTTACCCTCATTATGATGCTTAGTGCTTTTTGACATAAAGAAAATATAGGAAATAACTACAGATTTTCCTGCTGCCTCTTCTTATGGATATATATCTTTCCATGTGGTGACGAATTTAGAATACCTTGTGTCACCAGTCCATCCCACTTTAAAGGTCTTATAAGACGAATTATACATTTTGTAATATCCTGTAGTACTTTAGAAAGTTTTCAAACGTATTATACAATTTTGAAACCTTTTGCCATATGCAATAAAATTTTCTTGGAAATGATTTTAAAACCAATTTGCACAATCCAATTTCAAAGCATCAAGATATCTCGAGCCAAGGAAGTAATGTGTCATCGACCTTTGAACTAAAGCCACGACTTCGACACACCGACATCAAATTACTATAAAACCTATTATTATAGACATGTACACACGGTTTAAAAATGTTTAAGCTCAATTTTATATATTGGTTATAACCCCGAGGTATAAACCGAGTTTATTGGGCGTCAATTTATGTTATGCCAGTCTTAGACTAATCACCCGTCGTAAGTTGAGCCTGAAGGCGATGGACCTGATAAGTCTGTTGCCCGCACAGAACTGTCGCCTACAACTACATGGAGAGAAATTAGCCTACTGTGCCACGCTGGCCAGATGGGTTGGCACAGTTTTTCGTTACAAGTTATACTTCTTTTGCGGCTTGCTCTCCGGCATTGTTATTTCCTTTTGTCGGCTCTTTCGACACCCTCAGGCTGGAATGGGGTGGGGACAGTATGTATTCTAAATCCATCACCACATGGAAGAACATTTTATAGGGCGCCTAAAATTGAGTTTCAAATTTTGATTTACATCACACACGCCACAAGCTTCTCTCATTCCGAAATAGCTCCAGCATCAAATGTAATACCTATTGTATCTGAAATAGGCAATCTCCTTGCCACCACAAAGCCGATACGGGCTCATCAGTAAGTCTCAGCTCGCGTTCTGTTTCAAACGAAATTACCTTACTTATTACGGCACTCGGTTGACGAAATTACCTGATACTGTACAAAGGAGTGCCATGTATCAGCATAGTAAAAGTCAAAGCAGTAACATTTGTTGATACTTCTTACTATTGCAGAGTTGGGCCGCCTTCAACTTGGAGGGTAATTAACCTTATGTGCTGGCCAGACAGGTAGGCACAACAGTATGCGTATCAAGATTTCCTTCTCTTGCGGCTAGGTCTTCGGCCCTATCATTTTTAACCCCCGACGCAAAAAGAGGGGTGTTATAAGTTTGACGTGTCTCGTTTTGCGTCGGGGGTTAAAAAAGGACTTTATAACCTAGGATGAAATGAGGTGGCTTAGATTTAGAACACAACGGTTCTAAATCCGCCACCATACGGAATAATGTTGATATAATAGACATTAATATATGGTGACGGTATTCGACCAACAACGCTCCACGCTGGTGACGAAAGCAACGCAACCGACTGATATCATAGCTGCAATACAAGGAAAACGTGATATAAATTCATCAATGGGAACGACTGTTATTTGTTCATGGAATGTTTTCGCACTAAGAATTTGAGACCCGAGTTCATTGATAAAATTACTTTGTGTTTATATTATGATGTTAGTACGAAAGTGAACACTTGCATAAATAAATATCCTTGGACATTTCACACAACGCCATCTCGTCCCAAGCTAAGCAACTTAATGCTTGTGTTATGGTAACGAGATGGATGATAAACTACTTATATTTTTTTTTTTGTAAATACATACATATTATAGATAGCAAACACCCGGAACAAATACTTGTAGGTCGAACAAATATTTCTTCCATGCGGGAATCGAACCTGCGACATGGTGCGCAGCAGTCGATCGCTCAACCACTGCGCCATCCGTGTCGTCGAAGGAAGAAAAAATCTTTTAACTGCCTTGTTGGTCTAGGCGAATGACGGCTTTGGATCACGCGTGGGCCGATTCTGGTGTTGGAAAAGTGTGTTTGAGTAAAACGGAGGCACTTTCACCGAGTCGGGGTGTATCTCATTTGTGTTTGTGAATTACATATACCTATTTGTAACCTGCCCCCGCGGTACAGGTTACTCCTATTGCAGAGGTTTCGTATTTAAAAGGGTAGACGGTCGATTTTGTTTATTGTATAACTAGCGACCCGCCCCGGCTTCGCACGGGTGCAATATTGACATATAAACCTTCCTCTTGAATCACACTCTCTATTAAAAAAACCGCTTCGAAATCCGTTCCGTAGTTTTGAAGATTTAAGCATACATAGGGACGGACAGACGACAGCGACTTTGTTTTATACTATGTAGTGATACGATGATGAATAATGTGTTGACTATTTGTAACTGTCCATCGTGACCCAATTAAATAAATGATTTGAATTTGAAAAAAGAACGAAATATGTCAATTGAATCAAGATTATGATTTTAATTCGGCCCTAGACAATTTGGTTGTGTAAACGGGGTGCTGTGATGTTCCTTCGCTCAAATATGACGTTAATGCACATTGTTTACCGCTTTTAATATACTATGGCTTCAGTTGCCTATTGTAGTTTAAGTGTAAAATAATACTATTAGTAACCTCGGTTAATTAATACACATTAAGATTGCCTCTGACTTCTATGTAATTATTGAACGGGGTTTACTTCATTATCGTACGAAATGTAACGTGAATCAGTCACGCAGTTGACAAACCCAATACGTTTTTCATACAATTTGTACTAGTGGCAATATAATGTAACACATTGCTAACTTATGTAAAGGTAAAATAACATTGAATCTAAATATTTTGAGCAATTTTCCCCAAAATTTGCTTCTTTTTCTAAGTTATAATGTATAGTATAAGTTTTAAATTCTATTTTGACTTTTGTACTTTTGAGTGTAAGAATATATTTGTAGGTAAGTACTAAGAAATACACGTGATTTTTAGGGGGGGGGATTAGTCTTAAACCTCACCACGTATCACCAAGGGGCCAAGGGGTTAAAAATGATAAAAAAAAACATCACGTGATTAATGCCCCTAAGTAATACGAGCTTGTAACATAGTTAGTTCTTTACATTTTCAATTAGTTAATAATCTGATAAGTTATTGACATTCAAGTACTAAGTATATGAAACTGAAATTAAGTTTTTAAGTATGTGTTACATAATATAATGGTTATATTGTTATTATTTTCCGTGTGGTCACGGATTTAGAATACATAGTGACACCACCCTATTCCATCCTGAGTGTTTCGTAGGAGCCGACAGAAGGAAATGACAAGGCCGATAAGGTTATCGGCCTTGTCATTTCCTTTTGTGCCACAAGATAAGGAATACTTGACGCGAAACCCTGTGCCAACCCGTCTGGCCAGCGTGGCACAGTAGGCTAATTACCCTCCATGTGATGGGAGGAGACCCAACTCAGAAGTGGTATTGGCTGACTAGTAATATATTATAAAATAGTATACTTAAAGTTCTGAACTCCTGTGAATTCTTTTCGTCTACTCTTCACCCTCAGGATGGATTAGGGTGGTGACAGTATGTATTATAAACCCGTCACCTCTCGTGTAATAGAAACCCTTTATTAAAATCTTTACATACCGCCTGGTATTCCTTAAAGGAGACATCAAAAGAGGTATGCGTAGGTTCCCATTATGCCTTTATGACACGTACCCTTCCCAGGAAGCCGCGGTCTACGGTGCACCTATAACAGTTTATTGACGGGAACTTCCGTCATACGCTATCCTGAATGGCAGATATTTTAATATTGGGTAAGAATATTTTAGCGTGAAGAGTAACTTTGAGGTAAGCTTTTTTTTATCAGTGACTTGAATGCCTTCGGCTTGCGTGATGGAAAGCTACGACCGGGTCTAAGATGGAGCAGGAAATTCAAGGTGAAGCCCTGTCGGGCACCGGCTCTCACATACACACGAAGAAACACAGTAAAACTGCTTGGTTAGGTGTGAGGGTAGTAGCTAGCCGGGCAGAATATTAGATTCTACCACTAAGCGTTTTTTTTTACTTTTACAACACTCGTTATTTCCCAGCGTGCGGTGGGGAAGTTTTATATGTATTCTGCCCCATTTTCAATCGAAATCAAAAGGATGGTCGTTTCGGTGGCATTTTTATTTTTGAGACCCTGTAACTCCTTCACTAGAAAAAACCAATTCAAATACATTATTCTTAAATCGATTAGTATTGAAATAAGTGATCAACAAAGATAGATATTAAGAAGGCAACATTTTGAATTATTCTGATGATTTTGTTATTCGAGGCATTTACATTTTTACATACTGAAAATCGAAACACAAATTTTGAATATGCTGAATTTATCTTTTCTTCGCGTAAAAAAGCTATGTTTATTAGGTATACTATCTCTCCGTATTTTTATTCCATACATATCTTAGTAAATGTTCTTCAGCCAATTTTTCTTAATACGAAAATACAGCGTAATTCCATTACACTACATGACCCTCGTCGCAAAAATGAGACACGATTTCGCACCTATCGAATAAAGAACCTTCTTACAGTCAAAGAGATCGCCTCAATAAGGTTTCCAAAATTACCAAAGTCATTTGATGATGTTAGTACAAAACTGAGCAAGGAAAAGTAAAAAACAGTGGGTCTGCGCTTTGGCCACGACGCCTATGATTCTCTCATAACCCTCGCGACCTCTTAGACATTATAAATCATTGCCACATTTGCTTGTAGTGCCCGCCGATTGTATGCAAATCATAACAATATAGAATGCGCGACAGATTGCGAGATAATGACGCTTTAATGACGAATTGATTGTGTACACAAATTACTTTTTTAATCAGCATGAACTATCTCTTTTTGACTTGGTTCCTAAAAGTAAAACATTTATTTCCAAATATAAAGTAGATTCAATCCGTGTGATGATGAATGAGGAATACATTTTGTCACCACCCCATTCCATCTTAAGGGTGTCGTAAGAGCCGACAAAAGTAAATGACAATGCCGAATACCTAGTGCGAACCCGCCTGGTCAGCGTGGCAGAGTAGGCTAATTACCCTCAATGTAATGGGAGGAGGCCCGACCCAGCAGTGGGTCATTTGTGGGCTGAGTAATAGTAGTAGCTACCCTTTTGTCTTTACCCAAAATGTATTTACTTACTTCTCAGCCCATAAATGACCCACTGCTGAGTCGGGCCTCCTCCAAATAAATGGAGGGTAAGTAGCTTACTATGCCACGCTGGCCAGACGGGTTGGCATAGGTTTTCGTATCAAATTTCCTTCTCTTGCGGCTAGTTTATCGGTTTCCTTCGCGTCTCAGGGGAGTTTAAATGGGCAATCGGGGGTGTTCAACACCAGTGGGACGGTGTATTCAATTGGTTTTTAAATGAGGAAAATCGAAGTAAGCACACTCTGTATTCCCCCCCTTAAACAGAGGGAAGTTGTAAAACATGATGTGACTATCTCGCACCCTCATAACATGTCTCACTAAACACATTACAAATAATTGCTTTGTAAGCACCGCCGCACATGCTCACACTCGCATTGGCTGTCACGCGTCGCGTGCGAGGCGCAATAACAAACTCCGCATGTAGGGGAGAGCGGGGCTAAAAGTTCCGATTTTCAATTAACCTTAAATATTGTTACGAATTCTTGATTTCAGTATTCATGCAATACGATTAAAATCAACTTACATATCTAACTTTGTTATTAGCACAGTTATTTAGGGTATTCCTTGTAAGTTTTTTTTTTAAATTATTTTTTAAAGCCTAAGGTCGGAATGCAACAACTTACCCCGACGTGGGGCAAGTTGTTAACGTACCGGGGTAAATTGTTACTATATCTGTTAAAGCTATTATTTGTGAAATAAAAAATAATAAATGATAGAACTAAACTTGTTTATTTATAAAATAATGAACAGTATCATAAGAATCTTCAAGTAAACATCTGTATGTTTCAAGTTACTATAATTTATACCTATACAATTATTAATAATTAACAGTTAATCAGCCTTGATAATTAGTTCAGTCTTCAATCATTAACATTATTGTCTTACGCTCAAAAAACGATCATTATGGCATAGCCAGAAAATATATACCCATAATTAATTATCAGAAGATATATCAGAATCTCAGTTTGGGCATAAGTAGCTTAATAAATCTTGATTCTGTCTACATCTGGATTGGGCCCAGTTTTTACATTCTTGACACTGACCCCATTCTTCTCCAGAACGTGAATTAGAGTAGCTGTCACAACACATTAAACAATAATACTCCAAACCATCCTCTTCACTCTCAGAACTTCCACTACTCATTTGTAAAACCTGCCGTTTAACACCCTTCCTCTTCCCTTTTGCACTTCCTTGCTTTGTTTTACCCCTCCCTTTTCCTTTGTTTTTTTCTCGCTTCTTCATTATTCTGAATGCTCACTTTCCTTTTTCTACTCCTGATCTTAGCTTTTTGACAAATCTGTATAATGACATATGACAAATATCTAATTCTCTGGCAACAGTTTTTATTTTCCTGCCATCTTTAATAACTGCATCCGCAGCTTTTTCCATCAACTCCAGTGACACAGAAACTCGTGTTGATTTTCGGCTATATGTCCGCATGCTACGAAAGAAAAATTATAATATTTATATTCCATTATTGGTACATAGGGGTAAGTTGTTCCGAGGTCACAACGTACCCCCAATAAAAGGAACTTCTAGCCCCAAACACACGTGTTGCAAAAAAGCAAGCTGAAGGTTAGATTACGAAACATACGTAATTTATGAATACTGTGTGGGAAAAATAGATAAAATATTAAATAAAAACACTGAAATACTCGAGGCTAATCGTTAAAATTCGTGGGATAGACCAAAAATACCAAATACGAAAATATTTACTTACGTGATCCACCGAGACACGTACTGCTATTCCGATGTTTCGGGTGCCACTGGCGTTTTCAAAATGGCGGCCGTCGGTGCGCTATCGCGTTACGTTTCACGATGTGTTTACTTAATATTCCTATCTCTTTTCCTTGCGAAGTTATTTCAATCGGAACAACTTACCCCAGTAACTTTTAGCCCCGCTTTCCCTACGCGAGTACGTCGACACGTGAGAACAAATGCGGAGCTTGGTACTGCGCCATAGGTTGTAAATACTACCACACGCACGCGGCTCGTGACAGCCAATGCGAGTGTGAGCATGTGCGGCGGGGGCTTACTGTTCTTGGACGCTTAACGGGTGTTTGTACACTACCCGACGGGATTGCTATAGGCGTCGAAGCCTAGGGTTAGATGTGTGTTGCATAATCAGATTGTTCCATGTGGTGACGGATTTAGAATACACAATGTCACCACCCCATTCCACCCTGATGGTGTCGTAAGAGCCGACAAAAGGAAATGACAAGGTCGAAAACCTAGCCGTTAGAGAAGGGAAACCTGACGAAAGCCGTCTGGCCAGCGTGGCACAGTAGGCTAATTGCCCTCCCAGTGACGGGAGGAGGCTCGACTCAGGAGTGGGTCATTTATGGCGTGAGTAGTATAGCCGAAAAATACTATAAGCGATAAAGCATTGCGTTCACAATGATAACAATAATAGTTCGTGTGGTGACTGATTTAGAGCACATAATGTCAACCTTTATTCCATCCTAAGGGTGTCAAAAGACCGGAGAAAAGGACATTACAAGACCTAGCCGCATGAGCAATAAATTCGATACGAAACCCTGTGCCAACCCGTCTGGCCAGCGTAGCACAGTGCACACTGAACTTTATGGCCGCTCTGAATGTGGCCGCATTACGCTACGCTGAACACAAAATCAGGTATCAGTGACGTACGCGGGGGTGGAGGCAGGGCACGCAAGCATCCTCGCCTCCCGTGCGTTTATGTGAGTGTGCTACGTTCGTATTGGTTATGAAATAAATTTACGATGCGCAAGTTCGCACCGACACGACAGCTACATTCAGAGCGGCAATAAAGTTTGGCAAGGACTGTAGTTTGATAACTAAAATAAGAAATTTTATTTCGGGTGAATACGCAAAATAAAGGTCCAATTTTGGTACGTAACCCTAAATAAGCAATATACAGTCAAGACGCGACCACGTCGTCAGTACCTCTGGGGCTAATAATGAGTTTTTGGTACTACGCCATAAAAACGAGACCAAAACCTCTACTACTCGTATCATAGACGTAACTTACGGTGTAATGTAATTTTGTTTTAACACTAAACGTGAACCTATTTCAAGAAGGCACTGAGAAGCAACCAACCATTTGAAATTGATAAACCAAACGCGACCGCCGAGCGTATGAAAAGTGATGTAGACATTCTTAATTTTTTTTTTTTAATTTAATAAAACGAATTCCCTGCACTTTGTATATCCTGATTCCTGTATCGCGGGCGCAGTTTACAAACATGTAATTCGCAAACACAAATGACACCCAGACTCAGAGCAAGTGCATCTAGTTTAGACAAAAAACACTTGCCCTACTCCGGAATCGAACCCGGAACCCGTTGATCCAAAGGCGGCACATCCAACCACTATACCAACGAGGCAGTCATTATCTCTCAAATCATTAAAATATTTAAAAAGTGTATAGTTCCTTGGATGAGCCTGTCCAAAAAAGAAATACCTCTTTATATACAGGGTGGTCAAAAAGTCGTGGATCAAACGAAACCAGCGGTTAGATGGGTTTATCAGCAGCAAAAAATTGTTCTACGGGAGATCCCTAAGGTCAACCCCTGCAGAGTTATAATTGATTTTGTGTTTTTATGAGAAATTGTCCTTTTTTTACTAAAACTTGATAAAATTCGAAAAAATCTACACCCTGTATCTTTTTTATAATTTTCACTAGATTGGGACTGATGAGTACTTTCGTTAGACATGCTATTTATGGTAGTTTATTGGGTGTGTTGAAGATAACATTAAGTTTTCCGAAAGACATAATTCTTAAATCAAAACTTGTTACTTACATCGGACCCCACTGTGAAAAAAAAATACTCTACAGAAAAATGCCACTGTATCACAATTTTTGGCGCATTTAATAGGGATTCTAAAAAGGTATTACACATGGGTATGCGTGGCTTCGATATCTTTCAAGGACGATCTTTCGTAGCAAGGCCAGAGTTAATTCATACATAAAACTCGGTTAGGCCTACTAACCTAACCTTACCTAAGCGTGATCGTTTTCCGGACTCCAGGGTCTTTATCGTCGTTTCAGCCCATAAATGACCCACTACTGAGTCGCGCCTCCTCTAAGTTCATGTTGGGAGATTAGCCTACTGTGCCACGCAGCCAAGACGGGTTGACACAGGGTTTGCTTCAAGTTTTCCTTCTGTTGCGGCTAGGTGATCTGCCTAATGCGTTCTTTTAGTCGCCTCTTACGACACCTTCAATATGGTATGGGTTGGTGACATTGTTTATTTTTTATCGTCTTCGTTTCCGCCCATAAATGACCCACTACTGTGTCGGGCCTACTCACAATTCATGGAAGGACATTAGCCTACTGTGCCACGCTGGCAAAACGGGTTGGCACAGGGTTTGCTGACCCGGTAAGACTCCCTCCTTGTACGAATTATGTACGCACATAAAGAATACAGTTCTAATAAATTGTCCGTGTGGTGTCACCAGCCCATACCATATTGAGGGTGTCGTAAGAAGCGACTAAAAGAACGCATTAGGCAGATCACCTAGCCGCAACAGAAGGAAAACTTGAAGCAAACCCTGTGTCAACCCGTCTTGGCTGCGTGGCACAGTAGGCTAATCTCCCAACATGAACTTAGAGGAGGCCCGACTCAGTAGTGGGTCATTTATTGGCTGAAACGACGATAAAGACCCTGTAGTCCGGAAAACGATCACGCTTAGGTAAGGTTAGGTTAGTAGGCCTAACCGAGTTTTATGTATGAATTAACTCTGGCCTTGCTACGAAAGATCGTCCTTGAAAGACATCGAAGCCACGCATACCCATGTGTAATACCTTTTTAGAATCCCTATTAAATGCGCCAAAAATTGTGATACAGTGGCACTTTTCTGTAGAGTATTTTTTTTTTCACAGTGGGGTCCGATGTAAGTAACAAGTTTTGATTTAAGAATTATGTCTTTCGGAAAACTTAATGTTATCTTCAACACACCCAATAAACTAGCATAAATAGCATGTCTAACGAAAGGACTCATCAGTACCAATCTAGTGATAATTATAAAAAAGATACAGGGTGTAGATTTTTTCGAATTTTATCAAGTTTTAGTAAAAAAAGGACAATTTCTCATAAAAACACAAAATCAATTATAACTCTGCAGGGGTTGACCTTAGGGACCTCCCGTAGAACAATTTTTTGCTGCTGATAAACCCATCTAACCGCTGGTTGCGTTTGATCCACGACTTTTTGACCACCCTGTATATCAGAAAAGACATCGCCAAGGATTTGAAGATTCGTTTCAGGCCATAAATGACACACTTCTGAGTCGTGCTTCCTCCAAATTCATGCAGGGAAATTAGCCTATTGTGCCACGCTGGCAGACCGGGTTGAAGGCTACGGGTACTGCTTTTCTTTAGTCGGCTCCTACGACACGCTCAGGATAGTGAACGTTGTTGACATTGTGTATAATAAACCGTCACCACACTGACTGGTTTGGTTACTACTACTACTCAGCCCATGATCCACGGCTGAGTCGGGCCTTCTCTCATTACATAGAGGGTAATTAGCAGGCTAGCCAAACGGGTTGGCACAGGATTTCGTTTGAAGTTTTCCTTCTCTTCATTGAGTTGGTGGTTTCATTTCCTTTTGTCGGCTTTTACCACACCCTAAGGATGAAATGGAGTAGTGACACTATGTATTCTAAATCCGTCACAGTCTAAATATATAGGGTGTGTAAAATACATTGTCTGAATTATAACAAAAGCTGCGGTGATTCATCATTTTAAACGAGAAGACATCATAGCCCAGAGACTGGGCTTAACGGGCTGTGGGGTGATTTAGTGCGAATTGGCAGCGAGAGGCAATATTTTACCATGTCATGAGAAGTCATTTCTTTAACCGAAGGCTCGTCATTTCACGTAAATTTGTCAGGCTTATCGCTGTTTCAATTTTAACTAAAAGTAATTGATGCAGCATGATTTTAGGTATTAATAATATACATAAAATGCCAGACCATATATTATATAAATCTTGATATGAAATCATTTTTTTTTGTCGCTGGGCAAATGCTTTATGGATATCACTGCCCCCGGGGGAGAGGTCGGTGATTATGCCGAGTCGTCTACCCATTAAAACCCCAGCGGTATACCCTCACACGACGCGCTTGGGGCGCCACAAGTTCGCGTGAACGCAGTCTACTATGACGCCCAGGCGTGTTGATATGAAATCCTGAACCAACCCGTCTGGCCAGCATGGCAAAGTCAAAGTCATTTTAATACCTAACCCAATAACCAAACATAAATAAATACCATGCAAATACATAACACAAAAAAAACATCAAGCTCCCTATTATTTTTGACGCCTATTACTTAATCTTCAAAATTTAACCATAACCTTCGTGGCACCGTACCCGATAACAGTAGTCTGGCGCAAAATCTATTTTTATAATTTTAGTTTAGGCGATATTTAATTTTCTCTGATGAACTTAAAGTGGATGTATCCGTAGATTTTCCTTCTTAAAACCTTTTCTGTCAGTAGTAAAAAAATATCCGTATAGACTACTAGACTTTTTTATAATTTTGCAGTATTCTGTATTTGAATATATTATAAACTAGCTGACACGGCGAACTTCGTACCGCCTCAGAATCAATAAATAAAAAACCTGAATGATAATTTCAGATTGTTTCAATTTTGTTAAAATATGTGCAAACCTTAAATGGAACAAAAACAATGAGTATTAAAAAAACTATTTCAAGACCAAAATTAGCCAAATCGGTCCAGCCGTTCTCGAGTTTTAGCGAGCGAGCAACAGCAATTCATTTTTAGAATTTGGCGAAGTTACTAATTAGCTAAAATCATAATGATCATATGACTTACAGACTAGCAAATAAGCATGACCCATAATGCATTTTTTTCATGCTTTTTATTGCTGTTTGTGTGTTGGTTAAATTTAATAAAAGTTGATACACAATGTATTATTTATGTATTAGGAAAACAATATCTGAACACCCTCAGCAATCTCGGGAAACTAGGAAAAATAAAACAATGGAATAGCTAAATTGTAATAAAATAAAATTTCGGCTTCGGTACAAACGGGGGGCATAAAATTTTATACTGCCTGTATATCGAATACGTCTTATTTGAGCTTGTAGCTTCTTTCGCTATGTTTTTATGCAATCATACCGTAATTTGGCAGGGAAGGTTCTGTATAAAGAAAAAAATATTGAGTAGAATAGCACATCATCATCATTATTGCAGCCAAAAGTCCAGGCCTGCTGGACATAAACAATCCGGTCATAAACAGGCGTATCCATCGCTTTCCGACGACCTTAGCCACAAAGTACTCGAAATTTGAGGCATAAGTTTGCAGATTTCTGTCGTTCTTCTCATCAAAATATTATTGTACGTAGGCTAATTACCATATATATAATGGGAGAAAGCCCGACTTAACAGTGGGTCATTTATAGGCTGAATAACAGTAGTCTGAATAATTCTAAAAGGAAATTAAGCAAATTATTAATATGTCGTGTCATGAAACTGGAACCCTAAGTATGCGGTTTCGCTTCACATTTCGCCAATAATTTTTATGAGAAGAACAATAATTTGAGAAGTTCGATACGTGTTACGTTACGTTTATCGTTGTTTTATTCCATTTTCTTGTACAAATTTCATAATTGAGCTGTTATCATGTATCAAGGATGAGCGGCTAAGAAATGGGGGTTATAAATTTAGGAGAATAATGATGGATGCTCCAAGCGCTTCTAATATTTTTACACACTAATACCACATGTATTTGGAGATAACTATTAACCAAAGAAAAAAAATAAAAACGAAATCCATCTGAAGTTGGTGCTTCGGGTATATACTAGATACTCCAATTATCACACATAATCGGTGGATGTATGTTAAACATCCACCGACGCCTCTCAAACGATTTGGAATTGTCCGTGTGGACGGATTTAGAATATATAGAGTCACCACCCCATTCCATCCTGAGGGTTTCGTAAGAGCCGACAAAAAATATACATGAATTGTGGTTGCTTCGAATGAAATGTCCCAGCATGGTGCATGCGTGATAAAAATTGTTTGAAAAAACGTGTCTAACATCTTTCCGCAGGGATTTAAGTGGTTCCGAATCCGGCTTGTTACCAGCTTAAACGGCGAAACGTGGTGATGAAATAGGGCAAATTTATGGCTCGAATTAAGGCAATGTAAGAATGTTTTTAATAGCACAGCTGCTTCCATTACTTTGACAGTAGCTTTGAAGAAAACGCGTTCCTTGCTAAAAATGTAACCATTAATAAGTTATGAGGTTTATAACTTGTTACTTTTTTATTTAAATATGTTTAACCATTGTTTGTGGCGAAAGAATTATAATCATCAAAATCAACAATACAACCCTCCAAGCTAATAAAGGTGCAAGAAAAACTTTTTCAACGTCAAAGTCATTCTTGCACCTTTATGAGCTTGGAGGGTTGTATTGATGAGTTTGATGATTATAACTCTGTAACTACATACGTATTACAGCCGCGAATCAAATGTTAATCATCATACAACCTAGCACTGCCTTGCAAATTGCAAAAAACGTAAGAAAATTTGAACTTCGCGGGCTACCCTGGAGCATCCACCTTAATATGTAGCTTCCATTGAAACTTTGATATTATGACATTATTTTGGTGAAATGCAATGTTGCGTTATGATATCATATCTTAATCAATCACCACTTTTGAAAGAAACTTAATTGTTGGTGTAGGGGTTGGATGACTCGCCTTTGGATTACGGGGCCCCGGTTCAATACCGGGGTCGGACAAGTGTCTCTAAGTAAACCAGAGGCATTTGATCTAAGGTGTCATTTGTGTTCGTCAATTTCATGTTTGTAAACTGCCTTGGCAATACATGTTATACATACTGAAGAAGATTTAGCACTTTGGTCGAACATCTGAGGGTAGAGCAAGGCTCCCCTCTCTAAGCCACTGTCGAATGGATGGTTACAAAGCTTCCCAAACGACAGATGGGCCGCGCAGACAAATAGTAGTAGGTTTTAGTGGGTAAACCGGTCACAATCACCGACCGGGACTCCCACATACCCTAGCCCCGTCACATAGTCTAATTTGTTAAAAAAAATCTCTTAGAACAATAGCTAATTAATAGCTTTATACGAGTACACAAACCAGCATTTGTTGCAGGTCGTTCAGGAAATTAAGCAATCTAGGGCTTTCGACCGCGGATCCCCGGTTCAAAAAGCAGTATTATTAATAAACAATATCCGAAGATACATAAAATACATTAGGTATGGACAGAAGGAACGAATTACAATATGTGGCTCACCAGACGTTGCGGCTATTCGAACCGCGTACTATTTTGCATAGCCTCGTAACCTACATTTGGTACGGCATTTGCTCTATACACAAACAGCCTACGATCGTGCAGTCCTTATGGTAAGTGGATCTGGCAGCTAGTGGATATTTACAACCTTTTTTTTTACGTGGGGGAAACCTTTTATAGGTCCCCAGCCGGGGGCTGGGGTATGTGGGATTCCCAGTCGAGAGGATATGTAAGATGCGACTGGTGTACCCACTAAAACCTACCACAAATTGTTACTTCTCTTGCCTTCTTTCTGCCTTATGGGAAATTACATTAACGGGATATTTACAACCTACAGCATAGTTTATGCGGTGCACAGGGCCATTTTAATGAATTGATAAACCAGTGTAAAATTATACTAAATCCAAAATATTTGTCACTTTTTTAATATGAATATTAGCTGACCCGGCTCGGCATACGTTGTATTGCCATATTAAAATAGGGGTTGATCGTAGAGGGGTGAAAATTTAGAGTTGTATGTATTATTTTATGCTTTATCATAAAAAAACAAAAACAAAACATTTAGTCTAAAAAATATTTTTTTTGTGCTTTTTGTTGTCCTTAACATTTAGGGGGATGAAAATAATTGTTGCCGATTCGCAGACCTACTGATATGAAACTAAAAATTTCACGAAAATAGGTCGAGCCGTTTCGGAGGAGTTCAATAGCAAACGCCGTGACACGAGAATTTTATATATTAGGGAGTTTCCAACGTTTCAGACACTTTGCTAGGTCCGAGATCGCGGGACGATTTAAATAAAATAACACGATATGAACCGTTAAGATAACATTAAGTAATAATAAGTTCGAAAATCTCTTATATTGCACTTTGCATTGTACTAATTGCAAATTTAACAAACTGTATAACAAATGATACTATCCGCATTACCGTTATACATATTTGTGTTTATTTATGTTCAGCTTTGGTTTTTAAAATCCTTCACAGGTGTGTACTAAGTTTCGAAATGAGACTTACATTTCAACGGTATAAAATTCAATTTCCCGTGAAATCCCAACTCAGCCTGTTTAAGCAAGCCTTGCCCCAATTGGTGCTCTTACCGTCAGATTGCACCCATGATGACGATTACTCCTCCGTACTGTCTCATATTACGCCAGTATCTCATCCTCGACCATTATGCCCGCTAGATAATGATTATGACGTCACATCCGACGCGCATAAAAGTGACATAACACGCGCACGAGGTCTTTGGAATTTGTTACAATAACAAGACTTTAGGCAGCTTTCTGACATGAGATATGCGACCGATGTTTTAACACCCGACAAAGAGGATACCTCCGTCCTTATTTTATTTCTCCTCCGGTTCTTACAACACCCGCAGGATGAAATGGGGTGGTGACAAGATGTATTCTAAATCCAAAGAACCACACGGACTTAAACGTCTCATAAGCTTAACATTAATTCTCTAGTACACTCACGAAATATTAAAAAACAAACTCACATACAGCTTCAATGAAACGGATAGCGCAGTATATTAGCATTAAACATTTCATTCAAAGAACTGCCCGAAATATTCCACGCGCAGGCATCACAATACAATAGGAGTTGGACATTAAGTTAAAGGGTTCCGTAGGTATTTTTATTTGCCTAACGGGGTAATATTAACGCATCATTGACCTGGGGTTTAGGTAACGGATCCATTATTGATTCTAGAGTTGAGTTGAGAGAGCAAGTATCTTTTAATCCCCCTCGATCGTATTGCACCGTGTTGTGGTCCGGGGACCTGCGTACCTTTATGACCCTGACTTTTGGGCAGTTGAGGGACCGATTCGTTGTAATGGGTAGGTCAGGGCGCAAATTATCATTTTTACGCGTCCTGGAGTATGCATAACCCAGAAAGAGTTCAAGATTTCCTATGGGAAAAAATATTTTTGTGTAATCCAGACATAATTACTTGGCCTGTGTGTCGTATCGTGTTATTGAAATGCATAGTTGTAAACCCAAGTGCTACAGGGGTACTCAATGACATATGTTAAAACTCATATGTGTAGTTGTTGGATTTTAGTGCATATGCCCCAACATACCAGTAGTTATATTTGACTATTTGAAAGCATTCGCAAGAATTTATTTGAATAAAAATCATTTTGATTTTATTTTGCCTATGGTCATCATCATCAGCTGACTTTAGCCCAATGCTGACAAGCCTCCCTTAGTGAGTGGCATAGCCCCTGTGGACAGATCCTGAACAGATCATCGCTCTATCTACCAAGAGGGTGTCCACTAAGTCATCAACCCAGTGTTGGTTCTTCCACAGACATGACCAACCCACCACCATTTCATCATCTATAGATGTTGGAATTGTGGTGGATTGGTCATATCTACGTTTCGCCTAACGAAAAGTATTTATTATTATTATTTGGTTTTTTTTTACTAAAATATGGTGTAAAGAGTTAATGATTAACACTATAGGCCCCAAACTAGGCAAGCCTGTGTCTTGGTGACCTGAAATAAGGCTAACATAATCAATTGTACATCGGCGTGATACCGCGATCTGCATGCAATTGAAGTTGACTAAATTTAAAATAACATACAAAGTGATTAAATTTGATAAGGCAAAATAAAATAAGCTTTATAACAATACTAATAAGCTTCGTGCCAATAAGCTTGGCACGCAATAAAATGCTAATGTAGTGTTTCTTACACTACATGATAAAGAGTATGAGACTTACGAATGTACGAATTTGGCAACCAAATGATGATCAGAGGATTATCATGTGTATTCATTTCGGGAATGTTGCCAAAGCTTTGGGTAGTGTGCCAAGAGAGAACAATGGTGTAACCTCGTGGATTATGGTACAGTTTTTTAAAAATTTGCTTATTTGAATTAGTTGCCTGTCTCCGTGGTAACGGTTTAAGAATATATAGTTTCCCCACCCCCATTCCTCCCGAGGGTGACAAGGCCGGTAACCTAGCCGCAAGAGAAGGAAACTAGATACGAAACCCTCTACTAATGCGGCACAGTAGGCTAATTACCCTCCATGCAACTGGAGGACGCCCAGCTCAACAGTGGGTCATCTGTGGGTTGGCGCCAGTCAGCAATGGCAAACTTAAGCGGTATTAAATCTGGGCTATCTATACTTCTATACTAATATATAAAGCTGCAGAGTTTGTTTGTTTGTTTGTTTGAACGCGCTAATCTCAGGAACTACTGGTCCGATTTCAAAAATTCTTTCAGTGTTAGATAGTCATTTATCGACATTTATCGAGGAAGGTTATAGGCTATATTTTATTTTCAAAAGAATTAGGGATCCGTATGAAAATTGCGATTTTGTAACCCAAGGTGTAAAATCGAAAACCTATTTATGCGTGCGCTGCAAAAACGATTGACAATAGAACAAAATGAAGTACTATGAGTTTGTAGGTCTTATCAAAATCTACAAAAAAGTCCGCGAGAGCACATATCTAACTATCATAGTTTAGTCACAATAACCACTTTTATATTCATAAAAAAAAATGCATAGAGATAAGCACGGGTTCGAAGTCCACGCGAGCGAAGCCGCGCCCAAAAGCTAGTATAATATAAGAGTATACCACACTAAGAACTATAAGTATTGTTACCTTATTGTCTGATCTTACGATATAGGCCATCGGCCTTGTCTTTTCCTTTCGTCGGCGCTTACGACTAGACTTGAGTAACTCACGAGTGATTCGTTCCACTGAACTGCTCATTTGCAGTGAACGAATTGAACTAAATCAACTCTGTGGAGTATTTTAGTTCTGCAGTTCATCGGCTCATCGCTCCCGCTCTGATTGGAGCATTTTAGTTCTGCAGTTCACTTGCTCACCGCTCCCGCTCCGGTGGGTATTTTTTAGTTTTTAGTCTTCTAAAGACGATTTTTTTTTTTATGTTACTGCTTACAGAAATACGTGCAACCGTAAATTTTCGCCCCTCTACGATCAACCTCTATTTTTAAAAGCGATATTTATATAGCAAAACAACTTTTGCCGGGTCAGCTAGTAAAACTATAAAAATATACTCTCGTTCACAGTTCGTGAACTCGTAGCTGAATCAATGCGATTCAGTCACCGAGTCACAGAACGAAATGAACTGCAGAGCTATTTAGATAAACGAGTTCATAATGATGTCTTAGGTTTTCACGATCTTTACACATTGCAGGAAATGATGGCTTCACGGTTATGATCGTTTTATTTTATTTTATTCCCAACGTTTCAGACACTTTGCAGTGTCCGTGGTCGCGGGACGACTGGATGGCAGTTGTCGCTGCGGGCTTTTATATACTGGTGAGACACTAATGAGCTCTCATTCTATTGGTGGTGACGCACTATTATGCCCGTGAGTCATGTTGTTTGTCACGTAGGCGCGGTGACGTGGCGGGGTACGTAACGCTGAACATATCTATATATAACGTGCTCGGTTGATACAGAAGTCGCTCACAGTATCTTGCGGTCTTGCAGTTTTGTGTCGGGCTTGGGATTTGATTAATTTTATAACCGGGTCCCAAGCAGGTGGTACTTGCCAACCGTCTTCTCTATTGAAGTTTGGATGTTTCCTGATCTCAATAGCCTCGCGGAGCATTCTTGGTAAGTACTGGTTTTCCTTTGCCAGTATTTGAGGCCGGTCGAAGTGTATATAGTGGTTGGTCTTGTTTGTGGTATGTTCACAAACTGCAGACTTCGCTGAGCGGTTATGTTTTATATCAGCTATATGTTCTTTAATTCTGGTACCGATGCTTCTTTTCGTTTGCCCAATGTAGGATAGTCCACACTCACAGTCGAGTTTATAAACACCTGCATCTTGTAATTTGGTATATTTGGCTTTATAGGTCTTAAGAGTTGGCTGATCTTTTTGTGGGGCTTAAAATAAGTTTTTATAGAAGCCCGCTTCAGAATATTGCCAATTTTGTCTGTGATCCCTTTGATATATGGTAAAATGGCAGGTAAACGCTCCACTGTGGGTTTTTTAGGCTGGTGGGCATGATGCAGGCGAGGGGGCTTGAGTCTATTGCTTCGTAATACAGACTTGACATGTCGTAGCTCCTCCTCTAGGTGTTTTGCATCACAGATGCCTTGGGCTCGCTGAAACAGTGTTCTTCCTACGGTAGACAACTGGCTGGGATGATGGTGAGAATTGCCATTAAGGTATTTATCTGTATGGGTGGGTTTCCTATACACTGTATGACTGATCGAATTGTCAGGATTTCTGATGAGGAGGATCTCAAGAAAAGCTAATGACTTATTGGTTTCTGGCTCCATAGTAAATTGAATACTATTATTTATGGAGTTGAGATGAGTAAAATATGCAGTTAAGTTGAGTTGAGACACTGCAAAGTGTCTGAAACGTTGGGAATAAAATAAAATAAAACGATCATAACCGTGAAGCCATCATTTCCTGCAATGAACAAGTTCACTTTACTGAACGAGATTTGGTGAACTGAATCTTTAATGTGAACTGTGTTGCCCAAGTCTACTTACGACACCCTCGGGATAGAATAGAGTGGTGACACAAAGTATTCTTAATCCGTCACCACGCGGATCAATATAAATATAAGGGAAGAACGGAGATTACAGAGAACGGTCATTTGTTTTATGTCCATCCGATATTTTGAATTTCTTCAATTAAAAAAATTATTTGTCAAAAAGAGTTGGTACACAACGGAACCCCAAATACTGACACATCATTGTACAACCGCCCAGTCCACCCACACCTGAAACAGAAACTGGGTTAGTAGACAGTAACATACCAAACTTTTCAAAATGCTCCATTCATAACACTTTACTTCGCTAAAGGTTAGCGCATACTTCCGAAATGCAAGAAATCAATCATGTATTTATCTATACATACATACAAATAAATAAAATTAGACTGTCTGTTTGTAATAATAAAATAACCAGTTTTTACTAAATGCGTAAGTATCTATGTATACACAGTAGGTACCTACATAGACCAAAATAATATTTTTTTAATTTTTGGTCTGTCTCTGTTTGTTCCGGCTAATTGCTGGAACGGCTGGACCGATTTTGACGGGACTTTCACAGATAGGTAGCTGATATAAGGAGTAACTAAGGCTACATTTTTTAACAACGGCAACACCCGCGTGTAACGTTGCACCCGTGCGAAGCAGGGACGGGCCTCTAGTCTATATATATATATAATGAATGTTTGTCTGTATGTCTTTTAAAAAACCGTAAACTATGCATTTGATCATGTGATGATCTACAGCAAAGTGTTGTGCATGAGCTCAGGAAGACGTCGGAACAAAAAAAAGGACATTTGTGTAATAATGTCTTTCCTTAGAATTTATTTTTGTTAGTGGCGTAGCGACGCGCGCATTGTTACAGCTAGTTGTAAATAGTAAACATTGATAGCAAGTAAAATGAATTAACTTATACGCGCGGATGCGCCCGCGTGGACTTAAACGTGCTAATATCACCGTTACTCGGGAATAAATACATTCAGTGTGGTGACGGATTTAGAATACACAATGTCACCAACCTACATCACGTTGAGGGTAGCGTGAAAGGCGACTAAAAGAACGCAAGGGGCAGGTAACCTAGCCACAAGAGAAGGAAAACTCTATACAAACCTTGCGCAACAGTAAGCTAACTTCCCTCCACGAATTTGGAGGAGGCCCGACTCAGTAGTCATTCATTGTGAGAGGAAAAGTTTCAGTCGATCAAAGTTTTCAAAAGGTTTTCGAAAAGCTAAGCAATGGTGGCAATCTCTTCTCAAAATTGTCTTAGTTACGCCCTAAGCTCCCTAAATAATATATTTATCTCATACATTTAGAGGAACGAGCCCTGGCTCCGTAATTAGTTTGGTTTTGTTTATAACTGGGCCAGATAACGGTAAGTTATGGTCCGTGTGGTGACGGATTCAGAATACACAGTGTCACCATCCCATTTCGTCCTCAGGGTGTCGTAAATGCCGACAAAAAAGAAATGCAAAGGCCGATAATCTAGACGCAACAAAAGGAAAACTTGAAACGTAGCCCTGTGCCAATCGGTCTGGCCAGCGTGGCACAGTAGGCTTACTTTACCTTCCATGTGACTGGAGGAGGCCCGACTCAGTAGTGGGTCATTCATGAGGTGTATAGTATTGGAGATAAAACCTGACCAATTTTATATACTGGTTGACTACGTGAAAGTTGAACGTAGCTCTCATATTTTAGTGTAACCTAAATACTAGTAACCTTCAAGACTAGAGTTAAAGACCGCAAAAAACCTTTCCGCGTGAGAAAGCCAAAGTAAAGAACTATGTGCGAACCAATCTGACTAGCGTTAGAAAGTGTAATAGTTTACGAGTACCTGTATCAAATAGTCTGCGAAAATATTAAAATGGTATAGATCTATTTCAACTAACAATTATTGTGGTCGACTGCTGCGTATCATGTCACGGGCGGGTTCGATCCCCGCACGGAAGAAATATTTGTATGACCTACAAGTAATAGTTCCGGGTCTGGGTGTTTTCTATCTATAATACGTATGTATTTACAAAAAAAATGTATATAAGTAGTTTATCATCCATCTCGTTACCATAACACAAGCATTAAGTTGCTTAGCTTGGGACGAGATAGCGTTGTGTGAAATGTCCAAGGATATTTATTTATTATTTTTAATGATAGCTGAATAACCGTATGGTGACGGATTTAGAATACGTAGTGTCACAACCCCATTCCATCCTCAGGCTGTCGGGAAAGCCGACAAAAGTAAATGCAAAATAGCAGGATAACTTGATACGATACCCTGTCCGAATTCGTCTGGTTAGCGTGGCCACAGTAGGCTAATCACCCGCCACGAAACTGGAGGAGGCCTGCTTCAGGAGTGGGTCATTTACTGGCTGAGAAGTAGTATTAAGTAAAGTTCCCAAAAAGAGTGTTAAAATATAAATAAATAAATATCCTTGGACATTTCACACAACGCTATCTCGTCCCAAGCTAAGCAACTTAATGCTTGTGTTATGGTAACGAGATGGATGATAAACTACATATATACATTTTTTTTGTAAATACATACATATTATAGATAAATGACACCCAGACTCCGAGCCAGTGCCTCTAGTTTAGACAAAGACACTTGCCCGACCCCGGAATCGAACCCGGGACCCGTTGATCCAAAGGCGGCACATCTAAAATATGTTTTCCAGAGGCCAAAAGTTATTACGTATAAAGCCATATCTTAATTCATATTCAATGAAAAAGCCTTTTGAACAATACAAGTACCCTAACGCCTCCCTCCTTAAGAACCACCCCCGATTAAAATATTCAGAAAGGGAGCGAACGTAAAGGAGCCCTACTTTTAAAGAAGGGTAAAAAATATGGTTATGGCCCAGTTTAGCCAAAGATAATCCCAGACCCTTGCCATCAGACGTTTTCTATAATGTTGAGCTCCGGGGAAGTTTAAAATGTTTTCATTTTCCGTAGAAAAGCATGCCATTTCTATAGAAAAGCGTTATGAGCAAATGGTTGGCTCAGTGATTGAGCGATGGACTGCTGAGCAGTATGTCGCGGGTTCGATTCCCCGCACGGAAGAAATATTTGTACGACCTACAAGTATTTGTTCCGGATTTGGGTGTTTTCTAACTATAATATGTATGAATTTATAAAAAAAAATATCTATGTACTTCATCATCCATCTCGTTGCCATAACACAAGCATTAAGTTGCTTAGCTTGGGACGAGATGGCGTTGTGTGAAATTTCCAAGGATATTTATTTATTTAAAGAGTTCTACACGCTTTTATAGGGATAGTAATTATATTTATGGAGTCGGGCCTCCTCCAACTACATGGGGGGTAATTGGCATACTGTGCTACGCTGGCCAGACGGGTCGGCACAGGATTTGTATCCCAGTTTCCTTATCTTGCGGCTAGGTTAATCCTACGATACCTACGTCGTCCTTGGCTCAGATAAATATCCTTGGACATTTCACACAACGCCATCTCGTCCCAAGCTAAGCAACTTAATGCTTGTGTTATGGTAACGACATGGATGATAAACTACTTAATTTTTTTTTTTGTAAATACATACATATTATAGATAGAAATGACACCCAGACTCCGAGCCAGTGCCTCTGGTTTAGACAAAGACACTTGCCGGGACACGGGAATCGAACCCGGGACCCGTTGATCCAAAGGCGGCACATCTAACCACTAGACCAACGAGGCAGCTATCTAGATTGTCCGTGTTGTGACACATTTATGGTGACCCATTCGGATTTAGAATACCTAGTGTCACTACCCCATTCCATCCTAAGGGTCTCATAAGAGCCTACAAAAGGAAATTACAAGCCCGAAAATCTGCGTCCGCCCATCACGTGGAGGGTAATAAGCCTACTATGCCAAGCTGGCCAGACGATATGGCACAGGGTTTCATATCAAGCTTTCCTTTTCTTGTGGCTAGGTATTCGGCCATGTCAGTTCCTTTTGTCGGCTCTTACGGCACCCTCAGGATGAAATAGGGTGGTGATACTATGTATTCTAAATTCGTCACCACACGTAACTGTAACCAAATTAACTGATGCAAAGAATAACAACTGCACCTGCACGCAAAGAACTTCCTGCGCCACTAAAAGGACAGTAAAACAATATAGGAGCCTATGTGGGCCGCATTAACACTAATGGGCTTATGATGTCAGCCCTTCCTACCGTCTGGTCACACCTACTGCGTCAGCGGACGTCAAAGTTTATGCCAATGCTACTTGTTCATAAATATATACAGGGTGATTTCTTGTATAGTGAAAAACTAAACATTTTAATAAACTAACTAAACTAAACATCATAATATTTATAAAAAAATAGAAAAGCATTTTTTTTGTCTTCTATCTTCTATATAAATAAAAATGAATCGCAAAATGTGTTGGTAAGCGCATAACTCAACAACGCCTGGACCAATTTGGCCAATTCTTTTTTTTTAAATATTCGTTGAAGTTCAAGGATGGTTTTTACGGCGAGAAAAATTCGAATAATTTTATTATAGATTTATATGGCAAAACAACGTATGCGGGGTCAGCTAGTTTAATTTAGAAAAATCATGACAGCCTCAGGGGCGGAAAAAATTTAAAGCCGCCTAGTTATTGCTGCAAAGAGAGGAACCGCCTAACAATGCGCGCCGTCTCAAGTAAAACAGCGATTGCATCAGAAGCTTAACCCAACCGGATATCAAGAGTTGATTGAGAAAATAATATCATTTTTAGTCATATTATTGTAACTGTACACCCAGCCTTCACTAATATGTTGAATATACCTATGTAGAATGTTAAAACGTACGAGAACGTAATCCACCAGCGCGACAGTTAGGAAGCTACATTACTTCATCATAGAAGAAAGTAAAAACATTGAGGCGCTAATCTAAAGTACTAGCGACCCGCCCCGGCTACGCTGAACGGTGCAATGCTGAACATCTAAATTTATCAGTGTTTCTCTACAATATTATGCATGTATTATACATATAAACCTTCCTCTTGAATCACCGTATTTAGTAAAAAAAAACGCTTCAAAATCCGTTGCGTAGTTTTAAAGATTCAAGCATACATAGGGACGGACAGACGATAGCGACTTTGTTTTATAATAAGTAGTGATGATGATGAGTAGTGATAGTGATGAGTAGTGATAGTGATGAGTAGTGATAGTGATGAGTAGTGATAGTGATAATAATAGACAGACTGTGACAGTATAATAGCCAGATAATATGTATTAAATTTGTGTTTCGAGTGGTGATGGATTTAGAATACATAGTGTCACCACTTCATTCCATCCTGAGGGTGTCCTAAGAGCCGACAAAGGGAAATGACAAGGCTGAGAACCTAGCCGCGAAAGAAGGAAATCTTGATACAAAACCATTTCTCAACACGTCTGGCCAGCGTGGTACAGTAGGCTTTTTACCCGCCCTGTGATAGGAGTAGGGCCGACTCAAAAGTTTGTCATGTATGGGCTGACTAGTAGTATTATAATAATTTATACAAAAAACAGCAAAACTTTTTTGGGTTTATTACCATCGTTGTAAAAGTCCACTCTATTTCACCGCATTTTGCCGTATTACTAAAACACTTTTATCTAAACGAACACGAGATTGTTGTTGCTTTAAGCATTATACTACGAAGAAACATTCCGTCAAACGAGTGTCTTTATTCAGTGCCTCGGGGTGCAATAAACTGAGCATTGGGAACCGCTGGCCAGACACATAAAACTGCCAAGACAATTGGCAAAGGTTTCGCTTTGTTCCTACCTTTCTACAAATAAATGAAACAATGAACTGACCTGGACGGATAATGTCGGTAGATCAGAGGGACATTGTAATTATTTTATTAATTAACCTTAATTACATTGGCCGCATTTAAGTAGGAGACATCGGAGTTGTCGTTTTGATTGATTGTTTAGCACAATATCCAGAACAGCACTTTGTTTACTAGCGGTATTTGCGGTGTAACAAACATCACGAAGACAATCTACATAAACACGATGTGTCATACGAAGTGCGAGCTTTGTAATTGATAGCCGTTTAATAAGCACCGTCAAGTCAAATAAAGTATTTTTAAAATAACAAATACCTTTTTCAAGATTAGCCAAAACAACCGATTTTAATGTGCTTTTTTGTTGTTGGATATCCTCATGGACGCTGTTAGTTTTAGTCTAGTCCCAAATGGTCAGGTCCTTTTGGGACTAGACTAAAAGAAACAGCGTTCCCCGACTGCCCATTTAAGGGCGGGGCGGGTAGCTTCCCAATCGGGGAACATTTTCCGCAACCTTGAGGGCAAAGCAACCGACCTTAAGATCATATTATTCTTTTGATTTCAAATTAAGAACATCGTTCGTTCTGTTGCTTTGCCCTCAAGGTCATCTTATTCTTTTGATTTCAAATTATGCCTCTATTATACCTCGTATAATCACTATCATCATCATCATCACTATCACTATCATCACTACATAGTATAAAACAAAGTCGCTGTCGTCTGTCCGTCCCTATGTATGCTTAAATCTTTAAAACTACGCAACGGATTTTGAAGCGGTTTTATTTAATAGATAGTGTGAGTGATTCAAGAGAAAGGTTTTTAAGTATAATACATCCATAATATTGTAGAGAAATTAATAAATTTAGAGGTTCATCATTGCACCCTTTCGAAACTGGGGCAGGTCGCTAGTAAAAGATATAACAGAAAAAGTACGTGGTTGATAATTACCTAAATCAATGACATAATTAAACTTATTAATAATGAAAACCAATCTATTATAATGTAGGGTAATTAACTAAAACCACACCACTAATTTTCGTAATAGAAAATGGTCATTAAGTACGCGATATTAAACTTAAATAAAGATAATTAAACAAGTTATCAAAGCCACATAAATTGGGTCAGAAAAGTGGCAATCTCGTCGCCTGACATAGTTAACTAAGGCCTTTGCGATATAAAAATATCCCGAGGGTAACTGCTAATGATGTTACTGTTCTTAAGAAAAGTAATTATGCCCCTAATCTACATTCACGGAAACCTGCTACCAAATCATTAAAATTTTCCTCGCAAACGATTTCAATTTTTTTATTTCCGTTGGGCCAGGCATCTTTGTGGTGACGGATGTAGAATACATAGTGTCACCACCCCTTTCCATCCTGAGGGTGTCGCAAGAGTCGACAAAAGGAAATGACAAGGCCATACTTGGCCGCAAGAAAGAGAAACTTGAACCCTGTCCTAACCCTGTGGTGGGAGGACACCCGAGTCGGCAGTTTTCCTTCTCTTGCGTCTGGGTTTTCGAGCTTGTAATTTCCTTTTGTCGGCTCTGTCGACACCCTCAGGGTGGAATGGGGTCACCACCTGGACACTCTATGGGTCATAAAGAACCTAAAAAGGGAAATTACCAACTACAAACCACTTGAAGAGTTTGAATTGGGTACTAATTGTATTAATTGTCAATTTGAGTTGGCGCCGACATCAAATGTTTGTTTATTGGGGGGATTATGTGCAAAGGTATACTTTGTGAAGGACTCAAAGAAGAAAATCGTTTAAGTACATAAAAATATATTTAAACACTCGTAAAAAACACATATATTTTTAACTAGCTGCACCCCGCGGTTTCACCCGCGCTTACTTGACATTTTATCGTTATATTTTGGATAATTCACACAATATCTTTATAAATTATAGCCTATGTGTTATTCTGATGTGTAAGCTATATTATTGTAAAGTTTCATCAAAATCCGTTCAGTAGTTTTTGCGTGAAAGAGTAACAAACATCCATCTATACTTACAAACTTTCGCATTTATAATATTAGTAGGATAGGATTATGTATTTTAAATTAGCATAATTTAATTACCCCAAATAATTGTCATTATTTTTGTTTCAGGTAATTTCCACAAAAAATAAATCATGTTTTACGGAAAACATAGCCGGTGCACAGTATAGCAGTGCTTGGTAAGAAAGATCCGGTAATTTTACGTAAGACATGGTGAGGCCTGGTAGTTTCAGAAGAATTTAGAAAAATGCTTTAATGTATAAACCAGGCCTATATGCTAAGTGACGGGAGGGTAGAAATAGAGCAGCTCCTCATTTATTTGAATTTCAATAAGTTGTGCGAGAAGCTTTAAAAATATGTATTTAAATCAATAAATAAGTAACATACTGTTCATTTTTCTAAAATACTGTTTAATATTCTTCATACAGCTGAATATACTTTATTTCTTGTAAAAAAAGTTGGCAACCCTAGGTAAAACCTACGTAAATTAAGTTTCTTTTGAGTTTTGATTACATGGAGGGTAATCAGCCTACTGTGCCACGCAGAACAGACGAGTTGTCACAGGGTTTCGTATCAAACCCTTCTCTTGTGGCTAGGTTATCGGCCTTGTCATTTCCTTATGTCGGCTCTTACAAAACAGGGTGAAATGAGGCGGTGGCACTATGTATTCTAAATCCGTCACCACACAAACAGATGTCTATAATATAAAAAATCTATTTGTAATGCGGAATAAGTTGCCAGATAAAGAAACCCCACAGTGCAGGCGTGGCCGTCGTCCACACGCACTGACCTGCTGCCGACAGCTAGGTCAAACGCTGATAGGGTTGCCAGTTGTTGCTTTTTAACCAACTTAAAAAAAAGTTCTCAAAACGTCTTTTTTTTTAAGGTATGTCCGCCGCTGCTGTTTGGCCCTTTGCGACTAATGCGCGAGTTTGCTCTCACCTATCTGTCCCGGTCTTGGACCTAAAATTGGCGATATACAATAAGCTAACAGAGTTTCTTCTGACTCTTCTTTGGAGAGCTGCATTCCGACTCGGTGATTTTGATTACTCAAATACGCGTGAAATGATATTGAAACTTTCCTGTTTTATGTTTTAACTAGTGGCCCGCCCCGGCTTCGCAGGGGTGCAGTTATGCATATATTATACATATAAACCTTCCTCTTGAATCACTCTATCTATTCAAACAAACCGCTTCAAAATCCGTTGCGTAGTTTTAAAGATTTATGCATACATAGGGACGGACAGAAGAATGCGACTTTGTTTTATACCATGTAGTGATGGATATACTTCTCAGGAAGAGGTGTAGAAATTGGTTCAGTAGTTTGGTATACAACTTGAAATAAGGGCTTTAGAGTGTTAAATTTTGTATATTAAATTTCGACAATTCTGTTCTCCGAGTCCTTTTAAAGCAAATTTATGTTAGGTACACCGTATTATGTACCTATTATATTTTGTGAAACTTAAAAGTAGACGAAAACCAGAGAACATTTTGGACCCGAGTTTGTATTTAAATTTTCTTTTGACAATCTTACAAGTATACCTTACTTGTAAGATTGTCAAAAGAAAATTTAATTTTATAACGTCTAAGGTGTATTTTTTTCTCACGCCTTTTTTTATCACTTCGGCACTATCTTTAATGACTTCTTCAGGAGCAGACTTCCACGTGGGAAAGACGGCATGCCAATGGCCAATTACTCTTGTTTCGCTGCCAGGTAACATTTTTTCCAGGTAAACATGTAGGCGTTACAATCTATTCTCAAAAAAGGAACGACCCTATTTGTATGTCGACGCGTCTACGCAGACGAATCAGCTGGTACAAACATACCGACACCCTCCGTTGGGTTGGTAACATTGTGAATTCTAAATCCGTCACAGGAACTAATACAATTTCGTCTAAATCTTTTAACT
Organism: Clostera curtula; assembly: GCA_905475355.2. Taxonomy (NCBI): domain Eukaryota; kingdom Metazoa; phylum Arthropoda; class Insecta; order Lepidoptera; family Notodontidae; genus Clostera; species Clostera curtula. The sequence continues at coordinate 14,066,191 of FR997805.1, read as the reverse complement.
TTTACCGCATTAGCTGCCCAGAAAATCAAAACAGTGTTGTCTTTGGTTTTTTATTATTTATCCAAAATTATTTGGCAGTCAGCCCTAACGATGATATTGTCTAGGGCACGGTTTTTTTTTAGCTAATACTGGTCTAATCATAATCGTTTTGCGGAGCTCCGATAGCCCAAGTGTATTTTAAATCTATCCACATGTCTTTTCGTTCTAATGATTTCTTACCCGTTCTGATCGTGTTATTTTATTTAAATACCACCGATTTAGACATTTTTCAGTGTCTGTGGTCTGCTAAGTCTCATCATTTCTTTTAGTTATGTTTTTGAACAACTTAATTTTACGAGTAGCTTGAATAACACATGTTGTGAGTTCTCTACAGATATATTTGCTAGCTTTGTTGTAGACTAGTTGTATACATGAAGTTTTGGCAGGACCGCAATGTCAGGACCACCCTGAGCTTAGCGTCTTCACCATTGGGATGTACAACCCGTGGCTTTAGTGGGTAGGTAGGTCGGAACGCTTACTTTCATAATTCTATGCCCCGAGTCCCATACCCGACGACGGGTCAACAACGAAAAAAATATCAATGATATTCAATCAAGCGTCAAATATAACTCGAAATCATGACAGCTGTGTCTATTTGGAATAACATACCAAATTCTCATATCGCCGACCGAAAGATCCGAATGTACTGGTCAACATAATAAACATTGTAGATGAAATCGATAGTTCATGGACAGTGTTATTGGAGTCCAATATTTGTGTTTGAAGATTGTCAATATAGGAAAGTTTGTTTGATGTTATTTCCTTTCCGATACCATGTGGACTGGGATACTAAGGTTGTTGGAAATGCCGAAAATATCGGCTTCCTGAGAAGCAGCACTGTTTTCATGACATCCTACTAATATTATAATTGTGAAAGTTAGTAAGAATGTATGTTCATTACTTTTTCACGCAAGAACTGCTAAATATGCATATAATGTTTTGATTTTTCTGATGAGAAGTATATTATAAATAAATAAATATAAATATCCTTGGACATTTCACACAACGCCATCTCGTCCCAAGCTAAGCAACTTAATGCTTGTGTTATGGTAACGAGATGGATGATAAACTACTTATATACATTTTTTTTTTGTAAATACATACATATTATAGATAAAAATGACACCCAGACTCCGAGCCAGTGCCTCTGGTTTAGACAAAGACACTTGCCCGACCCCGGAATCGAACCCGGGACCCGTTGATCCAAAGGCGGCACATCTAACCACTAGACCAACGAGGCAGTCAATATAGTCATTATAGAGAAGTCATAATATTTTCCGACGATGCGAGCATTTTCGCTTATTCAGTGCACGAAATCCAATCGCGTCAGTCTATGCGGTTTTCGGTTCACGGATATTTACTTAAGACAAAGGCACAGATGATGTAGGTCTCACGGCCTGGTACAATCGGTAGGAGACGTAATAAATAACTACACGACACTACAATAGAACTCTTTAATAGGGTGATGCCAGTTACTTAATACGTGTTTTGTAATCTGCTTATAATGATTAACTGTGGTTGGTGGAAGCGAAAGAACACGCGCAGTTCATAGTCAATGAAATGATTGTGCAGAACTTTGAGGATCTTGAATATCGAATGCAGTTGTCATGCCGACATAAATATGCACAATTTACCGAAGTATCGTTGGACATAGGTCACTAAGCTTGCAACATACTCATTTATCATCATTTCAGCCAGAAGTAGGCCACTGTTGGACATAGCCCATAGATGGCCCACTGTAGAATCGGGCCTCCTCCAGTTACATGGAGGGTACTTAGCATACTGTGCCACGCTGACCAGACGTGTTGGCACAGGGTTTCGTCTCTTGTCACAGAGCATGCTCCCGCAGTGGGAGTGGAGCCCGTAGCCCTGGTTTGGGCAGGCGAGGATTGCCGTCGGTTTTAGTGGGTAGGTCGGGGCACAATTCACCCATATCTACGCGCCCTGGAGTCCCACATAGCCCGGCCAGTCCCCACCGGCCATGAGGATATACGACGTGAAAAAAAAAAGGGTTTTCATCTCTTGCCACTAGGTTGTCGGCCTTGTCATTTATTTTTGTCGGCTCTTACGACACTATCAGGATGGAATGTGAAATTTCGGCATGGAGATGGGTTTATCACTACATAGTATAAAACAAAGTCGCTGTCGTCTGTCCGTCCCTATGTATGCTTAAATCTTTAAAACTACGCAACGGATTTTGAAGCGGTTTATTTTATTAGATAGAGTGATTCAAGAGGAAGGTTTTTAAGTTTAATACATGCATAATTTCACCCGTGCGAAGCCGGTGTGGGTTGCTAGTAAATAAATAAATACCCTTGGACATTTCACACATCACTATCTCATCCCAAGCTAAGCAACTTAATGCTTGTGTTATGGTAACGAGATGGATGACAAACTACTTATATACATTTTTTTTTTTGTAAATACATACATGTTATAGATAGAAAGCACCCAGACCCGGAACAATTACTTGTAGGTCGTACAAATATTTCTTCAGTGCGGGAATCGAACCCGCGACATGCTGCGCGCTCAACCACTGCGCCAGCAGTCGTGTCGCCAATTTAGAATACATAGTGTCACCACCCCATTCCATTGTTACAATCAACAAACCAACACCAACGCAACAATTACATTATCGTCAATAAAATATCCGTTAACATCTTTTTGAATGTTTTCACAAGTCATGTTTATTACAAAGCATCTCGTGATTTCGTCTCATTACCCAGCAGTGGGCTATTATGGGCCGAAGCTGATGTCAAAGGCACACGCAAACTTCAGATGTGCTCGATAAGGCTTTTTAGGAGTTAATAGAGCCATTTGATTTTCCGTGTGGTGACGAATTTAGAACGTCTGAGAGTGTCGTAAGAACCGGAAACGGGAAATGGCAAGGGCGAAAATTCATGGAGAGTAACTACTGTGCCACGCCGGCCAGACGGATTGGCGTATCAAGTTTTCCTTCTCTTGCGACTAGGTTTTGGGCCTTATCATTTTTGGTTTGTCGGCTTTTACGACACCCTCAGTATAAATTGGGATGGTGACACAATGTGTTCTAAATCCGTCACCACACTGAGAGATATACTTACTTACTTACTTCTCAGCCCATAAATGACCCAGTGCTGGGTAATTAGCCTACTATGCCACGCTGCCCAGGCGGGTTGGCATAGGGTTTCGTGTCACGACGTCCTGCCGGGTGCTCACAGCAGGACGTCGAGTGCTCGTAAGGAGCCTGAGGAGAGGAGGAGGGCCTCCTCGTCTGCGGCGACGTGGTTCTGCATCAGATCCCACAATGCCGCAGCAGGACGCGAGTTGGAGCACCCCGGGGAGGTTTAGTGGGTAGGCCCCCACTATGGGGGAGAGTCCCACACACCCCCCCTCGGCCATCCCCGTGGCCGACGGGGATAGTCCATAAAGGATTTGACCCCGGGCGAACAAAAAAAAAAAAAAAAAGGTTTCGTGTCAAGCTGCGTCAACGTGGACTGCGTTTGCGCGAACCGGTGGCGCCCCAAGCGTGCCGTGTGAGGGTATACCGCTGGGGTTTTAGTGGGTATACGGGTTCTGTCCGGGAGTCCCATATAAACACCGACCTCCCCCCGGGGGGCGGTGGTATGCTTAAAGCATTTCCCTAGCGACAACAAAAAAAAAGGATTTCGTGTCTAGTTTTCCTTCTCTTGCCGCCAGGTTTTCGGCCTTATCATTTCCTTTTGTCGGCACTTACGACACCCTCAGGGCGAAATGGGGTGGTGACACTGTAATATACGGAGAGATATACTGTGCTCTATCCATTGCACTTTTGACTCTCAGCTGCCTAAGCATTGCTGACGCAAGTTATCATGTTGCGCTTTCACTCTAGGTTCAATGACTTCTAGGTGGACGAATTAAATTTAGCACGCGTTGCGCGTATAATATATTTCGGGCATTAATGATGATAGTGGGTGTGGGTAGGATAGGTTTATGTGTACTTTCGTTTAAACTAGTTTGACTGACGAATATTTCACGCTACGTGTGGTGACGGATTTAGCTCACAATGTCACCAACCCATGCTATCCTGAAGGTGTCGTAAGAAGCGACTAAGGGTACGCAAATGGATGATCAGCTAGCGCAAGAGAAGGAAAACTTACGACTAAATTGAGACTACTTACTACGCGGGTTCGATCCCCGCACGGAAGAAATATTTGTACGACCTACAAGTATTTGTTCCGGGGTTCCGGGTCTGGGTGTTTTCTATCTTTAATATGTATGTATTTACAAAAAAAAATGTATATAAGTAGTTTATCATCCATCTCGTTACCATAACACAAGCATTAAGTTGCTTAGCTTGGGACGAGATGGCGTTGTGTGAAATGTCCAAGGATATTTATTACGATGGCAGTGTAACCACGTACAACAGCGTTCTCGAGACATAACTTTGGTTTGGCAAAAACATCATCGACCAAGTAAGAAAATAACGTCTTTTAGGTTTATTAAGAAAATCAATGAAACTGAAACACTTGAGAAATAATCTCATTGAAATAGCTTGCATACCCGGCGACAAGCCTTGAAGCCGAAAAACCCGGCGTTCCATCCATTCATTAGGCACCACTATCTATCTTCTGTAGTGTCGTACTGAATAACGAATAGTGATATCGATATTATTTTGATAAGTTACATTTCGAGTTATTCAATGCTACTAGCTGTCTTGACACTAGACCCGATTACAGTGGTCTAGCGCAAATTCCGTTTCTACAATTTTAGTTTTAATAAAATATTTTTTTTAGTAAACTAGCTGTTAGTTTAGTGTTTACATACTTTAAATATAAAAATATTAATTCTAAATTATGAATATGTCTTATATACGTATAAAATAAATAACTACGAGATATTCAACTGTAAACTGTAAATTGAACACAATCCTCCGCCTCCTCCAATTGTAGATAAAATTATAAACATATTTTTTTATTGACTTGTGGCAATACGTTCTGTCTGTCAAATGCATTTAGTAGTGTCGACACCCGAGGGTTCAGAGGGAGATTAACACTATCGATTTTTTAATTTAAAAGACTATTTATTTATTTATTTGATCCACCAACATCTGTGATACACTGAGTCTTACATTCAATACAGGTTTATAATAAACATACATGATTCTAACAACCACCTAAAGGTAAACACTACATATGCGCTAAGTGATAATGAATTTTAAAAAGAAACAGTGACATGTAAATTTAAAAAAACAAGCAAAAATAAATCTGGTTCATTCAATGAACTATCAGCAGTTACTTATCCGGATGTCACTTGAAGATGACACCCGAGTGTTACCGGTTGTGATGAAATTTTTTTGACATTTAGATAAATGTATACCACAAATAAATCCAACAATAAATCCAAGATATCTTTTCTAATCCAGCCTACTTTTTCATCAGCTAGAATCGTATTCATTAATGTTTAGGCGGCACCTGAACTAGAGTTAGAAAGATCTAGTTACATTCACCCCGAACAGAAAATCAATTCTAAATACAACCATGCGAAATGAGCGTGCACTTCACCTGATTTACGCCGACACTAATGGAATGTTTTCATTCGTTAGAAGTACAAGTGGCTTGAGCACCAGCCTGGCTTCCAGCACATAGAATACTGGGTCACGCGCGTTCTGCCCTATTTTATATAGAATTCACCCAACATTCGTACTTTTAATGAACTTTGTGAAACCATATGTACTGGCTACAGTCCTGGTCGTAGCATGTGTAAACTCACCGTACATGTTAATTATTATTGTTGGTAGAATATTACTCAAATACAGGCATTTTTATTTATTTTGTATTTTTGGGAATGGCGTAGATACCTTATACTGTTCCATAAGGAAGAAGTATATATGATTTGATGATACTTGTTCTAAATGAATACTACTATTCAGTCCATATATAACCCACTGCTGAGTCGGGCCTCCTCTAGTTACATGGAGGGTATTCCACGGAGGGCTCCATGGCGGGCTTACTGTTCCACACTGGCCAGACGGGTTGCCATAGGGTTTCGTATCAAGTTTTCCTCTCTTGCGGCTAGTTTATCAGCTGTCATTTCCTTTTGTTGGCTCTTAAGACGACATCAAGATGGAATGTAACATGTTATCCTACAGCCTGTGAAACATTAGTATCATAAACCACTTAACTATTTATTAGCCGACAATACATGTGGGGCGTTTAGATGTGGAGCTCAATTCTAAACAGGTCTCCTACATGTATTGGCACAAGGTATGGGTCTATTTACCAAAGTAATATTCGATTAACCCTATAAGCGACTAATCTTCGTGAGTTTAAACATCCTCATAAATAGCCAACGTCTACCAGCGACCTTTAAAAGATTTTCTGTCCACTTAGTTGGCGATTTTTGGGATCAAAGAACAGTTATTTAAAATGAATGCTTACTGCCATATAAAAAAAATTAAGAACTCAACATTACCCTGCAGGTAATAACGGGCGCAGGGGGTTTTAGTGGTTCATGCTTGCCTTTAGCGGAGTCTCACATATCCTGACCGTATTCTATCCGTTTTGGTCGGGTATGCTTTAGATAGATAGATAGAAAAAAGTTTAAATCTTCTAGCTACTACCAGCTTTTTATCTGAACACAGTAACCGAATTGTATGCTAAGCTAACGCAACGTTGACTTAATGGGAGTATTATGTTTGTAAATAGGAAAAATTAATAAAAAGCTGCCACCGTCTGAGGTCAACGTAACGCAAATAACAAAAGCGACGAAATTAATTGTCTGTATAAACGTGAAAATAGTTATAATTACTCAGGTCACGCGTAGTAGATAATCAGGATGGTAATAAACCCAATTTTTATTTATACATATGTACATGGCCACTATTTTATCTCACGAATTTTCGTCCGCCTTTTTATTCAAACTTTTAGTAGACTTATAAACATCTGACGTTGTATTGAGGTGTATATGCTACTTTTTCCCGATTTATGAGCAATGTAACGGGCTAGCCGGTATTGGTACAAAATTAATTCGTAATTTCATATTATATTTAAAAAAGAATATTAACTAACCTACTAATATTAATTTTTAATTATATTAAAAGTCGCTTACTTAGGGAAATACTATAATTGAAAAAAGATATACAAATATTACAAACCCTGGGTTTGGGCCTTTGGGCCAAAATAAGTTGATAATTTGACTATTAGAGAGTTTTGCTAAGAAGATTATTGGTAAAGCAACGATAATCGATAATGGATTAAATTTTCAAGAACGCATTCGATATATTTTTATCGATAAATGCTCTCCGTGTCTCAACTCTAATTCATAGCAGTCGTCATCGCGGCGAGAATATAATCTCACCTTTATTTTTGTCGTGCGCCGTGAGACGGGAATGCGTAAACAACAATTCCAGCTATTCCCGCAATTCCCGGAATTGGACCTCGGGATAGACCCGGGGTATCCCACAACGGCCTTGCTCCGCCCTAATGGTCCATTCTCTTAGCGGATTAAGATATTATAGCTGAACTGTGCTAGATTATACTAGAAACATCCAGAAAATTCGGAGAATAGTCACGTTTTGCCGAAGGTTTTGTGATTGCGAAAAAACTTTATCTTTCTTTTGTTTTGAATTCTTTTTAGTAACAATATTCTTTAACAAGGGTACAACTCTTTGTTTTCAAAATACAGTGTTAGATATGAACCAAAGATTTAGGTTAACACGGCACTAAACAAATACAAAAAAATTAATGTATAATGGGCGGTCTTATCGAACTAAACGATTTCTTCCAGTCAACCTGTAGATTAATAGTTGTGAACGGGAACTTAAAACAGTAGGTAAGGGTGTGCAATAAATACGTTTGTTACATAATGTCCCCATCCCATTCCATCATGAGGCTGTCGACAAATTGAAATGACAAGGCTGAAAACGAATCCGTAAGAGAAGGAAACAACTTGATGCTTTACATCATTTTCCTTCGATTTTTTTTTCCGCCCGGTGTAAAATTCTTTATGGACTTCCTCGCCGGCCACGGGGATGGCCAGCGAGGGGAGTGTGGGACTCTCCCCCATAGTGGGGGCCTACCCACTAAACCTCCCCGGGGTGCTCCAACTCGCGTCCTGTTGCGGCATTGTGGGATCTGATGCAGAACCACGCCGCCGCAGTGATGCGTAATCCTGTGCCAACCCGTCTAGCCAGCGTGGTGCAGAAGGCTAATGTATGTCATCATCATCATTTCAGCCAAACGACGTCCACTGCTGGACATAGGCCTCCCCCAAGGATTTCCACAACGGCCGGTCCTGGGCCGCCCGCATTCATCGTTTTCCGGCGACCTTAACCAGGTCATCGGTCCACCGTGTGGGAGGCCTACCAGCACTGCGCTTTCCGGAACGCGGTCGCCACTCGAGGACTTTACTTAATGTATGTGCTGAGTAGTACTGATCCAATATATGGTGGAAACGGGATTCCAAAACCTGTGTCCCAACCAGTGTGGCCAATTTGGCACAGGAATGTAATTTCTGCGTGCACATGGAACGTTATCAATAAATAAAACAAAATTATAGGCGGTAGATTTTAACTGTTTCTTTGTACTTTTGAAGACAACTGTCATCTAGTCTCTCCCGCGACCACGACTGCTGCAAAGCATTCGAAACGTCGGGAATTAATTAATGTAATATAATAATATCCTTGGACATTTCACACAACGCCATCTCGTCCCAAGCTAAGCAACTTAATGCTTGTGTTATGGTAACGAGATGGATGATAAACTACTTATATACATTATACAAAGACACTTGCCCGACCCCGGAATCCAACCCGGGACCCGTTGATCCGAAGGCGGCACATCTAACTACTAGACCAACGAGGCAGTCAAATATACACGCGATAAATCCGTTAAAAAGTGTTTAATTTCAATGTGTAATAATCGCCAAAACCTAAGAAATCGCCCTCCAAGAAATTGGAGGAGGCCCGACACAGCAGTGGGCTGAGTAGTAGTAAACTTTCCTCAATAATCACTCTACTGATAGGTGAAATCCGCGCGCTTATTCGTACAGTACAGAAGCATTTTCACGAAGTAATCTAACACTATGCTGCCAGCTCGCACGCAGATTGTTGTCGTAATAATAAACACTGCCGTATGCAAATACGCCAGTTAGTTTATCAGAGGCTGTTTATCAAGTCATTATTCGCCTAGAGGGCGCCACCGGAACGTTCAACACGGCCATACATCAAGTTTTTGTGTCAGTTAAATAAATCGCAGCCGGTGGTTTCCTAATGAACGCGGAACTTGTATAGCCCGAAAACGAGACAAACTCCGGCCATTTTGGTCAGTTCGTTGAAGCTATTTAGTTATATGTGCTAGATTTTCAACTCAGGCCTCCTCCAACTACATCATCATCATCATCATCATCAGCCCACATTAGTCCACTGCTGGACATAGGCCTCCCCTAAAGAGCGCCATAGCGCCCTGTCTTCAGCTTGACGCATCCAGCTGCTGCCCGCAACCTTTCGCAGATCGTCGCTCCATCTAGCAGAGGGCCGTCCCACACTACGCTTGCCGATTCGCGGTCTCCACTCGAGAACTCGTCTACCCCAGCGGTTGTCGGTTCTTCTACAGATAGACCAGCCCACTACCACTTCAGTCTGCTAATTCTCTGAGCTATGTCGGTGACTTTAGTTCTCTGTCGGATAATCTCATTTCGGAGCCTATCCTTCAGAGAAACTCCAAGCATAGCTCGCTCCATAGCACGCTGTGCGACTTTAAACTGGTGGACTAGTCTCACCGTGAGTGTCCACGTCTCGGGCGCCGTAGGTCATGACGGGTAGGACGCACTGGTCGAAAACTTTAGTTTTCAAACTCTGCGGGATGGGCGACGAGAAGACCCTCCAACTACATGGAGGGTATTTATCGTACTGTGCCACGCTAACTAGACGGTTTAAGTAATCCTTCTCTTTTGGCTATGTTTTCGGCTTTGTCTGTTCCTTTTGTCGGCTCTTACACCCTCAGGCTGGAATGGGGTATTCAAAATCCGTCACAAAACGGACCGTCTGTAAATACTATATGAAAAAAACAAGCAAGTTTTACTGTAGCGCTGGCCAGAAGTTTTGGCACAGGGTATTGCGGTTTGGTTTTAGGCCTTGTCATTTGTTTTTGTCCGTTTTTACGTCACCCTCAGGAAATTTTGAAGTAGGTATAGAGATGGAGTGCAAAATGCTAATATAATAAATTACAATACATTCAATCAATAACAAATATTGCACACACTACCATGTATTTGACACACACACACGCCTAAATACTCTTTTGATTATTGTTAAAATTATAGAACTATAATTTAAATGAACTATGGTCGAATTTTGACCGCCAGCCGACCCTAGTATCTATAATTTCGTTAAATTAATGTCTAACTGTACTCACACAGTTAATCTATTAATTATTCTGTGGGAATAAGACAGTGACGTCATAGGAAATGAAACCGTTTCTCATGCTGGATTCATATTGAACACATGATGACCTCTCTGTTCACGTCACGTCTTAGATAATATCATACGGTGCATTCAATTTTCCGCTTTATGATAATCCTTAGATATTATATTTTCCGTGTAGTGATGGATTTAGAATACAATGTGTTACAACCCCATTCCATCCTGAGGGTGTCGTAAGAGCCGACAAAAGGCAAGGCATGACAAGGCTGAAGAGCTAGCCGGAAGAGAAGTATAACTTGAAGGAAACGACAAGGCCGAAAATCTAGCCAAAAGAGAAGGAAAACTTGATACGAAACCCGGCGTCAACCCGTCTGACCCGCGTGGCACAATAGTTGGAGGAGGCCCGACTCACCAGTGGGTCATCTATGATCTAGTGGTAGACGGTCGAATTTTTTTATTGTATAATATGACAATATGTTGACTATTTGTAAGTGTCCATCGTGACCCACACAAAATAAATGATTTGAATTTGAATTTGAAGTAATTGACCTAAATATGAAAATATAGATACAATATGAACCTTTGTTTTCCTACCAGCGCAACGAACTGATTCATATCCTGTGACGTCACAAACCTAATATGCTTGACACGTGTGCCCATGACGCAGTTCATCCAAATATAGGGCAATGTATGACAATGATTCAATTTTAGTGCTTCCCTTCATGTCTTTACTTCAAAAGAATATCTTTAGCCTAAAATATGTTATACAAAATTTCAAATCATCATCATCGTCCAAATTCAATTCAAATCGTTTATGTTGTTTGGGTCACGATGGACACTTACAAATAGTCAACACATTATTCATAAACATATTATACAATAAAAAGAAGATCTACCATCTACCACTAGTTCGGAATGCGACCAATGCTGACAAGAACTGGCAAGAAACTCAGACTCAGTCCACTGACTCAGACCCAGTCCTAGACAGTCAACTGCTGGACATAGGTTTCCTCCAAGGATTTCCACGAAGGGCGGTCCTGAGCCACCGTCATTCATCGCTTTCCGGTCGTCGGTCTACCGTGCGTGCCGGCGGGCTACCAGCACTACGCTTTCCGGAACAAGGTCGCCATTCGAGTACTTTTCTGCCTCATCGGGCGTAAGTCCTGCGAGCTATGTGTCCCGGCCCATTGCCAATTAGGTTTGGCAAAAAAAAAACTTGTCGTTCTCTTCCCTGCTATATGTTTGAGGAGTTGCTTCCACATGCGTCATGCTTGTGAACAGGTGCCATACCTGTGGGTCGGTTGGCTCAGGCAACGATCTCCGACGTAAAAAAAAAGGCAGTATGTTACTAATATTGACTAGATGTTGCTGATGTTTGGCCCTTTGCGACTATTGCGCGAGTTTGCTCTCACAAATCTGTCTTATCCCGGCCTTCTACCTAAAAATAGCGATCTAAAAAGATCAAATACAGAGTTTCTTGTCGGCTCTTCTCTGTAGAGTTGCATTCCGATCCTGTAGTACATTTTCAATTTAATTTTATTGTTTGACTTTCGAGTTTTGATTTTCGTATATTAATTTAACTAGCGACCCGCCCCTGCTTCGCCCGGGTGCAATGATTAACATCTAAAACTATGAGTGTTTCTTCACAATATTATGCACGAATTATACACATAAATCTTCCTCTTGAATCACTCTATCTATTACAAAAACCGCTTCAAAATCCGTTGCGTAGTTTAAAAGATTTAAGCATACATAGGGACGGACAGACGACAGCGACTTTGTTTTATACTATGTAGTGATAGTGATAACAAAACTACAATTTCAAAACTTTTAGTACAAGCTAAGTAATATAATATTGTAACCGGCCGCATATTACCTGACGTATCAACTTATAAAGATACACTTACTAAAGTAAAGCTCAGGCTAAGTTCCGGGAGGAACTTCCTTACTTAAGTAGTTACTCACTTAAATAGCCTAAGTTAATCCTTACAACGTCAGCTATCTTGTAGCGAGTCTCGTTAAAGTTGGTTTCTGAGATAAGCTCGAACAAACAGACTTACAAGTAAAACACTTTTGTTCTTAAACGAAACCACTAGGTACAACGTGTATCGCTGTAACACAAATTACCCGGAATCGAACCATGATCCAAAGGAGGCACATCCAACCACTAGACCAACATCACTTTAAAAATTACCTGATTATTCTAAAAGCGATTGAACAAATATTCTTTCCGTCGAACCAAATTGTTAATGCAAGAGGTACGATCATCATCATTTCATGTCATTTATGGGCTGAACGACTGAGTCGGGCCTCCTCCAAATTCATGGAGGGAAATTAGCCTACAGTGCCATGTCAGCAAGACGAGTAGGCACAGGGGTTTTATTTTGCTACTAGCTGGACTGCCTCTTAATTTCCAGCAGTTCGCCCTGAGGTTTAGTGGGTAGGCCCCCACTATAGGGGAGAGTCCCACACTCCCCTCGCTGGCCATCCCCGTGGCCGGCGAGGAAGTCCATAAAGAATTTTAACCCGGGCGAAAAAAAAAAAAAAAAAAAAAAAGGCCCGACTCAGCAGTGGGTCATTTATGGGCTGCGATGTAAGTAAGGTATAATGACAAATTGTTGCCTCCAGTACCGTATATTTCTGGATGTCAAGCCGAAGTGAGTATGCAATACATCTCGCAGTTCGCCTCTTTCCCCTACTCCCAGAGTGACGTGTTACTGTATCACCATTATTTACGACCTCCCAACAATTTTCTGATAGCAACATGTTATTTAGCTTCAGAATAAAAGCAATGACACTTATTCTTTGGAAGTAATTCACCGCCTCTGCTCAGCCCCTAGATGACCCACTGTTGCGCCGAGACTCCTCCAGTTACGTGGAGGGTAATCAGCCTTTTTTTTTTTTTGCCCGGGGTAGTATCCTTTATGGACTATCCCTGCCAGCCTGGAGATGGCCAACAGGGGGTGTGTGGGAGTCCCCCCCGCCTCTGTCAGGAGACGGAGTCATACCCACTAAACGTCCCCGGGGTGCACCGTCCAGCGCTTGCTGCCCCGTGGGCCCTGACTGTATCTCCACGGGGAGGGTAATCAGCCTACTGCGCAAAGCAGGACAGACGGGTTTGCACAGGGTTTCGTATCAAGTTTCTCTTCTCTTAGCGGCCTCGACGTTAACTTTTGTTGGCTCTTACGAAATCTCAAGGGTGGAATGCAGTGGTGACACTATGTATTCTAAATCCGTCACCTAATTTAATAATTACCTTATTACCCTCCATGTCATGGGAGGTGGCCCGACACATCAGTGGATAAAGTATGGGTCATGAGAATTGTACAATTCACATCGAATACATAGGAAAAGATTTTCCCAATACTTAATACGAAAAGGAGGCACAATATGCTGAAGTAAGGGACAATTTGCGACCGTAGTTTACATTCAACGTAAATATTTAGTTAAAATATATCCCGTCTTTTTGTGCCAACAAAATCTTGTCCGTTTTATGAATTTATCGAATTTATTGTTACGGCTTTATGTTGAAAGGATTTGGGTATACTTTGCGCTTGGTAAAGCTTAATCTCACTCCTGATTAATTAACGTGTGTAAGATGGTTTCTTTTTCTCTCTACAATTCTCCTCTGACATGATCAGAGGATATGCTTTCCTTTCATACCAGTTCTCGGTTGTATTCCTCTTGCACTTTCATTCCGCATTTTTCTTTCTGTCATTCATCGCATCTCTTACCTAGTCGTAAGTGGGTAGTCCCGTTCCCTATTTCATTATTTCTATCTATGTTCTATCTAGTACTACTATCCATTTGTTCTAGCTATTTGTTCTGTGTAACTATTATAACTTGTGTTGATAGTTCAGAATTCCGGGTAAATTGTATAAAGTATGTAGGCACCATGCTTGTCGCTAAATAACTGTGGTTATTATTATCCTTAAAGCATAGTAATCTGAACTTCATAAGTTTCTTTGGGTCCTCTGTGCAAATTTCTCTAGTTTTGATACTTTCGTCAACTGGTGACCAAAGTATCATAAAAAAGGGCTTTATTTAAAACGAAACCCCTGCACTAGGTATAACCCATATCGCGGGGGCAGTTATTCTATTTTTACAATAATTAGAAACATGTAATTCACGAACACAAATGACACCCAGACTCAAAACAAGTGTCTCTTGTCACACAAAGACACTTGCGCGACCCCGGAGTCGAACCGAGCACCCGTGATCCAAAGGCGGGTTAACCCTTTTTTTTTTGGTGCCCGGGGTAAAAATCCTTTATGGGGCCTACCCACTAAAACATCCTCGGGGTGTACAATCCCGCGCAGGATCCGCCTCGTGGGCCCAGACTCTGCACCACAAGGCAGACGCGCAGGGGGGGGGAGCAAAGATGTTCGCGCTCACCCCCGACCAAGGCGGGTTACCCCTAGACCAACAAGGCAGCTTTGGTTTCCAGTTTTGTTTTTTTTTTACACTGTATTTACATCAGAAGTTACGAGGGTGAATCAAAAAATTCTTGGAATCAATATTAAAAAATGCAAAGATTTAAATAATAATATTTTATTTTTCTACATAATCTCCATCCAATGCAATGCATTTAGAATAACGCGTTTCTAACTTCCTTATTCCTTGTGAAAAAAAATTATTTTCTTGACTCTCGAAAAAGTCCTCTACGGCAGCTATAACCGCGTCATTATCGTGAAATTTTGTTCCACGAATTTCCTCTTTTAATTTTGGAAATAAGTGAAAATCACTTGGGGCTAAGTCCGGAGAATATGGTGGGTGGTCAAGGAGATTGAAGCCAGCACAGCGGATTGCGTTGAGCGCAACTTCCGATCGATGGGCAGGAGCGTTATCTTGAAGGAACAACACGCCCAACGACAGTTTTCCACGACGTTTTTCTTTAATCGCTTCACGCACTTTCGGGATTAAATTTGCATAATAGGGTCCAGTTATCGTCTGGCCTTTTGGCATGTAATCAATAAAAAGGATTCCTTCACTATCCCAGAACACAGAGGCCATAACTTTGCCAGCGGAAGGAGCAACTCGAAATTTCTTAATGGATGGAGAGGATGGTCGTTTCCAAGACATGCTTTGTCTTTTAGTTTCAGGATCAAAATGGTGGACCCACGTTTCATCCATGGTGACAAGACGACGGCAAAAATTATCCGAATCACGCTGGAACATTTCGAGATTACGCTTGGAAATTTCCAAACGTCGCTTTTTGTTTTCGTCGGTTAACATTCGTGGCACCCATCTTGCAGACACTTTTTTGAACCCCAGTGAATCAATTAAAATGGATTGAACGCTACCAAAAGATATCTTTAGGATCTCAGCTATATGTTTTATAGTCATTCTTCTGTCTTCCAAAACCAGATTCTCAACCTTTTTGACATTTTCTTCTGTAACGGAGGTTGAAGGCCGCCCAGAACGCGGGTCATCTTTACAGCTTGATCTACCTCTTTTAAATTCAGCCACCCAGTACGCAACCGTAGAATAGGGTACAGCATCACCCCCTAATGTCTGCTGAATGTCCAAAAAAATTTCCTTCGTAGACATTTTTTTCAAACTGAGATATTTTATCACCGCACGTAACTCACTTTTATCCATAATTTTGACTTTTTAGCAACTCGTTGCACAAAAAAATTTATTACATGCGAACGAACTGACAAAAACAAGTGACAGTCTGCATAAATATAGTGTGATAGACACTCTTTAATTTGAATATCGAACTTGATCCAAAAAGGTTTCATATATATGCACTTCTAAGAACTTTTTGATTCACCCTGGTATATCAGTATTTATATCAATCCTGTCATTATGGCTATAGTTTGTTTACACCTTGTGTAAAAGATGTGTGACCCAAATTGTAAATTAAAAACTGTAATGATTTCTGAGGTTTTCGCAATTATAACACATTGAAATTAAACACTTTTTAGCGTTCGAAACGTCGGGAATTAAATAATGTAATATTCATCAACTACTCGTATGTTATTATGTATACTTTTTTTACATAGAGAGGCAACTAATTTGAATTGACGGCCGTCCGTAGGCTACATTTATTATCTTGACAAGGTATAAATCGGGCTCAAACCCAGTCTTATTTTAATGGACCGTATCAGACGCGCGGTGTCCGTGCAGCCCTACCATTTTTCAGACTTAATTAAACAGCTACCAATGGAACTCCATTGGCTGAATTCGTTAAAACTCTAGTGGGAAACTGGAGTAATTTCTAAAAATATCAAATCACTTTTGGACCAATTAATTAGAGACCTTTCCACGTATCATGACATTTAAAACGCTTTTGGTATATGATATGTTGTGGCGCGTATGCACTAGCTGTGCCCGCGACTTTGCCCGTGTGGGATAATGTCTTTTTTCGCATAGCATATACCTGTTTCTTTATAACTCTAATGATTTTTTTACTAAATTTTCCCGTCTTTACCATTGCTGCAACACTTTATTAGGGTGACAATTAAAATATGTTAAAAGCTCCTTTAAATTAAACACTTACCGTATTTTGAACAAAAGACATTTAATGTTGAAAGCTTTTACTGTCGCTGAACATTCCGGAAAATCTCTTGGTCTACAAGCCGATGGAAATCAAAATAAAAGAAGTCGCCTTCGAGGTATTTTTGGCGGGCGAGCGTTCACGATGCTCCCAGGGATCGTTTAACAAGCTGACAGAACAAAAAAATGCAACAAGATGGTGAATGCAAATACACAGAGTTTCGTATATATATATATAAGTTTACTACTAGACCAGTCACATGTAGCAGATTAGAATTATTCAAACATAATATATCCAAGATGACTGGTGGCATGACTCTTGCACGTGGCGATCCAGATACTTTATATAGGAACTTATTTGATATTATTAAAAGGCAATACGATGATGTATTTCAATTAAAAACTTTTACTATGAGAAATAAAATTAAATTTTGTGATTGGGCTACACCAGGCATTTACAAAAGTAGGAATACTTTATATAATCTTTATTCCATGAAACAGATGAATTTTGATTCAGTGTTCCACGATTATGTAAGGTCTTACTCAAAAGTTTTTAGGAAAGTTTGCAACACAGCAAAGTCCCTACACATAAGCCGTAAGATTAAAAAATCCGAGGACAAAATAAAAACAACTTGGAAAATTATTAATGCTGAAACTGGAAAATCAAAGCCACAAGAATCCATGTTCCAATTAACTGTAAACAACAAATTAATAATTGATAAGTATGAAGTGGCTCAAACCTTTAATAACTTTTTTGCATCTATACCGTGTCAAATCACTGCTTCGTTGAATTCTTCTCCTGTCGATGCCGAAGATCTACTCAGAAATAATGTTAAAGAGTGTTCAGCCCTGTTCAGTTTCACTCACGTTACAGCAATTGATATTATAAATACTTTTAAAACCATTAATTCTAAGAAAACCGAAGATTTGTGGGGTATGTCTACACTAGCCATTAATAGCATCATTTACGAGATTGCCCCATACCTTGCAGATATTTTTAATGAATGTATAGACGTGGGTACTTTTCCTAATTTAATGAAACATAGTAAAATCACACCATTGTTCAAAGCTGGTAACAAAAAAGAGCCTGGCAATTACCGTCCAATCTCTATTCTGCCAGCTCTAAGTAAAATTTTTGAAAAACTAATCTTAAAACAATTACTTCGTCATTTCGATTTACATAAATTATTGCATAGTGAACAATACGGTTTTACCAAAGGTCGTTCTACGACGAATGCAGGTGCTGCGCTCTTAAAACATATTTATGATGCCTGGGAGAACTCGCAAGATGCCATAGGTATTTTCTGTGATCTATCGAAAGCTTTCGACTGTGTGCATCACGAAACCTTGTTAAGAAAGCTTCAACACTATGGCGTTAAATACAATGCGATCAATTTATTAGCGTCGTATCTGCGTGATAGAATTCAGTTCGTTGACATTAATGGAGTTAAGTCTGATGGATCGCCTGTGTCTATGGGCGTGCCACAAGGGTCCATCCTTGGTCCTTTCCTATTTCTGGTATATATTAATGACCTTGCATTTTTTATTAATGACATTTGCGATATCGTGCTTTTCGCTGATGATACATCTCTTGTATTTAAAGTTGACCGGAAAAACGTTAATTATGACGACGTGAATAGCGCGCTTAGTCAGGTATCTTACTGGTTCACAACAAACAATTTGCTACTGAATTCTGTAAAAACTAAATGTATTCGATTTGTAACACCGAATACTAAGATAATAGATACCAAACTAGATTTGGATGATAAGGAAGTAGACATAGTAGATTCGACCAAGTTTCTAGGCATCACTCTAGATCGTAAATTGCAGTGGAAGCCTCACATTGCAACTCTTACGGGGAAGCTTAGTTCAGCCGCCTACGCTGTTAGACAGGTTAGGAGACTCACTGACGAAGACACGGCAAAACTCGTTTACTTTGGTTACTTCCATAGCGTTATGTCGTATGGGATCCTACTCTGGGGTAATGCTGCTGATATACAAAACATATTTATTGTACAGAAGCGCGCGCTACGTGCAATTTATAATTTAGGACCTAGAGAATCACTGAGAGAACGCTTTAAAGATATAGGGATTTTAACTGTAGCGTCACAGTACATTTTTTCTAATATAATTTTTGTTAAACAAAATTATAGTAGCTTTAAAAAAAATTGTGACGTCTCGTCCTCCAATATCCAGACAAGAAATAGGCATAAGTTAGTTACACCATTCCACCGGCTACAAAAAGCACATGGTTCTTTTGTAGGTCTCGGAATTCGCCTGTTCAACAAATTACCGGAAGCAGTTTTGGATTGGTCGTTCGAGAAATTTAAATGTTACGTTAAGTCCGGTTTAATTAAAAAAGCGTACTATCAAGTCAATGACTATCTATCAGATAGTGACGCATGGGAGTAACGTCGGCTATGTTATGGTCTAGCTCTGATCTTTCAGCCATTACATTAGTGAAGTTTTGTAAACAGTATGTGAGTGCAGTTTCAGCACGCACCATGTAATTTGGGTAATTTCACTAATTTTTATGTTCTTATTTTTTAATGTGCTACATGTTTATGCGTGTTATTGCTTTCACTAATCTGTCAGACTTGTTTGTACCACCATTATTGTAACCCTCTTATTTAAAAGAGCAACCATGGAGTTTCTTGCCGGCTCTTCTCTATGGAATGGCATTCCGAACCGGTGGTAAAAACTAAATTATTAATTTTATTTTATGATTTTTATTTTTAATTTTTTTTTCTCTTTAATCTTTGACTATTTGAAAGCATTCGCAAGAATTTATTCGAATAAAAAACATTTTGATTTTGATTTTGATTTTGTATCGCTTTTGTTTAGCTTGCAATCCGTGTGTTATTTTCGCATTGCGTATTTGAGTTCTATTTAGAATTCTTGAGTGCTTTTACTTGTTCATCATCATCTTAGCCTATGATAGGTCCACTGCTGGCAAATATCACGTTATAATTTTTCTCGCAAAAAACGGTGTAAATTTGCGTGAAAAATTCTTTCTAGAATAAAATATGGCCAAATCTGAGAAAATAGTATTCTCAATAAGGGGCTGTCCATTAATCACGTGATGTTTTTAAACATTTTTTAACCCCTCCCTCCCCCTTGTTGATATGTGGTGAGTTTTAAGACTACCATCAAAAATCACGTGTGTTTTTTAGTACGTTCAAAGAAGCTTAAACACGCCGCTTTTCGGTTCAGAAATGACGCGTTTGACGAAAAATTAAATATACGTGATATCTTACTACCCCTTGAAGAATGTCGCGTGAGATTAGGGGAGGGGGGAGGGTAGGGGATTGAGGAAAATCTTACGATACCTCAAATACGCCTCACGTAATTAATGGACGACCCCTTGTCTGTGGGCCGGATGTGCCGCCTTTGGATTACGGGTCCCCGAATCGATTCCGGGAGGCCGGCAAGTGTCTTTGCGTAAACTAGAGCAACTGAAGAGCAACTAAATAAACTTGAGAGACTCCAAAATCTTTGCATAAGGTTCATATTTGGACTCCGCAAATATGACCACGTTTCCTCTTTTCGCTTAAAGCTCAAGTGGTTGCCAATTCGTCATCGCCGGAATGCTCATATTGTCTCGTTGTTGTACAACATTTTATTTAATCCCATTTAACCTATAGAACGTTTCGAGTTCCTTTGTGACACACATTTGAGGTCCCTAAGATCATCAAATAACCTTAAGCTGCATTTCCCTGAACATACATCTATGTTTATGGACAAGTCGTTTACGGTTACAGCAATACGTTTGTGGAATGCGTTACATATCACAATAAGATGTGCACAGTCTTTAGAAACCTTCAATAAGCTTCTTAAGGAACATTACTTAGAGTTATAATGTTATCTGTTATCTCTATTTGTATATAATTAGTTTTATGTATAATATATTTCGTATATATGTATAATATCATATTATTGTTATTACATATATCTATAGTATTTATGTATTAGAATCTATTATATTTATTGTTCATGTACTACATGTATTTGTCATACTTGTATAATTTATTGCACACCGCTACCTACCGCTGTAACGTGCACAACTGCTATCCATCCAAAGGTTGTCTGGAAGAAATCGCCTAGTGCGATAAGACCGCCCATTGTACATTTCTTTGTTATTTAAATCTAATGCTATGTTAACCTTTTATATTATTGGTGTACAATAAAGAGTATTCTATTCTATTCTATACAGGCTTTAAAGGCCAACAACATAATCTACGCATTTTTTTTATAAAAAAAAATTCTAATAAATTTCTTTAGCACGTTAGCAACCCGTTTCTGTGCAATGGAACCCTATACTCTATTTTCCAGTCACCAAAGTCTATAGCCGACAAAAAATAATAATATCACATCATGTTAGCTTATTCGTCGTCGTGTCAGACCGTAAATGACCCACTCCTGAGTCGGGCCTCCTCCATATTCATGGAGGGAAATTAGCCTACTGTGCCACGAGGGCAAGACGGTTGGCACAGGGTTTGTATCAAGTTTTCCTTCTCTTTCGCCTCTTACGACACCCTCAAGACGGTATGGGTTGGTGTGGTGACATTGTGTATTCTAAATCCGTCACCACACGGACGTTAGCATATTAACGCGAGCATAACATACTATTGTACGCGTGTTCCCGAATAGTCTCGCCAGTGACCTCGGACACCTCCGCCACATCTCATAATATGTTTGGAACTGAATTGAATAGTATTTCAAAACCACCTCGTGCACTTGACTCAGCCGAGTTAAATCCGGAGCTCCCTTCAACGATTTCTTCACCTCACTCCTTTGAGTATTGCTTATTTGACGTGCTTGTTTACTGAAGCTTTTTAGCTGAAGTGCGATGAATGATAATGTTGTATGTAATCGATTTAAAGCTGTGGTATCCGATCTTTGTTTTGAATTATGTCCTTGCCCGTTTCGTAATTTATTAATTGAATTGTTTAGTTTTTGGTTTAATTTGCACCTGGCAATTATGTCAACAAAAATTGACACCGTTTTATTGACATTGGTGACAGGTGTCAAATATACGTAAGTAATATGTATATTGTAATTTAATGTTTTATATGTCTTTAATGTATTTTTGTATTTGGTTTTAAGTCCTTGGTTAATTATGTATAAGTTAATTATGTATAGGTTAATTTTGTGTTACCTTGTCTCGCTATAAAATATTAAATTGAGTGCTATAGCATGCCTGTAATTTGTAGGATTGCCCTTGTATGTTGTGTAGAAATAATGCTATCTTTATGTTGTTATCGGTAATCATGCAGTTGGCGTGTGTTTTTAGTTAAATAACTAAATACTAATATCAAGTAGGTGGATAACTTGTGGCGAAAATGCCTCGTAAGGGAAGAGAATTGGGAAATGTATACCATTAGAGAGTGAAACCGGTGTCCCTGGAGTCGCGGGACGCCGTGGGTTTTAGTAGAAACAATTATAAGTATTATTAAAACGAATATCAAGGTTTAATTGCAATTATTAATGTCTAATCTTATATCTTATTGACCTCAGTAAATAATTCTGTTCTCGCAGCGGTTAAGATAACACGGGGCGATAGACGAGGCCAAATATTTTAACCATTTTAAACTACGGACTCTTCCTGTTCTATTCTTGTATAATTGTAGAAAAAAAAACGCGCCAAGATGCCATTCCGGCGCCGAACATTGCATCCAAATAAAAAAGTCGCGAGAGATAGTTGGATATAAATAGCTAGATTTAGAGCATCATCCATGTTATTATAGTGAAGAAATATAGGATAAATCTACGCGACTATCTCTAGTTGGCCGAAATTATCGCGAGACGCTCAATCCGCGCGCGCAGTGCCAACCTAACGAACGCAGGCACACGTAGAGAGCTTCTAAATTCAAAATACGACATGATATTTTTTTATATAGCAAAGCTCATTTGTCATTGACGTTGTATTTTTTTAATTTAATGTAATCAGAATCAGTGATTTTTGGTAACAACAATGATAAAAGAAATGTTTGTGTGGATATTATGAGATGCTAAAAGTGTTATTTTCAGTGCAATAAATGGTTAACTGTATATATTTAGGTGTTTAATGTGTGTTAAACATTCGGCACCGTCGTGCCAAAACTATGCAAGTGGGTGTTGTGAATATTTGTATACGTTCTATATATAAAGTGTTTATTTAACCAGCATGGTTGCTATGGTTGAAGTCGTTAAGAGGACCAACAATGACTACTTCAGATCTTTTCTTCCTGTAAGTGTTTCGGCCCTTTTTTGTACACTCTTTTTTGTTACGCTGGGGCGGCAGCGGTGATGTAGGACTCGACTACTCATGTCTCGTTTGGGACGCCACAGCTTCGCAAGGAAACATACACACAGTACATAGGTACTGTGGCGCCCCACGGGTCACAACTATCGGAGAGCATCACCTACAACTACTACTGCACTACACTATCTACGAGGCACAACCTATGGAGCATGACGCTGCCAGTACATGGAATGTTGATTTCTTCAGCTGCCACCACCAGGCTTTTCCCTTATAGAGTTCTGGTGACTTCACCCACACTACTACTACTACTCAGCCCATAAATGACCCACTGCTGAGTCTGGCCTCCTCCCATCACAGGGAGGGTTATTACCCTAAGGCGTCGCTGGCCAGACGGGTTGGCATAGGGTTTCGTTTGAAGTTTTCCTTCTCTTGTGGCTAGGTTTACGACACCCTCAGGATGGAATGGCGTGGTGACACTATGTATTCTGAAGCCGTCACCACACGGCACTCGTGTCACCCACACGCAGGAACACAACACCGCACAAGGAGAAAACTTTCCGTATGTCACCAACCCTCAGGATGGTATATTCTGAGGGTATCGTAAGAGCTCGTGTGGAATAAGGAACGCAAGAGGCAGGTCACCAATAGAAGACAATTTGATACAAATCCTGTGCCAAACCGTCTGGCCAACTTGGCACAATAGGCTTATTTCCCGCCATGAAATTGGAGGCGGCCCGACTTAGTAGTGGGTCATTTATGGTCTGTAACCACGATGAAATGAGCAAACTAAAATAAACGCAATTTGACAAATGAATTATTTATCATTGCATATTAAATTATCTCAATTCTTATGAACTATAACCCTCAGATAATGAATGTTACTTTAATACCAACATTCAACATTCTTTAATGCTTCCGTGTTAACCAAATAAACAAAGCAAAACACTGTTCGTATTATGTATTTGAATATTTTGATGTATTGCCAACTAAAAGTCCTTGGTCAATTTCACATGTAGACAGCTAGGCGAGTGTTTTTTCACAATTTCTATTTTTGAAATACTTCTACACCTGCTATAATAACACTTTTTATTACCTGTGCTGTGGTTTTATGGAGATAGAGATGACATATTTTGTTATTAAATGGCGGAATAAAAGTGGAGCTATTTGATTTCGGAACTTAACGTTTTGTATTTATAAAAAAAACACGACACGTGACAGGCGATCTGGCTACTATTTCGCACAATCGATGTAGCCATTCAACTTGGAAATGCAGCCAGCTTTCTTGCCACTCTACAACAAAAGAATGCTCAGTTTAGCTTTTAGTTATACATGTATATTTTTTAATACTTCACGCAATAACTTTGTACTTCTTTTTACGTGAATTGCGCGGATGGAGCGAGCACTATGAAATCTCCCACTTTATAATTGTTTCTAAAGGTGTCCCAAAATATAGTGTCAAACGTCCAGAGATAGAGCACCCCTTGGGGTATCCGAATCACCCCCATGTATATTCTGCGATTTTTCATAGTTTTCGTGTTATGATTTTTTTTCTGAATATACCTACTCTAACTTCAAAACCAAAATAAGAAGGTCCACATTTGTAAGGCACGGAAGAGTACATCGCTTAATTAAAGTTTATTTGGATTGAAAATACAGCCAAGTTCAAAGATGTGTAGTGCAATACGAATATCAAGGATTTCCATAACCGGGTACCTGAATTGCGCACTGAGTTGTGGTGAGCACCATAGGAAATATTCAAGAACTTAAATCTAATATATTTTTTAAATATTTAGTGAAGAATGCAAATATTGGGAAAATACCTACTTCTAATAATTACTTATGGATTTTCTAGGCTTTTCAAATTGTCTGTCTCAAATTTAATTGCAATGAATTGTTGAAAATGACTAATGTAATTAATTATAAAAATGTAATATTATTTTGAAATAGGTTTATATGTATTAATTGATATCTTTGTCATTCCAGGCCGTAAATTCACCACCGGTTCCACATCGAGACATTTCCGCACCTGCCACCTATCGTCCATACCCTGAAGAGTATGCAGCAATTCAGCGCCGAATCGAAAGGCCCGCCCCACGCGAAGACACCGAGCGAAAGAAAGACAAGAAATGGTCCATCGGAAAGCTGTTTCGACGAAAAAAGAAAGAAGAAGACACCGCTTCCTCATCGGAAAGCGACGAAGGTGTTAGCACCCGATCTTCTAAAACCAAATCGAATAAGAAGAAGAAAATACCAGCAGTTAATAATTTCGATCATATCGTAATTAGAGACTCAAGACGAGCACAAAGTCTAGCAAAGTCAAACATCCGTGATGTTACTGACGACGGCATACTCTCAGACCCTTCGGCAGGTTTTATCAACTACAGGGCCAAGATTCAAGAACTGCAAGGAGCGTCTAAAGAGTCACTCAGTCTTAGAGACGATAACTCCAATAAATCAAATGGTGGACTTTCTTTGGAGACACCTACACGTAAATCTAGAAAAGGTAGATTAAAAGCTCGAGTGGAAGCTTTAAGGAATAGTATGCGAGGTGAATCCAGTAGTGAAGAGGAGTCGTTGAAATCGTCCAATTCCTCCCTAATGACGAGATTCCGAAGCGAAGATTCACTCATGAGATCTCGTGATAGTTCTCTTAATAAAAGATCGAGAAGTGCACGAAATGAGAGGTACATAAAAAGACTATCTCGCGATGAAGAAAATCAGCTCAACAAAGAAGCAGAACTTCTTCAGCAAGGCTACACGAAGGCAGAAGTTGAAATGTTAACAAGGACGCCTACAAGTCAAAGCAGCGGTTATGGAACCTGCAAGCGAGACCAAACACAAAATAATAAGAATGATCAAATATACGTAAATGACACTAATCGCCGTCCAATGAAATCTGAATCTATATCATCATTCCCGTCAACACAAAGTTACCCTTCATCAATTAATTTTAATGCTAAAGTTAACAATGAGCATATTAACTATTCCATACCGACCAGTAACATTAACAGAGAAACGCTTTATGCTAATAATAATAATAGAGAAAGAAGCATCAGCAATCAATATGATAACGCTGAAAATGTGATGTGTGTAAAGTTTCCATTAGGAAACGTCACCAATGTAGCAAGAGAAGAAAAAGCGCCACCTGTGCCACCACCGCGTGATATGCAGCGAAAAGTGGTCACCCCGTTATCGATGTACTATGAAAATAATCCTATGGTAGCTGATAGATTAGTTAACAACCAAACAGTTTTACACGGGGTACCTAACAACGATTTTGAAAGAATTATGAGGCGAAGTCAAGAAAGGTCTATTGGCCACGGCTTTAATGGACTAAGGCGACCAATATCTACCTCTGAGGACCACATTGCAATGCAAAACAACGAATATGTCCCGAGTTCACAATACAGAAATGATCAACCTCGGAGACCAGCGTCTGTTTCTGCAGAACCAAATCATTATGGTTTTTACGTCAATACCCCGCCATGGAGAAAATCCTTGGGACCTACAAGTATTGTTAAACCGGAACCAGTCCAACTGAGGAACGATTATTTATACTACGCTGATCAAAGCCCTAGATCTCGAAGACCCATTAGTGTTAAAACTAGTCAAAACCCGAAAGAAAATCAATATTTAAGTGACTCTCAAGCTACTCAAAATGTTGCTCAAAATGTTTATCGCAGACCGCGTAATGCGTCAGACTTTTGGAAAAAAATTGATGATGCCGAAAAGCACAGGAGACAACAAGGAACTTGTGCAAATGCAAATAGCAGTAGTGATTTCACAACTAATTCGCAGATTGGCAGAACCGTTGCATTTACAGAACAAAACAAATTGAGTCAAGAAAATAATGACGTTCAAAACAGAAATAAATCAATATATAAAACTCCGTCCGTCGACACCACAGATGGTGCTAAAATATGGAAAGCAACCACAGAGTATAAGCGGTCAGTTACAGTAGATCCTCCTAAAACAGTTTTATCACCAACATCAAAAAACCATGTCAGGCACAAATCCGATACACACGTTTATCAAATACCTTCTGACGATGAGAAAAATTCTGAAAGACGGAAATCTACAAATCTTGACGATGCTCTTAATGAGTTAGAAGCAATCTATAATAGCTTAGGGTTAGGTGATGAAGACTTATTAGATAGAGCCGAACGCCGGGAGTTAATGACACCGAAATTCAACGACCATTTCAATGATTGGAATGGAAACGACGACGAAGTACAGTTACGAAGTCAGCCGACTACACCATTAAGACGTGTGCCCAGAAGGTCTACATTACCAGATAAATTGCAAGATGATATGGCATTCCGAAGAATGAACTCGTTTTCAAAAGAAAAACCTGGCGTGAAAGATGCTCAGGCTCAAATTAGTTACATGTTAGCATCTCCCGTTTACGTGCCGTACAAGTCGGATGATGACAGGCAGTCTGAGAAGAATGAGCCTGATATCGTTTATGACGATGTCGTTTACAGGAATATTAAACAGACTAATAACCGGTTGAAAACTCTTGACCCACAGCCACCATTCGGTATACCTATCGGACCAGTATCTCCCGCTCCACAAAGCGATTACTTGCATGCCACGCCTGAAAATAAACCTAGACCAAGATTTATTCCTCGACGATCTCCAGATATTGTATCAGATGATTTAGCTTATAGAAGTTTGAGAAAAGACAACAGGCACTCATCTTTATTCAATGGTGAAGACTACAATGGCATCATAAATAACAACCATGGTTATGTTGAAAATCCTTTCATGAAAGATTCAGCCGCTAATCTTAAAAAGAAAAGAGCAGTTCGATCATTGTCAGCCAACATTTTTACTATGATCCAAAAGGAAATTGACGAGGCATTGAATATGAGTAAAACGGCTACGTTGCAAAAAACGCATAGCAATAGTGATGTGATGAGGCGACTACGTGAGACCTACGAAAATAATGACACTGAAAAGGACCATTACCCACGGAATAAGGTAAAACAAAGACACAATACTGTTAGTCTATTTGTCAATAACATCCATGCACCCACCCATCATTTTGCAAAAGACGATTCATTCATTCATTCTGATGAAAAGCATCTCGCTAAGCCACCATCATGTGATAAGTCCAAGAGCTCATCACCATCAAATAGATCTCCACAAGCTTCTAAACGTTCATCAAAAGACGAATTTCAGCAGGTTCTTAGCATGCTCGCTCAAGAAGCCATGGACACCAGTAATAAATTAGGCGTAGCTCTAGCTGAGTTAGACAAAAATAGGAATAATGGAGAAAAGAAATCCGATATTCAGAGTCGAATATCCGACAGCAGATTGAGTTTTTTAAATGGCCTGACAGGAAGATCGTATGAAGATGAAGTGTCAGGAGTAAAACCTGTAAATCTCGATTCTGAAGCTGTCGATAAGGAAACAGATGCAAAGTTTGTTGATAATAATGGAGATAAATCTAAGGCTAAGAAAACTGAAGATAGTCTCTTAGCGATATCTGATCAGCTACATAAAGTTGAAGACCAACTAAAGCATAGCTTTGAAAAAGAATTAAACTTTGAAGATGAAGGTATTAAGCTTGCAGAGTACATTTCAAAAGCTGAAGAACAACTAAAGGCCCAAGAAACCACAGTTGTTACTCCTGATAAAGAAGCAAGACCTGATGTAATTCCGTTGACGTTAAAAGACGATGCTATCAAAATTGAGCCATTATTACCAATAGAACCTAAGCCAATAGAACTGAAGCCAGAAATAACGATGCCTCCACCAGTACTCAATTCACTTAATCCATTTTTGAATAGTGATGACAAAGTTAAAGAAATTAATGAAATAAATGCCTTTAAAGAACTAAAGGATGGAATATCGGATTTGATAGCAGGGATATGTCAAGTAAATGATAAAATATTTACAACCAAAGAGCAAAAACCCAGTATGAATACCAGTAAAGAAAAAATGACTGGTATTACAGAAGCCAGTGAAAAGTTGAACCTAGTTACCCAGAATATTTGTAAACAAGAAGTTCCTAATAGGGCTTCCGTTAATTTGTCTATTTACGAAGACGACTTAGAAATTAAGAAAGACACAGCTGATTCGACAGAATACAATTCTTCAGAAGAGTTAGCGACGATATTTAAATTAGATAGTGGCACGAAATCACGAACAGTGAATGAAAATCAGGACGCTGATGACGAAACTCGCGACGATTTGAACTCACCAAAGCTCGTTCAGACAGTGAATCAGCATTTGAGAAGATTGTCAGTCGATCAAACAGATGATTGCACTCCTAGTCACAGTTCACTGCCGAATAACGTAGAACCACCGTGGAGAATTAATAGGCAAAATCATAATTCACAGAAAGAAAATAGAGGTACGTGGTTCATGTTCATGCATGGTGTACGGTGTTCACAATAATGATTACGCATCCCGCTTTGTATAGTTGTGTTTTCATTTGTCCCATGAAATGATATTAACATATAAGTTGCCTGCACAACGAAAGCTTTTATCATACGACAATCGCATTCCGAAATTAACAGTCACAATGTTATCAGTTATATTTTGGTTCGCTATTTCTGCGGATTGAATTCAAAATTCCTGGTATTGACTGATCTTTTATCCATCTAATAGCGTATTAAATAAATAATTAAAATTCCGTAAAGGAAATAATCTATTAATCTCGAAATTAAAACTAAATTAACAACTGGTTGCGGTTTTCTACTCGTAGAAAGACACTTTCCGATTTGCATCGTTGTCGGACCGGACCGATTGCAACGTAGATCAGTATAAATTGTGAATGTCGTGTGGCAACAGCTTGAAATGTTTCGATTTTTGTTTATCGTATGAGTTGTTTTTCGTTACTTGACAGGCGACGCTAGCACGCAGTCGAAGCGCGATTGGCACGACCCTGGCACGTTGATGTTGGCTTGTACCTACACCCTGATGTTCTCACAACTCCTGACCGACCTGGATTGGCTGACCCTGCTGGGGTTACTGCTGGCAATTATCACTATAATCGCTATGCTAATAATATAGTTTTGTTCCGGGCTTCCGTGGCTGATTAGCAGCATGTACAGGCTTATATACAGGCTGTAACAGAAAACTTAAAGCAGTATGAAATGATCGATAGTATAGGAAAAATTAAGCATCACGATTTTCATAAAGGTGACGAAAGTAGTATAACTAGACAAAGAAACATTGTGAAACACAGGTTACAAAGCTTTTTTAGTAGCTAGACGGTTTATTTCCAATGGAAACCACATTTTATGACTAAAAATGGGATCACAAAAAGTCCTGTTTCTCTCTCATATTACAGAATAGAAAAATAATTTATACGCACATCATTCAGATGTTTAACAGGGGTTTGTTACAGCCTGTATTTAAAGAGCGAATAAAACATTTCCAATAAAAGAAGTTTATACATGATTGCGTGAAAATGGTTTCTCAAAATGGAACTCAAATTTAGGAACTGCCTTATGGATTTTTATAAACTGGCACTGTTTACACAGATACACACAGTTAGTGAATCCATGAACTGGCTATTAACCCAAAATCAGGATAAAATATTGCTAGTAACTTAATCCATATACTTTCGTAATGCGATTGTCTTTAGACCGTTCATTACTTGTATTGCTGATTCCAAATAGGAATATTATTCCCTATTAAATCAACATAATTTTTTAGATGTTTAGGTGAAATCGGTGTATGCAAACCTATATGTTTAGTTAATTATCTTAATATAATCGTGTTAATTTTATTTGTACTAAATCTAATACTAAACGTAAAAAGAACTCCAAGAGTGTGATATTTAAGTATGGAAAATTACAAGATTTAAGTGGAAGTTTCCCTTCCGGAGATTAAAATTAATAGAAATTAAATCTTTTTAAATTTAGTTGTCAAATTTGTAGCGTGTGTTTAGTACATGACCCACTCCGGAGTCAGGCCTCCTGCAATTACAAGGAGGGTATTAGCCTATTGTGACATGCTAGCCAGATGTTTGGCACAGGGTTTCGCTATATCGGCAACTAGTTTTACTGCGTATCTCATTTCTGATTCGATATCGTAGGGAAATGAGTATAGCCATTGCCTTTCTGCCATTGCCAGTGACTTTGAGACCTTGTGGTCACGTAACCTTTCTAGCTTTTGCTGATTTGTGTGCTAAAATATCTTACTTTGATCGCCTGTATACGGTTTTTGTGAGTTTTTTTAACCAAGAATTTGATGAATCATGGACTGTTAAAAATGTAAATTACACAAATTATCAGATTCCTCAGGCAATTATGACGAAAATAAAGCAGCTTGATTTAATATTTTATGATAAGCCTTAAAAAAGCCAACGCCCCTTTGGCACTTTTACTTTATACAGCAGTAGGCATGGTATTTTAATTGTGATTTCGACGTTTTATGGGTGTTACTTACACAAAACAGTTGACAGTTGTAAATAATTGCATTGAATTTTAAAGCATTTAATTTGGTATTTGTAGATTTTATTAGACATTATTTAATTGTACATAAAGTATGTATTATGCACAAATCGTTTACGATATATTGAAGTATGTAAATAATGATTTATAAATTAAAATTTACATGTAATTTACATTATTTAATTCCCCACGATTGGAATTAGCTTAGCAGTAGTCGTGGTCACGAGACTAGATGACAGTTGTTTTAATATCATAAGATACTGATGTTTAAAAACTTGACTGTGAGTGTGTCATACATTGAGAAACAAAATGTCGGCATCCGTATAAAATATCATAAACCTGAAAGACAGATGCTCTACCAGACCAACCATTACATCCACTTTGATAGACCTTAAATACTTGCCAAGGAAAATCATTACATCCCGAGAATGATTAGCGAGCTATTATGATTAAAAACATCAAATTTCAAGCTGCTGGAGATCCAGTCATTAGATTAATAAAATCTCAAGCTCAAAAATCACTTCCAAGAAGTCAGGACCCCGTGAGCGATTCCTGCATGCACAGGGAACGTTATCAATAAAACAACTGACAACATTTAGACAACTGTGATTTAGTCTCCCGTGATCACGACTGATGCAAAGCATTATAAAGGCCGGGAATTAAATAATGATATAAAAACGCGATTAATCCGTTAAAAAGTGTGTAATTTCAATGATACTAAATCATACAGGATTTTTCTCGCAAATATTCGGGCCCTGTATTTTTTGTTTGTTCGATTATAGTCATTCGCCGAACGTTAATATCTCTTTCTTTTATATTATTTAACTCAAAATGTCAAGTTTATTAGAACTTACTGTACCTACTGAGGAAAGTTATAACATTTGTATCTATCTATTTTGACCTCAAATCGTGTATCGTTTCGTAACGTACGTAATTCGTAACGTTATATTCGGCTTTTTTTTACTTATCTGTGATGTTAATTTTGGCATGTTAACCACATTATATGAATGTCGTATTTGTAGCATGTTTAACTTGTGATTTACTTTGGCAAGCCATTCAAATAAGAATCGTAGCATAATTTGTAAATGTAGTCCTTGAACACAGAAATCCAGTGAACTGCATTTGTTTCACAATATTATTGGTTTTATTAACTGCTAATAAAACATAAAAAAGGATGTGCCCAGTAGCTAAGAATAATAATACAGTGTGCTTGGCTATGGCTAGAATATGGACTCAGGTATCGTCAATTTGTATTGCTCGGTAAGAGTTGTGTTAATTTGGTGCTAGATGGCGCTACAATCTATAAGTCGTTTGGTCCACCAACACCAAAAATTTATAATAATGACAACACATCTAGCAAGTATGAACTGCTTAGTCGTTGGACCATTTATTACCCTCTGAAAGTAGAATAACAATATTTCATTCGGTAGGCTCTGCGTCCTCTCTTCTATAGTCTATGCTTCAACCTGTCTAACCGTCTGAATTGAATGTATGTACCTACAATAAATTGTCTATTTCTTCTAGGTGAGAATTGAATGCTGACTTTCCACGGTCTGACAACATTCACATTTTACGTATAACTACGCTATGTTCTAAGCTAAGTATTCCTAATTTAACGTAAGCTACTTTTCTGTATTTTATCCTATACCTAATTACTTATACATTTAAACTTATACTGTTTATTGTAGAGGCTTCCACGTTAAAGAGAGCGTTATTTATCTTAAGAAGAGTTATAATTTAAATAAAATGTTTCAGTTTTATTTGTTGTTTCATTCTCCTATCATCCCATCATTGGGTCACTGTTGAAGCGGGCCTCATCCAAGTTCATAGTGGGAATTAAGCTACTGTGTTGTGGTGGAAATAAGGTTTCTATCTCTGTCCTTTAATAACCTCTCACGGCACATCTCGGGATGAGATTAGTTGACATTATGTATTCATAGTCACTATAAGGAGGATTATGTCTTTGATTGTTATATCAACATTTTAGGCTACACTAACCTAATACTAGTTCTTACCCTTCATAAATATATATCCCCTCCAATAAATGACTCGTGGTTGGGTCTACACATAAATCCATAGATATACCTCTCTGGAAATGGGATATACAGCGTCCCTTGTCGGTAGTAGATTTTCGAAACTTATGCTGATAATATGGTACTTACCTACACATTTTGGGGATGACAGGATCAGGGACTTACTGGGCGAGCAGCACTGGACCAGATTGAATCGAAATTTAAAAATTGAAATTTCAGCTCTGTGTCAGTCTCGTGGACGCTCTCCGGTTCAAAGAATAGTTGGTAGGTCCGTAATAAATAAATACGACAACCATTTATGGCAAGTATAGTTTCGATTTATCAAAAAAAAAATAGTTTGTGTAAGTTGGTTTGCGGCCCAGGACCGGCCTTTGTGGAGATCCTTGGGGGAGTTCTATGTCCAGCAGTGGACGTCTTTTGGCTGAAATGATGATGATAATAAAGTTGGTTTGCAATCTGCATTATCTTATGATGAGACAAAGAGTATCTATTTTTTCTCAGTAACATACATATTTTATTAGATCACTTAACGCCATCTAGGAAACTGAACTAGGCATCTAGCTAGGCTCTATGAACTTAGGCGCCATCTACCAAAATTAATGCACCTAACTTGTGTTTATATCATCAACTATGTTCCTAAACGTGTTCATAGATGGCAAGGAAGTGAATTTTCCACAATTTAGTATGTGTGAGCTTTTATATAGGATGAATAATTGCAAAATAATAACATTATCTATTATTTTATTCAAAAACAGACCCACGAGTAAATTAACATTGGATAACCTATAATAATGAAATATATAAACACCTTCCATATCGGGTCATTAACGTTAGCCCCCCCCAAAAAAATGTTTTTTTACTATTTTCGATGATACTATTATTTAGTTAATGTCATTTTGATATAAATATATTTAGAATTTTATCATTCTTAAAAGTAATGTCAGGATTTATAATGTTTTCTATTCACGAGTAAAAACGCGTTGAAAGTTTAAGCGTTTAGTTGACGCATGCGCAGTACATACAAATTTCATACATATATTCAGCTAATTAAAATAGTTAATTAAACAAAAACTGAGTAATTTCGAAAGAGAACAAACGTATTTTATGTACGGACAATCTAAAATACATATTTACGAGTTATTATTGTCGGAAAATATCATAAATTGCAAGTGGGGGGCTAACTTCAAGGTATATTTTTCATTTTTTTTTATTAATAAATGGAGAATCAATCATTATTAACAGCTAACAAATAATAACAAACGATTAACAAACGACATTTTTTTTGGGGGCTAACTTTAATGAGCCTTCCTTATCGTCTTGTCAAACTTTTTTTCCTTCTGATTGTGTTCATTTTTTTTATGGCAATCTGTCGATATTCTCGGCAATTTCTGTCATTTGTGTTCAGTTCAGCTAATGTCAAGTTCCAAACTTGTGACATTGACACGATGAAGACCAGTAATTTGTATTAAATCGATTATTGTATTATTAGCCCGCCAGGATCGATTCTTCGTAAATATAATAAATAACAGTCGATAGATTTGGTAAATTAAAAACAAACAGCTTAAAAGTGTTTCACTAATAGGTTGTTTATATTTATTTATTATTATTACCATGATAGATATAAATTAGTATCACGTTGGCCAGCTGGCAAGTATCTTTAATAATCTTTTTATCTCTTGTGTGGCGTGTAGTTTTTTCGGTTATTTAGTTCTAGTGATGTTCTACCACATTTCTGTTGTAAGAATAAATATTTAATGCATAATCTTCGCATATTTTAAAACAGAATTAGAATAGGCTAAGAGTATTGAAGTTCTGTAGATTAGATTTCTGTTTTTTTAAATTACCACAACTTGTTTATTGTTAATGATTTAGTTAAAACTATTTGTTTAATGAATTCAAGTTACATATCAAACAATAGTAACGTGTTTCAAAATATTTGTGTATTGTTATAATCGATTAAATTTATAAAATGACCAACTCTGTTTTATCGATTATAAATGGAAATCCCTAAAAACCAGTTAAAAACTGTCAGATTTTCGCTAGTAACATATTTGTTCCCTCCCAAAGGCCAACCCCACGTCCGTGCAGAACATCTTAGCCACGTGGGAGGGGGACACTCAAAATGAAATTACTTATGAGTGGCTAACAGGGAAATGGCAAACCCATGAAGAAATAATATCGAAATGATACAAAGTGACTTGACATTGGCTAAACACAAACCGTGAGAGCCACAAGAATAATAAAAAAAAAAAAAAAAAAAAAAAAAAAACATATTTGTATTCGTGTTGTGATTAAAAATATTTTGCGAAGTGCTTTCGTTGTTTTCGACTTGTTAATATCTAGTTTGTGGGACTAAGCTATTGCGATTTTATAGTAGATAGTGTTTACTCATGTTATAAAGTGCCATTGCACATGTGATTTTCGTTGTGAACTCTACGGTAGCTTACATTGTTCCTGTTGACCTGTCGAACTGTGATTGTTTCAAAAGGTAACGGTTTTTGCCAAATATTTTTATTTATCTTTATGAGGTTATGAATACTGCTGCCTGAACTACAGACGCGTTGTATTTTTTTAACGTTCTTCCTGCGAAAGTTTTTTTCTTTTCGTTCCAATGGCAAGTTTCATTAAAATCCGGTAATATTGTACGTCCAAACATGACGCCTGATGCTGAATTCATAAATTATCTGATAAGCAAGTTGTCTACATAAGAATTTTTAGATTTATATTACCCTCATTTTTAATTTGATGAACTATTTCTTGCACTCACTCTTGTTTTGTCCTGGAGGTAACTAATGTTTTTCAGTTTACCTATTGCTGATTTCAATGACTATTTAATTTTTTTTCTAAAATAGCTGTCAATTCATATGTGTGAGAAAGCTAGCTATTTATCTGACATGATGAGTAAAAAACATCATACCAATAACTTGCCCAGTATTGATGTACACTCAATACTGGGTTAGGCTGATTTGCCATCCCCCGTCATAGGAAGAGGCACAACTAAGAAGTGGTCCTACATTTAAATAATGGTCCTACATTTACATAATGTAAGACCATATTGTAGGTCTGAAAATTATTAAAACTTTTTGTCAAAAACAACATTGCAATATTTTAGCTGTTTTGATGTTGGCCTGTTCTAAGTACTAGCTACACCAGTGTCTCCAGGGGCTATTAAGTCATTACAGGCTGCACACAAAGCATTGACGAATTTAGAACCACCATATGTACAGGAAGTTGAACAAGCTTTGAGAGCTCAATGGGACTACCATAGTAGACTAGGTGTAAATTCTCAGAGAATAAATATTTAAAGGTGTTTATTTTAATATTTAGATTATATAACTCAAAAAATAATTATATGCAATACCCAAATTTTTCGTTCAACAAATTTGTGTTGTTCACTTCCAGTTATAGCAAACTGCTGAACAAATTTCAATATAATGTCTATAGGACCACAGATAGGCTACCAACTAAATAAAATATTTTGCCAAATCAGTTTAAAAATGATGGGAGCTATGTAGTGATATCATCATCATCAGCCCACATTACTCCTCTGCTGGAAATAGCCTAACCACTGCTGATATACATACATACAAAAGCATACAGTTGAATTGAGAACCTCCTTCCTTTGTTGAGTTGGTAAAGAAGTCAGTTTAAAATGTGCACAACATTTCATCACATGAAAATTCACAACATTTTCATGAACTCTGTTAATATGTATCATGAAACAGCTTAGATAATATCATTATCAGATTCTCTTAAATTGGTTTCTTAGTCTACGTTGCCATTTTGTCAGGGCTGTATACTAATCTTGGCTAATTACATTCATCATCTGCCTGATCTGATTCTTGGTGCGAGCGAGTGAAGACTTTAATATTCTTTGTAAGAAGTTCTCTTTCAATCCTTTTTCCGCCAATGCCTACGCCTTATGCACACGGCTGAATTTAAGTTTTTTTAAGGATGCGTGATGTTTCTTTTTTTTATTATTTCTTTTGTTTGACCCATGTCATCGATGCCTGACCTAGTAACTGAGTATATTTTGTGCTTATTGCTTGTTTTAATTCTTTATATCTGTCATTATTATCGCTTGCCATTTAGTGATCTAAGAATCCTATTCTATTTCTACTCGTGAGAACCTGTAATTGGCTCTGTGTCTCATATTCAATTGTTTCTCATAAATTTTAGCTGTTGGTTCTCCTTACAATAAATAAATAAATCTCTGACACAATTAATGGAATTTCAAGTTTGGGCATATAGTGAAATTGGTTTGACCAAAATGGTACTTATTATGACTTGGACTTAACTAATAGATCTGCAAATGGGGGTTGCAACCAGCAGACTTAATACCATCTTTCTGCACCCTGGAGTTCTACATACCCCGGCAGTTGTGACAATAAACTTAACAAGGTTGTCTGTAAGAAATCACATTTAGCGATATGACTGCCCCTTGTACAAAGTTTTGTATTATTTTTGTGTTCTGTCTTTTTTTTCACATGTACAATAAAGAGTTTATCTATCTATCTATATATCTAAACTTCTTGGCTCTTTTCCGTGGCAAGTAGAGTTTATTCTAATAAAAATATTCTTACTTTGATTTTATTTCTTAAAAGTAAAAAACAGCATTTTATGGAGAAGGATAATGATCTTACTATGAAGGATTAGTCTTGTTATTATAAGAGCTAACAACTTTCAAGAGCATATTTGATGAAGAATGAAGTCAAGATATAGACTCATTTGTAACAATTACACAATCAAATATTTGCCAATTGTGATAATGCCAGATATGAGATTAAGTTGACAATATGTTCGGCTCTGTTGGGACAGTCCCCATATCGATCGTTTTAAAGGCGCCGCACGTTTTATTTTTCGCATTTTGGTATCTAAAGAATTAACAACAATCACCTTATGAATTAAAAAGCATGACGTAAAGAAATCATCATCATCATCATCGTTTCAGCCCACTAGTGAGTTGGGCCTCTCCAAAATCACGAAGAGCAATATGCCTACACAGGTTGGCATAGGATTTTTTTTCGTTCTCTTGCGACTGGGCGGTCTACCTAATGCGTTTCTTTACTCGGATCTTACGACACCCTCAGGGTGGCCGGCAGGAAGAATAATGACTGCCAAAGAATAAAAAAACTCGTATTGTATTAGTGCATAAACACTAAATGTTTGTTCAAAAACAAACATTATCCTTGCATTTATCCCGCTTCTACAGCTCCGAAATCTGGTTACTTTATATTAGATAGAAGGCTGATGAACTTAATTGTTTGACGACTAGTAAGGTCAAGCGTCTCTTGAAGACTAGCGATTCCAGACCTTTCCAAGCTTTCCCCAAATATTTAGTCTTGCTGTAGTGTTGTAGATGTATTTATATGTTTATGTTAATATTCAACTAAAACACTCGTGTGTTTGAGCTATACATATGATATGACAGGGGTCGTCATCATATTAACAACAATAAAACACACAGTACACGCCCACTTTGGCATCATAATCATATTGTACCTAATATGTCATAATATTCATTAGGTAATATATAATATATAAGCAAGTGAGTTTATTAAATTATTTAAACAGCTATATCTAAAAACAAAACCGTAACTAACCCAAACCCCGCGAAAGCCAGCGTGCGTCAGGTCGAGGAGGCCCTACGCAGCAGTGGCTCATCTATAGACTGAGTAGTAGTAGTAACTAACCCAATTTAAAGTGAACTCAGGTGAAGTCGCAGGTAACAGTTAGTATAATGTAATAACTACCCAATCTATCTTAAATCCCACACAGTGTTTTTCTACTTAACTTAATCTATCGTACGGATAAATTATCGAAACAAATGAGGTTAGGTCATATCATAATGATATGCTTATTTCCTTCATTCCGCTTTCATTTGTTTTATGCAATCATGGCGCCGATACGTGAAATTATGGTTTTAGACGCCGTTGGACGAGTTTTAATGCGTGCAATTTGATTAGCTTTCCATCAGTTCGATTGGAGATAGATAATTATTATGTGTCTCGCAATTCATTATCCAGTAACCTAGCCGCAAGACAAGGAAAACTTGATACGAAATCCTGTCCAGCGTAACACAGTAGGCTAATTACCCTCCACGTAGACCTGTGTCAGCAGTGGGTCATTTATGGGCTGAGAAGTAGTATTCGCTGATATATTATATGGATGGAATTCAATTGGAATGTTCTTTCGTAGTATTGACATTGGTATTCCAGGAGAGCTCAATACATCTGGATTTCTGGATAACTTTGCGTGTCGACTATTTCACTCCTAGACATGACAAGAACTTCTATTACGAATGGTATTGCAATCTACCCAATGCTGACTGTAGGTATCTTGCTTTGAATTTTACAATTCTTGGTGAATTAGTACATTTGTAACATCGGTTTCTGCTCTAACGGAGATTCTAAACGGGGATCAAGTCGACGGTTACGGCTAGTGCTAAATGTATCTTAAAATTACTCAATTCCATGAAGAAACTTGAAATATGGACAATATAGCCGTGAATATAATACAGCTAGCTTAACTAGCGGTTAGTGCATCGGTCGAAATGGCCGTCAGACCGTAAACTTGCAACTCGTTAACTTTAGTATGCACTTGGTATAATAACACTTTTCCGTTCGACTGTATTTCTTGGGAAATCGCGAACTCGAACATAGTAATCTAATTAGGTACATTGGCCAAGTTTTGTCATGCTTGCTGAGGCATTTTGGGTCTTATGGCAACTGCGCAACGTGTTTAGTAAGGTTTCAATTCAGTTACCTATAACCCCCGAAAGCACGTGCGACTAATATCCATAATTGATTCTATCTACTTACTATAATTTGCTTTTTATTCTTTAGACAGTCAAAGATGGATGGATGTATACTACTGGACACAGTTGGCTTAGCTTAAGTTTACTATTTAAATTGTAGAATATAATAAAGTTGAATAAAAAATATTTAACAGTTTTCTCAAAATGTACAAGTACCGTTTTACTGATCATTTCGCTCAAAATATCGTCACTATCAACACCAAAATCCCTTACAGAGTAAACTCCCGATGGATCTAGACAATATCATCAATCCGCCTTGCAAAATGCCGTCGTAAAACTGTTATCTACGAAACTTGCTTTTACGTCCTTGTTAAGGTGTTTTCGAGTACAATATTCACCACAAATTGTAGCAATTTAATTTAATGACGCAAAGTATTCGGTAGTTATTTTGATCCTATTAAAACAAACATGTCCCTTGCTGATTACTGACAGTTCTAGAAAACGTTCCGAACTGCCTATAACACTGCTTATAAAATTAACATTCTGACTTAGTCATTCAGTCTTTGGTTTTATGCAAACATTAAGGGAATAAAAACATCTGACAATTAATCGCATTAGAATAGAAGCTATTGTGTAATGAAATGACACTCGAGTGCCTTGCAGTAGTTATAATTTAGACAACTTATAAATTGTATGGTTCCTAAATTACTCGTTATTACTAACTACGAGTATCTGTTATATGTTCCATTGCTCAAACGAACTGTAGAAACATCCCGGGGTAAATCTACAACTCTAATCATTTGTAGTCGTGGATTGCTTAAAGATTAACACCAATTAACATCGCAACCTTGATTAATAGACGTACCATTTTCACTCTCTTGTGATTAGAATTTATCGACAGCTTCTGCCCTCGATCCATGGCTAATAAAGCGGCTAGTGGTTCTACATCGGTCCATCACTCAAGCATTAAAGAATTTATTATTTTAAACATCTCTTGTATACAGCTAAGA
This sequence comes from Clostera curtula, assembly GCA_905475355.2. Taxonomy (NCBI): domain Eukaryota; kingdom Metazoa; phylum Arthropoda; class Insecta; order Lepidoptera; family Notodontidae; genus Clostera; species Clostera curtula. The sequence goes on along the minus strand of FR997805.1, from coordinate 14,024,815 downwards.
AGATTATATAAATCGCTCGTTGGAAAAACGCGACGGAGTCTGGTTGATAAATATTTTTTTGTTTAAGTTTGCAGTGGGTACATACAACATAGAATGATGACAATAGGCATCGGTTATTAGCAAGGTCTTTTTGTTTATATGGTTGACTATTTTTTATACCGGGCAATATTCAGAAAAATGTCGCCTGCCTTTGTGAACTATCGGTTTGATTACATACTTTGCTTATTATCGTTCTATGATATTCTAGTACTATATATTTTAAATTAAAATGATCGTTTTGTCTAACTGCACATTTCTTGATACCCCAAGCTTTGTTATGACCCGTCTCGAAGCTACACGCTAGGTTTTATTTTACCTAGCGTTAGATTCGAGATTTGAGTGTGGGCTTCTTGTCTACACCGGTTTTGGCGATATAGACTGTAAATATATAACAATAAGAACATTTCTTGTACATCAACGTTAGTTTTTTATGCACTGTGATAACCTGTAATTTTTATAATTGTTCGACGATGCTATTGAAAGTGGGGTAGAAGTTCAGATATCCTCCGACATATATACTGTCAACAATTTTGTGTGCGTCGTCGTTATCGTGTCAGCCCATAAATGATCCACTACTGAATCGGGCCTCCTAAAAAATCATGTGAGGGATGAATAAGCCGGAGCATGCTCTCATATTGGAGAGTGAATCCCGTGTCCCTGGTTCGGGCAGTCGAGGATCGCCGTCGGTTTTAGTGAGTAGGTCGGGGCGCAATTTCCCATCTCTACGCGCCCCAGGGTCCCACATAAGCCGGCCAGTCCCAGGCCAGGGATCCATGAGGATCTCCGACGTAAAAAAAACAGAGATTGTATCAAGTTAATTTCCTTCTCTTGTGGCTAGGTGATCTGCCTCTTGCGCTTCTTTAGTCGCCCCTTACGATATTATAGGTTGGTGACATCTAGTAGAAGGTAGTGGAAGTTATAGTAAGATTAAGGAAGAAAATTGACATACATTTAAAGGAAAACTTTAAATGCATGAAAAAGTGAAAAATTTTAGTTATATGTACTATTATATAATATGTATAATACAGATACCGACTATTCCTAAAAAAACATCCGTCGTTTATGCTAATATTCAGAATTTTTAAGTCAATATTTGAAGATAGCAAATGGAGGCGGTTACTTTTGCTAAAGTGATGAGTCAACAACGTTCGAACGTCTGGCTTAATGGTCGCGTAATTGGGCTAGAATTGCCTAGAAAGTCGAAAAATAATCATAATAATGTATTGGCCAATTATTTCTCAGAATTTCTTAGACTTTGAAATATCCAGTATGGATTTTAAAGTGATGGTAAATTTATGTAAATTGTTACTATTCCCAAGGGACTGAATGAGGGACTGATTGTATTTTTAGCTACAAAAACGAGGCTGTTGTTTTGATTGGTAAAATATCTACTTGTACCCTGTACAAGTATAATGTATAATGAAATGACATTCACCAGAAACAGAAGTACCTATTAGGGTCAATATTATAGTGTGGTATAGTGAGTGTCGTATAGATGAATATTTAAAAAAAAATCCTTAACTTGTTTAAAAAAACTTTGCATTTCTTATTCAAACATTTGTTTTATTATTAACGATGGACGAATTGACTTTATTTGAGATAGTTTTTCTAATAATATGTATGTTAATGTCTATATCTTAATGGCCTGCATATTAATGAGAGCTAATGTACCATTCTAATAGTGTCCGAATGTTTCAAATAGGTCTAGTAGTCTCAGAGCTTATACAAGGCAAACAAAATATCAAATCTTTCTTCTCTATAATATTAGTTTAGATAAAAAAATAACTATCGTTATGCATGATTATATCTCGTCTGTATCTCAAAGAAATTTAAGTCAAACTGTTTTCATGATTGCAGGAATTGATGGCTTCACGGTTATGATCGTTTTATTTTATTTTATTCCCAACGTTTCAGACACTTTGCAGTGTCCGTGGTCGCGGGACGACTGAGTGTCTGAAACGTTGGGAATAAAATAAAATAAAACGATCATAACCGTGAAGCCATCAATTCCTGCAATGTGTAAAGATCGTGAAAACCTAAGACATCATTGTTTTCATGATGACAAATGTCTATGACGAGACATTACGCACAGTATCTTTTATATCACCATACATACCATCAAGTCATTGATGTTTCGACCTCATTGATAAAATACAATCGTGATCGATGATTTTGCCAAGTGAAAGAGTCTTTATGTATTACTAATCGCTGTCCGCGACTTCGCTCACATGCTTTTTAACTACTGTTCTTTTCCCCCGATCTCATGAGGCTCGGTTACCATTTGGAAAAAAAAAATTAAAATTTAAATAAACCCCCGATACAACCTTTAAAAAGTAAAAAATAAAAATAAATACTTCGCGTTGGGGGACCACTCCCACTTATTTATTACCTGACCCCTGGTACCCCAACGCGAAGTATTTATTTTTATTTCTTACTTTTTAAAGGTTATCTGAAATTAACCATACCGTCTTACGATAGCTACAACCGGCGGCCAAAAATCGCAACTACTTTCTTCAATGACAAATGTCCTTTTTATCAAAACCCGATTATAGAATTCACATAAGTCACTTACAAATGCGGCCGAAATTCGACCATAGTTAATTTTTTTATTATAGTTCTATTCGGAACACTGTCCACAGACTTTATTAAAAAAATATTAGCGTTCTGCATTCCTTCTCTATACATATACTATAAGTATAGGAAATTTCCTATCCCTCCGTCTGCGCAATTTTCGTAAAAAGGAGTACAAAGTTCTTGCTTCACGTCACTATCACTACATAGTATAAAACAAAGTCGCTGTCGTCTGTCCGTCCCTATGTATGCGTAAATCTTTAAAACTACGCAACGGATTTTGATGCGGTTTTTTTTAGTAGATAGTGTGATCCAAGAGGAAGGTTTATATGTATAATACATCCATAATATTGTAGAGAAACACTGATAACTTTAGAGGTTCAACATTACACTGGTCGCTAGTATTAATATATAAGGATTTGTAAGTATTTTATATTTATTTATTTAAAGAAGAACCGACAGCTTATTATATCAAACTTAAACATTCAATAACACCAGATAGCCAATTACAGGTTCTTACTGATAAGTGCTATATACTATAATAATAAATGCATCGGTCGACATTATGGAGAAACCGCTCACTTAGACGTACAAAGACAAAAATAAAAGAAAAGGAAAAAAATAAACAAAAGCGTGATACACTGAAAAAAATAAAAAATATAGTGTTACCCTGATACCCACTATGGATAGGAAAGAAACATGTTCACTTCATAAAGATTTTATAAATGTAGTATTTGTATTGAATAAAATAAACAAAAGCGTGATAGACTAAAAAATAGTGTTACTCTGATACCCACTATGAATAGAAAAATGATTTAATACGAATACTACATTTATAAAGATTTTATAAATGTAGTATTCGTATTAAATAAATCAAGATCGTAGATAGTTGATAGCTCATTGAACCTGCCGCACACTCTCCACAGATAAGAGTTTTGCCGATAATTAGTTGAGACTAGCGGTACGTGAAGTGGATGGATATGTCTGAGAATTCTGTATGGAACTTGTAGTGAAATTTTGGACAGTAGCTCTGGGCAATCGATATTATGTTGAGCTATTTTTAATAGGTATACTATATCAGCTATATCACGTCGAACATGTAGCGGTAGTAGGTGATGTTTGATGCAAATTCCATTATAATCATCAGAGTTGTAATTGACACCGAGCCTGAAACAGATATATCTCAAAAACTTTTTCTGTATATTCTCGATCCTATTCACATATGTATTGTACTTAGGATTCCATATCTGTGACGCATATTCTAGATTACTTCTTACATATATGCAATAAATAATTTTCATTGTTTTAATCCTAATAAAAGCTCTAGAGTTGCGCAACACGAAGCCTAGAGTTTTAGACGCTTTATTGACAATGTTGTTGATATGTTCGTCAAATATTAATTTCGTATCATGTGTAACTCCCAAGTCGCGTAGGTATATTGTGAAGTCTACAAAGTTTTTGTCCTTTTATAGTATAATGTTAACAAGGCACACTTAGATGGATTTAAATCTAGTTCATTTTGAGTACAGTAATCAGTAAGGCGATTCAAATCAGATTGTAGTGCATTGACAACTTTATCTGAGTTAATGGTAGCGAATATTTTCATGTCATCAGCGAAACAGAGCAGATGTGCGTGCTTTAAACATTTATCAATGTCGCTGATGAAGATGGTAAAGAGCAGTGGGCCAAGCAAGGATCCTTGAGGGACTCCACTAGGTATATGTATCCACCCAGAAACGTAGTTATTGATAGCTACCGCTTGTGATCTATTAGTGAGATAAGATGTGAACCACCTGAGAAGATTTCCTTTGATCCCAATTGAATATAGTTTATTTAAGAGCATGCTGTGATTAATACGGTCAAATGCCTTACTGTAGTCCGTATATATTACGTCAACCTGAATTCCATTAACGACTGCCTCGTTGGTCTAGTGGTTAGATGTGCCGCCTTTGGATCAACGGGTCCCGGGTTCGATTCCGGGGTCTTGCAAGTGTCTTTGTCTAAACCAGAGGCACTGGCTCGGAGTCTGGGTGTCATTTCTATCTATAATATGTATGTATTTACAAAAAAAATATATATATGTCGGAGAATAAACTGTTTAATTAAACCTTTTATTTGAGCAGCGGGTTCAAGGTACCGATCTTAACTACACTCCAGCATTAACACACCACACCGCAACCACTGTTTCTATCATAATGCCCGATCCACCTCGATCGCGCTCCTTTTATAAGTTTTTGCCGAACGTCAAGATGGCGCCTCGACCCCGCTCGAGGACTACCCTCCGCTCTGACAATGCAAAATAATATAACGTCCTCTTTTAAAAAGATGACAAACTAAATTGAATAGAAAAATCTAACAAATTAAACTGATTAAAATTAAGATTTAACAAAGTATTTTCTAGGCTAATTGATATCATCTTTATGTAACCAGCAATCAAGTCCATTCTGACTACTTCCTCCGACACGGCCACCCTGACGTTTCACACGTCCTCGTGTGATGTTGAAGGGTGAGCATCATCATTATCTGTAAAGATACAAACAAATTTTTGGGTAACATGGTTCGGCCACTCCTGACCAAGTAGAATATGGTCCTTAACATTCATGTAGTCTGATATCAAACGTCAAATTCTCAATCTCAACGAGCGTCCAATCTTTGTGTCCCTTTACGCCGTTTACTAAACAGATTCCATGATAACGAAAAGGCTACCTCGCCTTTGTTATCCACCTGGCCACCTCGCCTTTCATAGTTCATTGGGCCACCTCGCCATTTGTTGTCCACTTGGCCACCTCGCCTTTCACAGTTCGTTGGGCCACCTCGCCATTTGTTGTCCACTTGGCCACCTCGCCTTTCACAGTTCGTTGGGCCACCTCGCCATTTGTTGTCCACTTGGCCACCTCGCCCTTCACATAATTCCTGTTTAAATATCTAGATGGCCACCTCGCCATTTAGATACGTTTACCGCAGCACTGTTAAGATGTTTTGCATATGGCCCACAAGCCACCACGCTGTTACCACGACCCACCATACTTCAAACATACCGCTCCAGAGAATAGTGCCACCCCATCTTTTCACGTGGGCGTCGAGTAAGAGGCGACTCTCACTCTCAGAAGAGACTAGACTCGATACGGACCATCTTTCGTATCATAAGTCTCGATGGCCTAGTGGTTCAGTACTCAGACTTCTAGTTCAGAAGTTCTGTGTTAGAACCCTGGCTCAACCAATGACTTTCCGGAAGTTATGTGTGATGAGCATCGATGACTAACAACGTTGTGCCCCATGTATGACAATAGGTTTCGCCACCTATTACATTTGAGACTCGAAAATAATCCAGCGTGTCGAGGCATAATTGCCGCTGACCACACCCTCAGGTATTAAAGGCGTGAAGTTACATAGGCACATAGCCATATGATGTTTTAATTAATGAAACTATTAAACTAGTCCAAAGATCTTACCGTCATTATTATCTGATAAGCATGGATTCAGCTCAGTAGGGACATATGATTGGGGGAGTGGACGTAGGCGTTCTCTTGAGTATTTGTAAGTTCGATTAGCGTTCAAACTCTTAAGATGGTATCTGTCACCGTCAAGTACCTCAATGACTTCATAAGGTCCTTTATATTTAGGATCCAATTTGGTTTGATTCCGTTCATGATTTTCTACTAAAACATAATCTCCTACCGAAAATCTAGTCACATTTGCCTTATTTTTATCAAATCTTACTTTATCAAGCTGTGCATTATTTTTCATTAATTTGTCAGCCTGTTCCCTAATCTCTTAAATTTATCTCAATCTCATGATCGTCAATAGTTAATAAATTTAGTGGTCTAGCTACTCTACCTATTAACAATTCTAATGGACTTGCCTTAGTTACCCTATGAATCGTGCTATTTATAGCAAGTTGAACATCACCTAACGCATCTTGCCATGACCTATTTGGACTAACTTCTACAACGGTCAACATATTTTTGAGGGTGCTCATTAAACTCAATCATTAAACTCTTTATTCGCGAAACACCGCCCTTGGTCTGCTAATATTCGCACAGGCGCGCCAAAAAGTGATATAGATGCTTTAAGTGCGTAAATGGCACACTCTGCATTAATTCTCAGGGAATGTCTAAGTAACACGTATTTAGTGAAAGCGTCTATGAGCACGAAAACGTATTCGTTTTGATTATTTTTCCCACTGAGTTTTCCTGTGGCATCTATATGAATTGTGTGCATAGGGATGCTGACTTTTGGTATAGGGTGCAGCTCGATTTACCGTTTACCACTACTTGATTTAGCCACTTTACAAGGTATACATTTCTTAACAAATTTTCTAACATACTTTGCCATATTAGGAAACCAATAATGTTGGTATACCTTCTCTAAGATTTTATCCCACCCCAAGTGAACAATCAAACTCAAACTCGTAATTAACTTTATTTACGTAGGTTTTATCACAAAACTCTTTTAAATCATCATATTTACAGTTACCATTATCATCATCTTACGACCCCTGTCCCACGCTAGGTGGTAGTCTCCATACACACCTATCAGTCGTCATATCTACAGTCACACCTTTTATACACAATTTCTCATGTTTACAATCCATCCATCTCTCTTGATCTTCCACAACCCTTACGTCCATCCACATTAATGCTGAAACTACCACAGGTTCGGAATGCTGCTCTACAGAGAAGAGCCGGTAAGAAACTCTGTAGTTTTTTTTTTTAAATCAATGGGTTTGTTTACAAAAAGCACTAAACAGCAAAGTGAGAGCAAGTTCGCCGGATGAGAGAGAAACACAACACGTTAACGCAATGAATGACAACTAGGCCTTGGGTTAGGGCCAATCAAATACAAGTCCGCGAATTAATAGCTCAATAATCGACTCATGGATACGATTTATCACCGACCAACAGAAAGCCCTAGGTACCTACTATTGGTAACCAAATGTTACGGTTATTTCTTTGATTTTTTTCTATACAGCACATTTGATCATAAATTTTACAGCTCTAAATCAAGATCATCGTTTTCGAGTTTATGAATAATTTTATTGCACTCTGGGTCTAGTTGTTGCTCCGCTTGTAACCAGTTTGCAGATAACTCTGTAATATTGACGCGCTTTTGCTCTATACGGTTTACATTTTCTAAAACGTTGGGTTTATTGACCGAGCTGCCAGTCAAACTGACAATGTTATTTATCCTCTTTCCACTAAGCTTTGACGCAACACAATGTTTGATGAGAGAGCATTCGGCACCAGAATCATAATAAAATGGATACGACTCACAAGTGTTCATCAGCGCACTGCTGGGATTGCTAACATAGCAAACTTCCACATGCCTTTCGTTACTCGCCGCTGCTGCAGGCGCTGCTCCGAACTGCTTGCGCCTACTGCCGCGCCAGCTCCTCCGCTGTTGCCACGTTGTTGCCACGTGGACCCTTCGTTGCCAAATGTCCGGCGTTGCTGCACCTGAAACAGATTAAGTCCGACCGCGGCCTCGGTCCCGCAGAGCTTGACGCTGAATTGACTGCACTGGCTGCCTTGCCTTTCACCTCGCCTTTGGAACGGCACCTATTTTATCGAAGTTGTGAAATTTCACCGTTGCCGACTGAAACTTCGATCGCATGAAATCTGGATCTGCTGTCCTATCGCCTTATGTTTAGGCTCTCAATCTACCTTACCGATGCAAATCAAGGCATATAATGGTGCCATAATCTTGGAAAACTGATATAAACTGCCGAAAATATGACGCTAGACCGATGAACTCAAGCCTAACGCTAAAACATCCCGTCTAATCTAAATTTCGTATCGCAAGTAATTAACAGGCAAAACATGTAAAAGAATTTCAAATAATTATTTTTTACATATTGGCTAAACCGTCAAACGTTTTTACACTTGCCTTTGTTTACATTCACAATGTTGTGATGGCTTTAGGTTGGTGTCACTCTAAATGTCAGTCCGTTGGACGTCAGTCTCTGACAGCTAGTGGCGCCACCTGGGCAGTTTGATGTGGTAGTTTTGACCCATATTATTTAGTTGTTTTTAACAAATCGAGTTGTAATTATTTAATAGTTATTATAAAATCAAACCTTAATTAATTTACTGCTATTGGCAAATATTATTTGATTATCTTTTCACAATAACCGGAAGTGAGATTATTTTTTTTAATATCGGCTTGTGTTCTAGCAACTTTACGAATCCCTATTTAATCTGTGGGGTTGTCTACGATGTATGACGGCCAGACGATTAATTACAAATTACCCCAAATAAAACATCAACGCCCTCCCAAAGGCCAACCCCACGTCCGTGCAGAACATCTTAGCCACGTGGGAGGGGGACACTCAAAATGAAATTACTTATGAGTGGCTAACAGGGAAATGGCAAACCCATGATGATGGAGAGAAATAATATTGAAATGATACAAAGTGACTTGACATTGGCTAAACACAAACCGTGAGAGCCACAAGAAAATAAAAAAATAAAAAAACATCAACGTTAAGTTTGGCATTTGCCAGTGAAATAGGCGGACGCGTCGGTCAGAGCAGAGAGAAACGTCTCCGCCATTGTTTTAACAGTGAGTTTTACACGCATTATAACTAATCCTTTGTATTTCTTATTGTCTCGCCACGCCGGCTTATGCAAATGGACCGCGTGGCTCATTGTGTTGTGTTGGCATACGGCCACGTGGACTGGTTAAAGTTTTAACCTTTGGACTTCCCGTGTAGGCCCTCCATATTCCTTCTGTTGGAAGGCATGATAGTTTCACTTTGTAATAGGATCCCCCTTGCGGCGGATTTCAGGTGTGGCCGCTCGAGAGATTCGTCTCAACGCCAGGATCCAGAGGCACCTTTGGAGCCTGGACGCGAGACCCGTTCCTCGAGCCCGGCCTCCTGCGGAGCTGACCGTGCTGTAGTGGAGTCCGCCTAGCAATCCAGCTGAGGCGGGACGGTTTTTCATTACCCCTTAATTATTTTTCTTTTACCTGCATTTCTTTTCGTTAAATAAATACAATTTACTTTGTATTTACGGGTTCAGTTAGGAGCCAGTAAGTTACCTGCCCGGCTCCCAAACTGGGAGGCCGGAATACAACTAGATTTAACTAAAGGACCCCGGGACCGACACCTTTTTATAACTGGAAGAATTTAACCATCGTCGTCGGCTCAGGGATCCGGTACTCATAAAGTCCCTGGCGCCCCTTAAGTATTATCAACTTGAGCAGTGACCAAAATTCATGAATTTAACGTGATAGAAGTTCGTCTTATACCGATCAAAGTCACACTATCGTAAAGTCGTATACCATACAATTTACCCGAGTAAGAAAATGGAAACTGCTCACCGGAGTGACGTAAAATTCCAGACCCACTCACTATTCTTTGACCTGGCTGACCGCAGAACTGTTGCTCGCCTTCCTGCTGCTCCGCTCAGGACAGTTAGACGCGTAGTGTCCTTGTCCATGACAACGCAAGCAAGTGATCCCGTTCACTTGGTTAATCGCCGCACTATGACTGCCACTTGTGATTTTCGGTTTAGTTAGAACAATCTCCATGTAGCTTAATATCTCCTTTAGAGTGACAATGAATCGCCATTATCAGTCATTTCCATCGCGTACAGAAACACACACATATCACTACACTGTTTTCTCCACGTGGGCTGACTGAGTTACATCCCACTTCTGATGTCGGAGAATAAACTGTTTAATTAAACCTTTTATTTGAGCAGCGGGTTCAAGGTACCGATCTTAACTACACTCCAGCATTAACACACCACACCGCAACCACTGTTTCTATCATAATGCCCGATCCACCTCGATCGCGCTCCTTTTATAAGTTTTTGCCGAACGTCAAGATGGCGCCTCGACCCCGCTCGAGGACTACCCTCCGCTCTGACAATGCAAAATAATATAACGTCCTCTTTTAAAAAGATGACAAACTAAATTGAATAGAAAAATCTAACAAATTAAACTGATTAAAATTAAGATTTAACAAAGTATTTTCTAGGCTAATTGATATCATCTTTATGTAACCAGCAATCAAGTCCATTCTGACTACTTCCTCCGACATATATAAGTAGTTTATCATCCATCTCGTTACCATAACACAAGCATTAAGTTGCTTAGCTTGGGACGAGATGGCGTTGTGTGAAATGTCCAAGGATATTTATTTATTTATTTATTTATTATCCATTGATTCAGTTATAAACTCATTTAAAAGAATTAGATTTGAGGTTGTTGAGCGACCTTTTATGGATCCGTGTTGGGATGCATTAAGAGAGCTTTTTATCATAGCAGACTTGGTCATATACAAGACGTTCAAAGACTTTGCTAATAATACATAGCTTCGAAATTGGGCGATAATTTGACACTTCATTTTCATTTTATTTTCATATTTATTCATACTCGGTGTCGTAAGACTCGGACAACCTTACGGAAGAGATGGTAAACTTGATACAAACCCAGCGTAGTATAGCATGTTATTTTCCCTCTATGTAGTTAGCGGAGGCTTTTCTGACCAGTGATTAATTTATAGGCTGGTTTTATGTCGATGATTTATAGGCTCCGTAACGAGACTATCCGACAGAGAACCAAAGTCACCGACATAGATCAGGTAGAAGAACCGACAACCGCTGGGGTAGATAGTTCTTGAGTGGAGACCGCGATTCGGCAAGACTAGTGTAGGACAGCCCTCAGCTAGATGGAGCGACGATCTGTGAAAGGTTGCGGGCAGCAGCTGGATGCGTCAAGCCGAAGACAGGACGCTATGGCGATCTTTAGGGGAGGCCTATGTCCAGCAGTAGACTAATGTGGGCTGATGATGATGATAAAGTTTAAACAGAAACTTCATTTTTATTTATATGTGTAGATGTCCTCAATGTAGAGTCCCATACACAAGGAAAACCAGTCTGGCATGATAATCGATCGAATTCGTACCATTGGCCAGATGTTGCATCCATACTTTCTCCATATCTGGTTTTATGAAATGGCCAAAATTTATGTTGGTCGGTGTTGTAATTTTATTGTATGATAAAAAGTTTATTTTTTTAAATAAGATGATAACTAAGATGGTCGATCATGCGTAATTAAATTCCGAAACTCGAAAGGCGTTTCAAGGATTGCTTCTTTTTTGTATCTGTATTTTCATTATGTACCATAAACAGCTTCGTTTACTTAGTTTCGTAATGAAATACATCCATCATGCATGTAGTTGTATATTTACACACGTAGTTTATTAGTTTTTTTCCTTAAATAACCTTTTTTTAAGACTTATAAAGTCTAGTATGAAACTATAGCATGTTCGGAATGTTGCTTTCACTGAATAACCGGCAACACAAAACGATTCCAGGGTCGGGCAAGTGTTTGTCTAAACCACAGGCACTTGCTCTGAGTCTGGGTGTCATTTGTGTTCGTGAATTACATGATTGTAAACTGCCCCAGCGATACAGGTTATAACAAACAAACAATATAGTTTAAAATATATATATATTAGCTACAAAAAGCAGATCCTATAAAGTACGCCGATCAGGACAAAGGCACTACTGGAATAATGGCGCCGTCACTTATACACCCAACAAGGCGTCATGTTCGACGGAGGACATACATGGATGTGTAGGGGTTGGATGTGCCGCCCTTGGATCAACGGGGCGCGGAGTCGGGGAAGTGTCTTTGTCTAAACCAGAGGCATTTGCCCTGAGGTTGGGTGTTAATTGTGTTCGTGAATTTTATTACCATATGTATCTGTACCTCTTCATATTCCTATTATATTCGGTGTGCAGGCAGACCACCGAATTGGTTTAGCAATGTCGTTGAAGAAGCAGCCAAACGTACGGAGAGAATAAACCAATTACGGGTTTATTTAATAATAAAATTTTGGTTATGTCTAATTTTAGACATACCTATTCAAAATTTATCCGCCATTTTATTTTAACCCAATGTGTCGTCGGGCTGTAGATTTTCAAGCAAAGGATAAAAATATTCGGTGCAGTCACTTGTGGTGCCCTCATTCTGCATTTTGCATCTTATCGCGACTCTTTCGAAGACCAGCGGAACCGGCTTCGCGTGACGTGTTCTCGGCTGATCGCGCCAGTAACGCTCGTCGCGCCGCGCCAACAGGTGCGCTTCGGTACCTCCTGCGCCACTCTGTTCTCCTGGTACTCTGTCAGCCGTGTGCATCCAAGTGTTTGGCATAAAAGTGCTTTTGTGCTTCATCAGTCAGTGACTTGTTTGTTATATTGTTTCTAATAAAGAGGTAAAAAACTTTAATATACTAGTTAAAAAAGTAGTGTATATTTTTATACATTGCTGTAATGAGGTCTAGGATAAAAAGTTATGAATTACAAAATGTATTCGCCAAAAGTATACAATATTACTGTACAATATTTTGAAATATGTTAGTTATTTTCTCTCGTCTTGTCAACAAAGAGAATTACTATATTTTTCTCTCTTGTATTTTTCTCATAAGATCAATGTATTTATGGTATCATAAAGGTTAAACGCCTAGTCAAGCAAAATGACAGTTAGTCACGTCCTTTGTGTTTAATCTAAACTGAATAAGAATAACTGAAAATAAAGTTACTGTACGTAATGAGCGGTAAAGTTGCAGCTTCATTAACTGTTATGTTACGGTTTTGCAAACTTTGTTGCCGAGCTGGTTAAGTTTGTCCGACTGACTCATTTCGCGTTGTCACGTCGTAAATATCATCTTTAATGCCACTGATGATGAATGATGAGAGGATTATTCCTATACTAAGATAATTTTGATAACACTTGTATGTATTTGTTCTAGTTTGGTTTTATAAGTGGTTCTGATAATGTTACATCTTTCCGACTCTCGTATAGTCACGAGTTTCTGCTGTTTTTTTGTACCAATGACAAAATGCGTGCGGAATCTTATCACTAAAATAATTCTTCGTTCTTTTATATTATAATCATCGCCTCAGATCGTCTGGTCAGTCTGGTCTCCTTTCCATTACATGGAGGGCAATAAAATAAGGCTACTTTGGCACGCTGGCCTCCTTCTCTAGGATTTACTGCATTGTACGACACCCTCAGTGTAGAAGGGGAACCCGTCACCACACCCAACCGTTAATTATTTATTGGTAAGATACATGAAAATACACATAAAATACGTACCTTTCAGATGAAGGTGTGTTTGTGATAAACAACTTTCTTGACAGGTCTCGAATGTGTCACATTAGCGTCATTCTACTAATTTCTGAGTACAGATGACTGGTAGCGTACGATATTAAATACAAAGAGATAGATAACGTATAAATCAGCAAAAATAAACTTATTTCTACAGAATTCTGAGAATTTACTACAAATTTAATCTGTATTCTAAAAACACCTGATGTATACTATACATGACAAGATTGATAGTAGTACTACTGACATGAGTAGGTATATAGGTACTACGAGACCGATATTCAAATTTATGAAAAGTATAAAATAAGTTCTGTGCACTACAGATTATAGAGTTAGTAGTATAATAATCACTATAGCTAGGTATCTTATTCGTGAGAGTAAAAACATTATTAATGCAAAATTGTTGATTTCTCATTCATACTTCAACTGAGAAAAAAGACAACAACTGCTCCTCTTGGTTAGCTCTGTGCACTTGATGTCTATAACGTTCTTGTTACACACTGTATATACAGGATGTAATGGAAACTCTGTAGCCATCCGAAGTGAGGGCATAGTACTAATCAGAAGAAGTAGTTCTGAGTTACAAAATGCTTTTCTATCTTTAATTATGAGGGAGCAACCGACATTTTACTACAAAGAGTAGTTCTAGTGAAAACCAACCAACTGGCTATGTCATCCTACAAGCGTAGTAATTGGAGTTCCATTATGATACTTGGGTTCTATATATTTCTAAAGTTATGACAATTTGGTCACCGATACCAGGAAATGCGCTTTGATTTTCCTGATTATTATTTACACACTATCTTTATCATTGACAGTGTCGGTTCTTTAGTTATGGCAAAAAATTTTTTGCATCAACCTGTATTTTTTTTAATAGTGCTCTCGTATTAAAACTGCACCATTCTTATTACAATCTAGCTTAGGCTTATAAGTAATTTATATCTGTCCTAAATTACTACGGAAATAAATAAACTAAGGCAGTGTTCAATAACACTTGTCCTATTGTCTTTAGAATTAATAAATGTATGAATCGTTCATTTTCATCGTTGCGTTTATTGCATTTAGATTACAAACGTAACCTCAACTACACTGTTATAATATCAATCATCTACATATACGTACTTAAACATTATTTATACGTTGACGCATCAAGGCGAACCGAACAGACAGTCTCTTTCCAAATATAATAATTGCTAAAATCTAAAAATACGACTGATTTGAGTCGGTTGAATCATTACGCCATTTATATCCAAGACGCGTATGGGCAACTTGAGATACGAATAACTTAACATGAAGAAAGTTTTTTCAATAGATTTATTACACAAGAATTTGTGCTCTAGAAATATTCAGAAAAGTTTACGAATTCTTGAAGTAAATTTGACTTAATATGCCATGATCACAGGATAAATTTGTTAAGTGTGTAATAAGGTAATTGCTTACGCAAAATATACGATATTTCTATGCGAAATACATTTATGACCATGATCTCGGTCCACCAAAGAACCACTTTTGAGTCACGCCTTTTCCAATCATGTTGGAGCGAAATGTAGTCACACAAGACATGTTGTCACGGGAATCGGTGGAATGTCAGCCTTGCCATTTTCTCATGCTCGCCTTGGCCCTGACGACTGGATGGAATATGTAGCGAGACTATGTACGTATTCCATATGACCGATATACCACACATATAAACATATGTATTACTCGATCTTAACTCCAATTCGATGATGTCTCAGGTTTTCAGGATCTTTGCAAATTGCAGGAAATATTACGATAATTTGTTTTATTTAATATTTGCAGTATCTTAATGCATCAATACGTAAAGCAAACTCTTTGTATCCCTTTTATGAAAATTGCGCGGGCTGAGGAGTATGAAACTTCCCACACTTATAGTTTATTTTAAAATATTGCATAAAAAAATAACAAATCAATAAAAATAACATTACGTACATAGTGTGCGTAATGTTATGTATTTGAGACACACAATGTAGCAGTTTACTTGATCATGTGCATTTGTGAAATTTGAAAATTTCCTGAAGTGCAATTTCACCTAAGTGACATTCGAATTCAGTATGCAAATAGACGGCTCGCTGCTCTGGACCATTTTCAGAAACATACTAAAACTAACATTTTAGTATTATTTCAAAATATTTTAATGTTCTACAGTGGATGCCACGTTTGAGCTGTGAATTCCAAAAGCGTTTAGAGATTTCTATCCTACGCTATTTAAGGTTGATTTATAGTTTGGATTAGCCAGAGTCTAAAAACTGAGCGAAACCACTGCTTTGTTGCCGTGTCATCTATTTTTGTAGCTCAGCACTCAGAACACTTTATGAATCACAAAATAAGCCACCTTGTTGAAGATATTCGTTGGCAATGCCACCTCTTTATTATGTTAAATTATTGGTTGGCATTTAACACTTTGTACGCTTATTTAACATTGCGTTGAATTTCCAAAGCTTTGTAGTAATCTTGGTCAAGGAAGAGACTGGAGAGCAGTTATCTTTGAAGGTAGAAACAAACAGCTTTTTTTTAAAGTGTCTCCTCTGCACTTAGCACCTGTATCCCGGCCCCGGTGACTCTTTACCGATATGTAATTCACGAACACAAATGTTAAAACCATCACCGAAAAGTTATTTAATTTAATAATGCGCGAGCATAATAAATTGTGGTGTCGATAGGTCTTTATGGTATTGGTTGGATTTATTTTATTACAAAAATAAATCTAATAAGTATAGATTCGCCAGCACTAAGTTGGGTAAGACTGCGCAAAGTGGTCCTGTTTTCTCCAAGCAAAAAATCAAGCAACAAGTTTGCGTGAGTCATAAGTTTGGTTTGCTTAACAACCACGATTTTAGCTACTTGATCATGCTATATTGGGAATCGAAACCATTTAAATTTTATAAGATACACAATCCACGATCCGTGTAAATATTGCGTAGTTATTATGTTGTCATCACATCTTGCGTTGTGAAGTAAGTCATTTCTAGGACATTGTTTCTGTATGCGCGGCCAATTCGGAGTTTTAATTGTGCATTCAGAGATCAGATGTTCATTATGATAGATCTCACAATATGTTGGCGCTGTGCCAAATAATGTAATAGTTATAGCGGTGCCCTGTACTTTTGCTTTCGACCCATAAAATATCCAGTCCTTTTTTTGAGATAAACTACAGAGGTTCCAGCTAAACGAGACCTAACTCGCCTCTAATTCTCTACTTACAAACATACTAAAATAAAATTTCTCCTTGTTTGAAGTATTAAGCACATATCACTTAATTATTTTGAAATAACATGTATTGTACATGTATTTAATGTTGGTAATACTGTATCTAACCGTATCGTGACGGATTTGGAATATTGTGATACATCATATAATTAGATAATACCTACTATCTTGATGGTGTCGTAAAAGGCGACTAAAGAAACGAAGGGAATGATGATGTAGGATATTTTTATGTGTAATACCGTACAGTAGTGTATGTTATGTACGGCATTATCACTCGCTGATTGTGTTCTGTTTTAGGAAGTACATTCCTTTTGCATGTACAAATAAATTTAAGATAAATTGTTGATGTTCTAAAGGTTTTTTTTTAATAGAATAGAGTAAATATGAGGTAGGCTACCCAATAATATGGATCACGCTTAAGCTGTAGGTGTGAAAATAATGAAAACAACATCATGTTGCGTAATTCGTGTATGCAAAATGCCCTTGTTTTATCAATGAGTTTAACGTTGCATTATTGTTGCCAAACAAATCGTCTTTTCAATGCTATTCTGATCGTGTCAACATTTTGTTGAAAGAATATATTTTTTGTGACATTATTACTACTACTACTCGTCAACATACTAACATACATACACACCGCTGAGGTTAGGCATCTTTCATTACATTTTTTTTTCACGCTGGATCGGTATAAAATTGTCCTGTTCGTTCTTGTGGGCTCTTACAACACCCATAAGATTGAAATCGATCGATGGCTTGCTGCTATGTATTCTTAAGGTGAATGTTCCAGGGTAGCCCGCGAAATTCAAATTTTCTTACGTTTTTTGCAATTTGCAGGTCAGTGCTAGGTTGTATGTTGATTAAAATGTTATTCGCGGCTGTAAGACGTATGTAGTTATAGAATTATAATCGTCAAAATCATCAATACAACCCTCCAAGCTCATAAAGGTGCAAGTAAAACTTTTTCAAGCTCAGTCATTCTTGCACCTATTTGAGCTTGGAGGGTTGTATTGATGAGTTTAATGATTATAACTCTGTAACTACATACGTCTTACAGCCGCGAATCAAATGTTCATCATCATACAACCTAGCACTGGCCTGAAAATTGCAAAAAACGTAAGAAAATTTGAATTTCGCGGGCTACCCTGGAACAATCACCTTAATCCGCCACCACAAGAGTTTTGTGATACGCCAGGTGATAATACAAGCAAGGACAGGAAAGTCCATGGTGCGAGTAATAAACTATTTTTACTCTGACGAGACTTGCAAATATTGACAAGACTTATCATTTATGTAGGTACATATCATGTTAGTCGTGATATACTTTTAAATGGGCACAAAGATAACAGGTGATGTGCGCTACATCTGTTGCTTGTGTATTCGTCTGAAATAATCATAAGTCGAAGTCTATGAAACTTCTAGAAGTTGGCTCCGAATAAACATAAATGTTTTTTCCCTGAACTTTGTAGTCAGGGCAACCCTGACTACAAAGTTAGTATAGTTACATAAGTTAGTAAGTATTGCATGTTTATTTTTTGACATTAAGAATTACTCTATGTGTCAAATGGAGGTCATCATGGCTGCGAAGTTTTCAATTAGTGTAAACTATTCTTTACAAATCCCCAAAAATTAACTCGCATTTAAAAAAAATTGTTTTGTTTAAAAAAAACAACAAATTAATTATTTTTTATGTGCCAATTGCTTTTCGTATGTAAACAATTGTGAGTTTTCTTTCAAATATACCAAGTCTTTTCTTAATATACAGGGTGTAACAAAAACCCTATAGCCACGAAAGGATCGATAGAACCGCTGATATAGAAACTGTGTGTAAAAAACGAATGCACTATTTTTCTTGAAGTTTAGGTCAGAATTATTGCGTCGTTCAAAGCTTATTGATATTCCCCATGATGGCAACCTCGTGATGGCTGGACATAGAAGATCGGCAAGTCCTTAGATCTATCCCACGAGGTTGGTGCCGTATGGAATATAGATCCGACAATCATTTCACTTGGATACGGCACGTATCGTGAGGAGGTTCCTCACTCTTGATTCCTGACCACCGGTGGTTTGTGCCATCGGCTCTGCCAAGGGTAGAGGATTTCTATTTTGTGTGTGTATTTTTTAGTCATGTTTTTTATATATACTTCTCAACAGAAAAATCGAAACACTTCCCTTTTTATGGTTGTTGAACAAAATACGAAACTTATGAAAGTTTAATTTGAATTTAAAACATTAACATTAGGATTTGAAAACCTTTTAATGTGCAGTATTAAACGACATTTGACATATGTATATTCCTAAATTTATTACATTTTTCTGATAATCCTTACAAAACATAAACTTGCAAGGTGTTTCGATTTTTCTGATGAAAAGAGTATATTAATTTAAAAAAACTTCTTTTGTTTAGTACTTTGCCATCACCTCGGATAGATGTAGGGTTTTTGTCACTCTATATATCAGGTAGTTTCAGCATTGAGTCAATTTCGTCCTCGGCTTTGATACTGAATTAATTTAGGTTCCAACCTTTATATTAATGTATTTTATCTGAACCATGTGGAATGAATACGAGATGAGCTTCTTGCGGCCACGTTCGGATTTTCGGATAGAGAACTTTTTGTTAAAAACATTTTAATAGATTTCTGTAAGGCTCAATGCTTTAATGATCTTCTTAACTTGGATCAATAGAAACTGCTAATTACTTTCCTTAGCATTTCTTTACATCTTATTTTATTGTACCTTCTAATATCCTCAAATTGGTGAAGATGTGGTCGTTCGTTTATAGGCTCTCGTTAGACTCCTGTATTTTTTTATCGAAGCCCCTGCTATACGGGCTAAACGGGTTGGCACAAGGTTCGGCCTTCTTACCTTTTGTCGGGTCTTACGACATCCTAAGCCGTGACACTTTGTATTCTAAATCCGTCCACATGGATGCAAAAGTTATTAACAATAGGACAACCCCACAGATATAAATTGATAGATCCTAATGTTTTTTATGATTTTTTCCATGTCCAGCAGTGGACTAATGTGGGCTGATGATGAAGATGATTGTTTTTCGTAGAGGAGGTCGTAGTCTAGCAGAATGTGCGTCTCGTAAGCGATCATCAGCATCGTGACTCTGACTCAGTTTTTCGACAGTAGATATATATTGTTTCAAGTGAGAAATTGTCCAAGTTTGGCTATGTGAACTTGGCACCCGACTTCTCCAAAATTATGTTTTTGTTGTGTTTTTTAGATAGATTTGGGTAAGTAGTAGATAGTAGTAAAAATATTTTCGTTTGTAGTAATTCCAAAAAAAAAATAAAAAATGTTAAAAAAAATCCATCTCCCGAAATTGAAAAAATCAAATTTTTTTTTACTATTTATATTATTAATCGTATGTAGTGGATTGTAGTAAACTTTTTTTTGTTTGTAGTAAAACAGAAAAAATATGAAAAATATTTTCATTTGAGAGTATTATATCATCACGATCTCGGTAACGAAAAATCGGTTTCCAAGGTAAAATCGATTATAATGAACGTCCAAAACCTCTAAGAAAGGTTCCCAGAGGTTAGTAGTGGACGAATTTTCGTTTGTAGTAAACTTATTTTATTAAAAAAGTGACTATCATAAGAAGCACTCGTTTCGGCGTCGTTTACGTGAAATAACTCTTGTTACAAAGGAGATACGGTTACTACAAACCTCCTAATCGACTGAGAAAGGGTCCTAGAGGTTAGTAGTGAACGAATTTTCGATTGTAGTAAACTACTTTTTATAAAAAAGTGACCATCTTAAAAAACACTCATTTCGGCGTCGTTTACGTGAAATAACTCTAGTTTGAAAAGAGATACGGTTACTACAAACCTCCTTATCGACTGAGAAAGGGTCCTAGAGGTTAGTAGTGAACGAATTTTCGATTGTAGTAAACGACTTTTTATAAAAAAGTGACTATCTTAAGAAACACTCCTTTCGGCGTCGTTTACGCGATATAACTCTTGTTACAAAGGAGATACGGTTACTACAAACCTTCTAATCGACTGAGAAAGGGTCCTAGAGGTTAGTAGTGAACGTATTTTCGATTGTAGTAAACAACTTTTTATAAAAAAAGTGACCATCTTAAAAAACACTCGTTTCGGCGTCGTTTACGTGAAATAACTCTAGTTTGAATAGAGATACGGTTACTACAAACCTCCTAATCTACTGAGAAAGGGTCCTAGAGGTTAGTAGTGAACCAATTTTCGATTGTAGTAAACGATTTTTTATAAAAAAGTGACCATCTTAGAAAACACTCGTTTTGGCGAGGTTTACGTGAAATAACTCTAGTTTGCATAGAGATACGGTTACTACAAACCTCCTAATCTACTGCGAAAGGGTCCTAGAGGTTAGTAGTGAACGAATTTTCGATTGTAGTAAACAACTTTTTATAAAAAAGTGACCATTTTAGAAAACACTCGTTTTGGCGACGTTTACGTGAAATAACTCTTGTTACAAAAGAGATACGGTTACTACAAACCTTCTAATCGACTGAGAAAGGGTCCTAGAGGTTAGTAGTCAACGAATTTTCGATTGTAGTTAACAACTTTTTATAAAAAAAGTGACCATCTTAAGAAAACACTCGTTTCGGCGTCGTTTACGTGATATAACTCTTGTTACAAAGGAGATACGGTTACTACAAACCTTCTAATCGACTGAGAAAGGGTCCTAGAGGTTAGTAGTGAACGAATTTTTGATTGTAGTAAACAACTTTTTATAAAAAAAGTGACCATCTTAAAAAACACTCGTTTCGGCGTCGTTTACGTGAAATAACTCTAGTTTGAATAGAGATACGGTTACTACAAACCTCCTAATCTACTGAGAAAGGGTCCTAGAGGTTAGTAGTGAACGAATTTTCGATGGTAGTAAACGATTTTTTATAAAAAAGTGACCATCTTAGAAAACACTCGTTTTGGCGAGGTTTACGTGAAATAACTCTAGTTTGAAAAGAGATACGGTTACTACAAACCTCCTAATCGACTGAGAAAGGGTCCTAGAGGTTAGTAGTGAACGAATTTTCGATTGTAGTAAAAGACTTTTTATAAAAAAAGTGACCATCTTAAAAAACACTCGTTTCGGCGTCGTTTACGTGAAATAACTCTAGTTTGAATAGAGATACGGTTACTACAAACCTCCTAATCTACTGAGAAAGGGTCCTAGAGGTTAGTAGTGAACGAATTTTTGATTGTAGTAAACTACTTTTTATAAAAAAAGTGACCATCTTAAAAAACACTCGTTTTGGCGAGGTTTACGTGAAATAACTCTAGTTTGCATAGAGATACGGTTACTACAAACCTCCTAATCTATTGCGAAAGGGTCCTAGAGGTTAGTAGTGAACGAATTTTCGATTGTAGTAAACAACTTTTTATAAAAAAGTGACCATCTTAGAAAACACTCGTTTTGGCGACGTTTACGTGAAATAACTCTAGTTTGAAAAGAGATACGGTTACTACAAACCTCCTAATCGACTGAGAAAGGGTCCTAGAGGTTAGTAGTGAACGAATTTTCGATTGTAGTAAACAACTTTTTATAAAAAAAGTGACCATCTTAAAAAACACTCGTTTCGGCGTCGTTTACGTGAAATAACTCTAGTTTGAAAAGAGATACGGTTACTACAAACCTCCTAATCGACTGAGAAAGGGTCCTAGAGGTTAGTAGTGAACGAATTTTCGATTGTAGTAAAAGACTTTTTATAAAAAAAGTGACCATCTTAAAAAACACTCGTTTCGGCGTCGTTTACGTGATATAACTCTTGTTACAAAGGAGATACGGTTACTACAAACCTTCTAATCGACTGAGAAAGGGTCCTAGAGGTTAGTAGTGAACGAATTTTTGATTATAGTAAACAACTTTTTATAAAAAAAGTGACCATCTTAAAAAACACTCGTTTCGGCGTCGTTTACGTGAAATAACTCTAGTTTGAATAGAGATACGGTTACTACAAACCTCCTAATCTACTGAGAAAGGGGTCCTAGAGGTTAGTAGTGAACGAATTTTCGATTGTAGTAAACAACTTTTTATAAAAAAAGTGACCATCTTAGAAAACACTCGTTTTGGCGACGTTTACGTGAAATAACTCTAGTTTGAAAAGAGATACGGTTACTACAAACCTCCTAATCGACTGAGAAAGGGTCCTAGAGGTTAGTAGTGAACGAATTTTCGATTGTAGTAAACAACTTTTTATAAAAAAAGTGACCATCTTAAAAAACACTCGTTTCGGCGTCGTTTACGTGAAATAACTCTAGTTTGAAAAGAGATACGGTTACTACAAACCTCCTAATCGACTGAGAAAGGGTCCTAGAGGTTAGTAGTGAACGAATTTTCGATTGTAGTAAAAGACTTTTTATAAAAAAAGTGACCATCTTAAAAAACACTCGTTTCGGCGTCGTTTACGTGATATAACTCTTGTTACAAAGGAGATACGGTTACTACAAACCTTCTAATCGACTGAGAAAGGGTCCTAGAGGTTAGTAGTGAACGAATTTTTGATTGTAGTAAACAACTTTTTATAAAAAAAGTGACCATCTTAAAAAACACTCGTTTCGGCGTCGTTTACGTGAAATAACTCTAGTTTGAATAGAGATACGGTTACTACAAACCTCCTAATCTACTGAGAAAGGGTCCTAGAGGTTAGTAGTGAACGAATTTTCGATTGTAGTAAACAACTTTTTATAAAAAAAGTGACCATCTTAGAAAACACTCGTTTTGGCGACGTTTACGTGAAATAACTCTTGTTACAAAAGAGATACGGTTACTACAAACCTCCTAATCGACTGAGAAAGGGTCCTAGAGGTTAGTAGTGAACGAATTTTCGATTGTAGTAAACAACTTTTTATAAAAAAGTAACCATCTTAAAAAACACTCGTTTCGGCGTCGTTTACGTGATATAACTCTTGTTACAAAGGAGATACGGTAACTACAAACCTTCTAATCGACTGAGAAAGGGTCCTAGAGGTTAGTAGTGAACGAATTTTCGATTGTAGTAAACAACTTTTTATAAAAAAGTGACCATCTTAGAAAACACTCGTTTTGGCGACGTTTACGTGAAATAACTCTAGTTTGAATATATGACTTTATTTACTTGTGTACTGACATCCTGATCGTTGCTTTCGCAACGCATGAAGACATTGATGACAAACAGAGTCATTGTTTCGCAGCGCAAAATCGGGTTTCAGAGCGCTTAAAATCATATAATTTGCCCGGTAAAGTCGGCACTGCTGATAAATTATCCGATGTACAAGAAGCGGAAAGTTTATTAGAAAGATTCATAGACGTTGAAGCAGACACCGAACTAGATTCAAGTGCTGCTATTAAAATAATTTTGAAAAAAATTGAGTCCGATAGCGAAAGTAATCTTAAACTCGGGCGATTAAATCCATATGAGTGCTCTGCATTTGGTTCTCGACTTTTAAAATTGGCGAAACAGTTCGTATTGTGGACTGCTGTTTTAGTTGGAAATGGGCCGAATAACTTGACGCTTGTTGAGTTATCGGACAACAAACACGCACGACTTGTTGCTAGTTCCGCTCGCAGCGAGGAATATTTTAGGGAACTAAAACACTTGGTGTTCAAGAAGGAAAAGTGTATTAGGCTAGATAAGTTTCTTACTATCCATCTACGACACCTGACAGGTACAACAACTTTATTAAATGCCGAAACCAAGAAAAAACAGCTCAAAGTGGCGCATTTAACGCCTCAAGTACCAGATCCGATTGAGGAAGCCTTGAATTTATCCATACCAGACGCATTAGAAAAACGCACATATGACCGGAAAAGTATAGACGAACAGAAAAGTGTCGAACAAAAACGAGACACGCTTGATGATCCGTCTTTGATTAGCTCATTCGACGATACTTTGACCGAAAAACAATCTTTAATGGCTTTTCTGAATGAAAATGAAGACTGGCGTGGCCTTACAAATAAGATAGAACCGGTTCGACCAAAAATGCAAAGTCGAGCCAAGAAACGGGGTAAATATTTGACACCGTGTCCCGACATACAAATCTTACATAAAAGACCGAAATTTAATTTTAATTTACCGTTACTTGTGAACGGTAATAGTTTGGGACCTGCAAAAGTCGACAAAAAAATGATTGCTGTGCGAAACACGTGTGCATTTGACTCCGTCGTGCAAAGTATGCTGGCCGCATACCATGACTTTGCCCCTTATTACACACATATTACACAGTCGAAGATAGCACTGCATGATTTTGTTGAGACGTTATCGAATTTTGGTCTCAGTTCGAAACTGTATGATAAGCGGTGTGAACTTTTACTACACACAAACGACTTAAAAAATGGCGTTTTGGATTGCGAGATCAACGTAGCCACATTGATAGAGTCACATATTTTGGCAAACACTCCGTCACTTGAAATTAAGATTCAGTGCCTTGAATGTAAATACGAGAAAAATACCATTATCCCAGTTCTAGATATTAATCCGGATCCCATTTTCCGTAACGCAATGAAAGGTCTACAGGAAGCTGTGACCCAGACTGCTAAATATTACATATCAAAAACCCGAAACGAATGTACCATATGTAAAGGCACGGAAGTAAATAAGACGTTTTCTGGTGGAAACCACATATTTTTAAACCTAGAAGCCGCCGAAATTGGGATCATTGCCGCAAGGCTTGGGCTAGCAAATTGTAGGAAACAATTTACTCTTTCAGAAATACCTGAAACTCTAATCCATTGCGATCGTCAGTATAGATTTGTTTCAGCAATCATTTTCATTGCTAGTCATTATTACGCTTCTATAAAACGGGTGAATGGTTCTTGGGAAGAACACAATGACCTTTGTTCATCTCAAAAAGTTATGGCAATCACCAAACGAGATGTGTTGAAACAGCGTCGCACCCCATTACTGTTTTATGTCCAAATTTAAATGAAGAATACTTTAAGCAAGACTTATCTTATTTGACGTAGACGACGCCGAAACGAGTGTTTCTTAAGATGGTCACATTTTTATAAAAAGTCGTTTACTACAATCGAAAATTCGTTCACTACTAACCTCTAGGAGCATTTCTCAGTCGATTAGGACGTTTGTAGTAACCGTATCTCTTTTCAAACTAGAGTTAATTCACGTAAACGACGCCAAAACGAGTGTTTCTTAAGATGGTCACTTTTTTATAAAAAGTCGTTTACTACAATCGAAAATTCGTTCACTACTAACCTCTAGGACCCTTTCTCAGTCGATTAGGAAGTTTGTAGTAACCGTATCTCTTTTCAAACTAGAGTTATTTCACGTAAACGTCGCCGAAACGAGTGTTTTCTAAGATGGTCACTTTTTTATAAAAAGTTGTTTACTACAATCGAAAATTCGTTCACTACTAACCTCTAGGACCCTTTCTCAGTCGATTAGGAGGTTTGTAGTAACCGTATCTCCTTTGTAACAAGAGTTATATCACGTAAACGACGCCGAAACGAGTGTTTTCTAAGATGGTCACTTTTTTATAAAAAGTTGTTTACTACAATCGAAAATTCGTTCACTACTAACCTCTAGGACCCTTTCGCAGTAGATTAGGAGGTTTGTAGTAACCGTATCTCTATGCAAACTAGAGTTATTTCACGTAAACCTCGCCAAAACGAGTGTTTTCTAAGATGGTCACTTTTTTATAAAAAATCGTTTACTACAATCGAAAACTCGTTCACTACTAACCTCTAGGACCCTTTCTCAGTCGATTAGGAGGTTTGTAGTAACCGTATCTCTTTTGTAACAAGAGTTATTTCACGTAAACGTCGCCAAAACGAGTGTTTTCTAAGATGGTCACTTTTTTATAAAAAGTTGTTTACTACAATCGAAAATTCGTTCACTACTAACCTCTAGGACCCTTTCGCAGTAGATTAGGAGGTTTGTAGTAACCGTATCTCTATGCAAACTAGAGTTATTTCACGTAAACCTCGCCGAAACGAGTGTTTTCTAAGATGGTCACTTTTTTATAAAAAGTTGTTTACTACAATCGAAAATTCGTTCACTACTAACCTCTAGGACCCTTTCGCAGTAGATTACGAGGTTTGTAGTAACCGTATCTCCTTTGTAACAAGAGTTATATCACGTAAACGACGCCGAAATGAGTGTTTTTTAAGATGGTCACTTTTTTATAAAAAATCGTTTACTACAATCGAAAATTGGTTCACTACTAACCTCTAGGACCCTTTCTCAGTAGATTAGGAGGTTTGTAGTAACCGTATCTCTATTCAAACTAGAGTTATTTCACGTAAACGACGCCGAAACGAGTGTTTTTTAAGATGGTCACTTTTTTTATAAAAAGTTGTTTACTACAATCGAAAACTCGTTCACTACTAACCTCTATGACCCTTTCTCAGTAGATTAGGAGGTTTGTAGTAACCGTATCTCTATTCAAACTAGAGTTATTTCACGTAAACGTCGCCAAAACGAGTGTTTTCTAAGATGGTCACTTTTTTATAAAAAGTTGTTTACTACAATCGAAAATTCGTTCACTACTAACCTCTAGGACCCTTTCTCAGTCGATTAGAAGGTTTGTAGTTACCGTATCTCCTTTGTAACAAGAGTTATATCACGTAAACGACGCCGAAACGAGTGTTTTTTAAGATGGTCACTTTTTTTATAAAAAGTCTTTTACTACAATCGAAAATTCGTTCACTACTAACCTCTAGGACCCTTTCTCAGTCGATTAGAAGGTTTGTAGTAACCGTATCTCTTTTGTAACAAGAGTTATTTCACGTAAACGTCGCCAAAACGAGTGTTTTCTAAGATGGTCACTTTTTTATAAAAAGTTGTTTACTACAATCGAAAATTCGTTCACTACTAACCTCTAGGACCCTTTCTCAGTCGATTAGGAGGTTTGTAGTAACCGTATCTCTTTTGTAACAAGAGTTATTTCACGTAAACGTCGCCAAAACGAGTGTTTTCTAAGATGGTCACTTTTTTTATAAAAAGTTGTTTACTACAATCGAAAATTCGTTCATTACTAACCTCTAGGACCCTTTCTCAGTAGATTAGGAGGTTTGTAGTAACCGTATCTCTATTCAAACTAGAGTTATTTCACGTAAACGACGCCGAAACGAGTGTTTTTTAAGATGGTCACTTTTTTTATAAAAAGTTGTTTACTACAATCGAAAACTCGTTCACTACTAACCTCTATGACCCTTTCTCAGTAGATTAGGAGGTTTGTAGTAACCGTATCTCTATTCAAACTAGAGTTATTTCACGTAAACGTCGCCAAAACGAGTGTTTTCTAAGATGGTCACTTTTTTATAAAAAGTTGTTTACTACAATCGAAAATTCGTTCACTACTAACCTCTAGGACCCTTTCTCAGTCGATTAGAAGGTTTGTAGTTACCGTATCTCCTTTGTAACAAGAGTTATATCACGTAAACGACGCCGAAACGAGTGTTTTTTAAGATGGTCACTTTTTTTATAAAAAGTCTTTTACTACAATCGAAAATTCGTTCACTACTAACCTCTAGGACCCTTTCTCAGTCGATTAGAAGGTTTGTAGTAACCGTATCTCTTTTGTAACAAGAGTTATTTCACGTAAACGTCGCCAAAACGAGTGTTTTCTAAGATGGTCACTTTTTTATAAAAAGTTGTTTACTACAATCGAAAATTCGTTCACTACTAACCTCTAGGACCCTTTCGCAGTAGATTAGGAGGTTTGTAGTAACCGTATCTCTATGCAAACTAGAGTTATTTCACGTAAACCTCGCCAAAACGAGTGTTTTCTAAGATGGTCACTTTTTTATAAAAAATCGTTTACTACAATCGAAAATTGGTTCACTACTAACCTCTAGGACCCTTTCTCAGTAGATTAGGAGGTTTGTAGTAACCGTATCTCTATTCAAACTAGAGTTATTTCACGTAAACGACGCCGAAACGAGTGTTTTTTAAGATGGTCACTTTTTTTATAAAAAGTTGTTTACTACAATCGAAAATACGTTCACTACTAACCTCTAGGACCCTTTCGCAGTAGATTAGGAGGTTTGTAGTAACCGTATCTCTATGCAAACTAGAGTTATTTCACGTAAACCTCGCCAAAACGAGTGTTTTCTAAGATGGTCACTTTTTTATAAAAAATCGTTTACTACAATCGAAAATTGGTTCACTACTAACCTCTAGGACCCTTTCTCAGTAGATTAGGAGGTTTGTAGTAACCGTATCTCTATTCAAACTAGAGTTATTTCACGTAAACGTCGCCAAAACGAGTGTTTTCTAAGATGGTCACTTTTTTTATAAAAAGTTGTTTACTACAATCGAAAATTCGTTCACTACTAACCTCTAGGACCCTTTCTCAGTAGATTAGGAGGTTTGTAGTAACCGTATCTCTATTCAAACTAGAGTTATTTCACGTAAACGACGCCGAAACGAGTGTTTTTTAAGATGGTCACTTTTTTTATAAAAAGTTGTTTACTACAATCGAAAACTCGTTCACTACTAACCTCTATGACCCTTTCTCAGTAGATTAGGAGGTTTGTAGTAACCGTATCTCTATTCAAACTAGAGTTATTTCACGTAAACGTCGCCAAAACGAGTGTTTTCTAAGATGGTCACTTTTTTTATAAAAAGTTGTTTACTACAATCGAAAACTCGTTCACTACTAACCTCTAGGACCCTTTCTCAGTAGATTAGAAGGTTTGTAGTTACCGTATCTCCTTTGTAACAAGAGTTATATCACGTAAACGACGCCGAAACGAGTGTTTTTTAAGATGGTTACTTTTTTATAAAAAGTTGTTTACTACAATCGAAAATTCGTTCACTACTAACCTCTAGGACCCTTTCTCAGTCGATTAGGAGGTTTGTAGTAACCGTATCTCTTTTGTAACAAGAGTTATTTCACGTAAACGTCGCCAAAACGAGTGTTTTCTAAGATGGTCACTTTTTTTATAAAAAGTTGTTTACTACAATCGAAAATTCGTTCACTACTAACCTCTAGGACCCTTTCTCAGTAGATTAGGAGGTTTGTAGTAACCGTATCTCTATTCAAACTAGAGTTATTTCACGTAAACGACGCCGAAACGAGTGTTTTTTAAGATGGTCACTTTTTTTATAAAAAGTTGTTTACTACAATCGAAAACTCGTTCACTACTAACCTCTATGACCCTTTCTCAGTAGATTAGGAGGTTTGTAGTAACCGTATCTCTATTCAAACTAGAGTTATTTCACGTAAACGTCGCCAAAACGAGTGTTTTCTAAGATGGTCACTTTTTTATAAAAAGTTGTTTACTACAATCGAAAATTCGTTCACTACTAACCTCTAGGACCCTTTCTCAGTCGATTAGAAGGTTTGTAGTTACCGTATCTCCTTTGTAACAAGAGTTATATCACGTAAACGACGCCGAAACGAGTGTTTTTTAAGATGGTTACTTTTTTATAAAAAGTTGTTTACTACAATCGAAAATTCGTTCACTACTAACCTCTAGGACCCTTTCTCAGTCGATTAGGAGGTTTGTAGTAACCGTATCTCTTTTGTAACAAGAGTTATTTCACGTAAACGTCGCCAAAACGAGTGTTTTCTAAGATGGTCACTTTTTTTATAAAAAGTTGTTTACTACAATCGAAAATTCGTTCACTACTAACCTCTAGGACCCTTTCTCAGTAGATTAGGAGGTTTGTAGTAACCGTATCTCTATTCAAACTAGAGTTATTTCACGTAAACGACGCCGAAACGAGTGTTTTTTAAGATGGTCACTTTTTTTATAAAAAGTTGTTTACTACAATCAAAAATTCGTTCACTACTAACCTCTAGGACCCTTTCTCAGTCGATTAGAAGGTTTGTAGTAACCGTATCTCCTTTGTAACAAGAGTTATATCACGTAAACGACGCCGAAACGAGTGTTTTTTAAGATGGTCACTTTTTTTATAAAAAGTCTTTTACTACAATCGAAAATTCGTTCACTACTAACCTCTAGGACCCTTTCTCAGTCGATTAGGAGGTTTGTAGTAACCGTATCTCTTTTCAAACTAGAGTTATTTCACGTAAACGACGCCGAAACGAGTGTTTTTTAAGATGGTCACTTTTTTTATAAAAAGTTGTTTACTACAATCGAAAATTCGTTCACTACTAACCTCTAGGACCCTTTCTCAGTCGATTAGGAGGTTTGTAGTAACCGTATCTCTTTTCAAACTAGAGTTATTTCACGTAAACGTCGCCAAAACGAGTGTTTTCTAAGATGGTCACTTTTTTATAAAAAGTTGTTTACTACAATCGAAAATTCGTTCACTACTAACCTCTAGGACCCTTTCGCAATAGATTAGGAGGTTTGTAGTAACCGTATCTCTATGCAAACTAGAGTTATTTCACGTAAACCTCGCCAAAACGAGTGTTTTTTAAGATGGTCACTTTTTTTATAAAAAGTAGTTTACTACAATCAAAAATTCGTTCACTACTAACCTCTAGGACCCTTTCTCAGTCGATTAGAAGGTTTGTAGTAACCGTATCTCTATTCAAACTAGAGTTATTTCACGTAAACGACGCCGAAACGAGTGTTTTTTAAGATGGTCACTTTTTTTATAAAAAGTCTTTTACTACAATCGAAAATTCGTTCACTACTAACCTCTAGGACCCTTTCTCAGTCGATTAGGAGGTTTGTAGTAACCGTATCTCTTTTCAAACTAGAGTTATTTCACGTAAACCTCGCCAAAACGAGTGTTTTCTAAGATGGTCACTTTTTTATAAAAAATCGTTTACTACCATCGAAAATTCGTTCACTACTAACCTCTAGGACCCTTTCTCAGTAGATTAGGAGGTTTGTAGTAACCGTATCTCTATTCAAACTAGAGTTATTTCACGTAAACGACGCCGAAACGAGTGTTTTTTAAGATGGTCACTTTTTTTATAAAAAGTTGTTTACTACAATCAAAAATTCGTTCACTACTAACCTCTAGGACCCTTTCTCAGTCGATTAGAAGGTTTGTAGTAACCGTATCTCCTTTGTAACAAGAGTTATATCACGTAAACGACGCCGAAACGAGTGTTTTCTTAAGATGGTCACTTTTTTTATAAAAAGTTGTTAACTACAATCGAAAATTCGTTGACTACTAACCTCTAGGACCCTTTCTCAGTCGATTAGAAGGTTTGTAGTAACCGTATCTCTTTTGTAACAAGAGTTATTTCACGTAAACGTCGCCAAAACGAGTGTTTTCTAAAATGGTCACTTTTTTATAAAAAGTTGTTTACTACAATCGAAAATTCGTTCACTACTAACCTCTAGGACCCTTTCGCAGTAGATTAGGAGGTTTGTAGTAACCGTATCTCTATGCAAACTAGAGTTATTTCACGTAAACCTCGCCAAAACGAGTGTTTTCTAAGATGGTCACTTTTTTATAAAAAATCGTTTACTACAATCGAAAATTGGTTCACTACTAACCTCTAGGACCCTTTCTCAGTAGATTAGGAGGTTTGTAGTAACCGTATCTCTATTCAAACTAGAGTTATTTCACGTAAACGACGCCGAAACGAGTGTTTTTTAAGATGGTCACTTTTTTTATAAAAAGTTGTTTACTACAATCGAAAATACGTTCACTACTAACCTCTAGGACCCTTTCTCAGTCGATTAGAAGGTTTGTAGTAACCGTATCTCCTTTGTAACAAGAGTTATATCGCGTAAACGACGCCGAAAGGAGTGTTTCTTAAGATAGTCACTTTTTTATAAAAAGTCGTTTACTACAATCGAAAATTCGTTCACTACTAACCTCTAGGACCCTTTCTCAGTCGATA
The DNA here is from genome assembly GCA_905475355.2 of Clostera curtula. NCBI lineage: Eukaryota > Metazoa > Arthropoda > Insecta > Lepidoptera > Notodontidae > Clostera > Clostera curtula. The sequence goes on along the minus strand of FR997805.1, from coordinate 13,992,146 downwards.
AGGAGGTTTGTAGTAACCGTATCTCTTTTCAAACTAGAGTTATTTCACGTAAACGACGCCGAAATGAGTGTTTTTTAAGATGGTCACTTTTTTATAAAAAGTAGTTTACTACAATCGAAAATTCGTTCACTACTAACCTCTAGGACCCTTTCTCAGTCGATTAGGAGGTTTGTAGTAACCGTATCTCCTTTGTAACAAGAGTTATTTCACGTAAACGACGCCGAAACGAGTGCTTCTTATGATAGTCACTTTTTTAATAAAATAAGTTTACTACAAACGAAAATTCGTCCACTACTAACCTCTGGGAACCTTTCTTAGAGGTTTTGGACGTTCATTATAATCGATTTTACCTTGGAAACCGATTTTTCGTTACCGAGATCGTGATGATATAATACTCTCAAATGAAAATATTTTTCATATTTTTTCTGTTTTACTACAAACAAAAAAAAGTTTACTACAATCCACTACATACGATTAATAATATAAATAGTAAAAAAAAATTTGATTTTTTCAATTTCGGGAGATGGATTTTTTTTAACATTTTTTATTTTTTTTTTGGAATTACTACAAACGAAAATATTTTTACTACTATCTACTACTTACCCAAATCTATCTAAAAAACACAAAAAAACATAATTTTGGAAAAGTCGGGTGCCAAGTTCACATAGCCTCCAAGTTTAACAGCATTGATGTCTACTTTATTTAACCCCGTAAGATTTTGTTTATTTTTTTCTACCATAGACTTTTTTTTATCTTTTCTTTTTACAGCGTGTATAATTTCAGTAAGTTTCAATTTGATTTTTCTGTATCTTTTTTGTTACTGACACACACACACATATATATATATATTGTGTGTGTGTGTACATATAATTTGTAGCCCATCACGTTTAATACAGATATTTTTAATTTTTGGATAACGCCGTGGGTGGTACGGTACATACAAGTGAAATACTTTAATTACTTTAAATTATTGTTTTTGCCAATGTACTGTCAATCCTAAATAAATAAAACCCACCTCATCCGTGCTTGGCAGGGCACGTAAAGCCTTGCTGTCATTATACCAGTCGTTACACGTGCTTAGTAGCGTGAAAACTGGAGCTTGTATACATCTGTATATTTCCCGGTGGTCAGTATCCATATATTTCCCGGTGGTCCCACTGGATAGGTCGTGATCCGTGTAAATATGGTAGTGGGGTTCATTGGGGCCGACCCCAGTGAAGTTAGAAAAAAGGCGTGTTCCTATTTACATAAAATTATTCTTAACCGTTATTGTTATTGCGATCGCATTTTCTGCACTATTTAACATCCTAATGGGTTCCGTAGGCGTAAGACCGCTCTTCCAGCCCCGTCAATAACTTTCTATTACCTACTTTGTAGGGAGTAGTACAATAATTGTGAATACCTGTGATACGTGGAAGCAAAACTTTGTACATTTTTCACGAAAATTCCTACATTATAGTTTTAGACAAAAGGAGTATTGATAAAGTATAACAAAACTTTAAATTAGAAAAACACATCACCTTGTATTTGACACACACTTATACATATTATATACTTTTGTTTATTGTTAAAGTATGTTTAAGTGTGTAATAATTGTTAATTGATTATGGTCGAATTTGCTGTTACTTTTACGTAAAAATGTTGTAGATAGTCAAAAGTTTAACCATAGCCCTTCTCATGTAGAACGCTTTTTCCAAAAATGTTGATTTAACCCCTGGAAAAAGAGGGGGTATTTTCCATTTGTTGTGGGTATCTATGGTATCAGCATCATAGCATCTTAAGCTACTTCTAGATTGTTCTTAGCCACGTCGCAAGAAAAATTTGCTCGGCAGTTTGAAGGTGATTTTTTATTGCATGTTCTTTTTGTCAATCGCGACTGGAATGATCCCGCTATAAAATAAATCTTTTAGATTTACTATGAACCCCGTACTCGAGGCCCGGCGCGCGCTTGGTCGGTTTCTCTCTTTTCTTAACATGCATGTCATGCATGCTGATAACGCACTAGCCGCAATGCGGATCCGTGTGTCTTATTTAAACTAAGTACAGGATGATCATTCAATAACACCTTTAACTAATGGCGAACCGCCAGAAACGAAACTGCATTGGCTCTGTCACAAGACAGCTTTTCTCTTGTTTAGAGAGGCAGCTAAAAATAATATAGATACTTTAAAGGAGAATAGAAAAATGCTATATTGTATTTAAACCAATTATGGCGTTCACAATCGTCAACGGATCTTTTTCATCATTTTTTACACTATTACACCACCCGAGAATATCTGGCGGAAGAAACTCAGTGGGCCTGTTTTTATTTACATAATACAATGAACATGTGCATTAACTAATATTGGTTCCTCAACTGAAATATGAATACATGATTATGATATGTGAACTTCATTGAAAACTAAAAGAAACGTCACGGTCGATGCCAATACGTGATGTCCATACATACGTATTATTGTTTTGTAATGTATCATTACACCAGCTTCTATTACCGGATCATTTACCTGTGAAGAATTAAAACAAATATGACCCAGGGCGTTTCCTAGACTTGTATTTAATAAATATATTTCATCCAGATTCGTCCAGTTGTCCTGATGATTGAGTAACAAACTCGCATCGACATTTTGCACATAGCAACACTATTCTAGGAATAATTTCTATGTGTCATTGGTCATTACATAAATCGCCTGTTCCAAAGAATAAAGACCTATCTGCAATACTGCTTTAAAACCATTTGGATCTCTATTCTTCGGAACAAGCGAAATGGGAAGTGGTGATGCCTTTATATGTATTGTGATTTACTCAATTCATTTCCATTATTTACATGTCTTCATTGATATTGTATATTTTATAACACTGCGATATGACGCAAACCCGCTTTCTGAGTCAATACATTAAAGTCAATGTCTAATAATGTTTCATCTCACGGAGCTTATTTGTCTGGAGACGCTGCGCCCATCTCCCCTTATTACACAAATATTGTTACGGAACAGATGTTTCTGGATGTTTGCAAAATGTTCCACTTCAAGTTGTATTAGACTTTAAAGGTTCCTAAGGGACCATCCACTTTGGAATAAGAATGATCGCCGAGTAAACTGTGTTGCGGGGATGTCTGAATTTTTATGCCAGTGTCGCTTCGTCGTTTCGGGATCGTTATGCTGTTTTTTTTTCGTAAAGCAGATAACAAATAAACGCTTAATCTAATCGAAGTGCGGCCACTAACTTGTTTAGAGAATCCAGAATATTCTACTACTAATACTCAGTCCAAAGATGACCCAATGATGAGTCGTGCCTCCTCCAGTTACATGTACGGTAATTAGCCTACTGTGCCACGCTGGCCAGACCGGTTTGGCACGTAGTTTCGTATCAAGTTTTCTCTCTCTTGCGGCTAAGTTATCGGTCTTGACATTTCCTTTTGCGGGCTCCTACGTCACCCTCAAGGTGGAATGGGGTGGTGAGACTGTGCATTCTAAATTCGTCACCCCACGGACTAGAATATAAAGCATTGTAAAATAAAAATGTGACCTCTTTGTCATCGTATCATAGGTATGTGTTACACAAATATGGTAAAAGTTGTATTGTAGGGTTCCTTGCCGGCTCTTCTCAGTAAATTTGTTCGCTCTGTGATTTATTGATTATCGTATCTTGAAATTGAATGTCATGAATGCGTTTCTGTAGCAGCACGCTAATAGATTATTAAAGTAATGTAAACATTGATAAATCGTATTAAATAGGTACTGAATATGCCCGTAAAATATTTGTGGTGTTTGGTGGTGATGGATCTTCTAACATATTTTTGATTCGAAGCTAAAAGTAAAAAAATATCTTCCCTTCGTCCTCTGAACTTTGAAATTCGTTTAAGCAAATTCGTCTGCATAGCACTCGTACACACTTTGAACCTCCCGTGTAGACTACTGAATTACCCTTATGGACCAACCTGGTATTAGTTTAGTTTTACAGGTTGTGCACCTCATGCAACACGAACTCATTTTAGTCGCGTTAGTGGAGTAATGGAAGATAAAAATTTGTAGAAGTAAAAGTTGATCAACACTACATAGTATAAAACAAAGTCGCCGTCGTCTGTCCGTCCCTATGTATGCTTAAATCTTTAAAACTACGCAACGGATTTTGAAGCGGGTTTTTTTTTTATAGATAGTGATTCAAGAGGAAGATTTTTAAGTATAATACATGCATAACTGCACCCGTGCGAAGCCGGGCCGGGTCGCTAGTATTCTAATAATTAAATGTGAGGCCAGCGTAGTCTTATCTACTACTATTACTCAGCCCATAGATGACCCACTGTTGAGTCGGGCCTCTTCCAGTTAATGGAGGGAAATTGGTCTCCTGTGCCACACTTTCGTATCAAGTTTTCCTTCTCTTGCGGCGTTTCGGGAACGTTATGCTGTTTTTTTTTTCGTAAAGCAGATGACAAATGAACGCTTAATCTAATCGAAGTGCGGCCACTAACTTGTTTGGAGAATCCAGAATATTCTACTACTAATACTCAGTCCAAAGATGACCCAATGATGAGTCGTGCCTCCTCCAGTTACATGTACGGTAATTAGCCTACTGTGCCACGCTGGCCAGACCGGTTTGGCACGTAGTTTCGTATCAAGTTCTCTCTCTTGCGGCTAAGTTATCGGCCTTGTCATTTCCTTTTGTCGGCTCTTACGACACCTTCAGGATATAATGGGGTGGTGACACAATGTATTCTTAATTCGTCACCACGCGGATCAGCGGACCAGCGTATTCACTTAGCTTAATTCACTCATTAACAATTTAGAGGGAACTTGAGTGGTATGGGCGGAGAGAAAAGTGAGTAACGCAGTAACGCTATATTTGATAGCACAGGGTGTCAATAATGTGAAAAACTGACAGGTAGCTAGCTCGATTACCGGTGGTCCGCTAGATTGGTCTGGGGGGTCTGGAGATTGGTCTGGAAGTTGGCAAGTTCGGTAAGACTGGTAGAACGATGACATTAGATATACTGTAATTCTGTGTATCTGTGTGACCCGTCTGGCCTGCGTGGCACAGTAGGCTAATTAATTACCTAGGTAGGGGCTGTCCATTAATCACGTGATGTTTTTTTTTAACATTATTAACCCCTCCCTCCCCCTTGGTGATACGTTGTGAGGTTTAAGACTGCCTCGTTGGTCTAGTGGTTAGATATGCCGCCTTTGGATCAACGGGTCCCGGTTTCGATTCCGGGGTCGGGCAAGTGTCTTTGTCTAAACCAGAGGCATTGGCTCGGAGTCTGGGTGTCATTTCTATCTATAATATGTATGTATTTACAAAAAAAAATTATATAAGTAGTTTATCATCCATCTCGTTACCATAACACAAGCATTATGTTGCTTAACTTGGGACGAGATGGCGTTGTGTGAAATGTCCAAGGATATTTATTTATTATTTATTTATTAAGACTACCCCCCCATCAAAAATCACGTGTATTTTTTAGTACCTACAAAGAAGCTTAAGCACGCGGTTCAGAAATGACACGTATGACGAAAAAATAAATAGACGTAATATCTTACTATCCCCCCCCCTACCCCTTGGTGATGCTTCGTGATTTTTGTCGAACCCCTCCCCTCCCCCTTTCGAACCTCACCTGATTAATGGACAGCCCCCTACTCCATCCATGTAATTGGAGGAGGCCTGATTCAGCAGTGGGTAATTTATGGGTTGAATGAAAGTAGAAGCAGTGGTATGATGATGTTGATTAATTGCAAACCAAGGTCTTTCGGGCAGAATTCTAAAATGCTAGCTACTTTAAGTCTTCTTAACTTTCGGTCCCTTGAATGGTGTCTTATTTGACTGGTGCTAACTCTCTACGTGCCGGATGTAGAAAACACATTGTCACCACCCCATTCCAGCCCGAGGGTGTCGTAAGAGCCGACAAAAGGAAATGACAAGGCTGACGAGCTAGCAGCACGAGAAGGATAACTTGAAACGAAAGCCTGTCGCAACTCGTCTGGCCAGCGTGGCACAGTAGGCTACTTTCCCTCCTTGTAATAGGAGGAGACCCGACTCAGTAGCGGGTAATGTATGTGCTGGGTCGTAGTAGTAACTCTCATAGCTAACGGTAATGAGATAACGTGTCTGTCTTAATGTATTTTTATAATGATAATACATTACCTGTTGACATATAACATTGCGAAGTACAATGTCAATGTCGGTTACTGTATGTCGTGTCGTTTGCTATTCCTTAATGTGATCGTGACTGGTAGGGTTGCCAAACGTCTCGTATATCTATTCAAATAAAAACATGTTAGATAGTGTCTGTTATTAAAATAACCGTTTTTTACTAAGTGTTTTTGGACGGTACATAATATATCGATACATTTTTAGTTTTAATTTTTGTGTGTGTCTGTCGGTTTGTTTCGGCTGATCTTTAAAATGGCTGGACCAATGTTGACGGGACTGGCAGATAGCTGATGTAACTAGGCTTACTTAATTGTCACCCCCCCCCCTCCCGCTGTTTTCAGCAGCACATAGTTCCTGAGTTATCCACATTGTTAAAAACCACCAGGATGAGTGGACACAGCTATTTATATATAACAGGTAGTTATATATATCGGAGATAGCGACGGCTGAGCGATAGAGTCGTCATCATCTTGACTTGGTACGAGGTTTATTACTTGTAACTTTATAATTCACAATATTAACCACAGTATCAATAACAATGTTCAGTTAACACACTTAGATAGACAAACCGACAGGTTCGCAACGGAGAAGTGTCTCGGTCCGTGTCCCAACGTCGACTGACTGATCGAGCCAACCTCACTTTCCATTACGACTCTGTCCACGTGCCGCCATTGCAAAACAACTGACGTCACCGCGTTTGCCGCACTACTGTGTCAACAATCAATTGAGAAACTTAATAAAACGATATCGTTATCCACGACACGGCCATTCTGACGAAGCACACGTCCTCGTGTGTACTTGTAACAAAATAACCAACTGAGGCACATTTTCACGTTCGGCCAACCTGATGGTAATGGTCCGTAATCGTATCTTACGAATAAAGTTAACAGAGATCACGTTAGCATACAAATAATTTCAACAACTTTAACACGAAAGGTTCCTCTAAGCCCATAATCTTTAAATCTCAATACTGATACTTTAAAACAGTAAGTTTAAAACAAAAAGTACACAACACATGGCCCAGCTGTCCCAGCAGCTAGTGACAATTCACGTGTCACCCATATCGTCATCGCCAGCTTGTTTGTCGAGTACTCCACGTAGGTCGCAGCCTTGTCGCTCGTGTACTGCACCATGTCTCGAAACAGGTCATGGAACCTCTTAGTAGCTGCAAACTGACGCGTAAGTCGTTCCTTAGCTTCGCCCCAGGTCTTGCACAGAGGATAAGACTTCGATGCCCATTTGCGAGCGAAACCATCCATTTACTCGTTCCTTCGTTCGATACGTCACAGCTCTTCAGAATCTATGCGCAGCGCCATCCGCGAGTAATGCCACGGAGGCGGCATAGATGGCGCTAGTAGTACTAAAACGTTAACTCAATACGCCACACGACCATCCTGACAGTCAGCGCGTTCTCGCGCGTCTTTCATTGTCGTTGTGTGTGAAACGTAATAAAAGGAAAAACTCGTACGGTTATCGGGGTGCCCCGAGTCACAAAGCGCCAAGCTTTCAATGGTCAACTGTACGCGAAGCGCGTAGCTCCCGACGTAACAGTACGGGCTACACAAAACACGGAGTTCCGACGTACAGCAACGGAGCTACGTGAAGCGCGGAGCTTCCAATACACTATAGCAGTGTTACACGAAGCGCGGAGCTTCCAATGCACTATAACAGCGTTACACGAAGCGCGGAGCTTCCAATGCACTATAACAGCGTTACACGAAGCGCGGAGCTTCCAATGCACTATAACAGCGTTACACGAAGCGCGGAGCTTCCAATGCACTATAACAGCGTTACACGAAGCGCGGAGCTTCCAATGCACTATAACAGCGTTACACGAAGCGCGGAGCTTCCAATGCACTATAACAGCGTTACACGAAGCGCGGAGCTTCCAATGCATTATAACAGCGTTACACGAAGCGCGGAGCTTCCAATGCATTATAACAGCGTTACACGAAGCGCGGAGCTTCCAATGCATTGCAACGGTGAACTTAGCAAACTTCCACATGCCTCTCGTTACTCGCCGCTGCTGCAGGCGCTGCTCCGAACTGCTTGCGCCTACTGCCGCGCCAGCTCCTCCGCTGTTGCCACGTGGACACTTCGTTGCCAAATGTCCGGCGGTGCCGCACCTGAAACAGATTAAGTCCGACCGCGGCCTCGGTCCCGCAGAGCTTGACGCCGAAGTGACAGCGCTGGCTGCCTTGCCTTTCACCTCGCCTTTGGAACGGCAATCGGACGGTCGGTGACCTATTTTACCGCAGTTGTGAAATTTCACCGTTGCCGACTGAAACTTCGATCGCCTGAAGTCTGGATCTGCTGTCCTATCGCCTTATGTTTATGCTCTCAATCTACCTCACCGATGCAAATCAAGGCATATAATGGTGCCATAATCTTGGAAAACTGATATAACCTGCCGAAAATATGACGCTAGACCGATGAACTGTCAAGCTAAACAAGCACAGCAATCTAAACTTCGTATCGCAAGTAATTAACAGGTAAACATGTAAAAGAATTTCAAATAATATTTTCTTACACCGGTCAAAGCCACACTATCATAAAGTCGTATACCATACAATATACCTGAGTAATAAAATGGAAACTGCTCACCGGAGTGACGTAAAATTGCAGCTGGTGCGCTTACTACAGATCCACTCACTATTCTTTGACCTGGCTGACCGCAGTACTGTTGCTCGCCTTCCTGCTGCTCCGCTCAGGGCAGTTAGACCCATAGTGTCCTTGTCCATCACAATGAAAGCAAGTGATCCCCACTTAGTTAATCGCCGCACTATGACTGCAGCTTGTGATCTTCAGTTTAGAACAATCTTCATGTAGCTTAATATCTCCTTTATAGTGACAATGAATCGCCATTATCGGTTATTTCCATCGCGTACAGAAGCACACACATTATCACTACACTGTTTTCTCCACGTGGGCTGAATGAGTTACATCCCACTTCTGATGTCGGAGATAGCGACGGCTGAGCGATAGAGTCGTCATCATCTTGACTTGGTACGAGGTTTATTACTTGTAACTTTATAATTCACAATATTAACCACAGTATCAATAACAATGTTCAGTTAACACACTTAGATAGACAAACCGACAGGTTCGCAACGGAGAAGTGTCTCGGTCCGTGTCCCAACGTCGACTGACTGATCGAGCCAACCTCACTTTCCATTACGACTCTGTCCACGTGCCGCCATTGCAAAACAACTGACGTCACCGCGTTTGCCGCACTACTGTGTCAACAATCAATTGAGAAACTTAATAAAACGATATCGTTATCCACGACATATATATAACTACCTAAATAGCTGTGTAATCCATTTCTTTATTTATCGGAACTAAAAACTAGGGATACATTAATTTATGTGCGATAAATTGCTACATTAGTGCTAGACTGTGTAGCAAATGCTTGGCTGCTGTAATTGTTTTAATTTTTTTTGGCGCAATATGACTGTGCGTGACTTCACCTGCCGTCCCCGACGGAAGATCAGCATTGGTTGGCAACAACCATGTGCAACACCAAAACATATCTAATGTGTATGTTTGTCATTGTATTTTTTTTGGTCTTGTGCCACAATAAAGAATATGTCTATGTCTGTGTCCATTCAAACTTTCACTGCTTATTCCTCTAAGGCTTAGAGTCTAAGCTAATTCCTTTGACATACAATGTCGGTGTCCTTGTACTCGTATCTAGCCCACTAACTCATTATCAGGTAGGCATTGCCATGATTAGTGCTGTCATTCAGCGAATACTGATATGATAGTTGAGCAAAAATGTTGTTCCGATTTTTGGTCCCATAGTGACTAAATACTAGATTTTATTACTGTAGGTGTTCCATTAGTTTCGGGCATTCATTAGTGATACCATTCTAAACGCAATGTAAATAAATAAATAAATAAATAGCCTTGGACATTTCACACAACGCCATCTCGTCCCAAGCTAAGCAACTTAATGCTTGTGTTATGGTAACGAGATGGATGATAAACTACTTATATACAATTTTATAAGGTAAGTGGCCAGACGGTTTGGCACAGGGTTTCGTATCAAGATTTCCTTCTTTGCTGCTGGCTGGATATTCGACCTTTTCATTTACTTTGGTCGGCTTTTACGACACCCTCAGGATGGAATGGGATGGTGACACCGTGTATTTTAAATCTCGCATACATATAGTGTGTGTACTATTTTAAGGTATAGTGTTTTTTTTTATTAAACATCTTTAATACTAGTATAAAACTGTCTGAATTGTTTCTATCTTTCTCCTTCTCTTGTATTACCTAAAGGTTTGCTGGTACATAATGCCTAATGGCATTAAGTCCGCCAATGTACCACGTTGCATGAAGCATTTAAATTTAAAAAAAAACCCGACTTGATACGAAGCCAACCCGTCTGGCCAGCGTCGCACACTGAGTTAATTTCCCTCCATGTAACTGAAGGAGACTGTGGGTCGTCTATGGGCTGTGTATGTAATTATATATATATATATATATATAGAACATAATTCACAAAATCCAATAATATATAACACGTACATGTGTCTATCATCCCTACCAATAACGCAATAAGGACGTGATTTTCAAAGGTTACATCTCAACAACCGTGTAAGGAAAATAACCTTTACCGTTATTATAATTAAGCCCGATTCTCCCATGGTCGTGTCACGTCAAATGCTTGCGGGTATAGTCGAGTACTAATACGTTATCATTAAACATATGGAATTGCTCTACTATACCATAAAACCTTAACGACACACTGTGGCACGAAGGAAAACGTTTTATCACGATTATACTTAAGTTGTACACGTAATTTAGTAAGTCGGTGATCTGAAAAAAGACCTAGTTACAACCGTGTGACATAGGGAAATGTGCTAAAAGTTGTAGGAATAACTATACATGTTAACAGCGAAGTGTGAAAATTGTTATAGTTAAAGTTTATTTGGAGAAAGCAGAAATCCATTATTTTTGTATATCCATTTATTATATATATTTAATAAATCAAACGTAGTAATGAAAATACCACACATTATAATAATTATACAACTCTTTTTGTTTATGGTTGAAGTCTATGGTCGGACTGGTCTATGGAGAAACGGATTATGATCGAATTCCAAGCACTTTGTGACTTCCAGTCTTAATAAATATTAGTTGGGATTGAAATATATTAATCGATCTGCAGGTTAGCAGGTTAAGTTAATATTAGTTGTTGGATGGGTGTCCATCATGAGGCGGGCCAAAGTCAAGGTCGCGGCGCATGCTCTAGGGAACAAATCCCGAATCCTCGTTTATGCAGTCGAGGACCGCCATATGTTTTAGTGGGTAGGTTTTGGTGCAAATTACCGACTCTATGGGCTCCGGAGTCCCATAATAACACAGCCAGCCCCAACGACCGGATAGCCATGAGGATTTCCGACGAAAATACAATAGGTGTCCCTCATATTAAAATCAAACCTCCGTGTTTTTTCGGAGGGCACTAAACCTGTCAGCCCCAACTGTCATTCAAACATCTATTGAAGTCGGTAGCGAAAATAATGACAGCTGGTTTAGTAAATCGATTCCTAGATGCCCCACTAGATGGGTCGGAGGTCAGCAGGCAATCGCTTTATCTAAATACTGGTAATTAATTAGACAAATCAGGTTAAACTGGTTGTCGTCCTCAATAAAATTGGAAAGGAAGTTAGAGAAGAAGAATAGACATTGTTGACAAATAGCACGCACACGAGAGCTACCTCGATAGCGGGTACAAAACGGAAGAACAGCCATAGCCTATTTAGTGTCGACGCCTACAGTGTGGATGGGCCAATTATTCGAACTTTGCACGCGCGCGTCTATTTTTTTTTTTTTTTTTTTTTTTTTTTTTGTAATAGTGCACTCTTATTAAAACTGCACCATTCTTATTACAATCTAGCTTAGGCTAATAAGTAATTTGTATCTGTCCTAAATTACTACGGAAATGAATAAACTAAGGCAGTGTCCACTAACACTTGTCTTATTGTCTCTAGAATTATAAATCACTTTGTTCATGTGATCTTCATAATATTGCACTTATTGTACTATATATATCACTATTATTCACTAATTCACTACACTAGTTCAAAAGGTTTAGTCCTTTTTAACCGTCTTATAATGTCAGTGGTGTCGAGGAGCTGGATAGCCTCGACATTCACATGGCGATGAAGCCTATGGTCATGCGCTTTAGCATGTTTCTTTATGACGTTAGCAACAAAGTCCACTTTAAGGTCCCGGTGAATGTCATTAGTTCTGATGTACCACGGTGCGTTAACTATACCCCTGAGTACTTTGTTTTGGAATCTTTGTATGATTTGCATATTACTTTTTTTGGTACAACCCCACAGTTGTATACCATAGGTCCATATGGGTGCTAGGACTTGTCTATAAAGGAGTAATTTATTCTGTACTGATAAAGCAGAATGTTTACCAAGTAACCAGTACAGTTTTTTGTAGCGTAGGTCTAGCTCATCGCGTTTCTTTTTGACATGTGACTTCCAACGGAGCTTTGTGTCGAGGGTCATCCCAAGATATTTTGCAGTATTTGCATATGGTACCCTATGGTTATTTATGTACACCGGGTGATAAGTTGTTTTTTTATTAGTGAAATCAATGTGTACTGACTTCGCGTCATTAAGTTGGATGCGCCATTTTTTTGTCCACTCATAGATGGTGTTTACGGCCTTTTGGACCTTTTTCACAGCTTCTTCGTGAGTGACTCCAGTAGCTAAAATAGCTGTGTCATCTGCAAAAGTAGCTATGGCTCCATTTTCTATTTCCGGGATATCACACGTGTATAATAGGTACAGGACTGGACCTAGAACACTTCCTTGCGGTACTCCGGCTTTTATAGTTTTCAAGTCAGAGTAAGCATCATCTTGCCTTACTCTGAACATCCGTCCTATCAAGTAAGATTCCAGTATCTGTGATAAGTATTTTGGAAACATGTGTCTTAATTTGTATATGAGCCCCTGGTGCCACACTTTATCGAATGCTTGTGCTACATCCAGGAAAACAGTAGAGCAAACTTTCTTTCCTTCTAATGAGTTCTCTATCATGTTAGTGATTCTATGTACCTGATCGATCGTAGAATGTTTTTCTCTGAAGCCAAACTGATAGTCAGGTATTAAATTTCTTTTTTCTATAATGGGTTTTATTCGCCGAAGCAATGTCTTTTCAAATATTTTGGAAATTATTGGTAACAAAGAGATAGGCCTGTATGATGCCACGTCATACGTTGGTTTACCAGGTTTGGGTATCATTATCACTTCAGCTACTTTCCATACATCCGGTACGTGTTTTAATCTGAATGTAGCATTAATTAGGTTTGTAATTTTGATCACTGCTTTCCGAGGCAGATTTCTAAGAATTTCTCCAGTTATTAAATCATATCCGGGTGACTTCTTTTTGTGGAGGTTTTTAATTTCAAATTGTATTTCTTTTGGTGTTGCAAGTTTGATACAAAAATCATCACCTTCCTGATTGAGTTCCTCGAGTTGGGTTTCCTCATTGTCGTCGTGGTTTAAGTGAAAAACGTTTTCGAGATGTTGCGCAAACCGTATGGCTTTTTGCTCGTTACTATTTGCCCAGCGACCGTTGTCTTCTTTGATTGGAGGTATTTGCGTTATCGGTTTTTTTACATTCTTAAGGATTTTCCATAAGGAGTAATCAGTTCTACGATCACTTGTAAGTTCACTGAGGCGTTTATTCATACTGCTGTCATTAAATTGTTGTATTTCTTTGGTAAGACGTTTGGTCAGCTTATTTAGCAATGTCTTGTCGGCAGGAAATCTTGTCCGCTGCCATTTTTGCCTTTGCCTTCTCTTTTCTGCGATGAGACTCACTATTTCTATCGGGTAGATGTTTTTATGCGGTATTGGTTTTAGTTCAGGCGTATTTTGCCAAGCACATCTTTGGACATCAGTGATGAATTTTAATGCTTCTAAATCTAGTTCTTGGAAGGTTTTCAAGGGAACCTTAAGGTCAATAATAGAATCCAAGTCATCTTTGAAGCTTTCCCAATCTGTATACTTGTTTGTTAGTGTAGGAGGTTTTTTTGTATTAACTACTTGTTCACTTATTGTAAGTGTTATTGATGAGTGGTCAGAACTCATATCAAAACCCTCTTTAATGTAAAGATGGCTTAATGGTAAATTTTTAATAATAAAAAAGTCGATAAGATCTGGAATTTTCTGCGGATCTGTTGGCCAGTATGTGGGCTTTCCTGTGGATAAGGCTTCACATTTCATTTCTCTTATTGCATTTAGAAGTTCCTTACCTTTAGTAGTGGTAAGTCTTGAGCCCCAGTGCGTATTTTTAGCATTAAAGTCACCGCCTAGAATGAATCTGTTTCCAAGTTGTGTCAAAAAATTCTTGTAATGCTGTTCCTTTAGTTGATATCTCGGTGGACAGTATATAGATGATATAGTTATTGGGTATCGTTTAGTTGTGATACAAACGGCCACTGCTTGTATTTCAGGCTGTTCATATTTGAATTTCACAAACTGTTGTATATTATCTCTAACTAATACGGCACTACCGCCTCTAGCTTTGTTGTCTGGGTGCAGTGCACAGTACGTTTTGTAGCCTTTGAATTTTATGTGTGATTCTTTTGTAAAATGTGTTTCTGAAATGAGACACACGTCAATTTTTTCTATATTTAAAATTATTTGTAACTCGTTTTGGTGCCGAAGAAGTCCATTAGCATTCCAGGCCATAATTGTGATCGATTGGTTCATCATTTTTGCTTTGTTGTAGCTATATTGGCACTACATTCCAATTTTTTTAAACGTTCATCGAATGACGACATGAAATTTAAGATCTTGTTTATTTTGTCGTCTAGGCTTTGTGTTACTTTTACTTGGGGCTGGGCCTGTGGTTTGGTGGCACCTTGGGTTACTTGGGCAAATGACAGATTTTCCGTCACAGGTTGACTATTTACAATTTTCTTGGGCTGATACAGTGTGGGACCATGTGTTTGAGGAACAGTACTTTTCTTAAGTGTTTTATTTTTAAGAGATTGCAGTTGTTTAGCAACCATGCACCCTCTGTAGCTCGCAGGATGAGATTCTCCACAATGAACACATTTTGGTTTGGTTTCTGCAGGTTTTGTGCAGTCTTTTGTAAGGTGTTTTTTTGTGCACTTTACGCACCTGGGTTCCTTGTTGCAGTACTTTTGTGTGTGCCCATATGCTTGGCACCTCTTACATTGGGGGATTAGTTTAGATATCTTCAATGGTTGAATGTCTACTTTGCATCCCAAGATGGATTTAATTTCGTAGATTTTTTTGATGTCTTCATCCTTGTTGAATGATAGCATGAACATGTTTAGTGGTTCTTTGTTCCTCCAACTAAGCTTATTAACGGCTTCTTGAATGAAGAAGCCTTTTGATTTTAAGTCTTCCACTATTCTGGAAGATTCACACGAGTGATGTAAATTCTTTGCCATCACTCTGATTGGTCTGTCTTGTTTATTTTCGTACGAGTGCCACAGGAAATTATTTTGTAGCAGTACTTTCGTAATAGATCTATATGATTCTTCATGTTTGGCATTAATCTTGACGCTATCACCGGTTCTCATCTTTATTAAGAACGAGTCTTCAGGTGTAGCTGAAATAATTAAGTCATAGAATTTTTGATAGTCTTTAATATTCTCCACTACGATCGGCGGTGGCTGGGGAGACTTTTTAGTTTTCGGTGGAAATTTCATGGTATCATTCTTACCTTCCTCGCTGGATGTTTCTCCTTTTTGGTTAGGTGGAGAGAGTGACTGGTTCAGCTTCCTTTTCTTTCGGTTTTGCTTACGTATCCACTCAGTCTCATTTGCGAGTTCCTCTTCATCAGTCTCAAATTGGACTGGCGGAGGAAGATTGTTGATTTGGTCTTTTGGTGGAGGCTTTTTATTAGATTTTTCGATGGCCTGGATTTTTTGCTCAAGTCCTGCGATGTGTTGATGCAGTTCTTTGATCAGATTTTGTAGCTTTTGTCGTTCTTCTTGCTCTTCACGAAGGACCTTTTGCTGGAGGTGGCGTTTTTCTTGTTCTTCTACCAAGTATTTGTATAGCCGATGTTCGGTTTCGGTTTTTAGCACAAAATTTTCCGTGCCCATGTTGGTATTATTATTAGTGTAATTTAACTGTATGAACACGTCTTTATGTGTTATTGCATGACGTAAACTGGGTCATCGCGGAGCTCGCTCGCGGCTGCGCGATTTGCTGCGCCAGCGCTTTACTTAACTACAGAAAGTAATGCACGCGCGTAACACAACTATTCGCGACGGATTCTGAGTCACCACCGCGCGCGTCTATGAATCATAGATGTGGCATAAAATTAATTTAAAATACTTTTGCCAGTTTGGTGTAATCTCATTTTGTGCTGTATAGATTCTTAAACATATTACCTATACCATAATTTGAATTATTGTTCTATTCTCAATTCGACAACAGACTTTCACAATAAACAAAGGGGTATATATATACGTGTGTGTGTCAAATATATGGTACTGTGTGTTTGGTACACTTTAGTTTAAGTGTTTTTCTACTTAAACTAAAGTGTGAAAATTTCATACTCATACGTGTGTGTGTCAAATATATGGTACTGTGTGTTTGATACACTTTAGTTTAAGTGTTTTTCTACTTAAACTAAAGTGTGAAAATTTCATACTCCTCCGTCCGCGCAATTTTCGTAAAAGCGGTATAACGATTTTGCTTCACGTATTCATGTATCATCATCATCATCATCATTTCAGCCAAAAGACGTCCACTGCTGGACATAGGCCTCCCCCAAAGATTTCCACAAAGCCCGGGCCTGGGCCGCCCGCATCCATCGTTTTCCGGCGACCTTAATCAGGTCATCGGTCCACCGTGCGGGAGGCCTACCAGCACTGCGCTTTGAGATAACATCGTCCCTTTCTGTCGTTTTGAATTGCTTATTAACCTACTTTCATCAATATTTGGGGGTCACTCATTATCGGTGAGGTAGACGAATTATGAGGCTAGTTAGATAAGTGAATTGATACGACATTATCAGAAATTTGCTACTTGTCTTCAATGTTGATTAATGGAATATTTATTAATAACTTCATATTTAGTTCACGATTATCTAATAATTATTATGTATCTGCTTTACCGGGGCGATGCATTTTAATGAGGTTGTGTATAGTTATTATTTAACAGACCTTTATAATAGTAATTATAATGAATATGTGTATTAATTTGTTCATTTCGTCCAATGACTTCTAAATATTTCATCTTTTCAGTTAATAATAAATTTCATTTCAAGTTATAAAATAAGGCTATTACGGCATAAGCTAAAGAGCTATCTCTTCCATAGAATATTTGTGTCCCAAATTCTATATTAATATGTTCAAACATAGAACATTCCCAAACTGACAAACTGTTTAATTGTTGTTGCGGTGGGCGGAACTTCTTAATTGGTTAAATAATGGATGCAAATGAGCAGACTTGAAGATATAGTTAAAAAAAACAACACATTAATACTCAAATATTAGTCCTGACATTTAAAATAACCCTAGAACATCCATTTAATTCAAGCATTTGCACACTGGTTTTATTAAAATACAATTATTAGTCCTGACATTTAAAATAAGGCTAGGACATCCATTTAATTCAAGCATTCGCACACTGATTTTAGTATGTAGTCTATAAATATTAAGGATTTTTTATAACAATTTTGGAGACATAACAGAATGGCTTACAGAGAAGGAGTGCGAATCGCCACCAGGGCTGCGGTTCATACTCGCCTAGTCGGGCGAAGTGAACGTAGCTTCCTGGAATAAGGCAGCCGAAAAACCCAATGGGTTTTTGTGGATAGGTCAGGGTGCATCAGCTCTCTTCTCGCGCTTCGGAGTCCACGATAACCAGGATAGTCCCAAACGACCAAATGAGGAAAGAGATGTGGAATAAAGGAGATGAGAAGGATAAATAAGTAACAAAACTTGAAAATAGCAATTTACATAAGACTAAAGGCCTATTCGACTATATTCGTGTGAATTAATGACGAAGTTTATTGAGAAATTATACAAATTTAATCCTTTTTTATACTCATTAGCGTTTTTGTGAAATGTAATCATTAAAACCGTTTTGACGCAATTTTTGTAAAATTAACACATAGTAATGAAATATGATTCTAAATTAAAGTGATACTTGGAGTATGAATAATTTGTTAAACAGATAGATGTGTTTTTGTAGGAACACACTAGGTGATATTCTCATTGAAAATATGTGGTTTTATGTAACTTTTATTTACACCAACGTACACGTTATTACCTAATTCGGTGCTAACAGGTATGTTCAGTGTGGTATAGTAGGCTAATTTCCCTACATATAGTATGAGGAAGTCCAAATCAAGTGGGTCGAAATCGGAGTTCGATGGTAAACGATTTTATTGTATTAACTTTTTTAGATAGGTCTTGTAAAACTAAGTTTCTGGGTTACATATCAGTAGGGCTTAATCTTGTTACGTTGTAACTGCTGAATACGAGGAATTCTAGCACATCTAAGTTATCAATAACATCTAATAGGTTTAGGATTACATGCTCGTCATCTTCTCCGTAGCATAAACATCGATGACACATTATTCCGTTCTAGGACTGTCGGTTACCCACGTGATGTTCCACAATAGAACAAAGCCTTTTGACCCTTCACGAGAAGTCGTCCGATAACTTCAAACATCATTGTGTTGTGTTGGTATCGCAAATCGTCCCCGACCTTACATCGGAGTATTACTCATGAGCAGTTATGATAACAAATGCCAATATGAGTAGGCGTGGAGTTTTTCTATGCCTTTGTTATATTAGACCATATTTTGAGCAAAAAGAATAGTCACGCTCCCAATGATCTTGTCGGAAACCAAATTGTCCTCGATTTATGTCGATGAAATGACTTCCGTCAACGATTATGATGATGTTTTTGTTTACTGCAGTTGTCTATTACATATAATGTTGGGCACAAATAATACAGAAAAATAAAATATTCTTTTCGTTTCATTTCCAGGTTGCCAAACGCGTGCTCAGCCTTAATCTGTATTCAACACTGCCAACTATTCCGCCCTGCGCGCTTAATGCCGCCATGCTAGACAAGATTATCATAAATTGTAAGAACGAAGTTCAAGGATATAGAAGGATCGAAGGGTACTGGCGCACGTGACGTCGAAGGGAACGTGAGGAGAGCGACATGAGCCAGCCACAGGATGAGGCCAGAGCGGCTAGGATACATAAGTACAAGGAAGAGAGAAGAAAACAGCTCACAGCTAAAACAGCGACTCTTTTCTCTTCGAATGTCACTGAAAGGTCAGTTATCAATTTAAGTATATCTGTTGATGGTATTTGTAGCGTAAATCGGTTGATAAAAGATTTACGGTTTACCTTTTTTATTTCAGGCGGCCGAAACGTACTGCTGGTCCAACTGTAAAAGGCGATCCTGCTGCTCATCTTAAGTCTTCCTCGGAGCTAAACTTAAATACGGCTTCGACTTCAGTGCCTATTAGAACAACTAGAACATCACGTTTGAGAGCTGCTGCTGCCAACAATTCTGACTCCTCGCCATCTCCTAGGAAATCTAATAGAAGCTCTTCAGCTCAATCTGTACTTGAAGATAGTAAAAACAAGTCACCCAGAAATTCAAAGTTAATAGATAGAGATAAAGTAAAACCTATCAAAAGACAAAGTAATGAGAAAGAAAACTTAAGAAGTCCAACTGCGGAGAAGGACATTGGTGCTATTAAGACGAAATCTAAACATTCCAATAACCTTATTATAGAAAAAGACAGAAGTGATTTTAGTGTGACTAGTCCTAAACGGAAGATTGTTGACGAGAGATTTGACAGTAAGAAAAGGAATTCCATAAAAGAAGACAAGAAAATTCATAGTGAATCATATGAAGAGAAACGTGATAAACCTATTCGCGTAAATAGCGAAGAGTTTTTTAACGATATTGTAAAGGAAGTTGATATAGCCACTAATTTAGATAAAGACACAATCGACGATTTATTTAATGACCTCGTTGTTGATGTTGAAGATCACAAGTTGATCGAATTTAGAGTTAATGATGTAACTTCGGATAAAGGAGAGCTCAAAAACAGTCACAAAAGTTATATTCCTGCCGCTCATAAATCAATAGATGATAATGTAAAAGTAATTGTTGATAATGTAAAAGTAGAAGATAGTGTAGTGCCAAAAGTGAAAGAGGATGTCGGAGGTTTACTAGGAGCAGTGTGTGTGCGCAAAGTGGAAAGATTTAGTGAATTGCTCAGCAATTTGTGTGCACCGTGCGAAGCTGATATTTTGTTTGAAGATATTTTAGTTGAGAACGGAATTGATGGTGATAACAAAACGGTGAGTTGAATGTTGTAATTTGATGGACTTGTATACAAATTATAATTCTTTTTAAATGGCGTCATTGATACTGTCCTTAGTTTAACTAATATGGATATAATACTTTAACTCGCGGTTATGTTTGTTATAAAATAGCAATAGTTTAGAATTCTTCGGCGATTCCTTCATCGGAATTTACTTATACAATATCATTTCCATTCATTCCATATTAGAAACAGATGTGTGCCTCGGTTCGTCTTGTCGTTATTATCATACGAACTTTTGGAGTTCGTATGATAATAAATTCTTTATTGTTTATAATAATTGTTATTAGTCACTTACTGGCTTAGCATTTTCTACAATATATGTTATGTTATCAGTCTTTGAATCCAGTGTGTATACAAGGTGTTTTTTTCTTAATAAGAGATTGATTTGCCAATATGGAATCTATAAAGACTAACAAAAACCGCTCAAAAATATGTCCTCATATTGCTTCTTTTGATTTTTTAAAATTATATCTTCTAGTTATATGTCGAAGCCGATGATTTTAAAGAATACATACACCTCCTATATTATTGCACCTTTATATAGTTAGGGATAGGACGCATAAGGTTTTTTTTTTGCGAAAAATTGTCTTATTCCAAATCAATAAAAGTGCTTTTACTTTACAACAATTTAACTTTAGCAGTAGTCATCAGCGAAACTGTAACTTTACCGACTTAAAAAATTGTACGACGCTGTTTTCGTTTTCCTCAAAATCGGCACCGAAAGTCTTGTGAACGATTTTCAATATTCCTTATAGATTTCATTTTTGACTCTACGCACGTATGAAACATTCACCCTGTATAATTTTGAAATACTTCCATCGTATCCATATATGCCTTGAACGACAAGATATTGATCGAGCAAATTCGTCTATGTTAATCAAGTTGGCAGCCGATTTGTTTTGTATTAGTTATTGTTAAGAATATTAACATAGAGCCTCTTTCAATGAACGTCACTGATAGTTGATAATTCTCACAGAAATCGGATTGTGACCAATTAAGCTACAATGGAAATTTAATTTTCAAATAAATATTGTCCGTGTGGTGACGCGTTTAGAATACATAGTATCACCGCCCCATTCCATCCCGAGAGTATTGTTAGAGCGAACAAAGGCAATGCTGAAAACTTACCCATAAGAGAAGGAAAACTTGATATGAATCCCTGTGCCAACCCATCTGATCAGCGTAGTATAGTAGACTAATTACCCTCCATGTAATTGGAGGAGGCCCGACTCAATCGTGGGTCATGTATGGGCTGTAGTAGTATTAGTAGTGGCTCAATATTACCTATTAGCTTCGCAGGTTTCTTATTTCACTTTCAACTCATTTACAAAACCACAACCAGCTTTCTCCTCTCGTACTAACAAGTAAAACGAGCTAGAGATGAGTTAGTCAAGGCTTTAACTAAATTTATTTTCTGAACTATGTGTGCTCTTTCAATGTGAAAGGTATTTATTTAATACTAGTGACCCGCCCCGGCTTCGCACGGGTGCAATTATGCATGCATTATACATATAAACCTTCCTCTTGAATCATTCTATCTATTACAAAAAACCCCTTCAAAATCCGTTGCGTAGTTTTAAAGATATATGCATACATAGGGACGGACAGACGCCAGCGACTTTGTTTTATACTATGTAGTGACTAGCGGACCCGGCACACTTCGTCCTGTCAAAAAGATAGTGGTATTATAGTGCAAATTGACTCTTTGACGTTAGGAACACACCTACATTGCTTAGACAACAGTGAGTGGTTGTAATCTATACTAATATATAAAGCTGCAGAGTTTGTTTGTTTGTTTGAACGCGCTAATCTCAGGAACTACTGGACCGATTTCAAAAAATCTTTCAGTGTTAGATAGTCCATTTATCGAGGAAGGTTATAGGCTATATTTTATTTTCAAAAGAATTAGGGATCCGTATGAAAATTGCGATTTTGTAAACCAAGGTGTAAAATCGAAAACCTATTTATGCGTGCGCTGCAAAAACTATTGACAATAGAACAAAATAATGTACTACGGGTTTGTAGGTCTTATAAAGATCTACAAAAAAGTCTGCGAGAGCACATATCTAACTATCATAGTTTAGTCACAATAACCGATTTTATGTTCATAAAAAATATGCACGGGTTCGAAGCCCACGCGGGCGAAGCCGCGCGCAAAAGCTAGTTTAATATAAACTTTATACAATAGCAATAAAGTTCAAATTGTCTCTACGTTTTAGTCAGAAAACGTTTGTATGGGAAAAAGAAAAGCGCTGTTTTTAGGGTTTTCCGGCAATTGTTCGAATTTTTCTCGCCGTAAAAACCATCCGTGAACTTCAACGAACATTAAAAAAAAGAATTGGCCAAATTGGTCCAGGCGTTGTTGAGTTATGCGCTTACCAACACATTTTGCGATTCATTTTTATTTATATAGACTAGCTGCTGCGCGCGGCTTCGGTTACGTGGAACTAGATTTCGTCGCCGTCGTTTCAGCTCATAAATTACGCACTGCTGAATCAAACCTTCTAATTCATGGAGGGAAATTAGCTGACTGTGCCATGCTGGTAAGACGGGTTGGCAAGTTTATAGAGATAGACCGTAAAGAAAGTAATTCGAAAGTTATTCATACCACGATCAAATTTATTCCTGGCATGATTCGGTGCATAATATTTCGATTGGATCCCTCAATACATTACTTTGCGAACCCGTCAATAAAATTCCATTCCTACTGAGCATCCACATATTGAATAGCGCCTCCCCATTCCATCTATCGATATTCATTTATTTTAGTTTGTAACATTTTATTTTCTTTCGCAGTAAAAACGGAAAGCTAAAGCTTTTTTTGGAATTATGACGTATTTCTATCTGTTTAAGTCGTTTTGTCGTTCCGCCCATAAATATTCCACTACCGAGTCGTGACAGATGTCAAAATTTGCTTACTTTACCACGCTGGCAAGACGAGTTGGCACAGAGTTTGAGACTAGTTTTCCTTCTCTTGCGGCCTAGTAATCTGCCTCTTACGTAACAGACTGATACACAATGTCTCCACCTCATACCATCCTGAGGAACCGTAAGAGGCCACTACAAGAACTCCCTGTGATGGGAGGAGGCCCCACTCAGCACTGGCTCATTTGTGGGTTAAGCAGTAGTATTTTTTTTTGCCCAATTATATGGCTTAATTATATAATGGTAAGTCTATATCTTATCTTATATCTTTAAATGAGCAATTCTTGTATATATATAATTGGAATCTCGGAATCGTCTCCAACGATTTTCATGAAATTTAGTATATACCCCCTATATACTAAATTTCATGAAAATCGGGGGCGATAAATCGATTAGCTAGGAATCATTTTTAGAAAATGTCATTTTATTCGGGTTTCGGGGGGGATAAATCGATCTAGCTAGGTATAATGACATCTCTGTCCGGACGGTTCCCGAAGCTCTGGAGGGAGGGGAGGCTATGCCTCCTCAAGAAGGAAGGCCGGCCGGAGGACTCCCCCTCCGCGTACCGGCCCATCGTGCTTCTGGACGAGGCGGGCAAACTGTTCGAGAGGGTCCTCGCTGCCCGTCTCGTCCAGCACCTTGAGGGAGTGGGACCGGGGCTCAGCCCGGTCCAGTTCGGCTTCAGGGCGGGGCGGTCGACGATCGACGCGCTCGACGCCCTGAGGCGCCTCCGGGAGGAGGCGGTGGAGGAGGGGGAAGTGGTCCTGGCGGTGTCGCTCGACATCGCCAATGCGTTCAACAGCCTCCCCTTCGAGACGCTTGAGGAGGCACTTCGGTACCATGAGGTGCCTCCTTATCTCGGGAGGCTGCTGAGCGCATACCTCCGGGACCGCGAGGTCCTGTGGGAGGGAGCGGACGGCCGCATTCAGCGGCGGACGGTAAATTGCGGTGTTCCGCAGGGCTCGGTTCTAGGCCCAGTCCTGTGGAACATCGGATACGACTGGTTGCTCAGGATGCCGCTACTGCCCGGGGTGGGGCTGCTCTGCTACGCAGACGACACCCTCATCACGGCCAGGGGCGGCACCTTCGCCGAGGCGGCGAGGAGAGCAACGGTCGCGACGTCGCTGGCTGCGGACCGGATCGGCCTGCTGGGCCTGAGGGTCTCCCTGCCGAAGACGGAGGCCCTCCTCCTCCACGGGCCACGCCGGGGTCCCCTCGTGGTGCGAGCATCACCGTGGGGGGGGACGGTGATAGTGCTGCGGCCCCAGATGAAGTATCTGGGCCTGCACCTGGACGGTCGGTGGAGCTTCGGGGCCCACTTCCAACAGATGGCCCCGAGGCTCATACGGTCGGCCGCCGCCCTGGGCAGGCTGCTGCCCAACGTCGGCGGCCCGGGCTCCGTCTGCAGGCGCCTGTACTCCGGCATCATCCGGAGTATGGCCCTGTACGGGGCCCCCGTCTGGGTCGGAGCCCTCACCGCTCGCAACAGGGCCCTTCTGCGGAGGCCGCAGAGGGTCATAGCGGTGAGGGCGATCCGGGCTTACCGCACGGTGTCGTGGACGGCTGCCACGCTGCTCGCCGGGGACCCACCCTGGGAGCTCCAGGCGGAGGTGCTGGCGGCCGTCTACAGGTACCGTGCGGCACGGAGGGAGGAGGGAGCGCTGCCCCTCATCGACGGTGGTGGTGCAAGGCGGGTCAGGGACAGAGCGCGAGAGGCCCTGATCCGCCACTGGGAGGAGGATTTGGGGTCCCCAGCCGCCGGGCTGGCGACGGTGGAGGCGGTCCGCCCCCACCTAGATCGCTGGCTGTCTCGGCGTCACGGGACCCTAACCTACAGGTTGGTGCAGGTGCTTACCGGGCATGGCTGCTTCGGTAAGTACCTGCATCAAATCGCGGGCCGGGAGCCGACGCCGGCCTGCCACGAGTGTGGCGCGCCAGTCGACACGGCGCGCCACACGGTGGAGGAGTGTGCCGCCTGGGTGACCGAGAGGCGGGCCCTGGCGGCACAGGTCGGAGGAGACCTCTCGCTGCCGAGCCTTATCGGACGGATGCTCGACAGCGAGGGGGGGTGGGAAGCAATGGCCTCCTTCTGCGAGGACGTCATGTCGCAGAAGGAGGCCGCGGAGCGGGTCAGGGAGGAAAACGTCCTGGCCGACCCGCGCCGCAGACGGAGGCCGGGGAGGAGGAGGCGACTGTACGCCCACCTCCTTCCCCCGCCATAGAGGCCGGTGGTGGGTCGGGGGACCCGCCACCGACGAAAGCCTCGATGACTGAGGGCGTCCCAGTGTACCGGGGCGCCCTCTCTGATAGTCGCTTGCCCGCGTAGCGGGCACCTCGTCGGGGCGTCAACGTTGACTGCGCTCGCGCGAACCGTTGGCGCCCCAAGCGTGCCGTGTGAGGGTATACCGCTGGGGTTTTAGTGGGTATACGGGTTCTGTCCCGGGAGTCCCACATAATCACCGACCTCTCCCCCGGGGGGCGGTGGTATGCGTAATGCATTTCCCCAGCGAAACCAAAAAAAAAAAAAAAGGTATAATGACATCTATTGGCGAATAATGGCAACAGCAGATGGCGTTGTTAAGTAACACGAAGTCATTGAGTGTTTGCGTAATTCGTACTTAAATATAATATCCAAAAAACACAATATATAAAAAAAACCGGTCAACCATATATTAATTATATAATTATATATGGTAAGTTTATCTGTCGTAAGCTAGACAAGAAGAGGTCGATAGCCATAAATGGTCAACAGACGACGCGGCGATTATAATTTACATGCAATTTCACGACATTGCCATGCGCAGTATTGTACAGATCGCAGATCTTGACCTGATTGCATTGTGACGAGAGTCGTACCATAAACATATCGGGCTGAAACTAATATACTACGCATAGGGGATCCCTTCAACGAAGAAGCTGTCGTTTTATGTTTTTAAGGCTTACAGCCTTAGTCCGTCTAGTCTGTGTAGTGACCGATTTAGAATACATTTTTTTTGTCGCCTCTTACAACATCCACATAAATAATTATATAAATAAATATCCTTGGACATTTCACACAACGCCATCTCGTCCCAAGCTAAGCAACTTAATGCTTGTGTTATGGTAACGAGATGGATGATAAACTACTTATATACATTTTTCTTTGTAAATACATACAAAATTATTATAGATAGAAATGACACCCAGACTCCGAGCCAGTGCCTCTGGTTTAGACAAAGACACTTGCCCGACCCCGGAATCGAACCCGGGACCCGTTGATCCAAAGGCGGCACATCTAACCACTAGACCAACGAGGTTTGGTGACAGTTTGTTTTCTTTCTTCGTCACCACTCTTCCAAATAGTAATTGAGTTATTTTATTGCCAAATTTAAGTGGCAGTGGGCAGGGCATATAGTTCGCAGAACCGAGTCCTCGAGTGACGATCGCGTTCCAGAAAGCGCAGTGCTGGTAGGCCTCCCACGCGGTGGACCGATGACCTGGTTAAGGTCGCCGGAAAACGATGGATGCTGGCGGCTCAGGACCGGCCTCTGTGAAGATCCTTGGGGAAGGCCTACGTCCAGTAGTGGACGTATTTTGACTGAAATGGTGATGGTGAGACCGCCCGAAAGTCCTCATGAAGACCCGTTTGTGTGGTCCACCCGGGTTAGTAGGACACCAAAGAGCGAAAGGAACAATTAGCGATCCGACCAACAAACAAATATCTGTACTCTCGCGAAACTCTAATGCCCGGAACATTGCCACAGGTTTCACTCCGCAATGGTGATGCATGCTTCGCCACCCCGGGCGGCTTGGCCAGCTTCTTTATTATTCTTTATATTATTACTGGAGCAATGTGATGAAATGATTTACGTCTTATGAACGACTAGTGGCCCGCCCCGGCTTCGCCCGTGCAAAGCGGGGGTGGGTTATTATACGTATAAACCTTCCCCTTGAATCACTCTATCTATTAAAAAAAACCGCTTCAAAATCCGTTGCGTAGTTTTAAAGATTTATGCATACATAGGGACGGACAGAAGAATGCGACTTTGTTTTATACTATGTAGTGATTACCAAATACTTAGGCTTTAGGTCATACGAAATTTTGAATTCGACTTGTTTATATTGTTGTAATTCACATAATATCTTTATAACTTGTAGCCTATGTGTTATTCTGATGTATAAGCTATATTATTGTAAAGTTTCATTAAAATCCATTCAGTAGTTCTTACGTGAAAGAGTAACAAACATCCATCCATACTTACAAACTTTCACGTTTATAATATTAGTAAGATAGATGATTAATAATAGACTTATTAATAGATGGCCCATTTAAATACATTTTGCTAGGTAACATCGGGGCATCATAAATCAAACCGAAAGGTCAAATAATATGCAAACGTTTCGGAATTGCTTTAGCCTTAATATGCTATGCTACGCATATCATACATTTTTACCTTGTTTATTAGCTTCCGCCCGCGACTTTGCTCGCGTGAAATAATTCAAACTTCTGCTCTTTTCGGGTAATATTTATCATTACGAGTAGCCTGAGAAATTTCGTATAAACGTTCATCCCATGATTTTTCAGTTTTCAGATTAAAATATCATAAAGATTTTCATGAAGTTTTTGGTTCTATCAAACATTTTATTATTCCAAAATGTACACCTTGTTAGTTTATTAGGGGTTTTAAGCGCCGCCTTCGGATCACCTGGTTCGATGGCGGGGTCGGATCTGAGTAAGCCAGAGTGCTGTAGGCACGGCTGTTTCAGTGTTCGTGAATTAATGATTGCAATGTGTCTCCGCGATACAAGGAACCACATTCACGATCAGTAAAAAACATACCTGCATATTTTCGGTACTCATATTTAATAGTAGCTGCAACAACGCCAATTTTGGCATCACCGTCGCTGGTAATCCATTATATTGTGTTGCGGTAAGAAGGTTGACATGCTGGCGACCTCGTCACCCGTGCGACTCCTATTTGGTTACGTCGACCGACAATACAGTGATGTAATGCTGAGAAACGGGTCAAGTGCATGGCGATGTCTTGACTTGATTTGGTACACCTATGGATGTGGATTTTGCTTTTTGAATGTTGTGGAAGCCGCACTAGGTGATGCAGTTTCTGTTCATCTCTTTATCCGACCCTCTGAAGGCGTTGGTCGGTTATTTGAATATTGAATAGATTAGAATTTTCCATCTATTCCGAAAAAATCACACGCCGTATCTAGTAGTAGATCCGACAAAGGCCGAAAACCTACCCGCAAGAGAAGGAAAAGGGTTTCGTATCACCCTATACCAACTCGGCTCGCCAGCGTGGTACAGTAGGGTAATTTACCTCCGTGCAGTTGGAGGAAGCCCACCGCCGGTTGATAAGTAGACAAATTTTGGATAATTACGAAAAGTTTCATGCAATTATTTAATTGCTGATCCGGTGAATTTCGTACCGGCAACGAACAGTTCGTTTGATCAATTTTAAAGATGTCATTGACAGATTGTTTAAATTGGATCAGAGTTTGCCTTGCTAGGATAACAGTGCTGGTAATTATTTATTGGTTTCCAAAGGTTTCTATTAGATTATCTAACCTAATTATAACTTTATTAGTTTTTGCAAGCAAAAGCGGAAAGTCACAAAATCGAAGTCTATTTATTGAATTAGGCTCACATGTTTATATTTAACATTTACCATTTACTACAGAAGTCAAGTTAACTTATCTCTGCTCATCCTTACATTGGTAACATATGTTTGCAATTAACGACTTTTTATTAGTAATTACTCACCAATTACAATAACTTACATTGTCGGAATTGAATAAAAAGAAAATGGCAGTATAGAATTTTAAGAACGTTATGACTGTAGAAGAAGTTGATTAATACGACATACGTCCATAATTACAGTGAAAACTTGTCGAACATTTTGATGAAACGCGTTTCGCAATATTTAGTGTTGCGTGGTTTTTGTTCGGTCTCAAATACTTACTAGTGACGAGCCTGTCTTGATCGTTTATCAGTACCAGATGTTAGTAATGAGCGCTATCTGCGGATTCGAGTCTTGAATTCTCAATTTATTGAAGCACATACCTATTTATTATATTATACTTGGTATACCTTTAACATATCGAGATTTCTTTTTTACTCCTTACTCTAAGCGTTTTTCGCTGTGGGTTGTCGATCAGTCACTGAGGACAAGAAATTTTATTACCTGAAACGATACGAAAACTAATTTCACTTTTCTATCGCCATACTCGAATCAAAACACAGACAAATTAAAGTCGTGTTGATTTCTGCAGGTATAGAGAACTAGAATATCTATTTTGACCATAACCTGTGCAGTTACATTTGAATTTTAAATATTCGACTGTCGATCAATAACTAGTTTTTGTTGCTTGTCTAGATGTTTCCAATGATATACACTTGATTGCACAATATTAATGTGCAGATAGATTATAATCTTGATGTATCACATCTTGTTTAATATTGTGATTTATTATTTTGTTATTTAATTATAAGTGGAATCAGATCAAGTGAGTATGGGTTCGCTCCTTGAATATATCTTTAAGATACAGATTGTTTTATAACTATTTAAACTAATTCTAATAATTAAATATGTATTTCAGCTATAGCAAATAAAAATATGATGCGCTTGAAAACCACAAACGAGTATGAAATTTGAAAACGCATGCTGAAAAATTTGTCAACTAAATTAGGTAATCACCTATTTTTGTAACGTAACGATGCATGCAAATAAAATATGTTACATTCACGAAAATTTTTGTGTTTCTGTGATGACTATTTACAATACGTAGTTTCAAAACGAGAGATAGGATATATGTATTAGATTAATTTATGGTAGATGCAATAATAACCCCCCCTCGACCGTGCTGCCTTGTTGTGGTGAGAGGGCTTGCGTGCCTTTAGGATCTGTTGGGGCCATGGGACCATACCGGCTCAGGGTCACCCATGCCGGGCGGGCCCACGGGGATCGACCAGAAGAAGAGCAGCACAAGGGAGTCGTGGTGGGTTTTGGCTCTGGGGACTCCTCTGTCCTCAGAGTTGCCTCGGAAGCCTTAAGCCCAAGCCGACACACGGCGTGGTAATGCAGTATAGGGCGGCCAGGCGTTGAGGCCAGGGCTGCCACCACTAGAATCGGAGGGGCGGCCAGGCAGGCGTGCCACGGCTGCCGCCGCAACTGCATGGGTCGGGCGCCAGCTCATCCGGCGCCTGACGGGGGTACGTGCAATGTCCCGCACGTGCCTCTCGGTGCGGTGCTCATCAAAGCGTGGGGCCCGTTTTTGCAAGCGGGCCAAGGCCTCATCAGGGACACGGAGCATGCTCCCCCATCGGGAGGAGTGAAACCCGTGGCCCTGTCTCGGGCAGTAAAGGGACACCGTTGGTTTCAGTGGGTAGGTTGGGGCGCAACTACCAGGTTTCCGCGCCGCGGAGTCCCACATAACCCAGCTGGCGTTTAGCGGTCGGGTGTGTATCGATGAGAATTTCCATTGTAAAAAAAAAGAAAGATGCATTAATAACACTAAGTTGTGTATTTCTATGGGCACCACTGGCTTTGGAATATTCAAAGACGTGACGTGGCGAGAGCCTGCATTGAATTTATGTTAAGTTCCTGAGTGAACTTAATTTGCACGGTGCCGCCATTTTGATCTAAATTTCCTCAAAACTTTTCCGAGGCATGTTTAAAGAGACTTGTTCAATGGTAAAAATAATTCAGTCGCTCCAGTAACTTTCAAGATTATAAAGGATCCTGATTACCAAGTTCTCTTTTCATGTTATTCCAAGAATCTTCCGAAGATTTGTTCATTCATTTGGAAATGACAAACTTGGAGTACACCCCTGATCTTGTTTGAGTTTTCATTAAAGTAGGTACGATTTTATGTATTGATGATGAAAGCCTGCCTTTAGTATTACTAACTAATTAGTAATCATTAAAGATTTTGTCAGTGGTCATTTCAATAAATAATACAGTAAAATAGTTATAGAAGAAATAGTTTTAAGCTATTCGAGCTAAAATAAAAATAACATTTATAAAATAACGGTGTTTGCCGGTTAGTAATTTTGGATAAGTGTCTAAGTAATATTATGTTTATTTAAAACGAAAACCTGGTTAATACGCGGGGTGTTGGGGACCAGCCTCTGTGGCAATGTTTAGGGCAGGCCTATATCCAGGTTTGGGCTTATTTGGGAAATGTTGCTGATTTTAAAATGATCATTTTTCCATATCCATACACTAATTCCAAATCACCATCAGCATATGAGAGCAGCAGCATCAGCCTATGAACGATCCACTGATGCGCGTGTTTTGTAGTTACATGGCAGTGTTAGTCAAATCGAGAGTATATTTATTTATTTAAAACTCCAAACGTGGTATAAATTTCGTGTCATTGGTTGAGGGTATATTAATAGCGTGTTTTAATATTCATTGTAATACGAGACGGGTTAAAGAAATAAAATATAAATAAATAAATATCCTTGGACATTTCACACAACGCCATCTCGTCCCAAGCTAAGCAACTTAATGCTTGTGTTATGGTAACGAGATAGATGATAAACTACTTATATACATTTTTTTTTTGTAAATAAATAATAATAAATATTCTTGGACATTTCACATAACGCCATCTCGTCCCAAGCTAAGCAACTTAATGCTTGTGTTATGGTAACGAGATGGATGATAAACTCCTTATATATATTTTTTTTTTTTTGTAAATACATACATATTATAGATAGAAATGACACCCAGACTCCGAGCCAGTGCCTCTGGTTTAGACAAAGACACTTGCCCGACCCCGGAATCGAACCCGGGACCCGTTGATCCAAAGGCGGCACATCTAACCACTAGACCAACGATAGGAACACCCAGACCCGGACATTCAGCCCACAGAAGACACACTGTCGAACCGGGCCTCCTCTAGTTACATGGAGAGCAATTTTATTAGCCTACAGTGCCACGCTGACCAAACGGATTGGCACAGGGTTTCGTATTAAGTTTTCCTTCTCTTGCAGCTAGGTTTTCGTCCATGTCATTTCCTTCTGTCGGCTCTTACGACACCCTCCGAATGTAATGGGGTGGTGAGACTATATATTCTAAATCCGTCACCACACGGACATTTCATTACAAATTATCAAGTAACTGAAAAGCGACGTCTCATATCATTTTAATGATATGTGCTTGACAAATAAAATTCTTCATGCATAAGCTTAATGTGTCGGTGACATTACAATGCGTCGTTCTTTGATGTCAACTCTTTTTTAATATTCCATTTCGTTGAAGTTTTGAGTTCATAAAATTATTAATAAACGTGTTTTACGTTAGCGTTAAATCATTTTTATTTAAATTGATGACGATAATTGCGTGGGATAATACAATGATCTATTAACTTTTATTAGGTTGTTGTGTATTTATAGTATTTGGGGACAATAACAAAAGGATCAATGTTTAGTCCAACTGAGTTCCCGGCAGAAAACTTGAAATATCAAGAAAATCTGAATCGCACAAGCGAAATTTACTTAATTCTGACAACAATGTTCCCGATGTGTTGACAGTACACCATACCATAGTTAGTAATGAAACACTTTTTAAACGGATTTATTGCGTGTATATTTATACATTATTGAATTCCCGACGTTTCGAATGCAGCAGTCGTTGTCACGGGCGAGACTAGATGACAGATGTATTCCATCCATGTCCTTCCATCCAGATGTCTTCCAAAGTACAAAGAAACAGTTTAATCTACCGCCTATAATTTTGTTTTATTGATAACGTTCCCTGTGCACGCAGAAGTCGCGGTGTCCAGAGGTGTTGCAGATGAGTGTTGAGCTTGAGATTTGATCAATTTAATCCCTGGATCTCGAACAGGTGGTCCCTTAAAAAGTGTTTCAATGTGTAATAATCGCAAAAACCTAAAAAATCATCTTACCATAGTTTCCCTATTAGTTAAATAAGATAAAAGAAATATGTCAGACAGATTCTACTGGCGCCTTGGCCTCCGTGGATGTCGAACCCGTGCGTATCTCGTATTTTATGAATAGGTAAGATAGTGGTCAAACGCTTACCTATCTATCTATTTAAAAAACGAACTGAGTTTTGTTATTCAATTAAAAAATCAAGAACGATACAGATTAGTAATTAGTCAATTTAAATTCTGAACTAATTTTACAAGTCGGAACTGCAGGCATATTAGTGAAACATTAATTTTCCCACACGAATAGTTCGTGAATTCAGCTAGTCCACAATTTAAAAAAATGCTACTCTAGTTCCTTGAATAGTAGTGTGATAGATAATTTATTAATTTATTTATTGGTTCTTCACAGCTGACAATTAAAAAATTCTAATATTTACATTTATTACAATACGCCAATTACGAAGTACACATTAATTGATTATCAGAGAGTAAACTAAAATTATACACAGCATATACAGCATAGCGGTCTCCTTGCATTGCCTAAATCAATAATTTGTATTTAACTATACTTCAGGCCCTAGAGTCTAGGGCCTAGAGTATAGTTAAATACAAATGTTTTCATCCGTTGGAGAAGTATATTTCGGAATGTAATTTATAGCACAATAGACGCGTGTGTACTTCTAAGACACCTTCATGTTAGAGAGGAGGTTGTTCGTAGTTTATATCGATGTAAGTGAAAGAGGTGTGCCGGCGCAGGTCGCTACATGGTCCTACACCGCAGTCGCCAACGTACGACGCGCGTGCTCACGCGCACTACGGCCGGGTGTCCAATCAATCGTGTTTGTGCGTTTTCTAAATGTTTTGAAATAGTTATATTAGTGTGTGTGTGGGACCCTTGAAGATAGCGCCCTATTGAGCAACGCTATGTGTTCTGTTTCTGGATTGTGAATTAAAATTATAAATAGTTTTTGAACCATCTGTCCATAAAACCTTTTTACATGACAACTGTCAACATGGAGAAGAGCGATGAATTTTCGAATTGAGAATATAAACAAATAACAATATTGTCTTACTGTCTGCTGAAAGCTTCGTGATGCCGAAGGAGCGCGCCATATGTTTTAATCTTATTTTTCACGGCGAATCTCTCAGTATTATATTTAGAGGTCATACGTTCAAAAGTGCAAATGGCGAAATAGCATGACTCATAGTTACGAGCAGCCAAAATGACAGTTTGCAAAGTTAAAAAAATACACCACAACCTCTTCTGTTCCATTCGTAAAGATCAGGCAATAAAGGCGCGATTAACCAAATAATTACCATTTTATAATATTACTAGCTGATCCCGCAAACGTTGTTTTGCCAAATAATTAACCCCCAGCAACCACCCCCCAACCAAAAAAAGGGTTTTGGAAATTCCTACCAAATTTCAAGAGTCTAGGTCTTATGGTTCCAGAGATATCGTGATGACTCTATCTATACAACAGCTCCTATCGCAAACGTTGTTTTGCCATGTAATTAAATAGGGGTTGATCGTAGAGGTGTGACAATTTTGGGTTGTTTGTATTTTTGTATGCTGCATCTTAAATAAATAAAAGAGAAAAAAGTTGTCTAAAAAATAAACAATTATTTTTGGTGTGGACCCTTAAAATTTAGGGGGGTGAAAAATAGATGTTGTCCGATTCTCAGACCTACCCAATATGCTCACAAAATTTCATGAGAATCGGTTAAGCCGTTTCGGAGGAGTAACGAACATTGTGACACGAGAATTTTATAATATAAGATATCATGTAGCTCTTATCCTCTATATCCACAGCTAACGAATTTATAAATTTGAAACATTGAATACTTTCCATATATGTATACAGTATATCGTCTCGGTAGAGGAAGAAGTAACTAAGTCTTAGAAAAATGTTTGGCCATTTTCAACTTTAGTTGCTGATAGCTTAGGTTGAAAATTAATTACACATTTATGAAGACTTACTTATTTCTCGCTCTACGGGGACGATATGCATATGACACAAGACAATACTTATATTCCCTCTTACCGACCAAATGGTAGGTAGGTATACCTATTGAAAAATATCTGTATCGTGTGTGTCGTGTATGTGACAGAAGGCTATGTCAGGGCTTCTTTATAGCAGACGGTAAATCTTTGATATGTTTTTATAATGTCATTTGATTTAAAATTCTCACTGTGAAATGTATTTAATACCGGTTGGTACAATGTATGCCAAAAGGTCTCGCAATTCAGGTGCTACATACCTTCTAATTTACCATCCGTGACGTTATCTATGTATTAGTAATACATAATTTTGTACCCTCTTTTTTATAATGCGGCCTTTTTTATATACAGATGCTATAATAATTTAAACAGTAAAATATAGTTGAAGTGGTAGCGCAGTTTTTTTTTTTATAAGTATGTTTGTTTGTATCAAAATATCTTTACTTCACTTCTTAGATTAATGGCTTGCCATGTTACAACAAAATAACTCCGCTAATGTCGCAGGGGAAAAAAGTAACAAAAATACTCTAAATATTTTTTATTTATTTGACAGTGTCACAGTCATACATAAATATACTTTCATGGTTATGGTAAAATTTAAAACTTATAGGAGATCAATACACAATATCAATATTTTTATTTAGTCTAGGATAAAACTGACACTTAAATTTATGATACGGTAATTTATCTTTGAATAAATTGGCCGAATTCGTCGACTAAGCTAGGTACATATTATAAATCTCCACATGAATACATTTTCATCATTTAGGCGGCAAAGTTTTCCACAGTGTTAGTCTCGGTAACATTATTATTAATTCAAAACACTAAAGTTACGCCTGAACTTAAGTTCTCGGTGGTAAAACAACCTTCAACACGCAGATAGAATGTCTGATCTAGGTAACTCGAGTCGGCTACCTACGCAATGCAAATTTGTAGCTTAACTTTGATTGAATAAACATGGCATACACGCACGAGCCGCATGGTTAAATTGAATTGGAAATTTCTTTTCCCTATAAATTTTGTGGAATAATCATTACTAAGCAATTTAATGATCAAGACCCTTCATTGATATAAAATAGTATATTTCATTAAAAGTGCGGAAAGGCTGACCAAGGGCGGATCCAGGGGGGGGGGTCATGGGGGTCATGACCCCGCCTGAGCTGGTTCCAGGACTTAGGTGGACCACTAATTGAACATAATGATTTTATTTATATATTTTATCACCATACAGATTTTATGTAAAACAATGTCTTATTAAGGTGATTGCTCCAGGGTAGCCCGCGAAATTCAAATTTTCGTACGTTTTTTGCAATTTGCAGGTCAGTGCTAGGTTGTATGTTGATTAAAATGTTATTCGCGGCTGTAAGACTTATGTAGTTATAGAATTATAATTATCAAAATCATCAATACAACCCTCCAAGCTCATAAAGGTGCAAGAAAAACTTTATGAGCTTGGAGGGTTGTATTGATGAGTTTGGTGATTATAACTCTGTAACTACGTACGTCTTACAGCCGCGAATCAAATGTTCACCATCATACATACCCTGGAGCAATCACCTTAAGGAACAAAAGAAACAAGGACTAATTATTACAAATATATCTATAATCTAAGCTAACAAAGATGCTGCCACCACATATTTAATTTTTATTTTCAAGTAATTATAATTGCGTGCAGTCGGGATTTCATTATTTATATAAATTGTCGTATGTTTATATTAATTTATTAGATATTATTGGTATTTTAATACAAATGTAAACATTATGTTTAATTTTTTTAAGTATTGTCGGTTTTTTATTTATTGTAATCTTTTTTTTTTTTTTTTTATTATAGAATGAATTTGTTGTATTTTTTTTGTAGTCTATTTAATTATATAACTACTACACGTCACACGAACTATTCGAAGCAAAAGCATAGACCCCATACTTAGATTTACGTTAGACCTCAAGTGCTTGCAGCTTGGTATCCGTATGCCACTACTGGGATTTAGCAGAATATCAGCGTCAGGTACTGCACTTGACATATGCTGAGCTGGATACCCTTTCGGTGCAGTTTCGAGACACATAGCTAATTCAGAAAATTTATTCTTTTTTGGTTTTATTTATTTTTTTATTATTTGGTTGTATACAGGGACGTATAAAAAAAGGCGGACGGAACTCTCGCTAAACGCTAAGACAAAAGTGAGACGCCAAGATGGCGGCCGCTCTTTAAGTGTGAGTTAATTTTGGTGTGGCCAAGTTACACAAAAATTTGCCATTAAAACACGGACAACGTAATAAAAAAAATATGTAGGTACTAGCTTTTGCCCGCGACTTCGTCCGCGTGGAATAATGACTTCCGGAAAAAACAATTTATCCCCGTTGGGAGGGAATTTCCAATAATCCTCTCTTAGTGGTAGCCTACTCCTCCCAACAAACACACAGGCCAAATTTCAGCTCTCTACTGCCATTAGTTTCGGCTGTGCGTTGTCTGTCAGTCACTCAGTAACGGAAGAGTTTTATATATATAGATAGCTGTGCCCGCAACTCCGTCAGTGTGTAATTCCTTGTGTATTATTAAGTTAATGTATTGGTAATATTGTTTAGATCACGTTCACATGAGGCTTAAGTACCTATACAACGAAAATACTTCAGCGCAAAGCTTCCGGGTAAACTATCCTACTTCACTTAAAACTAAATACCTATAACATAATTAATAATACCTATACCTTTAATTAATAAAAGTACCTACGCTTTTACTTACTTATTATTATTATTAAAAAAACTGAACATAAATTAACCAAAACTTACCTACTACTAACTAACTACTACTAACCTATTACTACTTCACCTAAAAATAAATAAAATGTTAACTATTAATAATTTGTAATTTGAACGAATATAACACGCCACCAAAATAACTAATAACTATTTTATGAAATAACAACAAAAGAAAATTAAATAAACTAAATTATTGTAAAGACTAAAAGTCGCGCTGATAAACAATATTGCCTGTCAATAAGGGCGAATACTCGGAACGTCTACTCGCATCATCAGCCAAATCCAAATATTGTATGAAGTTCGCGTTTGGATCGCCCGCCCTTCTAAACCTCCCGCGCGACCCGATGCGACGGTTACACAAAAATAATCCTTAAAGCATGATTCAGTAATCACGCGCGATGGTTTATTAGCGTATTTCATGAATAACTTTGGTGTTTCTGTACCGATTTCTATGATTCTTTTTTTATGAAATAGGTAATAATGTTAACATTTATTAATTAGGGATGATTGAGAGTGTTATAAACGTAAGAGTAGACAAATATAATAAGAACGCTCTGAACTGCTAAGCTATCGGGAATTACACGTGTTATTGTGAGTCAACCATAAACGATAGACATTTGCTGTCGTAGAATATTTTTTATATAATTTTAAGGAGAACATTTCCGTCATACATGATTTCTGTGTAGCTTTAACTATTAAGGCTGCACACGCGACGGAAGCTTAAAAAATGGAGTAAGTTCTCCTGTTTTCCCAACATTTCCCTTCACTGCTCTGCTCCTATTGATCGTAGCGTGATGAAAAGTATACTATAACCTGCCCAGGAGTATGAAGAACAATTGTACCAAGTTTTGTTGAAATCCGTCGAGTGGTTTTTGTTTCTATAACGAACATACAGACAGACAGACAGACAGACAGACAGACAGACAGACAGACAGACAAAAATTTTACTGATTGCATTTTTGGCGTCAGTATCGATCACTAATCACCCGCTGATAGTTATTTTGGAAAAATATTTCATGTACAGAATTGACCTCTCTACAGATTTATTATAAGTATAGAAGAAGATAGAAGATAGATAGATTGTTCGAAATTGTAATGTTTAAGTCAAAGTCAAATAATTTATTTTGTATAGGACACAATGGACACTTACAAATTGTCAACATATTAAAAAAAAATATAGAATGCATATATTGTAGTTTACCACCAGTTCGGAACGCGACCACTGCTGAAAAGAACTGGCAAGAAAATCAGAGGGCTCGTCATTCTTTTTTTAATAATTTGCGGTCCTATTTCATTTAATTTAATATCCCAAATGCTGAGTAATTTTTTTATAATAATTTCCTTTGTGTAATAATCTCTTTTTTTATTTATAGTCGGTAGCTAGTTGTTTGCCCAGGGTGTTAGGAAAAGTTCGCGCAAGACGACCAAAAAGCCGCGTTCTCCTACATCATGACAACGCTTCTTCACACACGGCCAACAAAACAAAGTCATTTTAGCTTCTGGAAAAGTACAACTCGTCACCCATCCTGTGCATAGCCTCGATCTAGCACCCTGTGATTTCTGTATTTTCCCCAAAATCAAACATTTCATGAGAGGTTTCACTTTTACCAACTCCGAAGAGGCAGTGATAGCGTTCAATCATCACGTAGAAAACATGCATTCAGATCTGTGGTCCTCCTGTTTAATTAAAAAAAGGGTTCAATCGCATGAAAAAATTTTTGAAATGTAGTCTTTTGAAAAGCAATAATATTATAGTTATAACATTTTTTTTAAGTTACGCAAAACTTATAGTGTGACCTACGTATGTATTTTGTCTGTTTCTATTTTGTTTGTTGGAAACCCTTGTCGTACCACCTCTTCAATTTTGCGGAGTTTTGCGTCATGTCATGTCGAGGGGTGACATACCTCTAGCTGTTATGACAAAATCATTAACCACGGTTACGGAATTTAAATAGGCTGCCTCATTCAGTGCGTGATAGTGGTTCTCTGGGTGTCTTCAAGAGGGCAATATGTACGTGGATATGTACAAGTTATTATGCGTGGAGTTTTTCAAGTGTACAATAAAGAATAAATATTTTTAAGTACAGTACTTACGTACATTAATAAATAAATATCCTTGGACATTTCACACAACGCCATCTCGTCCCAAGCTAAGCAACTTAATGCTTGTGTTATGGTAACGAGATGGATGATAAACTACTTATATACATTTTTTTTTGTAAATACATACATATTATATATAGAAATGACACCCAGACTCCGAGCCAGTGCCTCTGGTTTAGACAAAGACACTTGCCCGACCCCGGAATCGAACCGTACTTGTATCTATTGTTATCAAAATTAAATTATAATTCCTTGACTTGACTACGACTATGTGACCCCCTCCTGGCGCCAAAGCTGGATCCGCCCTTGAGGCTGACATTGCAAAGAGTTTCGACAAATGCGCAGCCGAAGGCGAGGGTTGACAGTCGGAACAAGTTGCAATGACGGTTCCGCACGTTTACTGAACGACTATTTTTAATCAGTTGCGAAAAAATTAAGCAATTTAATAAAAAAATAAATACACAATAAACTCAACTAACTAATCGCGCCAACCGTAGAATATAAGCAGAGATTTTTTTTTCTTCACCCATTCTAGTAGGCAAAAGCAACTATACTAACTAACTAAAAAATAACTATTTATACAGCCAAGTCTTCAGTAGAATTTTTTTATTGATATGAAATGAAAATAAAATTTAATGAGATGAAATGAAATGAAATTAAACCTAACTCATTCAATCAAATCATTAAATCTGATATTGAAACAAATTAGTAAGTAGTTTCTTTTTAGAAATATACGTATTTGCATGAATCATAAACATTTCTATGATTTTTTAGTAAAAACTTCATGGTTGGTTTTTCCTTTTAATAGACATTATTTAGACAGGAAAGAAAACGCACTTGTGCGGGAATGGTAAAAAAAAGCACGAGTGTGCAATAGCCCACTTCCCGAACGCTATACGTCCCTGCAATACGCCACTTTTTGAGCAACTGTATTAAATAGTATATTTAACATTTAAGCCGTGTCGGTTAAAAGAAAAAGAAACCCCTGCACTATGTGCAACCGTTATCGCGGGGGCAGTTTACAAACACGAAATTCACAAATGACACCCAGACTCGGAGCAATTGCCTCTGATTTACACAAAGAAACATGTCCAGCCCCGGAATCGGACCTGGGAAACAGCCAACCCCTAGACAAGGCCCTCTAGGCCCCCTATATCTGACGGCATTTAAATATCGAAACGGTTATTCTTCGAGAATACCCTTTTATAAATATTTCAGATATCTGACTTCCTCCGCGCTTCGGAGAGTACGTTAACAGTCGGTCCTGTCTGCCATTCTACCATCTATGATAGTCAACACAGGAGTAGCGTGAAAAGTTGACAGCTGGTCGTACCAAATGATTACAAGTCGTCCCACTAAATATGTATCGGAGGACAGCCGGTAATTGTTCCGTATAAATCCTGGTAGACAACTCACTTTTACCTGAAACTAAGACATGATCAATTTTGTATTGGTTTTTCTGTCAGTATTTCAGACTAGATGACCCGGTAAACCTTGTGTCACTAAGGGTGTTACCACACCAATCGATCGATAGCAGACCGATGGTATAGGTCGACGTTGGGATGGCATCGGTCGACGACAATAGGGAGCTCAAGCAGCTCGATTGACGTCGACTAATCCATTCTACCATCGATCGATGGCATCGATCGACTATCGATCGATTGGTGTGGTAACACCCTTACATTTATTCGTGTAAAATGTGGTCGAAACTTTATTTACATTAAATGCAATGCATTGCATTATTGGAACTGTATTGCATTGCATTGCCCATACATGACCCACTGTTGAGTCGGGCCTCTTCTAGTTACATGGAGGGTAATAGTAGGCACTGTGCCACGCTGGCCAGAGGGGTTGGCACAGGGTTTCGTATCAAGTTATCCTTCGCTTGCGGCTTGGTTCATTTTATTGGGTCTTAATACACCCTAAGGATGGAATGGGATGGTGACACTATGTATTCTAAATCCGTCACCACACGGACTACAGTTATGCACTTAATGTACTAATGTACATTTTTTTTGTGTTATTGGATAATTAAATTCTCGATTTTAGTATTTTCCTTTATTTATTATTTACTAGTGGCCCGCCCCGGCTTCGCCCGTGCAAAGCGGGGGTGTGTTATACATATAAACCTTCCTCGTGAACCACACTATCTAATAAAAAAAACCGCTTCAAAATCCGTTGCGTAGTTTTAAAGATTTAAGCATACATAGGGACGGACAGAAAACATCGACTTTGTTTTATACTATGTAGTGATGTTTCTCATCGTTTAAACCTTCCCTCAACGTCCACAAATATTTCAAGATCAAAATCAGCCAGATCTGTACAACTCGTCAGTCAGGCGTCAGGCAGTCTCGAATTTTCGTGATATGACCGAACAGCAATAAATTTTATTTAGGTATATAGACAGTAGCTGACATGGCAAAAGTGGTTTTGCCATATACATTTTAATATCGCTATTAAAAAATAGGGGTCGATCGCAGAGGGGTAATATTTTTGGGTTGTATGTATTTTCGTATGTTGTATCATGAAAAAAAAAACAAAAAATATGGACTAAAAATAAAATTTAGGGCTACCTTTAACATTTAGGGGGATGAAAAATAGATGTTGCCCGATTCGCAGAGCTAACCGATATGCACACAAAATTTCACGAAAAACGGTGGAGCCATTTCGGAGGAGTTCAATAACAAACACCGTAACACGATAATTTTATATCTATACATCTATACATACTCTATACATCTATACAAATAAATAAAATTGGGGTGTCTGTTTGTAATAATAAAATAACCACTTTTTACTAAATCCGTAAGTATGTATACACTGGCCATAGGCCGAAATAACTTGTTTTTTAATTTTTGTCTGTGTCTGTCTGTCTGTTTGTTCCGGCTAATATCTGGAACGGCTAGACCGATTCCAACGGGACTTTCACTGATAGGTAGCTAATTATATAAGAAGTAACTTAGGCTACTTTTTTTAGAGTAGCTTTGCCCCGCGCTGTCACCTGCTGTACGACAATAAATAAGCGCGGGTGAAACCGCGGGGCAAAGCTAGTATTAGATAAATTTAGAAATTGTTGTAAGTATATCAATGTTATTTTATGTTTAAGTAAGATCTAACGCGGCATTAATAGTATAGAGTATAATGTCACTGATTGATTGATATGCGGCCTTTTCTCACATCGGTCTTATTTAACGTTATCCCAGACTTAATGTAGCTATAAAAGAATTTTGGGAGCATTTAAAATGTAATGGCTTTTACGTGATGAAATGTTGCAGCTTTATTTCATTTTATTTATCTAGAGTGAAACTAAATGTAATTTATCAAGTGCAGCTAAAGGGTTAGGTGCCCTGACGACCTCGTGAAGGTCGTTGGGAGACGGAGACTACGTGTAACTTCTACTTAAAATAAAATCAGAGGCTGACTCTTGAGCTGCTAGTAATCAGCCCTTAGATGACCCACTGCTGAGTCGGGCCTCCTCCAGTTACATAAAGGGTAATTAGCGTACTTTGCCACGCTACCAGACGGGTTGGCACAGGGCTTCGTATCAAGTTTTTCTTCTCTCACGGCTAGATTTTCGGCCTGGCCTTTTTCAGGCAACCCATTTTTTTTTGTAATTTTTAACATAATAAATTTCTAATAAAACAATTTCCATCCATTAAACATATCGGTGAAGGTCGTTATATAGCGGGATCGTATACTAATATAAATTTTTGTTTCATAGTCGTTTCTACGTAATTGAATATAACTGTATTTTATTTCAGTCACTGGAGGATAAGTTCAACGGGCTAGGATTCCTTGTTGCTCGACGTTGCTTAGTTTTTTAATAAAAGAGCTCTTGCCAACACTACTCCTGTTTAAATCGTGCCAAGTTTTTAATGTTATTAGAGAACTGAAGCTGGGTGCCACGAAGTAAACGAGACTAGGCTTGGCTTCAATTTACATAATCTGATCGAAGTAGGAATATTAAATGACTTATCAATGTTATATTAGGCTTCTTTGAAACCTCGTCAATAAATCCATTAGAGACCTAGTTAAATATTCATTCAATTATCAACCGACTTCCGAAAAAAGGGAGGTTCTCCATTGAGTTGTTTTTATGGGTGTAACCGCATAGTTCCGTCACATATAAAGCGATTTGGATGTTTTTT
Source organism: Clostera curtula (assembly GCA_905475355.2). NCBI lineage: Eukaryota > Metazoa > Arthropoda > Insecta > Lepidoptera > Notodontidae > Clostera > Clostera curtula. Next base: position 13,947,788 of record FR997805.1, on the reverse strand, counting down.
AAATTATTCGAGTACTGAGGTTGGTGGTTGTCCGTGTGGTGACGGATTTAGAATACTTAGTGTCACCATCCCATTCCTGTGGGTGTTGTAAGAGCCGACAAAAAGAAATTATCTAGCTGCAAGTTATGGAAATCTAGATACGAAACCCTGTGTCAACCCGTCTGGCCACCGTAGCATATTAGGCTTACTAGCCTCCATGTAATCGGAAGAGTCCTTATCCTTAACTGATAGATTTTTTAAACGGTGGACTTAGGTATTAGAAAAATGTCACAGTGTAATGGTGTTACGTTTTAAACGGTGGACTTAGGTATTAGAAAAATGTCACAGTGTAATGGTGTTACGTTTTAAACGGTGGACTTAGGTATTAGAAAAATGTCACAGTGTAATGGTGTTACGTTTTAAACGGTGGACTTAGGTATTAGAAAAATGTCACAGTGTAATGGTGTTACGTTACGCGAACCTGTGGTGCCCCAAGCGTGTCGTGTAAGGACATACCGCGGGGTTTTAGTGGGGAGGTGAGTAGTCCCCAACGGCAGGGTATCCATGTCAATTATGGCGCCCTAAGCGTGATGAGGGTATACCGCTGAGGTAGACGAGTAGTTTCAGGAGTCCCACATATTCGCCCACCCCATCCCCAAGGGGCGATGGTAGACATAGAGGATTTCCCCAGCGAAAAAAAAGGGCATCCATGTAGATTTGTACAGAGTTTCTTGCCGGCTGTTCTCTGTAGAGCAGCATTCCGAACCGGTGGTAGTTTTAGCATGAATGTGGGTTGAGGGATTGTGGGAGATCAAGAGAGATGGATGGATTGTAAGAATGAGGAATTGTGTATGAAAGGTGTGACTGTAGATATGACTGATAGGTGTGTATGGAGACTACCACCTAGCGTGGGACAGGGGTCGTAAGATAATGGTTACTTTAAATATGACGATTTATACGAGTTTTGTAATAAAACCTACGTAAACAAAGGTAATTTTGATTTTGAATTTTCAACGAATAAAAAAAAACAATGTAGTAATAAATTAGATTAAGTCATATTAGTGTAGTTTAATTGGGTTTGTAGGGGTTTAAGATTTATACAGCCTGTGGTTAATTAATATCAGTTAGCTCCGCGTTGTCACGGGTGTTGAATACAGTGTATCACTAACCCGCTCTAATGTACGAAGCATAGGTACGCTATGTACCTATATCGACATGTAGTTATAAATAAATAAATAAATATCCTTGGACATTTCACACGACGCCATCTCGTCCCAAGTTAAGCATCTTAATGCTTGTGTTATGGTAACGAGATGGATGATATACTACTTATTTTAATTTTTTTTTGTAAATACATACATAATATTGTAGATATAAAACACCCAGACCCCGAACAAATACTTGTAGGTCGTACAAATATTTCTTCCGTGAATTCCGGGGAATCGAACCTGCGACATGCTGCGCAGCAGTCGGTCCCTCAACCACTGCGCCAACCGTGTCGTCAATAGCGTCATATAGGTACGCTATGTACCTATATCGACATGTAGATATACTACTCCTCACCCCATAGATGACCCACTACTGAGTCGGGCCTCCTCCAATTACTTATTAAAATCAAAACTCATTTAATCAAGTTGGCCCATTAGAGGTCTTTTGACAAGTCAAACACTAAAATAAAATTTAAAATTTACCATCTACCACCGGTTCGGAATGCACCTCTACAGAGAAGAGCCGGCAAGAAACTCTGTAGTTGCTCTTTTTAGATCGTCATTGTTTGTTACAAGAATGGATATAAGACAGATTTTGTGAGAGCCAACTCGCGCAATAGTCGCAAAGGGCCAAACATCAGCCAGATCTAGTCAACAATAGTATTACATGAATAATTAGCCTACTGTGCCACGCTGGCCAGACGGGTTGGCATGGGCTTTCGTATCAAGTTTTCCCTCTCTTGCGGCTAGTTCTTCGGCCTTGTCATTTCCTTTTGTCGGTGCATACGACACCCTGAGGCTGGAATGGGGTGGTGACAATATGTATTCTAAATCCGTCACCAGACGGAGCGTCTTGCCATAAAGATATATTAATTTTTAAATTTAAAGCGCACGAACTCAAAGTTCCGAAAGCCACAAGTGTTCTTAACTTTCTTCATTTAAGTCTACAGCTCTATAAGTTGTTTGATGTCTCGTAGATTATTCATCGACCTTCGACGATTCATGTGTATCTAATAGTGAACACACTCTGTTTAACAGTGAACTCCTAATTGTATAACCAGTGATATAATTAACGAGTTGCCAATATGAGAATTTATGTAAAGGAGCATAGAGTTAAGATGGTGAGTTAACAACGGATATAATAAATTAATTTATGGTTGTTAAGTAAGATAACTGTACTGACCTTTGGGCTGTGTAATTAAATACTGATATCATGTAAAATGCAACGATTCAGATTTTATTGAACCGTGAGATTATATTGATATTCTGAACAGGTCACTGGAAGTTGGTTGTCCTATGGAGATGGTCTATTGCATGTAGTCAACATTTTATTATGGTAACATACCATTGAGGGTATCGTAAGAGGCGATCAAAGGAACACAAGATGCAGATCACCTAGTTGCAAGAGCAGGATAACTTCATACAAACACTTAATTTTTTTTTTAATTTTTTTTAAAAATTTTTTTTGTTCGCCCGGGGTAAATATCCTTTATGGACTATCCCCGTCGGCCACGGGGGTGGCCGAGGGGGGGTGTGTGGGAATCTCCCCCAGAGTGGGGGCCTACCCACTAAAACATCCCCGGAGTGCTCCCTACTCGCGTCCTTGTGTCGGCATTGTGGGATCTGTACTCAGGACCACGTATTAACCCGTCTTGCCAGCGTTGCACAGTATACCAATTTCCTTCCACGAAATTGGTTTGAGAGGCCCGTGTCAGTAGTGGGTAATTTATTGGCTGAAGAGTTATGTAGGTGCTCAATGTATTTTTGTGTTTCTAGCGAACGGCTGGTCCGGAATGCACGGCACCATGTCGCCGCGCACAGCCTTCGCCACGGACCACCAGCACACCGAAGCGTACTCCCGCGCAGCCTGCTGCGAGCAACGATGCGAACGGTGAGTTTTTAAGCTTAGGCGCACGCTTAATAGCTTAAATTAGGTGTTTGAAGCAGATTTGTTTTTACAAGTGTGGCGTGAGGACGTTTTGAAACATCCTGTAAAAGATGTCCTAAACAAGGTTGTCACGCTCCCTTAATATTTACTGACAATTTGAGATGTCTAAATAATAAATAAATATCCTTGGACATTTCACACAACGCCATCTCGTCCCAAGTTAAGCAACTTAATGCTTGTGTTATGGTAACGAGATGGATGATAAATTACTTAGATACTTTTTTTTTTAAACATACTTACTTATAATAGATAGAAATGACACCCAGACTCCGAGCCAGTGCCTCTGGTTTAGACAAAGACACCCGAACCCGGGACCCGTTGATCCAAAGGCGGCACATCTAACCACTAGACCAACGAGGCAGGCTAGATATTAACTGATATTAAAAAATATTAAGAAAAGTTGTTTTTTTAATATGATAAGAATATTAGTCGACTCTTACGACACACTCAGGATAAAATAGGGTGGCGACATAACCGCTACCACACGGACTAATATTTGTGTAGAGGCTTTAAATTTTAATACGCTGTACGCGCACATTAAATGTCTTAAATTTATTTCATCTAATAAATCCTGGTTAATTCCAAATGGTATATCCCCAATGACAATGAAGTGTCGCGTTGTTGTCGCAATTCGTCTGTTTGTTACGTCATTTGGACAGAATGGCCCACTGCGCGTCACACGGGCTAAAGGATTTACGGGTAATTTTGCCTTGGGATTTTTCTTCGTGAAATTCCTCCAAATATTGCATGATGTGTCAAATTTCTAAACATAGCGTATTTTTGTCATAGGAAAAAGTACGTTGCTCTAGAGAAAATAACAGCGCTATTGGTAATTTTGCCCTTCGCCATTGTTACCAAAGTTCATCAATATTACCCACGAAGCCGCGCAGAAAAGCTAGTATAGCTATAAATAGCAATAATTCTATAATATAACCGACGAAAGACATGTTATTCACCTGTCGATGTTACGCCCTCAGTCTATTTTGGTTGCATATTATCGGTCGGCCGTGACCGGTGTCATGTGTGCAAAAGAGTTAGGGCTGCGAAAATATGATTTAAACCACGACCTATTAATTTGGGTACTGGTAGAAGGAACGAATGCCAAAAACATTGAAAGAAAAAAACGTAATTTGGATTAGCAGGGTGTAGCACTCACTACACCACGGGGAAGCTGCGAAAGATATTCTCGTCCACAATACCGCAGTGTCTGAAGACAAAAGTCTTCAACCAATGATTACCAAACTTAAGTGGCAGTGGGCAGGGCACATAGCTCGCAGGACCGACGCCCGATGGGGCAGAAAAGTCCTCGAGTGGCGACCGCGTTCCGGAAGGCGCAGTGCTGGTAGGCCTGCCACTCGGTGGACCGACGACCTGGTTTAGGTCGCCGGAAAGCAGTGGATGCGGCGGCCCAGGACCGGCCTTTGTGGAAATCCTTGGAGGAGGCCTATGTCCAGCAGTGGACGTATTTTGGCTGAAATGATGAGCACTCACCTGTGTTTCGGAGCATACTCACTCACCCAGCTAGGAAGAGTGAAACTCGCGGGCTCGTGGGTAGTCACTTATTGGAATTTGAAAAGTAGGTCGATCCTTGGAATCCCCCATAACCCGGGTAGGCCCCTAACGGCCAATTCATAACGAGTATCCCAATACCTGGTTTAGGTGGCAGATAGTGCTGAATAATCCATGATACTAGCACCAGTTGATCTCCCCACCCATATATTCATTGATTTTCCCATGGAAGGTCCGGTGGCAGATCCATCTCTAGTTTTTTATGGCATTAAAAAAGAAACTGAAGATTTTGTATTTACCTTACAATATGAATGAACAGCCACGATTGCACATAATAAACTGTAGACTTTCAAATGTCACTTTAAAATCGTATACTGGATTTGGATACTGGATCGCTTATTCGATAACTCTGCGATAATATTATACTCAACTGTGTATTCATTAACTGTGTTAATCTTCTGCTATTGTAGGCTTGCCTTGTTGTCTAGGGGTTGGATATGACGGCCTTTGTATTACGGATCGAACTCCCCGTAATTGAACCAGGGTTCGATTACGGGGTCGGGCAAGTGTCTTTGTGTAAACCAGAGGAACTTGCTCCGATTCTTGATTTGTTTTCTTAAATTACATGTTTAAAAACAGCCCTTGCGATCGGTACGGTAACGACTAGTGCAGGGGTTTCGTTTAAAAAATCCTTCACAGATTACATTGCACACACGATTACATATTCATACAAAGTGGATGTTGATGGAGTTGAATATTTAGACAGGTCAATATTGGTTCAATTTCTTTGTAAGCCATCCTATTTTCCAATGTTTTGTTTTTGCCGAAATACCTTTATCTGATTGTGTCACCGGGGATAAATTTCGCTGTCACTCAAGTATCACGAAAATATTTTTTGTTTTCGTCTGGGATGATGTTGATGTTCCAGCCAGTACTCGCCATACAATAATTTAAGTGAATCGTAATATTTAGGATGCCTTAGGCTTTCAAGATCCTTGCAAATTGTGGTAAATTTAAGGCCCCAAAATTATTACTTTTTATTGTAGTGCCAATCAGACACGATGCAATCTGTTGCCTTCAAAAATTTCCAACGTTTCAGACACTTGACTTGACACCGTTTGACGGATTTGGAATACATAGTGTTGCTACCCCATTTCGTCCTTAAGGTCGGTAAGAGCCGACAAAGTGAAATGATAAGGCGAAAACCTAGCCGCAAATGAAGGAAAACTTAACACGAAACCTTATGCCTAATCCGTTTGGCCATCGTGGTATATTATCCTCCATGTAGTTTGAGGAGGCCCGACTCAGCAGTCGATCATTTATGAGAAGTAGTTTCAGACACTTTGCAGTGTCAGTGGTCGCGGGCATTCGAACAAGCGATCTGCCTTTGAATGAAATAATCTTTGTCTGTCTTTCTTTACGATCTTTCATTCGTAGGGAGACTTGTTATGTTAATGTTTGCGAATACGTAATTTATATGGCCAATTTAACTAAGATAATACGGGAGTGTTCGAAGTTTGGGGTGGTTTGGGCATGTCTTTTGTGTAGTAAATAATCGCCAGTTTATGGTTATGTTTTACCCATTGTTAGTGTTATACAAATGTATTTGTAGAATCTTGTATTTGTAATAACAGTTTTGCAGTTCGAAATAATTTTCATTAGGTACGTGCTGGTGTAATATGAGTGTCAATAAATTACAGATATATTAATAAATATGCAAAGTACTTTAAAAGCTGTTTAAAAACCATTTAGACAAGACCTCTCACGCCTATTCTCATTAATCAAATCTATCCCTTGTTGCCTCTCCAGATGGTAATGTCGTCCATTTAATATCCATAGCAGCATTCCGTTAACCTAATAATTCACGCAGACGGGACTCGCAAAAAGTGTCATCTCATCTCCTAGTCTAGTGCGCTCAGGTCGGCTGACGTATTTGGGACAGCCCTGTTCTTATCACCTTTATTGGCAAACGTACCTTTACCTTCAATGGACTGATGACTTATAGTCTAAGGCATTATAATAGTGTTACTTTTTTATAAACATTCTCGCTCACCGCGATATATATTTTGACACTCTGTTTTATCGATTTTGTGAAGTCGACAAAACACGAGAAATCCTGCTCACTCGTTGCATTTTAAGCCTGCTATTGCTCATCAATACATCACAGGTCCCCGGGCCGATTCCGGTGTCGAACAAGTCACTTTCAAATATTGGTAATCCAGTCACTTTTAATTATAACTAGCGACCCGACCCGGCTTCGCACGGGTGCAATTAAACCTGTAAACCTTCCTCTTGAATTACTCTATCTATTAAAAAAAACCGATTCAAAATCCGTTGCCTAGTTTTAAAGATATATGCATACATAGGGACGGACAGAAAAATGCGACTTTGTTTTATACTATGTAGTGATTAACAGAAAGTATAATTTTTAGCATAGCTCGTGCATATACACGTGTCGATATTCTAGACTACTAACTTGTTATCGGCTGGTCTCAGAATTATAGAGAACAATATCCTTGTCAATGTCCCATATAAACCGACGCATTGTCTTGAGTTAATGCGTAATATATTTTAAATTATTCCAGGGATTAAATTTATTACAATTCAAATCTCCACCAAATTGGCTGGCACTGGTTTAAGTAGCAAACATTTGTTCGTATTTCAATAGCACGGAGATTTCTACGTCTACATAACAAAATTACTACGAATCCTTAAAAAATATGGCTCACCAAAGTCCAATTTTAAGGCCGAAAACATTACACACGTTTTCTTCACCGACGTAACTAGACACGAAACTTCTTTCGTAACAAATTCTGTAACAATTGTTCTCGGAAAGTTCGCCCATTTCGTGTCTTTGTGTGAATCGATACACATTAATTGGCTAGAAAATTTAACTGCGGGCAATCAGTCTCGCTGCGTTTAATTTGCCGATGAATGCTATCGATTTACGGCGAAGTGAAAGTAACAATTGTATATTGCTGCAGTTATAGGGTTCTGCATTAATTACATATATTGTCCTGTGATTGCTAGCAATCACAGGACAATATATGTTAAAGTTATTGTATTACACAATGTTTCATAATATTTGTATGTAATATTTGCCTCCTTGGTCTAGCTAGATGTTAGATAAGCCTTTGGATCTACGGGTCCCGGGTTTGATTCCGGGGTCGGGCAAGTGTCTTTGAGTAAACCAGAGGCACTTGCTCTGAGTGTGGGTGGTTTTTTTCATGTTTGTAAACTACCCCCGCGATACAGGTTAACGATACAACTCAAACTCAAAAGGAACTTTATTCAGGTACAAAACTCTTATAAATCGTCGTGTTTAAAACTACCATCATCATCTCTATGCCCTTAGGCTGGGTGATAGTCTCCAAATACTCCTATCGGCGTCATATCTACATTTATCTACGGAAACTACCACCGGTTCGGAATGCCGCTACACAGAGAAGAGCTGGCAAGAAAGTCTGGGGTTGTTTTTTAAAGAAAGTGGGTACAGAATTGAACATCTTAAGACACCAATGACACAATCTTATAGTAAAGAACTTGCACTCTTGAAATGGCTCCGCTGCAATTGTAAAATAGGGCTAAAACACTTGTTTATGACCTTTCAAACACAACATCTACTGTGTTCATGCTATGATGTTTTTCGGGAGGCACAACACAACACAAATACATTTAGTATACGACTTACTATTGAACCCGTAAATGACACTGCTGCGTCAGGCCTTTTTTTGTTGACGCTGGGGAAATGCTTTATGCATACCACCAACCCTCGGGGGAGAGGTCGGTGATTATGTGGGACTCCCGAGACAGAACTCGTTTAACCACTAAAACACCAGCGGTTTACCCGGTATAAGACACGCCACAGGTTCGCGTGAACGCAGCCTACTGTGGCGCCCCGACGGGCAAGCGACTATCAGAGAGAGCGTCCCGGGCAACTGGGCAATTACGTCGGTGGCGGGCCCCCCGACCCACCACCGGCCTCTATGAGTCAGGCTTCCTCCAATTTCGAATATTGAAGGGTAATCAGCCTACTCTGCCATGCTGGGTTTCGTATGAAGTTTTCCTTCTCTTGCGTTTATCGGCCTTAATATTTTCTTTTACCTTATTTTCTCTTACGGCACCAATAGTATAGAGTTGAATGGGGTGGTTACACTATGTATTCTAAACAATGATGTTACAAGTAAAAAGGTGTAGATGGGTTATAAGCGGTCAGCAAGCGGCACGTTAAAAGTAGGCTAATTAGCAAACCTGACCTCAGTGTTGCGTCGCTGGCGTCAACAGATGCACGTCAAGAACCGTGTGTAAAAAGTGCTATAAAACAATTGAAAATGCCGTCGTGTGTTATGAGATATTGCACAAACTACTCTAACAAAACTTCTAAAAGTCAAGGAATCACTTATCATTCGTAACTATCACTATTTCTGTAATATAATTAATATTTTTTACAAATTAAAATGTTATTCGTAAAATACGGCGGTAAAAATCAATGAGTGTAACAAACGTATCCTCATTACCAAGTGCAAAAGAGATAGATGTCATTACGCGTCACAGACTTGTCAAAATGTTATGTCTGATTTAATTAATCTATATTGTTCCTAGTGCATGTGACGACGCATCACAACAAATTATATTTGTCTCTATTTAGCACGTGATTTATATAAGTACGTTGAAATATCTTATCCATAAGAGTTCGTCTGGAGTCGATCTATTATTCAAATAGCTTCAATTTATAGGCGGCAGGTAGACCTAGCGTTTTCACGTACCAGGCTGGCAGAGGCGGCGAGGAGGTAGTACGTGGTGCTTTGAATTATTTACGTGCAGTGCTGTCATTGCCAGGGAAAAGGTCAGCGCGGCAAAAGTTCTGTATGCCAGGCAATATGTTTTCGTAGCTGATGTGGGTTCAATTTCATCAATTTCGAACGGCTTCAATTTACATAAGTGACCGAGATGCTACCATTGACGTTTATTTATTCAATAGTACTATTCGGACCAGAAATGAGTCGGGCCTCCTCGACTTATATGGAAGGTAATTAGCCTACTGTGCCACGCTGGCCAGACGGGTTGGCACAGGGTTTGGTATCACCCCCCCCTCGACTGTGCTGCCACCTTGCTGTGGTGAGGGGGCTTGAGTGCCTCAATGATCCGTGAGGCCATACCGGCCAGGGCCTCCCATGCCGGGCGGGCCCACGGGGAGAGGTGAGACGAAGAGCGGCACCCAGCGTCGTGGCGGGTTGCGGCTCCGGGGACTCCTCTGTCCTCAGAGCTGCCTTGCGAGTCGTAAACCGCTGCGGCGCACCATGAGGTCCTCGGGTTGGCGCTCAACTTAGTTGGCCGTCAAACCGAGTCCTCACTCAACGCCCTTGGGTTGTCGAAAACCCGAGGGCTGACGGGCCTCCTTCTGCGGGGCCGATGTCGCAGAAGGGGGCAGCGGGGCGGGTCGCCAGGGAGGGAGCTCCGGGTGACCCGCGCCGCGGACGGAGGCAGGGGTGGAGGGTGGTTCGTGACGGTGCGGGCCCCTTCTGCCCTCGCCTAGGAGGCCGGTGGTGGTTCGGGGGAGCCACCACCGACGAAAGCCTCGATGACTGAGGGCGTCCCAGTGTACCGGGACGCCCTCCCTGATAGTCGCTTGCCCGCGTAGCGGGCACCACGCTGGGGCGTCACAGTAGAATGCGTCTACGCGAACTTGTGGCGCCCCAAGCGCGTCGTGTGTGGGTATGCCGCTGGGGTTTTAGTGGGTAAACGACTGGGTAGACGACCCTTGTCGGAGTCCCACATAATCACCGACCTTTCCCCCGGGGTGCGGTGGTATGCATAAAGCATTTCCCCAGCGAAAACAAAAAAAAAAAAAAAAAAGGGTTTGGTATCACCCACGTAATCGGAGGGGCCCACTTTGGAGCTTGGGGCTCCACTAAACGAGGCGGGACGAGCTCCCCAGGGTCCCGGAGCATGCTCTCCTAATCGGGGAGTGAATCCCGTGGCCCTGGTTCGGACATTCGAGGATCGCCGTCGGTTTTAGTGGGTAGGTCGGGGCGCAATTTACCATCTCTACGCGCCTCGGAGTCCCACATAACCCGGCCAGTCCCAACGGCCGGGAATCCATGAGGATCACCGACGTAAAAAGAAAAAAAAAAAAGGGTTTGGTATCAAGTTTTCCACCTCTTGGGTGGAATGGGGTGTTGACACTATGTATTTTAAATCAGTTATCACATGGATTAGACTTAACATTATACGCGTAAATAAAAGAGAAATCGCTGTAATGTCCTAGATGAACAATATCGTTTGATCATTTTGAAGTAATATGTACATAAGAAACTAGAAACGAAACCTTGTCTCGTATGCTCTGCGAGACTGGAAGCTACGTTACTCTGCGTCCAGTTTCTTATTGGTTAATCAAATTAATTTTCTTTTAATCTTACTTTTCTTAAATACCAAGCATGGTGTCTAGCAATGTATTAATTGCTTTGATAAACAAAAGAAGCCTTAGTAATGTCGAAAGACGCAAGAATTTTATTTTACTATTTATCTGACAGTTTTTTTTTACCATTAATGTTTAGGCACCTTGAATTGGTTCAGAAAATCAGCACGAAACCCCCCTAGATTCTGGGGTTGCGCAAGTATCTTTGTATATGAGATACATATTATGTTCTGAGCTTGGTTCATTAGTGTCACATACACATTGTAACGCACGGAAAGAAACTATTTTTAATAAAGACCTCTTTTTACAGACCTCTCTCCATCCTCAAACATACGTAATTATTTTCTGACTTAATTCAAACCATAGCCATCTACTGCTTTGTCATACATTCTTTGTAAGAAATTGGTGTAATTTAACCTTAACGTCTAAACTTGGAGTAGAATGAAATAAGGCCATTACAGCTTAGTCGTAAAATATGACCGTCGAGTGTTCTTTTACAACAGTTTTAATATCCCCTAATGCATTGGTATCATAAAATGAATTTTCTTAGAAGATGGTCTGCAACTTATTTCATGTAATACATTTTCTGTTTGATACAGATGTCTATATAGATATTTTTTTTATTAATTGTCAGGGTTTGATTAATGTCAGCAGACCAGAAACGAAACCATCTAACCCGTCTAACCAGCGGGGTAGCAGTAGGCTAATTACCCTTCCTGTAGTTGGAGGAGGCCCGACTCAGCAGTGGGTCATTTAGGCTGAGTAGTAGTAGTACTTAATTTAATCAAACTTAGAAAAGGGTCCTTAACTTACTTTCAAGAACAATAAAAAAATTGACCGTTTATGGTAGGCATTTCCTCGTTTGATGGTGGGACGCTAGTGCACACATACAATTAATGTAAATAACATAGAAGTTTTCCCAAACAAATATTCAAACGCAAAATAAATAAATATCCTTGGACATTTCACACAACGCCATCTCGTCCCAAGCTAAGCAACTTAATGCTTGTGTTATGGTAACGAGATGGATGATAAACTACTTATATACATTTTTTTTTGTAAATACATACATATTATAGATAGAAAACACCCAGACCCGGATCAAATACTTGTAGGTCGTACAAATATTTCTTCCGTGCGGGGTTCGAACCCGCGACATGCTACGCAGCAGTCGATCGCTCAACCACTGCGCCAACCGTGTCGTCAACTGGTCGCGCAGTAGGTTAATTAGGGCCCTGAATTAAGAATGGCAGTTAGGTCTAGGCCAAAAACCTATCCGTAAGGGAAGTAAAACTTGAAACGAAACCCGTTTGGCCAGCGTGGCATATTAGGCTATAACATTCCGTGTAATTTATTTATTTTTATTTTTTATTTTTATACTTTATTGCACAGACATACAAAATTATCACTATCATTAAGAAACATATATGAGTATTTGTACAATAGGCGGCCTTATTGCAAACTGCAATCTCTTCCAGGCAACCTTAGGATGGACAATTCAGAAGAGAGAAGTGGGCTATTCTTGTGCCGACATAAAGTAAACTATAATACTGCATGTTTTATAAGTATATATATATATATACACATATGTAACTTAAATAAATAGAATATACACATATATATGTCGGAGAATAAACTGTTTAATTAAACCTTTTATTTGAGCAGCGGGTTCAAGGTACCGATCTTAACTACACTCCAGCATTAACACACCACACCGCAACCACTGTTTCTATCATAATGCCCGATCCACCTCGATCGCGCTCCTTTTATAAGTTTTTGCCGAACGTCAAGATGGCGCCTCGACCCCGCTCGAGGACTACCCTCCGCTCTGACAATGCAAAATAATATAACGTCCTCTTTTAAAAAGATGACAAACTAAATTGAATAGAAAAATCTAACAAATTAAACTGATTAAAATTAAGATTTAACAAAGTATTTTCTAGGCTAATTGATATCGTCTTTATGTAACCAGGAATCAAGTCCATTCTGACTACTTCCTCCGACACGGCCACCCTGACGTTTCACACGTCCTCGTGTGATGTTGAAGGGTGAGCATCATCATTATCTGTAAAGATACAAACAAATTTTTGGGTAACATGGTTCGGCCACTCCTGACCAAGTAGAATATGGTCCTTAACATTCATGTAGTCTGATATCAAACGTCAAATTCTCAATCTCAACGAGCGTCCAATCTTTGTGCCCCTTTACGCCGTTTACTAAACAGATTCCATGATAACGAAAAGGCGACCTCGCCTTTGTTATCCACCTGGCCACCTCGCCTTTCATAGTTCATTGGGCCACCTCGCCATTTGTTGTCCACTTGGCCACCTCGCCTTTCATAGTTCGTTGGGCCACCTCGCCATTTGTTGTCCACTTGGCCACCTCGCCCTTCACATAATTCCTGTTTAAATATCTAGATGGCCACCTCGCCATTTAGATACGTTTACCAGCACTGTTAAGATGTTTTGCATATGGCCCACAAGCCACCACGCTGTTACCACGACCCACCATACTTCAAACATACCGCTCCAGAGAATAGTGCCACCCCATCTTTTCACGTGGGCGTCGAGTAAGAGGCGACTCTCACTCTCAGAAGAGACTAGACTCGATACGGACCATCTTTCGTATCATAAGTCTCGATGGCCTAGTGGTTCAGTACTCAGACTTCTAGTTCAGAAGTTCTGTGTTAGAACCCTGGCTCAACCAATGACTTTCCGGAAGTTATGTGTGATGAGCATCGATGACTAACAACGTTGTGCCCCATGTATGACAATAGGTTTCGCCACCTATTACATTTGAGACTCGAAAATAATCCAGCGTGTCGAGGCATAATTGCCGCTGACCACACCCTCAGGTATTAAAGGCGTGAAGTTACATAGGCACATAGCCATATGATGTTTTAATTAATGAAACTATTAAACTAGTCCAAAGATCTTACCGTCATTATTATCTGATAAGCATGGATTCAGCTCAGTAGGGACATATGATTGGGGGAGTGGACGTAGGCGTTCTCTCGAGTATTTGTAAGTTCGATTAGCGTTCAAACTCTTAAGATGGTATCTGTCACCGTCAAGTACCTCAATGACTTCATAAGGTCCTTTATATTTAGGATCCAATTTGGTTTGATTCCGTTCATGATTTTCTACTAAAACATAATCTCCTACCGACAATCTAGTCACATTTGCCTTATTTTTATCGAATCTTACTTTATCAAGCTGTGCATTATTTTTCATTAATTTGTCAGCTTGTTCCCTAATCTCTTAAATTTATCTCAATCTCATGATCGTCAATAGTTAATAAATTTAGTGGTCTAGCTACTCTACCTATTAACAATTCTAATGGACTTGCCTTAGTTACCCTATGAATCGTGCTATTTATAGCAAGTTGAACATCACCTAACGCATCTTGCCATGACCTATTTGGACTAACTTCTACAACAGTCAACATATTTTTGAGGGTGCTCATTAAACTCAATCATTAAACTCTTTATTCGCGAAACACCGCCCTTGGTCTGCTATTATTCGCACAGGCGCGCCAAAAAGTGATATAGATGCTTTAAGTGCGTAAATGGCACACTCTGCATTAATTCTCAGGGAATGTCTAAGTAACACGTATTTAGTGAAAGCGTCTATGAGCACGAAAACGTATTCGTTTTGATTATTTTTCCCACTGAGTTTTCCTGTGGCATCTATATGAATTGTGTGCATAGGGATGCTGACTTTTGGTATAGGGTGCAGCTCGATTTGCTGTTTACCACTACTTGATTTAGCCACTTTACAAGGTATACATTTCTTAACAAATTTTCTAACATACTTTGCCATATTAGGAAACCAATAATGTTGGTATACCTTCTCTAAGGTTTTATCCCACCCCAAGTGAACAATCAAACTCAAACTCAAAATTAACTTTATTTACGTAGGTTTTATCACAAAACTCTTTTAAATCATCATATTTACAGTTACCATTATCATCATCTTACGACCCCTGTCCCACGCTAGGTGGTAGTCTCCATACACACCTATCAGTCGTCATATCTACAGTCACACCTTTTATACACAATTTCTCATGTTTACAATCCATCCATCTCTCTTGATCTTCCACAACCCTTACGTCCATCCACATTAATACTGAAACTACCACCGGTTCGGAATGCTGCTCTACAGAGAAGAGCCGGTAAGAAACCCTGTAGTTATATTTTTCAAATCAATGGGTTTGTTTACAAAAAGCACTAAACAGCACAGTGAGAGCAAGTTCGCCGGATGAGAGAGAAACACAACACGTTAACGCAATGAATGACAACTAGGCCTTGGGTTAGGGCCAATCAAATACAAGTCCGCGAATTAATAGCTCAATCGACTCATGGATACGATTTATCACCGACCAACAGAAAGCCCTAGGTACCTACTATTGGTAACCAAATGTTACGGTTATTTCTTAGATTTTTTCTATACAGCACATTTGATCATAAATTTTACAGCTCTAAATCAAGATCATCGTTTTCGAGTTTATGAATAATTTTATTGCACTCTGGGTCTAGTTGTTGCTCCGCTTGTAACCAGTTTGCAGATAACTCTGTAATATTGACGCGCTTTTGCTCTATACGGTTTACATTTTCTAAAACGTTGGGTTTATTGACCGAGCTGCCAGTCAAACTGACAATGTTATTTATCCTCTTTCCACTAAGCTTTGACGCAACACAATGTTTGATGAGAGAGCATTCGGCACCAGAATCATAATAAAATGGATACGACTCACAAGTGTTCATCAGCGCACTGCTGGGATTGCTAACATAGCAAACTTCCACATGCCTTTCGTTACTCGCCGCTGCTGCAGGCGCTGCTCCGAACTGCTTGCGCCTACTGCCGCGCCAGCTCCTCCGCTGTTGCCACGTTGTTGCCACGTGGACCCTTCGTTGCCAAATGTCCGGCGTTGCTGCACCTGAAACAGATTAAGTCCGACCGCGGCCTCGGTCCCGCAGAGCTTGACGCTGAATTGACTGCACTGGCTGCCTTGCCTTTCACCTCGCCTTTGGAACGGCACCTATTTTATCGAAGTTGTGAAATTTCACCGTTGCCGACTGAAACTTCGATCGCATGAAATCTGGATCTGCTGTCCTATCGCCTTATGTTTAGGCTCTCAATCTACCTTACCGATGCAAATCAAGGCATATAATGGTGCCATAATCTTGGAAAACTGATATAAACTGCCGAAAATATGACGCTAGACCGATGAACTCAAGCCTAACGCTAAAACATCCCGTCTAATCTAAATTTCGTATCGCAAGTAATTAACAGGCAAAACATGTAAAAGAATTTCAAATAATTATTTTTTACATATTGGCTAAACCGTCAAACGTTTTTACACTTGCCTTTGTTTACATTCACAATGTTGTGATGGCTTTAGGTTGGTGTCACTCTAAATGTCAGTCCGTTGGACGTCAGTCTCTGACAGCTAGTGGCGCCACCTGGGCAGTTTGATGTGGTAGTTTTGACCCATATTATTTAGTTGTTTTTAACAAATCGAGTTGTAATTATTTAATAGTTATTATAAAATCAAACCTTAATTAATTTACTGCTATTGGCAAATATTATTTGATTATCTTTTCACAATAACCGGAAGTGAGATTATTTTTTTTAATATCGGCTTGTGTTCTAGCAACTTTACGAATCCCTATTTAATCTGTGGGGTTGTCTACGATGTATGACGGCCAGACGATTAATTACAAATTACCCCAAATAAAACATCAACGCCCTCCCAAAGGCCAACCCCACGTCCGTGCAGAACATCTTAGCCACGTGGGAGGGGGACACTCAAAATGAAATTACTTATGAGTGGCTAACAGGGAAATGGCAAACCCGTGATGATGGAGAGAATTAATATTGAAATGATACAAAGTGACTTGACATTGGCTAAACACAAACCGTGAGAGCCACAAGAAAATAAAAAAATAAAAAAACATCAACGTTAAGTTTGGCATTTGCCAGTGAAATAGGCGGACGCGTCGGTCAGAGCAGAAAGAAACGTCTCCGCCATTGTTTTAACAGTGAGTTTTACACGCATTATAACTAATCCTTTGTATTTCTTATTGTCTCGCCAATCGGCTTATGCAAATGGACCGCGTGGCTCATTGTGTTGTGTTGGCATACAGCCACGTGGACTGGTTAAAGTTTTAACCTTTGGACTTCCCGTGTAGGCCCTCCATATTCCTTCTGTTGGAAGGCATGATAGTTTCACTTTGTAATAGGATCCCCCTTGCGGCGGATTTCAGGTGTGGCCGCTCGAGAGATTCGTCTCAACGCCAGGATCCAGAGGCACCTTTGGAGCCTGGACGCGAGACCCGTTCCTCGAGCCCGGCCTCCTGCGGAGCTGACCGTGCTGTAGTGGAGTCCGCCTAGCAATCCAGCTGAGGCGGGACGGTTTTTCATTACCCCTTAATTATTTTTCTTTTACCTGCATTTCTTTTCGTTAAATAAATACAATTTACTTTGTATTTACGGGTTCAGTTAGGAGCCAGTAAGTTACCTGCCCGGCTCCCAAACTGGGAGGCCGGAATACAACTAGATTTAACTAAAGGACCCCGGGACCGACACCTTTTTATAACTGGAAGAATTTAACCATCGTCGTCGGCTCAGGGATCCGGTACTCATAAAGTCCCTGGCGCCCCTTAAGTATTATCAACTTGAGCAGTGACCAAAATTCATGAATTTAACGTGATAGAAGTTCGTCTTATACCGATCAAAGTCACACTATCGTAAAGTCGTATACCATACAATTTACCCGAGTAAGAAAATGGAAACTGCTCACCGGAGTGACGTAAAATTCCAGACCCACTCACTATTCTTTGACCTGGCTGACCGCAGAACTGTTGCTCGCCTTCCTGCTGCTCCGCTCAGGACAGTTAGACGCGTAGTGTCCTTGTCCATGACAACGCAAGCAAGTGATCCCGTTCACTTGGTTAATCGCCGCACTATGACTGCCACTTGTGATTTTCGGTTTAGTTAGAACAATCTCCATGTAGCTTAATATCTCCTTTAGAGTGACAATGAATCGCCATTATCAGTCATTTCCATCGCGTACAGAAACACACACATATCACTACACTGTTTTCTCCACGTGGGCTGACTGAGTTACATCCCACTTCTGATGTCGGAGAATAAACTGTTTAATTAAACCTTTTATTTGAGCAGCGGGTTCAAGGTACCGATCTTAACTACACTCCAGCATTAACACACCACACCGCAACCACTGTTTCTATCATAATGCCCGATCCACCTCGATCGCGCTCCTTTTATAAGTTTTTGCCGAACGTCAAGATGGCGCCTCGACCCCGCTCGAGGACTACCCTCCGCTCTGACAATGCAAAATAATATAACGTCCTCTTTTAAAAAGATGACAAACTAAATTGAATAGAAAAATCTAACAAATTAAACTGATTAAAATTAAGATTTAACAAAGTATTTTCTAGGCTAATTGATATCGTCTTTATGTAACCAGGAATCAAGTCCATTCTGACTACTTCCTCCGACATATATATAAATAAATACTCTAACAGAATACATATATATTAACTATTATATAAATACATACATAGTAAATAATAATTATTATTATGGTTAGAGAGATGTATAGTGATCCTTCAGTAATTTTTTGAACTGCAGAAACGATTTAGCTTGTCTGACCGTCTCAGGAAGGGCGTTCCAAAGGCGAGCAGCCTGCACCGTGAAGGACTTGCTATAAATCGTGGTCGAGTGCAGAGGGATATCTAAAATGCGACTCTCTGCTGACCTCAAAAACCTTGGATGCGTCTGATGAAGAAACCGAAAACGTTGTTTCAAATAAGAAGGAGAGGTAGGGTTGAAGAGTATATTAAAAAGAAGATGAAGAATATGAGAATTCCGGCGAAGGCGAATGGGTAACCACTTGAGCTGTTTACGAAATTCGGAGACATGGTCAATGTGAGGAGGCCCTGCTCAGCATTAGGTAATTTATGGGCTGAGTATTAGTAGTAGGTCACTTAATATATATATAAATAAATAAATATCCTTGGACATTTCACAAAACGCCATCTTGTCCCAAGCTAAGCAACTTAATGCTTGTGTTATGGTAACGAGATGGATGATAAACTACTTAGATACATTTTTTTTTGTAAATACATACTTATAATAGATAGAAATGACACCCAGACTCCGAGCCAGTGCCTCTGGTTTAGACAAAGACACTTGCCCGACCCCGGAATCGAACCCGGGACCCGTTGATCCAAAGGCGGCACATCTAACCACTAGACCAACGAGGCAGTCAATATAATATCCGGACCTCTTTTTTTTATAAATTGTGTTTTTTGGAAATTATATTTAAGTACGAATTACGCAAACACTCATTGACTTCGTGTTACTGCTGTTGTGCTCACAAAAAGTAGTATTATTATTCGCCAATAGATGTCAGGATTCCTAGCTAGATCGATTTATCGTCCCGAAACCCACTATACAAAATTTCATGAAAATCGTTGAACCGATTCCGTGATTCCAATTATATATACAAGAATTGCTCATTTAAAGATATAAGATTATAACGAATATAATATAATCTATGAATCCCTCATCACTCTGACACTCGAGATCTTGAACCAGGATCCATATATTTTTTTCAAATTAATTCTTTT
The DNA here is from genome assembly GCA_905475355.2 of Clostera curtula. Lineage (NCBI taxonomy): Eukaryota > Metazoa > Arthropoda > Insecta > Lepidoptera > Notodontidae > Clostera > Clostera curtula. The sequence continues at coordinate 13,928,067 of FR997805.1, read as the reverse complement.
CATTATTACGTCGCCGTATATCGAGGACTTCGCTACACAGGTGAGGGTTTCGACCGTGACCCATTTCAGTGTCCCTGGCCAGTTTGTAGTGCTCGTTCCCTGTTATTGCTCTTCGAAATATGAACAACGCGTCTCCTGTTATGAAGCTAGTTGACCCAACCTTGGCATCAACATAACGTATTCCATTACCTTTTCTAAAGTAATTGTTATTCAGGCATAGTATAAGCCTCATAGCTTACTTCGTCGTTCCTACGCAATATTTAGAACTAACCGATAGCTACGCGTATTTAATAATGTTGTCATTTATTGAGGTTATTTTGGACACACGGTATATCATCAATGGATGGTATCTTATGATTAAGACTCGTTTCATGTGAGCCAGGCAAAATGACCTCATTTTCTGCGAGGCAAGGTAAACTTGATACGAAACTGAGTACTCCCATAAAATTGGACGGGCCTCATCAGTAGGTCATTAAAGGCTGAGATTATGGAGGAGTATGTACGTTTTTTGTTGATTATGTCGCCACTATATTAGTATTATCCTCCAATTACATGGAGTGGTGACCCAATGTATTCTAAAACCGTCACCACACAGAGATTCTCACTATACTATACATGTATAGATACACAAATATAAGATTAACTTACTCTCTTCGTCTGTGTTAACTTTAAATTCGGTTAGTTCGTTTTGTAGAAATAAATGTCGTTGGTCCATTTGTAACGCGATATAACTACTAATTTTACAAATTGCCGTATGTGACAGAATGTTCTCTCACTGTCAGAATATAAGTAAGATATCAAACAGAATACGCGTTCCTTGTACAATGTACAATAACAAATGTGTGTATTCTAACATGCTAAAATATCCCAGTTATATTTCTATCTATCATATGTATGTATTTACAAAAAAAAAGTATATAAGTAGTTTATCATCCATCTCGTTACCATAACACAAGCATTAAGTTGCTTAGCTTGGGACGAGATGGCGTTGTGTGAAATGTCCAAGGATATTTATTTATTTATTTATATCTACCCGTACAACAACTTCACGAAATTACTTATTCAGATGGAAGACCATATTTTCTTCCGACGATACCGAATTAAAGTTCGATTTTGTTCACTTCGGACATCAAAAGGTTGCCTTTGATCAAGATAAGTGGGCCCAGTGGATGTTGTATCTAAGAAATAGTGTGAGCTATTGGATGTTACGATAAATTTAGAGGTAGTTTATTTGTTCAGCCATTCGCTTCATCATTATATTAGTTGGGGGTTGTGTCTGGAGTATTGAAACACATTATCCAGGCGCACAGTAATAATGGTATTGGAAGATCAGTAGGATTCCAATAGTATGTATTCGATCCGATATATGTATTATGTATTAAAAAAAGTTACCCCGGAATCCAAGTTTTTATTTGACGCGTGAAATGTTTCGGTTTAGTGTTCTACTTTACATAGACTGCTTCGTTGGTTCTACTAGGGGTTAGAGTTTTTTTTTTTGGTTTATCAAATTTCAAATTCCATTTATTTGCATAACACAGGTAAGTAGGTTCAGATGTTACAAATAAATAATGTCCGCTGTATTACAACCATTCGAGGTGTGCAAATTAATAATTAAGTACACAGTTACAATTTATACATAATGTCATGAATAAAATTTCACATTGGGTTTGTTTGTATCATTAAGATAATCTTCAACAGTATAATAACATCGTTCGATAAGTAAATAAGTCAGATTCTTTTTAAAATGTGCTAATGTCATATTTTTAAATCTATCAGGAATTTTGTTGTATACAAGAGGAGCCATACCAAGAATACTTTTTTTAACTAAAGCTGTTTTGCATTTAACAGAGCATAATTTATTCTTATATTGTGTGCGAACAGGAATGTCTCGTACTCTAGAAACCTTATCAAATAATTTTGGGTTCTGTTTTACAAATAATGACACTTCTAGAATATAAAGTGATGGCAAAGTTAACAATTTTAATTATTTAAAATATGGAACACAACTGTCTGTTGTCTTCAGACCACACATTGATCTCAGACATCTTTTTTGAATTTTAAATGCCAGTTCCCTATCCGTCGAGTGGTGAGAGGTGCTGCCTTTGGATCAACGGGTCCCGGGTTCGATTCCGGGGTCGGGCAAGTGTTTTTATCTAAACCAGAGGCACTTGCTCGAAGTCGCTCGTGAGTGTCATTTGTGTTCGTAAATTACAGGTTTTTAAATTGCCCCCGCGATACAGGTTATACCCAGTGTAGGGGTTTCGTTTATCGTGGCTTTCTACAGCCGAGTTCAGATGTGACCCGCACGATCACGGGTATACAATAGGACCAGAACATGGGTAGGGACACCCTGTTCTTACGCAAGGTCCTAGAGGGAAGAGCTTCCAAGCGCTTTGGTCCAACATCTGAGGGTAGAGCAAGGCTCCCCTCGCTAAGCCACTGTCGAATGGATCGATTACGAAGTTTCCCAAACGACAGATGGCCCGCGCAGACAATTTTGTGGTAGGTTTGAGTGGGTAAACCGTTCGCAATCACCATCTCATCGCGACCGGGACTCCCACATACCCCAGCCCCGTCCCTGGGCTGGGGACCTATAAAAGGTTTCCCCCACTATAAAAAAAAGGGGGTTTCGTTTAAAGTTTCCTGTCAAACGACAACTGTCTACTGAGTAGTGACTGACGTATTTTACACATTTTAATGTCGCACGGTTATGCCTATGTGTTTTTCGGATGTGTATGCTGTATTATTGTAAAGTTTCACCTAAAAACCATTATCAATAGCTGTTGCGCGAAAGACTAACAAACGGTCATCCTTACAAACTTTCGTGTTTATAATATTAGTAGGATTTGTTTGTACATAACTTGTACGTTTCAGCATGTCTAGTATGTAAACCATTGTTTCTATTACGCCGAATTCTGAGTGACAAAAGTCACCCGTGCGCGCCAACCCTTAGACTTACTTAAAGTTGCTGGAGGTATTTCGAATGGATTGTGAAGTTAATCTTTTTACGTATATGAAATTTTATTATTTTCAGAAATAAGAAATAGTTTTACCTATTTTCGCTTATTATGTATTAGTTTCGTACTAAATTAAATCTACAATTTTACTCATCTACGGTACCGTGCTGTTAGTTCTATCATAGTAAGTCCATCTTGTTCTCTCAAATACTCATTGCAGTGGTTGCAACCATAATTTCAATCCAATGTTGTCAGTATGACTGAAGTGGCAGTGGGCTGGTCATATCTGTAGAAGAACCGACAACCGCTGGGGTAGACGAGTTCTTGAGTGGAGACCGCGAATCGGCAAGCGTAGTGTGGGACGGCCCTCTGCTAGATGGAGCGACGATCTGCGAAAGGTTGCGGGCAGCAGCTGGATGCGTCAAGCTGAAGACAGGGCGCTATGGCGCTCTTTAGGGGAGGCTCATGTCCAGCAGTGGACTAATGTGGGCTGATGATGATGATGATGATGTTGTCAGTATTGTTTTCAAGAGTACGGTAATTTGACAGCATTGAAAATGAATTGGTTCGGAATTGGCATAGGCATTGGATTAAAATAGTTATTGGGTTGAAACTTCCCCACCGGACGCTGCAAATAACGCGTGTTGTAAAAGTCAACAACACCCAGCACGTTTGGTGGTGGGATCTAATGGTCCGCCCAGCTTTTACTGTGTTTCGTCGTGTGTATGTGAGAGCCGGTGCCCGACGGGGCATTTCCTTGAATTGCCTGCTCCTAGACCCTAGACATTGCTTTCCATCATGCAAGCCGGCATTAAAAAAATGCGACTTACAATCGTTCCAAGTCTAACTAGGAATAATAAATTATTTGTATTCAGTAAAATAATATAGTGTTGTCCTGTCCACATTATTTCGCTGTAGTCGACCTACGCCAAGGTCGGAAGGCTCGTTATGCCCTTTTATGAAACTCACTGTTTGCGAATCATTTGCCAATAGTTCATAGTTATGATGTCATAAACGTTCCTTTGCATGTGTGTGTGTGTGTGTGTGTGTGTTTTTAGCAAAATATTTCTGTGTTAGAGGACTTATTTCAGCGGTATAAAGAATTCTCAGAACTGTACATTTTATTTTTACATTTTGATTTGCACAAACTCTTAGAGAAAGAGAGAGCTTAAAAAAATGGTAGTTAAAGAAGGAATTAAGGAATATAAACATAATATGACATCGAGTTTAATATGCTATTGGCAATCCAAAGATTAACATGTGAAACGGCTTATTGTTATTATTAAAGTTTTACGATTTTCTCACATCTTTTCTTCATCAAATATGTATAAAATTAGAAGAAGAAGAAGATACATTTCTATCAAATTCCAGCTGTAATCTTAATGGAAATACAAATAATTTTGCGGTCTGTTTATTTCTGTTATACCGAAATCCTTGTTGACGTTATCACAATATTACACGTGTTGCCGAAATTCTAATATTTATTACTTCATCTTTACTTACTGGCCCCAGGGAATTGATGAGTTATTACAAGTACAGAAATAAAAGTATCTTTCTGTATTTGTTATGTTGTGTGAAGCTTCCACTGTCATTATGGTTCGTTCTGAAGTGTCTTGCTAATAACGCCGTCAGAAACACTATAATCCAATTATAGATGTGTAGCGACATTAATTTAGACACTAATGAGGAGCAAGAGAATAAACGCCAGACTACTGAATAGGACTTATTTTTTATACTTAACCCCTGCAGTTGGTTATGACCTGTATCGAATCGAACCTGGGACCCCACGATCCAAAGGCGGCACATAAACCCCTAGACCAACGACCAATTCTACCTCGTGCTATCGAAGATTATGGCACAATTTGAACGACAAATAAAATCGTCGATATCTTTAGAACAATTAGTGCCGCGGTCTTCGTCTGGCTGATTGAACTGAATTCTTAATAATCCCAGTATTGGAATGATCGTTGTACCGTTGTACGTTCACGTTGCGAATATGTTCTTCTGATTAAAAAATCAACGCCAATAATTCAAACAAGTATTCTTGTAACCTGTTAGCACAAATTTACATATGCCAACGATTCTTAATCTCGCGTGCCTACATTCCCCAAGCAGTTCTAGTCGTGCGTCCTTATAGCTTTATTTTCACAATTTCTCCTTGGGAGGTGGGTTTTATTTCGGTTTATCATCGAGAGTACTGTACCATCGACAACTCGACACATGTGCGCGCGCGGGTCAGTCGACGCGGTTCGTTTGGTGCGCGCGCTTATCCGATTTGGGATAAATACGGAGTGGAGCATCGCGAAGTTGTATTGTAATCGATTTGTAATTAAAATCGACAAGTAAAGCACGTATTTAAAAAAAAAACATTTTTTTTTCTATTGTTGTTCATCATTTGTTTTGGCGTTCGATTTTCGCCCAATTTTTCAAATAACTTTTTCTTATTTGTTTGGATACTATGTTTTTTATCGATTCTATTTTTTTAATTACCTTAATGATAACAGTTAAATTTTAGATGCCTGATATGATAACGGGATATTATCAAAGTCATAATTCAGCGCTGCAGTCGTTTATTGTGGCGAGTTGTTATTAATTTCGTTTTGGAATCGTGTGATAACACTCTAAACATGGACGTCTAAAACTCTAAAGTACAAATTTTCAAGGAAACTAATTAAAAAAAAACATCCAAATGAGAGTCCATCAGTTTCTGTAAAATGTTGTCTATATACTTTTTATTTATTTGCATTTTCTTCGAGTGAGAGAATCTGTGATGATGATAACAGTGCGGAACAATGGTAAACAAAAAAAAAGAGAACAGTACTAAGAGTAGTAACAGCCGATTTTACGACTTAGTACGATAAATGATTTTAAAGACATTTTAAACTCAAAAGCTATTTGTGTACATAAAAAGAACTACCAATTAAGACGTGATTTCGCCGGTTATTTGGATCCCGACTCCCTCGTGTGTGCCAAGCGTCCGAGCGCATTACTGTACTGTCGACCGATGACACTGAGTCGTACGTCTACCCCACGTTACGTTTTTTTGTTATATACCACAAGAGCTGAAGCGAAGGACAGCATAATAATTTGCTCAGTGAAACGTTTGTCAACAAAAATGGAAGTTCTCCTAGTGCAAGACGGACCGATAGTGTTATCGTGGATCATTTTCCTATTGTTGATATGTCGGTGTTATTATCAAATCGGGAATATCAAAGTTACAGGTAAGTTATTGTTGTGGATTAATAATTTTTGGGCCGATTAGACTTACTTTTTGTAATGTAAATTTTTGTGTAATGTTGCTGTCAAGATTATCTAAAAGCATTTGAATTTGGTATGTTAAATTTTGAGACACGGACATAAAATGTTGGTTATATTAGAAACGATTACTGATGACATCGAGGAGTTCTTCAATCCTCTTTATTTATCTTATCACCACTTATCCACTTTATCTGATGAGTATAGCTTGGCGTCATTTTAAGGTATTGTAATGTATAATAAGTCACGTAGTAGTGCACGTTGAATGTGGTTTTGTTTCAATACTTGGTATTTTTCTTCGCGGGGGTGGAGATGTGCGTTAGTAAAATAATGCTGAACTGAACTTACCTCTAATAAACCTCTAATATAATATTGAACTGCTAAGATATAATACTCGATCTTATGACTTACGAGTCTAAATTATTTTAAAGGCTGTTAAAGTTTATAATAACACGCCAAAGTTCAACGATTTTGTTTGTTTTAAGGAATCCACGCCAGACGGTTGATGAGTGGTAAAAAAAGCTAATTATGTAAATTAATATTTCAAATGTGCAAGGTTTCAACATTTTATCATATTACTAGATTGAATATAGTAATATATTTTAAAGCTTCACTGCGATATCTGATATTTTATTCAATATACGCTTAGAATGTTCAATGATAAAATTATCAAAAAAGGTGAAAACATTTCGGTAGGCCCAAGTTTATTTTGCATTTATATATTTTACTAGCTGACCCGACAGACGTTGTCCTGTCTGAACTATGAATATTGAATTCGAATTGGAATAAATAATAATAAATTAATATACCGCTTATCGATTCCAATCCCTTATTTAATGTAATTAAAAAAGAAAAAAAGTAATTATGCCAAAAATAGCGAACCGTCGGGACTAGGGTTCATTCCCGGGAATTCTCGAGCCGAGAATTCCCGGGAAATCGTTTGGCTTTGTTCCCGGGAAATCAAGCTCGAGAAAAGTCGAGAACTCGAGAAATCATGTACGTTTGTAGAAAATAAACTTGCAGCGTTTTAATTGGTTTATATTCTATTAACATGCCATAAAAGATTTCGTTCGTGTTTTATAGAAGCTATTTTGTTTACAAGATATAAGTAGTTTTTTTTCTAAATAACCAGCCCAAAATTGTGCTGTGATCCTAATGTAATGTAAGTTAAGATAATAGGTTGGGGAAAAAGTTTCGTCACATTTTTTAAGAAATTTCAAAACATTCTTTTTCTTTTGTCTCTTTCATCTTGTAGGTAGGGACATGATCCCATTGCTATAGAAATTATGGGACTACTGATCAAAATACCGCGACAAGTGGTTTTGGCAGTCCTCTCGTGATGTTAACCTGACACTGCCTAAAGAATTCTGAAGAGACCGAAACATGTGGAAATCTGATGGTGCATGATCAGGACTGAAAATTTTATTACAAGTTCATACATACTATAATGCGAAAAGACATTTTCCCCAGCCTAATATTTACGTTTTCTTTCATGTAGATTTTTTGTTTAGTTTAAGTTCTAAATAACCAACTAAAAATGGTGCTGTCATTATGATTATGAGCCTGAATAATATTTTTTTCTCTAATATTTTATAAAACAATATTTATAAGATTAATGTTTTTGAATAACATGGATGAAAGTTTTATAATTAATTTGATACTTTTATTTGAGAGGAAAACCACTGATTTTTAGACGCAATTGGAACCAAATTATATGAGTAAACGTACGTAAATGTAAATTTCTCGACAACCCGAGAGTCCCGAGAAATGAGCCTCGAGAATTCTCGAGACCCGAGAAATTGAAAAGCTCGAGAAATCATGAACCCTAGTCGGGACGAACGTCAAATGTTTGACAGGTTGTATGGGAAAATAAAATTGTTGTTTTTATTATTTTACTTACAATATCAATGTTTTGTCTAGACTCTTAAACCTTCCCTGGACTCACACGAATATTTCAAGACCAAAATTAGCCAAATCGCTCCAGCCGTTTTCGAGTTTTAGCGAGACTAACGAACAGCTATTCATTTTTATATATAGAGATGATGATATTCAAAATTAGCCAAATCAGCCCAGCCGTTCTCGAGTTTTAGAGAGACTAACGAACAGCAATTAATTTTTATTTTTAAAGATATACATATATGTATTTTGTAAATAAAGTAACTCCGACCGAAGCATCTGTTTTAAACGATACCTTTTAGTTGTTACATCCTCTTTGACAATATTTGCAGCACGCATTCTATTAATTTCATGTCAAACGTAATGAGGTTACATTTAAAAAGTTTAATTTTAGATTAGAAATAATTTTATATGGTGTTTAAGTCTTCTTTATTTTCCTAATTTTCCGCGTAATTGTTTTATTTTATTTCTATTTATTTAATTAATTTGTATATACATTTATGAAACGTTTGTACTTTTAACAAAGCACCATCTATTAAATACTTACTCCAATTTAGACAATACAGTCAACAGCGCCATTGTTTGGAGCGAACATATGATTATAACTGTCAAATAATAGCAAATAAGTTGCAATAATATAATATTAATAAATTGAGATGTAAGCTATCTTAATGTTGATCAAACAAACACACACGTTGCGCAAATTCGATTATAATCATTTACTTAGTTTATGATATAAAGACCCGAACCGTCGGGACGAACGTCAGATGTTTGACAGGTAACAGTTTGTATGGGAAAATAAAATTGTTGTATTTATTATTTTACTTACAATATTTCTATGTTTTCTCAACTCTTAAACCTTCCCTGGACTCACACGAATATTTCAAGACCAAAATTAGCCAAATCGCTCCAGACTCCAGATTAACGAACAGCGATTCATTTTTAAATATAGAGATTATCGAATAAAACATTATTAATTAATAAATAAAATAATAATATCCTTGGACATTTCACACAACGCCATCTCGTCCCAAGCTAAGCAACTTAATGCTTGTGTTATGGTAACGAGATGGATGATAAACTACTTATATATTATTTTTTTTTGTAAATACATACATATTATACATAGAAATGACACCCAGACTCCGAGCCAGTGACTCTGGTTTAGACAAAGACACTTGCCCGACCCCGGAATCGAACCCGGGACCCGTCGATCCAAAGGCAGCACATCTAACCACTAGACCAACGAGGCAGTCACTAAACTTGACTCAAACGAAATGCATAGTGAAATGTCTAATTGACATGCGAATTTACTTACGCTAAAATTATGTTATACTCTTTTATGTACGTCGCTACGTGACACGACACATACGCTTAGTGACACATATGAGTGTCACTAAAATGATTACTTACTATCTAATTACTCTCTTATTCTACTACTACTTAGCCTCTAGACCCACTGTTGAGTGGGGCCTGATTCATTTAAATGGGGGGTAATGAGCCTACTGTGCACGCTAACCTTGTCAAGTTTTCAGGGGTTTCATATCAAGGTTTTCTTTGTCGGCTCTTGCGACACCCTCAGGATGGGTGGTTAAACTATATATTATTCGGATCAAATCTCTTGTTCTATTCTAATTAAGTAAAAGCCGCCCTAAATATTTAATCATTTTGATTGAAGATTTGCCGTAAGCTAAGGCTTATCAATTTGTAAATCATTTTGAAATAACTTTTGAATAATCTATAAGCTAATTTCACTTAATTTGACGTGCGTAAATTCAAATTCAAATCATTTATTTTGTGTGGGTCACGATGGACACTTACAAATAGTCAACACATTGTCATATTATACAATAAAAAAAATCGACCGTCTACCACCAGTTCGGAACGCGACCACTGCTGAGAAGAACTGGCAAGAAACTCAGAGGGCTTGTCATTTTTTTTTCATTGCGGTCCTATTTGACTAGTAACATAAATAAAGAACATAAAAAATACACTGACACTGAACAGCCTAGTCCCAAGCAGCTGGGTCGTTTAAATAATCAGCAATGCGGTAATATGCTTTTTTGAAAAGTTTTGTCTTAACAGTCTTTTTAAAGGCATTGCGAGGCAATTCTCTAAGTTGCAGGGGCAATTTGTTATAAAAGTGTATACATTGACCCATGAATGAGTTACTTCATGGTCATGGTCTTCAAGATTATTCTTGTTTCGTGTATTAATATTATGTATACCACAGTTTTTTCCAAAGTTATTAATATTTTTATGTACATACCAGGGTGAATCAAAAAGTTCTTAGAAGTGCATATATATGAAACCTTTTTGGATCAAGTTCGATATTCAAATTAAAGAGTGTCTATCACACTATATTTATGCAGACTGTCACTTGTTTTTGTCAGTTCGTTCGCATGTAATAAATTTTTTTGTGCAACGAGTTGCTAAAAAGTCAAAATTATGGATAAAAGTGAGTTACGTGCGGTGATAAAATATCTCAGTTTGAAAAAAATGTCTACGAAGGAAATTTTTTTGGACATTCAGCAGACATTAGGGGGTGATGCTGAACCCTATTCTACGGTTGCGTACTGGGTGGCTGAATTTAAAAGAGGTAGATCAAGCTGTAAAGATGACCCGCGTTCTGGGCGGCCTTCAACCTCCGTTACAGAAGAAAATGTCAAAAAGGTTGAGAATCTGGTTTTGGAAGACAGAAGAATGACTATAAAACATATAGCTGAGATCCTAAAGATATCTTTTGGTAGCGTTCAATCCATTTTAATTGATTCACTGGGGTTCAAAAAAGTGTCTGCAAGATGGGTGCCACGAATGTTAACCGACGAAAACAAAAAGCGACGTTTGGAAATTTCCAAGCGTAATCTCGAAATGTTCCAGCGTGATTCGGATAATTTTTGCCGTCGTCTTGTCACCATGGATGAAACGTGGGTCCACCATTTTGATCCTGAAACTAAAAGACAAAGCATGTCTTGGAAACGACCATCCTCTCCATCCATTAAGAAATTTCGAGTTGCTCCTTCCGCTGGCAAAGTTATGGCCTCTGTGTTCTGGGATAGTGAAGGAATCCTTTTTATTGATTACATGCCAAAAGGCCAGACGATAACTGGACCCTATTATGCAAATTTAATCCCGAAAGTGCGTGAAGCGATTAAAGAAAAACGTCGTGGAAAACTGTCGTTGGGCGTGTTGTTCCTTCAAGATAACGCTCCTGCCCATCGATCGGAAGTTGCGCTCAACGCAATCCGCTGTGCTGGCTTCAATCTCCTTGACCACCCACCATATTCTCCGGACTTAGCCCCAAGTGATTTTCACTTATTTCCAAAATTAAAAGAGGAAATTCGTGGAACAAAATTTCACGATAATGACGCGGTTATAGCTGCCGTAGAGTCCTCTACGGCAGCTATTTTTCGAGAGTCAAGAAAATAATTTTTTTTCACAAGGAATAAGGAAGTTAGAAACGCGTTATTCTAAATGCATTGCATTGGAGGGAGATTATGTAGAAAAATAAAATATTATTATTTAAATCTTTGTATTTTTTAATATTGATTCCAAGAATTTTTTGATTCACCCTCGTACATCAAATTTTCAAATATATATTGAGAAAGGTACTGTGATATTTCTGCTCCTTATTAAGGAGTATTATATCTATCATTATACAACCTTCAAATTATGTATTTTTAATATCCCATAACTCTAGGGTGTGAATAAGATTATTATCAAAGAATCAACTGGCATTTTTTTTTCATGATTACATCTTACACGAGAAGTGACATCGCATTTTCTTAGCTTTAAATTTGAAATTAAATTAATAGGTTCGTATATCTATAAACTATGTATATAATATCTTCGAATGTCGCATTTTGGATCATATATCCCAGAACGATTTGTATTATTTTTACATAAGGAATATAATGAAATAGGGTTATGGGATATGAAAACCTCGTTTTATATAATTACAGTATTTTTCTACCCGTACAGCTATTGATCGCAAAACTGATGAAGTTGTTGATGGTCAATTATCTGAGTTGCGTACGGGTTGCCGTCATTCCCAAACCATATATTTAATGTTATATTAGGACGGAAGGATAGAAAAATGCTTTATTGTGTAAGCCAATTCTCGAGGACACGATAATTGAAGGATTTTTTAGGATGATACATTTTTTCTTCTACACTACTACTATTTTGGAACGTGGCAGCAACCCAAATGACCTGGCGGTGGACTCACTGGGTTTGTCTTTTTTAACGCCACCCTTTTTTCACGTTTCATCATGGATACCCGACTGCTATACGCCAGCTGGGGGGTTATGTGGGGCTCCGGGGCGCGGAAAGATGGTAATTGCGCCCCAACCTACCCACTAAAACCAACGGTGTCCCTTCAACTGCCCGAAACAGGGCCACGGGTATGTCCCCAACGGATCCCAGATCCACAAGGTGGCAGTCGGTCGCGGGGTTTTTTTAACGCCACCCTACTACATCTAAAACTAAGTTGTGTTTTTGGGTTTCGAAAAGAAACTGAAATATGAATTTAATAATAATAAAATTACAAGTCTTGAATCCAGTGAGCCGACCAACCCCAATTAAAATGACAGAATAATTATAGGGTACATTTAATATAAAAATAAATTGTAACTTAGGCCAACCAATTTGTCTAATTAGTAGATATTTTTTGTACGTCTAGTTCCAACAGTCCGTTTTATGGGTTGTGTTATAGATGTTGGATAAGAACTGTCCGAATTAAATACTTATGAGCTACAAGTACACCTAGCCTTATGAGAAGGAAAACTTGATACAAACACTTTGCCAACGCGTCTTGCTGCGTGGCACAGTAGGCTAATTTCCCTCCATGGATTTGGAGGAGGCCCGACTCACTAGTGTGTCATTTAAAGGTTGAAACGACGAGTTATCATCCCTGAGTAGTTAAGACTCAAATTATAAATGAAAGGTCTTTTCATATGACACCCTAAAGACTGATTGACCAATCGAGATCATAAGCTTGACCCACTGCATAGTTAGGCCTTCTCCCATTAGATGGAGGGTGAATAGCCTACTGTGCCATGCTGGTCAGACTGGTTGGCGCACGGTTTCGTGTCAGGTTTTCCTTCTCTTGCAGCCAGGTTTTCGGCCTAGGCATTCGTCTCTTACGACACCCTTAGGATGGAACACGGCTAATTGTTCGGCCGATATTATTTTTTTACTATCGCTTCGGATTGTTTCCGAAAAGCATCATAAAGCAAGCTTACATTACGTCGGAGTTTTATCGGATTTTTATACTGCAGTTCGCCTCATTTCCCGGCATGCGCACGTCTATTGTTTTACGACCACCATTTACCCGACAAGTGGGTCGACCCAACCATGCAAACATGACATATTATCAGAATAGATCGCCGAGGTATGTTCCAATTATTTAGACGCGTCACCTAAAACCGAGTTGACGGCATTTTCAGGAAGTGGCGACACTGCTAATTAATTACTATATTTTGCCTACTGGGTCATCGTTGGTAGATCGTCTAATGTTTAATTACTGTTCACACACGTTATATATTTCACCAGGTTGTGCCTTATCTATAGCTATAGACTAAGAATAACGTGATCTACTGCTTTGTCTCTTTCTAATTTTGTAGTGTAATTTAAATTTTATAACATTTCGAAACGGTGGTAGGTTCAGTATGAATGTGGGTAAATATTATTCCAGGAGTACGGTCAGAAAAAAGTTAAAATTTACTGAGTTGGAGTTAGTCGAAATTTGCCAAAAGGCTTTTATTTATCACAAAAACCCTATTATTAAAAAAATAGGTTTACAATATCTAGCTAAACAAAACTACATTGAAAAAAAAACTGCTACTTGTACGAATTGTAGAAAAGGTGTGAATGTAGATATGACTACCGATAGGAGTGTATGGAGACTATCACCGTGCGTGGGACAATGGCTGAAAGATTTCTTTTGAGTTTGAGTTACAATTATTGCCGATGTAATGTAATTTAGGCATCTACCACTATTAACACGGATCTATTGCCTGTCCCGCAAAACGTATCTAGTGGAACTACCAGTTACCGTCTGTCAGTTTTCACGCTGCTGACACTTCGACTGCTAGGGCCGACTACGTGGCCGATGTACGGAGGAGGTTTAATTGGGAAGACCAATTGTATTCCTTACTATCTGCTACGTAGAATTAATTGCACTTACAGATCATGTAATTTTGGCCGGTTGTTTTATGTCTGATAAAAAGTCCGTGCAATACACGGTCAAAGTCCGTACAAATCTTAACTTGGATCGTCATGCAGAGATAAATTGATTACTTACATGTTTACTTGTGAATGTGTATAATGTTTCAATTTAATATAATTGTGGCGTCAACAAAATATCTTGTAAATAAATCAGTTTGTTTTTGTTATCATTTTGTTGCTTACGTCGATTTACGTAATCGAAATTTATTATGCGATGAGATTTATTAATTTTACCGTCACTGTTTTGCATTTGATTTTAATGTTTAGGTCAGTTGGTTTTGAATATGTGTTTTCCGCACTCTAATGCTGAAACTATAATTTATTGAATTAATGTAAGGATTACGTAATTATTATTATGTAGGCAAAGCTATACTGGGTGTAACAAAATCCCTATAGCTATAACGAACTGACATACATAATATATAAATAAATAAATAAATATCCTTGGACATTTCACACAACGCCATCTCGTCCCAAGCTAAGCAACTTAATGCTTGTGTTATGGTAACAAGATGGATGATAAACTACTTATATACATTTTTTTTTTGTAAATACATACATATTATAGATAGTAATGACACCCAGACTCCGAGCCAGTGCCTCTGGTTTAGACAAAGACACTTGCCCGACCCCGGAATCGAACCCGGGACCCGTTGATCCAAAGGCGGCACATCTAACCACCAACGAGGCAGTCGATTCATATTCATGCATATTCATGCCAAAATAAAAAAAAAAAACATTTCTTTCAAGTTATCTTCAGCAACTGGTGATGAAAGTGCTAGAGAAATAAGCAAAGACACTAAGAAACCTAAGAATAGCTGACAATAGGTTCTGAAAAAAATATTCGGTTTCAAACTAAATAATGTTTCTTGCAGGAAGTATGGATCTACCAAATAATTATTTCGTAAGATCTATAAATCAATCACAAATACTCAGCGGTTAAATTATCATACAAAACAAAATAGGGAAACAGTTTTATTGGAATTGGCTTACGTCCAAATACCATGTGATATTATCCACCAAAGGCGAATTAGGGCAGCATGAAAGAATGATTATGAAAGTATTTTTTTTAAAAGAAAGTCGTATTACACTTCTCATCAGAAAAATCGAGAATCAGAAAAATCTAAACACCTTGCAAGTTTATGTTTTGTAAGGATTATCAGAAAAAAATATTATATTTAGGAATATACATATGTCAAATGTCGTTTAATAGTGAACATTAAAAGGTTTTCAAATCCTAATATTAATGTTCTAAATTCAAATAAAACTTTTATTAGTTTCGTATTTTGTTTAACAACTATAAAAAGGGAAGTGTTCCGATTTTCCTGATGAGAAGTATATTTACGTGTCAATAATATTTCATCTGAGCTCAGAGCTTCTCCTTATGAAGGAAGAAAGTGTTTGGGACTTTGACATAAAACGACGAAATGTAAAGACAACTTATAAGAGTCTAAAGTCTAAAGCATAATTTTCCCATTTCGTATTAAAGCTTAAATTATTTCTATAGACAGGGTGTAATAAAACCCGCAAGCCATAACGAAAGGATCGATAGGATTACTGAACCAGATGATGTGTCCGAATTTTCAGCAAAAAAAAAAGCTGGTAACGAAAGTGTTTTATCTCGGGAAATACGAACAGAAAAGCAGAGAAACATTATGAAACCCAGACCATTAAGCTTGTAGGATAATAACAATATAACAATAGCATGATTTGCGATTAAAGTCAAGTTAATTAACATGACGATATTTCATGCATACGCATTCGGCATTCATGCATTCATTCGGGCTTGCTCCTCTCAATATATTGTGTGCCTGGTTGGCTATAGCCATTGCCGACTGGGATCCGAAGTGAAACTAAACAATTGTGTGATAAAATTAATAATTTACTTAAAAAAGTCTTTGTATTTGTGAACGTAACGAACTCAAAGATTCGAGTGTTATGTTTGTCTTTTATATGAAAACTTCTATAAAATGCAAATTTGAATATATAACGACGCTCAAAATAATTATCTAAAAAAAATTGCCAATCTCACACCGCGAAAACTGTGATCTAAAAACCTATGTACGCAAACTAATATCCCTTTCCTTCTTTTTCGTTTTGCATTGTCTTCGATTACAAATACTGAGTGTGTGTTATTATGTCTGGCCAACAATTATGTTATGACCATATACGTTCTGCGTATCACTATTAGGAAAAATTGATACAAACTATGTGCCAATACGTCTGGCCAGCGTGGCACAGTAGGCTAATTCCCTCCATGAATTTGGAGGATGCCTCGGTAGTGGGTCATTTATGGGCTGTTGATGGTGATGATCACTATTATTTCCTATTGTTATGTGACGATATTGTGTGTGCTTTCTTATTCTTCTGGAACCCTGTCCTTGGCTGCCTGGAATGTTCATAGGTCTTAGCCTAATTTAGGAACATTTGTGTCGTTTGTTTACCCCAAGTTTACTTTGGTCTAGTTATTTTCTTTGCCGCTTAATTGCGCAAATACGAGTTGGTCCTTGAATACCGATGTGTACTATATTAGTAATAATATTGTTTGTGGTTTGTCTTTATGACTTTAATTATTCTTCTACAATAGGAGTACTCCCAATTTATTTTCATTGTAACGGCTTTTGATAATTTCTTTCTGCTAGCGAGTAACATTTTCTTATTCAACTGCGTTGTGTTGAAGTAGACAGCTATTTATTTCACAAAAAAACTAATTTTTATAATTGTCAAATGTTTTTATTAGGTCTTTAAAAAATGAGGGATATCTTTTTTCGATGGCATGTTTTATGTATGTGTTCGATCCGTATATCGCGTTCGGATTGGTCTCTTAGAAATTTTATTATAATCCGTTATACATACTTACTACCTACGTATATAGACAAAAAAAAATACAACACTTAAAAAAAAATTCACCGACATGCCGACTTCAATTGGCCATAGTTAAACGGAAAGGATCCAACTCACAAAGAGGTAGTTTTGAGATATTTATGTTTTAAGTTCAGATCGTGTTTGACCTGCCATACATGTGGGTTGGTAACTCAGGACTATAACTTCATTTTTCGTTTGAATTTCACTTGAATTGTTTTCGTGATATAGGTTTTTACTACAAAGAGTGTTTTGGTATACATAACTCATTGTCGGCCATAGTGTAAGTTGGATCCTTTCCGTTTAACTACGGCCAATTGACACCGATCTTAATCAGGATACCACAGACTTCAAATGGTTTTTTGTTGGTTATTTTTCGCTTGATGTTGGTTAACATTTTTTATTAGAAAGTTTTTTATTTATACAATGTACAATGCTATACATGCGGTCTGTCTTTGTGTGAAAGCTGAATGCTTTACAAATATAATATAAGTAAGCCCAGGACGCCAGACATCGGTTCAGTGCATCTAGGTGACCTGGTTTCTTCCCGCTGCGTCCTCTAGGAGTTGCAATATTTTACGCTGACGTCACATGCACGTTGTAAGTAATACTAATATGTAACTTATCTCAGTAGCATACAACATCTAATCTTGATCTCAGTGTACTCACGGAGTTGGGTCTCTTTCGATTGGCGCATTTTCATCCAGCTACTCTTCACTCTGGGTACTAAGATTCAAAGTTAGTATTAGCGAGTATATGACTTCTTTTTCCCCGGAACCGATTAGTTATTTCTCCATATCCGTCGGGTTTTCATTTGATGGCGATATCTATTATTAAAACGGTTCGGTCGGATCCTAGTACTCCCTCGTTGGTCAAGGGGTTAGATGTGCCGCCTTAAGATCTATGGGTCCTCCCCCTCGACCGTATTGCCACCTTGTTGTGGTGAGGGGGCTTGCGTGCCTTTAAGATCCGTTGGGGCCATACCGGCTCAGGGTCACCCATGCCGGGCGGGCCCATGGGGTTAGGTCAGACGAAGAGCGGCACACGGAGGCGTGGTGGTCCTTAATAAAGAAGTGTTTAAAATACGAATCAATAATCAGCATTACAAAAAAATCGGTTTTCTTTGGTACGTGTGAATCACGAACGCACGAAATAGCGGACTCCCAAGTCCTCGTACACCAATAACTTTTATTTCCAAGTAATAAAATTGCCTTGCTATTGAAAATCATTTTGGAATATTCGCAGAAGCCTTTCAGTGGAAAGTGCGTATCACGGAGTTTTGTTTGATTTCTTAGTAATCGTACAATGAATGAGTATACACTTATTTTCGGTTCGATGAGTTTTTACTATTAGTTGGAATATTCTATTTGACTGAATTGAAATACTATTATGATTGTGTTCTATGTACCTTTTATAACCTTGCCAAGGTACAAAACCAAAATTTTTGGCTATAAATATGCTTCAGAAAATCACTCGCCCATGGTTAACTTTGGGTAGAATAACACATGTACATATTACCAAAACTAATTAATACACATGATACGTCATCATCTCAATCCACGTATTATCTGTAGTTATACTGTCGAATTGGGCCTTCGCCCTTTAGATAGAGGGAAATTAGTCTCGTGGCCAACATAATACATAGGCCGATTTCCAATACCACTTTGTGGCACATAAGCTCCTTAAATAATTATTTAATAATAACTTTCGGAGTGGTGACGGATTTAGAATACATAATATTGTACTCTGTTTGCTCGTAAGTTTCCTTATCAATAGCTAGTGTGAGGACTTGTTATTGGCTCAATGAAGCTATCCCTAAGGAATACATAAACCTTTATTAGCTGCAAGTCCTCCATGCATTAAATAAATAAATAATGTCGCAACTCCATTTCATCCTAAGAGGCGACAAAAGGGAATGACAAGTCTAGAAACCTAGCCGCTAGAGAAGGAAAACTTGATGACAGACTAGTTTTATTAAAATTTATTTTTTATAAATTACTAGCTGACCCGACAGACGTTGTCCTGTCTGTCTGAACTATGAATATTGAATTCGAATTGGAATAATTGAAAATAAATTAATATACCCCCTTTTCTTATCGATTCCAATCCCTTATTTAATGTAATTAAAAAAGAAAAAAAGTAATTATGCCAAAAATAGCGAACCGTCGGGACGAACGTCAAATGTTTGACAGGTAGCAGTTTGTATGGGAAAATAAAATTGTTGTTTTTATTATTTTACTTACAATATCAATGTTTTCTCTAGACTCTTAAACCTTCCCTGGACTCACACGAATATTTCAAGACCAAAATTAGCCAAATCGCTCCAGCCGTTTTCGAGTTTTAGCGAGACTAACGAACAGCTATTCATTTTTATATATAGAGATTGGGAATGTCGGAACTAGTATACAATATACAGTAGTCGGCAAATATTTTGAGTAACAAGTGCCGTGACGAGGGAAATTGAATTGATCAGTAATAATTAATTGGTACAAAAACGCCTAATAATTCAAGCATACCATCATTCTATCGCGTCGGTGTCGGTTCTCCTCTTTGCCAATGAGACACAAAAATCATCTACTGCCCAGTCACTTATTGTGCAAATTATTTGCCGGCTATTATGCTTGTTGTTTACCAACCAAGGCTAGCGGAGTCTTTCTTGGTGACTAAAGGAACCTATAGGTAGAAAATCTGGCCGCAAAAGGTTGGTAGGAAATCATGGTAACCTGTCTGTCTAGTAAGCTTTACTCCATCAAGTTTAAGTTAATTTAGTGGATATAATCAAGCTGCTGATTATTGCATTATAATTTGCTACAAAAATAGACTGTGTTCAACGCAACACAGTTCACTGAATTGTGTATTTTTCTTCCGCATTATTATTTTCCGTTTAGACGGTGCATGGTGACGTCACAGGCCATAGCTTCGGCCTTCGCGGCCGGTCGTCGACCTCGCCCGCCTCTGTACCGTTAGCAATGCAAATCAATCAGGATTCGTGTGCTGTATGTGTACCAACAAACGATAAACTATATCGTTCGACAGTACACCCACTATAAATAGCACGCGATAAGTCAAACTGTATTAAGAACATGAAATGGGTCGTGCGGTAATCTCGGTAATTTGGTCTTGTTTATTTTTAATATAGGTGATCTATTTAGTTAGAGGTGGTGGTTTTTAATCTCGTCTGTTACTGTACGAAATTTGTATAGAAGAATTGTCCACTGAGGGCGGCAGTAGCTAATCGTACGAGTTGTAGAAATTTGAATCATGAGCCCGAACTAGGAGATACTTACACTGGGTCTGGGCCTCGTGTGTAAATTCACAGTTATGCGCTTAAGAGCCAATTGTATTATGTTGGCTCGAGGTTGTGTGGCAGAGTGGTGGATTATGTATGAAGATTCGACTTTCTTGGGTGTCTACTTGTCTGGTCAGTAGGTGCCTTATACGTAATTTCAGAAAAAAATAAGTAAATGATCCACTACTGAGTCGGAGTTCAATTTCATGGAGGGTATTAGCCCACTGTGCATTAGCCCACGCTGTCAAGACGGTGTGTACAGGGTTTGCATCAAGTTTTCCTTCTCTCGCGGCTAAGTGATCTGCCTTCTTGAGTTATGTAAACTGTTAGACGGACATCTTCAAAGACTCGTATTTTTGCATAAGTGTACAAGTTACTAAACATTTAAGTACAAATACATTTTCAAGGCCCCTTAAAACTTTCTAAGAATGTAAGCGAAAATAACTAAGCGAGCTTTTACAGCAAATGGGAGCTGAACACTGCTCTTACTTACCTTGTTCAATGTTTAGTATACAATATTCAGGATCCCCGTCATTAGGGTGTAAAGTTTATCTTTAACGTAGTACATTTTCCCTGTTCTGATGCAGAAACTTGTACTCGTAACTCATCTAACTGCATTAAAATCCAATTAATTTAAACCTTGATTTTTCTGCTTCATCTTAGTGTGGGTTTCTTAATGGGATTGATTATTTTGCCGACAACACAGAAGACACATGTGCGGTGACAAAAGTGAATAGAGAAACTAAAGGGACTATGTATGTATCGTTGAGTTGATACGATAAACAAGACACACTAACGAACAAAACAGAGGAACTAAATTATAAATAAATAATAAATAAATAAATATCCTTGGACATTTCACACAACGCCACCTCGTCCCAAGTTAAGCAACTTAATGCTTGTGTTATGGTAACGAGATGGATGATAAACTACTTATATACATTTTTTTTTTGTAAATACATACATATTATAGATAGAAATGACACCCAGACTCCGAGCCAGTGCCTCTGGTTTAGACTAAGACACTGGCCCGACCCCGGAATCGAACCCGGGACCCGTCTATCCAAAGGCGGCACATCTGACCACTAGACCAACGAGGCAGTCGTTCTTGACTGGTTTTGGGAGATAAATCTATACAAGGACTTGAATAAGTATAGATTGTTTTAAATATAATGTTTTAAATATAACTAGCGACCCGCCCCGGCTTCGCACGGGTGCAATGATGAAAATCTTAATTTATCAATGTTTCTCTACCATCATATGCATGTATTATTTATGCCGTGTAGTGACGGATTTAGAATACACAATGTCACCAACCCATACCATCTTTAGGGTGTCGTAAGTGGCGACTAAAAGAACGCAAGGGCATATCACCTAGCCCCAAGAGAAGGATAACTTGATATAAACCCTGTGCCAACCCGTCTTGCCAGCGTGGCACTGTAGGCTAATTTCCCTCCATGAATTTGGAGGAGGCCTGACCCAGTAGTGGGTTATATATGGGCTGAATAGTAGTAGTAGTATTATACATATAAACCTTCCTCTTGAATCACTCTATCTATTAAAGAAAACCGCATCAAAATCTGTTGCGTAGTTTTAAAGATTTAAGCATACAAAGGGACGGACAGACGACAGCGACTTTGACTATGTAGTGATAGTGAAGTAAAATGTATCGCTTTGACATTGAGAGGTTGTGTCAATCTTAACTATTTGTTTTTCTATTCTGCCAAAGCGTGCGTGGCGAAAGTCACTTAGCTTGGTACTGTTTTGCCCGAACCTTTCTTAGAATCAGAAGCATTAGTGTTTAGCATTAGCAGCATTAGCGAGTTTGATAAACATATGAATCTTATTTAATAGTATATTTTATTCAGTAGATCTCGTCAAATGATAATCAATCTTGAACATTTTAAACACCTGACACATGATACACAAGGACTTTGAAACGGCTGAAACCATTTTGATACTTAACCTAAGTAAGAACTACCTTTAGTAGACCTGCGTTCAAATCTATACTAATATATAAAGCTGCATCTATACTAATATATAAAGCTGCAGAGTTTGTTTGTTTGAACGCGCTAATCTCAGGAACTACTGGTCCGATTTCAAAAAATCTTTCAGTGTTAGATAGTCCATTTATCGAGGAAGGTTATAGGTTATATTTTATTTTCAAAAGAATTAGGGATCCGTATGAAAATTGCGATTTTGTAAACCAAAGTGTAAAATCGAAAACCTATTTATGCGTGCGCTGCAAAAACTATTGACAATAGAACAAAATGATGTACTACGGGTTTGTAGGTCTTATAAAGATCTACAAAGAAGTCCACATATCTAACTATCATAGTTTAGTCGCAATAACCGATTTTATGTTCATAAAAAATATGCACGGGTTCGAAGCCCACGCGGGCGAAGCCGCGCGCAAAAGCTAGTTGAAAATAAAAACTTAGTCATTGTCGGTCCTTTAATTTAAGAGCTTCGGTGCCTCGTCGAACTTTAAAAAAACATTAATAACAGTAATAGCTAGAGGTAAACACAATGTTCAATTCGAATTTTGTTTGTACGTAAAAAAAACACGCGTAGCTATGTCATTAGTACACAACGCGATGCGGTTAAGAAAATACTTAAGATTGTTAAACAAAAGGTACGTAATGGCGTATTAGACCACAAAGTGTCTTTGTACATCTACTGAGCAACTAACTAAACATTGTTTACGCTACTCTCCTTTGTTCGATTCCACCGGAGAGCTTATTTTTAGTGTTGAACTTTGTTTCTTCAACACGTGTAAGGATTTTCGTACGTTCACCAGCAATATCTTGATAATATGAGTCTGCTACATATACGAGTATTTAAACTCATTATTTATCTCATTCATTAAGGGTAAACTGGGGATAACTGTGTGCTGTATTACAAATTCTGCGAAAGCATTTCTATAATTAGCTTAATGTAAAAGTTTGGATGTTTGCTAATACATCCATTGTTAATAATTCATTCGAAATAGGAACGAATTTGGATAGCAATTTACCGCAAATGTTTTTTTTTAAACGAAACCCCTGTTCTAATTTTAAATCAGAGTATTTTCAATAGAACTCACTAGAACTTTAATACAGTGCATAGATGGCTATCACTCGTAATATCACAAAATGATGCTTGTGTATAATTTAGTACGGTACTTACCGTGAAATAGGACGACATGGCTCCAAATTTGTTACTTCTCTAACGAGCAGCATGCTGCATACTTTACACAATGAACTCGAGAATTACCTACCAAAAACATCCGACACCGAGGTAGCGAAGTTTAAAGAGCAATTATCACGGTTAAGAAATTCCCAACTACAGTTACTGGGTGATAGGCGCCGCGGCCGCCTGCCGACATACCACCTCGTCTGGCTGGATGATCATCCCTATGCGTCTACACCCATGTAACGACCAGCGTGCTACACTTTAATAGAGCCAAAGTCTTTGCTTCTTTTGATTGTCGATTTTGACAGGTTTGGTAACTTTGTAATAGTATAGTGTCAAGTCGGGACGTATGCTTTGTTTATTTGGATAATGAAACAGAAAATAATCAGGTAAATAGCAAAATATATAAAAATGTTGGTGTATGGGCTAGATTAATTTCAAAAAATCATTGGACACATAAAATAATTATAAAACATAATAGGTATTAATTTTTATAGTCACTACATATTATAAAATAAAGTCGCTGTCGTCTGTCCGTTCCTATGTATGCCTATATCATTAAAACTACGCAACGGATTTCGAAGCGGTTTTTTTTAATAGATAGAGTGATTCAAGAGTTGTGAATTCAAGAATGTTTATGTGTATAATACAATACATCCATAATATTGTAGAGAAACACTGGTAAATTTAGAGGTTAATCATTGCACCCGTGCGAAGCCGGGGCGGGGCGGGTTGCTAGTTTAATATAATTCGCTCCACACCGCCAGAGACAGGCACAGATGAAAGAACATCATAAGAGAGAAAGTGATGCTGAAGGGTGGTAGGTCACGACCCTCAATACTCAGGAATACGACGCAAAGAGAGAGAAAACAGAGATAGTTAATTTAGTTAATGTTACCTAGCTAAAAGTTTTGTTTTAGGATGTTGCGAATTCTAGTTCTAAATGCGGTAAGTCTAGGGTTGAAAATGTCTAAACCCGCGTTATTCATAGACATCTCGTTATATAAACGACACATTCTTGTAAGAGGATTCTAATACTAAGTATTGTTAACATAAGTTAGTTCGTAAAGAAAATTAATGTTTCTTTACTTAATTTAATGTTTCGTAAAACATACTGCTATAAGCATTGACGTACCAAATGACAAATTGCTAGTCTTCTTGTAGTACATCTACATTTAAGGCGTAGATATTAACTGTATGTTATCTGGGTATAACTGTTCGGGTGATTATTATAATCACTGTTCCTTGATCTAACAACTGGGGCGCTGTGAATCGGGTCAATAGTCTGACCTGACTCTTAGAACATCATGACAGGACCGCTGTCTGTCATTGCACTGTGTGGGTCGTTAAAAGACTTTATATCTGAGACTTTGAAAAAATGGATTCTTAAACTGTCATTAAAAGTTTATCTAAAGTATTTTACTTTTTACAGATCTTTTTCAAGAAGAGTTGACGTCAGGCTCAGTCACGTCAAATCAATTTTATAACAACATGGATTTGAGTCTACTTATAGTAAATAACTTGAATTGATTTATGGATTTATGTGAGGATCTTTTTATTAAACTAAACGGTTGCAAT
This sequence comes from Clostera curtula, assembly GCA_905475355.2. Classification (NCBI taxonomy): domain Eukaryota; kingdom Metazoa; phylum Arthropoda; class Insecta; order Lepidoptera; family Notodontidae; genus Clostera; species Clostera curtula. The sequence goes on along the minus strand of FR997805.1, from coordinate 13,902,828 downwards.
CTTCAAGTGGCAGAGCAAATTCTCTTACAGAATACCTGAAAACACATATTTCTAAATAAGCCCCAGTTTACGCGTTCTCTTATTTGTTAAGTAACTCTTTTACTGGTAACTCTTGAAAGCTTTCTTATTTGTTAGGAGTTAAACATGTCGTAATAATTATGTATTTATAAAATTAAAAACAAAATGTCTGATAAAACAGGAATTCTGGCTGCTTATATTAATGATACGGTTCTAACTCACGGTAGAATCTAAAAGTTCCTTCAAACATGTAATTCACGAACACAAATGACGCCCATATTCTTAACCCCGAAATCGAGCCGAGAATCTGTGATCCAAAGGCAACCCTTTTTTTTAGAATAACAACGCATTTTAAATTCTCAAAAAGATACACCTTTTTGTCATCACGGTTCAATAAGGTATTTATTTTCTCTGCACCTATTAAAACGCTATTATCGTTACCTTTCGTCGGCCGCGAAAATAAGGTCAACATTGCAATTGACTTAAATTTCGTTACACATGTTCTGCTTCTCATTGTTATTAAAACCAACTATAGACCTTTACTTTCGTACTTTAATATTGATTCTTTGTTTTTCTCATACAATAAGAGTATCCGATATTAGACCCTATACATTCTACTGTAAGATTAATTAAATTGTTATAAACAAGACTCCCAAAGGGTTAGGCCTACTGCCAAAAGCCACGGAATTTTCTCAGCATTTGTTGAGAAAATAATGTTTGTCATTTACGAATGTTTCCTTCGTTTCCCATGAGAAATATCGTATGAATTCTCGCTTGACGCGTGTCGTGGCTGAGTGCTAGTGTACTTTATTAAAGCTGGTTGGCCGTTGGGGTGACATTTAGTGAAGAATCTAGAAAATGTGACATTGTGTCACCAACCCATTTCATCCTGAGGATGTTGATGCGTAACGCAAGATGCAGGCAACGTGACCGTAGAAAAACTTGATACAAACCCTGAGGCAAAGTAGGCTACTTTTTTTCTCCAAGAACTTTAGATATGTCCGACTTAGCAGTGGGTCTTCATTTACTGAATAAACAAATATGTAGTTATGTAGATCAATAATATTTTAGCGTGTTGAGAAAAAGGATTAATTATTTTTTTATTTTGTTTACAGGTAAGTTCCAGCGTCAATTAGGAGTTATAAGAGTTGAGTAAGTAAGTAATATGTATTAAGATAATTCAAATTATTACTAAGTAGGCTCATTACACTCCGTGTAATTAGAGAAACTTGACTCAGCACCCGGTCTTTTAGGGTCCGCGAGCATGATGATGATATAAACAGACGACTACAGATACAGACGCCAGGAGTTTAAACCCGCACTAAGGCTGCTGACACTGACACGAAACTTGCGACGGCGCGGCGGAGCGATGGCGGCAGCGGGGCGACGCGCCGCCGTGCATAGCTCGATCTTTCGTTTCGTGCCCATCGCTATACTGTGCAATGCTTTTGTTTACATCGCCGTCCGTCGCCCCGCCGTCGCAAGTTTCGTGTCTGCAGCCTAAGACCAGCAATTGACTTAGGTATAGTAGGTATTCATAACATAAGCTGTACTAAAGGCGTCATCAAAAACGCCATAAAATTACACTGTGCATTCTCTGCAATGTTTGATTATATTATACTCATAGAAAACTTCGAAGTTTTCGCTCATCAAACGATATGATCAACCATTATACAAAATTGTTTGAAAAGTTGAAGGAGCATGAAAGGGACGATTTTCGTGAATTCAAGCGAGCGTCTCATATTTCTTAACTTCTTGCTAACTACTGTCGCTCATCTGTTCCAATTGAAACTTAGTTCTAAGTTATAACTTAGACTTCGAGCAGGCTTGCTTATTCGCTAGCAATAATATTTTGTCTGGCTCGACCGAACTATCAATTTCACCTGAAAGTACTGAATAATGTTCTGGAGATGTCACTAAGTATTATGAGAAACTGTCGGGATTAGAATATCTAGCTTATCTAATCTCCATCCTCAAAGTTTCTAAATAAGATAGTCAGAAGATAGATAGAAGGAAACTCGAAATAAAACAAAACTAAGCTAAGCTTTCTCCTCAAGATTTATTTTAAGGTGACTTATCAGTGGTTATCCGTGTGGTGATGGATTTAGAATACATAGTGTCACCACCCCATTCCATCCTAAACGTGTCGTAAGAACTAAGAGCCGACAAAAGGAAATGTCAAGGCCGATAACCTAGCCGTAAGACAAGGATAACTGGATACCAAACCCTGTGCTAACCCGCTGGCCAGCGTGTCACAGAAGGCTAATTACCCTCCATGTAACTGGAGGAGGCCCAGCTCAACAGTGGTTCATTTGTGGGTTGAGATCATCACAAGCTAGCTCTGCGATTATAATTTGTAGAGTATATCTCGAAATATTATCACACGACAATCGTATGTTATATTATTGGCATAGGATAACGTGACCATACGTCCCGCTTTCAGGCTGTCCGTCACGCTGCTCCCAATGAGAACAAAAATTTCCCGCTTTTACGAATAAACCGTTATACCCTTTGTACTCAAGGTGGATGCTCCAGGGTAGCCCGCGAAATTCAAATTTTCTTACGTTTTTTGCAATTTGCAGGTCAGTGCTAGGTTGTATGTTGAATAAAATGTTATTCGCGGCTGTAAGACGTATGTAGTTATAGAATTATAATCATCAAAATCATCAATACGGGTCCAAGCTCAAAAAGGTGCAAGAAAAACTTTTTCAACGTCAAAGTCATTCTTGCACCTTTATGAGCTTGGAGGGTTGTATTGATGAGTTTGATGATTATAACTCTGTAACTACATACGTCTTACAGCTGCGAATCAAATGTTCATCATCATACAACCTAGCACTGGCCTGCAAATTGCAAAAAACGTAAGAAAATTTGAATTTCACGGGCTACCCTGGAGCATCCACCTTAAATATGACATCTTACACCGACGTACGTTCATTTATATAAAAAATTCATTAGGCGTCCCGCTTTAACACGAATAAAAAATAGTCACGTTACCTTAGGACCAATAGGACCTCGTCGTCCTTTAGTAAATCTAGCAACAAAAGTTGAAGTCAGTCAACATCATCTTAAATGTTGAGTGGTCTTTTCAATTTTTTATTTATTCCCCTTAATTATTGTAAACTATTGCCTGACAGATTTATTCTTCCAATATGTTAGTTACTGGGAGCTCGTGGTTTTTCTGTGGTTAGCCTACTAATATTGTATTTTATTTCTGAAATTACCTAGTCAACAAGTCATTCGGTCATAAGCAGCTATTTAAATAGCGTTAAAACTGGAAGCAGGTTGTTTCAATTATTTTTCATATCTCATAGACCTAGATTCATATATGAATGAAACTTTATGAGAGAATCAACTGGAATACGAATTACGTTATTTTTATACAAAATAATTCGACAAAGTATAATGATTATTTCACTTCACTGGCCTGCTACAATTTTAGCCAAAAATAATAATTGATAATACCTTCGAAACGATGCATTTTGGACCACACATTAAAGTAACTTTTGTATTATTTATGCTTATACATAGAATAACAAGCTGTATACTGCATACCAAAATAACACGTTGTATAAATAGCATAGTAAAAGGAACTAACCCAATTAAAAGCCAACTCAGACGAAGACTGCGGGTAACAGCCAGACTGCCAGTAGCGAATATTTTAATTACAACTTCTTTCACAAACATTACGAACTGAGAAACATTAATTAAAACCAAACATTTACCGAAATTTGCGCCAACACGTTTACTTTTAATTTTTAATTGCGTTTCGTGACATAGCTGCCTTCAAATTAGGCTGGCTTATTTAATATTTTCGCATGATTTCTCGAATATTGTCGCGTCGCGTCCTAATTTTAAACTGATGTATTTAGCAAGGAATAATTCTTAAAAATATGATTTGCATTATTTTAAGATGACTTAAGTCTGATTAATGTAGCCTTTATATCAGGCTTAACAAACCCGACCTTAATCTAGTTCAAGATTGACCGCTTTACTGTACATAATCCCACGTAGGAACCTTATTATGATTACTGAAGAGTTAATCTTACCTTTTTATTACGGTGGCTATTGCATGGATTTTAGACCGCCAATCAAAAATATAGAGTGCAATAATACAGAATATAAGATAATTATTAGGTCTATAGCAGACTTCAAATTGACATAGCTTCAATATTGCGAAGCCACATTTACTGTGGTGACCCAAAACGTTATGCCATCTTAGCTGGATAACGTTTCAGCAAATAGTGATTAAACGTACTAAGTGTTACCTAACTAGTTTGGTTATAAATGATTCCTTAGCTTATAGTGTTATAGTTCCCCTAATTTTAAATCATAAACCATAAACGTCTAATCAACGATTAGTTGATCAATGTTAATAGATCACGTGAACGATTTCTTTATATGCCAAAGATTGTTTTTTTATTACACCCAAATGTTGGCGAGTAACGATTTCTGCTATGTAACATCTGAAGATCAACCTTGTGTTGTAAGCACATTAATAAGCATACTTTAGAAATTTCCGCAAATTTATAAATCCATATTGACCAATCTTCCAGTTGGTTTCGCAGTCTAGACTAGTGGAGCACTGTTTTATACATATTTAATCAGTGACAGTTGTGACTGCCTGCACCCGGAAATTGTCTCATCCACGATTATTGCATCATGATTAAATATATTTTGGTAGATGCTGCGATTTTAAACTAAAGCGCGTGCTAACCTACATTAACAATCCGGTACTTTATAGTTGTGGGACACACCCAGACTCATCGTTAAAACAGTTTTAGTGAAAACACTTCAAAACTTGAAATTATACTGGAATGGAAACATGCGGTAAACACTCAAAAATTTTGTTTTTCTATAATAATCCATAAAGAGTATAACAAAAACTCTATAGCCATCCGAAATGAAAGAGAATCCAACGAAGCAGTCCTGTGTGTTCGACGTCTTTTTGAACCACAATTGAAACCAGAAACCAGTGATCATTATTATTCTACAAGCTTAGTAATTTGTGTTCTATTATGTTTCTTCAGTTTTTTATCGTTATGTCACTTTCGTAACCAGTTGGTGTCCAAAGAGTTATGAAGTCGCTTATTTTTGCCTGAAATTTTGTACGCAGTATTTTTAGCAGATGTACTTTAGATGCTTTCGTTTAGCTGTAAGGTTATTATTACACCTTTATTTTGTGTTCGCAATTTATATCGGCCTATATTGTGCAAAAATACATGATACATTTTAACCCTTATTGCTTTTATTATATTAGTTCTTTTGATACATACATGACTAATATACTAAAAACGTACTGAAGCACTGCACATATTACTTTCTTCAAGCTCTTTTGAAGCACCATTCTACAATTTGAATGTCCTACATTTCTTTTATGGCAGATAAGCTAATGGTTCTTCTTGTTGTTACACCACTTGACACAAAAATTGTATTATTTAGTTTTTGTCCATCCTAGACGAATTTGTTTTCTTGTATTTTATTCTGGTGGCTTGGGAATTATATTTCGATTCACTTCAAGATATAAACATTTCTTCAATGTGGCCCAAGTTTGTAAACACATTGAAGGAGCAGAATGTTTGTATGTATTAACTTTGATGTGTTGATTTGATTAATTAATCAGTAAACTAGTTCTTATTAGGGTTTAACCCTAAAATGGGTACAAATGTTCCTCCCAACCTTGGCAACAAATATACGGGGTGAACTTAAAAAGTGGGCGTGTAAGGCCAAACTGTAAGCATATCGAACCCTGATTATGAAGTAAACAACATCATTGGATTTTAAAAAGTCGTAAAAGTAACCCGATGATTGAAAAAAAACATACCCTTAAAATAAATTCACCTTCGAATAGTGCTAATAAAATGACATTCTTAACTAAATTATGGAACACATAGCAGCAGTAACAATATCTTGGGAGTATAAAAGGTAGTGCTCATTAGCAGACAAAAGTAATGTTCTGTCAACTCTGATGTTTTACACCACGCTGACCATCAGACAATGTTATCTTAGCTTCTATATTTAGCTGGGGCGATAAGGAAACAATGCCTTCCATCAACTCTTGGTCTTCGGGGGTCTTCAACTGAATTCTTGCATAAGCGATATTATTGTGTTCATTTGTGTTGTAACCTTGTCAATTTATGTCACTCAGATAATACGATTGCGAAGGTATATTTATTACCCGGATAAAATGTTGTAAACTGTACTAATGTAAGGGGGCAATAATCGAGATCAATAGATTAGCTTCCCTCAAATATTGTAATAGGAAGCTGAGTTGAGAACACAAAAGAAACCGATCGGTTACTGGAAATAGCCACATAGAACAGAATTACAGACTTATAAGATGTCAGGCGATATTTATACTTAAAATGTTTTTTCTAGATTTAATAGTAGTAGTACTAGTAGTCCTTCCGTGTAGTGATGGATTTAGAATACATAGTGTCGCCACCCCATTTCATCCTGAGGGTGTCGTAAAGACTAAAGAAAATTTCATGACAGAAAACCTAGACACAAGAGAAGGAACACTTGAAACTAAACCTTGTGTCAACCCTTTTGGCCAACGTGCCACAGTAGGCCAATTACTCTCCATGTAGTTGGAGGAGGCCCGAATCAGCAGTGGGTCATTTACGAGCAGAGAAGTAAAAAGTATGTAAGTAGGCAGTAGGCACAGTTGTTCCCAATAATACGATTTTTCTGAAGGAAATCTGTTCTTACAAAGCCAGTACAGAAGTAAATGTAAATAAAGGTGTAAAATGTGTATAAACCCGCACAAACATATTCTACATTTCTTTCCTGCCGTTAGTAAAAATCTCGGTTTTAGTTTATCATTATTCGGCCCATTTACGTTATACGGGCATTGTGCTGCTTTTGAATCCCAAACGTTGCCCAGATCCACCAATCAGCGAGCGCTTTTGTATTGCCAACGTACTTTTTTGAATATCTATTCACAGCACTACGTTATTAAGAACAGGGCATTAAAAATCGGCACATTGATTAAATCAATCATTGAATGAATAAATCCGAAAAAACTGATTAACCACATTCCGTTCAATATTTTAAAGAACTTCCCTAAAAATGAAGAAAGGACTGGTGGCAAGCGAAGCAGTCACCCTTGGAGCCCCATTATCGCGCTATCGATGAAATAAATGTCAATCTTTAACCAAAGGTTTAGAAAAAAGTGGCTCGTATCCGTTCTAATTAACAACCTCCTCATCTCTATTTTTTCTCTGACTAATAAAAAATAACGTGATAATTATGTCTACATTTAGAAGAAACCTTAATAGTGGAGTTTTCAACAATGTTGCGTTGCAATGTATAATATCTGAACTCGTAAATCATTATTAGGTATAATAAAACTAAGTTGATAAAATGTGCGTGCAGATAAAACTTAAAAAGGAGTCCCGGCACGATAAAGGGACTTATATAGTGGGAGCCCTTTATCCCCTTTAGTAACAAGAAAGTTCCCGTTTTAACCTAAAGGGCGTGTTTTTAAAGATATATGGGCTTTTCCATCCCTTCAACTAATCTAACTAATCTCTGGAACGGCTGGACTGATTTTGCCGGGACATTCACTGATATGTGCTGATTCTGATGTCATAAGGAGTAACTTAGGCTACTTTTTTTAGACTAGCTTCACCCCGTGGCGTCACCCGCGGTACTACAATAACCGCGGGTAACATCGCACCCGCGCGAAGCCGGGACGGGCCGCTAGTAAAAACTAAAAGTCCTCTTGAAGGTTTCTGTGAAATAACTAAGGTGCTGCGACATTATGTGGGTCAGTGCCTCATTTTGGCTCTGTCACCTGTGTATATATTGTAGTATAATGCAGTTTTAATTTCGGAAGCTGTATGGCACAATATTCGGTGCATTACAATTTAGAATTTTGGCACATAACTGCATTCCCTTCGGAGAAAACGTTGCTTGCATTCTGAATTGCAGGCATCCCAGATAAACCTAGACTTATGTTAGTCGATTACTCTCGGGGCCATTATAATTGAGTATTCTCTGACCCTGAATATGCGTGTTATACTCTTTGGAATTCTCCATGGAAACGCCGGCTTTCGTTTCTTAAACAACCTTAGCTGCTTATAATAATACCTTCATAAAGTAAGTTGAGGCATTTCACGATTGATTACCGTACCCAAGTTAAGTAAGTAAATCTCGATTTGGGTATTGTTAAAATCTTAAGGCATACGGAACATTTACCTTTTTGGCAACTAATTACCAGAGATTACAATTCAAATACTTCCCCTTTGTTCATTTTATGTTTTTGTTCTTGTAGGTCCACGCGGTGATCGTTCTATGTCTTCGGGAAATTTCCACGCGTAAATATCCGGATTAGCTTTTTTATTTGTGATCATAAAAATTTATGTGCATTTGCCTTTATGAACACGACCCGATGACACAGTTACGGTACCTATACCGTAATTGTGTCATTACCATTACCTATAATGTGCTCATCATTTCGCTGTCTCCGTCTGATATTATTAGTGGTTAGATGTGCCGCCTTTGGATCAACGGGTCCCGGGTTCGATTCCGGGGTCGGGCCAGTGTCTTTGTCTAAACCAGAGGCACTGGCTCGGGGTCTGGGTGTCATTTCTATCTATAATATGTATGTATTTACAAAAAAAAATGTATATAAGTAGTTTATCATCCATCTCGTTACCATAACACAAGCATTAAGTTGCTTAACTTGGGACGAGATGGCGTTGTGTGAAATGTCCAAGGATATTTATTATTATTATTTATTTATTATTATTGCATATACTTTTTCCTTTTTAGCGTAGAAAGTTCCAGACGAAAGTCTCTTGAACATTCTCGTCTCTCTGATGCAACCGATAATCTTCACGAACTTATCAAGTAATGATAGATCGAAGGATACACGATGGCTGCACAAGATGCTATCCTAAATAAAGTTTGATACCGCATCAATTAAATGTCACTTCAGTCGTGCCTCTTCGTCGCACCTGATGATGGCTTCGCGTCCGCCAGTAGTCAGCCGACCGCGAACGGAGTCGCACGCCCTTAGTCCTCAATACGAGTCGATGCAAACGTGACCCTTTTGAATCTTTAAATATTTTTAGTTCGCGGAAATCGCGTGTCATTTATTTCTGTGTTGTTCCACTTCGACAGTGCACCAAGGAAGTTTGATTTTACCACTTTGTTTGGAACGTTCTTTTGTTCGTCGATGGGATGTAATGTTTATAGTTATGCTATAAGGTGAGTTTGTTTATATCTCGATCAGCTGTGAAGCGTTGGATCATTTCGGTGTTTATATTATTGCCATATGCCGATCGTATTCACTTTTATTTGACCGAGTTGTTAATAAAATGTTGATATAGCTGATAAAAGGTAAGTAACGTGACAGTATAGACGATATGTCTTATCAGTTTTAGAGAGTGTGCCTAGGAGTTAACGGGTAACTATCACTTCGATTGCAAGTTATAAATTGTAATTAAAGTTATTACTCGGAGAAGCGACGACGCGGGTATAATTAATGCCGCTGTGCTATCTGTTTTATTGGGTCGTTGCATCGTTAGTTTCGCCGAAGTTGTGTTAAGTTGAACCTTTGAACGCCACTCTTATTAACTTTTGCATAAGTTTTGCGTAACAGTATGCAAAAATGTGTCCGATGATGGATTTAGAATACATTATGTCACCAACTGCCTCGTTGGTCTAGGCGTTAGTCGTGCCGCCTTTGGATCAACGGGTCCCGGTTTCGATTCCGGGGTCGGACAAGTGTCTTTGTCTAAACCTGCTCTGCATCTAAAATTGCTCTGAGTCTGGGTGTCATTTGTGTTCGTGAATTACATGTTTATAAACTGCCACCGCGATACAGTTTATACCTAAAGCAGCTAAAAATCGTTACCATACTGAGTTTGTCGTATGAGAGGATTAGGGAACGCAAGGGACATACCACCTAGTCGCATGAGAACCTCGTGCCAACTAGTCTTGCCAGCGCGGTGCAGTAGGCTAATTTCCCTCCACCAATTTGGAGGAGGCCCGGCTCAGTAGTGGGTAAAAAATATGATGATGCAAAAACGTTATTAACTTATCTTTCAGCCAATGAACTCCTTATCGGGCCTCTTTTAAGTCGATGGAGGGGAATTAGCCCCCTGTGCTACTTTGGTAGACACAGCTGAAAACTGCCAATCCACTCCACTCACAATCCACACATTTTTCAGCTGTGCAGATAGATTGTATTTTCGGCCCTTCTAGTTCCTTCTTCGTGTAATTCCATACTAAAATTGTCTTCCAATTCTTACAAGACGTGAGGACACCTCCTAATCATTTTCTCGTCTACAATACTGCAAGAAAACTGACTCAGCACTGGGTGATTTATGGGCTGATTCTTAGTAGTCGTCGTTTCAGCCCTTAAATGACCCACTACTGAGTCGGGGCTCCTCCAAACTCATGGAGGGAAATTAGCCTACGGTGCCACGCTGGCAAGACGGGTTGGCACAGGGTTTGTATCAAGTTTTCCTTCTCTTGAAGCTAGGTGATCTGCCTCTTGCGTTCTTTTAGTCGCCTCTTACGACACCCTCAAGACGGTATGGGTTGGTGACATTGTGTATTCTAAATCCGTCACCACACGGACAGTAGTAGTAGTAGCAGCAAGTTGCAAAAATAATCCAACAAATTTATTGATCTACAGCTTTAGTATATTAGTTCATACAAACAAATAGGTCATGTAATTATTATATACATACATTGTTTGATATATGACCGCTGTTTGCGATAACAGCATTTATAAATGTAATAACTAACTTAACATCAACCACCTTGTATTTACACGATATGAAGTTCGATGAGAACATCGACTAAAGTGCACTGTTTTTAAAGATTATAATAATACTAGCGACCCGCCCCGGCTTCGCACGGGTGCTATTATGATTCCGGGGTCGGGCCAGTGTCTTTGTCCAAACCAGAGGCACTGGCTCGGAGTCTGGGTGTCATTTCTATCTATAATATGTATGTATTTACAAAAAAAAAGGTATATAAGTAGTTTTTCATCCATCTCGTTACCATAACACAAGCATTAATTTGCTTAATTGGGACGAGATGGCGTTGTGTGAAATGTCCAAGGATATTATGTAAAAATATATTATTGATATTAACAGCAGTATTACGTTGACTGTGACCTAAAGTTGGTCAATATTACTCCGTTTATCATGGCGACTGTATCACCACATTTCAGACTAACGATGATGTTACAATGAACGTGTAAAGAGATTGTTCTGTTAGATCTCTGTTGTTTCTAATGACAATGGCTGATGTTCTCACGGAGTTAAACACGGTTGGACTGATAACCTATAACTCGAGTTACCATGTCTGACGGCGACCGCGTTGTTTCACTGATCCAAATATAAATACGAGAATAACTGTAACAATTTCACTCGTAATCCGTTGATCAATTTTTAAAATGAAGGTTTAAAGAACTTTCTTTCCAGAAGGACATTCCTTTTTTGAATTGGCATAACTTTATGTAACTTGTACAATCCTGTATGGTGACATTTGCGGATATAACGCAATTTAAAAAATAACTGGCTGTTTTTTTATCGTCATCATTATTCCTGCCAAAAGAAATACACTGTTTGGATTTCACAAGGATTTCCACAGAGGCCGATCCCGAGCCGCTCACTTGCATCGGATTGATTGATTGATTGGTCCTCCCTTTGGAAGGCCTACCAGCACGACTTTTTCCAGTACTTCCAGCCCATAAATGACCCACTGCTGAGTTGGGCCTCCTCCTTTCACGGGAGGGTAATTAGCCTACTGTGGCATGCTGGCCGGACGGGTCGCACAGGGTTTCGTTTCAAGTTTTCCCTCTCTTGTGGCTAGGTTTTACGGCCTTGCCAATTCCGTTTGTCGGCTCTTACGACACCCTCGGGATGGAATGGGATTGTAATTCTATGTATTCTAAACCCGTCACCACGCGAAAACTTTGCTCTTTCCAGTACTTAGTCGCAGTATTATTATTATCGTTACCCGCAGTTGGTCTCTGCGGTTAATCAAATTATTAGAATATAATTACCACTGGGTCTTGAGTGGTAATAATAATTCTAGTCGCGATGCTCTAGATAACGTTCGGGTTTTAAATTATTTTTTTAATTGAGATGTGTACCAGGCTCTAGTATAACTTGTGAACAATCAGTTTGTAAGTATTGCAGTGTCTATTATTATGTAAGAACAATATTTCAACGGGTTACCACTATGTATAGGTGCTTTAAACCAAGAGGAATAAATAAATAAATTTCCTTGGACATTTCACACAACGCCATCTTGTCCCAAGCTAAGCAACTTAATGCTTGTGTTATGGTAACGAGATGGATGATAACTTAAATATATATTTTTTTGTAAATACATACATATTATAGATAGAAAACACCCAGACCCAAAACAAATACATGTAGTTCGTACAAATATTTCTTCCGTGCGGGAATCGAACCCGCGACATGCTGCGCGGCAGTCGATCGCTCAACCACTGCGCCAACCGTGTCGTCAAAAGTGTCGAATACAACGAAAGTGTACTTGTTTACATAATCCAATATAGTATTAGCGTTAATGCAATACTGAAGTGTGATTTAGTTGAAATCCTTAGATAAGTTGATATCTTGTTCGAGCAGCCTCGCTCGTCAGAGTATCTAATCTCTGTGAAATCTATCAGCTAAAGTGAAACCCGCGAAAAATTATGTAACTCCATTACTTCGTGAGCCCTTATTGTAAATCATAGATATTGTGATATGCATTGTACAAAAGCTACATTTACTGGTTCAATACGGCTTTTAATTTTCAGTTTTCACTGGATTGAAATGGAACATCGAAATAAAAGTGTATGTTGTATCACTTAAAAAACAAAGTCGTGACGTCTGTCCGTCCCTATGTATGCTTAAATCTTTAAAACTACGCAACGGATTTTATTTATTTAATAGATAGAGTGATTTAAGAGGAAGATTTATATGTATAATAAATCCATAATATTGCAGAGAAACACTGATACATTTAGACGTTCATCAATGCACCCTTGCGAAGCTGGGGCGGGTCGCTAGTCTTTAATAAAGCAAAGGTTTGAAGTTTGTCTGTCAGCTTCTTCTCAAAATTATAAATATTTTATCGGTCGTTTAAGTTTTTTTTTATTCAAGCACGTTTTTTCATGGAGAGGCATATGCGGTATGTTCAGCAGTGGATTCTTTTCGATAACCACGAGTATCAAAACTATCAAGATTTTTAATCATGATGAATTTTGAAATTCGTTCTTGATCCTTCATATCAGACGACGAAGATATTCTAGCGAATGGCTAATCTACGGCATTCACTATTAAGATAAAATTTATCTCACAATATTTCAAGGCAAACTTGGAGTTTCACCACCACTCAAGCGCGAATTTCTGATTCAATATACTCGTATAATGATTTATCAGGTCTTGTCATTTGAATTGCTTACCAATGTTGTGGAGCCGTAAACTAATAAACTAAACCTCGTCAATGCTCTCATTTAACTACTAATTTGAAATACTATAAGTCTCTACTTATATTGTTTCAAATTTGTTGTTAAACTATAATTTTGCCGAGTATGAATTATGTGCTGCGTTTGTCGCCTGTGGGTAATTTACATTTTATACATTTATCAGGGATAGATGCTTATCGCTGAATGTAAGATGTACATCTTAATTCTTCTCCTCTCCTTTATTGGTCTCAGGATCGTCGTTGCAGCCCATAAATTACCCACTACTGGGTCGGGCCTCCTCCAAATTTGTAGAGAGAAATTAGCCTACTGTGCCACGCTGGCAAGACTGGTTTGTATCAAGTTTTCCTTCTCTTGGGGCTAGGTGATCTGCATCTTGCGTTCTTTTAGTCGCCTCTTACGACTCTTACGGTATGGGTTGATGACATTGTGTATTCTAAACCCGTCGCCACGCGGACAAACGGGTCAGGATCAGTCTAACCTTATTTGTATAACTATCATTATTTCATCGTCTACCCTCCGAGATTAATCTACTACCAGTAATTATTTGGTTGCACCGTCAATGCCGCATTCACTGACAACTTTAAGTGCTCTCCGAAGAATCAAAATCAAACTCATTTAATCAATTTGGCTCAATAGAGCTCTTTTGACAAGTCAAACAAAATAAAATTTAAAATTACCTTACCTTACCTCTTAAAATTGAAAATGAAGAATGATTTAAATTAAACTAGTGGCCCGCCCCGGCTTCGCCCGTGCAAAGCGGGGGTGGGTTATACATATAAACCTTCCTCTCGAATCACTCTATCTATTAAAAAAAAACAGTATCAAAATCCGTTTCGTAGTTTTAAAGATTTAAGCATACATAGGGACGGACAGACGACAGCGATTTTGTTTTATACTATGTAAAGATAAAGAAGATGAAGAATATTCGTACTATATATTTAAAATAATAAATACCTTCTGTATAAAAATTCAAGTCCAGTTATAGGTCCAGTTATCAACTAATAATTCATTCCGCAAGCTATCGCTACATCGTCAATATAAACGTGTAGCAATTAATGTTGAGTTATGGTCTATTGCAATTTATGATTAATTGTATGGTTGAAATTATTGCGACACGTTCAATCAACCAGTGGCCTTTGTGTATCGATATATACATGATCGACTTCTTTGTCTGAATTCTGTTATTCGGTTTCTTCGCTTGGACTTCTAATTAATCATAGGTTTGCAAAGATTTCTTTTTGCTAAATGAATGAGTATTTTGTGGCCAGACTCAGTGCGAGGTTTTTTACGTAGTCGACGTTAGGGTAACGCGGTGAGTATGTGAAAAAACTTGCACTCAGCATTCTATATATGAATTGAAATTTATCGAAAAAAGTCGTAACTGACATAAAATAAAAAAAAAACGTAATTCATGTTTCTTACATTGTTTACATTATGGTACACAATTAAAAGCGTTTTAACGGTTTATCGGCTAACGGCTGTAAAATTTTATAAAAGAGCCATAGTCGTATTCGGTCGCGAGGTTTGTTTTTAAATAACACAGAATTTTAATTGATGACGTGAAATCTTTAAGATAACACATTAAGCTGCGTCGATCTAAATTGGCGTGTCTGAAATGTGTTCGTGTGGAATAATCCCTAGAGACAGTATTTTCCCTTTTCGTCACAGATAATGAATGTACTGTGTCTAAGCTTGATTGAATAATTACTCTTCTATTGTGTGTGTGTCGCTAGCACGATTTGTTTTTGGAGAATATTGAATAAAATAGAAATTTAAATAGTCAAAAGATTTTTTTTATAGACAGCGCTGTTTTGAGTTGTAACACAATTGCTTACTGGCATGGAAAGCAATCGCCTTGAAAATATAAAACTTTGTATTTTTATTAAATACAAGGTGTTGACTTTTTAAATAATGAAGATGAAAAATTGGCGCCCGACCCACCCACTAACACCAACAGTGATCCTCAACCACATGGCTTGCGCTCCCTAATTGGGACACATGCTCCGCGACCCTGGGTGCATAAGATTCGGCCTGCGATTGCGTTTATGCTTCCGACACTGACGGCATAATCAAATTATGGACATAAAACATTGCAAGTGTAATAATGGCAATTTATTTTCTTCTGTTTAAATTATGATAAGTCAGCACATTCAGATCTAATCTTTTCATGCGCCTTACAAAATACATATTTTTAAATCATACTTTTAGAAGATTTTGTTGGTTCTATTCAAGTAAATACCTGTGTTAGTACGGGTAACCTAATATCGTACGAGAACTATGGCAAAGAGGTATTTGCGATTGCGCCAGTCCGTCGGCCACCGTGACATAGTAGGCTATTTTACCTCCATGAAATTAGAAGTGACCCAACTCGCCAGTGAACAAATTAAATGAAGATTGATTGTTCCAACTCAACGTACAGACGTAGGATGTAATTTTTTTATATACACTAGGTTCGGCACGCAAATGCGCTGCTGCGTAATTTTGACTTAACACTTTAACTTCGAACTGTTTAAAAAGTAGTCTGGAAACTAGTAACAGGATTTTTGTTATACGAAACTAGTTAAATTGTGTTCACTTACACTTCTGTTAACATGTTTATTACTATGGACATATATTAATTTTATTTATGTGTTATACCTATTTATTTGTTTATACAAATACATTAGCATGAAGTTTGATATAATTAACGCTTATATCTTCCAATCTTTATTGAAATCGACATATCACTAATTAGTGTTATTTATATGATCGATAACCCAGTGGGTGCAGGGCAGTGAGTAGGGCACATAGCTCGCAGGACCGACACCCGATGACGCAGAAAAGTTCTCGAGTGGCGACTGAGGTTCGGAGAGCGCAGTGCTAGTAGGCTTCCTACACGGTGCAAAACGATGGATGCGGGCAGCCCACGACCAACCTCTGTGGAGATCCTTGGGGGAGCCTAATGATGATGACGATATGATAACCCTGTCGGTTGAGTGCATTCATTGCCTATAGTCGCCCTGTAGTAGCTTGAAGTAATTTAATGTTTTTAATGTATATTCATTCACATTCAAGTGATCAAATTCTTGGAGAATGCCTATTTGAACTCTGAAAGGACTAAATGTTCTGATCAAAATTTGTGTTAGATAAAATTATATAATGTAGAGATTTCTAGACGGAAAACCAACCTTCTTCTGAAAACCAAACCCGATTGTTAAAAAAGTTGAATTATCGTAGTTTACCGAATTTCTGGGTGGTGTCAGATAAGGAATACACAATGTCACTGACCCGTTCCATACCCCCAAGCTGGCGTTGTCTTTCATGAAGCGCGATGTTACCATCCTCGTCACGTTTTGCGCCTTATTATATCTTTCCTGCATTTGTGTACAAAGTGTTGGAGTTTTGTTAGATGTTGTCTTCTATACTAATATTACAAAGAGAAACAGTTTGTTTATTTGTTTGTATGTAACCAAAACGACTGGACAGTTAAAAAAATGTTTTTAAATCCACCGTTTACAGCTTCGTTCTCCCTCCCTCCTCTACCTCTCTAACTAAAACTAAAAGCCGTGATAAGCACGGGTATGATGCCCACGCGGGTGAAGGCGCGCGATTATGCTAGTTTAAAACACACGATCACGTAAACAAGAAATCACGTTTTAAAATTGTACGCTTAACTATTTGTATACTATGCTTAGATACATTCATATATTCGCTCAAACTTGGAATAACTTATGTTCCGTAAAACAAAGCAATCTGAATCGTTTACATTTGTGGCTAATAAACCTCTTTCTCTCATCTTTCTCAAATGTAACAGTTCTCATACACAATATGGTAATCATATGTAGCGATCTCCTCTTTTTGTCCTTAACTATACCTAGTAAATTATTACGTTGTTGACCAAGGAACTGACTAGTTCTGTGCTATATTTATTACGTTCCCCAGCTCTCCGCGGCGTCAAGGGCTCTTTAGCTCATCGGGTACATCCTTTGTACGATTTGAATAATGTTATCTACCTGTTTGCTTGGAAGCATTATCTTATGCCATTGAATTTGAATGAGCAGTTTTAAGCATGGTTCCTGTATATTCTTTGAGTTTGATAAAGGTAATTAAATTAAGCGTTAAGGCTGTTTAGGTGTATTAACAAAGTTGTTATTTTTTGCTAGTTTCTATTGAATTGCCCATTCAACACGAAGTACTTGCTAGTTTGTCAAAATTCGTAATATGGTAATTCGAAAGTTCATGGCCCAGTTCTTGTGTCAATAGTTCCTGAACTGACACGCATTACGAGTACGATTATATTAGCATAATTTATTTGTGTAGTAGCTGTACCCTGCGCGCGTTGCTACTAACCACTAACTAAAATAAATTTGAAGGAATAATTTTTTTTTGGTTTAAAGTCTTCGTGGGCGCATACACAACACTTTGCTGAAGATCATCACATGATGAAATGCATAGTTTACCGATCCTATAAAGGACACACAGACAAACGTTAATTAGAAGACAACACATACGTGTGTGTATAAGTACCTAGGTGAATCAAAAAGTTCTTAGAAGTGCATATATATGAAACCTTTTTGGATCAAGTTCGATATTCAAATTAAAGAGTGTCTATCACACTATATTTATGCAGACTGTCACTTGTTTTTGTCAGTTCGTTCGCATGTAATAATTTTTTTTGTGCAACGAGTTGCTAAAAAGTCAAAATTATGGATAAAAGTGAGTTACGTGCGGTGATAAAATATCTCAGTTTGAAAAAAATGTCTACGAAGGAAATTTTTTTGGACATCAGCAGACATTAGGGGGTGATGCTGTACCCTATTCTACGGTTGCGTACTGGGTGGCTGAATTTAAAAGAGGTAGATCAAGCTGTAAAGATGACCCGCGTTCTGGGCGGCCTTCAACCTCCGTTACAGAAGAAAATGTCAAAAAGGTTGAGAATCTGGTTTTGGAAGACAGAAGAATGACTATAAAACATATAGCTGAGATCCTAAAGATATCTTTTGGTAGCGTTCAATCCATTTTAATTGATTCACTGGGGTTCAAAAAAGTGTCTGCAAGATGGGTGCCACGAATGTTAACCGACGAAAACAAAAAGCGACGTTTGGAAATTTCCAAGCGTAATCTCGAAATGTTCCAGCGTGATTCGGATAATTTTTGCCGTCGTCTTGTCACCATGGATGAAACGTGGGTCCACCATTTTGATCCTGAAACTAAAAGACAAAGCATGTCTTGGAAACGACCATCCTCTCCATCCATTAAGAAATTTCGAGTTGCTCCTTCCGCTGGCAAAGTTATGGCCTCTGTGTTCTGGGATAGTGAAGGAATCCTTTTTATTGATTACATGCCAAAAGGCCAGACGATAACTGGACCCTATTATGCAAATTTAATCCCGAAAGTGCGTGAAGCGATTAAAGAAAAACGTCGTGGAAAACTGTCGTTGGGCGTGTTGTTCCTTCAAGATAACGCTCCTGCCCATCGATCGGAGGTTGCGCTCAACGCAATCCGCTGTGCTGGCTTCAATCTCCTTGACCACCCACCATATTCTCCGGACTTAGCCCCAAGTGATTTTCACTTATTTCCAAAATTAAAAGAGGAAATTCGTGGAACAAAATTTCACGATAATGACGCGGTTATAGCTGCCGTAGAGGACTTTTTCGAGAGTCAAGAAAATAATTTTTTTTCACAAGGAATAAGGAAGTTAGAAACGCGTTATTCTAAATGCATTGCATTGGAGGGAGATTATGTAGAAAAATAAAATATTATTATTTAAATCTTTGCATTTTTTAATATTGATTCCAAGAATTTTTTGATTCACCCTCGTATAGATTACCAAAACCATCAAAAACCTGTCAAAAGTAACCATCGCCGTGCTTTTGATTGTCGATTTTGATTCTACTCAGTAAGCAACCAATTGTTTCCGCTCACGATTACGCCCATGTAGAGTTAGAAACTACGATAAATACACGGCACGGCTCTAAGAAACATTTCATTCCTACAACTTATAAGTTACTTGGATGGACTGCTAGATGAAGCGACGATCTGCGACGGGCAGCCGGTAGCAACTGGATGCATAGAACCGAAGACCGGGTTCAGAGGCGAGGCATGGGGGAGGCCTACAACCAGCAGTGGTCAGAAATAGGCTGATGATGATAAGTTACGTAATGTCATGACGTATGTGTTGTCTTCTAATGTTATTTGTAAGTTTTACTTCTGCGGGCTGAACATTGTGTGTTACAAATTAATACGCGAAAGATTTGATTCCATGCATAGATCTCGTTGAATTGCACATGTACTCGTTAAATGTCATTTATACCAGGCCTTTCTTACTTTATAACTAACTTCAAAAAAGGAGAACGTTCTCGATTCGTCGGAATATTTTGTTTTATGTTTGTTCTACGGATTTTACCAAGGCGCCTAAACCTATGTTAATTCTAATATATTGTTACTAGCTGATCCCGCAAACGTCGTTTTGCCAACTAATTAACCCCCCCCCCGCGCAACCCCCTTGGAAATTCCACCCAAATTTCAAGTCTCTAGGTCTTATGGTTCCAGAGATATTGTGATGACTCAATCTATCTATACAACAGCTCCTGTCGCAAACGTTGTTTTGCCAAGTAATTAAATAGGGGTTGATCGTAAAGGGGTGAAAATGTAGGGTTGTTTGTATTTTTGTATGCTGCATCTTAAAAAATATAGGCAAAAAATTTTGTCTAAAAAATAAACAATTATTTTTGGTGTGGACCCCCCCCCCCCTTAAAATTAAGGGGCATGAAAAATAGATGCTGTCCGATTCTCAGACCTACCCAACATGCTCACAAAATTTCATGAGAATCGGTCAAGCCGTTTCGGAGGAGTTTAACCACAAACACCGCGGCACGAGAATTTTATATATTAGATAACGTTTTATCAGTACCCCAGACTTGCAAAAACATTAATGTTTAATGAGTCGTCATTATTTTTCTGTCACAACCACAGAAGTCCACTGCTGAACATAGGCCTCTCCCATAATTTCCACATTGTACGATCTCGTGCAGACCTCACCCACCGACTCCCAGCGACCTTCACAAGGTCGTCCGTCTACCTAGTCGGGGTCTTCTTTTATATTTTTCTTACATTACATTTATTGTATGGAATTAAATCTGTGCGTAACCAACCGTACATAAATTTGCTGAAATTTCTCTTCAAATAAATATCCATGAAAGTTGAAATAGATTTTTCGAATGAACTTCGCTTTGAACTATTGCCGAGCTGGGCGTTGACTGTCTGACAACGCAAATGCAATCATTCAATTTTGTGTTGAAGCTTAGAATCTAGAAGTATTGCATATTTCGATTTGAATTTATTTTGTTAAGATTAATGCTTAGTGCCAGCTATACCACAAAATAGACACGTGTTCGTGATGATTTTTGTGCACAGATGGAGTAACAAAGAGTGTTCACTGTTCAGTTTTTGCATGTTTTGTTCTCAACAATCGATCAAACAACTAAGTACAGTGCAACAAGTATATACAGGGTGATTTTTGGAACACTCTCCAAATTTAAATAGGTGGTTTAGACCATGAAAGTAAACCACTTTCCCAAAGAAATATGGGTCGAAAAGTGAAAAAAAATTCGACCCTCCCATAGATAACTGCTCGATCACGTGGTCGATTTCATATGGAAGGTCTGATGTTTTTCCTTTTCTTTTCTGGGAAAGTTGTTTACTTTCATGGTCTGAACCACCTATTTAAATTTGAGAGTGGTCCAAAAATCACCCTGTATACATTCATAGTCGTTTTAAAAAAACTCTTCTTTCTATTTTCTACGAATTTTCTTACAACTTTTTTACAGCCAGCAACCTTTACATGAACCATGGCCGTCTAAGAAACCTGTGAACATTAATATTGGGCCCACGCTAGCTCTATTGTGTCCAACAATACCTAAAATAACTCCGGTGATTTTCCCTTATGTACTTGAACAACGGACGCCGAAGTCATACGTGACTCTGAAGTAAATATAATACTATTAGCTTCCCATTATTGTTGTAAATAAGTGTTATTTCTTTAGAATGGCGTAGTGGATTTCTGCGAAAGCCAGTTTATTGGATTGCCTTATTTATGTTTTCGGATTATAGTATAGGATTATTTATGTTTTATAGTTCGCCAAATTATTGCGTCCTGGTTATGGACTTCCGAGTGGTCAAGGGGCAGATCTATAAATGCACTAGCTGACCCGGCGAACTTTGTTCCGCATTATATATATTTAAAACAAAAAGAAAGTTGGACATAGGATACCTGAGATTTTTATCCCGTCCGTATAAAACCTACTTTAACAAAACGCACCTGACAGCGAAACGTTATGTTGTCTATAGTTTAATATGGTTGAAATTTGACAATTAGAAATTTTGAATTCGACTTCTTTATATTGTTGTAATTCACATAATATCTTTATAACTTGTAGCCTATGTTTTATTCTGATGTATAAGCTATATTATAGTAAAGTTTCATTAAAATCCATTCAGTAGTTTTTACGTGAAAGAGTAACAAACATCCATCCATCCATCCATACTTACAAACTTTCACGTTTATAATATTAGTAAGATCATACGGGCTGTCCTCCTATACGGCGGTGAATGTTGGCCGGCACTAAGCAGACACACCCAGCAGCTATTTTCTAAATTTTTGGCTTAATAGTTTTAAATGCTTAAAATAGTTAGCACAAAACCTTTATAAAATATAAAATACAAATGCTAAGTTTATTCCCCCTGGCTTCATCTCTCGCCTGACAGCCAACGCCCACGCTTGTAGGCGTTCTAATTAACCCTCTTGGTACACTTTTTAATAGTACCTAAGTGTAGAATGTCGCACGCAGACTTACACAGCGGGGCATTTCGGACGAAAAACCTTATTGAAAATACAAAGCTCCTCTTTGCTCGTTTCGAAAACCCAATGAGTAATAAATTGCGAGTATCGTCACTCTTTATTTTCTTAAGGTAGCCGTGTCTAGATGAACTTCAGTAGCAATTAATACAAGATCACGCGACAATCGCGCTGAATGCTGAAACTGCTTTATGCAAGCAATTTGGTTCAAAACTCTCCGTGAGCCATACTTCCTTGGTTGTACATTGTTTTTTTTTTGGCTTTGACCATTAGTTTGGCAGTCCTCTATTAATCTTACTATGTATTTCTTCTTTACTTCTCCTTTTTATGATATTTATGTGAAAACTACATACGAATGACAAAGACCAGCTTTAGTGTGAAGAAAGAAAAGGCTGATTTTCCAATTTGGTTGAGGCATCGGCGAGTTATTAGCGAATATACAAAAATTACGGGTAGTGACTGATTTAGAATACACTAGCTGACCCGGCGAACTTTGTTCCGCATTATATACAGGGTGGTCAAAAAGTCGTGGATCAAACGCAACCAGTGGTTAGATGGGGTTATCAGCAGCAAAAAATTGTTCTACGGGAGGTCCCTAAGGTCAACCCCTGCAGAGTTATAATTGATTTTGTGTTTTTATGAGAAATTGTCCTTTTTTTACTAAAACTTGATAAAATTCCAC
Source organism: Clostera curtula (assembly GCA_905475355.2). Lineage (NCBI taxonomy): Eukaryota > Metazoa > Arthropoda > Insecta > Lepidoptera > Notodontidae > Clostera > Clostera curtula. The sequence goes on along the minus strand of FR997805.1, from coordinate 13,879,827 downwards.
AAAATCTACATCCTGTATCTTTTTAAAAATTTTCAATAGATTGGTACTGATGAGCCCTTTCGTTAGACATGCTATTTATGGTAGTTTATTGGGTGTGTTAAAGATAACATTAAGTTTTCCGAAAGACATAATTCTTAAATCAAAACATATTACTTACTTTGGACCCCACTGTGAAAAAAAAAAACTCTACAGAAAAGTGCCACTGTATCACAATTTTTGGCGCATTTAATAGGGATTCTAAAAAGGTATTTGTTGTGAATGATACGCAGATTTCACCAAGACTGATTTTATTGAATGCCGGTAGGACAATATAACACAGTTAATGTTGAAGGTACTTAGACATAATACAACATCTCCCCCGAATTTTTTTAAGCTAAACAATTTTCATACAACTCATCATATATTTTTTTTTTTTTTTTACAAGCTAGGTTCATTTATCCATACTAACCCATACATGCATTTTTTTTTATATTTTTAAATTATTTATATTTAAGTATACTTACATGTTTTTTATTTTTTTTTATTTTTTTATTATATAATTGTAGCACTTTATTTATTTAACCAGTAAATAAATATACTTAAATTATGTAAGTATATTAATTGTATAATAATACACCATTGTTATTAAAATTAATATTTCTATTGTCTAAGTATCTGCTCTAATTTTTTACGTGCAATGACAGCCGCCGGTCTATGGGTACGCGCTGAATACGTACTATCGCTAAATTTACCTGACAAATCATTGGTCTCGTTAGAGTTTTCTTTACGATTACCTAAATTTTCATCTTCACTTTCAGCACTAGACCATATTTCCTCCTCACGAATAGGTTTGTATTTACCGGGTTGAACCATGGGATCACCGCTCAGATCTTGGACGGAGCCGCTTCCAATTAAGTGACGCCTATTGCGTCTGTACCGCCTTCCTGACATGTCCGAAACAAAATAGGACCTCGGTTGAGCTGCCTGCCGTTGCACCGTTGCTTGTTTACGCCTATTGCCATCGATCATAACCACATTATCGCCTGGTTTCAAGGGAGGCAGAGATCTAGAGTGTTGGTCATAATATTGCTTGCTAATTTCTTGGTTGCGAATAATATTCCTATAATCGTTACTGTTGTCACGACTAGGCGCTAGTTTTATCTCGTGAGATGGCAATCTACTGTTGAGTCTACGCCCCATTAATAACTGCGCGGGTGAACTTATACCATCACGAGGCGTATTTCTAAAATTTAGCAACCCGAGATAAAAGTCTGTCTGTGATTCAATAGATTTGATTAAAATATTTTTTATTGTTTGAACACTTCGCTCACTTCGGCCATTAGATTGCGGATAATTGGGTGAAGTAGTAACATGGTTAAACCCCCACTTATTTCTAAAATCGGCAAATTCCCGTGACACGTACGCCGGACCATTGTCTGTGATTAACTCGTTTGGCACGCCATGTCTAGCAAACTGGTCTTTCATGGCCAATATTACTGCTTTACTTCCAATGTTAGTCAAAGGACTAACCTCAATGAAATTTGAAAAGTAGTCTACTAAAATTAAAAAGTACTTTTGCCTGTATTGAAATATATCTGAGCCTACTTTAGCCCACGGCATATTCGGAATGTGATGAGGTTTGAGAGGTTCCCTTGTAGGTCGTGGTTTTCGCTCCAGACAGGCCTTACATCGTTTCACCATATTCTCAATGTCGTGCGACATGCCTGGCCAAAACATTACGTCACGAGCATTACGTTTGCACCTATCTATCCCCATATGTCCGTCATGTAGTCGATGTAACATTTCCGTTCGTAGTGAGCGCGGTATATAAACTAATTTATCCTTAAAAATAATTCCATCGACATATTCAAAACTTTCGTTATATGACCACTGTGCCCTCAAACATTCTTCAATCTGGTGTTTATTTATCGGCCATCCATTTTGAATATATTTGATAACCAATTGACACTCTTTATCTTTCCTGGTTTCTTCTTTAATTAAATGCATCTTACTATCACTAAATCTCACAGTTTCAATCAAGAAACACGATTGTTCTGTAATTTCCTCAGAAATACTTTCTTTGACGTTATCTGGTAACGCCGCCCGTGACAACGCATCCGCCACAAACATGTATTTACCTGGTTTATATACCACCGTGAAATCATAACCCTGTGTGCGCAACATCATGCGCTGTAAACGTGCCGGAATTGAGTCTAACGACTTTTTGAATAACGCTTCAAGGGGCTTATGATCCGTTTCAATTGTTATGTTACTTCGCCCAAAAACATACTGATGGAAACGCTCAAGTGCATACACAATGGCTAATAACTCCTTTTCGATTTGAGCGTAGCGACACTGTGTATCTGTAAGGGTCGCCGAGGCAAATTCCACTGGACGGCCGTTCTGTAATAACACCGCCCCTAGTGCACGTGAGCTCGCATCCACTGATAACAAAACCGGTTCCCGCGCTGAATAAAGTGCCAATACAGGCGCATCGCACACTGCATCTTTTAATCGCTGTACAACCGACTCGTGCACTTCATCCCAAAGCCATTCAGCGTCTTTTTTCAGCAAACCGCGTAAAGGTGAAGCAATCTCAGAATAATTCGAAATAAATTTTGACAAATAATTAATCATGCCTAGAAAACGTTCTAAGGACTGTCGGTCATTAGGACTGGGCATCTGCTGTATAGCCCTTAATTTATCCTTATCTATACGCATACCTTGAGCACTAAATGTATGCCCCAAGTAGGTCACTTCCTGAACGCAAAATTCACATTTTTCTTTGTTAAACCGAATGCCTACTTCTTGCGCTCGATCAAGTAATAACTTAAGCCGTCTATCGTGCTCCGCTTTGCTGGCGGCCCATACAATGACGTCATCAACGAAGGAATCTACCCCCTCCAAGTCTTCTAAGATTTGTCGAATCTTAGAATGAAATACTTCAGAAGCACAGTTAATGCCATATGGCAATCGCAGAAATTGATATCTGCCAAAGGGCGTTCCAAAGGTGCATAGGTCTGCACTTTCATCATCTATTTGCACCATCCAGAAACCTGATTTAGCATCTAGTTTACTAAAATAAGACGCCCCTTGTAATTTGGTAGCAATTTCACTAAGCGTCGGCAGCGGGTAATGCGCGCGCTGTACGACGCGGTTTAGTGGACGTGGGTCGAGGCACACTCGAATAGTGCCATTCTTTTTGGCGGCAACAACTATTGCGTTAACCCATGGTGTAGGATGTGAAACTTTCCGAATTACTCCGATTCGTTCCATACGATTTAACTCGACCAATAATTTGTCACGGACACCTATAGGTATTTTACGAACTGGACATATCGACGGCTGAGCATCGGCACAAGTTATAATCCTATATTTGCCTGGCAATTTTCCTAAACCTCGGAATAGGCCATCATAATTCTGTATATTTAAGGAAAATATTCGTTTAATTATACCCAAATCTTCGCAGGCGTGTTTACCTAATAAACTATGACAATCTTGTTTGGAAATAACAAAACGAAGGTTATAAACTTGTCCTTTATAAATCCAGTCAATATAACAAGATCCTACAACTGGTATGTAATTGCCGCAAAACGATAAGGCTTTTGTACCATCACAATTTAACTGTTTAATTTGAAATCCTAATCCTAATCTTATGAAAGTTTTTATAGATAATACATTTAAATCAGACCCAGTATCAAGCTTAAAGATTTCTTCTTTACCATTAAACAATAAATACAAAGACTCATACCATTTAGTGTCCATAGATATGTTGGTTCCTTCAATAACAGAAATATAATACATCTCCTCCTCACTTATATCGTCCTGCTCTAACTGGTACACTGCACGTTGGTTTAATTTTGGACACACTCTCTTAAAATGACCGCGTGTATTACATAAGAAGCACGTTGCCCTCGACGCTGGGCAATGGGATCCATCACAGGTCGTACTTGCACATGACGCGCATGCAGGCCTCGCCACAGCCGGGTGCCGTCGGTGACGGTGCTGTTCTTGCAATCGCCGGGAGCTGCCCCCACGCCCGACCTGTGCTCGGCGGGCCCAGCCGCCACGGATACTGCGTGACCCATACACTGCATCCACTACTGCAGCCTCCTTGCTATCATTACTACCTCCAGCCTTGGACTCCTCAATCTGCTGCTTTTCCTCGTATGACATCTCATTTGCTTGGCATAACTTGACAGCCCTAGCCAAAGTGAGATCCTCTGACCTAAGGAGACGGTCCCGTATCTTGCTATCGACAACACCACAGACGATCCTGTCCCTTATTAATCCTTCTTCCAGATGTTCAAATTCACAATATTGGGCAAGAAGTTTCAGGCCAGTAACATATTCATCTATCGATTCACCTGCCGATTGATTCCTCGTGAAAAATTTAAATCGAGCCATGGTTGTATTGTGTTTCGTCTGAAAATGTTCGTTAAACTTGTTTATGAGAGATTGAAAGTCTTCTTTGTTCTCATCTTTTGTGAATTTGAATGTCGTATATACGTCGTAACCGTCCGGACCAATCAAATTTATCAGTAAGCTGGCTTGCACGTCTGATGCCTCTTTATTCACTCCAGAGGCCTTTAGGAACACCATAAATTGTTGAAACCATTTTCGCCACGCGTCCGCTCGGCTAGCGGGTCCACCTTGCAGACACAACTCCGATGGCGGCCGCGCATGTTCCATATTCACTGTCACTTTACACCGCCTAATAGGCACTAATGCTATTACTTTATACGGGATACTTCGAATAAAACGTTATAAACTTTAAAACACCGCTGTCACCATGTTGTGAATGATACGCAGATTTCACCAAGACTGATTTTATTGAATGCCGGTAGGACAATATAACACAGTTAATGTTGAAGGTACTTAGACATAATACAACAGTATTTATTACACATGGCTATGCGTGGCTTAGATATCTTTCAAGGACGATCTTTCGTAGCAAGGCCAGAGTTTTTCATACATAAAACTCGGTTAGGCCTACTAACCTAACCTTACCTAAGCGTGATCGTTTTCCGCACTACAGGGTCTTTATCGTCGTTTCAGCCCATAAATGACCCACTACTGAGTCGGGCCTCCTCTAAGTTCATGTTGGGAGATTAGCCTACTGTGCCACGCAGCCAAGACGGGTTGACATAGGGTTTGCTTCAAGTTTTCCTTCTGTTGCGGCTAGGTGATCTGCCTAATGCGTTCTTTTAGTCGCTTCTTACGACACCCTCAATATGGTATAGGTTGGTGACACTGTTTATTCTTTATCTTCTTCGTTTCCGCCCATAAATGACTCACTACTAGTGTTGCCCAAATGCAAGAACAAGACGAGACTTAGCCAGTCTTGGTCTTGGTCTTGCGCCAATACACCTGGTCTTGGTCTTGGTCTTGGTCTTGCGCTCCCAGTCTTGGTCTTGGTCTTGGTCTTGCAGCAAGAGTCTTGCAAGTCTTGCAATAACCTATTAGTCTATTACTATTTATTAAAGTGTAACGTTATTGTTACATATCTCAATTTCTAATTAATAATATAATAATAATAAACATTAAATCAGAATTAAATCAGTTAAATTTCTTTTCATTTCATTCCATATAAGTAATCAATATTATAATATATACTTACTAGAATGAATTAATATGACATCTACTACCTATCCTTACCATTTTATCCTAATCATAATACTACTTGCGTGATCAGTATAATGTATTCATTTTCATTCTAAGCACTCTGAAACTTATTTATTCTTTGGAACACCTGTAGGTACTCTACTAGGAAATTATTTTGCATGAGTATACCTACGCCCTATGGCGGCAATCAAATAGTGTCAAATGTTATGATTTGGCGTGGCGGCAACGATTGTTTTAGATTTCAAAAGAAGCCGCCGGCGCGTGTATCATAACCATGTACTTCCGAAAAGCGGCAAATTTCTTTGAGAAGTAAGTACAAAACCTTTGATGCCGCATTATCAAAGTGCCGATGGTTAAAACATAACTATGCATGCACTCAGTTTGATTTTAATAGATATTTTTTTATTCGCTATGTTTATGGTATTAGTCGTAATGCGCATAGGTCCAGTTTTTCATATTCTTTGATACAGTTTTTTGCGTCTCATAGAATTCCTAAGCGTACCTACCTATACACCGAACTGTTACACCTAACTACTCAGTGAAATAGCGCTAAGTCCTAGCTGCAAGACCCAAGAGTCTTGCAGGCTATGTCTTGTTCTTGCTCAAGTCTTGCACGGTCAGTCTTGGTCTTGGTCTTGCTAAAAATACGCGGTCTTGTTCTTGGTCTTGGTCTTGCAAAAACGCAAGAACAAGACCAAGACTGCAAGACCAAGACTGAATTTGGGCAACACTACTCACTACTGTGTCGGGCCTACTCACAATTCATGGAAGGACATTAGCCTACTGTGCCATCGAAGCCACGCATAGCCATGTGTAATACCTTTTTAGAATCCCTATTAAATGCGCCAATAATTGTGATACAGTGGCACTTTTCTGTATAGTATTTTTTTTTTCACAGTGGGGTCCGATGTAAGTAACAAGTTTTGATTTAAGAATTATTGCTTTCGTAAAACTTAATATTATCTTCAACACACCCAATAAAGTACCATAAATAGCATGTCTAACGAAAGGACTCATCAGTACCAATCTAGTGAAAATTATGAAAAAGATACAGGGTGTAGATTTTTTCGAATTTTATCAAGTTTTAGTAAAAAAAAGACAATTTCTCATAAAAACACAAAATCTATTGTAACTCTGCAGGGGTTGACCCTAAGGACCTCCCGTAGAACAATTTTTTGCTGCTGATGGCCCCATCTAACCGCTGGTTTCGTTTGATCCACGACTTTTTGACCACCCTGTATATTTAAAACAAAAAGAAAGTTGGACATAGGATACCTGAGATTTTTATCCCGTCCGTATAAAACCTACTTTAACAAAACGCAACTGACAGCGAAACGTTATGTTGTCTATAGTTTAATATGGTCGAAAATTTGACAATTAGAAATTTTGAATTCGACTGTTTTATATTGTTGTAATTCACATAATATCTTTATAACTTGTAGCCTATGTGTTATTCTGATGTATGAGCTATATTACTGTAAAGTTTCATTAAAATCCATTCAGTAGTTTTTACGTGAAACATCCATCCATCCATCCATCCATCCATCCATCCATACTTACAAACTTTCACGTTTATAATATTAGTAAGATAATTCTGTTGAGGGTGTCGTAAGAGCCGGCAAAAGGAAACGGTAAGGCCTATAAGCCGCAAGTGAAAGAAAACTTCATACGAAATCCTGTGCCTACCCATCTGACCAGCGTGGCACGGTAGGCTGATTACTCTCCGTGTAACTGGAGGAGGCCCCACTCATTAGTGGGTCTTTGATGTCCTTAGAAATAAACATAGAAAGGGATTCCGATATGAAAATATTCTGCTACCTGTTAAGTCTGTGAAAATGTTTACAATATCCGTAATTTCAACCTAATAAATAAATAAATAAATATCCTTGGACATTTCACACAACGCCATCTCGTCCCTAGCTAAGCAACTTAATGCTTGTGTTATGGTAACGAGATGGATGATAAACTACTTATATACATTTTTTTTTTGTAAATACATACATATTATAGATAGAAATGACACCCAGACTCCGAGCCAGTGCCTCTGGTTTAGACAAAGACACTTGCCCGACCCGGGAATCGAACCCGGGACCCGTTGATCCAAAGGCGGCACATCTAACCACTAGACCAACGAGGCAGTACCTGTACCGTATATGCAACGTTGAGGCGTCGACTAGTTACATTAACAATAATGTTCGGATTAACGTTCGTTAATTTCCGATATGAATGCATCGTTAATTTTCTGAGCAGTAAAGTCAGCTAGGATCGTAATGATCTTTATTTATGCAAATGGTTTATGGAATGCCAACACAAGGTTACATGTATAAGTTTCTTCAGTTGTTTGCCTACTGCGGTTGTTGGAGATTTGAGATTTTCTAAGGCTGAATTAATGTTCAACTGTAAGGGCCTGCCTCCGTCACTCGAGCTATATTACTACTACTACTTCTCAGCCCATAAATGACCCATGGCTGAGTTGGGCCTCCTCCAACTATCGGGTGGTTAAATTTCAAGGGACGATGTTTATTTTTAACCCCCGACGCAAAAAGAGGGGTGTTATAAGTTTCACGTGTGTCTGTCTGTCTGTCGGTCTGTCTGTCTGTCTGTCTGTCTGTCTGTGGCACCGTAGCTCACGAACGGATGAAGCGATTTCAATAAAGTTTTTTTTGTATGAAAGGTGAGTTACGGGCGAGTGTTCTTAGACATGTTTGATGAAAATCGGGTGAGCCGTTTAAAAGTTATGAGGGGTGAAAGTGGGGAAGAATAACCGAATGTCTGCAAATATAATCGAGTGGGGTCTCAAATGAAAGCGCATCACGTGCAATTTAACAAAATCTACATTATAATAAGTATGTACCTATAAAAAGTATAAAATAAAAATTAAATTAAAAATTTTAAATAAACCCCCGACACAATAACCTTTAAAAAGTAAAAAATAAAAATAAATACTTCGCGTTGGGGGACCAGGAGTCAGGTAATAAATAAGTGGGAGTGGTCCCCCAACGCGAAGTATTTATTTTTATTTTTAACATTTTAAAGGTTATTGTGTCGGGGGTTTATTTAAATTTTTAATTTAATTTTTTTAATAAAACACAAATTATTTAAAAATATATTAACATTTCTTTTTATTATGATATATTGGTACGACTCAATTATGTATGGAATAAAATATCGGCCAAATGGCTGCCGCGGACTCGGCGGCACACCTCGATCCGATGGTCCAAATTTTCGATGACGCTGAGGCATAAATTGAGGTTCAATGTCGTTAATATGGCGAATTATCTCATCCTTTAGCTCTTGAATTGTTGCTCGCTTATCGACGTACACATTTTCTTTCAAATAACCCTAAAGAAAGAAGTCCAACGGTGTCAAATCACATGATCTTGGCGGCCAATTGACATCGCCGCGACGTGAGATTATTCGGCCACCAAATTTTCCGCGCAAAAGAGACATTGTTTTGTTAGCTGTGTGGCAAGTGGCACCGTTCTGTTAAAACCACATATAGTCCACATCCTTATCTTCCAATTCGGGCCTTAAAAGTACGCAAAGTACGATTAAATTTACCAAAAATAAACAAGATGCATTTTGATTGGAACGCCCATTTTCATAATAGGCCTGAATAATTTTAACGCGTTGCTCGAATGTGTATCCTTCCATGGTACAAATTGAGTTAGTCTGAAGTTGTGAAATTTCATAAGAAATCCAGAAAAAAACTTGACGTTTAGGCGTGGTTCACATTCAACATCGGCCCTTGAAATTTAACCATACTTTACATGGAGGGTAAGGGTGGATAGCCCACTGTGTCATGCTGGGCAGATGGGTTGGCACAGCTAGCACTCTTACATCTAGGTTATCGGCCTCGTCATTTTCTTCTATCGACTCTTGCGACACGTCAGGATGGAATGGAATGGTGTCACCATGTACTCTCAATCCTTCACCGTATTCCTTTAGTGTCTTCTTACGACACCCTCAGGATGGAATGGGTCGGTGATTGTGATATCGCACGGATCATTTGTCTAATATGACATACGAACATCGCATTATCCGTCCACCCCAAATTGCCGTAACCGCACTATGCATTTACGGCCACATTGCAGTGATTTATCTATTGTTAGATGCATCCTGCATTCTGCTTAGATTCCAATAACCACAAGAGTCTAGACACAATGTGGACGAATCCATCTATATCCTCGAATAGAAAAAAAAGACAAGTGGAAGGCAGTGGACCTTACACTACTGAGACGGACCTCCTCTAATTACAGGAGGGAATTTATCCCACTGTGCCACGCTGGCCAGATGGGTGGGCATCAAGTTTTCCTTCTCTCGTGGCTAGGTTTTCTGCCATCTAATTTACTTAAGTCGGCTCTAGTGACATCGTCAGGATGGAATGGGCTGGTGACATTGTGTATTCTACCACACGGTCGTGCGTTACCCTTATCCATAGCCTGGTATATACACTTACCTTTTCCGAGGCTCGGTAGATATAGACTAGATGTTGCACTAGAAATTACCTTTGGTTCATCCTGGTTCGATTACGGGTTCGGGCAAGTGTCTTTGTGTAATTTAGTACTTCCTCTGAGTTGGCGTATCGTCTGTACCTGTTAATTTTATGTTTTTAAAAATGCTCCCACGATACAGTGTAAAAATACTTATACTATCAAGGTTACATACGAAGTCAGACTTGTATGTCAACAGATTCTGTCTGTTTTATATTGATCCGGATTTTGTTACGCCTATATGATTTTGTTTGACTTGCTAATACATGCTTTACGTTTTGTATACCTTCGGGTACACAATCGACCTGTGTTACATATTCGGTGCACGTCACTGTACATGTGGACTGAACTGTTTGTACTTTTGTTGCCATTCAGTGTACCCCATGTCTGCCGTGTCTGTGTTTGCACAGGTTGGCGCGGCGTCATATCAGTGTCGACTAGCAATTGTGTGTCTTGTGATCGATATTATTTGGGTCAGTTTCCCTTGTGCTAAAATACATTATAAATTTGGTGCATGTAGGGGTATGCCACTTGTAAAATCTATTTTCAATGTCTAACATTGTCATAAGCAGACATTTCAAAACAAGCGTTTAAAATGTTTCCTACATTCTAGATTGTTCTAAAACTAAGTTCTTCTCTTACAACAGGATGCTGGAAAGCAAACACTTTTGATTTTCGAAATGCAGAGTATAATTCAAATAACAATTCGACTTATGTTGATACTACGATTTATTGATCTCTTTTTTGGACACACTACTACTACTAACTATGTATATATCTCAAACTATTAAAAAAACTATATTAAATATATACCCATGAGAAAAAAAATAAAATTAAAGTACTGAGAGATACTAATTAAAGTAACGATAAAAAATATTTAATCATTAAAAGGCAATCCATCCTCAGCGCTGCAGGTCTTTGCAAACGTGTCTATAAGACTGCCATTCAGCGTGGCAATGCCTCAGCGAAATAAAGTCCAGGCCTCTGGTCATAGAAATTAATCAATTTATCTATTGATCGTCCCGAGCGATTTAGCTCATCAAAATCGTATACAATTTGATCACTTCTAAATTGATATTGTATTTAGTAGATCATGTATTTAATTGCATAGTTTGCAACATTTTTGCAACGTTACTCTAAGGTGAACGGCCGTCGTGGCCGGGCTTCGAACCTGCGACCCCACGTCATTGATGCCACTATTTCCAACCAGAACATTCTTGTCTAATTTAATATCTTAGATTTAAGTGAAAGCCCTTTTGGAGCTAGTAATGTTATTACAATTAGCATTGTGTTATTTTACTTTGCAAAGGTCATCTAAATCTAAATCTAAATATCCTTGGACATTTTCACACAACGCCATCTCGTCCCAAGCTAAGCAACTTAATGCTTGTGTTATGGTAACGAGATGGATGATAAACTACTTATATAATTTTTTTTTTTGAAAATCATACATATTATAGATAGAAATGACACCCAGACTCCGAGCCAGTGCCTCTGGTTTAGACAAAGACACTCGCCCGACCCCGGAATCGAACCCGGGACCCGTTGATCCAAAGGCGGCACATCTAACCACTAGACCAGCTGTCTTTCATAAACAGCTGAGATATGCTATTAGTTAATAGTTGCATATTATATTGATGTGAATCAACGTTAAACGTGCATTGCTCAATTTTGCATGGAGTTTGACAAAAGTATAATTTTAATAATTAGGTCTTCGGGCTCGCGGTACTATGTCGATTTTTTCCAGACTATTTTATAGTATCTTACAAATTCTATTTGCTCTCACATTGAATATGAACCCAAACGCCATTTTGCTCCGGGTCACACTAATTATATTTGAAATATAAAATTTGCGCAAAAGTACTAATGGTTATCGTTACATAATACCTTTTGTAATGTAAACTTTTCAGACACACGTGTTAAAGGGGAGTAAACGATTTGTAAAATTCTGGTGCGGCCTCAGTTGACCCCGACGCGACAGATGAGAGGTTATTCGGGGTTGAACCTGGTAGACGGTTACGATGTTGCCAATATATTAATTGTAAGTACGCAAAGTATGTCAGACTGGTTGTTTGGGTTGCCATTTTCTTAGAGTGTATAGTGTTGTTGCAGTAAACGAAAATTCCGGAATGAATTCAGGTTCTTTTCTTATTAACGATGTGACCAGAACCCTCATCAATCACCATGTGAACACCACCCCATTCGCCTTCTGTTTTAGTGGAAAAAGTAGAGTTTCTTGCTGTCTCTTGTACAGCGGTATTTCGAAACGCTGATAGCTGAAATCTGGGTGAAAAAAAATATTTGGGTGATTTAATTTTATTTTTTTATTTACATTGCCTATACCTATAGTACCTTCGTAAAGGTGTTTTCACGGTTGTGTAAGTAAAGAATAAAAGACAGGACATAAGCGTTACCTTCGAAAACATACCTTCAACTGGTGACTGAACGTAACTTTCAAATTTGCTACGATTTGATTGGTTACGTGGCGTATCACTAAATTCTTAACGCGAATGAGGTATGGTATAAATAACGTTTATGTTGGTAATGTAGAAAAAGCTAGCTTTTTATATTACACCTATTTAATATTACCTTTGCGGTAACAGATTACGCCACCTACCATTAAAGTAACGAAATGACTTGTAAATCTGTTGGTAAAGAGGTCAACTCGTCTGCGGATTACCGATGAATAATGATTTCCTTTTTAGAAGCGATTTTATGTAGGCAACAAATTCGATTAAGCATTTGACCCATTTAAAACATCGATAAATCGTGGAATCTTTCAATAAGAATCGACCAGTGTTTCTCGTAACAAAAGTGTGAAATAATCGTTGGTTTATTTCGAAACATGGATTATATTGTAATAACATTTTGTTTATTTCCACTTATTTAAATAATTTGTTAAATTTATGTAATCAAGATATATTATAATGTAAGTCATACATATCGGTATGCATATTGTCAAAATCTACTCTAGCCTCTATTTCTGTCAAGTTGTTAAGATTGGATTCTACTGATACTAACATTCAGAAAGTCACTAAAGAAATAGGTTCGATGAAATAAATCTATACTACAATCATTTTAGTAGTCCCTATTTTTAATAATCTTCCATAGACATAAATAAATAATAATAAATAATACATCCATTCAATATTTAATTCATGGTATTGTCTTTTAAATCAAACAATAAATGTTTTTGAATACATAAATGGCGGAGAACTATGATTATTATCTCCCCAAATGTATTATCATAAAAATACCGAAAGGCGGGCACAGAAACCCTTCTCAGAAAGCGTTGGTTTCATTTTTGTTATCACGCGAATTACAAATTTTCGCTTTTATGTATAGTTCCAATTTGCCCTTTACGGTAACAAAAGCGAACTTATTTGCTTTGTTGCTGTCTATCTGATTTCATAACTCTATGTATTCTTCTCATAGATTAACTTCGGCGATATCTTTATTGTTATTTGCATCATTTTCACGCTCTATGTTTGTGTTATTAAATTTAGAAAACTATAAATTTTAATTGTAAACAGCAAGCAACGGTATCAGATAATTGAAAAAATTTATAACATCATAAATCTGACGTAATAATTGGATAACTCCAGGTACCTGGATGGATGCCAAGATATCGTAATGCAAAATATGTATCTTAGGTGCTCTCAGAGAAAGAATCTATAAAAGTCTATAAACAGAATGCACTTTACGGTTAAGGTTATTTACGACCGTGAGTTTACGGTCTAATTTGGTTCCAATTAAAACAATTGCTGCAACTGGAATTGAAACTAAATGGTGAACCGTGTAATGTTTCATTTGTATCTATAAGTTTTTGTTGTTTTTTAATTAAATGCGGTTGGTTATGGTCAGTAAGATGCCTGCATTTTGTAATTGCGACTACAACGAGCGTCGGTAAGTTGCTAGTAGACAATTAATTTTGTTATTGTTTATTGATATTTATGAATCCTGGAAATAAAATTTATGTCTATTTTCTTTTGAATAAACGCGTAGGTTCGTCTGCGACTTATTCTACGGAAAAATATATTTGCATTTAGTTTCCTCACGGCTTGCATTCAATACAACATCTAGGTCAACGATTTTATGTCCTCATTTCCATTTATAGAAAGAAATGGTAAGGCATTTAGCCTTTGTTCAACCATGGTGTATTTCCTATACTCTATTGATTTTAGGTTTGATATCAAAACTTAAATGCTTTTTTTTCATCGCATCACAGACTTTAACAATACTTCAATTTACTAAAGTTTCATTCTCCGACAATAGTCGGAGAATGAAACTTTAAGGCGGCGCAACGTTGAGTTTTCAAAAATGATCCAAAAGCAAATTATGTACATACACCAAGAAGATATAATAATATATAATATAATAATCCTCGCAGTAATTAATAAATCCTGGCCATAGATGAGCAAAAATATTAAAAATCAACACGAGACGCGATCAAGACCACTGAAAATATAATATTTTATTTGTGTTAGGTTTGTGTCCTGCGATGTCTTAAAAGGCGACTAAAGGAAAGAAATAAGCGTGGCACAGTAGGCTAATTTCGCTTCATTAGAAAGTCAAAATGTTTTTTATTCGAATATTTTTTTGCGAATGCTTTCAAATAGTCAAAAGTTAAAATTAAACATCATTATTCATTTAGTTTTTACCACCGGTTCGGAATGCCATTCCACAGAGAATAGCCGGCAAGACACTCCATGGTTGCTCTTTCCAGAAGAGGCCCAACTCAGCAGTGGGCCAATTATCGGCTGACATGGTGTTAATGTCTAAATCTATTCTGTATATCTAAATCTAGTCTGTACATCTAAATCTAGTCTGTACATCTAAATCTAGTCTGTATATCTAAATCTAGTCTGTATATCTAAATCTAGTCTGTATATCTAAATCTAGTCTGTATATCTAAATCTATTCTGTATATCTAAATCTAGTCTGTATGTGTAGAACCAATTATACAACAGGTTAAATGATCGTCAATACTCAATGGCCCTAGCAGCAGGACCACGTAAGTTTCGTACATAATATTGACAATTGTGTCAAACCTATGTTGACTCATCATGGTAGAGTTTGTCTTCTCCCTTGTAAATTAACACGTGTAACATGAACCGATGTATGTACTAAACACCCAAACCCAATCTCACGAAACTAAGCGATTTAGGATTAATTAACACCTTTCCGTTCGTTCCGGATCCCATTCCATCCTGAGGCCATCGTAAGAGCCGACAAAAGGAAATGATTTGGTCGAAACCCTATATCAACTCGTCTGGCCAGCGTGGCACATTCGGCTTATTACCCTCAATGTAGTTGGAGGAGGCCCGACTCAGCAGTGGGTACACAAAAGTCAAGGCCAAACTCTATCATATGATTACTTGGATGTTTCACGATAACGTAACTGACAGGTTTGTTATCGAACTACATTAAATTGAGCGGAACTTTCTTCACAAAAAAGTTATGGAGTAGAAAAAAAGGCAAGTACAACAGTGGCACAGTGGCTAGCGTAGTACAGTAGGCAATTTTCCCTCCATGTAATTGGAGGAGGCTCGACTCAGCAATGGGTCTTTTAAGGGCTGCGTTGATGATGATACTTTTCATGTTTGTTATAACAAAATTATGAACTCATGCATGTCATTTAAGATACTGACGACATCGCTCTTATATACCTGTGCCTTATTATATTGAGCAATTTTCTTCAAAGAGTGTGTATACATAATTTACGCCGCAGGCGGGTAACCCTCACATTTTCCGGTTCATGTCAACGTGTTATCTATATTTATAATTCACTTAATTCAGCGTCAAACTTCGTTAATCTATTTTATGGTATACTAGCCACTTTTATATAAAATCTAAGATAATCGGCATCATGCATATACTCTACTAGCTTTTGGGCGCGGCTTCGCTCGCGTGGACTTCGAACCCGTGCTTATCTCTATGCATTTTTTTTATGAATATAAAAGTGGTTATTGTGACTAAACTATGATAGTTAGATATGTGCTCTCGCGGACTTTTTAATAAGACCTACAAACTCGTAGTACTTCATTTTGTTCTATTGTCAATCGTTTTTGCAGCGAACGCATAAATAGGTTTTCGATTTTACACCTTAGGTTACAAAATCGCAATTTTCATACGGATCCCTAATTCTTTTGAAAATAAACTATAGCCTATAACCTTCCTCGATAAATGGACTATCTAACACTGAAAGAATTTTTGAAATCGGACCAGTAGTTCCTGAGATTAGCGCGTTCAAACAAACAAACAAACAAACTCTGCAGCTTTATATATTAGTATAGAGTATATATATTAATACCTACACTTATTTTGCTTATGTACTGTCTAAGGCTGGGTTGCTTCGAATGGTTGGTTATCTTACTAATAAATTAATCAAACATATAAATATAAAGGTGTAACAAAAATCCTATAGCCATCCGAAGCTCATCAATAAATGCGTTATAGTTTGTTACAATATAGTTGTGTGCTTAAAATATTTACGTCGTCATTAAATGTGCTCAAACCGCTATGAGCTGTGTTGAATACGAAAATTAAATAATGAACAGTCAAATAAAACAAAACGAATGAATGGAAGAACCATTCATTCCTCCATTCATAAACGCTATTTTTATGACTTTGTATAACGGTTAGCTTAGACAACTGCCCCTTCGAGTGGGTAAGATTATCGGCACTGATGGCAGAGTATAATAGCCCTCCACCATCGATAAGCTTCTGCTACGAATGTTATTTACACTTAATATTATTTGACGTGATTTATTTTGTTTCCAGCTGAAGCGTTTTCAAATTACCTTTATAGCCTTGCTAGTAATTTTCCCGATGCTCTTATTGCGTATTTCAGGTTTCCGACTCCCTAACGGCTAGCTCGCATAATTTTACGTAATTGGGCCCTAAGGCGCCTGAGTGTAAATAAAAGTAATGGACCAGCAACACGCAAGCATGACATCATATTTTTTGACATTTTATGGTCGTTGACTGGTACTTTGGGACCCAGAACCGTACCCTTATGTGTTATAGATATGATTGACGATGAAAACTGCAGAGTTACTTTATTTGAATCTCTATGGAGTGGAGGGCGCAAAGTAATTTGAACCTGTGAGCAGATATGTAGCAAACACGTTAAGATATTTGTACGATGATGTATACAATTCCAAACCATAATAAATAGATTTGGTAAGAATGTTTAAGGAAGATGAGAGAGGTAGAACAAAAGTTGAAATATATTTTTTAATTTATTTAAAGTCAGCGTTACAGTCATGATTTCAGGCCCTAAATAACCCAATACTGAGTCGGGCCTCTAAATACATGTACGGAAATTAGCTTACTGTGCTACGCTCGCAACACGGGTTTGCACAGAGTCTGTTTTCCTTCTCTTGCGGCTAAGTGATCTGTCCCCAGCGTTCCTTTAGTCGCCTGACATTTTGTATTCTAAATCCTTCACTTAAGTAAACTTAAATGTAAAATAATATTGCCTTATAGCCATCCCAAGTGAGGACATAGAACTAATCAAAAGAAGCAGTTGTCTGTTTAAAATGTTTTTTCTATCTTGAAGAATGAGTGAGATATCTTTATTTTACTGAACTAGATTTTTATTACAAAACCCGGAAAATCAGCCAAGTAGCTGTTGTTATTATTATCCTACAAGCTTAGTAATCTGAGTTCTGTATTGATTCTTCCGTTTCTCATTTCTCAAGTTACCACAACTTTGTCGTCAGCTGACCAAATTTTAAGAAAGAGGTTGCTTGTTATTGCCTGATATTTTGCACACAGTATTTATCAGTACGCTATTGATCCTTTTGTTATGCCTACTGGGCCTCATATAATACATATTTGGGACAAGGGTTGACATGTTTCTCCTTCAAACATATTTTAATTAATTCCTTATTAAGGGAAAATACTCTTTATTTTTTCAACTGTAAAAATGTTGTTTTGTTGATATCTTTATTCGACTTTGCATGTAGTGTGCCTTTTGATCTTTGGTTTTTCATATTTTATATAGTTGATAGAAAAAATATGTATAACTGCTACAAAAGCTATACGCATCCATAACGAAATGATCAACGATTGCGAATATAGATACTATGTTCAAGAGTTCAGAACAATCATAGACATTTTTTGTGTCATAACAAAGTGTCATAACTCGGGAAATGAGCACTTATAATGGAACTCAGATTACTAGTAAATAGTGTTGGATAATCATAACATGTGTCATTCTTTAAGACATGTTTTGATTGAAGAGCTATTGACAATTGTAATTAACTCAAAGCTTCTTGCCAAAGTTCGTGAAATGTAAGATTGAATTGATGTGGCAAGTCTTTGATTCCTAATGCCAAGTACACCTGATATTTGTGATGCTTACTAATTAATTACGTTAACTTCAAGTATCATTATCAACCATACATACTGTAAATGCTTTAGGTTTAAATGTACCTGTAGTACTTTCGATAAGATTTCAGTCACAAATAATCATCGTCCAGAGAACATTTTAACTGACGAAGGTTCTAGAAAGAAATAGAACGAACCCTGTGAAAACCTGTTTATGCAACTTGGCACGTTTGCGTTCGCAATGAATCTATAATTAAAAGTTGAATTGTCTAAAACCTTTGATAATGTATTTAAAATGCGTAAATTCTTATAAAGGCTACATACATCTTTGCACAAGAACAAATGAAAATTTTATTCTATTCAAACATCCTGAGTACACTTGTACAAAATTAATGAGATTGAACATTATTCATACTTGTGAGATCTAAACGACCTTCCTGATGAGAAAATGGTGTAATGTAAAATAATTTGCATGCTGCTTTCTCACATTTCTCTAAAAGGTTTTGGTTAAAGTTTATGCATCAAAAAGAGGACTTACGTGTTATAACTAGGTCACGAGCTGAGGGGTTTTTAACTTGACATCATGGATATCCCTAATGGAGTGAGGAGCGTCCTAGGTGTTAGTTTTTATCAAAACTAACGTGGTATTTTTGAAGCAAGATAACGTAACTATGATCATGTTTCCCCGGTTCGATTTCGAGGTGGAACATATATCTGTATAATCAAGAGATTTATCAAATTCTGAGTTTCTTTGTGTTCGTTAATTACATACAATCGCCTGAGTAAAAGTTTCTTGCCGGCTCTTCTCTGTAGAGGTGCATTCCGAACCGGTGGTCGATGGCAAATTTTAAATTTTATTTTATTGTTTGACTTTTCAAAAGAGCTCTAATGAGCCAACTTGATTAAATGAGTTGAATTGAAATTTGAATTAAAAATTTTACGAATTTTGCCATAGCGAAGGAGGAAATTGTGAAACTATAACTCGAATGTAGAAAACTTAGGGAATTTCCACTTTATAACAAAAAGTTAACATTATCAACTTTTTATCGTTTTCATCAAGCATTGTTGCTATAAATATGTATTAACATATACATAAAGGTGCGTCGCAATCATAATGGAGATAATAGTGATGGATATTGATGGATGCTTTCGAATATGTCATTCGCTGAGAACGTCGACATTCGACAGCGTTATGAAACGGTGTCTAAATAGAGTAAAAAACCAGAAACTGTTATTTTGGCTTATTATAATAATAATAATAAATATCCTTGGACATTTCACACAACGCCATCTCGTCCCAAGCTAAGCAACTTAATGCTTGTGTTATGGTAACGAGATGGATGATAAACTACTTATATACATTTTTTTTTGTAAATACATACATATTATAGATAGAAATGACACCCAGACTCCGAGCCAGTGCCTCTGGTTTAGACAAAGACACTTGCCCGACCCCGGAATCGAACCCGGGACCCGTTGATCCAAAGGCGGCACATCTAACCACTAGACCAACGAGGCAGTCAAAAAAAGTATTAAAACAACTATATTTTTTTTGTTATATGACACAATTTTACTATTGTCTACAAAGGCATGGTATATTCATATTGAGTTAGAGTTTCAGTTAATCCATTGAGTTTAGACTGTTTATACATATACAGATACAGTTGTCCGTGTGGTGACGGGCTTAGATTCATAGTGTCACCTCGCCATTGCCCGTGGGTGTTGTAGCCGATAAAAGGAATTTTAAAGGCCAATAACCAAGCCGCAAGAGAAGTTAAACTTAAGGTGAATGTTCCAGGGTAGCCCGCGAAATTCAAATTTTCGTACGATTTTTGCAATTTGCAGGCCAGTGCTAGGTTGTATGATGATTAACATTTGATTCGCGGCTGTAAGACGTAAGTACGTATGTAGCAAGAAAAACTTTTTCAAGCTCAACGTCACTATTGCACCTTTATGAGCTTGGAGGGTTGTATTGATGAGTTTGATGATTATAATTCTATAACTACATACGTCTTACAGCCGCGAATAACATTTTAATCAACATACAACCTAGCACTGACCTGCAAATTGCAAAAACGTACGAAAATTTGAATTTCGCGGGCTATCCTGGAACATTCACTTTAAACAAAACCCTATCTATCACAACCCGTCTACTGGGTCAGCGTGGCCCAGTAGGCTAATAAGTTTGTGTAATACTAATTATAAACGGCTACTCCATGTAACTGGAGGCCCGACTCAGCAGTGGGTCGCCTATAGGCTGATTAGTAGTAGTGTAATACTAAAACACTTTTATGTTTAGATATTTTAAATATCAAAACGTTTAATGTGTATTGGAAAGGCCTTAATAAATATGTAATTTACAAATCGTGAAACCGAAAGGTACGTTTAGGTAGTTTGCAGAGTGTACAAAAGGAAAAAGTTTTTTATTCGAATAAATTCTTGCGAATGCTTTCAAATAATCAAATATTACGATAGAAAATTTTAAGAAGAAAACATTATATTAATTACTCATTTAGTTTTTACTACCGGTTCGGAATGCCATTCCATAGAGAAATGCCGACAAGAAACTCCATGGTTGCTCTTAAATAAAAGGGTTACAATGATGGTGGTACAAACAAGTCTGACAGATTAGTGAAAGCAATAACACGCATCAACATGTATAGTCAAAAATTAGAATAATATGTATAAAAATCTGTGAAATTACTCAAATTACATAGTGCATGCTAAAAACTGCACTCACATAATGTTTACAAAAACTTCACTAATGTTTATTCTCTCTTTGTCCGATATGTATTTACCAAACACGTTAAACGGATTGTGTTCAACAAGGCACTCAGTATTACCTCGTGATTCCCCAATTATACCCGTAACCAGTTCAGTCTTTGTTTATAGCGCTTCGCAATTTCGTGGGTAAATAATGTTTGTTGATTTAGCTCGGGCAGAATTATTTATCAAAAAATACGAGCCCTTCGATCGGGAGGACGCCATCGGGGGCGAACCTCGTTATTTCTATTTATCCAATGAAGACTACAAGTGTCAGAAAATTACGTATAAAAATACAGTTTAGTAAAATGTTTGTGTTGTTATACAATTCCAGCAATATTGCTAATCGATTATATTACTTATCGATTATATAACTTTTCAGCCGATAAATTACCCACTGCTGAGTCGGGCCTCCTCCAATTACAAGTAGGTTAATTGTCAGACGGATTGGCACGGCTAGGTTTCGGTTTTCGGCCTTGTCATTTCCTTTTGTCGGTTCTTACGACACCCTCAGAATGGGATGGGATGGTGAAACTATGCATTCTAAACCCATCACCACACGATTTTATGTGGTTCGTATGGTTCGTAGGTCAATGATCAGGGTCCCAAGATATTCTATTTCTATTTGCTAAGTATTTTCTATTTGTTACGTAGTTCTGCATACTACCCGAACTGACAGGTTATCATTCAAATCTGTCAAAATCGTCAAGTAAAGAACCGTGGCAATCCCCGTGTGCCAATTTGGGCTCTATTGCATTAACAGGTTTGGGACCCAACTGTGATTCCTGTAGAAATGGTTCTAAATTATTAATAACAAACGCCAGCATTAGACGTACACCGTCAAATTGCAGTATCGCAGTTTCGCAACGAAAACATTGGCTGCGTACTCAACCCTCAACTCAATAACTTGTTTATTTACGAGTATCGAAATGTATTTGTATTTCAGACTTATCAATACCGATTTTAGTAATATTGACTGGACTGGGAGTATATTTGTATTTACGCATTACACAATATGTTGATACCGATATGTCAAATTACCAGAAACACAATTTAATAAAAAGTCATCACATCACATCGCCCACTACAGCGTTGCCAGACGTCCCGATTTTGGCGGGACGTCCCGATTTTTAAAACGTAATTTTAATTCAAATTAAGATATATTTTTGAAAAATTCTGATTATACGTATACATTTTTTACTATGTCTCGCTTTCGACGAAAGAATCCCGCCGTTTTCACTCAAAAAGTTCCAAAATCCCGACGTGTCGTGACGAGTCGGGCCTTCCTCAAATTCAAAGTGAACTGTCATCAGTGATGTAGAATGGGCTGATGTTGATGACGAATGACGATGTAATGTAACCTCCCATTTTATATGATAGTGGTTCAGCGAACAGCTAACTGTAGTATCTAATATTGTGATGAACAATCAGCAAATGGGCGTAGTCTAATACAATACAGCCATGCGCTTAATTGTTTCACTGAACTGGACGCGGTAATTTTGCATTAATCATCATTATAATTTCGTCCTTGTCACTAGCCGCACCTAAGCAATGTTTTTAACGTTTTTTAACGTAATTAATTTTGTAGCATTTTAAGTAAATAGTATATTATATTCTAAGAGATAGTAACATCCTTTTAACTTTGGTTATGTAGCGATCGCATGCTACATACTTTACCCGAAAAATCTGAACTAATTGCATCAAAAAATATCGCCTACAATTGCGAGAATTACCAAAAAGTCCTACACCGCGATACCGAAATTTCAAGGGCTTTTCGCATTGTTAAAAATTCCCCGACTACAACTATTGGGGTATAGGAGCTGCGACCCCTAGCCTAGCCAAACATACCACCTCGTCTGGCGGGATGATCATCCCTTTGCGCCTAAAGTTACAAGGTCTTTTTTTCTGTGTCTAAGCGCTCTATGTGTATTACGTACTCAAGTGATACTACTACTGAGTGAGGCCTCCTCCAGTTACATGGAGGGTTATTCGATTAGTGTGCCACGCTAGGCTGACGGGTTGGCCGCAGGGTTTGGTATCAAGTTTTCCTTCTCTTGCAGCTAGATTATCGGCCTTGTTATCTCCATTTGGCTCTTACGACACCATCAGGATGGAATGGGGTGGTGACACCCAAGTATTTTTAATCCGTCAACACGCACCAAGTGATACTTAGAACCAATATTTAAAAGAACAAATTTACTCGCTCTGGTATTCAAGCTCTCATAAAGTTGCTCAAGTAAAAGCAAACTTATGCTCCACAGCTGGAGCCTGCAATGCATACGTTTTATGTTATTGTTTGTTGATTTATCTGTAAAATTCCATTGAGAAAATTGCTGTTATTACGCCTCAATTCTAGTTGATATCGTCATTAGTTTAATAAACCATGTCATTAAATTTTTAAGAGGATGCAAACGAGGTTTTGTTGGTAGGTACTATTTATAAAAGTAAGATATGGATTTCGTTCAGGAAATTGCTTTGAGATAATGATTTGAAAAAGATCTGTAGAGCAAAGAAGATAATGGTTTGACCTCCGATATAAAAGAGGGGCGGCGACATTAATTTAAAGAATCGGTCTGCCACAAAAAGATACAGTTCCAAAACGGCGAAACGTTTTTTTTTCCTTGAACGAGATTTATCAAACAATTGTTTACCGTTTTAACCAGGTTCTTAGAGGCAACAGGATATTTTTTTAAATTCC
Organism: Clostera curtula; assembly: GCA_905475355.2. Classification (NCBI taxonomy): domain Eukaryota; kingdom Metazoa; phylum Arthropoda; class Insecta; order Lepidoptera; family Notodontidae; genus Clostera; species Clostera curtula. Next base: position 13,855,932 of record FR997805.1, on the reverse strand, counting down.
ATCTGTGTGCAATTTTTGGGTAAAATAAAATATTTCCAAAAAAGGGCTTGCTATATTTCACGTGAACCTTTATGGGTATTTAAAAATGTCATAATATGTAGCACGCGAGTTCTTGGTGTCGTCGCATTTTTAATTTTGTTTGAGCCTGGATCTGAACTGACCTAAGAGCCCCCGCGTATTAGGCGGCCAGGCAGCGCGGCCAGGTCGAGCGGCCTGGCCGCCTAATGCGCGGGTTGCCGCGGGGCGGCCAATTGGCCGCGTGTGTGTCGCGATGTTTTTCGTTGGCCGCCTAATGCGCGCATCTACATACAGCTAGGAAGAATTAGTTGGCCTCAGCGACTTAGCCGCGCGGCCTGGCCGCATAATGCGCGGAGGCTCTAAAGTCACAATATAATATTGTATACATAATATTTATTTTCAAATAAAGAACAGGTAATCAGTAACGCTGCAAAAAAATACTGGCAGCACGTACTAATGGTAACGAACTACCGTAAAATTATGATAGCTTCACTGCTAGCCATAAATTAGGGCGGAATTTGCCCTACATTATTTAATAGCGTGACTCGTTTGCATGGGATTAAAAAAAGCGTTTTGAACGTAACTGTTGGGTGATTTCATTTCTATTACTATCCAAGTTATGACTTATGTTTAGAACTATCCTACTACTACCCAACCTATAAATGACCCACTGCTGAGTCGGGTCCCATCACAGGGAGGGTAATTAGCCTACTGTGCCACGCTGGCCAGACGGGTTAGTATCGGGTTACGTATCAAGTTTTCCTTCTCTTGCGGCTCTTCGGCCTCTGTGCTCAAGATGATTGAGACCAACTATACGGTGTGGAGATCTACGGGTTAAGCAGCGGACGTTTGACCTGATAGATAGAAAAGTGATATTAAACTCGATTGGAAGCCGCGTGTGTCGTTTGTAGTATGTTGTTGTGGTATATTGTCAGAAGTGTTCCTACTGCCTAAATATTATTTACAATGCACGACCTGTCGCCAGCGGTCACCAAGTTCTGCTACCTTTCCTGTGTACCAAAGGATAATACAGACGAAACATTACACAACTTTCCTACCTCCCTGAAACTCATTAAACAGTGACTAATTTGCAAATGGAAGTAGGTACATCTTAATGTTTGTATTTGGCGTTTTTTTATTCGCTTCTTACGTTACTGATTAAATAGCCAATACCAGAGATGGCGAAAGGCCTCACTTCATACAATGATACTAAATCCAGCATCATAATTTCCGCCTAAAGAAGTCCACTGCTAATAAGTACCCGCTGCCCGCTGCCTAGAGCAGTTTGTAGTGGTATGTTGTTATCAAAATATAAATTAGTTATTAGTAAACCAACTTTTCAGTAGGCTTAGAAAAATATTATCTAGAGAAATAGAATGTCCCACAAGCCCTTATGCAGTACTCGTTTGTCCGAGATTTTCATCTTTATACAAGTAAGGTATATATGCTATTATTGATTTGTTACTTTTACGTGCCCTTCGTGATTACTCCAAACTGCTTTTGATTTTTATTGTTCTCTTTTCATTATGTTTGTATGAAGTCGATTATTTTGCGCGATTGCCAGTATTGAAAAGTTAATCGGTATTAGATGTTACGACATTGGGTGGATCTTTGTTTTTGCTATGTTCGACTTCTATAGGTTTGCTTATTAGTTATTTTTCGCTTTTAGTGCCTAGTTTGAAGTCGGTTTACATATTTATTTATTTTTTTCAATTCTAGATGTATCATTACAGGTAGGTACGAAACTAATATGATAGCCCTAAAAATAAATCTACTTAATCTACGAGTTACATTTTACAAACATGGCAATTCTTCTGTATTCACACAGAGTACAAAGTAATATGTCAGCCCGTTCCAAAATGCAGTTGAGGATTCCCGGAGCAGGGTTGTGTAAATGTATGGTTACTAAGGTACTAGGTATAACTTTTATCACGCGACAGTTTACAGATATGTATTTCCCGAACACAAATGTCAGCCACTCTCAGAGCGAGTGCCTCTAGACCCGACCCGAACCCGGATTCAACCCATAGACCAACAAGGCAATCTTTGTTGGCCACATATTTCAAGTTTTATAACACACCACTGAACAGATTTAATAAAATGTCAATGGAACTTAATTATTGCATTGCCACTCGAATAAAAGAGTGTAGTTATGCGGTACTCGGTCAAAGTTGGTTAAATAGGGCTATTTCCAATTCCCACTGTTTTCTCTTCTTCTTCTTCTCAGCCCATAAATGACTCACTGCTGAGTCGGGCCTCCTCCAACTACATGGAGGGTGATTAGCCTACTGTACCACGCTGGCCATACAGTTTGGCACAGGGCTTGCGGCTAGGCTTCCGGCCTTGTCATTACTATTGTGGACTCTTACGACACCCTTAGGCCGAAATAAGGTGGTGACACAATGTATTCTAATCCGTCCCACAGTTTTCTCATTTAGGTAAAAGGATTCAAAGCTAATGAATATACAATTAGTAGGTACCTTTTTCACCCTACCGTGGGATATTTACAGTGACCCCGATACTAAAGATATCATTTCGTTAATGCAAATGTTGTGAGGACTGAATAACCGATCGTAACCTGGTTTCCCTATTAGGAACGATCGAATGCTATACTAATACCAGTTTCCGCTTGTGACGTAGTTTGCCTGGATGACGTACTCGTCCTAAATACTAGATTTAGTAGATCTGTCGTCCTTATTTTATTAGAATGTTAAGTGGCGAAGGAATGAAATGCAAAAACGAAACACCTGCACTAGGTATAACCTGTTTCGCGAGGGCAGTTTTCAAACATGAAATTCACGAATACAAATGACACCTAGCCTCTGGTTCACACAAAGTCACTTGCCCGGCCCCGGAATCGAACCCGGGACCCAGGTAGCATCGGAACACTAGGAGTTACATCGATATGCCTGTGCGTGCAAAAGTGGCGCTTAAACTAGATTTTTTTATAAGCCTTGTTTTTATCAGTTACTTGCATGCCTTTGACCCTAAGCTTGCGTAATGGAAAGCAACGCCAGGGTCTAAGATGGAGCAAGCAATTCAAGGAAATGCCCTGTCGGGCACCGGCTCTCACATACACACAACGGAACAGTAAACCTGTTTGGCGCCGGACTTTGATGTGTGGGTGGTAGCAAGCCAGGCAGACCATTCGATCCTACCACCAAGCGTGCTGGGTTTTGTTGACTTTTAAAACACGTGTTATTTCCCAGCGTGCGGTGGGGAAGTTTTATATTCTGACCCGTCCCCACACAGTCTCTGTCCTCAGCTTAACGCTGTTGTGACCTATGTTCTTTTCATTTAAGAAGGAATAGATTTCTCTTTTCATGTCAAGATCAAACGTATATAAATTTTGGCATTGTGATGTAAGACGCACAGTATTTAAATAACATTAGCATAACATTGAACAAGAAATAAGATACGCTTGTTAGAGACACAGTAGTGTATGCAAAAATAAGCAGATATCGGATGTCAGCGCTAATGGCGCGGTCAGATAATCCGGCTGTTACATTGATGGACAAAAGGACGATAGCCATTACGCCATTCGGGCTATCGGTGAGTAATAGGCTGGATAAGGCGATCTATATAGTGCTGATAAATAAACACACCGTGAAGGTAGACATATTTTTTGTTCATGCCCATTTTGACTGCCTCGTTGGTCTGACTGCCTCGTTGGTCTGACTGCCTCGTTGGTCTAGTGGTTAGATGTGCCGCCTTTGGATCAACGGGTCCCGGGTTCGATTCCCGGGTCGGGCAAGTGTCTTTGTCTAAACCAGAGGCACTGGCTCGGAGTCTAGGTGTCATTTCTATCTATTATAAGTATGTATTTACAAAAAAAAAATGTATCTAAGTAGTTTATCATCCATCTCGTTACCATAACACAAGCATTAAGTTGCTTAACTTGGGACGAGATGGCGTTGTGTGAAATGTCCAAGGATATTTATTTATTTTATTATTTATATAGTGCTGATAAATAAACACACCGTGAAAGTAGACATATTTTTTGTTCATGCCCATTTTGCGCCTTCCTATCTGAAGGCTCACAATTACAAAGGGGGTTTTTTAAATTAAGCGCGGACCTATGCTTCTCACTAATGAGAACAAAGTTGCCTAATGCTAAATTGGGTCTATCCATCCATATCATGGTAACATATAGCAAAAGTCAAAACCATTTATTATACAGAGTTGATTGATATGACATAGGGGCATTAAATTACACTACGTATACTTTAAGTGATTAATTAGTATGAATTCGAAATGGTACAAAATAAATACACGTGATTTTTCATGGGGGGAGGGGTAGTCTTAAACCTCACCAGGTATCACCAAGGGGGAGGGAGGGGTTAAAAATGTTAACGTCACGTGATTAATGGACAGCCCCTAAGGTTAATAAACGATGCGTTACGCATAAACATCTGTTAGGAAAGATACATCATGTTCAAATGAGGCAAAAAATAAAAAATTGGTACATTGCCTGGAAATTATACCTATTAAAGACAGTTAAAAAAATGCCCCTATGTCGTATCAACCCTGTATTTAAATTTAAATAAAGTCAAACCTTTTTTATTTGCTGTATTTTTTCCATTTTACAATTTTAGCGAAACCATCGCATGCATTTATATCCACTTTTCATAGCAATTCTTCATATGAAATGCATAATAATATTATTGCCTAATAAAATCATTTAACGAATCATTTAAGAGTAATTAAATCTAGATGAGGGTATTGAGGGTTATGGTAATCACCATAAGTTGTCATGATATTGGTTGGAGTTCAAGTAAAACAAATAACAATAGCCTCCTTTTGATTTCCTAATTCTCAAATAAATTCTTCTAACATGCTAGTTTCTAGAAAATTCTGTCAACCACTCACTTACTTAGAATTTGATCGTAGAGCAAACCAATTTCAGCATCTACGTATTTGTTTTTCTGACTAAAGTGAAAGGAAACCGCGAACCACAACCCTCGATGTTCCACACGTGATGAGAGATTGTTTCGCCACAAGCTTATCAGAAATGACTAACAGTTTGGGTGCTGGTGAGCCAAAGAGGCATTTATATTTTTTTTTATAGGTTTTACATTGAGGTATATTTTGAACCCTCTAATTTGTTTCCTGAATATTTTGTTCACATGAAGAGTGAAAATCTGTACGACATTCTTACATCGTTGTGGTTTTAATGCTTCCATCGGTACTGCAGATTAATCATTTGACCTGATTTTATTTTATTGATAATTTGTGTATGTCCTGAAGTGCCAATTTTGTAAAGCAAGACACCCATTTTACAAGCTTTACAAACACCCGCAATGTTTCCTCCTTACATTATCGATTGGTTTGAAGCCTTGGAATATTCGTAATAGAAAAAAAAACTAATATCATTGTAAATCACTAAAATCAATTAAATTAACATACAAAACATAAATCTCTAATCATATTTTAACATTCTTTGACCATTTACTGATATTTACTTTCCTATTGTTTCAGGAAGCACCACGAAAACGAAAACGCGTCGACCCCTTGAAACGCCACAACCCAAGACTGAAAGCTCACTGCCGTCTTCCAAAGTATCTCCTAAAACTACTTTAAATTTATCTTTCGGAATCAAATCCACTCCACTTAAGACTTCGCCTTCAAATTCTACTTCTCAAAAAATATGTGACAGGCGTAGAAGCCCTGAAACAGGATCCAAACCAAGTTGCATACCTCTGTCGAGAAAGTCCATTGATAGAAATATCCGAATTTCCACTTCCCCAGTTAAGCACGACTTAACAAAAGAGACAACGAAAGCTGATAGTAAATCAAAATCGGAATCACCTAGAACTAAATCCTATCGAAGAAGTCCCGAAAAAGCAAAAAGTGACTCGGAAAGTAATCGCGTCGAAAGAAAACATCGAGCTCAAAAGGATAGTGAAAGTCTAAGTGAAAAATATCATTATTCAAAGAAAAGACTGACTAGTTTAGAAAAAAATTCTCTAAGAGACAAGGATAGTAAAAATGTTTCGCCAAAAAATGTTTTGAATTCCCAAGTAAATCATAAGCTTGAAACGAATGCTTGTGGAATAGAAAATACTAAAGTACTCACAAATATGTCAACAATTCATGAAACTGTTAGACCACACAACTCTAGACTTTCGCAGGAAATGGATAGCTTAGCTGCATTGACTAAACAGACATTAGATAGGGTTAATAAATTGTCGAATAACTTAACTAGCAATAAGTTAAATTTAGATTCGACACAGCCACGTTTTGAATCTTTATTTGCATCAAAAACTGAGCAAAAAAACAATCATACCTTTAATTACGGTCTCACAAATGAAAGAGCACTCCATAATAGAGGAGTCACAGAGAGATTGAAAGACATCGATACAGCTGCTCAGAGACTGATAGACTTTGAAAAGCAAAGTGCAATGTTTTCTGATCTCAATAATGATACGTCTAGTCAAAATCGCCGTCATGAAACTTCATCAACGTGTAATCACACACCTGTCTCTATATTAAAAAGAAAATCGCTCCATGAAGAATGTGCTGTGTCTAGTGCCCCTAATAATGCCATCGCTTCACCGCCGGTTACCTTTTCTCCGAACGTCGTAGAACCGCGGAACGAACGTTGTGACAAGCGCCAGGGCATCCTAAAGAAACGTAGGAGCTTAGATGAGTCCCAAGTCGCTAGAAGAAGGTCTTGTAGCCCTGAAGTTTCTTTTGCCGATGATGGCTCTTCTGATATGAATAAGTCAATACTGAAAAATCGTAGATCATCTCTGGAAGACGTGGTGCGCAACAGGTCACCCGATGGTCAAATTCAAGGCATATTAAAAAGAAAAATGAGCCGAGAAGAAGAGCGAGATCATAATGATGATATGTCTCAGGGCTCTCCCGAACCGCATGGTATTCTTAAACGAAAATCGAATTCGAGTTCGAGCAGTAGCACTGCATCATCTCACGTATCTATTGCTCAAGCGGTTTTATTAGCCGCAGCAGGTGGAGCTGAGATAGTTGAAGAAGATAAAGAGTTGGTAAGACCTATTTTGAAAAAGAAAAGCTTTTCAGAGGAACGGCCGTCCCCTGACATTGTCCCATCCGAAACTCCTAGACCGATACTTAAAAAGAAGTGCAATGAACATGACGAATACGATCTAGACCTACCAAAAAAACCAATCTTAAAATCGTCAAAAAAACTATTAGGAGACGAAGGACACACATCTAGTTTCGATTTGAGTGAAGACGACAGAAGCTCCCGAAGACCTTCACTTCTAAGATCGCGTACATCGGATCAGTCTGGATCGGAATGTGAAGCAACGGTTAGGCCTATTTTGAAGCAGAGAGGTTCGAGTCTGACTAGGGAACGCAGCCAATCGCCGCGCCCACGTCTCTCTTTTTGCGCGGATAATGATGCGAACATTAGTGCGACGAATTTCAGTAGCGACGCGAACGATTTGTCGGCGGCTGGCCCGCGACGTGTTTTAAATCTCGCACCGGTGACCGAACCGGAACCGAGCTTTCCGAGTGCAGTGCTCCGTCGGAGAAATTTAAGACCTAAAACCAATCCCAGATCAAAGAGTCTTGCTTGTGATGTGAACGATGAATTACTCTCCATACTAAACAACAGACGGTTGAAAGTGGATGAAAATATCGAAAACGGGTTTAGTGAAAATATACAACGCTCCACTGAAATCGCTACAGATGGTGACAAGCCTAAATCGTTTCCATCAATCGCATCAAGAATTAAGTCCATGGAGCAAGCGTTGATTAAGGATTTAATACCTAGAGATCAGCCTTCCTCCTCCAGATCTAAGCGCGACAAGGAACGTTTCAAAACGCAGCCCATTACCATCGACGAAATGAGATCTGTAACATCCAGGTGAGTTATTATTATGTCATTTGTTCTTCATTCTGGAAATTTCTTGCTACGTGTTTTTAGGACACTGACACGAAAGATCATTGCATCTGTCAAGATACAACCCACACAGTTGCACACGCTCGTGTATGTAAATTATAGGTTCATTGTACATCAGTACAATTTGAAATTGATTGGTTGATTTCTAAGCTATTATACTGCTTTGTTCAAGGATTTGTTTTTCTTGGTCCGCTGTGTGCAAAATAATGGCTTTCCCTCTATAAAGGTGATTGTGCTTTCGTCTGTGTAAAAGTTCAAATCAAAATGTTGGCTCGTCGCCATTATTTTGATGGGTGTGCGTGAAACGTGGGTGATCATAGAATGTTTTGTTCGTAACACTCCTGTTGTTCTTGTTTACTTTGACATCCTATTTTTTCAATTAGTAAGGACAGTTTCATTTAGCAATCTTTTTCTTTTCATCATAAGATATGTTTGTCTCAACTTTTCGACTTTGGGTGTAGTATATTACTGTTAGGTTTGACTTATATATTTTAGAGTTTTTTTTTTCTATAAAATACAACCATAGAACCCATTACAAATGCGTTGTTACATTATTTATATTAGAATATATTTATAATTGATTTATTACAAATACACAATTGATTAATTATTACTCAATTTGCTATAAATTTATAAGTTAACAGTAGTTAACTATAATTTTCCATTTAACATAAAACCTTAATTGTGCTGCCCATGTAATTGAAATATACCAACACAAAACGTTAAAATAAAAAAAAGGTTTATTATTACAATAACGATTTCTCGTAAGGGTTGTGGTGGAACCAAAAAGAGACGGATAGACAAATTTGACTACGTTATAAGTGTATGGAGACTATGACCTAACGTGGGACAAGGACCGAAAGATGATGGTAGTTTTATACATGACGATTTAGAAGAGTTTTCTGATACAACTTACCTAAATAAAGTTCATTCAAGGATTAGGATTAGTTTTTTTTTATAAATATAAATATCCTTGGACATTTCACACAACGCCATCTCGTCCCAAGCTAAGCAACTTAATGCTTGTGTTATGGTAACGAGATGGATGATAAACTACTTATATACATTTTTGTTTTTGTAAATACATACATATTATAGATAGAAAACACCCAGACCCGGAACAAATACTTGTAGGTCGTACAAATATTTCTTCCGTGCGGGAATCGAACCCGCGACATGCTGCATTCCACCTCTGTAGCTTCATCGGTCTTGGAGTCTTTAAAGGTTATCCTTTGAGAGTCATCAAAATTCTCGACTAAATTTTCATAATTAGCCGCTTTACGAAATCCTCGTACTATGTTCGTGATAATTTTGTGTTTTTCGCCCGTCTGACATCATCACCGCCGCTTCAGTTTACAGTTTGAATCACTCCCGCAGTAGACAGCGTAAGAATTAAATTTGGACCGTGTGTTAAACAGTGTAGAAATTATTCTCCGTATCATAGAAACTTCTCGCTTTGAATTCGCATAGCAAACATGCAGGAAATATTGGATTCTCTCATGGAGTTGTAAGTAGAACGTAATGCTAAACATACTTTTGAAATGCAGATGGTTTGTGTATTCACTGTTAGTTTGTTTTGCACTAAACGAGTGCTCAATGCTTTGTAATGGTTCTTCATTTGTAGGCACAGAAAATTGAATACTAAAGCTCTTTTCAATTGCAATTCAATTTATGATCATAATGATAAATTTAAAGTTTTATAATGTCATTTAATATCTTACATTGGCAGTACATTACTTGTACTAAGCCCATACATACAGCTACAGCTGAGTCGGACTTCCAATTACATAAAGAGTAATAAGCCTACTGTGCCACGTTGGCCAGATGGCTTGGCCCAGGGTTTCGTATCTTGCGTGGTTCTGCATCAGATCCCACAATGCCGCAACAGGACGCGAGTTGGAGCACCCCGGGGAGGTTTAGTGGGTAGGCCCCCACTATGGGGGAGAGTCCCACACTCCCCTCGCTGGCCATCCCCGTGGCCGGCGAGGAAATCCATAAAGGATTTTACCCGGGCGAAAAAAAAAAAACGGTTTCGTGTCTTGTTTTCCTTCTCTTGCGGCCGATAACCTATATCGGCCTTGTCATTTCCTATTGGTGGTATTTTACGACACTCTCAGGATGGAATAGGGTGGAGACACTGTGTATTCTAATCCGTCATCACACAGACTGTGTATAGACATCTGATTTATTACCCTGTTTTCGTACGAATTTAGTATAAAGCCTATTGTTATTATTTATCATTTCATATCTTTGTGTTGTTACTGTTTTCGTAACATTATCTTAATATTACATACTTTTATTCAAATAGTTCAAAGATACCTTTTTAATTACTTGCATTACGCATTAGTGCTGTACGTATAGTTTGGCACTAGGTATCCCCACTTCGAGACTGCATTTCCACTTAACATCAGGCGGAATGCAGTCATCTGCCTTCTCTTACATAAAAAAAAATTAATATATATATGATTTGTTGTCTATATTAATGACTACTTGCAAAACCATTATTGCCGGGTCAGATACTATCCACATATAATTTTTTTCGATTATTACGCTGATTGTAACTTTCATAGGCATTGCATGGCTATTGGTATATGAAATGCCTTGCTTTAGAGAAGTTTTGTTAATCTTCGACGAACTGAAAATATTATCGTCGTTTAATAGAAAAGTGTGACTCATTATTACTAAGATGAAGCGAATTTCCGAAGATTTCTAAGGTGACTCGTTAGTTCCTATTAAAGTTTTTCCCAGCAAACCAATCTAGTATATTAAATGTACACTGATCGCTTTAATTCTATTTTATTTGATCGGTAATTGTTGTATTAATATAGTGTAGTACAGTTGCCAGTTGGACCAGCGTCTTGATGACGGAAATAAGCGCTCCAGCGTTTACTGGGTCAAGCACTATTTCGGGCTCTGTTGTGCTTCAAAGCACGCATGGAGAGTTTTATGGCCGAGCAATCTGGAGCGACCAGCTACATGCGCCCTTAATGTGCCGATTGTAATGCAGCTGTCCAATATATTAGTCGTGACCACTATCTTAGAGACGATTATTGGGCTGTTTGAAATTTCGGTTGTATAATTTACATAACCTAAAAATATTTAAACAATTTGATTTAGAAATATGCACAGGGAAAACATTTTAGTGTATAAACGTAAGTCCATAGTTGTTACGTTTCATATAAAACTATTTTGGATTATCGATAATAATAAATCGTTTAACGACCGGCAGCTGATCGATTGCTACAATATCGAAATCAGACGGTTATATTTAGATTATATTGCCGATGGTGTCAAACTTCCCTAAAACGATAGATCGGCGACGCCAATCCAATCACTCACTCCATAATTCATCGGCGTTTATGAAGCCGAGCTGAAACTGCGACCGTCTCTTTCTTATGTACGGCTGTGTTCTACATTAAAGCGTTTCTTTTCTCATTTCTCAGTTTGGAGCCGGGCCAAGCGAGTTTCCAAGCGTTCGACTCAGCGAGCTGTAGTTTTCCGAGCCGGCCCGTCGAGTCCGGTGTTGCTCCATTCGCCAGGGGCCCCTCTCTCCTATTGGGGGAAACGGAAAGTGATCCTTTTGCGGAATTCGCGAAAGCCTTAGATTCGCCACCGTACGGCGTCAGTTCCTTTAGTGCCAAGTCACCGCCGTCAAATAACTGTTTTTCTGACGGCGGGAGTGCCAAAGACGACTGCTACGGTGAAGCCACCTTCCTTGATTTCGAAAACATAGACGCGAATGCTGCTGGGAAGCAATCGACTCTGGACGAAATCGAACAGGAAGTGAATAAAGTACGCGTTGCGCTGGACGAGGATAGCCGCGCCCTTGATGAAGACGAGAGGCAGCAAGCTGAAGCTGACAATTGGAGCCTGAATGTATCGTGCGACAGCGGAGTGTACAACCGCGCTTCTTCCAGAGACTCTGGGCCTCATTCCGGTAAGCGTTTCCACGAACCTTACTCCGCAATGGGATTGATTAGTGTATTACACGAGTAAATTTATTTTTATCGGAGCGCTAGTTGAATTAATTCGAAAACATAGCTTTTATTTAGTGTCCGCCAGTCATGACTGTCGTTGTCATAATCCAAACATATGAAAGGTGTCCGCCACTGGGTGCACTAACTGCCGTTTGTTTACGTTGTGTTTGGGTAAAATTAGATTTACCGAATGCGCTGCTATTCGTATTAGGTCGGTTTTGAAAATAAACACGGCATAACCTTGCAGATGTCTCTCGGCCCACTTATTTGGGTCAATGTAATGCACGTGGTCTTTGTCATTGCATTACGAAGGTAGATTAATCGCTAATTTATCAGTTCACTTTTTTATCAATGCAGCTTGATATTCAGTAAAAAATGGCATTGCTGTCAAACTTTCCCTAATTTGGCTGGCTTCACCTTTGTTGTACCTTTGTTGTATTTTTGCCGGCAAATCATAATCTTATTGAAAAATTGTAACACTTTTCAGGAGAGGAACTGGGCCTGATCGAAAGCCAGGAGATCAAAGAAAATCACGCAACCAATAGCAGCAACAACGAGTGGTCCTCATCTTCTATAGAACGTGGTCTTTTAGCCATGGACCGTGAAAGGAAATCGACTGAGAACGAAGCTTTGCGTGGAGACGAACAAGGCAGTGACGATGATGACAACAAACACGGTGGATTCGCTTTGGGCCTGGTCAAGAGCAACAGCGTCGTTGCTAGAGCGAGCATGTGGCAACAATTGCAGCAACAAGCTAAAGGTTTGTAAATTCTTCGTTCAATTTAAAATGGCTTTATTTAAGTCGTTTTTTTTACTAAGATAGTCGACTTTACTTTGAACGACCACGGTCTTCGAATTCCTTTCTGTCATAAGACTAGGTGAGAAATAAAGTAGCTTTTTTTTCAACCTTATATAGTGAGAGCAAATTTGCTGAAAGATACGCTGTCGGGAACAAAGTAACTATCGCGAGGAGTATCACAGAAATTTATGTCTTCTGTTTTTGCCACTGGGCATTCTGATTATACATTCTGCATAAACGCCGCGTTGGGTACACTGATAACCACAAAATAATGTATTAATTAATTGAGTACATAATGATTTCTGAGGTTTTCGCGATTATTACACATTAACATTAAACCTGAAATTAATCTCTCCCGCGACCACGACTGCTGCAAAGCATCGGGTATTAAATAACGTAATATACACGCGATAAATCCGTTAAAAGTGTTTAATTTCAATAATCTATTACATTTTTATTCATAGATGGAAATATAATTTAAACATCTATATTACGCTTACATTTTATATTACAGTGTTGATAGCATTTATGTTACAAAACATAAATGCTATCAACACTGTAATATAAAATGTCTATTTATTTTCCGTCAACTTCTGTTGAATATTATAATTTAATGAAATTATAGTTATTCTTAAGTTTATATTATTAAAACAATATAAACAGTCTGTTTCTAGACCGCCCGGTGCCTAGTTGTTAGTTGATCTTGAAATGTTTCTTGTAATTATTTTTATATGACTTTTGGCAACTGTTCTATAACATACATGTGTAAATCATAGGTGAATTAGGGATGTGGAAGACGTTTTGTATAACAACAAAGCGAATTGAGATCCGGAGTTCTGTGCCAAACTGCGCCAGAAGACCTTCCTCACCTAAAACAAATATTTGCCCAAGCTTCTGGAGGGTCAAGGCAAGATCCCAAAAGTGTTCTTAATTATAATAGTGAAAACATGATTTATGTCTGACTTCCCATTTTGATTGTGCCGTAGGGTGGTCTATTATGGACTAAGCATTATAATAATCTGTTGAATCTAAAGGTGGGTACTGACCAACGTTACGAGGTGTAATGTAACGTGTTACACGAGCATTCGTGCAGTCAGTACTTCGTTTTACGGGGAAACCAGCGACCAACGACGTACTGTCTGCACGAATGTTCGCTGTGTAACACGTTACATTACGCCCCGTAAGGCCGGTCAGTACCCAGCTTAAAAGGATCACCAGTTCTTTGATGTCCTTTCCAATGTTTATTTACCTGTATTCAACTCTATTCCAGGAACTCCCAAACCTCTGCTCCGTCACAGCCGCTCGAAAGCTAAGGAGGGTCCATCGGTGGTTGATAGGTTCAAGACCCAGCCAATATCCTTCTCACCTCCCGAAGTTGAACCAGCTCCTGTAGAGCAATCCGTCGACCTTACTGAGTCAAAGTGTACAGCCAACGTGTTAGACAGGGATGAAGATGGTAAGAAGTTAATTTTGTTTTAATGTGTGCTTTGTTTTATAGGAGCGATAAAAGTTATAAGGGCCTCGTATTCGGCAGGGTTATTCCTGTAAGACTTCAGTTTTGGTGCTATATACGCAATCTGAACTATATAAAAATATATCTGTATAGAGATATTCATAGATGTAGAAGAAATAATTTTGAGTTTATTATTATTGTTTTCTGTTTTATGTTAAAAGACAGGTTTTTGTTAAGATGTATTATTGTAGGCATGTGTAAATTGCATTGAAATATGAAACGAAACGCTTTCTTCTGATCGTCGGCTTTGTTTCTTTTTTGCATGTCCTCGACTACTCTACTATGTGTATGTCCGGTCTCTATCGTAAACACAACTGCACAATGTTATGTAAATACGCACACATTCACTGGTGGCAGCTAAGTTAGACGAGGATGACCCAGCCAAGATGTCCCTTTCGGAGAAGATGAAAATGTTCAACTCGAAACTGACGCACAAGCCACCAGTCGCAGGACTTCCGAGGCCCAAAGAGGACAGAGCAACGAGAGCCTCGCGTCTGAGGACGATGCCCGTGTTGGCTAGCCAAGTCCAAGAGGCGATGGAACAAAACGAAAGGTTAACCAAATCGTTGACTCACGAAGACGTGCCGCGAAACACGGACTTTCAACTGAAAATGGAACTATTCCGTTCAGCGAGCGCTAGAAACACGTCCCTAGAGTACATAATGAGGCAGAACTCAAAGTTTAAGAGCTTAGGTCTGATTTTGATTATTTTGAGTTGCCCTGTCGTTTGCTTGGACAGTTCCCGCTTTGGGTTTGGTTGGTACTAAAAACTAGTTGTTTTGGTTTCCTTGGTCACTCACTGATTTACTCCTAGAGCATGCTGTTTGAATGCACACTGTAGTACAGCGAAGTGTCCGTAACTATAGAATTTTCCAGACTTGGCTTGTATAAGCAATTAGACTCCGCTTTGGTTGGTTCTGCATGCACTGGTATGATACACACGAACCAAAAATGCATGTGTATTTGTAAACGGCTAGAATGTAACAATTTTGAACATTTTTTAACACAGGATCAAGTCCATTTTGTATTATGTTTTACTATTTTCTTTTTGTATTTGGACATGCATTGTAATCTTTTGATTGAATCACTAATTTATGGCAGCGTTTACTATAAAAATATTGATGTTATCAAGCTTCGTCGCACCGTCGTCAAGATTTTAGGTTATATCATATTTCTTAAAATAACGACGGATTTATACACTTTCATCACTTACTTGCTCATTATAAGCTTTATTCTCGCGGCAATAAGATATCTATGCTTCTTTTCTCTCTTTTTTACTATCGATCTCTTCACCATAATACATAAACAAATGGATCAATGGCTTACTTACTTTTTGTAATTCCCTTTTGCAATGGAACATTTATTTGGGTAATAACATTTTCTAAAAGGCAATAAATTTTTTATTGGCGTACAGAAACGTTCAATATTTCACAATCTATGTAGGCGTCAACGTTACACTTAATTTTAGTCCGTTGAACGGTTCTTTAGTTAAACGTGATTCTAATGAGATATGATGGATTCATGTCTAGTTTAAAATATGCTAACGATGAACCCGAAATTAACTCGGCTGACCTAAAAACCAACTGTTGCGATTTTTTCAACCGTTCTAGTGGGTATGAATCATTATATAAAATTGGTTACATATATATTTTTCTTTGGGGTTTACTAATAGACAGATTAGTTGCCTTTACAAGTGCTTTATTAAATTTATTATGATGTTGTTTACAGGGTGTAAAAGTCACTCCATGATATCAGCGGTTTGCATTAATGAGGAAGTGTATGATTAACCAGTATACGCTACGCTTTCTGTAGACAGAAATGTGCAAGATTAGTGATACATATACATAGCTTGAACTTGAACTTGAAAAAATACTTAGTTCCAGAGCTATTTTGATATACTAAAGTTTTAATGCTTTTCAAATCACCGAAATCTCGTCTCGTGACTAGTGATTATAATCGTCGACATCTTGATATCTTCTAAATATAGAAATGATTGGTGCAATTAATTATCACGATATGTTATTTCACTGTTCCATCACTGTACATTTCGTTTTAAAAGTCGGAGCGTATTAGTTATATCTGATAAGACCGCTTTGAGAGCTTTGTAAATATGGGGCAGGGATTGAATTATTGGTGATCGTGTTCTGATTGAATGGTCATGTTCCAGATTTGGATGAAGATTCTCCTTCGGAGCGAGCTCAGAGGATGATCACGCCTGAAGTGAGGGGGATACTCAAGTCGGGGTCAACAATCGTGCCCAAGCCGAAAACGTTGGCCAAAGGAGAGAGCTCTGAGGTTAGAGCATTTTATATGATACGTTGATCTGTGTACAATGTTGTGATGATAGATTTAGAATGCATAGCGTAAGATGAGGTCGTGCAAAGTTTGGTACATAAACTCCAGGAAATTCTTCTCCGAATCTTGTAAAGGAAGAAGTAATGTACCGAATTACAGGCTCTGTGTGCTCAATTCATTTAATTCAGTTAAGACGCATAACATACCTGTATAATTATTTACATGCAAAAATACAATCGAACGAGCTGTGTTTAAAATAACCCGTTAGGCAAGTCCATGGTAACAGTTAATAGGCCACACGTAACGCCGTGCGGTATGCAACATTTCGAGTTTTGGCCGCATAAATACATTACTCGTATCATCATCATTTTAGGCCGGTCCCAAGTCAGATCAAGTTTTCGCTTCTCTTGCGTTTTGGTGGTTTGCCTCTTGCAAAGCACACTATTACACATAACAGTCCCGTCACTGACTGACTTGAAGTCAACAAAAAAGAATGTACAATGTTCTCTACAGTAATAAGGTGTCATAAATGCGAATCAGTCCAGTGTGCTATTATAAACCTACTAATGTTTGACTTGACCCGGTAGTTTTTGACCCCGCAAAGCAAGTTTCTATTTCTTCACCAGTGCTAGGTTGTAGGAACATCTATTTATCTCTTAGGAGTAAAAGGGATATCATATAATCCTTTTTTTATGTCACTAAAGTAGCGATGAAGCAAATGGCCCGCCTGATGGTTAGCATTAACCGTCGCCGACCCTTTTTTTGGACCCGATGTAAAATCCTTTGAGGACTAGAAAAAATAAAGACATAAAGCTGACAGCAGACCGAGCGAGGCACATTTGGCTAATTACCCTCCATTTAGATGGGGGATGCCCGACTTAGTAGCCTGATTTTTATTATGGACTGATGGCGATGGTGGGAGACCGAAATGCGGTTATCCTCCGCTGCGAACACCGTGATTGTGTGCTAATCTTACTCTTAATCACCAGCACTGGGTCATATACGAGCTGGGTAGTAGTAGTTACTCTTGCGCAGGAACACAATACTATTTTATTTTTTTATTTATTTATGTACACATATAGAAAAAGTAAAATTACATTTAGGAAACTTATGTACAAAGGTACAACTTATTTCTATATAAATCTCTTCCCGTAGACCCGCAAAAGGAGATGGTGAAATAGTATAATAGGCTATAATAAGTTATAATAAATACTTAAATACGAAATAATTAATAATAATAATTATCCTTGGACATTTCACACAACGCCATCTCGTCCCAAGCTAAGCAACTTAATGCTTGTGTTATGGTAACGAGATGGATGATAAACTACTTATATAATTTTTTTTTGTAAATACATACATATTATAGATAGAAATGACACCCAGACTCCGAGCCAGTGCCTCTGGTTTAGACAAAGACACTTGCCCGACCCCGGAATCGAACCCGGGACCCGTTGATCCAAAGGCGGCACATCTAACCACTAGACCAATACTGTACATACATACTTAATAGATACAATAGATACTTAATTTAATTTAATTTTAATATTCTGTATATGTATTATTAATACATACATATACATACATTATAAATAAATACAACAACTATGACTAACAGGAGGAGAGATAATACTCTTTGACTCTTCGCTTAAAGGTAAGTAGGCAATCAGAGCTCCGAATACCAGCGGGAAGTGAGTTCCATACGAGTGGGCTGCGTTATTCTGTAAGGTGGTATGCCCTACCTTTTTTAAATACGAACGAAAGTAACACCAGCAATTCTTTACAGGGCTTGAAAGACGAAGGCATCGATAGTTCGTCAGACGATGAGTCTGCCTCGGCGAGTAGCGTGTCTTCCTCAGAGAAAAGCTGTTCTTCGTCAGACAGCTCTGATGAGCTGCCCGACCCCAAACCCAGAAGGTTTCAGAGGAAGAACAACAAGCTGAAAACGTCCAGGACTGAGTCTGATATTACCAGGCATCAGGTAAGACGCTTGTATTTTTTTAAACGTGTTGATTTGATATAGTGACTTGGCGAACAAATCTTTTGTGCCACGCCTAGCGTCTTTTACGTCACGGAAGGTGAGGACATGCGTGTAATACCAGCGGCCATTTATAAAAAGTCTTCTGGTTTTTTTTTCAATAGTTTAGACATAATTAAGTTGACGTAACATGACATCCTCGCGTGTCAAACGCAAACACAAAAGATATTGATAGCACATTGCAATGAATCTGTAAGTGTCTGTGTTTATTACTCCAGGCACTTTTTTTGTCAGCAGGATTAAATGAAATAAAAAATAAATTGGTTTTTGAAAAGACAAGATGTCGAAATTAAAACAACGACTCAAGATCCAAAACCATATATCTCGCACAGAATGTAGCTGTTTTATATGACACGTATATCACAGCAAACAAATTTCTTTTACGCGTTTATGCAAAGACTTAAAAGGTCGTTGCAGTTTAGATCTTACTTTTTAAATTATTTTTTTTCTTAATCGACCTTACTTCTAGCAGGACGCATATCCAAGAAAAATACAAATGCCCTGCGCTACTGAGCTGAAAGAGCGTCTGACACAAGCCAAGAACCCGGACGTAAAAATTCCTATGCTGGCCAAACTAGGACGCAAACCGTCGGAAGAGGCCAAGAAAGAAGAAGATCAATCCAGATACAGGCGATTCGTGAAGAAAATCGATGAGCCTATCCAACTGGGGAAACTCCGACGGCCAGCGGAAAAGGCTCAGCAGCCAGTAGAAATTTCCCCTCCGCCAATTATGAAGATCTCAGCGCTGAATCAGGAAGCTAAGAATAAGTTCTTTGGGCTTGAGTCTGCGAAGAAGGAGAAGACATTGGATGAGTTAACTGCGGCTGTCAGAAAGTACATTCCACCGGTAAGTTCGCTGAATATACAGGGTATAACAAAAAGCCTTAAGCCATCCGAAGTGGTAGAACTTACCGACAGGGGCAGTTCTTTAGTGAATTATTTTTCTGTTTTAAAGTATGGGGAAGAAACAGACTTTTGTGATCCAATTTCTAAACACAAAATGCGTGTTGTATCATGCGACAGGCTTTGTAATGTTTCTTAGGGTTGCTGTGGTTATTTGTAGATTTATGTACAATTACACAGATTTATGTACTGTGGTTATTTGTGTTTTTGTAGATTTATTTGATTTATATACACGCCCTATTTTTTCTGATATTATTTCGTTATAGCTGGAAGGTTAATTTTTCACTCTGTATTGTGAATATCATCATCATCATTTCAGCCAAAACGGTCCGCTGCTGGACATGACCTTAAAAGAGGCTTGCCAGAAGCACTGACAAGACAAAAAAATGTTCTTCTTTTAAAGCACTGAGAACGTGTCTTACTGCTTCGTGGTTTCATTGTTTTAATGTATCTGGGGACAGTTTCATAATATGAAATTCACGATCAGAACTGACACCCAGGCCCGGCGCAAGTGATCTCTGGTTTTCACAAAGATAGTTGCCCGACCCCGTATTCGAACCGAGGACCCGTGAGAGTGATCGAAAGGCACATCTAACCCCCTTGACTAACAAGTCAGTCAGATGACAATCAATAAACAACGCCATCTAGTGACAAATGCGAATGCGATTCTAGTATAGCAAAATAACTTAAGTATTTTTGTCTGATTCTTGGGGTTCAATCAAATAGTGAATATTCAAAATCAAAATGAAATTACCTACTGTAGACAAAATAATAGGTATTTTGTATACTTTTAGTCCGGGACTAACAAGAAATATCAAAATTTTCACGAAGCTATAATTACAGTATTTTGTGGCTTGTTTTAGGTGAGCAAATCAATATCGATACACACTATGGAAATTCCTGGGTCAGGCAGCGACGGGGAGAGCAGCGGGGGCCGGGAGGTGCGACACATCAACAGCCGAGTGCGACACAGGTTGGTTACCTAGTCATTTCATCTTAATGTTTTAATAATGGTTAACGGAAAAACTTACGACCTCATTCATAATAGCTGTCATTATATCCAACATTTAAAAGTATCCGTTCTAGTCATTATAGCCAAACGAAACGCTAGAGGCTTATTAAACTGATATTGATAAAGGCGTAATTCTTTAAGTAAGGTTATTTTGTTTTTCAACATCAATAGATATTTTTCTGACAATGTTTTGATTAGGCAGCATTCAAACACTATAGTGGATATATATGTATGATACTGACATTAAAAAGATTAAAATTATCTTGAACCAAATCGCCGTGATGGGGGGAGTTCGCTGGCTCCCTTCTTCGCTAATCACCGTATTGTAGGTACCTGCTCTTTTTATTTTATTTGTCTGTTTTATTTCCTTTCGGGAATGTTGTAGAAAATGTTTTGTAAGTAACAGTTTCCTACGGCCACATCTGTAGATACTCAAACTCAAAATTAACTTTATTTACGTAGGTTTTATCACAAAACTCTTATAAATCGTCATATTTACAGTTACCATTATCATCATCTTACGACCCCTGTCCCACGCCAGGTGGCAGTCTCCATACGCACCTATCAGTCGTCATACCATCTCCCTAAGGCTGCCACAATACTTGTGGACGACAACCGCGTTATATTGTGCAATGAAAAAAAAATGTGTTTTTTCGAATAAGTTAGTTTAAAAATGCTTACACATAGGCAAATAATAAAAATAAATCTTTTGCTTCGTTTCGGAATGCCATTATCACAGAAAGCAAGAAACTCCATGGTTGCTCTTTGAAATTAAAAGTTTACAATGATGGTGGTGAAATCAAGTCTGACAGATTAGTGAAAGTTTTTTGGAGTTCAGGAGGCATACTGTCATATGCGTCCTGCGTGTGAACAAGTGTCGCTGCTGTGTGACGAGAACATGAGGAGAAGGAAAACTTGATACAAACCCGTCGTACAATAGGCTAATTTCCCTCCATGAATTGGAGGAGGAATTTTGTTCTGTCCCTTCATGTAATAGAATGTCGCGGGTCAAATGTTGATGACAAATCGACACTAATGCAGCCGCAGGCAGAAGCCAGTCATTCATAGTGTCGGCTGTTTAAAACACCGCAACTTCATAGATATGTACTAATTAATACAATAGACTTTTTAATTTTGTTCAACATGCAACAAGTTACGTTGACGGTGTGACGCAGGTTTTTTGCAAGCGTATCCATTGCGATAGCGATAGTAACACCGTGTCTTTTGGTGCGAATCTTCCCATGGTTGGATGATCTTGCAATGTAACATTATTGAAATGCGTGATGGCAATTGTTTTGTGAAATATATTAATTTTTATTTAGGCTGTCGTTACGTGAACTATGACTATTGAATTGGGGGGTTTTGTGTTGAAATGTGTTACATACTGGATATTTTTTAGTTATTTCTTTATTAACTCCGACAAAAAGGGGTGGTACAAGTCTATTATGATGAGTTGTTTTAATTTAAATGTCAGAGTAGGTCTTATAGCGGTGGTGCTTAGACATCTTTTATCAAAGTCAGCTGTTTCAAGGCCATGAGCTTTTTTCTAGTGGTGTCCTAATCACGAAAAGTTCTAAATAAATCTGTGTATCTTGAAACCTTCGTACTACGTTCGTTTGATGACGCATTTATTATACATAGTGTCAACCCCAGTGTATCCTGAGGGCGTCATAACAGCCGACAAAAAGAAATTACAAGGCCGATAACTTAGCAGCAAGATAAGGAAAACTTAATACGAAACCCTGTGCCGACCGGTCTGGCCAGCGTGGCACAGTAGGCTGATGTGCCCTTGATGTGACCAGAGGGGGCCCCACTCGGCAGTGGGTTATTTATAGGCGGGGTTGTAGGAATCGTAGTGTAGATATTGTCACTTCTAACTTCAATCTCAACAAACAAACAAACTCCGGACGATCCAACTGATCTCCGGATAGGGACTCGCAATCCTTGTGGAATCTAGATTCAATTATCCACATTGTATGTCCTAAAATAATTTACATTAAATATGAATATCTGGATGACCGAGCTTCGCTAGGTTTTTTTTTATAAATTGTGTTTTTTGGAAATTATATTCAAAATTATATTTAAATTGTATTATTAAGTACGAATTACGCAAACACTCATTGACTTCGTGTTACTTAACAACGCCATCTGCTGTTGTGCTCACAAAAAAGTAGTATTATTATTCGCCAATAGATGTCAGGAATTAAGTCTAACCTCAAAACAAACATTCATTGACTTCGTGTTACTTAACGTCGCCATTGTTGTGCTCACAAAAAAGTAGTACTATTATTCGCCAATAGATGTCAGGATTCCTAGCTAGATCGATTTATCGCCCCCGAAACCGGAATAAAATGACATTTTTAAAAAATTATTCCTAGCTAGATCGATTTGTCGCTCCCGAAACCCCCTTTAAACTAAATTTCATGAAAATCGTTGGAGCCGATTCCGAGATTCCAATTATATATATATACAAGAATTGCTCGTTTAAAGATATTAAAGATATAAGATAAAGTCAGTGTGGTGACGGATTTAGAATACACAATGTCACCAACCCAACTTGACGCAAACTCTGTGCCAACCCGTATTGCCAGCGCGGCACAGTAGTTTAATTTCCTTCCATGAATTTGAAGGCCCGACCCAGTAGTGTGTCATTTATGGGTTGAAACAACAAATTATTACAATAAAATAAAATATTATTATTTATAAGTAAGTAATATACCACACGTCAATTAGTTTGTAAATCTACGGAACGCCAAATTCTTGTTAGAAATACATAAACGGCACACATAAGCAAAAAATAAAATGGTATCGCGTAAACATTTTCGTCATAACTAATTCTGCAGGTAATTAAATTTATTATTTCTCAGCGGCAGGTCAAAACATAAACAAGTGAAATACAAATACGCGCCAAAATTCTGAAGGCATTATTAAGCGAATTGTTGTAACAAAATGCAAATATGGCCGCCAGCTAGAACGCACAGATTATAAATTCAAATGAGTCATGTTTACATCATCGTCTCATTAAAGTTTTTTTATGCTTTCTTGTTTGACAAATGGCGTTCACGTGTGGCTTGTCACGTCTTAATCTTTCGTGGTCGTAGGATAATGAGGCTACATTGTTTTTTTTAAACCATGTTACACTTGTACTGAATGTCAATGTGAAGGATGTTTACATCAACTGTGTTTATTTCGAAACAAAAAAAAGGTCTTTTTATATTTTTTCATAATTTTGGAGACAAGTAGAGTAAAGATTTTAAATTTTCGCGATTTATACACATTTTGAAGTAAAGTCACGATTCAGAACCGAATCGTGACAATCAAGCGAGGGTAGGTGTCGAGACCCAGTCGCGGAGCATGCTTCCCCATTGGGAGTGAATCTCGTGGGCCTGGTTCGGGCAGTCGAGGATTGCTGTCAATTTTAGTGGGTTGGTCGGGGCACTATTTTTCGTCATTACGCGCCCCGGGGTCCCATGTTACCAGCCAGTTCCCAACAGCCGAATGGATTCATGAGGATCTTCGACATAAACGTGATTCGCGCTTCACGAAGACAATGCTGAGATGCCATCGCTAGTTACCCTGTGACCACGGCGTGTTTATTTTCATGCTCAAACGTCTCGAATAAATTAAAGTATTCCTTCATATTTTACCGTTCGTGTCTCGAGTCGTGTCATTACTTTTTTATGGTTTTGTTTTATAGCACAGCAAAATTGTGAGAATCGTTAGTAATACTTTTTTTTTAAATTGACGGTACATTGTGAATTAGTACGTTTTAACTGTTCACATAGTAACGTACATATTTATTTTCGACTAGCTAGCCGACAGACTTCGTACTACCTCAATCGATAAATAAGAGACCGAAACTGTTCTCACCTTTTGTTTTCAAGACCAAAATTAGCCAAATCGGTCCAGCCGTTCTCGAATTTTAACGAGACTAACGAACAGCAATTAGTTTTTATTTATATATAGATATATAGTTGTAATCGATTACGTGATACGATTGGATTACGACCGAACCCACTGATGAGTCGGGCCTCCCTCAAATATAAGGAGGGAAATTAACCAACTGTGCCACGCTCAGCCACACGAGTTGGCACACGGCGTCTTTTCAAGTTAGCCGTTATCGATCTTGTTGTTTCCTTTAGTCGGCTCTTACGACACCCGCAGGATAGAACGTGGTGGTGATACAGTGTATTTGAAATCCATATCATTTACGCCGATATACTTATCATTTTATCATATATTTTAGTTCATTTGCATTATGTTCTATTGGAACTGCAGTTTCATTCTATTGCAATAAAACCAGTTCGGTTCCGGTTACGATTGCACCGGGATGCGAAACTGGCGGGGTTCGAAATACTCATTTACTATTGCGGCATCCTTTGAACTTGTAATTATATGGAAGCCTTTAAGACGTCCTTTACGTGAACCTTGATATCTAGCTAAACGTGTAGTTAAAATGGATATACCAGGGTGAATCAAAAAGTTCTTAGAAGTGCATATATATGAAACCTTTTTGGATCAAGTTCGATATTCAAATTAAAGAGTGTCTATCACACTATATTTATGCAGACTGTCACTTGTTTTTGTCAGTTCGTTCGCATGTAATAAATTTTTTTGTGCAACGAGTTGCTAAAAAGTCAAAATTATGGATAAAAGTGAGTTACGTGCGGTGATAAAATATCTCAGTTTGAAAAAAATGTCTACGAAGGAAATTTTTTTGGACATTCAGCAGACATTAGGGGGTGATGCTGTACCCTATTCTACGGTTGCGTACTGGGTGGCTGAATTTAAAAGAGGTAGATCAAGCTGTAAAGATGACCCGCGTTCTGGGCGGCCTTCAACCTCCGTTACAGAAGAAAATGTCAAAAAGGTTGAGAATCTGGTTTTGGAAGACAGAAGAATGACTATAAAACATATAGCTGAGATCCTAAAGATATCTTTTGGTAGCGTTCAATCCATTTTAATTGATTCACTGGGGTTCAAAAAAGTGTCTGCAAGATGGGTGCCACGAATGTTAACCGACGAAAACAAAAAGCGACGTTTGGAAATTTCCAAGCGTAATCTCGAAATGTTCCAGCGTGATTCGGATAATTTTTGCCGTCGTCTTGTCACCATGGATGAAACGTGGGTCCACCATTTTGATCCTGAAACTAAAAGACAAAGCATGACTTGGAAACGACCATCCTCTCCATCCATTAAGAAATTTCGAGTTGCTCCTTCCGCTGGCAAAGTTATGGCCTCTGTGTTCTGGGATAGTGAAGGAATCCTTTTTATTGATTACATGCCAAAAGGCCAGACGATAACTGGACCCTATTATGCAAATTTAATCCTGAAAGTGCGTGAAGCGATTAAAGAAAAACGTCGTGGAAAACTGTCGTTGGGCGTGTTGTTCCTTCAAGATAACGCTCCTGCCCATCGATCGGAAGTTGCGCTCAACGCAATCCGCTGTGCTGGCTTCAATCTCCTTGACCACCCACCATATTCTCCGGACTTAGCCCCAAGTGATTTTCACTTATTTCCAAAATTAAAAGAGGAAATTCGTGGAACAAAATTTCACGATAATGACGCGGTTATAGCTGCCGTAGAGGACTTTTTCGAGAGTCAAGAAAATAATTTTTTTTCACAACGAATAAGGAAGTTAGAAACGCGTTATTCTAAATGCATAGCATTGGAGGGAGATTATGTAGAAAAATAAAATATTATTATTTAAATCTTTGCATTTTTTAATATTGATTCCAAGAATTTTTTGATTCACCCTCGTATACCATCAGTATTTGAGCCTGTAAGTGGCTCCCTCCAATTACATAAATAATAAATAAATCTCGTTGGACATTTCACACAACGCCATCTCGTCCCAAGCTAAGCTAAGCTAACTTAGTGCTTGTGTTATGGTAACGAGATGGATGATAAACTACTTAAATACATTTTTTTTTTGTAAATATATACTTATTATATATAGAAAAACACCCAGACCCGGAACAAATACTTGTAGGTCGTACAAATATTTCTTTCGTGTGGGGATCGAACCCGCGACATGCTTCGCAGCAGTCGATTTGATACTGTCCCACGCTGGCCATACGAGTGACACAGTGTAATTTCAAGCTTTCCTTCACTTGCTAGATGCAACCCATATTAAAAAATACGCCGGTATACGGAACTACCAAAGCCTGAGTGTCGTAAACCCCTTGGCTAGGCGCCCTTGTTATAATATAAAACTTACCCGTGCACCATCTAACATCTAATCTAACCAGATATTGCTTATTAAGCATATTCATTGCATTCCCACGATCGTGTCAAATTTTGATGATCATCGTCGTCGTCGTTTCAGCCCATAAATGATCCACTACCTGGTCGGACCTCCTCCAGATTCATATTATTTTGATAATACATATAAGCAAATACATTACTGCTATTACTTAGCCCTACCAGCACTGCGCTTTCCGGAACGCGCCATTCCAGGACTTTTCTGGAAGGCTGTGCTAGTAGGCCTCCCACACGGTGGACCGATGACCTGATTAAGGTCGCCGGAAAACGATGGATGCGGGCGGCCCAGAACCGGCCTTTGTGGAAATCTTTGGGGGAGGCCTATGTCCAGCAGTGGACGTCTTTTGGCTGAAATGATGATGATGATGATGATTACTTAGCCCATAGATGAGTCGTAACTAGTAACATGGAGGGTACTGGTTATCATCGTATCATGTTTTCCTTCTCTTACGGCTATATTTTTTGCCGTGTTATTTCCTTTAGTCGGTCCTTACGACACACACAAGGTGGAATGGGGTGGTGACTGCATCTTTGTTAAATCCGTCACCACATAGATAAATAAATTTCCGTCGTAAAATTAATAACCCCTGACTATCAATCACACAAATGATTTCGAGTCGCAGAAAGTAGTAGTCAGTATCGGCTTAATCAATTACAGAAGCCATGCAGCGAGGAAATTGCGTGTAGCGATGCATTAAATTGGTGTCACTTACAGCTGTTAACTTTCGTAAATGGTTTTCTCTTTCGCGGCTAGGTGTACAGGTGGCGGTTCGGAAGTCCGGTTTGATTAACTTTTGACATTTGGCGTCTTATGCGGTATGTTTGGATGTCATAAGCTGGGACTTCAGTTAGCTAATAGTATTTGCTGTTTTGTGACGAATATTCCATCAGCTATCTCGCGCCCATAAATGACTCACTGCTGGGTCGAGCCTCCTCCAACTACATGGAGGGTTGTTAGCCGACTGTTCCTCGCTGGTCAGACGGGTTGGCACAGGGTTTCGGTTCAAGTTTCCTTCTGTTGCGGCTAGGTTTTCGGCCTTACGACGCTGTCGGGATGAAAAGGGGTGGTGACGCTATTTATTCTAAATCCGTCACTTCACGTCTGGCAAATACTAATTGCGAGGTGAAGTAGGTATATCGTGATTTCAAAAAAATCTCAATCCACATGCTATTTCTAAATGTCACGTTGCGTACTTAACGCGATAAAATATGATATGTGTTTGTTGTGGTTGCATGCTTTACAAAAGGTATCCATTTAAATTTTGAATCGTCTCATTTTAATAATAAAACCTACTTAATACCTACTTGTTAAAGAAACTACATTAACAGTCTAATACTATTTGCTAACGTTGTATTCAAAGGCATCATCTAAATTGCCCAAAAATAACAACTAATGGGAACAATATAAATGAAATGTTATCGCTTGTAAAAACCGCAACCGTTTAAAATCACCTCAAAACTAAGCTACCGTAGAATTTATTGTCAATTACCACGAAACAGTATGGACGATTTACAGCCAAAAATGGGCATTGTCTAACAATAGCAGCGTGCAAGCCGTTTTAATACTTTGTAACAGTGTGGTAAGATTGAAAATAGTAGGTACAGGAAGCTAGTTGGCCAACTGACACAGTGGTTTCCTTGCAAAATGCTTCGGAAGCATTGAACGAACCTTGTATGGCGAAACGGTTCAAGTGCAGGTAAACTTGCCCTTATACGTATAAGGCTGGCTATATCTCAGGTATTTCCAATTGTTTAAAGTGAATAGAGATTATCAGTCCGTGGCCCACTCAGGTATTCGTTTAAATTCCTAACGCAATTGATAAATAATGTAATTTCTGCTACCTCGTACAGTATGTGAAAAAAGAATGTCGAATACGAGATAGATATACTTTGTTACGGAGATCGTGTAAGAATTGAATGTTTTTAGGATGAATAAAATATAATAAATCGTTGTTTATGACCTCTTCATCGATCTAGGTTTTTTTATATTATTTGTTATAACACCGCAGTCTTGTAGTCCGTGTTCTTTTTAACAATGAATGGTAATTATTTGCTCTTCTTTTTTTTCCTTTCGTCGTACCCAGCGCCTTGGCACCTGGGACATTGATGTTTCATTTAACCTACTCTCAGTAGGTGCTTCCTTAGCTTATGTTTGGTTCGATCTAGGTTGGAAGAAAGTGGTATAGACCATTGAACTATATTACTAGAATAACTCAATGGTATAGTCAGTGGTAGTTGTGACGATTATTGGGATGATGAAAGAGTAAGGTATCACAGTAATATATTTTCTAACGTAGCGTTATGTGGTTAATTATAAATATGCCTTACAGTTCTAACGTGCTATCACGACTGACTGCTTAATTGATAGTTAATGTACATACATACATATAAAAACAGATAGATCTTTTCATTTAGGTAATATTCCGTTGAAATTTCTATAACACAAAACTCGTCCAAATGTATCTAGTTTAAAACATAGCGAATAATGACGTCAGTGTGGTGACGGATTTAGAATACATAGTATCACCAACCCATTCCACCCTGAGGGTGTCGTAAGGGTCGACCGGAAATAACAAGCTCGATAATCTAACGGCAAGAGAAGGAAACCTTGATAGGACACCCTGTGCCAACAATTCTGGCCAGCGTGGCACAGTAGGTATCTCTCCGTGTATTTGGAGAAGACCTGACTCGGCAGTGGGTCATTTATGGGGTGAATAGCTAATAAATATCCTTGGACATTTCACACAACGCCATCTCGTCCCAAGCTAAGCAACATAATGCTTGTGTTATAGTAACGAGATGGATGATAAACTACTTATATACATTTTTTTTGTAAATACGAGTACATACCTATTATAGATAGAAAACCAAGACCCAGAACAAATACTTGTAGGTCGTACAAATTGTTCCTCCGTGCGGGAATCGAACCCGCGACATGCTGCGCAGCAGTCGATCGCACAACCACTGCGCCAACCGTGTTATAGTGTATATATAGTAGTAGAATGATGTGAGGATTCAAATAAATTGTTTCCACAAATTTATCAGTGCTTGAAAAGGGTATTTAGGTCTATTTATACATTAAGTGATTAACTACGTAACATTCAATTAAGATATATACATATAGGTTTATAATTTTTCGTTGATGCTAAAAGCAATCAGAACATAATTGAGTATATAATTAAAATACGATTAACATGACATACATCTTGTTTATTTTTATCAGTTTACACATAAAGTATTGTAAGTATATTATTAAGATTCTACAAAGAGTATGAATAATTGTGTGTGGTGCCAGTTATAGAATACATATGTAAATATTATAATATAACATTAGAAAAGAAGCGTAATTGTATTTAATGACACGATCCTCCCAACACCTAGTTATTAGTATTCATTGTCGCTAAGTTAACTACTGTTTGTAGAATCTTTTGCCGACAGGTAATACGTAAATAGCACCTCAGGGCATCGGAAAGTGACATATTGAACTTTCACTTGACCACCTTAATTCAAGGATGGCTCTATTACTAGTGAATTTACAGTCCGCGCCAATCTTTATGGCCGGTCTGAATGTAGCCGTGGGTACGAAATTGCGCATCATACATTTTATAACCAATACGAACGTAGCTCACTCACACTAACATGCGGGTGGCGAGAGCGCTTGCGGGTGAAAACGGCACGGACGGGCGGGGGCCCTGCCTCCCCGCCCGTGTACGTCCCGCTGATACCTGATTTTGTGTTGTGCGCAGCGTAATGCGGCTACATTCAGACCGGCCATAAAGATTGGCGCGGCCTGTAATATTAGTTAATCATTATCAGTCCCTGTACATGGATGGAGGGAAATGAGCCTTAGTTGGTGACAGAAGTGCGTTTGCAATATTACGCTCGATCAAGATATGAAGCATTAGCAAGACTCGAATTTGTTGCTTTATTTTGGTCTCCTCTTGCAGCACCCTCTGCATTGAATAGGTTGGTGTCACTTTGTGTTCTAATTCCCACGCCATTTTTTATACTTCCAATTTATATTTAGAATAGTTAGACGTGAGTAAGATGTTCAGAAATTAAAAAACGTTATATAAACTCTAGATAAATAAGCTCATTGCCTTATTTGTCTAGGGTTTGGATGTGCATTTGCATTACGGGTCCATGGTTCGATTCTGGGGTCGAGCAAGTGTCTTTATGTCAAAGGCACTTGCTCCGAGTCTGTTCGTGGATTACATGTCTGTGAACAGCCCTCATATTCGTGTCGAATGACAAGGCCTATAACCTAGCCGCCGGCAAACTTGATACGAATCCTTTGGCCAGCATGGTACAGTAGGCTAATTATCCTCCTTGCAATCGGAGGAGGCCCGACTCAACACTAGAGTAGTACCAGCGATACAGCGAACAGTGACAGTTTTACGTTTTAAAAAAGATTTAATTTGTCAAAAGTGTGAAAGTAAGTATAGCCCTGATACTACAGTCTTATCACAACAATCTTTAGATAATACGTTATGAGTCATACTTATAATATGCAGTCTTTCCTCTTAATGACAGAAATTGGTCATGTTTTCTTTTGTTCAACCCGTAAAAGTCATAGTGACCGAGTCGGTGGCTGGCTGGCTGATGATCGCAGAATTTTGTTAGTCCACTAAGTAAAGTTCTAGTAATACGAACTCCAGTTTAAACAGTTTTGTCCATGTAAACTGAAATAGGGATATCCAGTATTAACTTTAAAAAAAAAATGAAACTATCACTCTAAAATGGAATTCACATCATTCACTTTAGCCAATAAAATACCCACTACTGACCGCAGCAAAGCATTCGCAACGTCGGGAATTAAATAATGTAATATAAATCCTATAATCATCTATGGATAAATCTGTTAAAAAGTGTTTAATTTCAACTCACTACTGAGTTGGGCCTCCTCCACATTCATGGCGAGGAATTAGCCTACTGTGCCACGCTGGCAATATGATGGTTTACCCTACAATGTTAAACCTTTAAACTTTACGTCTAGTTTTTAACAATAGATACTAATATTGTGCCATGCTGACAAGGCGGGTTGGCACAGGGTTTGTAACAAGTTTTCCTTCTCTTGCGGCTAGGATAGTGTTCTATTAGTCGTCATACGACAACCTCAGGACTGTGTGGGTTGGTGACATTGCGTTTACATTTAAATCCGCCACCGTTCTATTTTGAACTCTAATGGCCACTTATCAGTGTATGATAACGGTAGTTGAACGACTTAAAGAACGAAGTACTTTCATGTTACAAATTAAGATACCGGTAATGTACTTACGTATTTCGAGTGCCCTTAATTGTACGGAGAAAGAAATATAACCAATGTAGAGTGAAAGTTCACCCAGTTAGGTCATCGCCTTCTCAGGTCGTGTTTAAGACTCTTTGACTGATATGTCGGCTGTTGAACTTGGCCTAATATGGGCAGTGTGTACATAAGTAGAATTCAGTACCATAAGCGTGTCAAAAAAACTCAGTAGCTTTTTAAATATTCGTATTCGTACTATACTCACTAGTGAGTCATTTATAGGCAGGAATGATGGTAACAAAATTATAGGCGGTAAATTTAATATTTGTACTTTTCAAGACAACTGTCATCTAGTTTCGGCCGTGACCACTACTGCTGCAACGCTTTAGTAAAATAGAAACCAATAATGTAAAATACACGCGTTATATCGCGAAATCCTAAGACATTATTAATGTATAGATAGTAATTATTATTAGTTAACTATGTACGACTTTTCCTGTTTGGTTGAATAGATATTAATTAAAGCTTATACCGACTTCGGTAATTCATGCCGTGAATACACACACACTAGATTCTCTCAAAAAGTGACCATTTTTTCCACTAAATATCATAATCTGGTGCATTGTGATATATGAACGCTGTTTGTAGATCAGTATGCCATAAGTCCATTGTTTTTAGTTGCCAATTACGAAACCAGTGGCGAGGCTTTACGTGTTTGTTGGTTGTAACTTTAATTTACTTACCTCTCAGCCCACAAATGACCCACTGCTGAGTCGGGCGTATTCCAGATACATGGAAGGTAATTAGCCTATTGTGCCACGCTGGCCAGATGGGTTGGTACAGGGTTTCATATCAACCCACACGGGATCTGAGGGGAAGCGACGTCCTGCCGGGTGCTCACAGCAGGACGTAGAGTGCTCGTAAGGAGCCTGAGGAGAGGAGGAGGGCCTCCTCGTCTGCGGCGGCGTGGTTCTGCATCAGATCCCACAATGCCGCAACAGGACGCGAGTTGGAGCACCCCGGGGAGGTTTAGTGGGTAGGCCCCCACTATGGGGGAGAGTCCCACACTCCCCTCGCTGGCCATCCCCGTGGCCGGCGAGGAAGTCCATAAAGAATTTTAGCCCGGGCGAAAAAAAAAAAAAAAAAATCAGGTTTCATATCAAGTTTTGTGTTTTGTCGGCTCTTACCTTCTGGTGGTATTGGCGTGGTGAAACTATGTATTATATGTATGGGCAGAATAGGCCCGACTGGGTCTTGTATGGGGTTAGAAAAGGAATAAAAAAATATGACTATGGCAATCTAATATTCTATAAACTGGTTAACCAGCACCTATGCAGGTCTCGTACGCAATTACTCATAACGGTTACACAATAGCTGACAGCACGATACAATGGTGAACTAGTAGGGTTGTCATTGTTTTGTTAATTTTAAATATAAAAATGAATGTTGCCATTTGGTCATGTGATGATCTTCATGAAAATTGCTGTGCATGAGTCTCAAGTTTTCCTTCTCTTCCAACTAGGTTTTGTATCATGTAATTTTACTTTAGTCGGCTCTTACAACATCGTCAGGAATGAATGGGGTGGTGACATTGTGTATTATAAATTTGTCACCAATATAAAGTCACAGAATATTAGAAGTCACCGTAGAAAAAGAAACAGTATTTTCAATTATAGTTTTGTTGAATTTCTTTTTTCATAAATTGCACCAAAGTTTAAATTTTACTATGGTTTATCCAATTACAGTAGATTTGAAAACAGATGGCTGTCTGGATTTAATGACGTGGCACAGTACACCTTTTTCCTTCCACGAATTGAGGAGGGCTTATTCAGTTGTGGGTCATTATGGGCTAAAACGACAAAGCACCCACTTTTCTAGCTTAGTTACAAGCATAGGACTATTAATAAGTATTTTTGCATAGGACATAAATCATTCCTCATTATCATCATAGACCTTGCTTACCCATTGAGTCCAGTCTCCTTCAATGAAGTGGAAGGGTTGATCATAGGGTTTCGTGACAAATACTTCCGCATCTTTGTGACAACCCTGCACAGTCCTACGTATTAGCAATGTGTACGAGTGTCCTACAAACCCAGCTTTTATGTTTGTGTGCGCAGTCTCGATGCGATTAACAATATTGTTCTTAATTGTGTATAAAGTCTCATAGTTAAAATCTTAAATAATTAATCATGCACAACGTCTATATAATTATCAGCCAATTCTAGTCCACTGCTCGACATAGGCATTGGGCAAATACACGTCAAACTTATGATACCGCTTTTTTTCAGGTTAAACTGTATTCAATTTGCGGTAAAAGTTGTTAAAATACAATTAATTTACAAAACAGCTTGCTCAATATAGCAGTAATGAATACCGAAACAAATCGATTTGACGTGCTTTCCTAAATGTAAATTTAATAGAAATTTGATAAATGGCAACTCACAAATAATTAAAGTTCGTTCTAACGAGTTTCCATTTCCCAATTTTATGAGGGCTATTAAAATTGTGTCTATTAAAAAAAATCTGTGCCTTGTGTAGGTTTGAAGCGAACTTTCGATTCTCACTAAAATTTGAAAGTTCGTTTTAACCACCTATCTATCGTTATTATTATCTTAGTACCTACTCTTATGTATTTTATGTTCCTTGGATTTTTGTGGTACAAATAGCTAAGTGTGTTTGGTACAAATAAATTCAAAGATTAGAAACGTTGCACACGTATTCTTGGAGGTATTATTCGTAACATAGGATACTTTGTTTTAAATACATATATATATTTATCAATGCGAGCGCTGCCGCGGGTAATAGCTAATTATTACATAAAACTTCGTCATTGAACAAAGTATAATTGCTATTTCTATTAAAAGCAAAATAAACATTCACGACTTAACAACTACTGCTTTTTCTCTATCCTTCCTTAGCTAATTACAAATTAGCTCAACTATAAAATCTAAATCATTGTTCTACGTCGTCAACAGGATTAGTTTAGGCGAGTCGTTTAGAATCAAAATACTAAATGGTAGCAGTAGAAAAGTTGATTTCAACTATTACGGGCAGTGGGTTAATAATTAAGCACCATTAGACATGAGTTCACCAGAGGTCTGACCTCTGGTGAACTCATGTCTAAGGGCAATGTATCATTTAGCAAATGAGATTTGGAAGGTAAGGAAATGGCGAATAAAACCTAGAAGATATTGTGCGTACTACAATTATTGTGAATGTTGCAATTTGTATATGAGCACCCGGTTGGACTTCTAAAATTAAACTATCGGCGCTCCTTTTACAAGGGGCTTGAAGACGGCACACAAAATTCCTTAGATGATTTATAAATATCATTTTATTGGCTATTCAACTATTACCACCGACTTCTAGCACTGGTCATAGGTCTACGATAAACAGTCTGCTTACAATTATGGTCTTGCACACATTACATCCACCAACTTCCATAATCCTTTAGGTATTTATAGAAACAAAGCGAGCGTAAATCTGTAGGAAAAGGAAAATATTTCCTCAACATTTATCTCGTATTGGTCGTATTGGTAATTATCCCACTCGACAGTATTATGCAATAGGCTGAGAGTATGGCAGTGAATTCCAGTAGTTGTGTACCAGAAAAAAAATACGATGCCAAATCATTACCACCATTACCATCGTCATCCTTACCCTTTAACTGAGGTCGGAGTAAAAGTGACTAAGGTTTTCATATGTCTCTTAGCTCTCGTCATATCTACACTCACGCTCATTTCTTCCATATCTTCTATAGCGCAAACTTCTTTCTCTTCTTTGGTCTGCCTTTTTTTCTACTACCATCCACAATTATACCAGGGTGAATCAAAAAGTTCTTAGAAGTGCATATATATGAAACCTTTTTGGATCAAGTTCGATATTCAAATTAAAGAGTGTCTATCACACTATATTTATGCAGACTGTCACTTGTTTTTGTCAGTTCGTTCGCATGTAATAAATTTTTTTGTGCAACGAGTTGCTAAAAAGTCAAAATTATGGATAAAAGTGAGTTACGTGCGGTGATAAAATATCTCAGTTTGAAAAAAATGTCTACGAAGGAAATTTTTTTGGACATTCAGCAGACATTAGGGGATGATGCTGTACCCTATTCTACGGTTGCTTACTGGGTGGCTGAATTTAAAAGAGGTAGATCAAGCTGTAAAGATGACCCGCGTTCTGGGCGGCCTTCAACCTCCGTTACAGAAGAAAATGTCAAAAAGGTTGAGAATCTGGTTTTGGAAGACAGAAGAATGACTATAAAACATATAGCTGAGATCCTAAAGATATCTTTTGGTAGCGTTCAATCCATTTTAATTGATTCACTGGGGTTCAAAAAAGTGTCTGCAAGATGGGTGCCACGAATGTTAACCGACGAAAACAAAAAGCGACGTTTGGAAATTTCCAAGCGTAATCTCGAAATGTTCCAGCGTGATTCGGATAATTTTTGCCGTCGTCTTGTCACCATGGATGAAACGTGGGTCCACCATTTTGATCCTGAAACTAAAAGACAAAGCATGTCTTGGAAACGACCATCCTCTCCATCCATTAAGAAATTTCGAGTTGCTCCTTCCGCTGGCAAAGTTATGGCCTCTGTGTTCTGGGATAGTGAAGGAATCCTTTTTATTGATTACATGCCAAAAGGCCAGACGATAACTGGACCCTGTTATGCAAATTTAATCCCGAAAGTGCGTGAAGCGATTAAAGAAAAACGTCGTGGAAAACTGTCGTTGGGCGTGTTGTTCCTTCAAGATAACGCTCCTGCCCATCGACCGGAAGTTGCGCTCAACGCAATCCGCTGTGCTGGCTTCAATCTCCTTGACCACCCACCATATTCTCCGGACTTAGCCCCAAGTGATTTTCACTTATTTCCAAAATTAAAAGAGGAAATTCGTGGAACAAAATTTCACGATAATGACGCGGTTATAGCTGCCGTAGAGGACCTTTTCGAGAGTCAAGAAAATAATTTTTTTTCACAAGGAATAAGGAAGTTAGAAACGCGTTATTCTAAATGCATTGCATTGGAGGGAGATTATGTAGAAAAATAAAATATTATTATTTAAATCTTTGCATTTTTTAATATTGATTCCAAGAATTTTTTGATTCACCCTCGTATTAATATTTTTTCTAGTCCGATGTTCTTCATCTCTTCTCATCAGATGTCCAAACCGTGATAACCTTTTTCTCCGCATTTCAACTTTTAATAGTGCGTTTTATGGAAGTTCGTTATATTTTCCTTGTATAACTTTTTTGTTCTTATCATGAGATCACTAATACGGTAACTGGGTAACTCGTTATAAAATACGACTCGCAATAAAGGTAAGCTCGTCGGTTGATTACAACCATCACATTATAATGATATAGAAAGGCGTAGATGGTTTGCCCCTGAGTCGTTAATGTCAGTTACCATTTTCATCGCCTTTTGCATTAGATTTTGCTATATCTATTCCATGTTAAATACATACATTTGTCATCTATTGAATTATGCGCTCATGTTATCGCTTCATGTACCGGAACTGGTTTGTAGGTTTTTATGCAATTCTTGTAAACGCCACAAAATTTAATCTACGTTTCTTTTACTTGTTGTTACACAAATCTTCTATCTTCTATCTATTTATATAAAAATGAATTGCTGTTCATTAGTCTCGCTAAAATTCGATAACGGCTGGACCGATTTTGCTAATGTTGGTCTTGAAATATTCGTGGGAGTCTAGGGAAGGTTCAAAAGATGAGAAAATATGGAAATGCTCGGAATTAAATAAAAAGAAAAATTTTACTTTTCCTTTGACGTGACGCTTGACGATTCCTTTCGTGTGTTTCAAGTTTATTTTATACAGGTGTTTAGGTCTTTTATTTATCGATTGAGGCAGTACAAAGTCTGCCGGGTCAGCTAGTATAGAATAATTGTTTAATCGAGTTTTACATGTATACATAACTATATCAAGCTAAAACTAAAAAATCATCTACAAACATTCAATCGGTATTATTCCGTCATTCCTGTGTGATGTGCAAACAAAAGAGTTTAAATGCAGTGATAGAAACTAAAACGTACTTACATCGGTCAGTCACACTTTATTATATGCATAGAGCTGGTACTTTAAGTAGCTTAATAGCGCCACGCCAGACTGCCCCATGCATTTTTTATGCTGCAGAATACCTGCATGCAAATCTTGCCGTATAACTGGCCGGCTATGCATTACCGGATGAATTAGGCGTAACATTACATAAAAGTAACCTCTAAAAATCTACCTCAAATACTCTCTAAACTTTCTTTGTTGCCCAAGGGGTCTAAAGATTCCAACTTTTAACAGCGGCAGACAAAACTATCGATTCAGGCACGGTCATAAACTCAAAATCTAAACCTGCCCAGACACCGCACCGTCTAGACCAAGGCTAGACAAAGTTGATTAAAGCAATGCGCCACGTACTTGGAATAGTAATTCAGCACTCTTAAACTATGACCTGGAGATCCCTAATACTTCATTATTTCCTCCATTCGTACATAATTATCTATTGTACATTTGATGTCAGCTAGATTTAGATGATAATCTAGATCAGACATATCATCGCAATTAATTTCAGTTGCATAAAACGGTTGATATACCTACATAAAGGAGACAAAATAAGTCATACATATTCTACCTTATTACAAACTAAGATACTAAACTTCATTTGAACTAAGACTAATAAATCTAGAATTAACTTTAGATTAGTTTAACTAGTACATGACTTAAACTGCAAAACATAGTAGAACTGACGTTGTATTTATAATTCGAATATTAAATCGATGCTTTATTTTAATCCTTGTTTACCCGGCTAAAGGCCGAGATCGATAAGGCCGAGTATGCTTGATGGTCTTTACACACATCGTCTGAAGCCTATTTGCAAGAAAGTGTTTGCGTCGCTCACAGTGAAATTGTTTTGACACATCGTTTGGTTCAGTTAAACAAAGAATTAACCGAAGGAATGAAAAACAAGTCCATTATGGTTTGCCATAATTCTCATCGGTAATGGGAGTACAAGTACAAGCAAGTTAAGTTATACAATTAACGTTACGGAAGCGATTTAAATCGTAAGCAGGCAATAATATATTTCATAATCATTTTAGGAAAATTACGTCGTTTTGCCATGTCTAATGTGTACCAAATTTATTAAGAACTTATCGGCCCTATGAAACTGCATCAAGTCCAAGAGTCCATGGCGTCAGTCGACCGTATCTTACGTTACGTCATTTCCCGTAACCATTATGTCAAAAAGATCATTATTGTCCACAATTTAGGTGCCATAGAATTTTGTAATTTGAAACGACTTTCCATTTCGACATTGTGTGAAACTTTAATGCCCGTATGTATCAGTTTCTTACGATTTCATACGCAATATTATAAATTACAAATACATCGAATATTTTAATGTAGGTTAATGCACGATGTTTACTTCTGGCGGGCTATGCCTGCATCGTCATTAAGATCTTAAATTAGAAATATATTGGTTCAATTCAACTGATTTATTGGTTCTTGTTTCAGGTACGTACAGTGCAATCATCTGCACCGTCTCAAGTGAGTCTAATTAATGTAATGGACAGCCGATATATCTTTGATTAAAACCGTTCATTCTATTTCGGATGTTGTTAAAAGCGATGTGGCGATGCGGCAGGTCCCCAATTTATTGAACTACGATAAAAACTGGATCGTGATGCTTTTGGATATTTAAATTTGCTTTGCCCACGCATTTTTCCCACGTTTCCTTAACTATTGATCACGACACCTTGTCTCATAGTTTAGACACTTATTTTCGAAGACTTTATTGGAATACGAGCGTTTCTTTGTTGCTTCTTTACTATAGAATCATCGTTATAATATTTTCGAGGATTTTAATAATACTGTTTTGATCGCGTCCAATCTGTTTTTACTTTGACGTATTTTAGGCTAGCTCTTGCAACTATCCTGTCGTTCAGGCTAGCTTTAATAAATGTCGAAGCTTCATGGTATTTAAGTCCTCGTTTTGCAAGCGCACGTGTTCATCTTGGAGTCAAAGCTAAAGGTCATGCGCTGAATAGACACGCTCCGGCAGATGCTGCCACACAATACGTTACGTAATAATAATACAAGTACATTCCAAAGGAAAGAGAATGTTTTGCGAACAATATTTCAATAGGACACATCTGTATCAATGCAAATAATTCACACGACAAGAAATTCTCATTGACCATACTCTGCCATTGATATTTTAGTCCTTTGTTTTAAATATCTCCAGCCTTTTCTATCGGACTATATTCTATGGGATTGTATTCCATTCCAATGTTATCTCAGTATTGATACCCCCTGCATCAAGTTCTTTTATACATTTTCCATTGATTGAAATTACATTGTTTTGTCCATTCTATACATCTACATATATTTACCTATTACGCCTTGCCTTACATAAAGAAGGCTTATCAATTATATTTAAAGTTGAAATAGATAATGCTAGTCGAACTTACAAATGGAAAATCCCGTAAGCTGCCTTACTTCACAACTACTTCGTAAGATGCTGTTTCATTTCACGGAAGTCAAGAGTTATACATTGTTTGCGTTGCTCCCTAGACCGGTTTGGACCCATCGTATTTTTTACTGCAACCGTTATTTAAACTGGATGAACAACCGTAGATGCTCTTGAGTTCTAATTACATAAATAATTTTAAATGATTTATTACAAATCAATGATTATTTTAAACGTTCGACTGAATGAAAGATAGTGCTTAGCTTGACTTGAAAATAATCAGTTTTTATATTAAATAGCTTATAGTAACGAAATGGATGATTTTATTTAATTGATGTTTTACATTTATGTAAATGTATCCGAAAAACTTATAGATCATAGTAGTAGATGTAATCATTGTAAATTGGCTTATTTTAAATAAGTATAAAATACCTACTAAACAAATATATAAATAGTTACATTTAATAGCTATCACATCACATGTGAAGATTTGGAGGCGTGTTGTTTGTTTACGTATCTTTGTAGTACGTTTATGTGTAGGTAACGGTCTGTAGCCGTGGGGCGCCCACACCGGCAACCGAGCGAGACTCGTCGTCAGTTGCGCGCGATCCTTCTGCTCGAACGGACAACGTTACGCCGACGTCCTGTTGACTCCAGCTGATCGCGATTAATCGTGTAATACAAAATAAAATATTGACACACACAAATGTAATACACCACACTATAGTAACACGGAATCGAGTAATGACACGAATGTAGCAGTAGATAATATAAACGACACTGCACCGCGCCAGGATCAGATCGATATCCCGAAACCAACCTCCGACGTTACAGCAATATTTCCGTGCAATATTACATTTTGTTTACCTTATCCTGTGTTAAGTACCGTAGCATTTACTCTATTATAATTAGTGATGTGTCCGTGAGAATGGATTTCCTTGATTGATGTGAGGTGGTTTTTGCTGCATCTTCCAAGGCATTGTTTACCTTGTGAGTACTCTGGATATTTACTTTTTATGTTCCGTCCGTAGACGTCATTGGTTTAGTCTTGACACACATCAAATGCTTGTTCAATTCCTCAACCGAATCTGTTAATTATAATAAACCTCTGATGGTAAAACACATCAACAAAAACAGCTATGTCAATGGCATCTCTAACAAAATAGTCGCAGGTGATTAGTGACGATTATAATTTTAAATTCACGCAAGGAGTTCACGCCGATTGTGATAACTGATTTGCGTATCTAAGTTTAGTTAATCAAAAACGCTTGCCGTGCTATCGATTTCGCGGTATTATCACCGGGCATAATTCTTTATCTTGTATTTGTACAGTTAGTTGTGATTCATAATTTGTTTATTAGTAACACATTGCATGTTTGGGAATTACTCTTCTTGTATTTGCGTGTACTGCATTGCACCCTAGTTGAAGCGACGCGGCGACAGTGCGGCTTGTTATTCCCGGGGTTGACTGTGAACTTGAGGGGTGCGTTACCCTCTCGCACAAGGAGAAGCGGCGCAGTCATAAAATCTCTTAACAAATCCGTTGCAATCTGAAAGCGAAATAGAAAACGCTACGAACAAATTCACTTGTCGTTTCATATCGATCTGACATGTTTCGTTATTGCTGCTGTATTGTGTTTGATTAATTGGTGAGTAAGAGGCGTAATCGATTCTATGCTCTGTTTATCTTAATAAATCACTGTTTGTGTGTTGAAATTTGTAAGTGAATTGATAACGAAAAGACGTGACCTTCTCTGCACTTTGAAAAGACATCTACGTGTATTATTTCAGATGATGTTATATTATTGTTAACATTACCCAGGACCGCTTTCATAATTTTCAATAAATTAATTGATTATGTAAGTAATTTGGTTAAAATTATGATAAATTTCTCCGTCTTATATTAGATAGTGAATCTATATGTAATAAGTGTATGTGGGGCTTAGTGTAGAGATTTAATGTGATAGTATCAACGCCATGTCATTGTTCTATATTCTTGATGAAGGCGACACTGACCTTAAAACAAGAACAAAAACTTTCACTGTCAATGTGAAATATGAGTCAAGCACTGGTATTTTTAATACTTATTGATAGCTGTTTGACTTCTTCACAAGATCAATATTATCATTAGACTTGGGTTTTAATTTTATTCTATTATTATTGAATTCTAGGTAAATTTTAAGAAATTTCTTTTAAAAAAAATATTGTTATTTTAACTACTCAAGAAATAACAACATTAAGTCAGTTACATCGGTTGCAATTTTAATCTTTACCTTATTTTAAACTGTTTCTCTCTGTAGGTAATAATAACAATACATGCACGTCCCAAGAGTAAACTGATAGCAAATTCTACTATATATAGGGTTAGGGCGACAGGGAATGAAATAATGTACCGTAAACATTATTTCTTTCCCTATCGTTGCACCACACGAATCAACACCTAAGGAAAAGTGGTCAGATCTGACAGATTGATTGGCTTAAGTTTCACCTTCTTTTGTATTCCGGGAAGTGCTGTTAGGAGACGTGCATGAAAGTGCGTCTTCCGTAGATAGTGGATTTCGGTCTGCATACGTAATTTTACTGGTTTCTTTTACTCATAAAAAATAAGTGACTTCACAATGACTTAGTATTATATAGCTCAGAGTCTGGGTGTCATTTCTATCCATTATAAGTATGTATTTACAAAAAAAAATGTATCTAAGTAGTTTATCATCCATCTCGTTACCATAACACAAGCATTAAGTTGCTTAACTTGGGACGAGTTGGCGTTGTGTGAAATGTCCAAGGATATTTATTTATTTATTTATTGTATTAGTTAGTCCTGATCGGTTACATTTTTACGCTATCCGTGGTGTCATTAGTCGTACCTTTTGTACCGCGACGATTCTTTTCCTTGTTTCTTGTTGCATTAGTTAAGTATCAGCTTTATGTTTTATTTTAACTAGGTTCAAATTTGTATTGCGATGTTATAGTGTTTGTCATCGTCTACAAATGCAACTTACTTGAAATGTCATTTGCGCATTTCATTTGATTTACTATCACAATTTCACCATGCTTGGGTTTCGGGGACTTAAATACGTAATTTCACGCACCCGGTAGTTTTATTATAACCTTCAATATCACATTACAATTTATTTATTCAACATCGGTACTTTTTATGTCGTCTAATCAAACCTATAATGTGCTTTGCGGTTTATCTATAACTTGGCCGTAGCGAGGCTAGTCACGTCTTCAATGACGGTGAATTGCACGGCAGCAATTGTATTTATTAACCTTCGCGTGTTCTGTCACTCGTTTGTCTATTCGTCTGTCCGATATCCATTAATATCACATTTTTTGACACAACTGATTCGGCACATTAAGTTGTACTTGTATGATTGGTTTTAAATTTTCCAGGCTTTCCATTTTCAATGTCTCGCAACATTTCGTTCAGATTAGATTCATAAGGTAGCCACTAGTATAGTTAGTTAAATAACTATATAGTATAAAACAAAGTCGCCGACGTCTGTCCGTCCCTATACATATAATATGCTTAAATCTTTAAAACTACACAACGGATTTTGAAGCGGTTTTTTTAATAGATTCAAGAGGAATTTTTTTAAGTATTAATTATACATCCATAATATTGTAGAAAAACACCGATAAATTTAGAGGTTCATCATTGCACCCTTGCGAAGCTGGGGCGGGTCGCTAGTATTATATAAAAAAAACTGTTTGCTTTCATGAGTCACAGTCTATCCTAGTCATCATATATGTTAATCGTTATTTAATGCTTCTAAACAACTTGTATGGTTGAGACCTTCTTGATTTGGCTCAAATTTATGAGCTTAACTAACATCAAGAACAAGTATTTACTCTTACACAATCTGAGGCGTACATGCCACATTTACTGGTTTAAGAATATTTATTATTAAAATACCTACCTCTGACGTTGATTTATAAGCCAGTCCCTGGATTTACCTCGG
Organism: Clostera curtula; assembly: GCA_905475355.2. Classification (NCBI taxonomy): domain Eukaryota; kingdom Metazoa; phylum Arthropoda; class Insecta; order Lepidoptera; family Notodontidae; genus Clostera; species Clostera curtula. Next base: position 13,811,537 of record FR997805.1, on the reverse strand, counting down.
TGCTCATGGCATCCATTAGTACATAGGTGTCGTCCAAATTTAGGATGAATGGCGCTGTTATTGTCACGGCAATTAACCGGGGCGTCGTTTCCGGACGAACTATTTCCAGTTTGTTGATTGATAGGTGCAGTCGTTTCCACGAGAGGTTTTGTTACTATTTTTGGGTTTTCTTTCCTGTGTGCTTTAAATACAACGTTTGTTTCTTCTGCTGCATCTAGTTTTAAATTGATGCCTACTACTTTATATGTTGTTCATTGTAAGATTTTTCTTAATAACGGTTCCTTATATATTATTCTTTAATTTATTTTCGTGCTATATCTTCTACTAAAGAAGCTTTAAAATGTTTAATATCAGGAATGTCATGGTTTTATTAGTTCTATTGTAGGTTAGTGTACAACCCATTCCGTTCGTATTCCATGTGTTGACGGACTTAGAATCAATGTATTATGCATGTATCGCCACCCCATTTTATCCTGAGAGTGTCCAATTAGCCGACAAAAGGAAAAGATAAAGCCAAGATCTTAGCCGCAAAAGAAGGAAATCTTGATACGATACGTTGGCTAATGATTACCCACCACTTAATTGGAGGAGGCCCGATTCAGCGGTGGGTTATTTATTGGCTGAGAAGATGAAGTGATAGTAAGTGTAGAATATTTAGCGATTTTGATTTAAATGTCCCCTCGTACATCGAATAGGTATAATAAAAATATTTACTTTAGTCTTAAATTGATATGCCTACAAAACAATTGGACCACGAATGCGTAACGTTGTTTTGAATACTTAAAGGAGCGGAGAAAATCACACGTAATCATTCTTCGATAAGTATAATTTCTAAACTTCTCGCCTCGTATCTATCGGTAACATATTTGTTTTTGTTGAATGGGCGTTAATTGCGATCATCGACCAACCATTGTGGCCACGTAGCCACAATTGTAGCGATATCTGTGACCACACGTACACATCGTGTGATCTAGGGCTGCCTATACAAAACACCGAATGCTAAATGTTTTCTACAAAACCTATACTTAAGCTTTTAACAAGAATAATGGCCAAATAAATATCGAAAGTGGGTCATGCAATTTAACTATATTGAATACTTTACTCTTTATTGTTATAAAGTTAATAATGGTTCGTAAAATGTGCCTTATTTTTAGTCCTAAATTGCAATAAACCCTCTCCTGTGCTCAGATTTAAAAAAATCAATCCTGGAGAAGTTACTTTTTAAGTTACGGCCTTTGTTAGCTATAATTGTTTTCACCAAAAAACAGACCTCACGCGTAGTAATGATGTTAACTTAATGGACTTTATTTACTTGGTATTTAGAACCAGCGTATCTAAGAATGTTGTGCTGGTGCATACTTTATCACGGTAGTCAGTAGGCTAGGTAGATTTCTCAAATAGTTCATAAAGGTTAACCCTAGATATCGCCACGCCTACACATTATGTGCGTACGCATGGTGAAACATTGTAAGGAACATCTTGATAATTGAAGCCCCATTAAAATTTCTTTTACCTCCAGCTCTCACTTCAACGAAGGTAAGTTCTTTAATAAACTCGATTGAGTTAAAATTGTTTAATATACCTGTACCATGTAATTTTATACTGCAATCTAGTTTCAGTGTTTCTTTTTTAATGAACCTTGTGTTTAATTGAAAATTTGAAATGTTTCGAAGGCCGTAGATTCAGGGCGTTCTAGATGAAAGCAAGAATCTTTTGTAACTTGGTTTTGTAACGTTCGGTGCGATTCAGCGACCATGTCCTTGGGCTTGGCGATACGATGCCAGCGTGTCCGCAATTTTGTACCGCATTCGAAATTCGTGTTATCGTTTGATTTAGCATACACTTGTATATACAAAAGTATTCCACGTCACCCATAGACGTTTATTGATGTCAAAAATTATAACAATCTCGAAATCTTTATGGTAATTTTTATTGACACTGAGTGGTGTTACATTATTGTAGCCATGAATGCTTCTATCGTCACAGAGCTGATTTTGAGAAAAATTTGTTACGACAGTGAGTATTAAAACTAATTTGCATAATTGAAACAGCAGTATATACTTTTGTTTACGATCACTTATAATTAGCTTCTGTGCTAATCTATATAATATGTAGGCTTTGTTTATAGCCTGTTACTCGGGGATAATGTAGCATCTTCAAGGTAAGAATGTTTGAAATCGGTCCATTAGCTATAGAGTCATTCTTGTTTATAATATTAATATAGATGAAAAATACATTTTGGTATTTCCGTGAAATTATTTTTTAAAAGTAATAAACTAATTTGTGTCAATAAAATAACAACAAGAATTTATAATGGAAAATAAGAATAATATCCTTGTTTCTGTGAAGTAAATTTACGTAAGCATTGAAACTAATTTGTATTAATGAAATAAACACTTAAATATATGCTTTTGAATAAGAAAAATCCGTTTATTTTAAGTAGTGGCCTGGTTTCAAATTGTAAGTATGTGTTCATTATAAACGATTGCATTATAATTTTATTGCGTGGTATCATTTATATTTAGTTATAAAGATTATGCTTCTTTTACTCTATATTTATTTATCTTTTATAATTTTACTAGCTGACCCGACAGACGTTGTCCTGTCTGAACTATGAATATTGAACTCGAATTGGAATAATTAATAATAAATTAATATACCGCCTTTTCTTATCGATTCCAATACCTTATTTAATGTAATTAAAAAAGAAAAAAAGTAATTATGCCAAAAATAGCGAACCGTCGGGACGAACGTCAAATGTTTGACAGGTAACAGTTTGTATGGGAAAATAAAATTGTTGTTTTTATTATTTTACTTACAATATCAATGTTTTCTCTAGACTCTTAAACCTTCCCTGGACTCACACGAATATTTCAAGACCAAAATTAGCCAAATCGCTCCAGCCGTTTGCGAGTTTTAGCGAGACTAACGAACAGCTATTCATTTTTATATATAGAGATTTCTTAATCATCAAGCAGTCTCCGCCATATGATATTCTAACAATTGCAGTTCATTTGTTTTTATGCATGTACTGTATTGACTATCGTATCCACTGCTGGACATACGCCTCCTCTAAAGAGCGCCTTAGCGCCGCCCTGTCTTCAGCTTGAGGTATCCAGCTTCTGCCCGCAGCCTTTCGCAGATCGTCGCTCCATCTAACCTCTTATTATCCTGCATATAAATAAGTACCTATAAGCATTTCGATTTGAATATTATATGAATATTATATTATATATTATGAAATAATAGTAATATATTATTGGCGAATAAGCGCACTGTCGCCAAATTGAGTTTATTTATAAAAAAATATTATTATATAATATAGATTTTTGCGAATATTACACGGATTTGTTATATTTTACATTAGTTTTAATTCTCCATTACGTAAAAGTTTGACAGCAATTGTGCTTGGGGAATACTGAAAACGTGAAATAAATCAAATCTTCAAAAGCTATACTACTACTTCTACTCAGTTCACACGTGTCCCACTGCTGAGTCGGGCCTTCATCAATTACATGAATGGTAACTAGCCGACGATGCCACGCTGGCCATACGGGTTGGAACAGGGCTTCGTATCATTTCGCTTTGTCGGCTCTTACGACACTGTTAGGATGAAATGGGGTAGCGACAATACGTATTCTAAAGCCGTCACCACACGGACTTATATCATACTAGTGGCCCGCCCCGGCTTCGCCCGTGCAAAGCGGGGGTGTGTTATACATATAAACCTTTCTCGTGAACCACTCTATCTAATAAAAAAAACCGCTTCAAAATCCGTTGCGTAGTTTTAAAGATTTAAGCATACACATCGACTTTGTTTTATACTATGTAGTGAAGAAGCTATTATTCCCTTAAAATATTCGATTACCCCTACGGTTTTTCAAGGGGTAATCGCGAACGTATTTTTGGGACCCCATAGTCTCAGTGACTAACGTTACCCCCTGTAATGCAATCTAAGTAGAAACTGGCACAAGATATACAGTTGCAAAATTATACTATGCCTGATAGATTCTTTTCAAAGCGTACTTTAATTAGCACTGTAGGTACCTAATTATCGTTTCTTCGCTCCGATTGTGCTGTTGATACGCTTTTGAATATGGTTCAGGTCGTTCACTGAAATGAAAAATATGTGTCACAATAAGATTGCTTTTTAAATGGTAGGCAATACAGACTCATCTCTGTGTTTTCTAAGAATATAATCAACATGAAACATTTTTTAAGTGCCCAAGTTGATGAATATCATCATATTGATTATAAAATAATAAATAAATAAAATAGCATTTTTTTAGTAACAGTTTACCTACATACTTGGTTTGAGGGCAAAAAAACATCACCAACACGTTTAGCGTATGTAATAAGATGGGCTGAATTCCTTCCTTAAATTTATGCGCTGCTGACTAGATGAAGCAAACATACTGAAATCTATGAGATTTAAATTTAATAATTTTAAATCTATGAGAAAGTAAAATTTAATCTAGACGATCCTGCTAATCGTATAGGCGAACGATTACCGCCAGCTAAAATAAGTTAGTTTAGTTTAGCTTGCATAGTTGAGCCAGTTTTTACATACATGTTAGTTAGTTCACCGTCGGTGGACGTCCGGCTTTATTCTTATCAATTCTTTAATTTCATTCTACAGCGGACCAAACTTTTTACGCGCCCACACAAAACCTTTCATTACACATTCGATTGTGTTTTCAATTGGTTTTTATTGCAGTCTAAACTTGGAGCGTTGATAGATCTATGAGAAGTATAGGCTAAGAATAACAATACAGGTAGGTAAATTTAGCTGCTTGTTATAGAGATATGCTGATTTTAATATTATTATTACTGTACATATTTACAAACCTTCCACATTGAGCGCCATAGTACCCATTAACGTATCTGTTACCCAGTCTTTCGTAGATCTTCCAATCAGAAATAATAGAAATATCTTTTTCCCACGCTTTTGTTTGTAATGTAGGCTCATCCTTTATTACAAAACAGAATTACCGTTCTCGACCCACGCCTAGAAAATCGACGACACAATCGATTTGTACCAACGCTCAAGTCGATTAGTCTATTCAGGGATAATGAACTCGGAAACTTGATATCTGCAAAGAAATTACACTGTATTTAGTGAAATGTATGCATGAGCATGATAAATGAGTGCACATCACATTCATTGAATTGAAACATCACATTGAAAAGTTTCAACAGAAACTGTGAATTTGTCTACTGTGCCATGTTGGCCAGACGGGTTGACACACGGTTTCGTGACAACTTTACCGTCTCTTTGGTGCGTTACAGATGAACAACAACATCTTTATCACAACTTCCGTTCTCTAATGCCAATACTCTTGCTAGGTTTATTGGTGATCTAGTTCTTTGTCCTAGTCGCCTAGACACCCGATGAAATGGTTTGATCTGAATTCGTCATCACATTGTAACCTGTGATTGGCCTGTGAGAGTCAGCTTTCGAATGTCGAGTTCCTAATTTAAAATTGAAAAAAAAAAGAATGACAAATCACTATAATATATATGGTGTCCGGTGCGCGTATACATCATTCACGTGAACCCTTTGTTTTCTAGTGTATGAATAAAAGGCTAGAGGCTTTTGTCCGCCTGAGTTCGCCGTGAAAGCTGCTTTCACTAAATAATGTAGTGCAGCTATGACGCGGACAGGTCATAGGGCTCGTAGTTTGCACTGGATTTATGCACGCGAATGGCTGTTCTGAATTTATTCGCGTTATATCTAATGGTCCACTCGCTTCTGCGTTGGTTCCTAGTCGTGCTGTGTTTGGTGCTTTTATATCAACGGGTCCCGGTTTTGATTCCGGGGATGGGCAAGTGTCTTTGTATAAACCACAGGCACTTGCTCTGAGTCTGGGTGTCATTTGTGTTCGTGAATTACATGTTTGTAAACTGCCCCAGCGATACAGGTTATACCTACCAAGTGCGTTTACGTACGTTTACATACGTTTAAGAAAAATGCACCAACTCCTTCCTAAAGTGTTACTCCTTGGGTATACCATTAGGTGCCATTTCCATCAAAACTTAGAAATTAGAAAGGAATAAATTTATATGAAGTATTTATTTATATAAACGGATACTTATTTCCAATTGATCTGAGTATTATATTGTTTTTCGTTCCTTGTACAAATATAGATTTTTAAAGTACCGATACAATATTACGTAGTTTGAAAGAAAGAAAGAAAGAAAAGTCTTTATTCCCACAGGACACACAAAAAGACAATAAGAATATAACAATTATAAAAGATTTAGTATTTCTGCATGTCCTGCCGAATAGGTCACCATCTCAGCATTAGCTGGGTTTCACCCAGCGCTGATCTTCCGTTGCCAACCCTATTGTTATATATAGTTTGAGCCTTATCTTCGTCACAAAGAGTGTAAAACCGTTCATCTCATTCCAATTAATATTAGGTGTCGGTTACGCACTTAATTCGAACCAGAAGTGGGCCAATACGCATGAGATGTATGTTTTGCATTGAAGAAAACGAAAGATATTTACTGAAGTCGCGGATAAAAAATATTTGGTCGATATCACTATTTGAAATACTGGCTGTAATGTTTTTGGTAATGTAATATTCTTTTTTGTTTTTTTGTAATGTATTATTTAAAATTTAGTTTCCACCTGTCTGACCAAGGGTACAGTAAGCTAATTATCCGTCAATAAAGTAGTTCTTGAGTGGAGACCGCGAATCGGCAAGCGTAGTGTGGGACGGCCCTCTGCTAGATGGAGCGACGATCTGCGAAAGGTTGCGGGCAGCAACTGGATGCGTAAAGCTGAAGACAGGGCGCTATGGCGCTCTTTATGATAAATTTGGGGAACCCCGGCCCAATAGTGGATCATTTACTTTCTGAATTGATGACAAACAGACAGAGTTGAATATCATTTTGTAACTTGATATACCTACATTAAAATACATTATTTATGTCCCAGATTAATTGTGTTGACATAAAACGAGTTTGACAAGACCGGCCTCATTGCAGTCATTGAGGCTTCATTGTTACGTAATTTAGGGACGGATTTAGAATGCACAATGTCACCAACCCATACTATCCCGAGGGTGCCGTAAAAGATGAAAGAACACAAAATGCAGACCATCTAGCTTCAAGAGACGGAAACCTTGATACAACCCCTGTGCCAACTATCACCTGGTTAAGGTTGGAAAACGATGGGTGCGGACGGAAATCAAGACTGCTTTATGTGGAAATCTTTGGGGGAGGCCTATTCCCAGTATTAGACGTGTTTTGGCTGAAATAATAATTATATATATCTACCCCAAAATTAGTTAATTTCGGATTCCGTTGCTGGTTATTGAGCATTTTAGTATTTTCTAAAAAAATATTAATTTAGTTTATGGTTTTATTCGTTACTATTTCATCGATGTTTCAATATAAGTACATTGCTGTCTTTACCGCTTAACATCTCACTTTAGTCGCTCGTTCATAACACAGCACGTCAGTTTAAATGCCGATTGCAATTCCATAATGCGCATTGGTTCGCGCAATTGGCTTATTCACGATTGAACACTCATGTGGGACATGCACTCACTTAGTTCTGGCATTTCTCAGTATGATGTAGTAACTACGCATAAATTTATAATTGAATCGTTTAATGCGTCGTTGGTGTAGGGGTTGGATGTGGCCTTTGCATCACGAGCTACGAGCTCGATTCCGGGGTCGGGCAAGTATCTTTGTGTAAACCAGAGGCAAGTTGCTCTAAGTCTAGGATCATTTGTGTTTGTGAATTTCATGTTTTTAAACTGCCCCCGCTATACAGGGTACATCCTAGTTTTGTTAAAAAAAACTTCGCATAGTCACGTTAATCTACCTACAGCATTTCAGCTTACGGGCTCTTACGAAACTATCCGGATGGAATGGGGTGGTGACACTATGCATTCTAAATCCGTCACCATTTTGCCATGTAGTAAACCTGCTCTGAGTCTGGGTGTCAGGGTTCATTTGTGTTCGTGAATTTCATGTTTGTAAACTGCCCCCGCGACACAGGATAACCCACTGCAAAAGTTACGTTTTTACAAAAGAAAAAAAATCTAATGATGAGTTACCGCAATGTTTTGTCTCACCGAAATACATTCCCGGATCGGGCAAGTATTTTTGTGGAAACGTCGGGAGTCAAGGTGTTATTTTTGGCCGTGAATTACTGGTTGTCCCTGCAATATATTGACGCTAATGATTTAAGTTCTACTCTGTTCCCTCACGACGGTGCTTTCCGGCAACAAATCTGCATGTAGACGTTAATACAAGTCGTGATGAATTTGTAATTAATCCGAGCCACGCTTGAAAGCCTTAATGTGGGAGGCGGGTGTCCTCCGAGACTCCGTTTGAAAGGGAATGCACGATACGAACCGAATAGCTTAACAGACTGAGTGCGCCCGGATGTCTACCTTGGTAATTAAAAGTCAATCATCATCATCAGTTCGCTATAGTCTACTGCTAGACACTATTTGTCTGGGATTAAAACTGGAGCAAAAGACACTACGAGAAGGATATTTCAGCCTATACATGACCCACTACTGAGTCGGACCTCCTCCAAATTCGTGGAGGGATATTAGCATACTATGACACGGTGGCCAAATGGCTTGGCACAGTTTTTTTTAACAAGTGTTTCTTCTCTTGTGACTGGGTGATATGCCTTTTGCGTTAGTTTAAACTTAGTAGAATGCCAAAGGCAGACAACATAGCCACAAGCCCTGTGCCAACCCGTCTGGCCAGCGTGGCAAATAAGAGTTATTTGCTTTTGTGAACTTAGAGGAGACCCCACTTAGCAATGGGGCATTTATGACCTGAAAGGACGAATGAAGAAGGCCGATTAGCAATGCATCTAGCATTGAATTGAAATACTAAAAAGGCTATTAAAAAAAATCGTACCAGCTTAAAGGTCATAATGCTTCGTGACCTACCTGCACTTGACCCGTAGTTTTGCAGTCAGTTATATCACCTGCTGGGCCATTCTCCGATGACTCATGAGTGGCACAGTCTTTCTTGAACCGGTACTGGGAACGGAAAACGATCTCGTGGTTAATTTAGAGTGAGTCATCTATCTGATAAAACTTCTGTATGACGTAGATTTATAGTTTTGAGTAGTAAATTTTGTTTTGAGCATTACTAACGTTCTTGTCAGCCTATACTTCGAGTGTTTTCTTCCACCGTTAGCTTCACTCATTAGTTATATTCTTAAAATATATTTTATATGTATATGTACCCCATTGCGTCCTTTCTCTTGCTTGTTGCTAAAATACATGATAAGTATACCTGGATACCGTCGTTAATTTTCATTTTTTTAAGCTTCATAGCTTTACATAATCTAACTTGTAATTGGGCGTATTCTGAATTATTGTTAATACGCATTGTACGTACCTACATAGCTTAAGTTTTCCATCAATATTTTGATAAAATAAAATACAGGGTAAAAAAAAACCAACATCCATAAATAGAAAAATCGAAAAGCAACATTTTTTTTTTGGTCCAACTGGTTTCGGTTTTGTAGTAACTTGAGTATACTACATCTAGGGAGGTGAGTGAAAGGATTTTTATCGTTGGCTAGACGAGTTGGCACGGGGTTTCTTCTACGGCTATTTATCCTGTCCTCATAATCCCTTTAGTCGCACGTCAGTGTCTGGAACGGGTTGGTGACACTGTGTGGATTTATTAAAAGATCGACGATGTTCCTAATCCATTTAGTTAAAGAGAACTAACCGTTAAATATGTATAAATGGCTCTATAATTTCACCTCTACTACTTAGCCCATAAATGACCCACTACTGAGTCAGGCCTCCTCCCATCGCCGGGAGGGTAATAAGCCTACTGTGCCAAGCTGGCCGATCGGGTTGGCACAGGGTTTCAATCAAGTTTTCCTTTTGCCAGCTTTGACGACACCCTTAGGGTGGAATGGTATGGTGATACTACGTATTCTAAATCCGCCACCACACGGATTATTAACATAACCCGATAATGGTGAAACCGTGTTAGAGTGATACTAAAATATACTAAAATAGAACTACGTAGGAGCCTACGTAGTTTATTTGCTACAATAAGTATTTGTAGGCGCAGAAACCACTGGATACCAAAGATAATATCTAACAATTTATATCCAGCAGTAAATGCAGGTTCTCTTGCAAATATGACGCAACCTGTAACTAACATAACCCACCTGCCGAGAATTGATTGCCTAGGCATGTCTTAGCGAGACTACTTTTTGCTTTAAACTTTAAATAATAGCTACTCACTTACGGCCGTGATTTGCGCGTGCTTTCCACAAAAAAATATGTATTAAGTTCACCATTACCTAATTACATATTCCTAATTCAGAGTCACCAGTTGAAGTCATACTTGGTGGGTGTATCCTGACCTGCAGTCTTAACGCGACTGAAATATAATCCATTCTGTAATTTAGATTACCTAGTGTCGCCATCTCATCCTATCCTGACGGTTTCGTAAGAGATGTCTACAGAATATATGAAGGCGGATACTTAGCCGCCAGGATAGAAAACTCGATACAAACCTTGCGTAACCCTGGCGCACAGTTTCCACATTCGTAGTGGGAAATTAGCCTACAGTGCTAAACTGTAGGCTAATTTCCCACTACGAATGTGGAAACTCCTCCTTCTCGTTTGCTGGTTAATCTGCCATTTGCGTTTATTAGTTGCCTCTTACGATACCCTCAGGATAGTGTGGTTTGGTGCATATTCTAAACACGTCACTACATAGACCATTGATCTTAGAATGTGCTATAATTCTAATCTAGGCGTTAGATGTGTCGCCTTTGGATCAACGGGTCCCGGGTTCGATTCTGGGGTCGGGCAAGTGTCTTTGTCTAAACCAGAGGCACGATCTCGGAGTCTGGGTGTCATTTGTGTTCGTGAATTACATGTCTGTAAACTGCCCCCGCGGTACAGGTTTTATCTAGAATCTATAAACGCCTGCAGGATTCGATTTAAAAAAAATGCGGTCCATCGCCATCTTACTAATATTATAAACGTGAAAGTTTGTAAGTATGGATGGATGGATGTTTGTTACTCTTTCACGTAAAAACTACTGAATGGATTTTAATGAAACTTTACAATAATATAGCTTATACATCAGAATAACACATAGGCTACAAGTTATAAAGATATTATGTGAATTACAACAATATAAACAAGTAGAATTCAAAATTTCTTATTTGTCAAATTTTCGACCATATTAAACTATAGACAACATAATGTTTCGCTGTCAGTTGCGTTTTGTTAAAGTAGGTTTTATACGGACGGGATAAAAATCTCAGGAATCCTATGTCCAACTTTCATTTTGTTTTAAATATATATAATGCGGAACAGAGTTCGCCGGGTCAGCTAGTACACAAATAAATTATTGACGGCAGTTTTAAAAATAGTTTATGCTTCATTTAATTAATCTAGAAACCAAATCCACTATTACTATATTTTTTCATTTATTCTGACTAGATACTATTCTATTTTTATCAAAGTATCCCTAAGTCGTGAGATTCTCACTAATAGCTTTAGCGTATTCATCTTAACTAAGATAACGAATAACGGGCCTTTCGCCTTGTGAGAGGAACGTGGCATATAGTAATGCCTAATGCTATCATTATACTGAAGTTAATATTGATGTTCATTTATCGAAGTGCGTTTTATGAAGTTGCTTAAGCGGCGTTCATTTTGACTCAGAAAGCCATTAGAACGTCAATCGATGTCCAAAAATTTAATACAAAATCTTCAAAACTATACATTAACATTTTAACTAGTTCTGACTACTGCCATTGCAGTTTCCATAAGCAATATCTCAGCCCATAAATGACCCACTGCAGAGTCGAGCCTCCTCCAACAACATGAATCATTTCTTTTTATTTGGATTTTATAAAATTGTATTAGATAGTGACACTTATTTAAACAATCCCTTTCGCAACATCAGAGAAAGAATTGTTATAAGAATACTGTTCTATCCCTAATATCTTATCCCAAAAGTATGTATGTCATCATCATTATCATTTTAATCCGTAAATGACCCACTACTGAGTCGGGTCTCCTTCAAATTCATGGAGGTAAATTTTCTTCTGAGCCACGCTGGCAAGGCGGGTTAGCACAGGGTTTCTTCTCTTATGCTCAGGTGGTATGTATGTCGCGTTCTTTTATACTCTTACGACACCCTAAGGATGGTGCGCGATTGTGATAATGTGTATTCTAATTTATGTATGTAGTTGTGTTAAATCTCTAGAAGCACAGCCCTGTTGCCTAGGGCCATAAAATTGCTAATAGTTGAAAGGTGTCTTGCTTATGAAACTATCGCGTAGGAGAAGGCCATGTAGGGATTGCGTTGAGCAACGCCGAACCCTTCTATGTCGGGACAGGAATTACTGCATTGCGAAATTTATTTGAAAGACAAAATTGGATTTTACCGTGTGCTTGTAAAATGGAGCTTTTTCTTTCCGTAATAGACTAGCAAAAAACAGTAAAGACTGCTTCAAATCTGATTCAGGAGTATTCACATTGATATAAATACCTGTATATATAAACATAAAAAAGTTGTTAGTTTTTTTTTAAATGACAGCAACTAGAATATTGAAGTGAGGTCAAGGGTGTAGTTGAAATTTCAATTTCAATAAAAAATATTAGAAAGTAAATATTGGATACAAAGTAGTAAACATACTGGGAGAACAAAACGCACGTGTACATCACGTGTTCATCATCACACGTGCCTTTATCCTATAGTAGATTTCTACGACTGAAAGAGTCAATCAAAAATATAACGCCGTTAATTTTAAAACGTTCAAATTTGTTCATTATTGCTTTACAATGTACACAAAATGCCTAGCCGTAAGAGAAGGACAACTATATACGCTAACCTTACCTAACCACACCTTGTAATCACCCTCCATTTTTTGGAGGAGGCTCGACTCACCGGTGGGTCATTTATGGGCTGAATAGTAATAGTACACAGCTCTTCTCTGAATGGCATTGCGAACCGGTGGTGTAGGTAAAGACAATGATATATTTTTTCACACGTATTATACACGTACACCTTATAAATTACGCCATAGAGTAACTACTAACATAGGGCGTGCCATAAAACCAGACCTAGACTAAGTTGTGTAACACTACGCAGTGGTATTTTTATTGCCCGACGGAAAAGTTTTATTGTTAGAAAGTAAGGATAATTGGCCCTTGCAAATTAATTTGATCGTCTGATCGTGTATGTTACTTGGGAAAACACATTTTAATTGGCAGTGTTTGTTTGAAAGGGGCTGCGTGTGAAAGACCTTTAATTCAAAAGCTTGAACTGAATTATTTATGAACGAAGGGTTCTTTTTAAACTTTACAATAGTGGAAATACGGAGAAGCCATTGGCCATTTTAAGCTTTGTTTTTAATTTAATCTTACCAATTATTCTAGTAATTCAAAAGGGACCAACGATGTCGTTTTATTAAGATTGACGTATTTTTAAAGTGTATAGGTTCGATGACGACTGATGCAGATTAAGGAACTGTCGACTAAGTATTTAACAATAAGGCATTCTACGCCATCTTCGATGAAGCAAAAAGTTAATTTTCTAGCAGTTCTGTCCTTTCTCTTATTTTCAACATAAATATTGGCTCATCAATCAATTGGGCCTCCACTATGTATATGCACTAATTGCGTTTGTCGTGAAATCTACGTTTCACTGGAAATATAAAATCGTAGATTGCATATTGGTCAACGCATACACAAGGTCTCCTTCACATTTTTTGTCGTAATGCGATCGTGCATCGTCGGATGGCTTCAGCTGTGTTATTGCATAGCATTCCTCAGTATGTAATTATAAACCACTTGGCATCCAGGGGTGTTGGTCCTACTGACATCACAAACGGATGACCGGAAGACTGATGGGAACTGATGTGATTTACCCAGGATTGCTCTTTTTTTTTTTAAACAATGGACATCAACACACATTGATGTCAGAGTAATTAGTTTACGATAAACATGAGCAGAGATATTGCTAAACTCAATTTCATCCAGACAATATATATTATTGATGAACCAAATTCCACGCTCAATAGATCCTTCAATAGTCCCTTCATGCGGATGATAAGACGGTTTTGTCATATTTCACATGGCATATGCATCGTTCAGAAGCACATTAAGGACGAATAAAAGCCTGAATTGTACCTGAAATACTTGTGTACTTGTTGTTTTCAATTTTTTATATTTGTCTTGATCTTGAATATTATAAGCTACAATGTCATGCAAACGTGTAATTACTACAGGAAAGATTGATCCTAGAAATAAATAAAATGATATTTATTTTAATATTTAATTTGTGTTAGTGATGGCCTTATGAAATAAAAATAAATAAAATAATATTATATTTTGTCTTCTGACTTCTCAACATCGATACATGCGGAAAATTACATAAGCACTCCGCACAGCGTAACAGTCTAATGCAATTCATGGAGCATGAACTGAAATTCGGATCGACCACGGCTAATAGCCAATCGGGAGGCCGACTAATCCATTTTGCGGTTCAGCCCGGTACATATCTAGAGGAAATGGCTGGAAAATGGCCGAATTAGGCGACGAGAGAATTGTGGATGCTGAACTCAAACTGTGGATTATCTTTAATGGATTTGATTAACTATGGAAAGTGCTGTGCTCGGAGTTAAGGCGAAATACACAGAGGCTAAGGCTTACTGGAATCGGCGCGTATCTAATACTAATTTGAACAGAGAAACGCCTCCGTGTCCTACGGCACGTCTCCACACCAGTGTCTATGTGTTTGCACCTTTACTCTGCTTGATGTGACGGAGAAGCGAAGAAATCGGCAGAAGAATCAATGGGTTCCTTTTTACTCACTTACAAATCACATAACTTGGCACATTTCCTATCACTTGTTAGTATTTTGGTATGTATTTATTTATGTATAAATTATATGAATATATAAGTACTATTTGTATGTATCTATTATAATTATATACAATCATTTATACTATATAGTGTATTTAATCTATCAACTATTCCTTTTCCCTTTTTATACTGCACTACTTTATTTATTTAATCATAGATATATTATTGTACCTTACTACCCTTTCTTAGGTTCTTAATAATGTCCATCCCAAGGTTGTCTGTAAGAAATCGCATTCAGCGATAAGACCGCCACTTGTACCTACAAATTGTTGCATATCGTCGGGGATAGTGCAAATCCGCGGAACTAGCATTGGATAATTCCGCGTATCTGACAAATGTAGCCAATTTGAAATGTCGCACAAAATGCACGCAATATCCTAATTTTTTATAAGACTTTAATAAATTTCTACTTTTAACAATAAATAGAACACATAAACTATTACTCTCTCTGTAAAAATGATGTCAACAGCCGTTGAAATAACAAAAAATACAAACTTAAAACCATCCCCTGTAAACCTACAGGCTGTGCAGATACGCACACTTTACGTATGGTAGATTCGCGGATTTGCACTATCCCCGACGATATTATTGTGTTCTGTCTATTTCTCTTGTGTACAATAAAGAGTTTATCTATCTATCTATCTATAACTCATACAAAGATTGCCCGCTATAAGACGGTGTAAGATAAATTGTAGCGTGGGACGGCGCACAAATGCATCAGCAACTTCTGTAAAGTATCTGATTGATGATGTAGTTTGTGCACAATCTCCGAGGGAAGTCAATACGTTCAGATTCTATGCAAGCCACATAGATTCATCCTCGTCTACTATCAATAAACTATGTAACAGATATTACTTAAATGGCATAATCATGAAGATGATATTGACTTCAAAAGGGACAAGGATACTCAAACCTCAAAACACACACACTACCGTATTGTAGTGTGTGTGTTTTTTATTTATCGAAAACGTTTTGGTTCACTGGAAATAGTTGTTGTCTTTCGATATTAATGCCTATTTTGAAGTAGGTTTACATTTTAGGTTAAAACTTGAACTATTTGACTTTTAAAGGTATTGTAAAGATTGGGAATCAAACTATATTTTCTCATACTGGTTTTACAACGTGTTCACGTCATTGCCTCATTCTATTGCCTTTTGTAGTATTGCAAACATTGATTTATCGGATAAACAAGTAAAGGTTTGAGTCCATAACGAGATAAACATTGTACGAGTAGTATAAAAAGGCTAATTATGTTTTTATTTTCCTTTTATAGATTTTTTGTTCTACTCACTCAAGTTAATACTCGAAAATGGTTCCTATTAAAATCTTACTGTAGTAAAATATATATAAAGCTGCAGAGTTTGTTTGTTTGAACGCGCTAATCTCAGGAACAGCTAGTCCGATTTCAAAAAATCTTTCAGTGTTAGATAGTCCATTTATAGAGGAAGGTTATAGGCTATATTGTATTTTCAAAAGAATTAGGGACCCGTATGAAAATTGCGATTTTGTAAACCAAGGTGTAAAATATTACCTATTTATACGTGCGCTGCAAAAACTATTGACAGTGGAACAAAATGATGTACTACGGGTACAAAAATGTCCGCGAGAGCTCATATCTAACTATCATAGTTTAGTCACAATAACCGCTTTTATGTTCATAAAAAATATGCATAGAGAAAAGCACGGGTTCGAAGCCCACGCGGGCGAAGCCGCGCGAAAGCTAGTCCTTCTTAAAAAGCAACACTTTTTTGTTAAAGACATATCTATTAATGGCTTTGCTGAGATAATAAATAATAATAATAAATATCCTTGGACATTTCACACAACGCCATCTCGTCCCAAGCTAAGCAACTTAATGCTTGTGTTATGGTAACGAGATGGATGATACACTACTTATATACTTTTTTTTTTGTAAATACATACATATTATAGATAGAAAGGACACCCAGACTCCGAGCCAGTGCCTCTGGTTTAGACAAAGACACTCGCCCGACCCCGGAATCGAACCCGTGACCCGTTGATCCAAAGGCGGCACATCTAACCACTAGACCAACGAGGCAGTCAGATGATTAAGTTTATATTGAACTATACCTCCGTCAACGTGCCCAGTCTACTTGAGCCGACTGGCATTGCAAGAGACGATGGTAAGAGACCGGACGGTATGAGTTTGATTCCATGGAAGATGGGTCGGGTGCTGGTGTGGGATGCAACCTGTTCAGACACACTGGCCCCTTCCCATCTACATGGAACCAACAACAGAGCTGGTGCGGCTTGTGAAGCGGCTGAAAAAGCTAAAGCTTACAAATACAGGGGTCTAGGCTCCGAATATGAATTTGTCCCATTCGGTGTCGAGACCCTTGGTCCGTGGGGTCCTAGCGCTATAAGCCTTTTTAAGGAAATAGCAAAAAGGTTAGTCGACATCACAGGAGACCGAAGAGCTGGTAGCTACCTCGGACAAAGAATCAGTCTAGCGATTCAAAGGGGGAACGCTGCCAGTATCTTCGGAACCTTGCCTAAAGGGACTCCTTTAAATAATATATTTTAGTATTTAAGTTTTAGGTTAGTTGGTATTTTTAGTCTTGTTTCTGTATAAATATAAAAAAGATAATGGGATTATTAAAAGAGACTATACACTGTTTTAATGAGTTTGGTGGACAAAAATAAAGGACATGGAGTAAAATGAGGTTCCTGTGCAACGCTGGCCAGACAGGTACCCACAGGTTTTCGTAACAAGTTTGCGTTCTTTTACGGTTAGATTTCATGCCGGGTTATTTCGTTTAGTCGGCTCTTCTCTCACCCTCAGGATGAAATGGGGTGGTGAGACTATTTACAATCTGTCACCACACCGAAAACATTATAAATATTCTACTTGAAAACATTTTTTATCGTCTTGCGTTGTCTGTTGACTGTACTGTTTTCTGCGAACTACCACAGAAGATCGCGCCCGTAAGGTCAATACGAGGTACGTTCTCCGCAGAAATAAGGTCGTTCGCCATCATTGCTTATTGTACGCGAGGAAATTCCACGTGTTGCGGGAGACAATGGCCTTTAAATAACAGTTTAAAATATTACGATGTTATGCTACTCGATATTGTTCGCTTTAGTTATTACGTGGTTGGTTATCTGGTTTAAGACATTTATTCCACAAAAAGAATACAATTCACTTACATGGGAATACATGATGGATTTTAAAATATAATATTAATCTACGAGTGTAACTGCATTAAATTGTGGGTAAACTAAAATATAACAATTTCGTATTCTATTACGTATATCTTTGATAGAAATTATGTCAATGGCCATCGGAAAAATTAAAATCTGCAGAAGTCTTTCAAGATGTGGTACCTAAGAGTTTTTTTATAACAATTATATGATTGTATTTCCTTAATGTCATTAGGCAGTTTATTGTATAACTTTATTGGTTATCTATCTATCAACCACTGAAGTGCACTGTTGAATATGCCTCCTCCACAGAACACGGTCTTGCGCAAAATGCAGTAACCTTTATCTACCATATTGTAACTGTCTTGTATTGTGAGAAGCAGTGTTATCCTATTGTAAAAGATAGTCGGGAACGACGAAAAAGTCTTGAAGTCTTGAATTCCGTTACAAGAAGGGACAAGATGAGCAGTTCTTTAGTTTTTTTTTGTTTTTAAACGAAGTCCCTGTTCTGAGTATGTATATATGTATCGCTGAGGCTGTTTACAAACAAGTAATTCACAAATACAAATTACACCCAGACTCGGAACAAAGACTCGCCCGAACCCGGAATCGAACCGAGGATCCGTGATCTAAAGGCGGAACGTTCGACCTCTAATCCTACAGAGCCGTCATATTAAAGTTACCTAATTACTGACGCTACGAAAAAAAGGGATGCAAAATATTATTATGCAGGGGCTACATTAGCGCGCGAAGATTCGTGTCGCGTTGGCGCGCTAAAAATCGTGTTGGGGGAATACACAAAGTTCGTGTCTACATTAGCGCGCGAAGATTTGTGTCGCATTGACGCGGTACATCGTGCCGGATTGTATTGTGGTGTTCTGTGCGGGACAACACTGAAGTAACGTAGGTGTCGCGGCGAATCCCTTTGATGCGCGCCAGTTTACCGACAGTGCCCCGATAATACATCGTCTTCGCCCGAATACTACGCGTTGCAACGATCTACGCGGCCACACTTATCGCGATAACACGAATATTCGCCGTAGCCCGCTAATGTGGCCACGGCAATAAGGAATACAAAGGGTGTAGGAAGTCCTTCAGACGACACGTCGCGTCGTCTATGGAACTGAGTTTTATCGTAATAATAACTTATGAAAGTGTAATTAAGTGATTTTATCAAATAAATATCACATTATACATGCCCACAGTACCATAAAGTCTTACGTCATGTACCATTAACATTAAGTAACGACAGTATTACTTTCAATACATTCTGATGGATGTGGGACATTATCAAGGTTGATGTTATGAAAACTATAGCGCTAATAAAAAATGTTATTGTTAAAACGCATAACAACTAACAACCATTGTTGATATTTTGTGCGAATTCCCACGAAACCGACCTATAATTTTTTATTAAGTAATTCTTACACAGTATTTCTGAAACCGTTACGTTTAAGACCTTGACACTCTTAATTATTTAATCGTAAGAATATACATGTACACAGTAGTTCGTTAGTACTCGTAATAATAACTTTTGAGTACTTTTATTTATCTGAGAACATGGGTCATTATTATTGTATTTTTTTACTCTAGTTATGACCTGTATCGCAGGGGTAGTTTACAAACTTGTAATTCACGAACACAAATGACACCCACACTCAGAGCAAGTGCCTCTGGTTCTCACAAAGGCAATAGTCTGACCCCGGAATCGAACCGGAGACCCTTGCTCCAAAGGCAGCAACATCCAAACCCCAACAAGACAGTTATAAAAGTTGTATTAATTTATTTCTCTGGTATTTGTTCTGGCACATACGCAGGGCTCTTTGCACTAATGGGCTCGCAGAACATACTCTTATATCTGAGATAAGTTATCGGTTATACAGTCGGGGAATGTCTTGTGTAATTGGGTGGGGGGCGTCTTTTCCTCACCGGAGCCCTGGAGTCCCATATAACTAGAAAAAACCCCAATAGCTGTGACAATAAGGGCTCTTCACATGTAATTCACACATATTAAATATGACTTAATCCAGATCAAGCATATATCGTTTATCGAACCCTTATAGAAAACTCTTCTACTTCTTAGATCAGCAAAGATTCATCCAAATTACTCATTGTCATTCCTTCTACCTTATTGATTACCATACAATTTCCGTAATGTTCTTTTGTGAAACGCCATGCAGTTCACTGAATGTTGCTTTCAAAACAGGGGTGATGGGTTGCGTTCGTTTGGCTGCAGAGTGCAAGCGAAACTTATCGCACTTTGGCTTCTGGGTAAAGAAGCCTTTATAGTGCATTAGTCCAAAGGATGCCACAGACAGGATGGATTTTTTAATTGACCCTATTGTAGCTTGCCTTTTGTTTTTTTGTAATAGCATATGGTGTTTTTAGTCACCATTTTTAAATTTGAAAATGAAGTCTTTATCACTACATAGTATAAAACAAAGTCGCATTCTTCTGTCCGTCCCTATGTATGCATAAATCTTTAAAACTACGCAACGGATTTCGAAGCGGTTTTTTTTAATAGATAGAGTGATTCAAGGGGAAGGTTTTTAAGTATAACCCACCCCCGCTTTGCACGAGCGAAGCCGGGGCGGGCCACTAGTTAATTTTATAAATGGTAGTGTTATCATTTTTTTTGTAACTAGCTTTGAGGGATGTGTGAATTAACGGATTTACAATACATGGTATCACCATCTCAGCCCATCCTGAGGGTGTCTTAAGAACCGATCGAAGGAAATTACAATGTCGTAAAGCTCGCCGAAAGAGAAGTAAAACTTGATATAAACCCTATGCCAACACGTCTTGCCACTCTGCAGTTGGTCATTTATTGACTGAGTAGTAGTGAATTAGCTAAATATTTTAGTACATACATACATAAAGTCACGCCTTTTTCCCGCAGGGGTAGGCAGAGATCACATCCTTCCAGTTGCTACGATCCTGGCTCACAACTTTCGCTTCTTCCACTTTCATCAACCTCTTCATGCATGCTCGTCGGTTTAGGGTGCTTCTGACCTGATCTTTCTTTAGGACATCACCTATTTGGTCATGGAATGTCCTTCTTGGCCTGCCCCTTCCAACGTTCCCATTCACACTTCCGCTATATATTTCTTTCGTAAGTCTACTTTCACTCATCCTCTCAATATGACCAAACCATCTAAGCATACCTTTATCAATTCTAGTCACTACATCTTCATTCAAACCAAACCAAAAATATTTTAGTTCTTGATGGGAAAGGTTTCGTTAAGGTTCTAACAATTTTGAAGTACTATTATGTATTTTTACATTTAGGAGGCATAAAGCAGACTTTAGATTTATCTAAATTAGAATCAAATCTAAATTAGATTTGTATAACACAAACGCGTGGGACGCAGCCCTACCTTACGTAGTCATGCATGCCTTTACGCAGTGCCTTTGTCTGTCAAGGGGAAGCTAGACTTGTCGTGTTTGTCGTAGGTTCACGTAGCCTAGCCCTTTGTTAATCCCCTCGTCTAATCTACGTCGGGGTAATAAAAAACGTGACGTGCAATTACTTGAGTCGGTACAGGTTCTTTAGAAAATGTATACATGTTTGAACTTGAGAGTGACTTTGTTGTTTTTCTTTTCAGGTATGTATCGACTGATATGGAAGTGCTCTCCTGTGATCACAGGTATAGTAATATATGTTTATATGTCTTAATTTGTCCATGTAAGTTATGAACACATAGTCATAAAAGGTATTTTTATCTGCCTGAAATAGAGTGATCTTTGTTTTTCAACCGACTTAAAAAGGAAGAGGTTTTCAATTATGTCGTATGTTTTATCTTTATTTTTGTTGTCGCATAACTCCATCATTAGAAAACAGATTTGAATTTAATTGGTATTGGTTTTAGATTGGCCCCTATTTCAATTTTATCTAAATTGGTCCAGTACTTAGGTTGAATACTTGGAATAAGTAATCAACAATGATTTGTTATATGGAAAATTTTGTATATTTGTTGACATGCAACGATTAGTCAAGTTCGTTACAAAGCTTAAGTTTGTACACTAACATGGAAAAAAATATCTTCAAAATAGGCACTAAAAAGCGATACATTATAACCATTTGAAGTCGGTGCTAACATAAGTTATAGTTTGGTAATACTTATACATAATACATTAACAGCATCCGCGGGCACAGCAATTTTTCGTAAGCAATATCTGCTAGAGAAGGAAAACTGGATTCGAAACCCTTTTTTTCGAGTGGGGAAACCCCTTTTTGCCGGGTCCTCTAATGCCTCCACTGTGCCAACCCGTCTGGCCAGCGTGGCACAGTAGACTAATTGCCCTCCATGTAGTGAAAAGGTCAGCAGTGTGTAATTTACGGGCTGAGAAGTATTGTAATATCAGTCTAAGCATACGCCATCTGAACGTGTTGGGTAACGCCGACATCAGTCAGCATAATAAACAAATAGAACCCTGGGCAGCTCCTAGAACACACTATAAATTACGTTGAATAGGTAGGTGTACCTGCGTCGCGTCTAACGCATCCGACCACCGGTTTTATCTCGCCACTTCCGCCTCGCCTTCCCGCTGTTTATCCGGTTGCGTGGAAAATTTAACACCCGAGATTTCACGACGCTATTGCACCAGATCAATTCAAATTTACTGTTTTCATTTACATAAATCCACTAGTAAAATTCCAAAGTCACGTTAGCTACGCAATATGTAGCTTAACAACGGATTGAGCTAGTTTTATGAAGATTGAGAGTATAATAAATGGAACATAAGAGAAGATTACCATACATATGCAATCTAATAGCGGCGTAATAAATAACCAAGAAAAGTATGTGTCACATATTATTTGCATAGCTTTAAGATTGCACCTATTTGAAAATGTCAATATGCATATTTGAAAGTTTAAAAGTATTTTTAAATCGTAGACATAGCATTGGTTCCGAAGCTTATTGCACAAACAAAAATACACCAAGAAACTGCAATGTCAGAATCAGCGAATTCGCCAAGTACACATTTATTAATTTATTTAAAAATGTTATTTGTAACTATGGGCTCCTGAATACCAGGGTATATACCTACTCCTTGTTACATCAGCTATCTGCCAGTGAAAGCCCTGAAAGTCAGTCCAGCCATTTCAGAGATTAGATTAGAGCCCAAACAACATACAGGCAGGTGAAAATATTGTTTTGGTATATGTACCGTATATACATGCAAATGCACTTAGTAAGAAGCGGTTATAAAAAGACATAGATACCACGCACATTTTAAATGAAAATAGTGAACGAGAAACTTTACAAAAAAGATACCCCAGGCGCTTTCACGTAAGTCTTGGGTTTTCATGTTTGTCCATCAAAAGATCTTGAGACGTTATTCATATCTCGTCTGGCGACGTTGGTTTTTAATCTCGCTTTCCTCTCGTGTTTATGACGCGCTCTTAGATCTATGACTTTATACACACTGTCCCTTGGTGCTTTAATAACAGCTCTCAAGTCTCTTCTCTCCGTGGCTTGGTTTGTAGATTTCAGGTGCCAAATATTATTTCTTAATAATATCTAAGTGAAGTATTGCTCAGTATCAGTATCATATTGCTAGTGTGGCACAGTAGCCTAATTTCCCTCTATGAATTTGGAGGTGACCCGACTCAGTAGTGGGTCATAATATAATCCGGTAATCATTTATAAATCTGATAAAAAAGAAAGATATGAGTAAGTAACTCATGTTGTAAAATGTTATGATAATCACTACATAGTATAAAACAAAGTCGCTGTCGTTTGTTGATTTTTTTTATAGATTGAGTGATTCAAGGGGAAGGTTTATATGTATAATACATGCATAATTGCACCTGTGCGAAGCAGGGGCGGGTCGCCAAATGATGTATCTTAACATAATGATCTTGGAATTTCAATACTCAGCTCATAAGCCTATGATGATGCGCTAAAAAGTATAAGTTTATCGCGACACATGAACAATAGCTACACAGGCTAATTTATCCGCTGTTCTGTATACAAATCGCATAAATGATGAACTTATATAGAGATATATAACGTGCAATTTAACAAGTCAAGCAGATGGCGACGCCTGTGTGCGCATTGGAGCAATAAGTCTTATTTCCTAATCAACACATCCGACGGTCAGGCGCAGTTGCAATCCTACGCTTAATTTACTCGTATATCGTTTCTGGATTTTTTTTGCTCACATTAAAAGGCGATTGCTCAGCCGTCCCTGCTATGGTACCTCTGTATTTTCAACATGGTAATATTATACGACTCAGCAGTAAGCCAGAAAATCGTAATTATCTATACATCTATACTCTATATACAAATAAATAAAATTGGAGTGTCTGTTTGTAATAATAAAATAACCACTTTTTACTAAATGCGTAAGTATGTATACACAGTACATAGAACAACACAACATTTAAAAAAAAAATGTCTGTCTGTCTGTCTGTTTGTTCCGGCTAATCTCTGGAACGACTGACCCGATTTTGACGGGACTTTCACTGATAGGTAGCGCGGCTTCTCCCGCGGGTAACATCGCACCCGTGCGAAGCCGGGACGGGCCGCTAGTTTTTTATAATATTAGAAACGAAAACTGGATCCAAGAGAAAGAAAATTGGATACATACCCTGTGCTAATCTGCTGCATGGTCGGCTAATTTAATTTCCCTTCAAGAATTTGGAGGAGGTGCGACTCAGTAGTGGTTAATTTATGGGCTCAAATAATGTTAGTGATGACAATGGTGAAATAAAAAAAAAGCTTTAGTTTTCCCCAGATCTTTTTACTTTAATAACGTTTAAGTTTGAGTTAGGATATTTCTTTTACATTTACTCTAAAAAAACCAGACGAAACATGATTACTTGTATTACGGAAAAGTATTCATTTAAAAGATGACTGAAAAATCTTTAACAGATACATACTAGTAAATATTTTACTTTGTACCTATTCTTAAATCGGAATAACAAGAAAAATGCGATTACAGAGTGGATTTTCTGCACTTATTTGTTTATGTTTCGCGTCTAGACGGGGGTAGGGCGCATTTGGGGAGAGCAAAATTCGCTGAATGTACTGGGACTTATAATTTGGGTGAAAGAAAATTCTTTGTTCCGCCATCTTTCCCCTTGCTTTGTTATTGCTATGTTCGCGTTTTATGTGTATAGTATATATAATACTGTTACCCGCAGTCATCGTCTGTGTTATCTTTAAATTGGCTTAGTTCCTTTTTTGTTACTAGATGTCGCTACGTCAATTTTTAACGCGATATACCTAATTGCATATTGCTGCATAGGACGTGATGAATACCTAGTTGTTTAGTCACTCTCAGAATGCTGAGTTGGGCCTCTCCAATAAATACTAACAAGTCTATGTTTTACCGATAAATCTGACCGCTTAACGCCAGCCGGGTTATGTGGGACTTCGGGGCGTGGAAAGATGGTAATTGCGCCCCAACCTACCCACTAAATCAACGGTGTCCCTCAACTGCCCGAAACCGGGCCACGGGTTTCACTTCCCAATGGGGAGCATGCTCCGGGCCTTGGCCCGTTTGTACAAGCGATTCGATAGGGAACTCTGGATGCTCCCCAACCCATCGAGAGACACGTGCTGGACATTGAACGTTCCTGCGTCAGGCGCGGGAAGAAGTGGCGCCCGATCCACGCGGTGCTCAGTTGGGGGCCAGCCCACGCCTGGCCAATACTAACAACCCGTTGATTTTGTCCAAACGGTATGCGGCGCCGGTTTTTTTTTTTGCATCTTGGTTCTATTCTAAATCCGTCACCCCACGAACAAGTATAGTTATTATCTATTCCGGGTATATATTTAGTAATAGCGTGGTACAGTCTGAAATGCACAAGCCCCACGTAAACATATTTCAAAGTTGAAGATACAACATGAGTATTCCCCATTGTCACGACAGGCGTCAAACACGTCCTGCCGGCGATGTCTCGCCGCAGATTGTATTTCCGTGTCCCGCCGGCGTTTTCGTCCGATTTCAGGCTTGAAATCTGTTTCATGTCACTACATTTCGATTCCATTCGCAACATTTGTATGTTGCTTAAATTCTCAATTGTCCGTTAAAGTTATCCTTTTTATTTAGTGATAGTATGAATATATGGATAAAGGATAAATTTGAAAAGACTCCTGGAACGATCGTCCTGGAAGGTATAAATTTATATTTCCACCGTGGCAATTTACTCGGCACTCAAAAAATATTTAAAATACAAATGATCAATTGATTTCTTATCTACTACTAGTCAGCCCATAAATGATCCACTGCCGAGTCGGGCTTCCTCCCATTATATGGAGGGTAATTAGTCTACTGTGCCACGCTTGCCAGACGGGACATTTCCTTCTTTCGGTTCTTACACCTACAATACATACATTTATAGATAGAAAACACCCAGACCCGGAACAAATACTTGTAGGTCGTACAAATATTTCTTCCGTGCGGGGATCGAACCCGCGACATGCTGCGCAGCAGTCGATCGCTCGACCACTGCGCCAACCGTGTCGTCTTCCTCCGGAGTAAGAGATCTTATCTGTGTCCACCATAAACAAATGTAAACAGAAAACCCTGATTATGTAATCGCTAGTAATTAACAGTTATAGACCGCGGTTTTATTGTTGCACAATGTTTCATGCTCTAATTGATATCGGTGACACGGTTACTACAACATTACAACGTTGTTCCCGTTCTAGTAAGAGAACAGAGAAAAATTTACACGACAGAACGACGACGACACGAAGAATTTGAATGCATAGTGTCACCATCCCATTCCATCCTCATGGTGCTGTAAGAGCCGAGAAATGAAATGACAACGCCGATAATAAGAGAACCTACGAAAGTCTAATTACCCTCTATCTAATTTTTAATGCTTTACATTCCAATATACATGCTACACATGCGTGTCTTTGTCTTTGTCATCATATTATCTCTATCATCATTATCATCATCAGCCCACATTAGTCCACTGCTGGACATAGGCCTTCCCTAAAGACCGCCATAGCGCCCTGTCTTCAGCTTGACGCATCCACCTATATTATATAAATAAAATTCGAGTGTCTGTTTGTAATATTAAAATAACAGCTCTTTACTAAGTGAATTTGGATCTATACACGGTACTTTTCTTTTTTTTTTACAAAAACCAAACCCCTGCTTTAATTATAACCTGTATAGCGGGGGCAGTTTACAAACATGTAATTCACGAGCACAAATGACACCCAGACTCCGAGCAAGTGCCTCTGGTTTAGACAAAGACACTTGCCCGACCCCGGAATCGAACCCGGGACCCGTTGATCCAAAGGCGGCACATGTAACCACTAGACCAACAAGGCACTACATATTATATGTATCCCAAATTCTTTTTTTACAAATTTTGTCTGTATTTTTGTTTCGGCTCATCTCTGAAAATACAGAATTTATAAGTTATCGTAATCTCTGCCAACTGAACTATAACTTTTTTGTTCTATACCACACGAACGAAGTCACGGGTAACCGCTAGTAACACATTAAATACTTACACTCAGTGCAATGGAATTTCCTCTTCAAGCGAAAATGACATTTCGTTATCTCGCGCTTTCAGTTTGAAGCCCATTGTAGCTTTTAGTTGTATCATCAGCCTTTCACAAACTTGTCACCTACCGCCATTGTGTTATGGAAAATACATAAATGAAGTGGTATTGTTACATTTAACCATTACTTGAAAGCCTTTGACCCGAGGCTTGCGTGATGGAAAGCAACCCCAGGGTCTAAGATGGGGTAGGTAATTCAAGGAAATGCCCTGTCGGGCACCGGCTCTCACATACACACGACGGAACACAGTAAAACTGCTTGGCGCCGGACTTAGATGTGAGGGTGGTAGCTAGGCTGGCGGACCATTCGATCCTACCACCAAGCGTGCTGGGTTTTGTTGACTTATACAACACACGTTTTTTCCCAGCGTGCGGTGGGGAAATTTTCTATGTGAAATTTTCTATTAGCCCTGATGAATTTCAATAATTCTCCGCCCGTAAAAGAGTCGGGCCTCCTTTAATTCCAGGAGGGAAATTAGCCTACGGTGCCACGCTGGCCAGACCGAACGGCACAGGGTTTTGTTTCAAGTTTTCCTTCTTTTGCGGCCAGGTGTCCTGCCTTGGCCGTGCGGTGACGGATTTAGAATATACAGTGTCACCACCCCATTCCATCTGTGGGTATCCTAAGAGGTGACTAAAAGGAGCGCAAGAGGCAGATCACCTAGTCGCATGAAATTTTATACGAAACCTTGTGCCAACCCGTCTGGCCAGCGTGGCACAGTAGGCTAATTACCCTCCATGTAACTGGAGGGGCCCCGCCCGAATCAGCAATAGGTCTTTTATGGACCGAGTATGAGTATAATAGTGGTTGTTATACTCGTGTCGTGTCATTTCCCTAGTCTAGTACTATTCTCGGAGGATTAAAGTGTGAATTCAAGAGTGAATTTCAATATCACTATCACTTCACTATCACTACATAGTATAAAACAAAGTCGCTGTCGTCTGTCCGTCCCTATGTATGCTTAAATCTTTAAAACTACGCAACGGATTTTGAAGCGGGTTTTTTAATTAATAGAGTGATTCAAGAGGAAGATTTATATGTATAATACATGCATAATTGCACCGTGCGAAGCCGGGGCGGGTCGCTAGTAGAGTATATAATTTACTTTGAAATTAAGAATGTCAAGAGATGATGATGATGAATGCTTGCCAAATGATGAAATATAATGTGCATAGTAAATGATGCATAGTAAATGATTTTTATCCAAATTAAGGCGGTCAAATGGAAAGTTCTCTACTCCTGTACAAAATAGTACCCATTAAAGACGTGCGAGTACTTTGTTAGGATGTAGCCCCTATTTATGGTTTCACCCTTAATCTATTCTGTCTGACGCCGTTAATCAACGGAGGGGACAGCGGCGCCTATCGGTAGTTTCCGAGCGATAAAACACGTGTAAAATACACGAGTATCACCTTCATAGAATGTGTTCAGGTGACGCCGGTGAATCTTGGCAATAGAAATTCTATAGGTAACTATAACTCAGCCCTGAAATTATCTACTGTTGAATCGGGCCTCTTCCAATTTTGTGGAAGATAATTAGCCTACTATACCATGCTGGCCTGACGGGTTGTAACCTAACAGGCGTTCGTTTTAAGTTTTCCTTTTCTTGCTGTTAGGTTTTCAGCCTTGACATTTCCTTTTGTAGGCTCTCACGACACCTTCAGAATGAAATTAGGTGGTGACACTGTGTATTACGAGTATAAATCCGTCACTATGCGTTAACACAGACATCAGCCATCAGTTCGATCCCCGCACGGAAGAAATATTAGTACGACCTACAAGTATTTGTTCCGGGTCTGGGTGTTTTCTATCTATAATATGTATGTATTTACAAAAAAAAATGTATATAAGTAGTTTATCATCCATCTCGTTACCATAACACAAGCATTACGTTGCTTAGCTTGGGACGGCGATGTGTGAAATGTCCAAGGATATTTATTTATTATTTTACTACTTATATACATATTTTTTGTAAATACATACATATTATAGATAGAAAACACCCAGACCCGGAACAAATACTTGTAGGTCGTACTAATATTTCTTCCGTGCGGGGATCGAACCCGCGACATGCTGCGCAGCAGTCGATCGTTCAACCACTGCGCCAACCAAGTAGTAGTTAATGTTAAAGCAAACAGCAAATCAATTAATGTCGATGTACTTATATTTTTTCTTAGTGATAACTTTTAAGTTACAACAATCAATATACGCGATAAAGACTGCATTTACCCAAGCAAAATTCAAAGAAGTTACTAAAAATATAAATAAACTTAGGTATACATACGTAGTATCCTCAGGGCGTTTTCAGCTTTAACCGGTATAGCAATATAATTGATACATTTACCATATAAAGTTTGAACATAATGATCGCTACGTATGGAAAGTCACATGGGAAATACCACCATAGATGGTGTGTTGTTGACTGTGTGTTGATAATTTAGATTTCCGTATTGAGTGGCCGGATTTTGGACGCCTACATGAAAATAGCAAATGAGGTTTTATCGAAATCTTTAATCATCTTCATAATTATCATATTCATCATCATGTATCATGTTCCGTCTGATGTCCCTCACCCTGCGGCTAACGGCAATACATATAGGGTGTAACCTAACCCTATACTTGTAACTAAGGGATCTATAGAACTAGTAAAAAAGATAATGTCTCAGGAAAAAGTAACTATTTTCCTTAACTTTTTGGTCACCAACTGTCGAAACGTGAAACATACATTAGGAAGTTTGTAGAATAATCATCGTTACAGCCCATGAATGACCCACTACTGAGTCGGGCCTCCTCCAAATTCATGGAAGGAAATTAGCCTACAGTGCCACGCTGGGAAGACGGGTTGGAGCAAGTTTTCCTTCTCGTGCGGCTAGGTGATTTGCCTCTTGCGTTCCCTTAGTCGCCTCTTACGACACCCTCGGGATGGTATGGGTTGGTGACACTGCGTATTCTAAATTCGTCACCACACGGAGAATAATATTTACGATAATCTCTGCAATGAGCCCTGCAAAAGGATAATACATATTTTGTGATTAAACTTTGGATCAGGAAGAAAATAATTTTCTCCTTCATATTTCAAAATAGAAAATAAATTTAAGTACTACTTTTGGTAGCCTTTTTATGCCTTTAGTTCGGATGCCTATGGGGCTTTTGTTACTGTCTGTATAACCCGGTATAATGGTCCGGTAAAGAGCGTTAAACCCGCAAGAGCAAAAAAGGTTTCAGCTATTATTAAACATCTTATGTATTATGCTTAAATGAAGTTCTAATTTCGTTTCAATGAGTGGGTCTAATATTATCAGCTACTTAAAAAAATAATCCGATAGCAGAGTAATAAACAAACTCGATTTAATGCGATAACATTGTCTCACGATTATCAGTTTAGGAAAAGTATTTAACGGTCGTATTGATTTTGCACAGTTTCTTTAATTCCGAAAGAGTCCGTTAAACAATAAATTTTCCTTAGTTTTTGTCCAATGGGCATAGAAACATATACCCATAATTTTTTTTATACTTTTAGCTGTTTATAAGTCTACGGTTGTCCTAAGTGTTTTATGTTAAATCGTATACCGTACCGTCGAAACTTGCTGCTATCCAGATGTTTCTACATGCATTTGAATACTCTGTATACTTTTAAAAAACCCTATTGGAAACCATCTAGCAATTTTTATTATTGTATCACTGTGTTTTCGTATGTTGTAATCATTTTAAACAAACTTAACTGTCTCGCCAATGTAACTAACTATGCGCAGCAGCTTAATTTCCCTCCCTAAATTTGGTGGAGGCCCAACTCAGCAGATTGTCAATTTGTGGCCTGAAGATGGAGCCCTCGCGATATAAGGATACACCACAGTGATGATGATGATTATTCGGAGTAATCATATATTAAGCATTGTATTGTCCTCAATTACACCAATCACTTGTTTGGCTAAGACACATTAGTCCATTGTTATCAAACACAAATGTCGGCCATGATAAATTGATAATTGCATTTATCGCGCCATTTATTTACTTCACAATCTTATATTTTACTCAGTTTATAATCGGTTATAAGCATGATAGTTTTAATCTTTGAGTGCAGTACAAATTTGAAGTGTTAATATTATAGTGCATAATACATAAAATACATATATGATAGAGCGGGTTATTGTTATGTTTTAAATAGTGTGATTAAGGATTTATGTTAACTATCGCATTTAATACTATATAGTTCCCCTATTTGGATTATTGTTACTCGTGTATTTGATCTTATAATGAAATACATATCTCATTGATAAATATCTGCAGACTGTGACTTCGCTAACAAAGATTTTGTTTATTGTAATAACTGTACCTATCCGCGGATAATTTACTCACTAAAACATTGCTATCTGCAATTCAAAATTGGTTCAGCTTTTTCGGAAATTAGCTACAACAAATCTACAGAAATACAGATAAGATATTTTACATGTTCTTATCAGTACCGTATGCGTTTATTAAAACAAAAACGTCAAAAACACCGTTTTGAAAATATTGAAATTAAACACTTTTTAATGGATTTATCGCGTTTAAATTACTTTATTTAATTCCCGACGTTTCGAATGCTTTGCAGCACCGTTTTCTTGATGTTGCTAACAGATACTCGTTTATTCAGCTAATACTTTGTCGCACTTAGCATATTAAATCAATATTACTTCTACAATATGAACCGATAAATCAATTAAACAATTTATTCGAACCCCAGCATGAGTGCTGTTTATGATAGTTAGTCCATAATCATAGTTTAATTTATAGTTGTCACCTTACGTAACGTAGTTTACTGAACTGCTGAACGAAACTATCTGACAACTCGATTGTTATTAACGACTACTTGACTTATGTGACAATCACTGTGAAATCATTGATCATTGTAAATTATCACGACCACTTGTAGTTGACCCGCATCACTTGTGGAAACTTAGTAGTTTGCTCCGATCAGCTGTACCTATGGAAAACATTTGAATTATAACCTCTATTTCAATTGAGATAAGATTCTTTTTATTAGAGAAAAGCTAGCTAGCTAGGCTCAGGTCTTCCTTTATCGAATCGGGTCAAACCAAATTGGTTTTTATTAAGTGCAATGCGACCGTATAGCGCAGCTGTTGGGGTTATAGGGTTGTCAAGTGGTAAATAATACGTCACTAAATTAATGGATCAGTGTGAATATATATAATTGTACTTGCTGTTAAAACAGTGAATTCCCTTATATTATATACATATTTTTGAAGTTTTGCAAGATTTCCATGTTTAAAGCAATTTTGAAGGTGACTTTTTATGTCACTTTGTGGTGTATACATATATTTTACCTTGACCTTAATTATACTGCAAATACTGTTGTATATTGGCGTGCATCGATGACATCGGTAATTCGATTACATATGCGCCGTTCAGTGAATTTACTTGCATATTTCATCACACGCTTGCTACAGGACTTTTCACTTTGCGATACAATAATAGAGATGAAATCTATTCGATTTCGGTTAAATCGGTTTGCGTGTTGATGGAATCGGTGTGGAATTGTTGTTCAATATTGAGGGGTTTTGGTCTGTCGCATTTGCAAACCGCATTTATGGGGTTGTGGTTTGTGGTTGTCGATTGATAACTAATCTAGATACAATTTTCTTTTGATAACTGTCTGAGAATCTTTGCAGATTCTTATCAGCATAACCAAACCCTGAATTGAGGTATCTCGAAATAATCGATGGAATCAATACTTCTTTGGAGTTCAAGATGATAAAATTACGATAGTCGACGAAAGGAAGACTTCCGGTAGTGTACTCGTAATTGTCTGAACAATTGCTTATTTTTAACCTGAAATTCACATCGGTTCTGGAAACATTGTTGAAAATAGTAATTATTAAGTTATACTACTACTATTATTAAGTTATACTAATTACTGTGCCCGCGACATTGTGCGCGTGGAATATTGTTCGTGGGTAACATTTTCTTCTCGCCCTTTTCAACGACTTGCAACCCATTTTTAACCCCCGACGCAAAAAGAGGGGTGTTATAAGTTTCACGTGTCTGTCTGTCTGTATGTCTGTGGCACCGTAGCTCGCGAACGGATGAAGCTATTTCAATACAGTTTTTTTTGTATGACAGGTGAGTTTCGGGCGAGTGTTCTTAGATGTTTGATGAAAATCGGTTAAGTCGTTTAAAAGTTATGGGGGGTGATAGTGGGGAAGAATAACCGAAAGTCTGCAAATATAATCGAGTGAGGTCTCAAATGAAAGCGCACCACGTGCACATTACAAAATAATATGTTCCATGAAAATGAGCTGACAAATTATACATCTACATCATAATAAGCGTGTACCTATAAAAAGCAGAAAATAAAAATTAAATTAAAAATTTAAATAAACCCCCGACCTGGGGGACCGCTCCTACTTATTTATTACCTGACCCCTGGTCCCCCAACGCGATGTATTTTATTTTTATTTTCTACTTTTTAAAGGGAACTTAGGTAATTGTGTCGGGGGTTTATTTAAATTTTTAATTTAATTTTTATTTCCATTAAAAAGTAGCCAAATCATGTTAGACCAGAGCCAATGAAATTGGTATACTGGAAGATGATATTAATATCAGACCCACCATATTGTAATTTCTAACAAAATATTGAAACAAACATCCTTGTGGTTTAAGGGTGCTGTTGTACTGTACACACATTAGTAAAAGTAGGAGCTCCATGGTACACTCAAATGCAAAAGAATTATCCTACACACTGGCATCTAGCCATACCATTCTGAACTGAAGAGGTAGATGATAGCCTGGCCCGAAGAGAAGGAAACTTTGATACAATACCTGTGACCCGTCTGGCCAGCGTGACACATCACATATTTACATTCACATAGTTTAAAATAAATACCTCTAAAAAGCTTTATTGTTAGTCTGTGCTTAAATAAACGTAAATGCTCTCTGGAAATGGCCGCGCATAATCTACATTGCTGTTATGGTCCCGCAATTTCTGTGGCGTCGTCGGAAAATCGGGGGGAGGGTATTTCAAATACGGCTAGCATTTATCGAAACTAGACTATCTAGTTTCGCTCGGGTATATTTTAAATAATTTAGGCAATTATTACATTTATTATTAAATTATATAGTGTTGGTTGTAACAAAAACCCTACAGCAATTACGACTAGATACGGATACCGTGTGCGAAAATTCAGGAAACAATTTCCTATTTCGTATCATTATAATAATAACTATAGCCATTTGGTTGGTTTTACTAGCTAGCGGACTACTTAAGACTACTATACATATACTATTAAAAAGGTACCGACAGTTCGGGGCTCCAGAGAGAGGAACCTCCTCACGATCCTATATAAACAATAGCTAGTTAGTTGGGTTTACTTACTAGAACCCATGTTTTGTTATAAACATCAGATTCAGAAAAACACCGCTATATCACTCATACTAAGATATAAAAACATATCTAACTCGGAAATGCTTCTATTGATTAGCTTTAAGTCTTTATTTGGAATGGTTAAAAGGGAATTTGTTACAGCCTGTATAAACTACGAAATACGGGTAATTGAGTTAGTTTAAAATACATAATCATTTCACCTTGTTGGAGTTTTTATACCGTGACTAATTTTAGTCTTTATCTTTAACCGTACTTTATACAGATAAGAAATTGAACGGCATTCATCGCTCATAGTATTTTGTTCAAATTATATAATAGACGTGGATAATGTCCATTTCTATTGTGGCATACAGTGGCACTGTCCATTATCTAACTGGCCCTTTGTAGTTATATTTCAATGACTTCCGTCGACTGTCGTAATTTTATCATCTTGAACTTCAAATACGTGTTCTTTCACTCGATTATTTGTGATGCCGCGATTAAGGGGTTTGTTATGTCGACAAAAAATGGGAAAGTATTTGGCTTAGTTGTGCGGTGGTTTAATGGAGCATGGGGCTCCACTAAACATGCTCCCCCAACGGGGTAGAGAAACTCGTGGTCCTGATTCAGGTAGTCGAGGATCTCTGTCGGTTTTAGTGAGGTTGTTGGGGCGCCACTGACCATTTTTGCGCGCCCAGTCCCCGAACTAATTAGGCTTAGTTGTAGTGTGGCTTGTATTGTGATGTCTTCTTTGATTCCTCTTTGTTGCTGGCACTTCACATGCCTTTTTGTGTTTGCTATTCGTATGTATGTGCGCCTTGTATGGTATTTTTTTTTACAAATTTTGTATCCGCACTTGACCCTTGTCAAATATGACAGATACGCGAATACGAATAGCGAAGTGGGGTGCCACCATGTAAACTGAATATGAAATCAAGCTGGAATTTGGTTGGTTGAAATGAAACCTTTAGAGCTAACATGTCTTGTATAACCATGTCGGAAGATTGAAAACCATAAGCAGATTTGTAATTACTTGTTTCTTTTTTCAATTTGAAGTAATATTCGTCACGGTTAGAAAATCCGCATGCAAGATGTAGCCAGCCACGTCATTAACGTATGTCTTGATAATGAGTGACTCTGATACGGACAGCAAATTGGTTCTGTTATAAATAATTTTATCATTTATAATGTTTTAAAAATAGTGTCGAAACAACACTTAAAAAATACTCATTTTTATAAGATGATATAACATTTTTAATCTTGATTAATAGTGTACATTCTGTGTATAATATTACAATGTGTCTAAGAATTGAAGCATATCACCCACATCCTTGGCGAATTTGAAGTAAAATTATCATCAAATTACAATGATCTCTATTTTATTCGACCAACAAAAGCTAAAAGCCCCTCTGTTAGATTCCCGCCCACCTTAAGGTTGTGGAAAGCTGTGGAATCCCGCCCGCCCAGTCGCGTATTGCCCGCCGTAAGGCACGCACGGCCCAGGAAATAAAGTACTTGAGTTCGCGTGTTTGCTCTTTGTTTTTAAACATCGCTACACGGTATGTTTTCTTGGTAATTGACGCTTGCGGAAATTTGGTGTTTAGTCATTAGCTTAGTCTTTGTTTAGAAAGATATGTTGTTTTGGTTTTAAGACACGTTTTATCTTAATAAAATAGATTAAAAGAGAATAGGACATATTATAGAATGTATCTGGAAACTGAAAGTAGAATATTAAATTTAAATTGAGTATTGATTTCTTTTCATTTACTTTGAAAACGTCTAGTCAGCAGTATATTTTTTTATCAGAACACATTTTGGTAAGCACACATTTTGGTGTTTTGTGTGTAACGATGCCGATACCATTATTGGGTTAAACAAGTAGTATTATTAAGCATGCGATGTGTCTAGCCAGAGTTGTTTCATGGAAGCAGTTTGAGGAAAATCGGTGTATTACTTGTGAATCTGCGTCGACTTGACAGTATATCATTTATTTCTTAATGATTTTTGTTCTATCGCTACCGTACACTACTTGCAGACAAGACTGCACATTGCATTTGAATGCGACGTTACATCCTTTTGACATAAATCCATTGTTCGTATTTGACGTACATTATCAGAAGGAAACGCTAAAGTCTGACTTATCGTTTGTTGCAAATAATGCGTTGCGTTTACACGAACGAGTTTTAATTTTATCGAGCCCGGATATAATTAGCGAACGCTTTCCGCTTATAGACACTACAATATTTTCTCTAAAATTCGCTCTAAATTTGACCCAATGTTTGTTTAGTGTTGGTTGTTTAGTATAGTGGAAAAGGTTTTCAATACAGGGATTATAATAACAAAGTCAGAACTGTTCTAGATTACACTATAGAAGTAGTATGATAAAGATGATGCCACGTTATCCAGACGAATTCAAGGTCTTTAAGCCCATCGTTTCTATATGTTTGTTTATTGTAATAGTAATTATTTATTGTAAAATGCTATTACAATTTTTTTTGTTGTAATAGCAATGAACTTATGATGGGTTGCTGATACAGTACATTCTAAATCCGTCACAACTCAACGTTATTTAATATGTTTATACTTCTTTTTATCCCAGTGAAAAGACCGTTCTACGCACACTTTAGGTTAAAACCTAAAATATTTTATTACGTAGGTTCAAGAAAAAGTAAATAATCCCATACATCTCAAATTGTTTAATATCCTTGGATATTTCACACAACGCCATCTCGTCCCAAGCTAAGCAACTTAATGCTTGTGTTATGGTAACGAGATGGATGATAAACTACTTACTTAAATACATTTTTTTAATGATATTTATTGGTTATATATATGAATGTGATAGGATAATTTTCCAATAAAAACGAGGTCCACGAAATAAATAATTCCGAATTCATAATAGTATGCTCTCCTGTGAAATTTAAAGGCATAGGACTAAATTAAGTTCTAATTTAGTCCCACTATTAATAAATCCTATTGTTTACCTCTGAAATATAATAACTCGTTTAAGGATAACGACCTCATACATTGTCGTTCTGACAATAGTTACTGCTTATCAATAAAACTAAACGCAACAGAATCGACGTCTACTGTCATTCGTCAGTCACCCTTCAAGCTTGAAGGATCGGTGTCCTTCGCGCAGTTTTTTACAAGAACGCAGTGAATTCGTTAAATATTTAAGATATGTGACGCGTTATTGTGTATTTTTTGAGAATAGTTTCATTCATAAAAGCGGTGGTTTTAAACTTACAAAATGTTGTCGATGAGACAATTGAACGAGCGACTCTTCAACTTCAAATCTTTGAAGGAGAAGTTTGAAGAAACGAGGTAATTGCTCTGTTCTTGTTTTTACAAACATTGTTTGTCAATATTTTACTTATATGAGTGCTTACAAATCTCTATTACTGGAATTTTATTGTTATCCTATTTTTTTATCTCAAGGCCGCCTTAGAGCTGTGTTTATTGCTTTCTCGTCGTTGGAATCGTTGATATATTTCTCGTATCAAACTTTAAAACGCTACGGATTAATAATTTATTTAAGATACGCAGCCGGTCCAAATCTACCAACTTTTCTTTAACAATATGAAACAATTAATTCTTTAAATTGTTTTTGAAACTTGTTTCATTGAACGTAGTCGATATGATTAAAACTGTTTTTCTTCTTCATCTCAGCTAAATGACCCACTGCTGAGTCGGGCCTCCTCCAACTACATGAAGGGTAAAATTAGCACACTTTGCCACGCTGGGCAGACGGGCTGTCACTGGGTTTCGTTTCAAGTTTTCTTTCTCTTGCTGCTTACACCCTTAGGCTGGAACGGGGCGATGACACGATGTATTCTAAATCCGTCACCACCACACCAATTAATTTTTTACACATTGATAATTTATATTTCGGGACCATTTCTTCAATGTTCTTTGCCTAATACATATAACATTTTAGTCATGTTCTGTTTCATTGCTTGCAGGGTGGGAGGTGGCGTGCAGCGCAGCGCTACGCATGCCGACATGCCCAACCGGGGAGGCACCACTATTGCCGAGAGGTAAATGTCCTATGCATTTTAATATACTTCGTCGCTCCAGCCCGAAATAACCCACTAATGATTCGGGCTTACTCACGATAGCAAGGCGAGTTGGCACAGGGTTTGTATGAAGATTTCCTTCTCTTGGGGCTAGTGGATCTGCCCCTTGCTTTCTTTTAGTCGCCTCTTCGACATTCTGAGGATGGTATGGGTTGGTGATATTGTATATTCTATATCTGTCACCACACGGAACAATCGGAGTCACATAGGCTATATGCAAAGCTGAAAAAGGCACGAGGTCTAGAGCCCGTGAAATGGCTTATTCGGTATCACGTACACGTCTCGCGAGTCATCTGCGAACTTGCTCTCAATATCCTCCCTCTATATTGCTTTTCTGTAAGTTGAATAAAAAGGTCTATAGAGTTTCTTGACTGCATTGCATTAGCATTAGTGCTGGTAGGCCTCCCACAACGTAGAGCGATGACCTGGTTAAGTTCGCCGGAAAACGATGTATGCGAGCGGCCTAGGACCGGCCTTTGTGGAGATCCTTGGGGGAGGCCTATGTCCGGCAGTGGATTTGTCGAGATTAGTCTTCAGGATTTTTTGTTAGTCCCTTGTATTTCGCTGCATTCTGCCATAATAAACAAAATAATGGGCATAAACAAACGTTCACAATACATGCCTATCAGTCTTCCTTAATGACCAGGAAAACTATAGAGGACAAGCGTGCTGCAAAATGATTGGTGCTAATCCGTATTTCCTTTCATATGGTACACTAACTGAGACCCTTTTATAAATAAACTGGTAATTATTCCCGTTATACATCTGCCTATGTTTGCAGTTATTTAACATAAAAAGTGTTAGAGGAATCAAAAAGATCAGGTTAAGGTTTCCCTAATCTGAGGGTTCATCGGGACTAATTGTTTTGGAATTTTGACCGAAATTATGACGATATCAAATTTGTAATTTCGGTATTTTGAACGTGTTTATTTCTTAATTGGATAGATTTTGACCTACTGGAGTATTTCTTGGTTGCGATC
Source organism: Clostera curtula (assembly GCA_905475355.2). Lineage (NCBI taxonomy): Eukaryota > Metazoa > Arthropoda > Insecta > Lepidoptera > Notodontidae > Clostera > Clostera curtula. Next base: position 13,771,513 of record FR997805.1, on the reverse strand, counting down.
TCATATTGCGCACCAACATGAGCTAGCATTATTTTCCTTGACAGTATTTTAAGTTGCGATGGGATGATTACCCATCGCCAATATATCTCGTATGTAATTCCGCACTTACGATTATAATTTACTTGATGATAATTACCTATATTATAACATCAAATAATCCGTAAATGGAATCGATTAACGATAAATTACATTCATGAATCGCTCAGAAAAACCTAATGAAATTGGCTCCCAAACTATTTACTAGAAAAAAAAAATACAGAGTCGGAATCGTTTGATGCATATTTACCCGATGAACCAATTAGTGACAATTAGATAATACAAGTGTTTACAATTAAACAATGACTTTGGTTGGATAATGACCGCGTACGGAGCAGGAATGCGTAACGAATGTTGACGAGTAAGATAACGGGAAGGGATCCGTAGTTCATCATTCATCGTCGTGACTTGAGATATTTTAAACTAATAAGTGAGGATAGGTTGCGTTATCTCTATTTGCCCGCAGTTTATTGTTTTGCCCACAACATTATCACTCTACCGTGGTTAATTTATATAGTAACTAGCTGCGCCCCGTGGTTTTACCCGCGTGGAGAAGGAATTTAGATTTTTTTTTCTACTGACTTGACACTTATTGTTATATTTTGGACAATTCATACAATATCTTTATAAATTATAGTATATGTGTTATTCTGATGTATACGCTATATTAATGTAAAGTATCATTAAAATCTATTCAGTAGTTCTTAAATGAAAGAGTTACAAACATTCATCCATCCATATTTACAAACTTTCGCGCTTATAATATGTATTAGGTGGAAGGATGACACGGGTCTGGAATTTTTTCAAAAGGTTTATTTACCTGATGTAAAAATAAAAATACGATTCTTTTTCTTTGTTAAACGTAACTTCATGAACACAAATGACACCCAGACTCTGCAAATGCCTCTGGTTTACACAAAGACACCGACCCCCCGGAATCGAACCCAGGACCTTGTGAACCAAAGGCACATCCATCCCTAGACCAACGAGGCAGTCAGAAATACTGTATTTTAAATTTAAATACAAATTTTTACCAACACCTTGAGGACCCGAAAATGGTCGTTAGTACAGTTTTATATATAACTAGCTGACCCGGCGAACTTTGTTCCGCATTATATATATTTAAAACAAAAAGAAAGTTGGACATAGGATACCTGAGATTTTTATCCCGTCCGTATAAAACCTACTTTAACAAAACGCAACTGACAGCGAAACGTTATGTTGTCTATGGTTTAATATGGTCGAAAATTTGACAATTAGAAATTTTGAATTCGACTTGTTTATACTCGTATTGTTGTAATTCACATAATATCTTTATAACTTGTAGCCTATGTGTTATTCTGATGTATAAGCTATATTGTTGTAAAGTTTCATTAAAATCCATTCAGTAGTTTATACGTGAAAGAGTAATAAATAAACATCCATCCATCCATCCATCCATCCATCCATCCATCCATCCATCCATCCATCCATCCATCCATCCATCCATCCATACTTACAAACTTTCACGTTTATAATATTAGTAAGATAGTAAGATATATATGTCAATATATTTTGGTTACAGGTTAGCAGCCCTACAAGCAGCCGGTGCTAATGACTGGAGAGCACGAGTATGTCGCCTAAGCCCAGAAAGAGAAGACTCCAAGGCGATAGAGCGTGCTAAGAACAAGATCAATGTTAGTATTCACCACTTCTTTTCTCTTTTTTCTATTCCTCCCCCTCCACTGAAACCCTGACTGGGTAACAGGCACGTAGACTATTTATGACTGCCTCGTTGGTCTAGTGGTTAGATGTGCCGCCTTTGGATCAACGGGTCTCGGGTTCGATTCCGGGGTCGGGCAAGTGTCTTTGTCTAAACCAGAGGCACTGGCTCGGAGTCTGGGTGTCATTTCTATCTATAATATGTATGTATTTACAAAAAAAAATGTATATAAGTAGTTTATCATCCATCTCGTTACCATAACACAAGCATTATGTTGCTTAGCTTGGGACGAGATGGCGTTGTGTGAAATGTCCAAGGATATTTATTCCAAGGATTGTACCCTAAGAGAAAAACAACGTATCTTATTAATACTATTATTATGAAAGTGATTAAAAGCGTTCATTACTTCTTATGCAGGATGCAGCAACCAGACTGTGTTAAAAATTGTAGCAGGGTCATATATTTGCAAAGAATTAACTAACTCAATTTAAATACCTATTAGTGCCTTTTGTAAACAAGGCCGATAATTTGAAAAAAGTAACTACGTTATTATTGCCGGCTCTTCTCAGTAGAGCAGCATTCCGAACCGGCGGTAGTGTCAGCGTGAATGTCGGTGGACGCAAGGATTGTGGATGGAAAAGAGATGGATGGATAGTAAGAATGAGGAATTGTATATGCAATAAATAAATAACAAAATTGATACTCAAATAAATAGGCACGTATTCTTTAGAGTTTACTTTTCCTAGTCAGCATGACGTTGGGTGCGCTGCTATTCTGTAGTTGTAAAATGTAGATACCAAAACAAATCTCATAATTTCTAAAACCTTCGATCGCATTAACCAACAAACGAATCGCAGACAATCATAATAATAATGTTGCGATGCAGCGGTCTATTAATCTAACATCCACAAGCATCTATAGCTGGACATAGGATTCCGCGTCCGTCGACATACTATCGTAGATCGGTTGATCGTGTGCACTCACATCCACTGACTACCAGCAACCTTCACGAGGCCGTTCGGGTCGCCACTCTAGGAGTGTTTTGCCCCAACGGCCGTCCGGTTTTCCAGTTACGTGGCCTACCCGCTGCCTCTTTAACTTTGCAATCCGTCTAGTTATATCAGCTGCTCTGGTTCTGTGGGATTTCCCATTTGTGATTCTATTATTACTCACCCATAAATGACCCACCGCTGAGTCGACCCTCAGTTACATGAAGGGTAAAACTACGCTGGCCACCACGCACGGGTTAATAAGCCTACCCTATTATCCTGTGATTGAATTGCATTAATATTTGCTTATAGTAAATATTTCCCAGTATAGCCTTATAAATTTTGCATCAACAACAAACTCATAAATCACGCTATAAAAGCGAATAGCAAACGAGCCACGATCCGCAATACGAGTATTATCGATTTGGTTTGACTATTGTCAAGGCCAACTGCGAATGTGCAATGCGGAGATATCCCTTTAACAATGGCCATCGTAGTGAGTGAACCAAGATCTATCTGTATTTATCGACAAACTGCGATCTGCTAAGCAAATGCTTTTGAGCCATAATGGAGTACTTAACATAATTTAAAATCGAGAATGTGCTATAATTAAATAACAAACTTGCCCATGTTTTTTTCTTGTATGTGTTATATTCGACCAATTAAAGTGACGGACTGTTGACCACAACACACTCTAATCCACTGTTGGACATAGCCCTCCCGTAATTAACACCATATCTATTATTGTTGTGTATTCATGTCAAAACATGATTTCGTCGTTTTAGTCCATAAATGACCCACTAATCAGTCGGGCCTCCTCCAAATTCATGGAGGGAAATTAGCCTACTGTGATACCCTGGCAAGACGGGTTGGCGCTGGGTTTGTATCAAGTTTTCCTTCTCATACGGCTAGGTGATCTGCCTCTGATGGCCTTTAGTCGCCTCTTACGACACCCTCAGCATAGAGTGGGTTGGTGACATTGTGTATTCTAAATCCGTCACCACACGGACAACATGATTTACGAGAAGTAAAAAGAGAGTAAATGTAATGTTAGCAGAACTAACAGATTTCAGAGGTTCATTATTACATGACTAATTTATGCAAAACGTTGGTATTTACATGAATAACCCTTTTTTTCGTTGAATATACTCATGGAGAGGTAGGCCGCTGGGAACTAGTCGGGTATGTGGGATTTTGGGGTGTGGAAAGATGGAATATGCGCGCCGTCCTATCCGGTTAAACTGCTGAAAAGAATTTAGGCCATACGTGTAGGCAATTTTACACACTGTTTGGACATGATGGACATTCATCTAACATTCAGCACAGGCAGACCCTGCTTACCCAGTAGAGAAATTACACACAGTTCGCCAACATAGCCATTTTTAGGTCAATCCTTCTTTCACAACCCGCCACACTTCCGTTGACAAAAACATGATAATACGAGTTATACATGAGCATAAAAACTATGTATGGCATATCATTAATAATACGACCATAAACAGTATACAAATTTCACTCAGTCGACAGTACAGTTGAAATAAATCGTCACTTGCTTCTTGACATCTTAAAATCCACTTTCCCCCAAAAACATATTTCATTCGTAGAAACAAGGTTCAAAATAAAATGAAACAGTGTTTGGAGATGTGACGTTGTTTTTGGAAAGAAGCGAAATAATGAGTGTAAAAGATGAAGAAGAAGAAAGACAAGACGTAAAGAGTTTTTAACTCGATGTTCTTGCTACAGACAAACGCTAGCAAAGTCTGTACAAAAATAATGAATATGTGTGGCTTCAAAATTTGTCAAAAAAGTCATACAAAAAGTCTTTGAAGCCGGTCCGCAGCATTCGGGAAAAGCGGTCGACTTGGATTACTTTTTACAAACATAATACTATCACTTTATCAACATCATAGGACGCCTCGCCTTGCAAGAGCTTCGCCTAAATAAGTTATGTACGATATAATGTTACGCCGATGTCACGAATATCACGGCTAATCAGTAATCAACGAATGTTTAGTTGACTTTAAAAAATCTATGAAACGTAGCTACCAGACCCGTTTAAAATATTTTCATTACGTCGTGTTCGGGAAATGAATAACTAAAATAAAATTATATTTTCATTATATTGCTCGTTTGAATTAGCGCCATCTATTATTAATATTACTATACTAACCGCTACAATGACATTCAAGCGCCATCTAGTAATTAACGACAGTATCCAATACAATATTTCACCACACTACGCGGTACAATGTATTTTGCTCATAGCTATTCTTATTTAAGCGAGCATAACCTCATTTGGCTATTTGTATTCGCGTGAATTGCAATAATTTTATTCTCACGTTACATTGAAGTGTTTTTCTCTTATTTTACAAATTACTGATACTATGTCCGTGTGGTGACGGAATTAGAATACAGAATGTCACCAACCCATACAGTCTTGAGGGTGTCGTAAGAGGCGACTAAAAGAACGCAAGAGGCAGATCACCTAGCCGAAAGAGAAGGAAAACTTGATACAAACCCTACGCCAACCCGGCTTGCCAGCGTGGCACAGTAGGCTTATTTCTCTCCATTAATTTGGAGGAGGCCCGACTCAGTGAAATACATGGCCAGGTGTTATCCCGACTCGAAATAGCAGTTAATAGACAACGTAGCCAAATAATATCACTCATAGATGGTTTTGGGTTCCACGTATAAAATTACCAGAGCCTATCGGGAAAATCATAATGTAAGCAGCGCGGGTAGTTCGTTCTTCCGTGGCTTATCATTAGACCACACTATTGGAGTAAAACTTCGTGAACTCCATCTTTATGTATAATTAAATGTAACACGGCCTGTGTAACTGGCTATGAGTACTAAAATGTGTGCTCGGTTGCCGCAGTGGTTGAGCGATCGACTGGTGCGCAGCATGTCGCGGGTTCGATCCCCGCACGGAAGAAATATTTGTACGACCTACAATTCTTTGTTCCGGGTTTGGATGTTTCTATCTATAATATGTATGTATTAACAAAAAAAAATGTATACATATAAGTACTTTATCATCCATCTCGTTACCATAACACAAGCATTAAGTTGCTTAGCTTGGGACGAGATGGCGTTGTGTGAAATGTCCAAGGATATTTATTTATTTATTTACCTCTCTCACTTGCTCTTACTCTTCTCTTTCTATTTTCATTAACTTCATTTCCCTCTCAGTTTCCATTCGCCTCACCCGACCACACTTCGTAACGCTCGCGTCACGCATTCGCCAGTTTTCTCTACAAGTCAAGCGCGTCTAAAGAAGTTTACTTCGAAATCAGAAAATGTGTCACACGTGTTCTAAAACACTTTACTTTATACAGAGCCCTAAAGCTGTAATCTCGACCTGATTTCGTGCTCATTAAGGACCATTATTAAGGCCAAGAGGACATAATCTATGTTGACAGGTCACGGCTTAGTTGTGCTGTCGAAACGTTAACCTCAATTCCCGTTTTCCCCTTGTTTTACTTGTCATTCCCTTTACGAAATTGACGTGGTAATTGAAAAGTGACAAATTGGGAAGGGGTAAGTTTACGGATTAGAGAATTGCCTGAAGCTTGTTGGGTGACCAGTTAATATAGGACTATTACTGAATCCGGTTTCGTTTTAGTGTCTTTGTCTTTTAAGTGTCTTTCTAAGGTTTTGCCCGATTAGTCAAAGTATGTCTGAAAAGTGAATGTTTATTAATCAGTCATTTCACATTGTCAGCCTGACCTTCAGCTGGAGAAGTTATTCCATAGATTAAAGTAAATGTGATGTGATATAAACCCACTTTTCCGAGCATCCTTTTCAAATATTACGCAATTCGTTGCAGATTGAATTCGTCACCCGCCGCTTACATCGTTCGGGAAATTTGCTACTTGCTTTGAGGAAATGAAAATTTTTTTCGTCAAGAAATATATTGAGCCCACCATCGGACATGCATTTTGATTTAATGGGACTCAGTGCCGATCTATATTCGGTATTTTATATTGTGCTGAGGTCGTAGTGTATATGGCCAGACAACGACAACAAATTAAAAATTCTAGTATCTTCTAGACGCCTTTAAAGTCAAGGCCAAATTATCTGTTAAATTGAATTCTGTGATAAGCCTATTAAAGTGCAAACGTTAAATTTTATAATAGACTAGCTGATCCGGCAAACATCGTACCGCCTCAGAATTAAAAAAAAATGAAGGATAATTCCACAATGTTTCGACCATTATAAAATATCCGCAAATCTTAACTGAAACAAAATTAATGCGTATTAAAAAAAATGATTTTCATATTTTCTCTGTTCTCGAGTCTTAGTGAAACTAACGAACAGCAATTCATTTTTATTTTTAATGATAGATTTCTAGAACAATCTAGCCAAATCAAACTACAGCTTAATTTTTCGTTACAGTTATAACTTTGAAATAATATGAACATAACTAGACGTGTTTCAAAAAAGCCCCCATGATACACAAACGCTTCTCTTCAAAGGCATTGTTGTAAAAGGAAAATTTTCAATATTGATGTCGGTTCTATTGTAGAACTAACTAACGTTTACTATAAGTGTATATTAATGCTCTTTCGTGTGATTTTATTTCTTTTCGATAAGTACAGTACATAGAAGTTTTTGCAATGATCACAATTTGTCACACCTGCTGTAAATGGCGTATTTTAAAATACCTTTTTTACATACATCTTGTTTACCATTACGTACCTATTATGCACGGTTGATTTGTGAATGTTAAGCCGAACGTCCACCGCCAGCTAAAATAAGTTAGTTTAGTTTTTCATACATGTTAGTTCACCGTGTCGGTGGACGCACATGTATGAAAAACTGGCTCCACTAACTTATTTTAGCTGGCGGTGGACGTTCGGCTTTTTGCTCAACAAAAATGTTCACAGTGTATAAGATTTACTGCGCCGCCCAGAAATGACCCACTGCCGAAATGACCCACTGCCGGCCACCTTCCATTGTATGAAGGGTAATTGCCCTACTGTACCACGCTGGCCAATCGGGTTGGCACAGGGTTTCGTTTCTAGTTTTTATTCTCTTGCCTTGCCTTTTAGTTTTCCGCCTTGTTATTGAATGGGGTGCTGTACTCAGAATCCAGTATATCACCACAAGGACAATAAAAATATCTATTGGACAACAGGAATTATAATTTTCCTTTCTTTTTAAGGGATTGGACAAATCTCCAAGCTGTATCAACACTATAGTAAGTTTTTTTACTTTAATTGTTGCTTTACCCTTAGATTAATTCGCGATCATAGTTCAGTCATGTTTAGTACTTTAAAGGCTTGAAAGAAAAGATGTTTAATAAATATTTTAATAATATTTATATTGTATACATAGTTTTTAATTTATTTAATTTATTCTTCATGTAATAATAATTTGAACATAGGCGGACTTTAAGGCATTACCTGACTTTACTAATTGTTTATTGTGTCTCACAACTGTCTGAAGCGCAACGAGCACTTTCAGTGGGAAAATGTAATAGACAGATATTTACATTACTGTTGATAGTATTAGTTAGGGATATAATAAGGTATTATTAGAGGTAATGGCGATTTAAAAAGCAACTACAGAGCTTGCTGGCTCTTCTCTTTAGAGCAGCCTTTCGAACCGGTGGTAAATGGTAAGTAGTGAATGTAACATGTATATTGACATGTCAAAAGAGCTCTTGAGCCAACTTGAATAAATAAATTCTTCTATAGTATTATAACTTAAAATACAACTAGCAGACACGGCCACGCGTTGCTGTAGTGGTTATGCTATTAAACTGTAGCTTAATATATGAAACGTTAGTACTTTTAACATAGCGCCATCTATTGAATACGTACTCAATCCAGTCAACAGATATCGCCATCTGTTAGAATCGTTTGTAGCTAAAAGATAATTGTGACTGTTATATAATAGACAAATAATTAGCATTTAAATAATATTGCGACTATAAATTGAGACGTAAGCTATCCTATCTTCCAAGTTGGATTAAACTGCACACGGTGTGCAAATTTTATTAAAATCGGTTAAGTAGTTTAGGAATCCATCGCGGACAAACAACGTGACGCGTAATTTATGTATAATACAATATTCAAAACAATTTGATACAAAGTATGTATGCATATTTTTGTGTCTTCCATTTGGTCTTCCCAATAACACTGAAAGCTTAGTTAAGCTTATTTTGCATTGCTGTCACTAATCTTTGCTACCAAAGGCTAGGCGTGCTTTTGTTACCTTTTGTTTCTGCCTGGGTCGTTACGTCTTAGGTGACTGTCACGAAAGGTCATCTTCAAAGTTCAGCCTATTTTTACCCTAATGACATCGCTATTTACGGCTCAGAAGCTCCCCTCGACCTTTGACGTTGTAATCTCTGATGTTTTGTTTTTACTATAATATATGTCTTTTATAGAGATAGCGAGTTTATCATATACAACAAACTCGCTATCACGACAATAATAATAATAATAACACATTTATTTTCTCTTCCACAAAAGTTTACAAAGTAACCTATAACAAAGTGAAAGCATACACTTAAGAACTTTTGTGGGAGACTGGTATCTGCACTAGGTTGCCCTGTCAAACAGATTACCAGGACCCGGAACAATAAAAAAATCGAGGTAGATCTTTAAAACAAAAACATTTTTGTTGTGAATAACAATGTATCACTGAAATGCTTAGTTTATTTTTGTTCATGTGGTGAAAGATTTAGAACACATATTTTCACTAGAGACTATGTGTACAAGGATAATTAGGTAACATTTATTTGTTAACGATTTCAGTATGTTTTTTACTTAAATTTCTTGGTTCATATTGTTTGACAAATGAACGTAGTTACTTTCAATTATATCCAACTATACCGTTACATTTAAAATGATAACATTTTAAAACTATTATCATAGGTCTGGGGGTTGTTGGGTGTGCCGTGCCGCCTTTGGATCACGGTTCGATTGCGATGACAGACAAGTGACTTTGTGTACACAATAGTCATTGGCGTTCGCGAATCACATGTTTGTAAACAGGCCCCGCGCTACAGGTTACAAAAAGCGAAGGGATTTTGTTTAAAAAAATCCTCTAGAACGCTACACTTCTCTTCTATACCTAGGTGCTGTGCATTAATCACGTGATGTTTTTTTTTACCATTTTTTAACCGCTCCCTACCCCTACGTGATGAGGTTTAAGACTAAATTAAAAATCACGTGTGCTTTTAGTACCTACAAAGAATCTTAGGTTACATTACACGCCGCTTTTCGGTTTAGAAATCATTCGTTTGACGAAAAAATTAATACACGTGATATTTCCCCCCTCCCCCCTTGTGATATTTCGTGATTTTTGCCGTACTCCTCCCCCCTTTAGAACCTCACGTGATTAATTGACAGCCCCTACCTAGGACACCGCAGTTCCTGGATCGTACTCTTACAATGTTGCATCAAATTTTTATCCATTAAATGATATGCACGCTCAAGTAATTCTCTAGAATAAAAATCTGCTCAAGTCTAGGTCGCCTGCATAATTGGAAAGGCTATCACGCGTCCTCATTGCCTTAAAAGGCATCAGCACACCGTTCCTTCACCTTATTGGGGGCATTAGAATGAGGTCACTTGACTTCTAACATGGATAATCAGATTACGTGTTATAATCTTTACTTTGGAGCTTAAGTGTAAACAGGGAAGGGATTTACTAACAGTTTTTATGTTTAATCCTATGAACGTCTCACGCTTAGTTTGATTTGATAATTGTTTTCGTTATTGTGTTAATTGATTTGTTTGTCGTAACTAAAATATAAGCATTCTGGAACGATGCTAATTTTGTAATCTACGATTTGAAATTGTTTTGTTAGTCTTCTGTTAGTAATCTCTTTATTTATATTATAATTATTTAAAAAAAAAGGTTCAAACGTCCTACAGTACAGTTTCAACTTCAACAGTATAATGATATGTCTTAGGTTCGAACTCATTCTACCCTAATTGCATCAATGTATAATTAGGAGAGTGCCAGTAATTTTTTGTTACCCCGTAATAGTATAAAAAATTAAGGTATCATACATTTAGTATCTACATATCTCTCCTAAACGACGGTTAAAATTCAACCTTTATATTACATCCGCTAAAATGTTAATCGACCTCTTCACGATTTGAAATAAAATAAAAATATATTATTCAACAATTAACTCCCCATCAAAACTTAACCGCAAATAGTTGTAACTTTATCCGTCTCAGTTGCTAATCATTCCCGTTGTAGGTATGTGGTTAATATGTACAAGCAAAGTCTAGTCGACCTATAGGTTTTACTCGAGACTTAAAGTTCTAAAAGAATAACAGAACAGAAGTTTTTATTGGGGTTTTACTTCAAACTATTGTTCTGCAAACAAACCGCGAGTTTATTACTTTAGAAAATAATTTTCATAATTTATATAGATTTTTCCGTGTGGTGACTGATTTAGAATACGCAATGTCACCAACCCATACCATTCGGAGGGTGTCGTAAATGGTGACTAAAGGAACACAAAAGACGTACAGAACCTGTGCCAAACCATGCAAGCACCGAGGCAGAGTAGGCTTAATAAGCTCCATGAATTTTGAGGAATCTGACATCAAACTAATTTTAGAAGCAAATTAAGATTTTTTCATCTTAAGCTCATGTATACAATTTGCAATATTGTGTTAATTATTTTTGCATTTATATAATACTAGCGCCCGCCCCAGCTCCGCACGTGTGCAATGACAACATCTAAATTTATCAGTGATTCTCTACAATATTATGCATGTAATAAACATATAAACAATCCTCTTGAATCACTCTATCTATTAAAAAAAACCGCTTCATAATCCGTTGCGTAGTTTTTAAGATTTAAGCATACGTAGGGACGGACAGACGACATCGACTTTGTTTTATACTATGTAGTGATGATGTTTTTACATACAAATGTGTTTGGCTCATTTATTTCGATTTCGATATATATTTATGCGACCAATTTGAACGCAAAGACAATAGAACAAATATTTTCAAATTGGTTTATAAATAACGGAGTTATGCGGTGACAAACATATAAAAAATAATAATTGCATTCAGTCAATTTGAATACCATCTCCTGTTTTGAAGTCTGGTCAAATTAAATCGTAGCATTAAATTAATCAGTTTTTCGGACGTAACCAGAATTCGACATACATCGTTATCCATTCATCGCGTAATACTAGAATTGCAAAATTGTCTAATATAGCTCTAATATATTGCATCACAGACTAATTTTGTGCATTACTCACACTAGCCTAATATGCACATTATGCGTCATGCATGCCATCAGATTCACCTGAACATAAAAGAAAACACTATGGATGCAGGCGAGAGTTCTTTATATTAGCTATTTGAGTCACTGATGCTGTTAATTTGTAATGTTTGTTTGTTGGCCACTGCAAACTTGGAACAGTGATGATTAAAATGATCGTTTGTGGCTTTAAATAAAGTGTATCTATTATGTTTATATTTTGTTTCTCAACGCCTTCTCGTGTTAACTGTTAAGTTTAATGTAAAATAACGATTTCTGGAAAAGAAAAAGTAGTCACTTAAAATTATCTCAGGCATTTGAACTTTTACGGGCTTTTTATTTTTCGATGGTGTTATTTCTCATTCCCATCGTAACTTATTCATTTGTATTTTTAACATACTATAGTTTATTGGACCAAACATTAATAAATAACTTTAAAATTCTTAAAATAATAGAAACTATGAACAAGTTACATCTACAACTTAAAAAGTAAATTATGGATATACAATTGCTATCAATGCAAACGTAGATAAAGTAAGATACAAGATTAACAATGGAATAAATGCAAATATGCATAAAAAGAAACTATTCTTAATAAACTAGTCTGAGAAATATAATAAAATAATGATAAAGTATGTTATTCAATTAGTAAAACATAACGAACACGGTCGCGGGTATAATTTTGTTGCACTCATTAGTCAAACAGTGCCAACGGAACGTTATGAAAGTGTTCCACATAAACTTTTGGCGTTAGACGCCAAATCTAATTATAAATTTGGCCACTGCAAAGTTAGAACAGCGATGATTGAAGATGATCGTCCACTGTGTTTTTTAGAGCGCGGAGTTAACTAAAAAAATATGTGTTCGAAGGTCTACGAGAAATCTATTTAAATTTGTTGTGTTACCACATTTAGAACCAAGCAACGCTTTCCGAAAACAAGTTGATACTATTCGTTATTGTCAATTTATTAAACTAAAATAGTACTAGTATAACATACTACGAAACATTAAAGAGTTAATAGTCCACGATAATCTAATAAAGTCTTGAAAACCATACAACATTATTTCACCGTGTGAATTCCAGGTGATTCTTTGTTTTAGCAACATTTCACTTTTATTGCCAAAACTGTTATTCTAAGTAGCCAAAACGTTTCACTGTATTAACCAAAACACGTCTATTATATCTTCTTTAAATTCAACCGTTTAAATTACTGTACGTTCATTAATTTTAAGCCCATATTAGTGAAATTGGCAGCTAGGACGTTAAGGTGGATGCTCCAGGGTAGCCCGCGAAATTCAAATTTTCTTACGTTTTTTGCAATTTGCAAGTCAGTTCTAGGTTGTATGTTGATTAAAATGTTATTCGCGGCTGTAAGACGTTTGTAGTTATAGAATTATAATCATCAAAATCATCAATACAACCCTCCAAGCTCATAAAGGTGCAAGAAAAACTTTTTCAACGTCAGTCATTTTGCACATTTCAAGTCGTTTTGCACATTACCTTTGTGGTGATTTATTTCTTTAACATGTACATACATACATATAATCACGCCTCTTTCCCGTAGGGGTAGGCAGAGACCACTTCTTTCCACTTGCTACGATCCATACATACTTGTTTCGCTTCGTCCACTTTCATTATTCCCTTCATACATGCTCTTCGGTTTAGGGTACTCTTGACCTGGCCTTTTTTCAAGACGTCCCTGATTTGGTCTTGAAACGTCCGCCTAGGTCTTCCCCTTCCAACACTTTCATTCACACTCGCCTTATACACTTTTTTCGTCAATCGTTCTTCATTCATTCTCTCGACATGGCCAAACCATCTCAGCATACCTTTCTCAATTTTTGTCACTACATCTTCTTTCAGACCACAACGCTTCCTTATCTCACTATTTCTTATCCTGTCACTCAGTTTAACTCCTATCATACTTCTTAACGCTCTCATCTCAACTGCATTTATTCTGCTTTCATGTTTCTTCTGCCATACCCAACTTTCACTTCCATACATGAGTGTCGGAACCAACACTCCCTCATGCACAGCCAAACGAGCCTTGTTAGACACCTTCCGACTGCTCATAAAGGAGTGCAAAGCTCCGTTCACCATGTTCCCTGCATTCACTCTTCTTTCGATATCACTCTCACACTTTCCATCTCTTGTAAACTTTGAACCCAGATACACAAACTCATTCACCTGTTCAACTTGTTCATCTCCAATCACGATATTGCAGACTGTCACTGCCTCATCTCTTTCAAACACCATCACTTTCGTCTTCTTAACATTAATCTTCATTCCCTTTCTAGCAAAAGCTCCACTCATAGCAGTTACCATCTCCTGCAACTCCTCGGCCGAAGACGCAAGTAATACTTGGTCATCAGCATAGAGAAAACATTTGACGAGTAACTCATTCATTCTCAACCCACTTTCATTCTCTTTTAAATCTGTCAAGCAATTGTTCATGAACAGATTAAACAGCCACGGTGACGCTACACATCCCTGTCTAACACCCTTTTCGATATTAAACAATTCAGTGTATGCCCCGTTTATCCTTACACAAGCACTGGAGTCCCTATAAAGAGATTGCAATGCTCGTATAAGGATACTGCTCACACCGTTCACGGACAATGCTGACCACAATTCATTCCGCACCACTCTATCATAGGCCTTTTCTAGATCCACGAACGCGCAATAGACCTTCTTGGTTTTAGCCAAACACTTTTCGGCTATGCACCGCAAGGAAAAGACCTGATCCGTACATCCCATTCCCTTTCTAAATCCCGCTTGTGCATCCCACACTTTTTCATCTGTTTCATTCACAACCCTTTCAATTAACACTTTCGCGTACAATTTACCGACGACGCTGAGAAGGCTTATACCGCGGTAATTTATGCACTCTTGCCGTGACCCTTTTCCCTTATATAATGGCACTATTACGGCTTTGCACCAGTCTCCCGGTACTTGCCCATTTCGCCAGCACAAATTGAAAAGGCGGTACAGCTGGCTAGCCACTATGCCCTGTCCAGCCCTCAGCATCTCGACGGTAATCCTGTCATACCCTGCAGCCTTGCCTAATCTCATACTTTTCAACGCTTTCACTATTTCATCCATGCTTATCTCTCTTTCATCACCATTTATACTAGTTTCCATGGAAGGTGCCGGATGTTGTACCTGCACTTCCTCTCTTTCAAACAAACTTTCAAAATACTCTTTCCATCTCTTTAGCACACATTCTTCTCCTTTTATAATGCTCCCATCTAGACTCCTGATTGTACTCAGCTCCGAGGTAGATGTTTTTCCTCTTACTGCTTTGATGGATTTCCAGAAAAACTTGATATTTGACTGGAAATCTTCAGTGAGCCTCCTATCAAAATCATCCTTTCGTTCTTCTTTCTTTCTAGACACAACTTCTTTCGCTGCTAATTTCAATCTTTTATACTTCGTTCTTGCTTCCTTGACCTCGTCATCCGTCGCCTTTTGAGCTTTTTGGTTAGCTTTTGTAGCTAACCAATCTAACCACGCTTTCTTCTTTTCTTGCACCGCCCTTTGTGCATCATTATCCATCCACACATCATAGTTCTTTCTTCCTTTCCTTCTTTTAGCTACCCCGCATACGTCAATAGCAACATTCACGACCCCTTTCTTAAATTTCTTCCAAAAATCTTCAATCACACCTATCTCTTCTATGCCTTTAACACTTTCTTTCAGTTTCTCTACATACTCGTCTTTCTTTTCTTGCAGATTTTCCACTTTTACTCTGTCCAAAACACTCGTAGGCTCGGCCCCTCGGTGTCGCCACCGTTTAAAGAGGCCACGCATTCGGGCTATCACCAGGAAGTGGTCTGTGTCGAGGCCTACACCGCGGTATGCCCGAGTGTCTAGCACTTTCTTCCTCAGTCTTTCATCCACAATTACAAAATCAATCATACTTCTCGACTCACCTTCATCTCTTGTATACAAATGGATCTTTTTGTGGTCAAACATTGTGTTGGCCACGCAAAGATTCCATTCCAAGCATACTTCAAGCAGGCTTCTCCCATTTTCATTCACTCTCTCGTCCCCAAACGTACCCAGAACTCCTTCATACCCATCACGCTTCACTCCAACCCACCCATTAAAGTCCCCTAACATCACGATCCGTTCATTTTCTCCGCATTTATTCAAGACCTCTCTCATGCTATCCCAAAATTCCTCTCTCTCTTGTCGGGCTTTTAAGGACCCACCTCCGCGCAGATCCGTCGGTGCATAGACCCCAAGGATAAACAAGCGAGTGAGTCCGACTTTTAACCTAATCCAGAGGAGTCTTGGGCTTACACATTCATGCTCCATCACACATTCAACTATTCGAGAGGAAAGAATCACACCAACTCCCTGACAGCCTCGGCTGGTTTGGGGGACTCCCGACCAGTATGCCGTGTAGGAACCATGAACCGTGGTGTCACATCCTTTCCTCTTGGTTTCGTTCACGCACAAAATATCTATGCATCGCTCATCCATCATCTGACATACTTCATCTACCTTACCATCCATTCCTCCTCTCACATTCAACGTAGCGAAGCGGCTCTCCATGGGCCGCTTTTCGCCCCCGCGAGAAACGAGACGTGATGGGTGGCGAACCACATCGCCGCCATTTTGGTTAATTAAATTAAATATATTATTAGCCATAGCGTTCCCACGAATAGCAAGGGAAAGGTTTGTCCACCCCAGCAGAGCCCCGCATGCCAGGGTAAGGCTAGCCTAATTCTGGGTCGCCCGGTCCCAGGGCAGTGTGGCACGCTAACGACTAAGCTTGCCCCTAGCCATGCATCCATCCGCGCGGCAGACGTTGGATTGGCGGAGATGGTAGGGATAGGGAAAGAGAAGGATAGGTGGTGTGAAAAGGAAGACTGGTAAGTTAGAGTGGGGAATAGGAAATGTAGGATATTACCGCCCAGGAGGGCAAGGGATAGGACAGTAATAGCTAAGGTAGCCGGGGCCGCATACCCGTATACTATACCACAACTACCGGACAGGTAAGTTGGGATGAGTATCCTCTGACTCATCCCAACAAACCTTGCTAATAATTTCTGGAAAACCTGTCGGTCTGTTGGCAAACAAAATCGCAGGCTTTTATTATGCCCTCCTACAGTATTTGCGTTGCATGTGAACGATGAACCTGGTTGTCGGCGAGACCTGTTGGCAATGTCAGTTGTTTTGGTGGTCTCGGCGAATGTGCGCGTGCGCTGTCCACCCGTCGCGCGTACCAGTTTATGTATTAAACTCGCCAAAGTCAAGGTTAATCTTGTACCATTACGTATTTATCAATATTTATCATTCGGACTTAAGATACTGCCGGATTCGTACCGGCAGTTTTGTTTATAATTCTTTTGTCCTTTCAATTATCAATATTTTATTATTCATTTTTGAAGTCATGTAAAAGACGTATAGTTGTCGGGTAGACTAGGTAGAAAAAAATGTAATAGCAGTTAGCACTCTTATATTGATAGGCTACGTTGTTATATAATATGTGATATTGTGCCACTATTTACTTTTCTTTATCGTAGTTATCACAAATTTATCTTACTATCTTCAGATTTGACCTTGTCATTTCTTAAGGGTTACAATGTTGCTATCTTTTGTTTCTCATGTTATGTGTAATCAAACATTACGGTCTTCATGTGAACTTCAATGCTGTTTCCTCTCTATTTGTTAGTTTTCTTAACTGCAGCTAAACATTTCTTTTTAATATATCAAACTTTCACTATAGACTTGTTTGTATTCTAAACAGGTTATGCATTTTAAATTGCACGTTTTTAATTTTCAAGTTTCGTTTTTTGTTTGTTTCTTTTGTTGGATTACAAGGGAATCCATGGACAGGACTCGATGGAGGCAAATCTTCTTCACCAAATGTAACCCAACAAGAAAAAAACCTTCTTGCTATTGTTAATAATACATTTACTATAATCCTTAACAATTCGTTTATAATCTGGATGTCTCTTATAGTTTAGTGTCTTAAAATTTACTCATGAAACTCAATTTTGTATTATATTATTTTAATATCTGGTTTTTGCTTGATTCCACATAAGGCACGGACAAGTTAACATATTCGGACTGGGAATGGCGCGTCGTTTGACTATTACGTACATTGAAGCACAGAGATATCATCTCTATGTGTGCATTGTCTTTGGTAACTTAAGCATATAACTCTGTTTCCCTGTGCCATAATAATAATCCAAATAGGAAAATATCATGACTATTAAACTGCGTACTTCGTAGCTGTATCACATTTATTCAATTTATTTACGAGATTTGAATAGAATCGATTAAGTATTTACACAACTGGTATATCTAGAGTTCTATTTGATTTCACTAGATTGATAGTCTTGACTTTAACTTGGTAAAGTTTTATGTTTGAGCATTTTATCTGTGCTATTTGTGTTATTTTCTCTTCGGTCAAGGCTGATGATGGCCTCTGGTCAAGGCGCGCCCATCTTAAAGGCATTTTTCATTGTACGCCGATGCGTCATTGTTGCCGCTACTAGTTGCGTATAAAATGTTTACACACGTTCTAGGACCTGCGCGTGAGTCACACGTGTTGTGTCCGTCAGATGATCATGACGTTCGATCTCAACGATCAGTGCGCGTCTGGCTGCCGTCGTACATGCTTTGTTTTGTTTCAACTGTTTTGTTTTATTAATTACCGTTGTTTATTAAATTTATCATCGTAATGCTTTTTTCGTGGTCACAAATCTTCGCAGATTTTGTTCTGGTGCATGTAAAAGAATTTTACAGAACGATTTATACAGTGCAATAACGGGTATTGGTAAATTGACTCCTAATTACAAATGGAGCGCGAAGCCTTCAAGGATTATTAGTGGTGCTATCAATAACGTGCAGCAATCAGTTATAGTTGGTTGTGAAGTGCGTGAAATAGTTACAATGTTACTCGAAACCTTTATTGGACTGGGAGTGTTAATTTTCTTCTTCTGGAAATATTTGCTACAGTCTAGTGCAAACGGAGACTTGCTTGAAAGCGCAGCCGTTAACAAAGTCCAGGAAAATGAAAAACTGGCGTCCAGTGATAATACTCTACTCAGGAATGCTGCTGAATTAAAATTACTTAACAATCCTGAAATTAAAGAAAATGTTAAAGAAGTACAAGTATATGATAACATTAACGACAAAAGCCCCTGTGATTTTATTTCTGTAAATAGCAAAGCACTTGTAACGCCAACAGAACTTTTAAAACAACAGAAAGAAAACGCATTCAATAAACGGTTTTATAAAAGGGAGAGTCCACCGAAAGAAAAACTTGCCGAGTTTCTCGAGAAAACCATTTTAAGTGATGATAAAATACAGTCTATTATCCAAAACTTATCTTTAGATAAAAATGAACTTCTCGAGCGTGACTCTCATATAAAACCTGCATATAAAACTTTCGAAGAATCAAAGCCATTTGAAAACCTAGAGAAACGTAGTATAAGTGAAAAAGCTGCAAAACTTCAGAATACAATCGATGAAATAGCAGATACATTCAAACAGTTGGATGTAAATAATATTATCAAAGAAAACAAAGCAGAAAATGAAACCAAAACAATTAAAGCTGAGGACAATCTTATATTGAAACGTATACAAAAGCCGCCAGGGTTTCCACAAGGTCTCAACTTTGGATCGGTTATTGGAGAATTGAAAAATAAAACCAAAAATGCTAGTCATGGTGGTCTTAAGCCAGTTTTCAAGAAATTCGAAGACACTGTCGATAATGCAGAGGCATGTTTCCTAGTTATTTAATCTATATTAGTTAATAGTTAATAGCATAGTGTTGGCTTATAAAGCCTGTATACATTCTTTTATTTAAGGGTCGATGTTGGCTTTTATATGAACTTGAAGTGCTGGAATGAAAAGGCTCGAATGCATCAATACAATGACAGCGGGTTGTGGTATTTTGAAAAAATGTCTATAAGTTTTTGTAAAATAAATCTTTCAAGTCAATCCAGCTCAAACATTCTACATTTCACTAATGAAAGTCTACTATTTCAAGTTATCATCGTTACTTTAATATTATGTAACTAATAGATAATTTTGGTATGGCATAAAAATATAAATTAAATAAATGTTCTGTTTGTTCCAGGAGTCTCTCAATACCGTAGTGGACGAAAAGAAGAAGGTTCACATTGATGAAACCGAATTAGGTGCAAATATCTTAGCCGATAGAAGAAATAAGTTAGAAACTGCTGCTCAGGTAAGCCAAATGCAATTGATACACGCTAATGAAATAC
This sequence comes from Clostera curtula, assembly GCA_905475355.2. NCBI lineage: Eukaryota > Metazoa > Arthropoda > Insecta > Lepidoptera > Notodontidae > Clostera > Clostera curtula. Next base: position 13,751,286 of record FR997805.1, on the reverse strand, counting down.
TTCCTGCATAGGCACACGTAGCACGAGTTGGCATATTTATTTTAAAGCAGGAAATCATTTGAACTAATACATTTAAAGACATCATTCGTAAAAATATACTTTAATACCCTGGCGATTAATTCGGAAGAGAAGATCCATTAGCTATTCCCCTGGCGTTAAGACAAATTTCATTTATTGTTACTATATACTTGAATCTTGGATCGCGGGTCCATATTTCGATTCCGGAGTCATCCAAGTTTTTTTGTGTAAACCAGGGACGATATACAAGGGTCCCCGCCAAGTGACTTTCGAAACGTACGCTTTGATAAAATAAAAAGACAGATGTATGGGATTGACATTGACAGGTCGTGTCAAAGATAAAGATGTGCAAACCCAGAACAAGTATCACTGATTTACACAACTACACTTGCATGACTCCAGAGTCGAATCAACATTATTCTAACTTCCTATAATCAAGCCATGTTATTTAATCCCCATAGTATGTGAAAGTCTTTTTATTTTCATCTTTCTGCATTCCTTATTTAAAGTTATTTCTTTCCTTAAATGACAAAGTTGGGCTATAACAATTAATTATTATAAATTATTATAATAAAAATATGTTTAAATTAAACGCTCTGTACGTTTGTCGGTGATATTGGAATGTGGTTTACAACAATCGCACGACCTCCGTCGGGCCTTTCCAATGCTACGCGCTTTTGCGTTGAAACAATAATTTGTAATCGTGTTAATAGCCGTATCCTTAAATCGTCGGTTCGCTAAGGACTTGTAAAGTTCAAGGGTATGTAACCCTCGTTTGTCGGTTTGAAGTATTTCTTTAAAGTTCATAAAAACACACATATTTCGTACAAAAATAATCAGGACTTGCCGTTAACGCAAAACTATGAGTAACCAACCACAATGAATCACAGCTCGTCGATAATGTTTTCCAATAAATATTAGGGTTCAATAAATTTAACCCATCTAATAACCACCTTCGTAAATTGATATTTGTCCTTCCTGTGTCATCAATTCGTTCAATAATGCATAATATAGCATGACTTTTTAAATATCTTATTTATAAAGACGTTAAGTGGCCCAGTTAATGCATTGTCAAAGAAGTATACTATGTTTCCATCACTACATAGTATAAAACAAAGTCGCATTCTTCTGTCCGTCCCTATGTATGCATAAATCTTTAAAACTACGCAACGGACTTTGAAGCGGATTTTTTAATAGATAGAGTGATTCAAGGGAAAGGTTTATATGTATAACCCACCCCCGCTTTGCACGGGCGAAGCCGGGGCGGGCCACTAGTTTAGAAATAAAGTACGATTTAGTATATAATGTGACTACTATGGTCGTAGATATATTGAATTTTGCTACTTGCGTCGGAAATGTTCATAGCAAAGAACATCAAATAACATCAATCACACACATACGCCATTTTATATAATAATATTTTTGAATGCTGGTGCATTTCAGTTTCTACATCCTGATGATTTTTACCTCCACAATTAAAATAATATATTATACTTTCTATGTTTTCTGATTTCCATCTATTCCTTTTGACGTCTAAAATCCATTTATGAAAACGTAGAAACATGAAAAACGTACGACTCTGCTTCTAAGCTCTATTACATTTATGTTGGCTGAGCATAAATTGGCAGATAATCAAGCTTAACGAACCCGTTTGACCAGTTTGGTATAACGAGATAATTTCTCTCTATTAAATTGCAGAAGACTATGACGATGTATTTATACTAGATCCACATATCTATATTCAGTATTAAATGTTTGTTTTCATCATCTTGTAATCGAAGAATTTTTCTTATGCGGAAATTCAATGAAAGTTAAGCTCAATCCCATGCCAAACAGAGGAGATCAAATTTAGTTAAACACTGTTGTTAATCAATGTTAATATCTTGCGATTATTGCGCGAGTTTTCCTCCACCAAAAAGCAACTACTGAGTTTCATGTCGGCTCTTAGCTCTTGTTGTGGTGGTAACTCATAAATGTAATTTTAACCAGTCAAATGTGCCAACTTAATGAAATGAATTTTGTATAGTTGTCAACTGCACTGTGAGTAGTCTGTATGGTCATCATGTTGAACATAATTTTGATATCGATTGATTTCTATTCCTACAAATCTCACATATCTTATTTAGGGATGGCGCAAACGAGTGCCGCAAAGCGACGCCTCTCTGTTTACGGTTGCCGGTCGCCTCGAGCGCGACAAGGTAGCGACCGCGACGCCTCCCCTGACGCCCCCACCGGTCGCCGCCTCTCCCGGGGTCGCTAGCCCTGCCGTCGTGTCGTCGCCCGGCATACCACCGCCCAACAAGTTCAGGTTTGTATTGATTTATTTTCTTACTAAATAGCATACTTCGGGAAGAACATCATAACCGACGAACAACTCTTTAATAGAATAGAAATTAAACCTAATTACCCACTTTTTTTTCAACTAAACTCAAAATGGTAGTAAGTGGTAGTATTTCAATTCAACTGTATGTTTTTTTATGTTTGTTACTGTATAACTCCTTCATTGGTAAATCGATTCGGAATATTATTTTATTCTTTTGGTTTAGATAAATTTAATCTCTATCGTTTTGAAATAAGTATGATCTCGACGATTTTGTTAAATAAGTCTTATAAAAGGCATAATATATCCATTTGCGCTAAAAAGGCGATGCCAACTTAAATTGGCACCAACGTTAAAATAATGTCCAAAATTTGTGATATGTAACAGTAATGGATACTTATGAAAATGATGACAATTATCTGGTGACAAATTAATTTCATCGTGCTGACGGATGTTAGTGATAATACGCGTATGTGTCGTCCCAATTTTTTTTAAATATACACAGAAGTAACAGAAATCCAGAGCCATCTGAAGTACGGGTACAGAACTCATCAAATGAAGCAGTTCTATATTTAAAATGTTTTTCTCCCTCGCATTACGAGTATCAACGTTTTTCTGAACCGGATACTTATTACAAAATCTGAACTACTACTACGTGAAGTCTAACCAAGTAACTATCATTATTATTATTCTCTTGTATATATCCGAGCCCCGTCTATATTCTTAGGTTGTCTGGGCTCATTCCTCGAGTGATGGATGACGTTGCAGTCGAAATAAAAAAATGATCTTTACTTTTCACGAAAAAAATGAATTTAGAAAATTTGTAAAAGGCAGTTTATGAATATAGATTTTATCAAAAAACTCTTATAAATGTTCTATTTAAAAACTATCATCTTCATCTTTTGGGATTTTGTTTCACCCTGTATATGCATAGTTGTCGCCCACACATAACTCGATATAAATGCCGGTGTCGGTCTAGTCAGAATAATCACTGTGAGCCAATTCCCACGTAAAATAAATAAGAAAATATTAATTTGAAGAGTGGATATTTTTTATGTTCAAATATCATATGAATATTTATTAATATAATAAAACAAATACATCATACATTTTGAAAATAACTGAACAAACATTTTTAATTCTAAAAGTAACTGAAAATTTTGTTTTATGCAGAAATTTTTAAGTAGTTGTATCGCGTTACAAAGTTTAGTAGTGACATCTATTAGTAAAAGAGGAACCCTGTTTAAAGTTATGTTTTAGTTTCAAAGGATACCCGGTCCAAATACAGGCAATGTTGGCCTCAAATTTAATATAGTAATATAAATTATATAATAGAAATAATAATAAATGTATGTGTGTGTATAAAACATATTTTTCAATTCACATTAAAATTATTTCTCCTTGCCGGAAAGAGTTCAAGGCTGTGTGTCGAAGGCTCATATCACATGAGGGATAAAGTTACATTGGTATATGAGTAGGAAACTGTATTGGATTTCCTCACAGGTGGTGTATAACCAATAAATTATTTCAAATAGCCAATATGCAAACGCTATTTTGTGCTAAAATAAGTCCTACACCTGCAATCTACCGAGGCCAAGCCTAAACAACATGCAGGTTGCCTTGGAGCCTACTTACAAAGACACTTGCAAAGATTATAAAATAATATTCTTAAAATTAAAGCAAACTTTATACATCCCGTCGTTTTGTGTATAAACGTCTATACAAAGTGTTTTATTTCCATGAGTTTATACTGTCAGGGTTTAAAGCATTTAACATTTTTGTTTAATACAAAAAATAAAAATTGTATTTTTTTGTTATTGTGGCAGCCCTGCGATTACGCGCCCGCGCACATGCTTCCCTTTACCCCGTTGTCTTACTCGCCTTCCGTCTGTGTCCCCCTCCTAGCGCTTTGCTACGTTCATTTAACTCATGTGCCGCTAGGGTTGTCTCTGCTCTGTTTTTTTAAAGCTTTAAATTGTTGTTACTCAGAATCGATCATGCTAATGAAACTTTTTCTGGTGCTGACACTTTTTTGTTATTCGATAAAGAAACGAGTTGTAACATTTTTGACGTGGTGCATTATGTGCAAAACAGATATAACTTTTTCTAAGATAAACGCCTGCCCATGATATTCTCATCGTTGTATTAAAGGCCGCCCTCAATTTTGTACGTGCCTCGAGTACTTAATCGTTTTTTTTTTGGTTTGTTTAGATCTCGCAAACAATTGTCTCCTACGAATGGCTTCCACGCGGGACCATTGCGCTCTGCGTCCTGCGCCGTCGTGAGTGCTGCGTCAGTCGAACAGTCTACCAAAGTCACTACCACCAGAATAGACCGCGAGTCTTTCAAACGAAGCCACTCGGTCAGCGAAAGTATCAGCAGGGTGGACGAGAGTAAGTTTTTTTTATTTAGTGTTAATATTATTGTCACCCCATTACAGCAGAAAGAGCCGACAATACGAAATTACAAGGCCGATAGTGCCAACCCTTCTGGCCAGGTTATAAGAGGCCGATCGATCTCAGTCGTAGATCACGCGTCTTTGTTTATACCAGAGGCACTTGGTCTGGACCTGGGTGGCACTGGTGTTCATTACACTACCTTAGGTCTGCAACAAATTCGTGGAGGGAATTTAGCCTACGTTGCCTGCCTATCTATGATGTATAAATATTTCGTTCACCTGCGGCTAGATAGTCTTACGATAGGCTCAGGACGGTATGTGTTGATGAAATTGTGTCATTGTGGTAGCCTCGGCCTCCGTCGGCCAGAGCATTCTCTTTATCCCCCAACCTCTTTCTGCGAAATGATGGCTTCATTGCTTAAGCAAGTTGGTCTGATCTTTCCAGAAGAAGAAGTATCGGTCGGTGCTGAGAGGACAGGCCAGCCGGTGCGCATACCTAAAGCGGACGATGAGACCTTCCAAGCATTCTTCGCGCCCACGCTGCAGCAGGATAAGACGCCTGAGGCCGTGGACGTAGATTTGGACGCGATAGACAGCGGGTCCAGGCAATTGTAAGTGGTTTTTTTTATCTCACTGGATCTCTGTGTTCAATATGAATGTGGGTGGGCCCAAGGGTAGTGAGAGATCAATAGAGATGGATGGATTGTGAGAATGAGGAAATGTGTATGAAAGGTGTGAATGTAGATATGACGATCTATAGGTGTGTATGGAGTCTGCGAGCTAGCATGGGACAAGGGCCGAAAGATTATATTGGTAATTATATGACGTCCGTGACCACACGGAACATAAGAAACATTCTACTACTCAGCCCATAAATGACCCACTGGTGAGTTGGGCCTCCTCTCATCACAGGATGGGTAATTAGCCTACTGTGCCACGCTGGCCAGACGGGTTGGCACAGGGTGTCGTATTAATGTTTCCTTCTCTTGCGGCTAGGTTATTAGCCTTGTAATATCCTTTTATCGGCTCTTACGACGCCCTCAGCATAGAATGGGGTGGTGACCATGTCAGCACCACATTATCCCCATTATGTTATAAATCCGTCACCACACATAGATATCATTTAATTAATTAAAACTTAGCCATATCATTACAGCCCCTTCTCAATGCGAGATTTATTGTAATCATTTGTTGTATGTTAGGTAATTGTTTGTTTTTCTGTAGACTTGCGAGCGAGTGGGCGCGGCGTGCTAAACGCGAGAGGCGACAAGCCGGTTCTCGAAATCCTCTCAAAGCCTTAGCGGCAAGAACTGATATTCGAGAGGAATATGTTCCGCTGCCTTCCACAATTAGGGAGCAGTACATCAAGGAGAAAGGTGACATAATACTATATATTCCTCGTGCATGTAACTGCTACATGCTGCATTAAATATTAGGGGCTGTCCATTAATCACGTGATGTTTTTTAACATTTTTTACCCCTCTCTCCCCCTTGGTAATACGTGGTGAGGTTTAAGACTACCCCCCCAATAAAAATCACGTGTATTTTTTAGTACCTACAAAGAATCTTACACTCCAAGGTTACAAGTACACGCCGTTTTTCGGTTTCGCGTCTGAAGAAAAAATAAATACACGTGATAACTTACTCTATATTATTATCCCCCTTGTGATATTTGTGTTTTTTTTTCCGAACACAAAAGTCTGGGTGTCGTTTGTGTTCATGAATTTCAAGTTTGTAAACCGTCCCCGCGATACAGGTGATACAAAAAATCTGCCGTAATTTATGGACGTGTTATTATTTCGTCACTTGGGCTTCATCGTCAATATCCTAGTCCAAAACTGACACACTGCTTAGTTAGGCCTCCTCCAATTTAATGGAAGGGAAAGTCCTGGTAAAATTGGCCGTAATTTTTGTTATGAAATCTATTACAGTGACCGCAAACTGCGGACTAGCAGCAGAGGCGCTAGCTGCCTTGGCCACCAAAGAAGATTTCTCGAACGTCGCGTTGCGGAGTGCTGCCAACGCAAACACACAGACGCACGGGACCAAGTCGCTCATGTTACTGCACGTGAAGGGACGGAGACGGGTCCAGGTAAACCCCTTGTTTAAAAAAAGCTAAATCTATTAAACATATTATACTCCCATATACAGAGTGTAAAGAAATCCTGTATAGAAATAAAATACACTATATCATATTTATAATAAAAAAACTTTAGCTATCGGCTAAAGCCAAGAAATAAAAAATCTTTAGCTATCAGCTATACTTCGCTCAAAGATGACCCACTGTTGAGTCGGGCCTCCTCCAGTTACGTGGCCTACAGTGGCACGCTGGCTAGACGGGTTGTCGTATCAAGTTTTCCTTCTCTTCGAGTTAAGTTTACGGGCTAAAGATTTAATTTTCTTAAAATTATGGTAACCAATTGGGGAAGAAAGTGCCATAACTAAAGAAATATATGCACCGAGAACTCAAAAAATATTACTAAGCTTGTAGAATATATTTCACGATATGTATGCCATTGCGATTAAGAATCTTGATGCTGTCGCATTTGTCCTTAGTTTTTGTAACATTCTAGTCGCTCGAGAACTTGCTATAAATTAGTATTAAAGATTTAACTATTATTCTATTTCTGTTTCGTAGACTCGACTCGTGGAACCCGTGCACACCAATGTCAATCGAGGAGACTGTTTCCTACTGATCACTCCTGATCAGTTGTTCCTGTACATTGGGCTATACGCTAACGTCATCGAGAAGTAAGTAGTCTAAACCAACAATTTCTTTAACTTTGTAGCTCTTTTTACGAAACTTGCGCGGACGGAGAAGTATGAAAGTTCCCGCACTTGTAGCTTATTTATACTTTGTTGTCTTACTAATATTATAAACGTGAAAGTTTGTAAGTATAGATGGATGGATGGATGGATAGATGGATAGATGGATAGATGGATAGATGGATAGATGGATGGATGGATGGATGTTTGTTACTCTTTCACGTAAAAAGTACTGAATGGATTTTAATGAAACTTTACAATAATATAGCTTATACATCAGAATAACACATAGGCTACAAGTTATAAAGATATTATGTGAATTACAACAATATAAATAAGTCGAATTCAAAATTTCTAATTGTCAAATTTTCGGCCATATTAAACTATAGACAACATAACGTTTCGCTGTCAGTTGCGTTTTGTTAAAGTAGGTTTTAACAAAACGCAACTGACGGACGGGATAAAAATCTCAGGTATCCTATGTCCAACTTTCTTTTTGTTTTAAATATTTATAATGCGGAACAAAGTTCGCCGGGTCAGCTAGTAATCAATAAAAGAAACATTACACACACTACCATGTATTTGACGCACACGCATATATACTGTTGTTTATTGTTAAAGTTTGTGATCAAATAGCGAATAGATCTATATTTTAAAGAACTATAATTGAAATTTAACGATAGTTCAATTTCGACCGCTGGGCGACCACTAGTACAAATATAATACATTTGAAACTGACTGTATAAAAGTTCATTCCTTTATATCCATCCATTTGTAAATTTTAACATCGAGTTTTAGTTTCATTCAAGTAACAGGTATAATTATAAAAAAATGGTAGTCAAATTCGGAATTCCGGATCTGTGTACACATCCGCGAGTGAAGTCACGGGCAGCAGCTAGTCATTTAATAAATCAGTATTAAAACAATCATAATACCATGGTTTATTAAATTTTTGCTAGTCAATACTTCTACCAGAACGAATTCTATCGTAAATTATTTACTCCGCAGGAATCGCAGTACAGACATCGCTCTCCATATATTAAACACAAAAGATATGGGCTGTAAAAACACAACAGGAATCATAAAGATCGATGAGCAAATCAAGAACTACAGCAATAAGCACTGGAACCAATTCTGGTCGCTCCTCGGCGTCACTGAAGGTATCGAGGAATACAAACCGGTTGAAACCGGTCCCGTGGACGAAGATGAAATATTCGAGTCTTGCATCCTCATGACCAATATGTGCTATGAAGTAATGGACGATGAGTTGGTGCCCATCAAGGATTACTGGGGCCAAACCCCAAAGATAGCCATGCTGAACCAATCCAAAACGATCGTGTTCGACTTTGGCTCAGAAATGTACATTTGGTACGGTAAAAATGTACCACTGGAAAGCCGTCGTCGTGCCGCCCAATTGGCTCAGGAACTATTCGACGATGGCTACAACTACGAAGAGTGCCACATCAACCCTTTGAACGCAGCAATGTATCAGGGCGCACGCGATATCACTGATACCCCGACCAAAGCATCAAAAACTCGACCCGAGTGGGCGATCATATCCAAAGTGACGCAACACATGGAGACGATTCTCTTCAAAGAAAAGTTCCTTGACTGGCCCGATTACAGTAGAGTCATCAAGGTCAAGGAACCAGAGAACAAATCGAATAGCGTGGAAATAACTCCTTGCGATGCAGAAGAAATGTGGTCAAACGAATACCAGGACCCCGATCTCATACTGGAGCAATCTCACATCGGCCGCGGCACCCATTACTACGACAAGGAAAACTTGAGGCATTACGAAATCAAAACGAAATCCGTGTGCAAATGGGTGATTCAGGAGTACGATTACCAGAAAGTCGAGAACGGTATGGAAATGAGCGAATTCTTCTCGGCAGACAGTTACATCATTCGATGGGAGTACCAGATTACGGCTACCGGTCGGGAACTAAATGGGAAACCTTCAAAGCACAACGTGACCGGGCGCGACCGATGTGCGTACTTCTGCTGGCAAGGCAAAGACGCCAGTTCCAACGAAAAGGGAGCGGCAGCTTTGCTTACAGTAGAACTGGACAGAGAGAAGGGTCCTCAAGTGCGGGTGGCACAAGGCAACGAACCGCCAGCGTTCCTCAACCTCTTCCAAGGGAACTTAGTCATACACCAAGGCAAGAGGGACACGGACAAGAGCAGATACAAGCTGTTCGTCACTCGAGGAAACTTGTCGAACGAGGCGTACTTGTTGCAAGTGCCTTGTTCCGTTCGCCAGTTGCGCAGTCGAGGGTCCCTTCTCCTCGTCGATACGGAAAAGGGCTGCCTCTACATCTGGCACGGTTCGCGCAGTATGAAGCACACGAAAGACATTGCGATCGAGCTGGCCAATAAGCTGATCGCGAGGAAGTCGACCTACCTGTTCGGTGGAAAGGTCTCCGATGTCAAAATCACGGAAGTTAAGGAAGGCGAGGAGCCAAAGGATGTGTTGGACGCCTTAGGTGTGGCCAATAAGCAGTACTACAATTCGGTGCTGAGCGGGGGTCGGGACGCGGGGGGGGATTTGACGGGTCGGTTGTTCCACTTCACGGATCTGGGCGGTCAGTTCGAAGCTAACGAGGTGTTGTCGCCGTTGCGGCATGAGCGCCTGGTGACACCCTTCCCTTTTGAGCAAAAGGAGTTGTATTCGGCTTCGCAACCTGGTTAGTCATATTTCTGATTTATTGCATTTAATATTTTCTTAAGTATTTTAGTTATGCTGAAAGTACCGTAGGTGATAAGGATAAGGGAGTGAGACATGCAGAGTTTCTAGTCCAAAAAGACAAGCTATAGCTTCCTGATTGATTAGATGCTGATGACTCAGGCTGTGAAAGATCCGACTCAGGCTTACTCCAATTACATGGAACGATGTTGGCCAACTGCTTTTGGCCAACGATGTTGACGCGTGGTTTTATATTAGCTTCTACTTCTTCTAAGAGCCTAAAGGAAATCTAAATGTTCTAAAGGAAATTATAAGTCGTCGTTTGCGACTTATCAATTAATTCTGGTATGCACATTACGGAATATTTGGCTCGAAGGACCATAATCTTTAGATACTAAATCAGGCTACGTTAGTGAATGTGTTTATTTTATTTGCAGCTCTATTCTTGTTGGACGATGGCAAAAATGTGTGGTTGTGGCAAGGCTGGTGGCCGCCCGCCGAGGACGGAGAAATTGAACCTGCCGAACGGAATGCTGGTCAGTAGTATTTATACTGGTAACACTGACACCATCAAACACTTATCCGTATCCCTATTGTATATCCGTGTCAAGCTGAAGACAGGGTGCTATGGCCTATGTCCAGAAGTGGACTAATGTGGGCTGATGATGATGATGATGTATCCCTACTATTAATATTGGTAATTAAACTACACATGCACCCACTGCTAAGTCGTGCCTCGTCCAATTAGATATTTACTGTTGCGATCTTTACTCATCAATTACTCTTGCGGATTTGTCATTTCTTCCTGTCGGCCCTTACAATACCCTCAGGATGAAAATTGGGTATTGGTCATGTATTCTTAATCCATCACTATGGACTTGAAATGTCGATTTAACTCCACCAATACACATGCTTGAAGCTTAATAAAGAGATACATTATCTTAACGGATATGTAAATTGGTGTTTGTATGGTTGCCAGGAGTGGGCGCGTTCGCTGCTCGCTGGCAAGCAATGCGCGTAGCCGCTCTCAGTACGGCCGAAGCGTACTGGCGTGCTTCTAGGCCCACGCGCCCCGACGTCAAGGTGGTCGCGGCCGGACTCGAACCCCAACCCTTCACGGACCTGTTCGACACATGGTGCGATCACGACCAAGCTGCGGGCGCCAACATAGCTGTGAGTATTTCTGAAACGCTTTTTAATAACACTGGGTGGTTTAAAGCGGATGAGTCGGAACAATGCTGTTTTCGATTGAATGGAATAGCATAAATCTACAGGTTATGCGAACGGATTGATACTTCCACTGATGTGGATACTCTCGGCAAAATTTCAGGAAATAAATAAGTAACTTCATCAAAATTTTGGTCACCAAATGGTGAATAAATTGGTCTAACTAGGAAAATAAGCATGTAGACCCAAAGAAACAGCAACAACAAAAATGTATATTATATTATGACTGTAAAGATTATGTAAATAAATTGGGTACTTGGTGTTATAAATTGGGTACATCCCGATTCTGATACCAGATCTTTATATTCCACACACTTCTATAGCTAGTAATTCTATGATTCAAACTATTTAGTTTTAATGAAATCGGATTACATCGATTATATCAGATATGGATATAAAGATTTTAAATAAATTGGGTATTTGGTTTTGCATCCCGATTCTGATACCAGAAGTATAAATGTCTATACATGCTCCTTTCTTTCCGCTTTTAATTGAGACGCCTAGCCTTTTGGATTAAAGGTTGCTGTGGAAACTACTCTATCCAATACTCCTTCGCTAATAACACTGCACACACTGTAATTATTGGCACTAAACGCTAGCACACCCTTCCTACAGCACGGGTATAAAGCAGGCGAGGTCTTGTCTGCTTCTTGCGAGCTATCGCGACTTACAAGCTGTGACGCGGTGTTACCACTTGCGGCACTCCAGAGGCGCCCTCTGCCGGACCATGTCGACCCACACCACTTGGAAAGGCATCTGTCTTCGCCTGACTTCCTGGTATGTATTTCAGGCTCCAATAGTGGGCCTGGCAGGGACTCTTTAAAGAATCATTGGTTTAAAAGTCTTTTTTTAAGAATTTGACCGTTGTTTTAAACTAAAAAAAATATCGCATTACTCTAGCGTATGAAATTGAGTGCAGGAGACGGTATCAAAAATCATGACATATGAAATATTTTTTTATGTTGTAATTTTTTATTTATATGTAAAACTCAGCAACGGGTCATGCACGGGTTGGGTAGTATATAACACAACATTTGGATTTTAGTTTCTTTGCGAGCGTTTAATATCTCCGCGGGTCTTGACAGATTTTTTTAACTCCTATATTTTATTAGATGTTTGTGCAAACCTATGATTCTTCAAACAGACTTGTTTACGTCAAAAGACCTGATTGCATACATTAATGGCGTGTAAAAAGATGCTTTAAACATACTCGTTAGCGGGTGCAACGTAGGGAGGCCAAATTATCATATTTATTTAACAGAGACTGTAAAAATGCATTGTAAATTTGGGACACGGTAATGGTGGTACTGACGTGTTAAATTTTTATATTTCGTAACTTGGATTTTTTATATAGACATTTAAATGCTAATAGATGATTCTCATGTATAGGAGGCATTCGGCATGACCAAAGAAGAGTTCTCAGGGCTTCCTGCGTGGAAACAAACGAACATGAAGAAAGATGTCGGCCTGTTTTGACCCGCTGGACTTCGAACCTTGAACCAATTGGACCGCGACCTGCGACACAGCCTTAGCACTATACCTACCGCTGGATTGCACCAATCGCGAGTGACACATTCTACCATCTTTTTAACCATAGAGTAGGAACCCTTATCGATTTCATAACGATTAATCGATTATATAACGATTGATTGACTCTGTAACTATAATAATCGATTATCACTACTGTAGAGTAAGAAGTTTTTTACAACCGCAGCTATTTCGTACTTTTTTACCAAACGGTCGTTGATGGATTTGATACAGTTAAATATTGTAATTGAGGAGCACGCTTTAAATTCTAGTTAACGTTTTGTACTAATGGTATAGTATACCTTGCTTCTGGCGACAACTCGATACCTTGACGTATATCACTATATCGTTTCGTAGTATTTTTTCATAATCGATTATGACTTACCAATTATACAAATAAATAAAAGATATTTTTAATTCTGTGTACGTACTCTCGATACACAAACTGCACAAGCCTTAATTTACCAACACAATGAGCCATTCGAACAATGTTTTTATGAAAATGTAGTATTGCAAGAAAGATTTTGCAATACTACCGCCATATTTGAGAAGTTGGTGGTAAACTTCTTCGAAGTGTCACTGATATATTTTATGCATAAAAGATAATGAAACGTGTGACTGCGGATTACAATTCAAACAATCAAATTTTAAAAGACACTGAAATTGTTGAAAGGATTGAATTGTCTCCAGAAATTGTAACAATGTATTCACGCTCGTGATATTTTCATGTATTACCGCAGTAGACAAGTAGTTACTCGATGGATTTGGGTAGGAATTGTTAGTGCCCCCGCGCCCTTTGCGGCGCTTTAGATGTTTGTATATAGTCGTTTTAACTATTTATTTCCTAACCTCTCGTTCTATTGATCATATTCAATCATTTACTCTGCTCGATTTTTTGTATTATAATTTAGTTTTAGATGGTTTTTTAACGCCGACGCGGGGGCAATCGGTGATATTTCTTACGGCTATTTCTGAACAGTGCGTTTCGCCAAAGAGATGTAGTTTTGCTGGAAATTGTTTATGTAAACGACGCACTGTTTTTAAATACTGATCGTGTTGATGATAGAGTATGGTTATATGTTATGGACCGCTAGGTTTACATGCGTAATTTACTACTATTGTATTCATTCTAGGAGTAGGCTTATATGATGATACGGCCCTTTGGAATTGCCCATCAGCTTGTGATATTTTGATTTGCATAAAACTTTTCGGGACTTCGAGTGTAAGATCGTTGGCGGATAATTCCAGGGGCGTATGTCGAAACTATATTTTAACACATCACATATCTAATCTACTCGATGCTGATCTTTTTGTACGTACTGTGCGTTAGGTGGACCATGTTTTAACTATTGTGTACGGTATTCCGTGATGCTTATTGCTTTGTAACGAGTACTGTGCCGGCCACGCGGTGACTGTAATACTTTTTTTTGCTATACCTTGTGTTTCAATGGAGTGCCTATTTCGCTGATGATATCCATCACTATGGACTTGAATCGCTAAAATCGCTATTTATTCGTAATGTAAACATTCAAGTCTAAAGAATGATTTTTCCAGAGAAGACAAGTAATTTTTAAACTAACAACTTAATTCAAATTAAACCAAAAACATTCTCTATTGGTTTTTATTAAAAAAAACCTAGGAATCTCAAAGATAAATAATTCAATCTGTGAAATAGAGGCTCCATGGTTTTCTTTAGACTTCGTCTTTACTTTAGATGACTAAGTCATTACCGCTAAATCTGTACCATAAGGTGTATTGTTTCCACCCGACGACAACCCAGTGTGAACTTTGTATTTTAATTTCAACATTGCTATGTTACTGTACAATTTTAGATGTCTATTTTTTGTAAAATTGTTATGTTTATTTCACACAAATAAGTAACCGTTGTAATCGTTGCTATTCTTCTGCGTCGTGGGTATTAATAAATGGTTAGAAAAGTTCGATGTACCTCAAAAATACACTAAATTTCTTTGAAAGAAGTCGGTGTCAATACCAAGTCCAGGTTTTTTTGAAGTCCTGCATTTATGGCCGCGTGCAGCCACGACAAGTGTCGGAGAAACATCTCAAATCCAACTTAATATTTTGCTTTGGTTGTGTTACTTATACCTAAATAATTATTGTATTTGAAAATATTTTGTACTATAATAAAAATGATGTAATAAATTCCTAAAATTGATTATAGGTTTTTAATTAAATTCCTTTTCTTCAAGATAATCCACAAGTATTATTTAGTAAGTATCATTTCATGAGTAAAAGAAGAATTTTCAGGTGTCTTAATTTCCCCTAAAGTCAACAATGTTTGAAACTTGCCCGAAACCCATGCCAATGCCTGCGTTTTTATCATTCAATCACAATAGATCATAAAAGGAAGTCAATATTTTTATTAAATCATATACAATTGCTATTGTGGTGGCAAATTCTGTCTAGCCTTGCTAAGATTTATAAGAATATTTGGACCAAAATAAATAAACGTAAATATTACCGATCGTGGAAAACTACAATTGAATGCAGTACATATTTCAAATAAAACGAATTTCATCAAGCAATAATTTAATATTTACAAAATTGCACAAAGTGGTCCTAGCTTACCTAAATTAGTAACTAAAATTATAATAAATTTCGCCCACTAAAAATGTACTTAATGACTGCATTCCTTAGGGAATTACGATCAAAGTTCATTTGAATACATTGCGAAGGCGTCTGAAGAACTTCCTTAGTCCACTCTCTTCTGCTTCATTTTCTCCTTCAGCATCAACGGTTTCACCGTTTTGTTCAACCTCTTCTTGCGAGCGTTCTACGTTTAAATCATCTTCTTCCCCGTCAATCGTTTCTTCGTCAAACTCCTCCTGACTTCTGTCAACCTCTACATTACTTTCTGTTGATTCTTCTTCGATATCTGATTCCTGTTCCAGTTCCGCCTGCCTTTTTTGCCTCTTGTTTTCTTCAACTTCATCATCCGATTCTTCTTCCTCAACCTCCTCTTGCCTTTTCCTAGTTTCTTCTTCATTGCTCGTATCTTCTTCATCATTTTCTTCGACCTCTTCCTGCTTCTTATGAACTTCTTCTACCTCGTCATCTGAGTCTTCATCGCCTTCTTCTTGTCTTTTCTTATTTTCTTCCAATTCATCTTCAGATTCCTCTGCAAGTTCCTCTTGCCTTTTCTTAATTTCTTCTTCATCGTCCGATTCTTCATTTTTTTCGTCAATTTCTTCCTGTTTCTTCTTAATTTCATCTATTTCTTCATCTGAATCATCTTCATCGACCTCGTCTTGTCTTTTCTTATTTTCTTCCAATTCATCTTCAGATTCTTCTTCAAATTCCTCCTGCCTTTTCTTAATTTCTTCTTCATCGTCCGATTCTTCATCGTTTTCTTCGATCTCTTCCTGTTTCTTCTTTATTTCTTCTAATTCTTCATCATCTGAATCCTCCCCATCTTCAACCACTTCTTGTTTTATTTTAACATCTATTTCGGCAACCGTTTCCTCTTCGTCATTTTCTTCTACCACTTCCTGCCTTTTCTTTAATGTTTCTTCGTCATCTTCTTCATTTTCATCAAGTTCCTCTTGTTTCTTCTTAATTTCATCAACATTATCATCAGATTCTTCCTCTTGAAATTCCTCCTGTCTTTTCTTAGTTTCTTCTACATCATTTGAATTTTCTTCGTCTGCCACAGTTTCTTCCTGCCGCGAGCGATGTTTTGTTTCTTCAATTAAGTCGTCCTCCTGTTCATCAACAATCTCCTCTTGACGAAAACGCGAGTCCCTAATGAACTCACTATCAAATTCATCATCATCGATATTTATTTCTTGTTGCCTTTTCTTGATTTCATCAACGTCCTCCTCCTCTACACCAACCTCTTCTTGTCTTACCCTAAAACCTTTAACGTACTTTCTGACAGCATCTACATCCCAATCGGCTCCAGAACCTTCTTCGTCATCTTCTATATCTTTTACCAGCGGTTCAGGTTCCACTTCGGATTCAGGTTCTACTGGTTCCGGATCGGTTTCCTCAGGTTCGCCTTCGGGCTCTTCAGATTCTTCTGGTTCTGGTTCTGATTCTTCTGGTTCTGGTTCCGATTCTTCAGGTATTGGTTCAGATTCTTCTGGTTCCGGTTCGGATTCTTCTGGTACACCTTCAGGTTCCTCTTGATCTTCTTCGGATTCTTCAGTGTCGACTTCCGGCTCCTGTTCTTCAGGTTCGGGCTCGGTTTCTTCGGGTTCAGGATCAGTTTCTTCGGGTTCAGGATCAGTTTCTTCGGGTTCAGGATCAGTTTCTTCGGGTTCAGGATCAGTTTCTTCAGGTTCTGGTTCTGGTTGTCCTAGTCCACATCTCTCTGGGGGGTTGGACCAGTCGCAAACCTGAGGTTCATTGAGAATAGTATTAAGTGTATGGGATTCGTATAAGAGAACAAGAAGACCTTTTAGACTTTAAATGTTCAATTATTTATTTAGTAACTCTTATCTGCCAACTTGAATTAATTGATTTTTTATGGTTCGTTATGCATATAGTTCCTAGGTTCCAGTTCGCAAGCCAGGTCTATGAAACCCTGTGCCAACCCGTCTGGCCAGCGTGGCACAGTAGGTGAATTACCCTCTATGTAACTAACTAGCGGAATTTTTAGAAAGCAATCCGCAGTTTTATATATAATTAATCTCATTAAGATTATTTTGTTTCTATGAGTGGCAATTGAAGAAATATAAACCCAAGTAACTACAAAAAGCATAAGAACTGTATTGGTAATCTATACTAATATATAAAGCTGCAGAGTTTGTTTGTTTGTTTGTTTGTTTGAACGCGCTAATCTCAGGAACTACTGGTCCGATTTCAAAAAATCTTTCAGTGTTAGATAGTCCATTTATCGAGGAAGCTATATTTTATTTTCAAAAGAATTAGGGATCCGTATGAAAATTGCGATTTTGTAAACCAAGGTGTAAAATCGAAAACCTATTTATGCGTGCGCTGCAAAAACTATTGACAATAGAACAAAATAATGTACTACGGGTTTGTAGGTCTTTTAAAGATCTACAAAAAAGTCTGCGAGAGCACATATCTAACTATCATAGTTTAGTCACAATAACCGATTTTATGTTCATAAAAAATATGCACGGTTTCGAAGCCCACGCGGGCGAAGCCGCGCGCAAAAGCTAGTTTGTTATATCCCGCCTTACAAGCATATTAAACACACAGGCTCAAGTCTAGTATATCCCTACTTTACTTATAGACACTTGCCCGTCCCCGGAATCGAACCACCAGCTGTATAGGCGGCGCTTTCAATTCCTTGACTATACTAAAGCGCGTCGTCCACGCAGAGAGAATAGATCTAGACAGCTTGACGACTAATCTAATCTATAATCTAATTTCTACGTACATGTAGAGATCAATAGAGCGCCCTATTGCCATGTTTTGCCCAATCGTAGGGTAGCTTTAACATAGTGACATTTTGGCCTGCATATACTACACTATTCGTAGACTAGATATTCATATATAAACAGTAAACGTCAGTTGACTACGTCTAATTAAAAATACGACTATAGCTAGACTGATCTATGACTTGTAAATAATTCGAGAGCTATCTATTCGGATCGCTTGTCTCGCTCTCGCACCTGCGTCCACGACGCCTTCCGAGAGTAGCCGAGCCTGTCGTAGACTGTAGTGCATTAGCTAGGGTAGTGTCGCTAATGTGTACACGTCGTAGATTGCCTTATGACAGTCGCTCTCCGTAATTTCAATATATCGTGGACGAGGCGCTTAACAAGTTAAGAAAATATCTCCGAATTTGCATTTACCAATTGGTATTGTATTTGCAATTCTTACCTGCTCCAACTCATTAAACCACGTATCAGGAGGACATTGCATCAGGTAGGACTTGCCAGCGTAGCATTGAAAGTAGTCGATGCAATTATCGATGCTCGCGATCCTCAGGAAGTTCTCCTGGCCAGCGCAGAGCGTCTCCGGATTTTGCCTCAACGGGATTGAGAGGCCGGAGCCGACGGCCACGGCCGCGGCGCAGCATGCGAGCCAAAAGGCCGCTAGAATATAGGACTAATGATCAGCGACAACTATTCGGTGGATAGCTTTAAGGTGGTGAAAACCCATTGTATCTTGAGGCTGTTGCAAGAACGTACTAAAAAAGGCAAGAAGTGTTGCAGCTACATTTTGCGGCTATGTTACTTTGGAAACATAAATATATTCAGTCAATACAGTACTTAGACAAGAAAGTTTTGTATGCATTATTTCTTATAACGTTCTCTTAAAAGTACTGCTTGGTCATAATCTGTAAGCAAAATACTAATCTAATAAAATAAGAGATTTTTCCAAATCGGTTAATAAATGATATAGATATGCAGTAACACACATATAGGCGAAACGGGAATCTCCTCTTTTTTAAATCTGTGTAAAAGCGTCACTAGACTAGACTATATTCTGAAACTATTAATATCCAATCCGAAATTGCGTTGTCAATAAAAATTTAATAAAATGCAGCATTACTTACTGTTCATTTTGACCGCACTGTTGCTTACGCTAGTATTGCGATCCGCGACAAAAGTAAGATAAAACCATCGAAAGCCTTCAATTTTATCGAGATCATCGTATCTGGATGAATGATAAAGGCGACGTCCCGAGATACGGAGCGGAGATATTGTCGATCAAACGTTTATCCGAGGTAAAGGGGCGATATGGCTGTTGCAACTGTCACGTTTAAAAGTTGTATAAAATAGAGCCTAGCTGTGTTTCAATAAAAGTTGTATACAGAATAATGCACAGATTGTTCTTAGTAGTGGTCGCCCTGCGGTCGAAATTCGACGATAATTAATTTAAACTATCGTTCTACATTCAATATAACCACAGACTTTACCAACAAACAAAATTATATTAAAAAATTATGCGTGTCTTTGAATCTTTGAAACTGCGCAACGGTTTTTTTTCGATAGAGTGATTCAAGAGGAACGTTTTTATGCTTAATACATGCATAAATTTAGATGTTCATCATTGCACCCGTGCGAAGCCGGGGCGGGTCGCTAGTAATGTAATATTATGCACAATGAAAAAAAACATTCTGTACTCCTTCTCTATTTGGCCGCGATGGACTCCTAAAGTACTCAACCGATTTTAATCAAATTTGCACACCGTGTGCTGTTTGATTCAACTTGAATGATGGGATTAGGTTACATCTCAATTTATAGTAGCAATATTATTTTATTGCAAATAATTCTGTTGACTGGATTCAGTAAGTAGTCGAGATTTTAATCAAATTTGCACACCGTGTTTTGTTTGATTCAACTTGAAAGATGGGATAGGTCTCAATTTATAGTCGCAATATTATTTTATTGCAAATAATTCTGTTTACTGGATTGAGTAAGTAGTCGATAAATGACGCTATGTTATAAGTTAGTGTGTCATAGTAGTCTCAGCAGTGGGTCATTTAAGGGCTGAGTAGCCTACTGTGCCACGCCGGTCAGACAGGTTGGCACAGGGTTTCTTATCAAGTCTTCATTCTCATGTGGCTAGGTTTTCAGTCTTGCCATTTCCTTTCGTCGAAACTTACGACATGCCTAGGAGGGAATGGGGTGGTGACACTATACATTTTTAATTCACCTCCACACGGATATAGAAACAACCGCACCATAATCAGTTCATCATCTAATTGTTTATTTAACTGCATGACGACGAACCTGATGTAATTAATTATGTACATCTTTCCAACTTCCAGCTGTCAAGTATAGGATAACCTGGAGATCAAATTATCAATGTATTAAATTGAAATTTCAAATTCAAATGTATTTATTTGTGAAACATAGGTATATACGTTGTTGTGTTAACACATCACATTAGAATCACTATGTTCATAAAACGTAATCTTTAGATAAAAATGTATGTTTGTCTGTATGTCCTTTAAAGAATCGTAAACTATGCATTTGATCATGTGATGATCATGTGATGATCTTCAGCAAAGTGTTGTGTAGCATGAGCACACAAAGGAGTCTGAAATACAGCTGGTTTAAAAATAAAACTCTGATTTGACATTGAACTGATTTGTTTGACAGAAACATTTTTGTCGTACTGTAGCAATCGCAACAAGGGAACGGCGCACTAAGATCAATTGGTACAGTCACATTATCGCAAATCAAGCGCTCTGCTCATATGACCTTGTGGCGGTCACGCGATAGGTGCGCAATTCAGTGATACCTACTGAATAGCTACAGTGTCGAGCCCTAACATGAACTTGATGAAATTGGTTTACGCCGCTCAGAAGATCCGTTCAAAAAGTAACAGATCTTTATAAACACTCGGACGAAGTCCCAGCTTTAACCTGTGACTTCGTCCGCTTGGTACCTATACAGGGTTGATACGACATAGGGGCATTTTTTTAACTGCCCTATACTAGGTATCATTTCCAGGCTCTGTACCAAAAATCTATTAAATTGGAGCAATAGTTTAGCCGCAAATGTTTTTTTTTAATTTTTGCCTCATTTGAACATGATGTATCTTTCCTCACAGATGTTTATGCCTAACGCATCGTTTATTAACCTTAGGGGCTGTCCATTAATCACGTGATGTTTGTTTAACATTTTTTAACCCCTCCCTCCCCCTTGGTGATATCTGGTGAGGTTTAAGACTGCCCCTCCACCCCCCATGAAAAATCACTTGTATTATTTTGTACCGTTTCGTATTCATAATAATCACTTAAAGTATACGTAGTGTAATTTAATGCCTCTCTGTCCAACTCTGTTTAAAGTGGACAACTCAGTTCCTATGGGTTCCTAAAAGGTCAATAGAATCAGCCTAATTTCCTAACATTACAAATACTTAATATTTTTTTATTGTCTTGCGCGACACTTTGTTGAAGATCGTCACATGATCAAATGAATAGGTTACGATTCTTTAAAGGACATACAGACAAACATACATTTTTATCTATATAGATTATCGATTATTTTGTTATGGCTGTAGGGTTTTTTTACACCCTGTATACATTTTACTGAAGTCTTATTGGTCAATCACATTTTCCCTATAAACGTATCGAAAAGCAACGTTTTTAAAAAACACTGACATACAATTAAACTGATCTTGACGCGTAAATCCAAGAATATTGAAACGTTAACTTATATCTTTAGCTGAAAATCCATTCCATTTGGCATTTATCCCCATCAGTCCCGAATTCGTGAGCATTTCGGTAGAATGGTTCGTTGCATACTTCCCACCTAGGTATAATTTTAACTCACGAGATAAAACAGGGATTTTTAAAGATTGACATGTACAATGTCTTGGGTTTTCACAAATCTTCAAGAAATCATTTCCTGCAATTGACGTATATATTATTAGGATTGTATTTTAGCTCCGAAACCAATTACTTACAATCTGATTTGTTTTATTGGATTGGCATTCCAAATCGGTGGTAAAAACTAGATGATTTATTTTTAAGTAATTTCAATTTTTGTGGTGGTTTAAAGCTGGTATAACCAAAATCGCTTCTGCCCTTTCCAAGTCATCCACTCTTCACTACATAGTATAAAACAAAGTCGCTGTCGTTTGTCCGTCCCTGTGTATGCTTAAATCTTTAAAACTACGCAACGGATTTTGTAGCGGTTTTTTTAATAGATAGAGTGATTCAAGAGGAAGGTTTATATGTATAATACATGCATAATTGCACCCGTGCAAAGCCGGGCCGGGTCGCTAGTTCTAAATATTTACAAGTTTTGGGAAATATTTTACAAGAAACAAAACAATGTCAATAATATGGAAGAATATAACAAAAAAAATCAAATCATTTTATTCAATATCGCTCTACATCGTAGAGAATAAAACGAGCACCAGTTTGGACAGTATAAGATTGGAAAGAACTCGTTATTTTCGTTCAAGAATTTCGTTTCGATGGTAGAAATGGAAAAGGAAAGTTGAGGCATAATTCCGTGTATCTTAGATAGTCTATGTAAATGCAAAATTTTATTCCGAATTGTTACACATACTTGTTAAAAGCAGGTTTCACAGTTTTTTGTTATGAAACACAAATTGTATTGGTAGCAACGTTTGATTATCAAGATCAAAATACGTATCTATCTTATCGCTCGAAAGTCAACTGATTTATGAATTGATGACCTAGTAACAATATTATATGCAGACGTAATTTACGAAGAACTTTCTAGGCCTTTCTTGAATTATTATACTACAGCTAGACCACTAAACAATTAGGTACAGAAATCAAACTCATGTACGTACGGCACGCAGAACCAATTGTTCAATACTCAAAAAAATCTAAGTTCCTACTAGCTTAGTAGTCAACTACCACATGTCATATACGAGTGCTTGAGTATTTTGGACATATTGTAAGAATATCGAGTAATAACCTACAAACGAATGGTCAACGGTAACGTCGACGGTAAAAGACCACGAAGACTCGGTGTTCTGATCAGGTCTGGACCCCACTGGAGACAACTGTATGATGCACTACAAATGGTTAGCAATCGATGGCATGACAGGTTCAGAAAACGTCTAGTGAGATGACGTGTCATCATGTCAGTGAGCGATGCCGTTTTTCGTGCGCATTGTATGTAGATGGATTTCTGTACCTAACTATTTTGTGGTTAGACAGTGTGCTTTGTAGGCCTAGGATCCGACGTGTGAGAAACTTATCCCGCGGCGTTTTGTCGAGTTAAGCCCGATTTACGCTACGCCGGGCCGTGCCACGTACGGGGCACGGTCGAACATTATTGTTACACATTTTGTATGAAGTTATTCATGCTTGAACTTGGCTCGGCCATGCCCCGGCCGGGACCACTTCATACAAAATGCTCCGCACGGGGCGTGGACGGGGCACAGCCCGGTGGCGACACGTTGTAGCGTGAATCGGGCTTTATAGGCGTGTCAAAAATCGTAGTGCGATCAGCGCGGCCTGTGACGTGGACACATGTGACGTAATGCATTATGCTTCTTTTTTAACGAATTGTTTCAGCTGCCAAACCTGGGGTGATTTTATTTGGTTATTTTTTAAGGTTAGCTTGCTTGTCTATGCCCAGTGAGTGTGTAATAGTAACACACACTATGCCCTATACGTCTTCTAGTTCAACTGAGGATTGGGTTTATTTAAACTATGAAATTGTAAGATGGACATACACGCATTATTAATTCATAAGCTCGAAACCCTTGCCACAAGAGAAGAAACTCTTGAAACGAAACCCTGTGCTAACCCGTCTGGTCAGCATGGCACATTAAGTTAATTACCCTCTATGTATTGGAGGAAGCCCAACTCAGCAGTGGGTTATGAATGGGCTGAGAATTCGACTGTCGTACTAAGGTTAGTACCTACCTGTAAATAGTTCCAGCTGTAAGGCTCAAGAATGAAATAAATAATAGAGAGAAATAATGCAATAAATGGAATAAAATAATTAGGTTAGCCAGACGAGGACAAAATATAATTTATTATGATTTAATACGGTCCAGAGTGTAGTGACCAGCATGCTACATACTTCACACAATTTACCCGAAAAATCAGAACTAATAACATCGAGAATTACCAAAAAGTCCTACACCGAAATAGCGAAATTTCAAGACAGGTAAGAATTCCCCGACTACAACTATCGGGGAATAGGCGCTGCGACCCCTACCCAGACATACCACCTCGTCTGGCTGGATGGTCATTCCTTTGCGCCTAAAAGAGCAGTTTAAAGCCGCACGAGAAGGTACTAGCATAAAAAGAAAATTTATACCAGATTTGTGTTACATGTTTGCTACTACACCTAAATATACTGGCAAATTTCCCGCAAAATTTGTTCGTCAAAGCGCTTTCTAGTTTTTATTTTTACTGGTTCGACAGCGAGTTGCGAATATCACGGCGCAGAATACACAGTACAAGACAAACAGCAGCCTAACTGTATGTATATAAAAAAATGTGTGCTGACGAATTTACGTAGTTCCCTATTGCGTTTGGCCAGATTACTATACTAAAATATGAATTCATCAAAATCAAGTTGGCAACAGAAAATAAAATCTGCACTATTATATATTATTATATATTTTAGCTTTATTAAATCTCTATATCGCAATTTTTGGTTACAAAGGCAGTGGTATGACAGATTTGTGAGAGCAAACTCGTCCAATAATCACATAGGGCCAAATATCAGCAATATCTAGTAAATTATATAACTGACCGACCCCCAGCAACGGCACCTGCAGAACTTTACAAGCATGACGCATGTGCATGACACAGTAATTAATTTTGTTTGTTTGGGTGACGATGGACACTTACAAATAGTCAACACATTAGTCATTACCTTATTAGACAACAATAAAATGTCGACCGTCTACCACTAGTTCGGAGCGCGACCACTGCTGAGAAGAACTGGCAAGAAACTCAGAGGGCTAAAAATCAATTATGAAAAATCTTGTTATGAAACTCTAGGATTTGAACTCAATTTGGAAGAGTCCGTACTGAATTATAACGGGTAGATTGGGGTGACAATAAGTAAATAAAATTGATTTCCTACAACCGACCACGACGTAATCCAATCTAGCTTCCAGCAGCGTGTTCTCGCAAGGATACATACTTTTATATTCCGTTATATTTCTTATATATTTCGAATAAAAGAAACCTATACAATGTCACCAGTCTACACCCTCCTAAGGGTTAAGACCCTAAAAGAGCGCATGACCAACCTGAACTTGGACTCCTCCAAGTTCAGGTCGGACTCAATAGCGGGTAATTTAAAGGATGAAACGAATACCTATGCATCATTATCATCATTTCAGCCAAAAGACGTCCACTGCTGGACATAGGCCTCCCTCACGTATTTCCACGAAGGCCGGCCCTGACCCACGCGCATCCATTGCTAATAGAATTTGAAGGGAGTCATACATGTGCTACTGTTTTTGTCTACGTACTGTGCACCGATGGCCAAGCAGACCTTCTATTCATACCAAAGTTGTGCAACAAATTAAATACTAATTGAAAATGAGAAAGTTCACCCAATGCCGTGACGGTCCAGCTTCCAGGTAAAGAAAATTAATTTTCGTTAGCGTACACCTTTAACTGCATTGATCAGGTTTGGCTGAAACCATTCAAACAGTTTGTACCTTGGCAAAAATTGTGAGAAATTAGCCAACTTGTTTCTTCTAATTTATACTTAACTAGCGACCTGCCCTGGCTTCGCACGGGTGCAAATTTAACAGTATTTCTCTACAACCTTCCTCTTGAAGCACTGTGTATTAAAATCTGTTGTGTAGTTTTAAAGATTTAAGCATACATAGGGACGGTCAGACGACAGCGACTTTGTTTTAAAGATACTAGTTACTATGTAATGATAATGATGATGATATTAGCAGGTGCAATGTGTGTGTGTGTGTGTACATGAGGATTTACAACGTAGAGGTGCAATATGTACATAGTAACTAATTTCATTTCACTTGCTACTATGTATCAGAAAATGCTCGTTAAATAAAAACGTCATTAGATTTATTGCGAAAAGCGTCAAGCCACTATCCTCACTACTACTGAGCTCATACATGACCCACTGCAGAGACGGGCCTTCTTACCATGGAGGGTAATTAGTCTACTGTGACACGTTCGCCAGACGGGGTAGCATAGGGTTTCGTATCAAGTTTTCCTTATTTCTTTTTGTCGGTCTACGACACCCTCAGGATGAAGTGGGGTTGCGACACTAAGTATTCTAAATCCGTCACCACATGTATTTTACTTGCCATTAAAGGTACATGGTGGTTGGATAAAAAAACATTGGACATCTTGCTTATCGAGGAAAGCTTTAAACCACTATCATTACGCTACTACCCAAAAAGAGTGGAGCAGTACCTTATTATAAATGTTAATATGTTACAGTCCACGTGTAATGCGTGGTGATTAGTGACAGATTTAGAGTACACAATGTCACCAACCTCCACTATCCGGTGGGTGTCACATGAGGCAGATGGACCAGAACCCGTATTACTAACTTCCCTCCATGAATTTTGAGGAGGCCCGACTCAATAATGGGTTACAGATGGGCTGAAATATGAATGTTGAGAGAGTCGATATAACATTGGTAAGGCGTCCATGCAAGCAAAGTTGCAGGCCGTAAGTAGTATTGTTTAGTTATGTAAAAAACTATAGATTCACTTGTTACGTAAATTATCACGAAGCAAGATAAATATTACGTAAATAATGTGCCACTCGTAAATTTACGTTTCTTTTCGATAAGTTTATCAATATACTCGTATAAGTTTACATTATCAGAACTAGTGGAAATTATAAGCCTATACCTAATATCTTGCAAAACCTCTTTATCGACTGGGTTTTTTGTTTCCCAAATGTTAAGTTTACTGCTCTACAAGACAAGGTCAATATTCAAATTCAAACTCATTTGATTCTTTATTCACTCACTTTTACAAAACTATTATAAATCGTTTTAACATCTTTCGGCACTTGCCCGAAGCTACGTGGAAGTCTCCATACACTTCTATCGGTTGTGATATTGTGGCGTGTCAACATGTACATATTTTAAGTTCAAATAATTTGTTTAATTAATTATTTTAATGGACAGACAGACTTGACAGACACGATTTATATATATACCGCCGTAGAGTTCGCGCACGCGAGTCCTTTTCAGATTCCGTGCGCGGGTTCTATGGCAACCAAATTTTATTGACTGTCACTTTTGGTTTATTCTTTTTTCTGTTGTCTTGTACATTTTTATTGCTTTCATTTTTTTCTGCCTATGTCCTAACTCCTTCTGTAAATATATTTTAATTGTACATACTAAACGGAGTTCAATTTATTTGGAGTCAGATTCCTCTTTGGTCCCCACACATTACACTGGTGACCACCTTCAAGAATACGACATTATGGCCGAGCAAGATTCATATATGACGCCGCCAACAGGACGTGAGAGCGAGGCAATTACAGGTAAAGAAGCATGTCCCGTGGGAATCCGAATTCCGCCATTCTACCCGGACAACCCATTGCTATGGTTTTCACAGCTAGAAGCTCAATTTTTTCTAGCAAATATAACTCGAGACATAACAAAGTTCTATTACGCTATCGGTAATCTAGACCCGCGGTATGCAACCGAAATTCAAGATGTAATTAGCAACCCGCCAGTCGTTGATAAGTATGAGAAATTAAAAATGGAGCTCATAAAACGATTGTCCGCGTCTCGAGAAAAGAAACTCAAGCAGCTTCTCACGCATGAGGAACTCGGCGATAGAAAACCATCTCAATTCTATCGCCACCTCCTAAATTTGGCTGGGACGGGTGTACCGGATGATTTTATGAGGACGATTTGGTTAAGCAGGCTCCCGAGTGGAACTCAAACTATTCTCGCTTCACAAATGAAGGCTTCTCTAGAAGAATTGGCAGAACTGGCGGATCGCATTCATGATGTGGTCAGCCCACAAGTTGCATCAGCTTCCACTACCGGCGCCTCATCGGGCACTGCAGCTAGTCCAAGAGTCGATGGAGCATATCACGAAATTGCTGAATTAACCAAGAAGGTCGACATGCTAACATCAGAAGTAGCCAGGATGTTTAGATCGCGGACGCCGAATCGCACGCACAGCCGCAATCGTTCCGGATCGCGGCACGGAACTCGGCACCCGACCAAGACTTGTTGGTATCACTGGAAGTTCGGCAAGAGGGCGGAGAAGTGCGTAAAGCCGTGCAACTTCACGCCGGAAAACTAAAACAGCAGTCAGTGAGCGCGGCTGATGACTGCTCTTCCAGCAAAGGCCGCCTATTCGTCACAGATCGGGTAACGAAGACGCAGTTCCTCATCGATACCGGAAGCGATGTCTGCGTCTTCCCACGATCTGCTGCTAAAGGCCGACGAGAGAAAACCGCATACGAGCTGTGTGCGGCAAACGGCACCGTCATTCATACATACGGTTTTGTAAATATTTCTGTTAATATAGGTTTAAGGCGTGACTTTTCCTGGAGATTTATAGTTGCCGATGTGAATAGGGCTATAATAGGTGTAGATTTTTTGTCATTTTATAATTTAATTGTAGATTGCAGGAACCATCGTCTGATTGACAACCACACCTCTCTTTCTGCCCCGGCTTCGCCTGCTCGAGTTTCGGACATTGTCTCTTCGGTGAAGTCGATTGTTGGTGAGTCAGTATATCATGACATACTACGTTCATTTCCTGATGTCACTCGCCCACTAGGTACACATCGTAAGCCATTACACAATACAGTGCACTACATTCGCACCACTCCGGGCCCGCCCGTTTCATGTACTCCACGTAGGCTGGCACCGGATAAACTCAAGATTGCGAAAGAGGAGTTTGCTTCTATGCTGCAGAGCGGCATAGCCAGACCCTCTGAGTCATCTTGGGCCTCACCTCTCCACTTAGTTCCCAAGAAGGATAACGGCTGGCGTCCTTGCGGGGATTATAGGATGCTGAATGCTCGCACTCTACCGGATAAGTATCCCATCCGGCACATTGAGGATTTCTCTCATAGCCTCGCAGGCTGCAGGGTGTTCTCCACGATAGATTTGTTGAAAGCTTACCATCAGATTCCAGTATTTGGTGACGACATAGCGAAGACTGCGATCACTACCCCGTTCGGTCTCTACGAGTTTCCGTACATGACGTTCGGGTTGCGCAATGCAGCTCAGTCCTTTCAACGATTTGTTGATGAGATGCTTAGAGGCCTTGAGTTCTGCTACGCTTATTTGGATGACTTCCTGGTCTTTTCCCCTGATGAGGAGACCCATAAGCAGCACCTACGCACGCTGTTCACCAGGCTGCAGGAATACGGCATGGTAATCAACACTTCCAAGTGCACCTTTGGCGTTCCACAGGTAAAGTTTTTAGGCTACCTTATTTCTAGCGAGGGTACCAAGCCTTTGCCTGCCAAGGTAGAGGCTATCCAAAATTTTCCAGTTCCTAAAACGGTCAAAGAGCTTCGAAGGTTCCTAGGCATGCTCAATTTCTATAGGAGGTTTATGTCCAATGCAGCTCGTAATCAGGCTCCTTTGAACGATATGCTGGTTGGTTCGGTCAAAGGGTCTCATCCTATCACATTTTCTGCAGCTGAGCATGAGGCCTTCGAAGCCTGTAAGCAGGATCTGTGTCAGGCAACTTTGTTAGCACATCCAGACTCAGAAAGTCGATTATCAATTGTTTCCGATGCATCAGACGTAGCCATTGGCGCAGTCTTGCAACAGCACAAGCAAGGGATTGGATGGCAACCTCTTGCTTTCTTTTCGAAGAAGCTGAGCCCAAGTCAGCAGAAATACTCACCTTACGACCGTGAGTTATTAGCTATTTACGAGTCCATCAGACATTTCAGGCACATGGTTGAAGCAAGAGACTTCGTGGTTTACACAGACCATAAACCTCTTTGCTTCGCATTTAGTAATCGTAAGGATAGATGCTCACCTCGCCAGTTCAGGCATTTAGATTTCATTTCCCAATTTACTACTGATATACCCGCTAACGTGCCCGTGGCACAATGGTTGTGCCATGGAAAACGGACGGCGAAGTGTCCGGTGGCACAACCCCTGTGCCACGGGATTTCGGCGCGAAAGCGCGCGCATCGACTCGTTCTTGTCAGTTAAATTTCCTATCCCTGTTTAATAAAGGTACATTTGTATTCTTTGTCTCGCTTCTATGCTAAATAATGAACGAGGTAAAGCCAACCAATCACATTCCATAGAACAAAATTGTAAATTTTAACGATTCGAACTTTTTCGGTCAATGACCGACATTCAGTTGCATTCGTGTTTTGATAAAGTGAGTGCGCGTATACGGAAAAAACTCGATTAAATATAGAAATAGTGATTTAAAGTGAGTGATATTGGACATATTTAAAGGTGAGTTATCTATTATTACATTTATTTAATAATTTCACCTTCAAACATAAAATTCACCCGTTTTTAGAGCCGATGCATTTTAGTACATTTGGAGGTTAGCTATGATTGTATATTTTGTGTTTTGTTCATATTTTGATACTTTTTTGGCTGTTTCTAATACTAAATGCTATTAAATGTTATTAATATGATAATTCAACTAATTACATGCCGTTTTACTAAAAATATTTGCAAAATATGTAAAATATGACTTAAATAGCGGAACTAAGTCAGTACTGCGTGCGCAGCCAAATTTTAATGACAATTTATTTTTAATTAAATAAATAATACTATTGTATCTTTTATTTTTTTCCATATTATACACAATTTACACATTTTAAATAAATAAAAAAAACCATATGATATAGCTTTAATTTTTGAGATATGATTTTTTAAACAAAAGGGGGTATCAAAAAAAATAATTATTTTTATTCTGTTTTAATAATTCTAAAAATTCTAAAATGGAGTTAAATAATACTAAACAAAACACTCAATCATATAGCTTTATTCATAATAAACATAAAAAACATAAAACTTGTAGGTAGTACAATAACAAATTCATGTTTATTTAGTGGTTTTGTGAAATCCGAGCCGGGGGGCGCGGCTAGAAGTCGGGGTCAAAAATCGCGGGGCACTATGAGGTGGCACAACCATTGTGCCATGGGCACGTTAGCGGATACGGCACATATCTGGTAAGCACAATGTTGTGGCCGATCCGCTGTCTCGGATCGAGGAGATTTCTCAGCCGGTGGACTTGGAGCACATCGCTCAGTCTCAGTTCTCCGATTCAGAGCTGCAGCAGCTTATTACCAGCAACAATACGTCTTTGTGCCTCAAACAAGTTAGGTTGCCTGGGACAGATACTGTCTTATATTGTGACGTTGGTAGTGGCGTTGCAAGACCGTACATTCCACCTCAATTCCGCCGTCAGGTTTTTGAGGCATTACATTCACTGAGTCATCCTGGGGCCAATGCATCTGCAAAACTAGTTGCAGAACGTTACGTTTGGCCTGGCATTAGGAAAGACTGTCGAGAATGGACCCGTTTCTGTTTGGCCTGCCAGCGGTCAAAGGTCACTCGGCACGTCTCATCACCTTTAGGTACGTTTTCCTTACCCAAATCCAGGTTCTCAGAAGTTCACATCGATATGATAGGTCCCTTACCATCTAGCCAAGAGTACAAATATTGTCTTACAGCCATCGATAGGTTTACGCGATGGCCTGAGGCAATTCCTCTCAAAGAGATCACCGCTGAGGCTGTCGCTAAGGCCTTATTGCACGGTTGGATCTCTCGCTTTGGCGTCCCTACCAGCATCGTGACTGATCGCGGTGCACAGTTTGAGTCGGCGCTATTCAAAAGGCTATCAGAACTCATAGGTTTCAAGCATAAAAGGACCACTTCATACCATCCAGCATGTAACGGTCTCGTAGAGAGATTCCATCGTCAACTCAAGTCTGCTATTGTCTGTCATCAAACTACAAACTGGGTTGACACTCTACCAGTGGTTTTATTGGGTATCCGGTGTGCTTTCAAGGAAGATCTACGCGCATCCTCAGCCGAACTCACGTACGGTGAATCACTGAGGTTGCCCGGTCAACTTTTACAGCCTAACTCTAGTGATCATTTTCCTGATGTAAGTGATTACTTAGCCCAACTTCGTAAGATTGTTAACGATTTACAGCCATCACCAGCTTCACGACATGGACACAAATCGGTCTTTGTTTTTAAAGACTTGGCTACCGTCTCCCACGTTTTTCTGCGGGATGATAGGGTCCATGGGTCGTTAACTGCTCCATACACTGGTCCCTACGAGGTTGTAGACAGAGGTGATAAGGTGTTCAAGATTCGAGTTCGTGGTAATGTGATTACTGTATCCATAGACAGGCTTAAACCAGCCTACGTGTTGAGTGATAACACTTCACTCCACCCATCGCACAGTCACACACACTCACAGCTCATTTCACCTGCCTCTCATTCATCACAGCACACAATTCCATCTCCATCATCACAGCGTCACACGCCACCCGGCGCCGTCGAAGAAGACAATGTCCGAAGAACTCGATCTGGTCGACGCGTGCACTTTCCAGTGCGTTTTCTTCGCTGAAAATATGGCGCTTTCCAGCTGGAAGGGGGTGATGTGGCGTGTCAACATGTACATATTTTAAGTTCAAATAATTTGTTTAATTAATTATTTTAATGGACAGACAGACTTGACAGACACGATTTATATATATACCGCCGTAGAGTTCGCGCACGCGAGTCCTTTTCAGATTCCGTGCGCGGGTTCTATGGCAACCAAATTTTATTGACTGTCACTTTTGGTTTATTCTTTTTTCTGTTGTCTTGTACATTTTTATTGCTTTCATTTTTTCTGCCTATGTCCTAACTCCTTCTGTAAATATATTTTAATTGTACATACTAAACGGAGTTCAATTTATTTGGAGTCAGATTCCTCTTTGGTCCCCACACATTACAATATTACTAGTGGATAAAAAAAACCTTTACTCTAAAGACTTACTAAGAGATATAAAACTTATCTATCCTACAATAAGATGCATTTTGTTAATAACAAATTACACACATGTAATATAAAAGTGTTTTAAGGTATAGTTTCTGGGCCGTGAGGATGCAAATGGTCCCAACTCAGCTGCAATGGTGTGTCGCTGGTTTTCACTAGGTGTATTTAACAAACACATTAATTAAATATCATATAATTAATTATAAATATAATAATTCATTCAATTAATTAATAGTTATACTGCAGGGGTTTCGTATATATAAATAGATACACAATTTCCCTCTTGTATTTGGAGAAGGCCGATCGCAGCAGTTGATCATTTACCTTGGTACCTACACACTATTTAAACCCTTCATAAATCTCGCTGTTGGGAGACGATATGTGGAATACTGTAAGTACGTCTAACGTTATAAGTATAAAATAAAACATGAAATCTTTTATGTCTGGCAAGACCTTTTTTAAACAACTCCTCGTAATAAACTTTTAAGCATTTCAAAGAGAAAGTGAGTTTTCTGGGAAATTATGATGGTTCATTACGCATACTTGTTAGTAGATAAATACTGTTGATGGTTTCAAATTTTAAACTTGGTAAATGTATAATAAATGTTACGGCAAAAGATTCTGGAACAATTTCTTAAAAGGAAGCCGAAATGTTTATGAATAATTTCCATAAATGGTGAACGGCAAAAAGAGTTTGACTTTGCTGCTAGACGGAGCAACGATCTGCGAAAGGTTGCGGGCAGCAACTGGATGCGTCAAGCTGAAGACAGGGCGCTATGGCGCTCTTTAGGGGTGACCTATGTCAAGCAGTGGACTAATGTGGGCTGATGATGATGAAAAAGAGTTTTACTATCAAATTTTATTGATACGGCCAATCATCAAAATGAAAACAAAATTCATTTAATCAAGTTGGCATGCGGCAGCCATTGCCCTCCTCAACCATATTACAGGGAAGAAAAAAGTCTTCTAATGAGAATGATAACCCAAGCACCAAGGCACTTAATAATTTAAAAAAATATAATGATAACGCGTTAGGATACTCTCACATACAGTGTTTACACATCATTGTACAACAGCAACAACATAATTTCAAATTGCATATTAGTATATACTATAAAAAAGTAAGTGTGGTTTCTGTTTATTCCTAAACCTATTCAAATTCTAGTCTAGGGGTTAGATGTGGACCCGGGTTCGATTCCGGGGTCGGGCAAGTGTCTTTGTCTAAACCAGAGGCACTTGCTCGGAGTCTGGGTGTCATTTGTGTTCGTGAATTACATGTTTGTAAACTGCCCCAGCGATACAGGTTATACCTAGTGCAGGGGTTTCATTTTTATTAAAAAAAAACGAAAACTAGTAAGTTACATTGCTTAAATCATGTCTTAATCATTGCCGCTCTATAACGAGGTATTTTTAATAATGTATCGTATTTAAAACCCGTGGTCAGATCTTGAACACAATCCAGTATTCTATTCTATTTCAGGACACTTACGCAGCGAAATATAATTAAGAAAAGTGTTTCTAGACATTACATTGCCTGCATTTGCATACAAAACGGTGACAAGGCAAAAGCTTGGTTTAACATTGATTTAAATAGAAATAATTTGCAAGGACTACTTTGGTTGTATAAGTTTAATCGATACTTTCAAATCTTTTGATCGGCTGATAGAAAGAAAGTATTAATGTTTTTTATATCATTAGGGTGGCGCTAAGGCATTCTCCGTGTGTTATTAACTTGGCACTAAGGGCGGTTTTATCGCCAAGTGCGATTTCTAATAGACAACCGATTTCGATCACCGCTTAATGATATAAGAACAAACACACAGGTAAACATTTGTTGTGCATAGAGTGCACAACAAATGTTTACCTGTCAGTTCACCAATATTATTCGCTAAACACCTGTGCGATAACAAGAGATAAAAGAAAACGTTGATAGCAACTATAATCAGCGACGGAATAAATTTATTATAATAAATCTCGTACCTCTAGAGAAGAAAAGAATATTGGTAACATTTTAATGGCAATCTAATTTATAATAATCCCGTGATGGTGTTTATTGTTGAACTTCGCCAAGAGGCGCCTGACCCATTTTTAATAAAGTTTATTTTTTTGTGTATACTATTATTAGGTAGGTCTGAAGATAGGTTTTTTATATGACCAATCAACGTTCGCCGTATTACCTAGGTACTTAGTTTATTAGACTTTCGGTATCAAATAAAATTCCATTAATCAAGTTGGCTCATTATAGCTCTATTGAGAAGTCAAAAAATAAATTAAAATTGAAATTACCATTTCAAATTTCCTATTAACCCCCATTTCGGAGTACAGCTCTACAGAGAAGAGTCGGCAGGAAACTCTGTACTTAGTTGCTTTTTTTAGATACAAGACAGGAAGAGCAATAGTCGCCAAGGGTCAAACATTAGCAGCATAGAATACGTGAAATGTATCCACCTTATCATGCCATGATTTACTTATCTCATATTGCTTCAAGAGCGTAGATTTAGAGTGTCTGATCTGGTATGGAAATGACAGCAAGATGTAACAATGTTTTAAGTTACTCGCGGACGGGTCGGAACACACTTCCCCACCGCATGCTGGGATAAAAC
The DNA here is from genome assembly GCA_905475355.2 of Clostera curtula. Lineage (NCBI taxonomy): Eukaryota > Metazoa > Arthropoda > Insecta > Lepidoptera > Notodontidae > Clostera > Clostera curtula. The sequence continues at coordinate 13,715,383 of FR997805.1, read as the reverse complement.
GCGTGTTGTAAAAGTCAACAAAACCCAGCACGCTTGGTGGTAGCTACTACCCTCGCATCCGTCCGGTGCCAAGCAGTTTTACTGTATTTCGCCGTGTGTATTATGTGAGAGCCGGTGCCCGACAAGGAATTTCGTTGAATTGCCTGCTCCATCTTATATCTTGGCGTTGCTTTCCACCGCGCAAGCCTAGCATTCAAGTAACTCATAAAAAAGGGTGCCACAATTTAATGAGTTCTCGCGAACCTGTGGGGCGTCCAGCAAGACGTGTAAGGATATACCGGTTGGGTTTTTGTTCCGCAATCTACTCAGATTGCGGAGGAACATATAACCATCGACCCCACCCGCGAGGGACTGTGGTATACATACGGTATTTCCCGAGCTTACCCAAAAATAGTTGCTGAATTGTATCGCCACCAACGGCGTGAGAAACGGGACAGATTGTCGGATGAGTAATCAACATATCTGGTGTCTGTGTATTTGTGCAACACAGACTAACTAACTAATAAATATCCTCGGACATTTCACACAACGCCATCTCGTCCCAAGCTAAGCAACTTAATGCTTGTGTTATGGTAACGAGATGGATGATAAACTACTTAACTATATACATTTTCTTTTTTGTAAATATATACATATTATAGATAGAAAAACACCCAGACCCGGAACAAATACTTGTAGGTCGTATAATACACCGACCTGCAATACTAAGTAGGTACTACACTTTAAATAAATCAATATTTTCTAAACTAGAGAAGTTAGAGATTTAAAATAAAAAACGTTTTATAGCAAATGTTATCAGCTTATCTATGTAACTATACCAAACTCTACAAACTTTTTTCGAGTCCTTTTTATTTCGAAAGTATATCTTGTGTCCTTAAAAAGTTATTGCAATTTTAAAAGTGTGATACTTAGTTTTGCAGCCTAGTGTACAATAGATATACGTAAAATGTGTAACTCAATTTGTGCGTTGATCAGTTACATAAAATTATTCACCCAATTATCACCTTTAGCGCACAGAAAAGCTCGAATGAGTTTATGTTGCGCTATTCCACTCAATGTAACCAACTTATGTATTTGCTATGAATAAATAAATAAATAACTAAGTCCTACCTTTTTTTAATAATAATCTTACTTTGCATTCTCTGAAGTCCAATTTGAAGATTTTTACTCCATTAAGCATGAATGCCGCCTCTCATATTTCTTCGAGCAGAAAAAGAACTTCTAAAAAAGACATTTTAGCTCACTTCTCAGCGCATAAATGACCCACTGCTGTGTCGGGCTTCCTCCAATCACATGTAGGGTAATTAGCCTATTGAGCCACGCTGGCCGGCTGGAACCTAACCTAACCTGCATTGCCAACTTAGTAGTTTTACTACAGTGTACTACAGTACTAGTGTACTACAGAGCCCATTCATGACCCACTACTGAGTCAGGCCTAGGCACAGGGTTTCGTATCAAGTTTTCCTTCTCTTGAGGCTAGGTTATCAGCCATGTCATTTCCATTTGTCGGCTTACGACCTTCAGGATGGAATGGGGTGGTGACACTATATATTCTAAATTCTTCACCACACGGACCATAAAAATAAAGCTAAAATAAAACTTAAATAAACATAAAATGACACTGTGTATTCTAAATCTTTCGCCACAAGGAGAAAGATGTGGTTGCTATCAAATAATTACTTATACGCCGAAGTATACGGTGGAAAGGAAACATATCTTCTTTATAATCATATTTCAAGACAAAACCAAAGACAAAGGAAACCTATAAAAGTAACAAAGAACAATAAAAAATCTGCCAGTCATACATTACACCCACACATTCTATTTGTAGGTATACCTATAGAATTATCCACATCATCATCATCAGCCCACACTAGTCCACTGCTGGATATAGGCCTCCCCTAAAGAGCGCCATAGCGCCCTGTCTTCAGCTTGACGCATCCAGTTGCTGCCCGCAACCTTTCGCAGATCGTCGCTCCATCTAGCAGAGGGCCGTCCCACGCTACGCTTGCCGATTCGCGGTCTCCATTCAAGAACTCGTCTACCCCAGCGGTTGTCGGTTCTTCTACAGATATGACCAGCCAACTGCCACTTCAGTCTGCTAATTCTCTGAGTTATGTCGGTGACTTTGGATCTCTGTCAGATAGTCTCGTTAGGGAGCCTATCTTTCAGAGAAACCCCACGCATAGCTCTCTCCATAGCACGCTGAGCGACTTTAAGCTGGTGGACTAGTCTCACTGTTAGTGTCCACGTCTCGGCACCGTAGGTCATGACGGTATGAATTATCCTCAGATCATTTTATATTTAGGCCGGGGCGCAAATACTGTCTTCTCGCGCCCCTTAGTCTCACATAACGCTATCCATGACAATTTCCCACGAAGAAAAAGCGATTGTATCAAGTTTTACTCCTCATATGGCAAGGCTGTTTGTCTATTGTATTTCTTTAGTCACCTCTTAAGACACCCTCTAAAAGGTATGTATTTTTGACATTGTGTATGCATACGAGTATATAATGAAAAAAAAAAAATATGCATAAGAGTTCAGCTAGTCTATACAAATAAATAATCTCTGAAATGTTCGGACTGATTTTGACGAGGCTACCACTGACAGATAGCTGACGTAACAAGGAGTACACCCCCCGCGACCCCCGCGCTTTTCAGGGGCTCATAGTTACTGAGTTTTCCACATTTTTTTAAATTAAACCCCTGCACTAGGTATAACGCGTATCGTTGCGGCAGTTTACAAACATGTAATTCACGAACACAAATGACACCCAGACTCAGAGCAAGTGTCTCTGGTTTAGACAAAGACACTTGCCCGACCCCGGAATCGAACCTCGGACCCTTTGATATAAAGGCAGCACATCTAACCCCTAGAACAACGAAGCGTTAAATAACACGCGGACGTAGTCACAGGTAACAGCTAGTTGTAAAAAAATATGCTGGTTCAAAATAAACATTTGATGTACCTACATAGAATAATTTCTTTTCATTGGGGCAAAACCGTTAGCTAATTCAATATACGGTACGTTATTGCAAGCAGTAATAAATCCGCTTATTATCAGAATAAAGCAGGATTACTTGATGGTTGATTATACGAGGGTAACAGTTATGGGGCTATAACACTTGCAGCGGAGACCCCGAGTATCTGCGATGTCGAATCAAGAGCTTTATTCGGCAAAATATTGAGTACAAGTACTCAGTACGAGTACTCAATACGAGTACTCAGTACAGGTACTTAGTACTGCCTTGTTGGTCTAGAGGCTGGTTGGGCGGCTTTTGGACCGATTGCAGGCTGTATTCAGTCTGATTGCAATTTATGTTCGTGAATTGCATGTTTGTAAACAGCGTCCGCATCCTAGAGCAGGGCAGTCGTTTTATTATAAAAAAGATTTATTTGAGTATCACATCACTACGTTTGGTGTTACACCACTTTGCGTAACAACGCTTGTTGATAGAAACAGTGATTTATTATAAACTAGCGACCCGCCCCGGCTTCGCACGTATGCAATTCCAGATAGATCTATAAAAAAAAACGCTTCGAAATCCGTTGCGTAGTTTTAAAGATTTAAGCATACATAGGAAAAAAGACGACAGCGACTTTTTTTTAAGTGACAGTGATATCTAGTATTCAGATTAAAGCTGATATTTCATGTCTATTATTTACAAACAACGTTATGCTACACATAATACTGTAATATTAACTACAAGTACTTAACTACTGTTATTTAGTACAAGTGTTTAGAACTGGAAGTAGCCGAAACGTTCCCTCGTTTCGCGCTAATGCCTGATAATAGTGCTGTGGGTGAAGTGTGTGATGTACAAGTAGCTTCACTACATAGTATAAAACAAAGTCGCTGTCGTCTGTCCGTCCCTATGTATGCTTAAATCTTTAAAACAACGCAACAGATTTCGAAGCGGTTTTTTTTAATAGATAGAGTGATTCAAGAGGAAGGTTTATAAATATAATACATGCATAATATTGTAAAGCAACACTGATCATTTTAGAGGTTTGTTGTTTGTCAGCGACTTTGTTTTATACTATGTAGTGACGACACCCATAAGACCGAATAAGCGGGTGACGCTGTACATGTTTATGCAAGCCATTAGGCATGCTGTCCTGCGTCTTATTGAATTATTGTGATTTAATTAATCTTATGTCTTTTTATTAGTGAAAATGTGGGGAAAACATGTCCTTTTTTATATCTCGTTCGTTGTACAGGCACCTATGTGACCCGCTGCTGAGTCGGGCTTCCTCCAATTTTGACGAAGGTAAATAGCCTACTGTGCCAAACGGATTGGCGCAGAATTTCGTATCAAGGTTTTCTTCTCTTGTGGCTAAGTCGACCTTGTCATTTGTCTTCTATCGGCTCTCACGACATCCTCAGGGTGAAATGGAGTGGTGATACCATTTATTCTAAATATCCGGCCGACATACACGCGGACCAAAAATATCGTAAGTATTTCAGATTAAACGTAGTCCTATGATTTGAACTATATTTTATTATGTATCAAGTTTAAAACATTTTATGGTAATATCAACAATTTCTTAACTTATGCTAACTTAAGCCAAAGTTTTAATTGGCATACTGTTTAGATTCATACTATTTGAATTCAACCCCTTTTTGTATCCCTTGTTTTTATTAAAATACACATTTATTTAGTTTAAAGATTGGCGACAACGCGTTTCCATTGTGTTAAACATGCAATTAGGTAGGTACATTGAATTTCCTATCCAAACATTTGACGAACACTCGGTACTTTAGTATACTCGTCTCAAATGTGAATTACGTAGTTTTTGTTTGGTAATCCCGCCTATGTGCCTAGTAAGTAAAGAAATAATTTTGTTAATGAGTACAAAAATGTGACAAGGGAAGACAAAATCAAAATATACCATTACTTCTATCCTCTTGGACCTGCTATTTTTAGCTTAGGTATTCATCCAATAATTTCATCACTCACCTCGAAATTAAACATTTGGTATTTAGATGACGGAACAATTGCGGGCGATTATATTTCGGTTTTGAGAGATCTAAATTTTTTAATAAGCGAATTTAAAAAGATGGGTTTACTTTTAAATTTTTCAAAATGTGAATTATACGTTTCTGAAAAAATCCCTTCTGAGACTCAAGCCCTGATACGTGATAAATTCAATAATTTGGCTCCCAATATTAAATTAGTCGACAAGTACACATTGCGTCTCTTAGGGTCCCCCGTTTTAGAAGAATCCATTCCAAATTTTTTATATGAACAATTGGATAAATTTAAAAATTCGAGTGATCATTTAGAGAAGATTAACATTCACATGGCTTTTCAAATTATTAAGTTCTGTTTATTTGTCCCAAAATTTACATACTTTTTGAGATGCTCACCTATATGGAAATTTCCAAATATTTTAGCCTCTTTCGACACGTGTATTCTAAATATTTTAACAGAAATTCTAAATTGCCAGATCACGGATAAAGCTTGGCAGCAAGCTTCCTTGCCTATCCGTTTTGGAGGCATTGGCATTCGTAAAGCTTCTGCAATAGCTCTTCCAGCATTTCTATCATCCATCCACAGCACGAACGGTTTGGTCAATAAAATAATTAGCCCATCCCTAGGGAATATACAATTCTCATTTTATAGGGAAGCTATAGATGCCTGGAAAGAAGCCAGCGGTATGGGATCCCTTCCAGCCATTTTGAATTCCCAACGACTTTGGGACGAGCCGCTTTGTCGTGTTAACTTCCAAAAGCTAATTAGCACTGCTTCGGACGCGTCAGAGCGTGCACGTCTTCTCGCAGTAGCAACCTGGGAATCAGGTCTCTGGTTGCATGCCCTGCCGTCACCAAACTTAGGCACATTTCTGGATAACACAACTTTCTCTATTGCTGTCAGCCTGCGACTGGGCCTACATACGAATCACCCACACTGCTGTCCTTGTGGGGCGATGGTAGATCGTCTAGGCCACCATGGGCTTTCGTGCCAGCGCAGTGCGGGTCGCATGTCGCGCCATGCTGCCCTGAATGATGTCGTCCGTCGGGCTCTGGTCTCCATCAACGTGCCGGCTCTTTTAGAACCGAATGGTATTGCACGTGATGATGGCAAGAGGCCTGATGGGTTGACGTTAGTTCCATGGAAAGGTGGAAGGTGTCTAGTGTGGGATGCAACATGCGTAGACACACTGGCACCTTCCCATTTACATGCAACTTCAGAAGCGGCGGGTGCGGCGGCGTCTGATGCGCAAACTCGCAAGAGGCGAAAATATATGTCACTGAGTCGTGACTATATATTTTTACCTTTTGCGGTTGAAACGTTAGGCTCATGGGGAGATGAAACAAAACATTTTTTTAACGTTGTTTCGTCTAGACTAATCGACCACACGGGTGACCGGAAGGCTGGCGCATACTTCGGTCAGCGAATAAGCCTCGCCATACAGCGGGGCAATGTCGCCAGCATTTTGGGCACCCTCCCCAAGGGAAGCAGTCTGGATGAAGTATTTTATATTTAATTTTATTTTTCAACAATAACTATTTCTATCTTTAAGTTTTAGGTTTAGTTTATTCCTATTTCTAATATTTCTTTAGTGTTTTTAAGTATTTTAATGTTATTCATATTTGTTTTTCTGTTTGTGTATTAAATAAAAATACTGTACTCCAGTAATTCCTATTAAGATACATACACTTTAAAGACTATTAAAAAACAAGACGTAGATGATAATAAAGTATTTTATTACTTCTCGACCTATCTCTGAATACTTCCTTGAATACCAAATACTTGGAAACACTTTTCGTTAGTCTACAATAATTTGAACGATTTCAGAACTAAGTAAAGCGATCTTGGCAAACAGCCCCTTAGAATACCTATAATACGGGAGATTTTAATAAGAATCGCAAAAATTACGAACTATACAAACTGATGTTTAGATTTTGAGATTTTTTTATAAACTAGGCATATGACGTTACTGTTTAGAATTCCAACCCTATAAGCACTAGTAGATAGTATAACAGGGTGTGATGCTTGTCCACATCACCGGGTTTTATTCGCAAGTTAGATTAATGATGCTTTATATTAACGTACAGTTGAAAAAATCATCCTGTATATTTTTTAAATATTAGAGAAAAATGAGGAGCTTAATATATGTAAGTTTTCTGCTCTTCACATAGAGTAATATAGATATATGTAGATGCTCCAGATAGTATAGTTATAAATATATCGTGTATTAATCCAGAATTTTACCATCGGTTGGATAAATGACGTATGGTTTCAAAAATAATATATTACTGCACGTGTTCGGAGAAACTATTATGAACATAAATCCTCATGACTCGATGCAATTAAAATGCATATATCATTTTTATACCAATCGTTCAGGTAACAGATATTCATTATGTCATTGCGCGGGGAATAATAAATATCTTGTATAATTTATTAATGCGGTTATTTCCCAAGTATGTAGTATGTTGGTAATATTTCAAAATTACTATTACTACCTACTACACAGCCCATACATGACCCACAGCCGAGTCACAGCTCAGGGATTTTAGACAACTTCCCTGCACTAGGTAATTTCTCGTAATCCACGATCACATCCACTACTACTACTACTATTCAGCCAATAAATGACCGGCTGCTAAGCCGGGCCTCCTCCCGTTCCAGGGAGGGTCATTAGCCAACAGTGCCATGCTGCCCAGGCGGGTAAGCATTGGGTTTCGTGTTTTCCTTCTTTTGCGGCTAGTATTTCGGCCTTGACATTTCCTTTGTCAGCTTTTCGACACCCTCGGGGTGGAAAGGGTTGGTGACACTATGTATTCTAAATCCGTCACCACTCGGAATGTAACGAGCAAAGACCACAATTATCACCCAAACCGAGAGTAAGTAAGTATCTCTGGTAACCCAAATACACTGGCCGGACCGCGATATCGAACCGGGAACCCGAGATTCAAAGCCAGTTGTTTGGCGACAGACACGGTTGGCGCAGTGGTTGAGCGAACGACTGCTGCGCAGCATGTCGCGGGTTCGATTCCCCGCACGGAAGAAATATTTGTACGACCTACAAGTATTTGTTCCGGGTCTGGGTGTTTTCTATCTATGATATGCATTTATATACAAAAAAAATGTATCATATTAGTTTATCATCCAACTCGTTACCATAAGCTTGGGACGAAATGGCGTTGTGTGAAATGTCCAAGGATATTTATTATATTTATTATTAGCCGGATTAAGTGGAATGTCAGGGCGCGAGAGGATTGTAAATGCGCCCTGGACTACTAAAATCTACGTTCTTAGACTGTCCGCTCCAGAGCCAAGGCTTCCGCTCTCCAATGGGGAACATGCTCCATGACTCTGATAACCTTGGCCCGCCTCTATTAGTGCTCATAGTTGGGCCACTCCTTTAACAGAGGAGGAACATATTCCTGCTGATCTGCGCTGACAGAGACACGGGTGAAGGAGAAGGCAATACGCCTTTAAGCGCAAAGGGATGATCATCCAGACAAGGTGTTATGTCTGGCAGGGGTGCGCAACGCCGATCCTCCAATAACTGTAGACGAGGATTTATTTTGTTCGAATAGCTCTATAAATTACGCTATCGCGGTGTACGACTTTTTGGTAATTCTCGTATTAGTTAGTAGGTAATATGTATTCTTGATGTTGATATTTCAGATTTTACGGGTAAATTGTGTAAAGTATGTAGCATGCTGGTCACTACGTCTAGTGGTTAGATGTGCCGCCTTTGGATCAACGGGTCCCGGGTTCGATTCCCGGGTCGGGCAAGTGTCTTTGTCTAAACCAGGGGCACTGGCTCGGAGTCTGGGTGTCATTTCTATATACAATATGTATGTATTTACAAAAAAAAATGTATATAAGTAGTTTATCATCCATCTCGTTACCATAACACAAGCATTAAGTTGCTTAGCTTGGGACGAGATGGCGTTGTGTGAAATGTCCAAGGATATTTATTATTATTTATTATTTAATAAAATTGTGAAAGAGAAAGTTTAAAAATATTAATTGTTTACTTACATGTCATTTCACTTTTCTTTTTTTTCAATAAACACGAAATCCCTGCACTATGTATAATCTGTATCGCAGGAACAGTTTACAAACATGTAATTCACGAACACAAATGACACCCAGACTCTGTCCTGAGTCTGGGTCTGGGAGCAAGTGCAAGTGCTCAGGCAAGTGCCTCTGGTTTAGACAAAGACACTTGCCCGACCCCTTGATCCAAAGGCTGCACGGCACACCTAACCCCTAGACCAACTAGGCATTTAATTCACTAAAATTTTGAGCCCAGAGCCTTCAAAATTAAATATCCTAACCATAGGTTGTACATTATTCTCTGTACATGCTGATGAAAAGGTCCAGTGATGTTAATTAATAAGGGTTAACTATATCTACCGTTTAAGTATTTTATTATGTTCACACAAAGTCACATTATTAACGAACGAGTGTTTCATTAAGAGACTAAATACCGTGGATTAAATTAATGAGTATCATAAACGTTTCACTTAATTATGAATACATCGTTGTGTCATTAAAAAGGATGTTCAAAAGAACATACATGATGTTTGATATTAAGGAATTTCGTTCCAAAAAGGATATTATATTATTACTAATATTATAAACGCGAAAGTTTGAAAGGATGGATGTTTGTTACTCTTTCACGTTAAAAGTATTGAATGTGTAATAGTGAAACTTTACAATAATATAACTTAAACATCAGAATATCGCATAGGCTACAATTTATAAAGATATTGTGTGAACTGTCTATAATATAATACACTAGCGACCCGCCCTGGCTTCGCACGGGTGTAATTGAAATGTATTATACTTAAAAACCTTCCTATTGAATCACACTATCTATTAAAACAAACCGCGTCAAAATCCGTTGCGTAGTTTTAAAGATTTATGCATACATAGGGACGGACAGACGACAGCGACTTTGTTTTATACTATGTAGTGATAGTGATAATAAGTAAATATAAATAAATAAGAAATAAATAATATAGTAAGAATATATGTAAAAAATATGAAATAAAAAGATATACTTAATAATATAATAATTAATAATAAAAAAAAACTGACGAAAAAATAAATTACATAACCGCGGGGCGCAGCTAGTTGTGAGTATAAGCGTTTCGTTATTTAATGGGTCACCGGACCCCCGGACCTGTTTAATGAACTTTATTTTGTTTTTAATTAGCCGTGACAGATTGTTTTGATAAATGCGTATGGCAACGGATTTAGAATACATAGTCCAGCCCAATCCACCCTGAGGCTGTCATAAGAGCCGACAAAAGCAAACGACAAGGTCGATAACCTAGCCACAAGAGGAGGAAATCTTTTTACGAAACCCTGTTCAAACCCGTCTGGCCAGCGTGGCATAGTAGGCTAATTACCCTCCATGAAATTGGAAGAGGCGCGATTCAGCAATTATGGGCTAAATAGTCTAAAGGTGCGTACAGATTAAGTAACATGTTGCATAACTTGTGTTTTATAACACGTCCACATTATCTAACATTGTTTTTCAACTTTGCAACGTATAACAATACTGTACACATTAGAATGTATTATTATGTTACATTATAATGTAATATAACAATGTTGTATGACTTATGCGAAGGTCGTTCTGCAGTAAATAATAATAAACTGTTAAATAATTTAATAACATGTTTTATAACATTCAGCCTCCACATTACTGAAACATATTTTATAACATCGTTTTATACATGTTATGTTATTTAATATGTACGCACCTTAATACTTCTAGTAGTGCCAGATTGTTTATCATCATCACTACCTACTATAAAACAAAGTCGCTGTCGTCTGTCCGTCCCTATGTATGCTTAAATCTTCAAAACTACGCAACGGATAATAAGTGTTTTTTTAATAGATAGTGGGTTTCAAGAGGAAGGTTTGTATGTATAATACATGCATAATATTGTAGAGAAGTAGAGAAACACTGATAAATTTAGAGGATCATCATTGCACCCGTGCGACGCCGGAGCGGGCCGCTAGTAGTAGGTATACAAAGTATCGATATTATGTATCATTTTGGTAGCCAACGTGGTACAGTAGATAAATTTCCCTACTATTCAATATTTCCTATTGATTTGTCATCTCCTTTATTCGCTTTATACAACACCCTCAGGAGGTGTCACAATTTATTCTAAATCCGTCACCACATCAACAGGCATTATAATGTGACTCCAATAAATCCAGGGCGGATTCAATGAATATCTACCATAGGTGTTCTATATACATATGTGGCAAGAATGACCTACATTTGATAACACACAAGAAAACACTGGTTCAAAGCTTTTGTCTTGGCACAACATCCATTATTTTTAAAGACAATACTATGACGCACTCTCTTATTCAATGTACTAGGACGTTAAATGGTGCTTACAATTCTAAAAGGTATATTTGGACTTCAGTAGCCACAATTAGGCATTAGGATACAATTTCTACTCCGGTTTTGTAAATGATCATTTTTATTTCGGTTATGTTTGCAGTGGTTTAACACGGCCCAGAATCTATAGGTTCAAAATTAATTGATTTAAACGTTTCTTTGAGTTGTATAGCGTGTCAAAAATTTGGCGTGCTGAAATAATATTTATTTCTAATGTCGAATTATAAACTGCGAGTCTGTAAACGTGTAATTAATTCTTAATAATAATTGTAGTCGAAATTATTTAATTTAAATTATACGAATATAGTTCTATTCTCAACTGTTAACTGCGAGTCTGTAAACGTGTAATTAATTCTTAATAATAATTGTAGTCGAAATTATTTAATTTAAATTATATAGTTCTATTCTCAATTTGACTACAGACTTTAACAATAACCTAAATAGTATATGTTATTTTTTAAACGAAACCCCATCACTAGGTATAACCTGTATCGCGGGGACAGTTTACAAACATGTAATTCAAGAGCACAAATGACACCCAGACACCGAGCAATTGCCTCTGGTTTAGACAAAGACCCTTGTCCGACCCCGGAATCGAACCCGAGACCCGTAGATCCAAAGGCGACACATCTAACCCCTAGACCAACGAGGTGAGTCAGTCAGTATATACACGTGTAATGTTTTTTATTGATTTAATGTACTTTTTATATAAACTTTATGTGTTGGAAATTTATTACTCCGTCGTCCGCGCAATTTTCGATAAAAGGGGTACACAATTTTTGCAAAACGTTTTAATATATAGAAGCTGTCATTTGTTTGTGGAAAATGGCGACGAGCTTAGTGCTTTTCATTCTGTTTAAAAATGCATAAACTAGAAACAAAAGTCAAAGGTGAAGTCAGCGTCACTTGAAGATTGAACTATGGCTGCGGTTTCTTAAAATACTGCTAAAAAATCACAAATTTACTTCGTAGTCAGAATTCAATTGGCTTCTTGGGTCATCACCTAAATTTAATAATGACATCCTAGAGATGTATTTAGGACATAGTAGGGGAGAGCGGGGTTGGTGTTAACGGAGGTAAGAATTAACAAGCTTATTCCTGCCAAACGTAAAGGTTTAAAAATTTGAGATTTGGTTTAGGATAACTATATACACAGCCGAACATGTCCTGACTTGTCGGTTATCAACCGGCCGTCGTTAGTGATAGATATGCGAAGTAACCTCGGATTGGCAGGTAAACCAACTTTTCGTATTTCGTGATAAATTGATTTAACATTTATTTCTTCGCTAAATTCAATCAAAGTTTATCTATACTCTATACATCTATACAAATAAATAAAATTGGAGTGTCTGTTTGTAATAATAAAATAACAACTTTTTACTAAATGCGTAAGTCTGTATACACAGCACATAGACCAAAATATTTTTTTTTTAATTTTTGTCTGTCTGTCCGTCCGTCTGTCTGTCTGTCTGTTTGTTCCGGCTAATCTCTGGAACGGCTGGATCGATTTTGACGGGACTTTCACTGATAGGTAGCTGATGATATAAGGAGTAACTTAGGCTACTTTATTTAGTCTATACATCTATACAAATAAATAAATGCGTAAGTATGTATACACAGCACATCTATACATCTATACAAATAAATAAAATTGGAGTGTCTGTTTGTAATAATAAAATAACAACTTTTTACCAAATGCGTAAGTCTGTATACACAGCACATAGACCAAATAAATTTTTTTTTTAATTTTTTTCTGTCTGTCCGTCTGTCTGTCTGTCTGTCTGTCTGTCTGTCTGTTTGTTCCGGCTAATCTCTGGAACGGCTGGACCGATTTTGACGGGACTTTCACTGATAGGTAGCTGATGATATAAGGCGTAACTTAGGCTACTTTATTTAGTCTATACATCTATACAAATAAATAAATGCGTAAGTATGTATACACAGCACATCTATCCATCTATACAAATAAATAAAATTGGAGTGTCTGTTTGTAATAATAAAATAACAACTTTTTACCAAATGCGTAAGTCTGTATACACAGCACATAGACCAAAATAATTTTTTTTTAAATTTTTGTCTGTCTGTCCGTCTGTCTGTCTGTCTGTCTGTCTGTTTGTTCCGGCTAATCTCTGGTACAGCTGACCGATTTTGACGGGACTTTCACCGATAGGTAGCTTATATCAATAAGGAGTAACTTAGGCTACTTTTATTTAGTCTATACATCTATACAAATAAATAAATGCGTAAGTCTGTATACACCGCACATCTATACATCTATATCTATACAAATAAATAAAATTGGAGTGTCTGTTTGTAATAATAAAATAACAACTTTTTACTAAATGCGTAAGTCTGTATACACAGCACATAGACCAAAATAACATTTTTTTTAATTTTTGTCTGTCTGTCTGTTTGTTCCGGCTAAAACGTTCAGTACTTTGGAGACATTGTTAAAAACTTAATTTAAAACAAAACATGAGAGCACATCATTCAGCTGATTCAGAATTTAGTAAAATTCTTCTTGATGTTGGAGAGGGAAAGTGTCTAGAAGTGAATAGTAATCATGATATAGAACTACCTACCAGTCTTTGTCAGGTTGTGGTGGACACTGAAACTTTAATACATAGTATTTATGATAATATTCACAATCTCAATATCAAAGAAGATTCGATAAATAAGCCAACAAAAACTGAAAATAAATGATAATTAAAATAAATGCAAAAACCAAAATAAAATATTAATGAACTAATTAACTTTTTTTAAATTCCACGCGGACGAAGTCGCGGGTACAGCTAGTCCTAAATAAAGTTCTATTTTATTGACTTAAAAACTAATATACTTTTTTGTAATTATTTATATTAGATTTTTTTGTGTAGTTGATTAAGTATAAAAAGTCACCTTGGGGCTAAAATTAACAAATTGAGTGGGGTAAGTATTAACATGTTAATACTTACCCCATATTATGTAAGTATGTGATTTTATAAATGTTTTTGAAGCCTGAAGAAGTATTTGAGCTGGCAGCTGAAGAAGTTCTGGTAAAAACAAGAAATTTAGTGAGGTTGCCACGGAATACGATATTTGTCATGTAACACTGTTTATATAACTCAAGAAAAAAGGAGGGAAGTTCTGTTGAAGTGGGTTATAAAAAACCGTCTAGTTTTCAATACAGAGCAAGTAAAAATTATTGCAGATTATTTAGTAAAATGTTCGATCATCTAGTTTGGATGACGATATCAAAAAGTGAGCTTACGAGCTTGCCATTCGATACAATATAGATAATATTCCAGAACCAAAAGAAAAAACCCCTAATACCCACTCAATTGTTGTTAATGAGTGCAGATTTATAAGATTAATACCATTTTTATACCTCATTATGAAACTTAAAGACAGAAAGAAGTGTAGATTTAAAAGCATTTTCTTTACACGGGCACAGTAGCGGTTCATTCAGTTACTATCATAAACAAAGTACCGATTTGTTTAGCTTTAGAGACAATAAAACATTTCCATCCATGTAAATGACATTTTATTTAAGTATTTGATAAAATTTTAGTCTCTGTTAATAATTGCCCCTTACGTTAATACTTACCCCAGCTCTGTTAATATTTGCCCCAGATGCGGGGTATGTATTAACAAATGACTTTTTTCGTTTCCATGGCTCTCTTTCTGAAAGTTTTCACTTACCTCATGGTTTTTGTTACTAATATCATAGCTGTATAACCAAAGCACGTTTTCGATAAAAAATAAAACGAAGAAGTTTATTATTAATGAAAATATAAACCCTAATACAAAATTTGTTAGTACCAGCCCCGCTCTCCCCTACATATATAGAAGTTGTTACATTTACATAGAGCACATATTGTCAAAAGTCATAATATCTAAGGTTTTGCTAAAGGCTGTGATTGGACTGTTTTAAACCATATTCCTTTTCTTTGGATATGTGATCAAAATACTCTTTCCATTTGTTTCCAAATTAAAACAGAAAAGAGACGTAATAGGAAACACTTACTCGCAAGGGCGGATCCAGGGGGGGGGTCATGGGGGTCATGACCCCCCCCTGAGCTGGTTCCAGGACTTAGGTGGACCACTAATTGAACATAATGATTTTATTTATATATTTTATCACCATACAGATTTTATGTAAAACAATACCTTATTATGGAACAAAAGAAACAAGGACTAATTATTACAAATATATCTATAATCTAAGCTAACAAAGATGCTGCCACCACATATTTAATTTTTATTTTCAAGTAATTATAATTGCATGCAGTCGGGATTTCATTTTTTTATAAATTGTCGTATATTTATATTAATTTATTAGATATTATTGGTATTTTAATACAAATGTAATCATTATGTTTAATGTTTTTAAGTATTGTCGGTTTTTTATTTATTGTAATCATTGATTTTTTTTTAGAATGAATTTGTTGTATTTTTTTTGTAGTCTATTTAATTATATAACTACTACACGTCACACTAACTCGAAGCAAAAGCATAGACCCCATACTTAGATTTACGTTAGACCTCAAGTGCTTGCAGCTTGGTATCCGTATGCCACTACTGGGATTCAGCAGAATATCAGCGTACTGCACTTGACATATGCTGAGCTGGATACCCTTTCGGTGCAGTTTCGAGACACATAGCTAATTCAGAAAATTTATTCTTTTTTGGTTTTATTTATTTTTTTATTATTTGGTTGTATACATTTGACTGCCTCGTTGGTCTAGTGGTTAGATGTGCCGCCTTTGGATCAACGGGTCCCGGGTTCGATTCCGGGGTCGGGCAAGTGTCTTTGTCTAAACCAGAGGCACTGGCTCGGAGTCTGGGTGTCATTTCTATCTATATTATGTATGTATTTACAAAAAATAATGTATATAAGTAGTTTATCATCCATCTCGTTACCATAACACAAGCATTAAGTTGCTTAGCTTGGGACGAGATGGCGTTGTGTGAAATGTCCAAGGATATTTATTTATTATTATTATTATACATGGACGTATAAAAAAAGGCGGACGGAACTCTCGCTAAGACAAAAGTGAGACGCCAATATGGCGGCCGCTCTTTAAGTGTGAGTTAATTTTGGGGTGGCCAAGTTACACAACAATTTGCCATTAAAACACGGACAACGTAATAAAAAAAATATGTATTGTTCGAAATTGTAATGTTTAAGTCAAAGTCAAATAATTTATTTTGTATATGACACAATGGACACTTACAAATTGTCAACATATAAAAAAATGTATAGAATGCATATATTGTAGTTTACCACCAGTTCGGAACGCGACCACTGCTGAAAAGAACTGGCAAGAAATTCAGAGGGCTCGTCATTCTTTTTTTAATAATTTGCGGTCCTATTTAATTTAATTTAATATCCCAACATTCAGTTCTCCTACATCATGACAACGCTTCTTCACCACGGCCAACAAAACAAAGTCATTTTAGCTTCCGGAAAAGTACAACTCATCACCCATCCTGCGCATAGCCTCGATCTAGCACCCTGTGATTTCTGTATTTTCCCCAAAATCAAACATTTCATGAGAGGTTTCACTTTTACCAACTCCGAAGAGGCAGTGATAGCGTTCAATCATCACGTAGAAAACATTCATTCAGATCTGTGGTCCTCCTGTTTAATTAAAAAAACGGTTCAATCGCATGAAAAAATGTTTGAAATGTAGTCTTTTGAATAGTTATAGTTTTAGCATTTTTTTTAAGTTACGCCAAACTTATAGTGTGACCTACGTATGTATTTTGTCTGTTTCTATTTTGTTTGTTGGAAACCCTTGTCGTACCACCTCTTCAATTTTGAGGAGTTTTGCGTCATGTCATGTCGAGGGGTGATATACCTCTAGCTGTTATGACAAAATCATTAACCACGGTTACGGAATTTAAATAGGCTGCCTGATTCAGTGCGTGATAGTGGTTCTCTGGGTGTCTTCAAGAGGGCAATATGTACGTGGATATGTACAAGTTATTATGTGTGGAGTTTTTCAAGTGTACAATAAAGAATAAATATTTTTAAGTACAGTACTTACGTACATTAATAAATAAATATCCTTGGACATTTCACACAACGCCATCTCGTCCCAAGCTAAGCAACTTAATGCTTGTGTTATAGTAACGAGATGGATGATAAACTACTTATATACTTTTTTTTTGTAAATCTATATCTATACTAATATATAAAGCTGCAGAGTTTGTTTGTTTGTTTATTTGTTTGTTTGTTTGTTTGTTTGAACGCGCTAATCTCAGGAACTACTGGTCCGATTTTAAAAAATCTTTCAGTATTAGATAGTCCATTTATCGAGGAAGGTTATAGGCTATATTTTATTTTCAAAAGAATTAGGGATCCGTATGAAAATTGCGATTTTGTAAACCAAGGTGTAAAATCGAAAACCTATTTATGCGTGCGCTGCAAAAACTATTGACAATAGAACAAAATGATGTACTACGGATTTGTAGGTCTTATAAAGATCTACAAAAAAGTCCGCGAGAGCACATATCTAACTATCATAGTTTAGTCACAATAACCGATTTTGTGTTCATAAAAAATATGCACGGTTTCGAAGCCCACGCGGGCGAAGCCGCGCACAATAGCTAGTACTTACATATCTATACTAATATATAAATCTGCAGAGTTTGTTTGTTTGTTTGTTTGAACGCGCTAATCTCAGAAACTACTGGTCCGATTTCAAAAAATCTTTCAGTGTTAGATAGTCCATTTATCGAGGAAGGTTATAGGCTATATTTAATTTTCAAAAGAATTAGGAACCGTATGAAAATTGCGATTTTGTAAACCAAGGTGTAAAATCGAAAACCTATTTATGCGTGCGCTGCAAAAACTATTGACAATAGAACAAAATGTTGTACTACGGGTTTGTAGGTCTTATAAAGATCTACAAAAAAGTCCGTGAGAGCACATATCTAACTATCATAGTTTAGTCACAATAACCGATTTTATGTTCATAAAAAATATGCACGGGTTCGAAGCCCACGCGGGCGAAGCCGCGCGCAAAAGCTAGTTATATATAGAAATGCCACCCAGACTCCGAGCCAGTGCCTCTGGTTTAGACAAAGAAACTTGCCTGACCCCGGAATCGAACCGTACTTTACTTGTATCTATTGTTATCAAAATTAAATTATAAGTTCTTGACTTGACCACGACTATGTGACCCCCTCCTGGCGCCAAAGCTGGATCCGCCCTTGCTTACTCGTACAATAAATCTGTGAGGTATTTTAAAACAAGGCACTTAACAAACAGGTAAATCCAAAAAGGTTTTTAGAAGATTTAAAGGATGACGTTTTTTAAAACGTCCGACAGAGTCTGACGTCATTCGGTTAGGTTATAAAATAATGTTACAGTGAAAACACAAATACATCGGAGCGATGGCATTTCACACACACAAACACACTTTTCTGAGCATATTTCATACTTAATCGAACAAAACACAGTCTCTGGCACGCCTCCGCGCGTGTCTATGTGTGTTGTCAATTTTACTTTAAAGGCTAATTATAGGCATATAAGGATAATTTATTATTTTATTGAACCCCTTTCCATGTTGAAAGCTTCGTAAGAGCTGACCAAATGAAATGTCAAGAGAAGGAAACGAAAACCCTGTGCCAACCCGCCTGGCCGGCGTGGCAAAATAGGCAACTACCCTCCATGTAATTGGAGGAGGCCCGACTCAGCAGCAGGTCATTTAGGGTCTGTGTAGTAGTAGTAGTCACAATAAAAAAAACATTTAATCAAGTTGGCTCATTACAGCTCTTTTGACAAGTCAATTGCCAACACAAACAATAAAATAAAATTTTAAATTTTCCACCGCCGTTTCGGAATGCACTACATAGAAGAGCCGGCATGAAACTCTGTAGTTGCTCTTTTTAGATTGCCATTTTTAGGTACAACGCTGGGATAAAGGTTTGTGAGAGCAAACTCGCGCAATAGTCACAAAGGGCCAAACATCAGCCAGATCTAGTCAACAATAGTAACCTTCAAATGCCCGAGCCAACCGACCCCCAGCAACGGCACCTGTTCACAAGCATGACGCATGCGGCAGCCATCGCCCTCCTCAACCATATTCCAGGGAAGGCTAGAGGCGCCACAGTACTGTGTTCTCGCTAACCTTTGACGTCCCAAACAAGACGTATGATGGTGTAACGCTCGGGTTTTAGGGGCCACGTGTTCGGGACTTTCCGTGTGGTGACGGAGTAAGAATATCACCACCCCATATCTTCCCGTGGGTGTCGTAAAAGGCGACTAAGGGATAACAGACGTTGGGCAGCAGCGACGCTCTGATACAAAGTCATCTTAATACTGCGATCGCCAACCCGCCTGCCCAGCGTGGCGATTAGGGCAAATCCCCCCCATGGACAAGAAAACCAAAAAACGGCCCCCAGTCTCCGGTAGCTCCAACGCCCCTGATTACGGTAGCGGTCAGGCAAGCGTCGGAGCAGGGGGTGCTAAGAATCCCCGGAGGCGTGTTGGCTACCACCAACGACAACTGGCCCTGGCAACTTATAACGCACGCACTTTGAGGACCGATGAGAAGATCGACGAGCTGGAAGAAGCCCTAGAGAAGGTGCGCTGGGACGTTATCGGATTATCAGAAGTCCGAAGAGAGGGGGAGGGCACGATAATCCTACAGTCCGGCAACCTTTTCTACTACCGGGAGGGCGATCAACTGTCTCAGGGTGGTGTCGGGTTTATCGTCCACAAGGACCTCATCAACAACGTGATCTGCGTCGAGAGTGTGTCGCCGAGGGTCGCGTGCCTTGTAGTCAGAATCACCAAACGGTACTGTTTGAAGGTGATACAGGTTTACGCACCAACGACGGCACACCCCGATGCAGAAGTGGAGACTATGTATGAGGACATATCTAGAGCCATACATACGTTCGAAACCCACTACACGGTGTTGATGGGGGACTTTAACGCGAAACTAGGTAAACGAAATGGAGCAGAGAAAAGAGTGGGGCATTTTGGATATGGGCAACGGAACCCGAGGGGGCAACAGCTGGTTGACTTCATGGAAAAGGAGGGACTCTACGCGATGAACTCCTTTTTCAAGAAGAAACCCCACAGAAAGTGGACCTGGATAAGCCCCGATGGTTCCGTAAAAAATGAGATTGACTTCATCTTTTCGACTAAAAGGCAGATATTCAGCGATGTCTCTGTGATCAACAGGGTGAAAACCGGTAGTGATCACCGAATGGTAAGAGGCACGCTGAATCTGAATACTGCACTTGAACGGTCGAAATTGATGAGGTCTACGCTCCGTCCCACCCCTGCTGATATCCAAAACCCCGAAGCCTTTCAGCTGCAGCTACAGAACCGTTTCGATTGCCTAGGGGACTGCGTTACGGTGGACGATATGAATAACAGGTTAGTGGAAGCTGTCCATACTGTCGGAGCTCAGTTTTATAAGGCCCGACGTAAGGGAAGACCTAAAAAAATCTCCGACGAAACTCTCAAGCTCTTGGATAAAAGACGCGACATGAGGTTGCAGTCTTCAGCGGATATGTCAGTTTACAGGCAGCTGAATAGGCAGATCTCCAAATCTCTTAGACGCGACACTAGGCATTTTAATGCTACATGCATTGAAATGGCCATTGAGCGAAACAAGGGCTCCAAAGTGTTTGCTAGAGATCTGTCTATTGGGCAAAGCCAGTTGACTAAGCTGAAGACCAACTGTGGCAGCATCGTCTCGTCCAGACCCGAGATTTTGAGAGAGGTCGAGAGGTTCTATGGACAGCTATACACCTCGGCCCACAAACCAGTTGTTCGTCTGGACTCAGACCCAAGATCCAGACTAACCCGTCATTATACCGAAGATATCCCGGACGTCAGCTTGTATGAGATTGTAATGGCCCTAAAACAGCTCAAGAACAATAAGGCCTCGGGGGATGACGGAATTACGACAGAGCTTCTGAGAGCGGGTGGAAAGCCGGTACTTGTAGTCCTCCAGAGGCTCTTCAATTCCGTCATACTTGAAGGAACAACGCCTGAAGCATGGAACAGGAGCGTGGTGATATTATTCTTTAAGAAAGGGGATAAAACCCTTCTGAAGAACTACAGACCCATCTCGCTCCTGAGCCATGTTTATAAGCTGTTTTCGAGGGTCATTACGAATCGTCTTGCACGCAGGTTTGACGACTTCCAGCCTCCCGAACAAGCCGGATTCCGAAAAGGCTTTAGCACCATGGACCACATACATACGCTGCGGCAGGTTATACAGAAGGCCGAGGAGTATAACCAGCCACTATGCTTAGCGTTTGTGGACTATGAGAAAGCCTTCGATTCGATCGAGACTTGGGCCGTGCTTCATTCCCTGCAGCGATGCCGTATTGATCAGCGATACATCGAAGTGTTGAAGTGTCTGTATAGAAACGCCTCTATGTCAGTTCGAATCCAGAACCAGAGCACTGAGCCTATCCAATTGCAGCGAGGAGTGAGACAAGGAGATGTGATCTCTCCAAAACTGTTTACCGCTGCATTGGAAGATGTGTTCAAGCTGCTGGATTGGGACGGACTTGGCATCAACATCAACGGCGAATACCTCACTCACCTGAGATTTGCGGATGATATTGTGGTGATAGCGGAGTCGCTGCAGGAATTAAGTACAATGCTTGGAGGCCTCAATAGAGTTTCTCAACAAGTGGGTCTAGAGATGAACATGGATAAGACGAAAGTCATGTCCAATGTCCATGTTGCACCGTACCCGATTGTTGTTGGGAATTCTCTCCTCGAAGTTGTTGACGAGTACGTATACCTGGGACAATTAGTCCGATTAGGTAAGTCCAACTTCGAGAAAGAGGTCACTCGTCGAATCCAACTCGGCTGGGCAGCGTTCGGGAAGCTACGTCATATCTTCTCATCCAATATTCCTCAGTGCCTGAAGACAAAAGTCTTCGAACAGTGCGTGTTGCCAGCGATGACATACGGATCAGAGACGTGGGCGTTCACAATGGGACTTATTAGGCGCCTGAGAGTCACCCAACGTGCAATGGAAAGAGCTATGCTCGGAGTTACTCTACGTGATAGAATCAGAAATGAGGAAATCCGTAGAAGAACTAGAGTGACCGACGTAGCTAGAAGGATTGCACAGTTGAAGTGGCAATGGGCAGGCCACGTGGCCCGAAGAACAGATGGCCGCTGGGGCATAAAAGTCTTGGAGTGGCGTCCACGTATGGGAAAGAGGAGCGTGGGAAGACCCCCAACTAGGTGGACGGACGACCTTGTAAAGGTCGCTGGAAGTCGGTGGATGCGGTCAGCACGTGATCGCACATTGTGGAAATCTATGGGGGAGGCCTATGTTCAGCAGTGGACTTCTGTGGCTGATAGATAGATAGATAGATAGATAGTGTTCGGGAGTTCCACATAATCGCTGACCGCACCCTGGAGGGACAAGGGTATGCAAAAAGCATTTCCCCAGCGAGACCAAAAAAGGTTCTACTTCTTTAGCAGTTTAGTAGGTTTTCTGCCTTGTCTCTTATGAGCCCCAGCGCATTAGGCGGCCAGGCCGCGCGGTCTCGCCGCCTAATGCGCTGAGGCTCTAAAACACCCTCAGGACAGATTTGGATGGTGACACTAGGTATGCTAATCCTTACACCATGAAAACAATTTTCAAATGGCAGAGTATTTTTTTCACATGCTAGAAGACTGCAATTTAATTAGCTAACAAAATTTAAAAAAAACTCTTGCCGCTTTTAACTCAAGCTATTACTCTAAGTGTGCACGCATATGCAGACCATTCTCGGAAACGAAGTTATGCACAATGTCCATTGTTAAAGACAAAAGATAGAGGTAGTGAAATGCAGCCAGCGTGGTTGCTCATCAGAGTTATTATAGTGTCAACACTAGTGGTGACGGATTTAGAACATAGTGTCACCACCCCATTCCATACTGAGGATATCGTAAGAGCCGACTAAAGGAAATACTATTTGCATGCAATTTAATGTTCTGTTTGTTTCTATCGGCTACGTACAAAAAGTTGTTTTGTTGATTTTGAAAGTGCAGAGATTATGAAGAATAAGCTTCTAAAGACTGCCTTTGGATCAACGGGTCCCCGGTTCGATTCCGGGGTCGGGCAAGTGTCTTTGTCTAAACCAGAGGCACTGGCTCGGAGTCTGGGTGTCATTTCTATCTATAATATGTATGTATTTACAAATATAAGTAGTTTATCATCCATCTCGTTACCATAACACAAGCATTAGGTTGCTTAGCTTGGGACGAGATGGCGTTGTGTGAAATGTCCAAGGATATTTAAAGTATTATAGGCGCGCGAGTTCATATCCATCCTGAGGAATGCTGTAATGCTGTTACATAATAAGTTAGGGTAATGTCGTTATCAACTACCTATGTAGTCAACAGCTGTCAATTTAGTTGCAAATTATGAAATAAAATAAATGTGATATGTAATTATTTATTCAGGCCCATGAACTCGCGCGCCTATTATATGTAATGGGATCAACATAATGCATAAATCAATGATCACACCAACATCAAGTTAAACAAAAGAAGAGACCGTCTATAATAAAAAAGAGCTCTGAAACATATCGCGAATTGAATAAATGGCGAAGTGGCGCTATAGAGGTGTCACTTGACAACCGATCAAAGACACTCACCTTACAAAGGTTCTTTGATCGTCGCCTTGATTCGTCGGAACGGTACTGGAACTAGATATTATTTTATTTATTTACTACTTGCTGCACACAGCTTTGCTCACCTTGAGTTAGTCTGCATGACCCGGGTCAGGGTCACGCATGCCAGGCCCCATGCAGTGGGCCCAGTGCCGGATTAACCACGTAGCAAGAGTAGCAATTCTACGGCCCCACGCGAAAGAGGGCCCCATATATTTAAACCAACTCCTCTCTGCCTGAGCGTAATTTTTTGAGTGAAACTTATTAAGATGTGGTATGTATTAATTACCCACAAAATTGTAACCTAGATAGCGCTTGCTTAATCCGGGCCATGTGGAGACCAGAACGCGGTGTCGTGGTAAGTTCGTTTCGTTTCAGAGTTGTATTGCCTTGAACTACTTGAACAGCGGGAGCGGACGTGTAATTCGTGCACGTGCATCTTTGTAGGGTTCGGGGGAGGGGGGGGGGGGGTGTTGTCATGCAGCAAAGCCCCTTGGGGTTCCCGAGCATGTACCGGGTCCCGGTTTCCCCCCAGCGAAAGGCGAATGAGAATTTTCAATGTAACAAAATAAATAAAAAAGATAAGAACAATTACTCACAGCTTCGAAGATATTCGAAGACATCGACAGCATCGTGTACCACATGAAACCAACTGAATCACTCACTCACCCATGGCAAAACCACAAAAAATACTGGCACAGCATTAACTCACCGTTAAGCGGACCGCGAGAACCGAAATACTAACTGGCAATGCGAAAAGAGAAGGTTCTTTCCGCTAACAAGATATTTAACACACTGAAATCGCGACCGTTTTTCAGAAATACCCTCGTTATTACTTTGAAATAAATTGACAGATTGTACCGGTAAGTCGGTAAGTCGGCTCTATAAAAATTACAACCACAAGCATAGACAAAATTAAAAAAATGTAATGATTATCTATGTTTACTATTTCATTATCTAAATACTAGCTTTTGGGCGCGGCTTCGCCCGCGTGGGCTTCGAAACCGTGCATATTTTTTATGAACATAAAATCGGTTATTGTGACTAAACTATGATAGTTACATATGTGCTCTCGCGGACTTTTTTGTAGATCTTTATAAGACCTACAAACCCGTAGTAGTTACATCATTTTGTTCTATTGTCAATAATTTTTGCGGCGCACGCATAAATAGGTTTTCGATTTTACACCTTGGTTTACAAAATCGCAATTTTCATACGGATCCCGAATTCTTTTGAAAATAAAATATAGCCTATAACCTTCCTCGATAAATGGACTATCTAACACTGAAAGATTTTTTGAAATCGGACCAGTAGTTCCTGAGATTAGCGCGTTCAAACAAACAAACAAACAAACAAACTCTGCAGCTTTATATATTAGTAAGTATAGAGTATAGATTCAAAACATGTAGGTAAAGCTAGCTGGAGCTACAGAAAAGGTCTCGATGGTTGAATCACCCGGGCCGCTTAGAGGTTTAAGCAGTCTATGGAATTGGAATACCATCAGCTACCATCACTAAAAGATTTTCTCTTTGTCCGATCTTATTGCCTTGGCTGGGTATCTGCGAAATTGTACTCGAAAACTTACCTTGTCAAGTGGAGAATACCCGTCCACGAGCAAAATACGGCTAGTTTAAGTAGTACAAATAAAAATCATACACTGTATACCTACACTACACTTTACGACACAATAAGTACTAGTACATGTACATGCATATAAAATATTCATACAAAGAACTTGCAATATGTTGACGACCCAAAAATATTTTGTTTTAAAGATTAATGATATTTGTATGTTGCACAAAAACTTCAATGCGTTTATTGTGCCACGGTAATTAGGTCATAATCTATTGTACTGATATAAAGCAGATTTTATTTAACATTGATAATTGATATGCTATTTTCACCAAACAAAAAGCAATAATGAGACATCTGCCTCATTACGACCGTTTTCCCGCCTACCGTATAATCAGCATTAAAAAGTCCCAAATGACTTGGGTCTGAAAATTACGCGGCTTATCGTCCCGCGAGCCCACTTACTTGTTTCTATGAATAATTAACATGATGGAATCGTCACAAGAAACGGTAGTTATAAAAGAATAAAAGTTGTAATAATATCTACGATTGCATTTATGAGGGTGACAATTTGTAGTATAAAAAAATATATTAAAAATATAATTAATTACATGCAACTGGTATAATAAATTTTTTTTTTTGCGCGTCTGTAAAATTATGCACCTTCAGATTTTAAATTTAAATAGGTCTTTTTAATGATTTAAGTTTAATAAAATCGGTTAATCGGCCTGCAATTCGGTTTTTAATTTAAAATAATGGCAACATGAAATATAAATAAACAAATTATAAATAAACATATTATTTTACTGTGTCTTTCCGTACGTCTTATAACTGAACAATTATTAAAACCATTTTAAATTTAATACACGGTACCCGCGTTTTATTGTGTATTTTTTATTAAGAAAAGGCATCCTAAAGTTATATAAATCGCTCTAGCGTGCGGTGTCAAAGTCTCAAGTAAATTGCTTGATACTTTTGACAACCCACACGACGTTATTAGATGAAATCAAAAATTAATACATATTAATACATAATTTGTATGTATGTAGATACATATTATAGGTACATAAGTACCTATATATTATATAACTAGCGACCCGCCCCGGCTTCGCACGGCTCAAATTATGTGTGTATTATACTTTAAAACCTTCCTCTTGAATCACTCTATCTATTAAAAAAACCGCATCAAAATCCGTTGCGTAGTTTTAAAGATTATAGCATACATAGTGACGGACAGCGACAGCGACTTTGTTTTATACTATGTAGTGATAGTGATGGTGATGATAGTGATAGTGACGCAAAAAAGCTAATGAAAGCAACATAATTAATTGAAACTACTTAGTTACTCTAATCAAGTTATTCGTTTTCAAATACACCAGTGAAAAACGGGTGAGTCTGTGATTTAATTAATCTAAATGTTTATTCATTAATTCTGGGCGCAACAGGTTTTAGCGATAAGGTCTGTGGTTTGCGGTCCTTACATACAGGCCTATAGAAAAACCTTCTTTCTACGTCGTAATTTGTGAAATGGCCATGTATTTACCTATCTTGTTGTTTGGTGGTGAATATAGTGCGATCAAGTGAACTCAGTCATGTGAAGAGTGTCGCAAAGATGTTTAAAAGAATTAAATTAGCTATCTTGACATTTATCCGCAAGGGAAGGAAAACTGCCAATCTGTAAAACAAAACACTTTCTTTGAAACAATTGCCTACTGGCTTGGCCCACAGATATAATAATATGTAATACTGAACTAGAAATAAAAAAAAACATCAATTAGTATCATCGTTGTTCCATATTTGATCAGTATTTGTTTTATGTATCCTCCATGCTCGTATTGGATTGTATATAGCATTTAATCTATGAAATGGAACTGGCATTGTTATCTTTTAGGACAAATTATATAGACAGTTCTAAAAGAGTAGGTACCCATGTTTGGCCATACATCAATTTAAGGAATGGACGCTTTAGTGGGCTTTGGGGTAATCAATTCAAAGACGAAACGGATCGCATGCATTTATATACAGGGTGGTCAAAATGTCGTGGATCAAACGCAACCAGCGGTTAGATGGGGTTATCAGCAGCAAAAAATTGTTCAACGGGAGGTCCCTAAGGTCAACCCCTGCAGAGTTATAATTGATTTTGTGTTTTTATGAGAAATTGTCCTTTTTTTACTAAAACTTGATAAAATTCCACAAAATCTACACCCTGTATCTTTTTAAAAAATTTCAATAGATTGGTACTGATGAGCCCTTTCGTTAGACATGCTATTTATGGTAGTTTATTGGGTGTGTTAAAGGTAACATTAAGTTTTCCGAAAGACATAATTCTTAAATCAAAACTGGTGGCTTACTTCGGACCCCACTGTGAATAAAAAATACTCTACATAAAAGTGCCACTGTATCACAATTTTTGGCGCATTTAGTAGGGATCCTAAAAAGGTATTACACATGGCTATGCATGGCTTCGATATCTTTCAAGGACGATCTTTCGTAGCAAGGCCAGAGTTAATTCATACATAAAACTCGGTTAGGCCTACTAACCTAACCTTACCTAAGCGTGATCGTTTTCCGGACTACAGGGTCTTTATCGTCGTTTCAGCCCATAAATGACCCACTACTGAGTTGGGCCTCCTCTAAGTTCATGTTGGGAGATTAGCCTACTGTGCCACGCTGGCAAAACGGGTTGACACAGGGTTTGCTTCAAGTTTTCCTTCTGTTGCGGCTAGGTGATCTGCCTAATGCGTTCTTTTAGTCGCTTCTTACGACACCCTCAATATGGTATGGGCTGGTGACACCACACGGAAAATTTATTAGAATTGTATTCTTTATGTGCGTACATAATTCGTACATGGAGGGAGTCTTACCAGGTCAGCAAACCCTGTGCCAACCCGTTTTGCCAGCGTGGCACAGTAGGCTAATGTCCTTACATGAATTGTGAGTAGGCCCAACACAGTAGTGGGTCATTTATGGGCAGAAACGAAGACGATAAAGAATAAACAATGTCACCAACCCATACCATATTGAAGGTGTCGAAAGAGGCGACTAAAAGAACGCATTAGGCAGATCACCTAGCCGCAACAGAAGGAAAACTTGAAGCAAACCCTGTGTCAACACGTCTTGGCTGCGTGGCACAGTAGGCTAATCTCCCAACATGAACTTAGAGGAGGCCCGACTCAGTAGTGGGTCATTTATGGGCTGAAACGACGATAAAGACCCTGTAGTCCGGAAAACGATCACGCTTAGGAAAGGTTAGGTTAGTAGGCCTAACCGAGTTTTATGTATGAATTAACTCTGGCCTTGCTACGAAAGATCGTCCTTGAAAGATATCGAAGCCACGCATAGCCATGTGTAATACCTTTTTAGAATCCCTATTAAATGCGCCAAAAATTGTGATACAGTGGCACTTTTCTGTAGAGTATTTTTTTTTCACAGTGGGGTCCGAAGTAAGTAACAAGTTTTGATTTAAGAATTATGTCTTTCGGAAAACTTAATGTTACCTTTAACACACCCAATAAACTACCATAAATAGCATGTCTAACGAAAGGACTCATCAGTACCAATCTAGTGAAAATTATAAAAAAGATACAGGGTGTAGATTTTCTCGAATTTTATCAAGTTTTAGTAAAAAAAGACAATTTCTCATAAAAACACAAAATCTATTGTAACTCTGCAGGGGTTGACCCTAAGGACCTCCCGTAGAACAATTTTTTGCTGCTGATGGCCCCATCTAACCGCTGGTTTTGTTTGATCCACGACTTTTTGACCACCCTGTATATATACGTATAGTTTCACCACCCCATTCCATCCTGAGGGTGTCGTAAGAGCCGACGTAAAGAAGGGAAACTTGATACGAAACTATGTAAACCAGTCTGGCCAGCGTGGCACAGTACGGTAATTGCCCCCCATGTAGTTGGAGGAGGCCCGACTCGGCAGTGGATAATGTATGGGCTGTGTAGTAGAAGCATGTAAACTTGTTTATCACGTTAACGCCACAACTGAGGGTGTACGTGCTTATTGTATAAGTAATTGGGGCAGTCGTCTTTATACAAAAGAAACCTGTCGTCGTATCTAAATTCTTCACGGAATATCGGAATGAAATGTCTGTGTGTTTTGCTTTAAATCATAATTTCTTCCTACGTGCAGCGCCTCTTCTCCCCTACCACATTCAGCTGTAGCTCACATCATTTTATCTTTTGGTAAAAGGTAAAACATATGATTTCTTGTTATTGGAAATGTTGAAACTAATGTGCAGGGTATTTAAGACTTCGTATTTCTAATATTCTTCATATACTTATAGGGGGAAACGGTGAATACATCTCGCACCGGGTGCGTCTGATGTGAGGTGACTGATAGCTGCGCCGAAATACTTCGTCTTAACAACTTATGGTAAAGATATATGTTTTTAGATCTAGCCACCACTTAATGTTTAGCAATACTGAGGTTTTTCAAGAAAATATAGTATTTTTTAATATACTTTTCACACCACCATCTCGACAATGATGCATTATGTTTAAAATAATATTTTAATGAGGGAAGATTGATTATTTGTTTGCATTGAATAGGCCCTGAAACTACTGAACAGGATTTAATCCGAATTTGACCATTTTTTTAAAATAGTTAATAAAAAATAATATTTTTTATTATTTGTTAAAAACTCGTGTGAAGCTGGGGCCGGCCGCTAGTGTCATATAAACTTATCATAAATCAGCTCAATTTTTTTTCTTGTCGCTCTTCACGGTTTGTGTAGTTCATTATAATAATATATCTATGGTCTAACCGGGTAGGTAATAACTGTACTGAACTCCGTCTCGGTAATAAGGCGACTTGGATTTCGAATGTCAAATAAAATTCATAAACTTCATAACCTTTTACCAAAGAGAGTAGAGTAGAGGTAAAAAATATATATTTGAAAATGGAACCGAAACTGACGAGCAGATCATAGTGTTCTAAAAAAGAAAAAAATGATAGAAAGGCGCGAACGCTGCAAAATCTGCAAATTGCTGTGTTGATATTATTTTAATGACGTGAATATAATAGCGGATTCCGTAAAAAAATACTAGTGACGATAGTGATTTGACTCCGGAGTTCATAAAGCCGAGGCAATGTCTATTGTTGACAATCTTCTTCCCGAAAAGCGAAAGAAATTATATATGACAGTCTATGACATTTATTGTCTTGCAGTAGGTGTAAAAAGTACTGGCGTGGTTCTGTACCAGATCCCACAATGCCGCAACAGGACGCGAGTTGGAGCACTCCGGGGATGTTTAGTGGGTAGGCCCCCACTCTGGGGAGTCCCACACGCCCCCCCCTCGGCCATCTCCGTGGCCGACGGGGATAGTCCCTATAGGATTTTACCCTGGGCGAACAAAAAAAAAAATAAAAAAAAAACTGTAAAAAGTACAATATTCTCCTCAGGGATAAAGGTGTGTGTGCAAGTTCCTTTTGTCGTCAAGCTCAGGACGGAATTGGTTGGCATCACAAAAACCACAGCACACGGCAAGTGAGTAGCAGAATTAATTTGAACCATATCTATCTTTATTTAACAATAGATATATACTTGAATGTAGTTTAGTGCTACTGCACGATATTGACATTCTATGTGACGTCACGATGCCAGGAGCTAACAAAGGTGTCGATGTCAAAGCAACTGAACTCGGCAGCTTGTTCTTTGTTGTACTTGTCTCGTATCGGGTTGCTATTGATTATTATAGATGACATCGAGTTAGATTTTCCTATTATCACATTGTTAATCCTTGACTCTTTATTAAAACTAGTGGTCGCCCAGTGGATGAATTTCAGCCATAAATAATTTAAATTCTGAATTTAACCCTAAACTTTAACAATAAACAAAATGGTGCACACACGCCCATGTATTGGTGGGCGTGTGTGTGCAAAAGGTTCATTAGTGGACGGAAGACCTTCTGAAGGTCGCTGGAAGTCGGTGGATGCGGTCTGCACAAGATCGTGTCTTGTGGAGATTTATGGAGCAGACCTAGTTTCATCAGTGGACTTCTGTGGCTGATAGAGAGGTTCAAAATAATGAAAAGATACGCAGGCGAACAAGGGTGCACTATCAGCTTTTGGGGAAATCCTTGGAGGAGGTCAGCAGTCAGCAGTGGCCTTCTTTTGGTTCAAGTGATAAAGATATGTTGTAAAATATATCGTATTGTTTTATTCCCTGACCTGTGTATATTGGAATTTTTATTATTGTAGTTATTGGAGACATTTAAAAAAAAATATATAAAAACACCCTAGAGCCACAGCGAAAGGATCAAAACAACTAGCAATACAGGTACTGTGTACAACATTACAGAAAAAAAAACACTTTTCTTCTTGACATTTTGGTCGCCGGCTGTTGACGTGTGTGTCATAATTCGAGAAAAAAATACGGAGCTTGTCTTACTAATATTATAAACGTGAAAGTATGGATGGATGGATGGATGGATGGATGGATGGATGTTTGTTACTCTTTCACATAAAAACTACTGAATGGATTTTAATGAAACTTTACAATAATATAGCTTATACATAAGAATAACACATAGGCTACAAGTTATAAAGATATTATGTTAATTACAACAATATAAACAAGTCGAATTCAAAATTTCTAATTGTCAAATTTTCGGCCATATTATACTAAAGACAACATAACGTTTCGCTGTCAGTTGCGTTTTGTTAAAGTAGGTTTTATACGGACGGGATAAAAATCTCAGCTATCCTATGTCCAACTTCTTTTTGTTTTAAATATATAAAATGCGGAACAAAGTTCGCCGGGTCAGCTAGTAAGATATAATTACGTAGGTTTTATCACGGAACTCTTATATATCGTGATATTTAAAATTACCAGTATCATCATACGGCCCTTGTCCCAGTCTAGGTGGTAGTCTCCATACACACCTATCATTCGTCATATCTACATTCAAACCATATGTGGAGGACACAATGAAAATTCCGTTTTCCAGTACAATATGGCGCCGTTCATTCCACGTCCGAAGCGCACCGTTCATTTTCATAGACAACAAAAACTAGAGATGTCAATTATATCTCTACGTTAGCGCCAGCGGCATATTTCACTGCTTTCAATTCGAAATTGCCAAATTTATTGCCAACCATCATCTACACCATGTTTTGTATTAAATATGTGGTTCAGAAAAACGTGCATTGCATATAACGTACATAAACGTACACGTGAGTGAGCACTTCAAGATAGAAACATTAGCTGTTCCCGCGACTTCTTGCGCGTGGTCTTTGAGGTAGAGTCTTTGGGGTAGCATTTTAACCCCCGCCCTTTTAACCCCTACACCCCATTTTACTAAAATGTAGCCTGTCATTTCTTAGGTTCACGACTGTGTGTCCCAAATTTTATGTAAATCGGATCAGTAGTTTTGGCGTGAAAGCGCGACAGACAGATTATATACATAAGGATTGTATACCTAGATCTGCTACCTTTGATTAGCCAACTTCGGATAGTTGGGAAATATAATAGACGAACCTCATGCAGTTAAAGTAATGCCTTTCCCGGCTATTTAAATAGTCAAAATAAACTCAACCGACCCACTTGATCTTTCATTAGATTGAGTTTAATTAATTAAATAGGACCTTTTGCGTGGTGGAGGATTTAGAATACAGTTTCACCACCCCAATCCAGCCTGGGGGTGTGATAAGGAAATTACTAGGCGGAAATCCTATTCGCAAGAAAAGTTGACACGTGACCGTTATTGGAAATCCTCATGGATATCCGACTCCAGCTGGGTTCTGTGGGACTCCGAAACGCAGATGAAAGATGGTAATTGAGCCTCAAACTACCCACTAAAACCGACGGTGTCCCTTAACTGCTAGAGACAGGGCCACGGGTTTCATTCCCCAATATGGGAACAAGTTTCGCCACCTTGATAAGCCTTGGCCCGCCTGTCAACGGGCCCCACGGTTTAATGGAGAGCTCTGGACGCTCCCCAACCCCACAGAAGCCAGGATGTAGTGGCGCCCCATTCACGCAGCTCTCAGTTGCGGTGTGTCAACCCATCTTCAGATGCAGCAGTAGTCCTAAGATGAGAGAGAAGCTGATGATGGTGATCGCGAACTTTTATGAAATAATCTTAATACGTGGTCGCTCACTATGGGCTCCATCAGAAGGCTCAAAGTCACCCAAAAGGCAATGGAGAGGACTATGCTCAGAGTTCCCCTGCGAGATCGAATCAGAAATGAGGAGATACGCAGGAAAACCAGGGTTACCAACATAGCCCACCGGATTTATGGATATTTAATTTAAAATGTATCGCATGATACTCAGATAAATAAGGATTTTTATCAAGTCCTATTAGTTAGGACGTATACTTATAGAACGCTGGCTACCGGTGCCGATATACCAAAGCTTATCGGTACTGGTCCGTTCAGATAACGTCAACATAAAGCAAGCTGGTATAAGCAGAAGCTGGCTGGCAGTCTCTCTGAGTAGTGCAAAATGTTGAGCTCATCTTATCGGAGCAGGTCGGAACTTGTCGGTGACGTTCGGTAGCCGGTAGACAGCTTTTTACGTGTATACAATAAAATAAGCTCTTACACGTTAAAATAAGCCTTTAACCTTGTTTTTTTTTCAATTGTATCGGGGTCGCCACTCTAACTTGGCTAACTACCAGTTACAAAAATTGCCCTCTGCTCTCCGCGAACCATGTTGTGAGACAGCCGGTAATTATTTGGTTAGATCAGCGACCACGAAGAATGGCAGCCGGGACAGACGCCTTTACGTGTTCAAATACTAGGTACCTAAAAGCATTACATTATGATAAATAAGGGTTCGTGACCCCATATATAATTTCAAACAAAGTTACATACCGTTCTATCAATTAAAAGACTAATCCTAACAGTATCATATTGAATAAAAAGTGTAACTGATTGATTTGATTTTCAACTAATCCATTTCAGTTCTGTGAAAATCTACTTTTTATTTTTCGGCGTGAAATATTGACACCTAAAAGTTTATTTAGCAAAATATCCAATAATCCACGGGACTACTTAAGTGTAAATAACACATAAGTAGTCCCGTGATTTCATTTAACGTGAAATTAAAAAGGAAAGCTCGGTTTTAGTACTAGACATACTACTACTACCTACTACACAGCCCATACGCGACCTACTGCTGGGTCGGGTCTCCATAAGTACATGGAGGGTAACTATCACAGGGTTTATATCATTTTTTCCTTCTCTTGCGGCTATGTTACCTGTCTTGTAATTTTCTTTTGTCGGCTCATACGACACCTTCAGGATGGCATGGGGTGGTGACACTATGTATTCTAAATCCGTCACCACACGGATTACTAGACACACAAATGTAGCCAATTACAAAAAAAATACGAAATTAAAATATAAAAGGAATACTTCTCAGCCCTTAAATGACTCCCTGCCGAGTCGGGCATCCTCCACATACACACTACATAGATGGTATTTAATATAACCGCTGATATAAATAGAAATTATTAAAAACACGTTTCATTGTTCGGACAATATTTAATTGACAACTGCAAAAATGTGACAGATCTCATATCGTCATCGACCGCAACCGGCCAGTATACTCCATTATCCCCCCCTTACAAAAGTAGAAGCCCATGTATACAAGAGTACGTAGAAAAAAACAAAACAAATATCAAAACTTATATCTAGGAGGGTTATTCTGACGGCACTGGCGTATAGGTCTAGACTGAAGAGGAGTAGAAAAAATTGGCGACTCAGCTGCAAGTGCTGACGGAGAACAAACAACCGCAGGCTGATAAAGAGTGGAGGACGGGGATCCATGTTGCGTAACAGCACCAGAATTTACGGAATCCGTAGATAACTGCGCATGCCCTGTGCTCGTACAAGGACTTGGTCCAACCAACGCCACTGCAGCATTCTGCTGCCCAGAGGTCGGTAATGGACACGCTAAAGAGCTATGTGTAGAACGATAGGAATTTTCGGTAGGATATAAAGTCATGTCAGGTTGCGCTGAAAACCTCTGTCTCAACTGGTCGATATGTCTATGAAACTCTTTATTGGCGCTGTCGACAACTGTATAGTCAGTTGCGCCTAATCTTTTCGAAACTGTTCCAGGTATCCACTTATCACCCCCTTTAAGAAATTGGCGCAACCATACCTCATCACCTGCTTTGAAAAATCGATGTTTGTCATTATTAAAACCCTCGTGTTTCTTACTTTGTAAAACTAAGCTATTATCAAACCTTAACAAATCTAGTTTGGTGCGTAAACCTCTACCTAACATAAGGGATGCCGGGCTTTCCCCAGTAGTGCAATGTTTAGTATTCCTATAATGCAGTAAAAATGTATTCAAAAAATTGGGTATATCTTCCTTATTGCGTACTGCCTTACGAATGACCCTTTTGATCGTGCGAATCGCATTTTCAGCCACTCCGTTAGAAGCTGGGTGATAAGGCGCTGAGAAAATATGTTCGATTCCATTACTAGAATTGAAAAGTGAAAATTCAGAACTAGTAAAGGGCGGACCATTGTCACTCACTAGCTGTCTCGGCAAGCCCCATCTTGCGAACACTTCACGCAAAATATTTAGAGTATAACGGGATGCGGTACTTGCAACAGGATAAACTTCAATCCATTTGGTCTTCGCATCGATCAAAACAAGGTACATTTTACCGAAAATTGGACCAAGAAAGTCCAAGTGAACTCGCGACCACGGTTTCGCCGGCATGGGCCACGGTACTACCGTCCTTGCTGGTGCATCGGCCTCCCCTGCACACACCTCACAGCGCCTGCATAGAGACTCCACAGCCTCATCGATGCCCGGCCACCACACGTAACTACGCGCCATTGCTTTGGTTTTACTTATACCCATATGAGATTCATGCAAAACATCTAGTACCCTAGATCTACAACTCTGAGGTATAACAACTCTGTGGCCCCACATAACACAACCCAGCTCTTCATAAAGTTCATTTTTCCGATTAAAATATGGTTGAAATTCTCTTATTTCGTTGTGTTCGGGCCAACCCTCATTAAAATAAAATAACAACCTACTTAGTATAGAATCAAGTGATGTTTCCCTTTTAATTACATTATAATCTAATAATAATTCACTCTGTGCAAAATGAAGGTAGGTCTGTTCGGGAAGATCCACAACAGAATTTTCGGAATCACCACCTTCCACGGGTAAACGCGATAACCCGTCAGCACTATTATTATCCGTACTAATATATTCTATATCATACGAATACGCCGCTAAGATAATCGCCCATCGCTGCATACGACTAGCAGCCATAGTTGGAATGCCATGCTTGGGACCAAAAATACTGACTAAAGGCTTGTGATCCGTTCTAAGTGTAAACCGTCTACCATATAAGTATTGATGTAACTTCTTTAAACAAAAAACAATAGCCAGAGCTTCTCTGTCTATTTGAGAATAGTTTTTCTCCGCAGCCGTAAGGGCTCTAGACACGTATACAATTGGCCGTTCAGAACCATGTATATCCGGTTGAGTTAAAACTCCCCCAATACCTTTCGAAGAAGCATCACACGTCAAAATTGCGTGCTTATTAGGGTCATAGTGCGCTAACACCTCAGCACTGACTAAAATGTTTTTAATTTTAATAAAGGACGTTTCACACTCTTTCGACCAATGCCATACAACTTTTTTTTTAAGTAATTCATATAATGGAGACAGAATATTGCTAATATTTTTAACAAACTTCGCATAAAAATTAACTAACCCTAAGAACGACCGTAATTGAGTGACGTCATTTGGACGAGAAATCCCTACAATTGCCTGTACCTTATCGCTATCCACCTTCACGCCCTCTTTAGAAATTACGTAGCCTAAATACTTAACTTCCGGAACTAAAAATGAACATTTAGCTTTCTTAAGTTTCAATCCATGGCTTTGTAAACGAAATAAAACCTTTTCTAAAGTAGCGACGTGCTCACAACGCCCCCCTTTTGTAGCAATAATTACGTCGTCCAAAAAAGTCTCTACCCCCGGAATATCCTTCAATAAGTTTGACATAATTCGTTGAAAAATACCCGGACTCGAAGACAAACCAAACACTAAACGATTATACTTAAAAAGGCCTCTGTGGGTATTCACCACTGTCAAATATTTTGATTCGTCTAACTCAATCTGATTATAGGCCTGGGATAAATCAATTTTTGAGAAGCATACAGCTCCATTTAAGCTGACCAATAACTCCTCAATTTTGGGCAATGGAAACTTATCGACCAGCAAGACAGGATTCAACGTTACCTTGTAATCCGCACAAATTCGTAAACTACCATCAGCCTTACGGATCGGCACCAACGGCGTCGCCCAATCCGAGCTATCCACCGGTTCAATTACACCGTCACGCAACATGGCATCCAGCTCCGCATCCACTTGAGTCTTCAAAGCGTATGGTAGCGGCCTCGCACGGCAAAACACTGGTGTCGCTCCGTCTCGCACCCGCAGCTGCGCCTTACCACCGGTGAAAAGCCCGAGCTTGCCATCAAATAACTGGCTATATCTGTCAAGCATAATGTTTAAATTATGGGTTACCGATTTATCGACTAACTCCTTTACATTGTTTATAAAATATGGTACTTCAATTTTCAGTTCACATAACCATTGTCTACCGAGTAAGCAAGTTGTACCGCCTTCAATGACAAATAACTCTAAATTTTTAGACGTATTTTTATACTGTATCAAGGGCTTAAACACACCTAAAGGTTTAATTGTATAGCCATTATAAAATTTAAAAACCATTTTATGTTTCGTTTCCAGTGACCACGTGGAAAAATATCTTTTAAAAGTATCAAAACCAATGCAAGAAACTGCTGAACCAGTGTCAACTTCCATTTTAAGAAGTACTCCACCAACAACTACATTCAAACTCACCGGCTTATAACTACTTAAACTCATTTGATGCAGTTCCTCTTCCAACTCTTCAGAACTAGTGTTCTCTTGGAATTGGTCATCAGCAGTATAATCTTCATGGCCATCTAAATCAGCTTCAAAATGATTCACTTTGCTTTTATGAGGGCACACCCTCTTCAGATGACCTCTTGCTTTGCACTTACTACAAATAAAGTGCTTATAGCGGCAGTGAACGCTTACATGCCCTGCGGACCCGCATACTGTGCAATTCCCAACACCACTCTTACTAGCACGTGAAAATGAAACGCTCTTCCCCCCTTTAGGTCTCAGCTTCATAGCGTTAACTTGTGCGTCCGGGCGACAAACCGACGCCGCATCTTGCTCAGCTAATTCTAAAGCGCAAGCTAATTTCATAGCAGAGTGGAAATCTAAATTATCTTCAGCGAATAACCTCTGCCGAAATACATCATTAACGATGCCGCAAACCATCTGATCACGCAAATTTTCTTCCAAGGAACATCCAAAATTACAAAACTTCGATAAGTTCTTTAATTCCATAATATACTGGGCAATCGATTCACCGGCTTTCTGCCTACGCTGCCTGAAACGATACCTCTCAGCGGTAATTGAAAATCGAGGTTGCAAATGATGTCTCAAAGTATCCACGGCCGTGTCATACGACAATTCAGTCGGTTTCCCAGGATAGGCTAAACTGCTTAAAAGTGCGTAACATTGCTCACCCATCACAGCAATAAGCGTAGGCAGCCACATATCCTTCTTCACGCCGTTAACTTTAAAGTACATCTCTAAACGCTCTACATATTGCGACCAGTCCCCGGAATCCACTCTGAAAGCCTCCAGTTTTCCTAAGGACATCTTGCAATAATTTTTTATCCTCGTCGCCACTAATATAACCGCTGATATAAATAGAAATTATTAAAAACACGTTTCATTGTTCGGACAATATTTAATTGACAACTGCAAAAATGTGACAGATCTCATATCGTCATCGACCGCAACCGGCCAGTATACTCCAGTATTTAGCGGTTGGCATATGGTTTTCGGCCTTATCATTTTCTTTTGTCGGCTCCTACGTATAGGGTTGCCAACTATACTGTTTTGAACAGTATGATACTGTTTTCCACTAAATTATACTTTTTACTGTTGAACAAAAATAAAGTATACATTACAATTTGATAATGGCAATGCAATATTTGCCACAGAAGAAAAAAAACATCAATATTTAGCTAATTAAAATAGTTAATTAAACAAAAACTGAGTAATTTCTATTCTATTTCTATGTGTTACACTTAAGACGCTCACAATTTTTTTCAGTAATGAATGCTATGAGGCAGGGGACAGAAATAGGGCAACTATTAATTTAAATAAAATAAATGAGCTACTCATTTATTTTAATTTCGGTTATACTTGTGGTGAAACGTATAAAGTAAAAAAATATATTAAAATTAGTAAGTTGTGCGAGTAGCTCTAAAAATATGTATTTAAAACAATAAATAAATAAAATACTGTTAATTTTTCTAAATACTGTTTAATATTCTTCATAGAGCTGAATATATTTTATTTCTTGTAAAAAAGTTGGCAACCCTACCTACGTACGACACCGTCAGGATGAAATGGGGTAGCGACACTAAATATTCTAAATCTGTCATACATGGAATAGCAATTTCAAATTATTACTTACTAACCATGTTAGATTTAATTATAAAATAGAATTTATAGGTAGGATTTTCCACTAGCACAGAGATTCGAGGTACTCCATTAATTGGCACGCAAATAGTTAATCAAGACAACTTAAAACTAAACAGGCTAATTGGCAATTATTACTTGACCTTCTTTGGCGTTAAACTCAGGATTTAAATTGATTAAAATAGCCCTCAATCGTGATGACAAAATTTTACGGAATTCATATAATTGTTTATCGAGATTTTTTTCACCTTTTTCCTAGACAGTTTGCATTTTAGGTCAAAAAGTTTTAATATCAATAACTGTAGAGGAAAGTCACCAAATATGGAATAGTATCCTAATATGGAATTCCTTGATTTCTCTAAGAATATAAGTATGAAACACAATACACGACCATCTTCTGCTTCATTGGGTCTATTTACTACCATACCCGTGTCGTGTCAGTTGCGCCAGCGATACAAGTGTGGCAGGCGTGTTTTGTTTTGTCGTCATGCAGAAACTTTTAAAGGTAAGTATTCCAGGAGTATTACCAGTTATTACGTATGTATACGTAGGTGTTATACTAATTAGTATATCAATATTATGTTTATTTCAACATTTTGTGATCGTCTGTCAATGAAATATTGTGATTTGAAAAAATATTTAGAAGGGTTTGACCTAGTATTAAAATCCAAATATGGACAGTCGTCGGTGTCTAATTATGGAATATGTAATATGTTAGGTACTTGCTACTAATTCTTTAAAAAATATATGTTATGTTTGTTTTAAGAATGTCTGCTTCCAAATCAACCAAGAAACGAAAAACCTGGGATGAAGAAAAAATGGCAGAAGCTATAAAATAGTAGCTGTATTAATATGCTTATTGTGTGGACTCTGGGCACATTATGATTGTGTTAGTCCAGAGTTTGATACTTGGATCTGTGACTTTTGCGAGTGAAATAAGTAACTTATTTTATTTAGCACAATATGTCATTTTCATTAAATCGATCTCATAGATATTTATGTCTATTTTTGTTATTGATATGACGATTTATGCTTATATGCCAGATTTGGGTCCCTATTCCATATTTGGTTACTCATTTGTTATTTTGGTTTTTGTGTTAAATTTTAATTTAATAACCAATATATTTGATTAAAGACTGTTAATTACTACTTATAAATATATGACTGATTAGTAATTACATTAAACTGTTCTAATATCTGTGAAGTTTTTTTTGTATAAGCCAGAAACAAAATGGTATTCCATATTTGGTGACTTTCCTCTAATTTCATGGTGATTTATCCACTAAAACACGACATAAAGTCATATTTCGTTGTTGATTTTATAAGAACATATCTATGAACATCCATTTTCCGTTGTAACAATGTAATAAACTCGTGTTGACATGACATTGCATCGGTGTCTGTTGCTAAATAGTTGTACGTTATTATTTTCCAACAATTCTCAGCGGTACAGTTCACGAGCAATCTTAGGATCAGTGTCCATTTAGCGGTCCAAAACCTTGTCATATCTCAGTTATAAATAAATAATAACAACATTTGAAGGAGCCGATACAACTAGAAAACCCGCTGAACCGATTCTGTTAAAACATGTCTAAGAACGAACATTAAAAACCGACTGATAAAAAATGCATAATTATTGGTCCATTCGTTCAGGAGCTATGATACCAGAACTAGACACACTTATCATGATAATCCGACCCTTGTCCCACGCTGGTGGGGTCGGCACAACGTGTTTTCTCTCTATACATTTCTATCGGCCGTCATACATTTCATCGGCAAACTTCGTACCGCCTCTGAATCAATAAATAATATTTCCATTGGAACAAAAATAATGCGTATTAATTTTTGCGAGACTAACGAACAGCAATTCATTTTTATTTTTACAGATAAGTAGATAGATTTTTCTTATAGGGGTTAAAAAACATAAAATGTTTGAGCAGACAGATGACCGCAATCTGCCCAGTCTTATGCCGTGCTGTACTCTTTGCTACCGAATCTATGTATCCATCTTTGAGCCCAACATTTTTTTTTATTTTCCATTTTCGTTTCAAACCTCATTCGATCGATAAAAAGTACAATCTTTTTAGTTTCAAAATGCGACTAAAGGTCTACGATTAGTTAAATTGACATTTGATATATTTGAAAACCGACTAACGTTCTCTTATCCTGACCGAAACATGCAACTTAAAGTTGCTGTTTTCGTAAATGGGCGCTGACCTTTTTAACTTTGTAATATTATCTGTAATGACGCACTGTATTACATATTTCATAAAGTTATATTAATTATACATTTATGAGTTTACCAGGGGCATGCAGTCGGCAGAAAGTTTGACGGAGAATTTGTTCAATATGCTGGTCTAAAGCTCAAATTATTAGGTACTACATAATCTCGATACCTTTAAAAGCCAATAGTTTAAGGTAAAACGTCCACCAATCTTCTAAACAAACAGGAAACGTAGTTAATTAAATAGTTAGTAAGCAATTTATTACAACGCACTTAATAAACTTAGCAACTTAAACGTTCGCTAACAAATTTGAATTGGGTTCGGAATTGTAATAACACTTGACAACTAAGATTATTTCGAGAAGTTACTTGAATATTGAACTTTGGTATCTATTAATTAGGCACCACTACCTATACTCCGTGTGGTCATGGATTTAGAATACACAGTGTCTCCAACCCTTACCATCCCGAGGGTGTCGTAAGAGGCGACTAAGGGAACGCAAGAGGCAAATCACCTAGCCGTAAGGGAAGGAAAACTTGAAACAAACCCTGTACCAACGTCTTGCAAGCGTGGCTCACTAGGCTAAATTCCCTCCATGAATTTGGAGGAGGCCCGACTCAGTAGTGGGTCATTCATGGAACCTTGCCTTTTCCCAATTTCATTTGGATTCGCGACCAATTTGACTGTCACTCTGCCCATAAATGAGCCACTGCTGAGTCGAGCCTCCTCCCAGTACAGGGAGGGCAATTAGCACAGTAGGCCACGCTGCCAAACGGGTTGACACAGGGTTTTGTTTCAAGTTTTCCTACCTTTACAGTTGGATTATGTTGCTTGCGTACCTTTATTCGCCTATTAAGGTAACCTC
Organism: Clostera curtula; assembly: GCA_905475355.2. Classification (NCBI taxonomy): domain Eukaryota; kingdom Metazoa; phylum Arthropoda; class Insecta; order Lepidoptera; family Notodontidae; genus Clostera; species Clostera curtula. Next base: position 13,672,134 of record FR997805.1, on the reverse strand, counting down.
AAGATGATGTGGGATGTTGACATTGTATACGAACTTCTTGGGGGAAACCGAACGTGACAAAAAGCATAAAAATATTCTTTTTTGAGTACATCATATCAGGCGTCTCTTACGACACCTTCAAAATGAATTACGGTCTTGACACTATTCTTAATTCGTATGTTAATTGAAGATACTAATTTCTTTTTAAAAATTATATGTATTTACTCCTTGTAAGTCACAGTCGTAAAGATATCAGGCGTACACGGAACCCCACTCTATACCATAATAGTTCTCATCTTAAGACTTAATACACATTAATACGGATAGCGCAGCTGAAGCGGAGCGGACTATTTCGATAGCAAATTTAATTAAAATAGCGGAACATACCTACTTAGTTCAAAATATTACTTAGATACAACTAAAAATAAAATGTTATAAACAACACTCACATTTGGTAATATTAATCGGGATATAGAGATATAATTGCCTAAGGGCAATGGAGAGGGCTATGCTCAGAGTTTCCCTACGAGATCGAATCAGAAGTCAGGAGATACGCAGGAGAACTAAAGTTACCGACATAGCCCACAGAATTGCCTAACGTGCTCGAGTGGCGACCGCGTTCCGGAAAGCGCATGCCGCCTTGGGATCAACGGGTCCCGGTTTCGATTCCGGGGTCGGGCAACTGTATTTGTCTAAACCAGAGGCACTTGCTCTGAGTCTGGGTGTCATATATGTTCGTGAATTATGTACATGTTTGTAAACTGCCCCCGCGATACAGGTTATAGATAGAGCAGGGGTTTCCTTTATTAAAAAAAAAGAACAATAAAAGGTGTGTGCAATTCAGTATATTGAAATAATTAAAACTCATTGCCGAGCATTGGGCCCGCTCCGCCTGAGTGTGAAGATTTCGCTCAGTTAAATTGTTGTTTATTCCCCTATTTAGAAAAAGACCTCGAACAATACTTTTTTTGAGGTCAAAGTAAGTTCATTCAATTTACTTTATTGACGACTTCCTTAAATACTTATAGTCTAATTTGGAATAGTTTCCTGGTGTAGTGTTTTAATACCAACAAAATCAAAACTCATTTAATCAAGTTAGCTCTTTTGACAAGTCAAACAATAAAATAAAATTTCATATTTACCATATATGATGAAAATTGAATTTACCACCTACCACCGGTTCGGAATGCAACTCTACAGGTACGAACAGGCAAGAATCTCTGTAGTTGCTCTTTTTAGATCCCCATTTTTAGGTACAAGACTGGATGTAAGACAGATTTGTGAGAGCAAAAGTATCTAAAAGAATCAACTACATTATCGCTAGTAATTTAAAAGCCGAATTTTAAATAACTAAATAAATAGTCTTAATTTTATTGCGTGCCCCAATTAGGGTCGTTTTACGGACACCCGAATACGAGCTAACGACCAAGTGTAATTGTTCGTTTAGACAACAATCAAACGTCTAGTAGAAATAGGATCACTCGGGGAATTGTTAGTGGTGCTCTAATTATAATCCATTCATTTTATAGACATGTATTTTAGCTCTACCAGCTTAACATTTAATAAGATCGTGATGAGGACAAGAAGTGTCTACTACTACTTCTCAGCCAATAGATAGGTCATCTGAAGAATGACTACATGACGGGTAATTAGCCTACTGTGTCATGCTGGCCAGACGGGTTGACACAGGGTTTCGTATCAACCCTGCGGGCCCTGGACGGCTGCGGTGCGCCGGTGTCCTCTGGTTGGCGCCGGCCCGAGGGCTGACGGGCCTCCTTCTGCGGGGCCGATGTCGCAGAAGCCGCTGCCCCCAGCGGGGCGGGTCGCAAGGGAGGGAGCTCCGGGTGACCTGCGCCGCGGACGGAGGCGGGGGTGGAAGGGGGTTTGTGACGGTGCGGGCCCCTTCTGCCCTCGCCTAGGAGGCCTGTGGTGGTTCGGAGGAGCCACCACCGACGAAAGCCTCGATGACTGAGGGCGTCCCAGTGTACCGGGACGCCCTCTCTGATAGTCGCTTGCCCGCGTTGCGGGCACCACGCCGGGGCGTCACAGTAGAATGCGTTTACGCGAACTTGTGACGCCCCAAGCGCGTCGTGTGAGGGTATGCCGCTGGGGTTTTAGTGGGTAAACGACGCTTGGGTAGACGACCCTTGTCGGAGTCCCACATAATCACCGACCTTTCCCCCGGGGTGCGGTGGTATGCATAAAGCATTTCCCCAGCGAAAACAAAAAAAAAAGGGTTTCGTATCAAGTTTTCCTTCTCTTGTTGGCAGATTTTCAGCCTTGTCATTTCAACACCACCACCATAGTTACAACACCTTATGGATGGAAAGGGATGATGACACTATTCTAAATCTGTCACACACATGAAGTGTCTCTGGGGTTGTTTACGTACGTTTATTTGATATTGTGAAGACAGTGCGCTATGGCGGTCTTTAGGGCATATGTCCAGCAGTGGACTAATGTGGGCTGATGATGATGAAGATGATTTGTTTTTATATTAGTAAAGTTTTAAGTTAGTAGTATAAGTCCAACACATGTGTCGGTCAGTCAGCATTTTTAGGGACTTCACTAAAGGTGGACCTTTTCTAAAACTGCAAAATTTTCGGGACGGGTGAAAGTGTTTTCACATTTTAGGATCTTTATTTAGGTAAGGTGAGCTTTGACCCTATCGGAACACCTGGTCCCTGAGCGATGTAGGCTATCTATGTTGCTATATTACATCTAGGGTATTTTTATGTATGTTGACATGTAACCAAGATTTTATTGATGTCTAAGGCATTCACAATCGTTACATATCCCGCGACTACGTACACGACAAAGTGTCTGAAACGTTGGGCTTTATTGAACCATGCCCAAGATCAAATTTCTTTGACTTTTATTTAAAAAAAAACGAAACCCTTATTGTTGGTATTACCTATATCGCACTGGCTGTTTATTATGTTTACACACATGTACTTCTTGCACACAAATGACACCCACACAGAGAGCAAGTGCCTCTGGTTTACGCAAAGCCTTAGTGGATTCCGAAATCGAACCATAATTCAAAGGCGGTACATTCAGTACCTAGAACAACAACATTCTAAATAGGGTTTAACGCCACCCGTATAGTGCACGCGACACATTTAGGTATTCTAAATCCGATTATTGTATTGCCATAGTCAGAAAATCGAGCCACAAGAGTAGAACCTTGACTAAAAACCATGCGGCAATCTGTTTGACCAGCGTGCCACAGTAGGCTAAATTCCCATTTATGGTCCTTAGCCGCGACTTACTAGACCCACGGGAAGGAATAGGCTTAGTGACATATTAATCTTTAAAACACAAATAAACAAAAATGTGATACCTTTTATTCTTGACAAGTTTTTGTGATCGCAAGTTATGCCTTTCTCTCGGCACTTTTTTGTCTTCCAGTATATCGTATCTATTATCCCTCAGAATAAAATTACATCAGCGCTTATTTTATACTTGCGTGTTCGGCTAGTAAAGATTCTTAGCCCCTGTACGCACTAGCGGTTGAACCGCCTAGGCGGCAAGCCGCGCGCCTGTACGGCCTGTACGGCGCTTATATTTAGGATTTCAATTAAAAAATAAATGAAAATTTCAAATGGTCAATTTGTAGGAATTTTATACGTAACACCGGCTAGCTTTGTATTAAAATTATAGACTAACTATATGCATACGAGACAAAATTATATCGGCTCGCTTACAACAATTTAAAATAATGTATGTCTCATGAAGCGATGTTTATTGTGAATTTCTTTCGAGATCAATAAAGTTCTTCAACTTTAATTAAGAGTCTCAAACCGGTTATTTCAATCATTTAGATTTCTAATTCAATCGACGAGGCCTGGCGATGGTCGAGTTTGGCATTTTTGGTAGTCTACTAATACACCGTCTTTCCAGCATAGCTACTACTACAACTGCTCAGCCCATTGATGACCCACTGGTGAGTCAGGCCTCCTCCAATTACATGTACGGTAACTGATTTACCGAGACGCGCTGGCGAGAAGGGTTGGCACAGAGTTTGGTATCAGGTTTTCCTTGTCTTGCGGCTAGGTTTTCGGCCTTGATATTTCCTTTTGTCGGCAATTACGACGCCCTCAGAATAGAATGGGGTGGTGACACTACGTTTTCTAAATCCATCATCATACGGTTCAGCGTAGCACAGTTACGTAATTTACCGTCATGGATTTGGAGGGGGCTCTCAGTAGAGATCTATTGGCTGAAACAACATAGATATCGTTTCCATTGCTCAAATAGCTTTTTGTTGCGACTGACAGTGACGTCAGACAAATTGGGCTATTCTCCTCTATGCCAGTGCAGTGCTATAATTATGCAGGCCGGTCCCAATAAGAGGCTAGTCCTCGCTCTAATCTGAGCCCGATTTGCACAAAGTTAATTAAATGCGTCCCCGGAGCTGAATACCGCTTGGACGGGGCAATCTAATTATCGCTAAAACCCTGAAATCGATGAGGACCTAGAATGTTCGACCGCTATTTTGGTGGGCTCGAAAATAGTTGGTGATTGTAACATCATTTGCTAAGGCAGCATGGTTATGGCAGCGGAAGGAAACTGATGATATGTATTTCATTTTAAAGGTTTGACGACGCGTGTGTGACAGCACTGGTGTTCCAGGCGACATGACGTGATGGGTTTGGAATACATAGTATCATCACCCCATTCCATTCTGAGGGTGTCATAAGAGTGGAGTACGAAATGGCGAGGAAACCTAGCTGCCAGAGACGGCCAGCGTGGCACTGTAGGCTAATAACCCTCCATGTAATAGGAGGAAAAGGCCAACTCATCAGTGGGTTATTTGAGGGCTGAGTAGTATTCAAGATTGATGCTGGCATTTTAAATGGCACTGCGTGTTCGCTATTCGTATTCCTAGGCCAGTTTGTTATTTTTGTCATGACTTTTTTATAAAATGTTTCTACTAAGAATACTCTGTTCCATAAGTGATGACTTATGGAACAGAGACGTGGTCGCTCACTATGAGCGCCATCAGAAGGCTCAAAGTCACCCAAAGGGCAATGCAGAGGGCTATGAACCACCAGGGAAAACCAGGGTCACCGACATAGCCCACCGGATTGCCAAACTTAAGTGGCAGTGGGCAGGTCACATAGCTCGCAGAACCGACGCCCCATGGGGCAGAAAAGTCCTCGAGTGGCGACCGCGTTCCGGAAGGCGCAGTGCTGGTAGTCCTCCCACACGGTGGACCGACGACCTGGTTAAGGTCGCCGGAAAGCAGTGGATGCGGGCGGCCCAGGACCGGCCTTTGTGGAGATCCTTGGGGGAGGCCTATGTCCAGCAGTGGACGCCTTTTTGGCTGAAATGACTAATACTGGTGGTAAACTATATTACTTTGCTTTGCATAAATTTTATTAATATGTTGACAATTTGTAAGTGTCCATTGTGTCCTATGCAAAATAAATGATTTGACTTTAACTTTGACTACGCAGCCCATATATTACCCACTGCTGAGTTGGGCTTTCTCCCGTCACAAGGAGGGTATTAACCTACTGTGCTGTTTCTACACATAGCCCTTAATGTCAAATATAACAGATACGCGCATAAGAATAGCCAAATGATAAATAAATAAATAATAAATAAATATATATCCTTGGACATTTCACACAACGCCATCTCGTCCCAAGTTAAGCAACTTAATGCTTGTGTTATGGTAACGAGATGGATGATAAACTACTTATATAGATTTTTTTTGTAAATACATACATATTAGAGATAGAAATGACACCCAGACTCCGAGCCAGTGCCTCTGGTTTAGACAAAGACACTTGCCCGACCCCGGAATCGAACCCGGGACCCGTTGATCCGAAGGCGGCACATCTAACCACTAGACCAACGAGGCATAAATGCCGCATCAGCAATGTTATTTCGTGAACAGTTAAGTAGACTCCCATTCAATGGAGCCTTTAAATAGATCCCACACCGCGGCAAAAAACCAATTGCGACCAGTTGAAATAGTTCCGTGTAAAAATAGGCCACATGTGTGATCAAACTAATTTCCTGTCTCTATTTTCGTTTCTATTCACTACAGGATAAGAAAACTGCTTTTAATGCTTACTTGTATTTTTGGCAATTGAAGTAATTGTCGTTTTGATTCGTTGCGAGTGCAAATGGGTTCTTTCTCAACTTTTCTTTGATTTCGTCATCAGCCCTTAGCTGACCCAGTACTGTGTTTCCTCCAAATTCATGGAGAGAATATAGCCTACTGCCACGACGGCTTTGTATAAAGTTTTCGCTCTGTTGCCTTTTGGAGCCTAGTTTGAAGTCGGTTCACATTTTTTGTTATAACTATGGTTGTAAGCTGATACTTCCAAACCCAAAGAAACTATACTTAGTTTAAGTAAAGATCAAACTGTAATTGGCATACAGTGACTAAAACTTCCAATCAAATCTTCTTCTTCGTGCAATCCAATAAGGCCCCTATTTATGAGAAATGCGAGCAATTTTGTGTGAATGTGAAAATGTATTTTGTACAACTCTATGTTACCAAATAAATTGTCTATTTTCTAGAATCTAAAGCTAGTGAACATTTCTTTCTTTGAATTACGTGATTTCAAGATGGTTCGAGTCTGTATTAGGCTTGATTTTGTACTCGAGACACACACGAGAAAATTATTATCTATAAATGTTGGTATCTAAACTAAACACTGTATTGTGATTTTACATCGAATCTTTAAATAGTTTCGGTTATCTAATGCTAGCGACCCGCCCCGGCTTCGCACGGGTGCAATGATGAACCTCTCAATTTGTCAGTGTTTGTCTACAATATACAATACTAATATGTACTAGGAATTACATTATGATTATTTTAGTTTAGTTGTAGCCCTGCATGCCTGAAACACAGGTTTTCCTAGTTCAGGCACCTAATATTATATAAAATCTTTACCTAAGGAAATCATTTTACATATGAGATAATTATGGTAAACTTAATTTTTGAATAAATAATTTGAATTTGAGGTGTCGCATAACATGACTCTGTACGAGTCCTTATTGCAATTTAAAAAAATACAAGTTTGTTTTACCCCGTGTGCGGACTGGGCAGAATATTAGGTACACATTTGTAAAATTCAACAAAACCCAGCACGCTTGGTGGTAGGATCTAATGGTCCGCCCGGCTAGGTACCACCCTTACATCTAAGTCCGACACAGTTTTACTGTCGTGTGTATGTGAGAGCCGGTGCCCGTCAGGGCATTTCCTTGAATTGCCTGCTCCATCATAGACCCTGGCGTTGCTTTCCACCACGCAAGCCTAGGGTCAAAGGCATTCAAGTCGGTGATAAAAAAAAGAAGGCGACTTAAGAAAATAGATAGGTGTAAACCTCATAAAAAACTAAAACTTTCTTTTACGAGGGTTTCATATCAAATTTGTGTTATATTACTAACATTACGTTTTTAAAAAAATATTTTTGGCAAATTTCCCATAATTTGATCTATACTACTATATCTTACTATACTGTATGGTAGTTATAGTTTCAGGGACGATACCTGGTTCGGAACAATAATTTCTCAAAAATTAAATAATGACGTTTTAATTTTCGAATCGCCTTTGAGCGTTTGTCGATATTTCATAAATCGAAAACATTTAAAAATTCATCCTGTATACTGTTTAATATGTATTTAAGTATTCAAATACTCCTAATAATGCACTTCCAGTAGAAAACCTTAACTGGAAATGTCAAGCGATAACTAATGGTCCAATTTTATTTATCTAGCAGAAATCTTTTAGCCTCGAGCAAAAAATGATCATTTTGTTTCTTATGCAATAATATTCCTCGCTTTGAACGGCATACACGTACGTTAGAAGACAAAATTATGGGAACATTTGGGAAAATATGTATAGTTGGTAAAAGAATATCGTTAAAAGTAACTAGCGGCTCGCCTCGGCTCGGTTTTGTGCTTGTACTAGTGAAGAAAATTTGACTTATTTTTCAGACAGGGTTTCGTTTCAGGCTTTCCTTCTTTTGGGGCTAACTTGTCATTCTCTTTTTTCACCTCTCTGTACACCCTCAGTATTAAACGGGGTGGTGTCACTGCGTATTCTAAACCAGTCACCAAAAGAAATTCAAAGTCCAACCAGGCCAATGAAATAAGGGAAAAATAACCTGATACGCCGGCCAGAAGGCTTGGCACACCCAACCACGACTGTCACTTGCAGAGGTCAACATCATCATCATCAAAGGTAAAGTGTCCCCGCGATACAAGAGCTGTGTCGCGTCGCCCAATTAGTTTCAAATTTATTAATCCGACGACTATGTTTGGTCCCTTGACGACTTGGTCCCATCGCAAACCCATCAAATTTCAATCTATTTCTTTTTGGCTTTGTAACATTCATTTATTATTGTACACTGTATGTGAATGACCTAATGGAGACCTATTTATTCACGGATTTGTATTTGATTGGCCCTGCCAAGGCCCAATCGTCATTCATTGCGTAAACGTGTAGCGTGTTTCTCAAATCTGGTAAACTTGCTCTTACTGTGCTCATAATTAAAAACTTATCGGGACTTATCGCGCACAGAATTAATACCTGTTTTTGCTCGACGTTTCGACCATGTTACAATGGCCGTGGTCGCGAGCTGACTGCAGACCGCAAGTTTTTTCGGTGGGAAGTGAGGGTACTTTGGTCTCCTACCCTCACTTGGTTTTGCACACACGTAGGGTTGTCACTACGGCACACCACACTGACTGTATCGGTTGAAAATTTAGTACCTATACCGCGAACTACACATTTGCTTATAACGGGGTTCCACGATGCCGCCAACTTGAATCCATCTTCCCGGTTGAAATTACGATGTTTTCTGATTTCCGGTCTGCAGTCAGCTCGCGACCACGGCCATTGTAACATGGTCGAAACGTCGAGCAAAAACAGGTATTAATTCTGTGCGCGATAAGTCCCGATAAGTTTTTAATTATGTGTTCAAATCGCGAAAGTTTAAAAATAACTCTTACTGTGCTGTTTAGTGTTTTTAGTAAACAAGACTAATAATTAAAAAAAGCAACTACAGATTTTCTTACCGTCTCTTCTCTGTAGCGCAGCATTCCGAACCGGTGGTAGTTTCATCATGAATAAATAAATAAATATCCTTGGGCATTTCACACAACGCCATCTCGACCCAAGCTAAGCAACTTAATGCTTGTGTTATGGTAACGAGATGGATGATAAACTACTTATATGTATACATTTTTTTTTGTAAATACATACATATTATAGCTAGAAAACACCAAGATCAAGAACAAATACTTGTAGGTCGTACAAATATTTCTTCCGTGCGGGAATCGAACCCGCGACATGCTGCGCGGCAGTCAATCGCTCAACCACTGCGCCAACCGTGTGGTTGACGCAAGGGTTATGGGAGTACAAAAGAGATGGATGGCTTGTAAGAATGAGGAATTGTGTAAGAAAGGTGAGAATATGGATATGAAAACTGATATGTGTGTATCGACACTACCATCTAGCATGGGACAGCGGCCGTAAGATGTTAATGGTAATTTTAAATAAGTCGATTTATAGAGTTTTGTAATAGAACCTACGTAAATAAAGTTCCTTTTGAGTCTATACCAAATTTGATTAAAGTTGCCCAACACCTGCGGGGTGAATAATTTAGTTACCTGAGTCCAGGAAGTGGCTAAGTTTGTGGGACGCCTCGTTATTGTTTGTCTTCGAATCCTTTGATGCTGCAATTACTTATTAACTTTTAGAGAGGAATTCCTTTCCCGCTCGACCTTGCATTTGATACTGAATGTGCATGAATAAAGAGTGCATGGCGTAACAATCTATACTCGTATCATAAAGAGGAAACATTTGTACGTATGTTTGTAACGAATTGGCTCAAAAAGTACTGTCCCGATTCTTTCACCATTTGAATTCTGCGTTATTATGCATATGAATAATTAAGCACTGATTATTATAAGCTCTTTTAATTAGAAGAAAAAATAATTTAAAAAAATGTCCACACGTGCGAAACCGAGATGGTCCGCCGTGCGATGGTGCTATCGCAACTTATTGACTGTCACTTAGATTTTTTTCACGGCAATAATATAGCAATTTTTTGTCGCTCTAATTACAAATGCTCGTTTAAGAAGACATGCTTGTTACGCAAGGATTTTGTATATTTACGTCTGATAATCGATTTAAAATACCTACATTGTATCACCATTCCGTCTTGAGGGTGATAGAAGAGTCGACTAAAAGAAATAGCGACGCAGATATCTTACCCGCGCCGGTAAAAGAAATAACTAGATACGCATCCTTGTGCCTATTTTTGTTATTCCATTAAATCAATCGTTTGGTTTCCAGTTAAAATTACTTTATACTGTATTTTAACTTAACTACCAACTATAAAAGCACTGCGGTGAAACTCTTAAGTCGTATTACTTAGTTCACAAGGATTCATGGCGAAGTTCAAAAGAAAAGTTAAAAGTTGAAATTAAAAATATCAACGGAGTTTCTAGAAGGAGTTCCGACCCACAGTTTTATTATTGGCGTATTTGTAAACTTTCGTTATAACCCAATTTGCGATGCAATAACTGACCATAAATATTTATATTGTCTTTTAATTTATTTTTCACTTCAGTAGCTTTGCTGCCTGAAATCAGAGAGCAAAACGCGATGTTCTTTGAGCCAAGTAACTAACTTTTTTATTACTTATGCCGCGAATATCTCATTCGGCCTTGGGTTAATCATACAATTCGAAACATTCACACTCTATCTCTTTCCCGCCATTAGACAGAGAGAGAGAGAGACAAAAACCAACCCTTTCGAAGTTCCTATTTTGAAAACCATCTCAAAGAGAAACACGTTCGGAATTTCGTACTAACTAAAATTCATAATCACCCAGCAGAGGTTGCTATACAACTAATACTACTTACTACTACTATTAGCTTCACATGCAGTCTGTGTGGTAGCGGAGTAAGAATACTACCACCCCATATCTTCCCGTGGGTGACGTAGAAGGCGATTAAGGGACAACAGACGACGTTCTGTCAAGCTTCGGCCATCCGATACTGCGATCGCCAACCCGCCTGCCAAGCGTAGTGATTATGGCAACCCCCCCCCCCCACATATGAGGTCCTTGGGGGACGCCTATGTCCAGCAGTGGACGTCTATTGGCTGAAATGATGATGATGATGAATTAGCTTACTGTGCCACGCCTGCCAGGCGGCAAGGTTATCGGCCTTGCCATTTCCTTTTGTCGGCTCTTACTACTCCCTGAGGCTAGAATGGGGTGGTGACACCCTGTATTCTGAATCCGTCACCTCACGGACCGTGTTTGATATAGCTTTGCAATTATCATTGTCTACATAATAAGTCACATGTATTATTTATTGGTTTAAAAGGCAAAGGTAAACCGGATAAAACTACTAAGTTTAACGCAAGATAACTCGCTGCAAACCGATCAGCCATTAAATATTTGTAAAGTTCAAACTTATGTTGGTTTCGCTCAAGATAAGTTCTTGTGCGTTGTTTTCAGTAGTTCCGTGATATGGTTAATTCTGAATCCTGAATCGATCTGCAGGTAAACCTTGGCTGCTGGTTAGTGAATGGGTGTCCATAATGTCTATCATTTGTATGTAGTACATACGTGTAGCGTGTTTCTCATATCTGGCGTACTTGTTCTCACGTGATCAGCTGAGATGAGGATACTTGATACAACCTGTGGCAAAGTAGGTTAATTTCCCTACATGAATTTGGAGGAGGTCCGACTCAGAAGTGGGTCTATTTTATATAATAATCCGTTTTTAATTATTCTGTATAGGGTTACTTGTCATTCTTAAGTGCATGCTCTGGCACCTTAATCTGTTGTACATTTAGATTTTATGACTTTTGAAAATGTATTAGGTTTTTTATTTATTTAAATGTAACAACAACTGGTTGTCCTTAATATAAATAAATAAATAAATAATAAAAAATATTTGGTACATAGTCAAAAAGTCTTTCATCTGGGGAATCATCTGGCTCTCACTATGCTGTTTAGTGCTTTTTGTAAACAAGACCAATAAATTTGTAAAAAAGCAACTACAGAGTTTCTTGCTGGCACTCTACAGAGAGAGCGGCATTCCGAACCGGTGGTATTTTCAGCATGAATGTGGGTGGACGCAAGGGTTGTGGGAGATCAAAAGAGATGGATGGATTGTAATTGGAATCGCGTTTGAAAGGTGTGAATGTAGATGTGACGACTGATAGGTGTGTATGGAGACTACCGCCTAGCGTGGGACAGGGGCCATAAGATGATAATTGTAATTTTAAATATGACGATTTAAGAGAGTTTTGTGATCTGTTCCTTTTGAGTTTGAATATTTGACCTCCTCCGTGCTTCTGAGGACACGTAAAGAGGTCGGTCCCGGCTGCTGTTCTACCATCTATGGCAGGCGTTAGGCTAAGCGCGCACTACGATTTTTATTCGTTGCGATTTTTAAAGTGCGACGTAATATCGCAAACGACAGTAGTTCCTACGCAAACGATTTATTGTCGTAGTGCGCGGATTGTAGTGTTTTTCTATTGTTCACAAATTTGCGATATTTTGTCGCACCGAATATTAATCGTAGTGCGCGCTTAGCCTTACACATAGCCGGTAGCGCGAAAATTGGAAGCTATTACTTCTACTTCTCAAGCCATAAACTACCCACTGGTAAATCGGCCGGTTGACCTTTTTTTTTTCTTGTTCACCCGGCGTAAAATCCTTTATGGACTTCCTCGCCGGCCACGGGGATGGCCAGCGAGGGGAGTGTGGGACTCTCCCCCATAGTGTGGGCCTACCCACTAAATCTCCCGGGGTGCTCCAACTCCCGTCCTGTTGCGGCATTGTGGGATCTGATGCAGAACCACGCCGCCGCAGACTCCAACTACATGGAGGGTTATTAGCCAACTGTGTGGTAAAGGGTTTAATATCAAGTTTTCCTTCTGTTGCGGCCAGGTTTTCGGCCTTGTCATTTCCTATTGAAGACATTTACGACACCCTTAGGATGAACTGGGGTGGTGACACAATGTGTCTAAATCCGTCACCACACACGACTTGCTCAGAAATTTTACTTATAATATTTTAGTTAGCAAATTATTATTTAAAAATCTACATTGGACCATATTTCTAGTACACATACATGTATGTGTACTAGAAATACAGGCGATCTTTCGTTAATGTCTATACTACTATACAGCCCATAAATGACCCACTGCTGAGTCGGACCTCCTCCCATTACATGGAGGGTCGCATGTAATGGAAATGTTAGCAACTAGCAATTAGTCTGCCACACTGGCCAGACGGGTTGGCACAGGGTTTCGTTTCAATTTCTCCTTCTCGTACGGCCTTGTGTCGGCTCTTACAAACAACCTGAGGAGGAAATGGGGTGGTGAGAATATTTATTCTAACTACGTCACCATACGGACTTTATATATACATATATGTGTGTGTGTGTGTGTGTATACGTTTTAGTAATTAATACTAATTACCCCTAAGTTATTGGATGAGGCCCAGCCCAACAGTGGGTTATCTATGGGTTAAATCCATAAATTATACTGTATACTAAAAATACTTCGTTTTGGAGTATAATCGCGATATTGTAATCAAAGCCTTACATTAAGAGCTGATTACGCGTATTTCAATTTCACAACGCCTTTATGAAACCCTTTGTTGGGGCCATGATTAATTTGATTAGTGTGGCTTCTTCTTATAATATCAATACTTTCACGCGCATCATATTTCATTACTCTAGAGGAAGTCACCAAACCATTGCATTTTGAAGGTGTTTTTTTTTTGAGCATTCCGAACTGGTGGTTTTAGCATGAATGTGGGTGGACGCGAGGGTTGTGGGAGATCAAAAGAGATGAGCGCGTTGTAAGAATGAGGAATTATGTATGAATAGTGTGAATGTAGATATGACGAATGATAGGTGTGTATGGAGACTACCACCTAGCGTGGGACAGGGGTCGTAAGATGATGATACTGGTAACTGTAAATATGACGATATATGTATAAGAGTTTTGTGATAAAACCTACGTAAATAAAGTTCATTTTGAGTTTGAGTTAGCCGACAGTCGTTGGTCTAGGGGTAACATGTGCCTTTGGATCAACGGGTCCCGGGTACGATTCCGGGGTCTTTGTCTTTTTCTAAACCAGAAGCACTTGCTCTGAGTCTGGGTGTCATTTGCGTTCGTGAATTACATGTGTGTAAACTGCCCCCGCCATACAGGTTACACCTAGAGAGGGGTTTTGTTTTTTTCAAAAAGGGGAATACAAAAGAAGAATAAAAATACTTAGCAGATAGCCACTGCAGGGACCTACCCGAATGAAGAAAGACTTAATAGAATACTGTAGACACCATCATTGAGTGGTTAAGGGCAAGGTTCCTGCGCGTCAGTCCCCAAGGGAGCATTAATTTTGTAGTGGAAGGTTCCTACTTTCCTTTTGGGCTGCCAATGTCATGCTTTTATTCGATTGGCTTTGAAATAGACATTCATCGAAATCGATTGATTAGTTTGCTATACAATTTAAAATCATTATCATCAGCCTATTTTAGTCCACTGCTGGACGTAGGCCTCCCCTATGGCTCGCCACTGAACCCAGTCTTCGGTTCCATGCTGCTGCCGGCTGCCCGTCGCCCACAATTTGAAATAAGTTAACAAAACTATTTGTCGTGTGGCAGATTTCGATATTTTTGGACGGACGACTTACCGGTTATGCACTTGCAAATAATAAAACAAACTAAATATTTCTAATTTTTATAAATGCAAAAACTTAACAGCCAAGTAACGTCTGTGTCAATTTTAGTTAACACCCTATGTTAAATTGACAGCGACGTTCATTAGGATATGGGTATAACCAAGGCACCGATTTTAAATGGTTGATTAACTGTCACTTGTAATTTTTTTAAAAGGATTAACATTTTTTCTTAAAAAATATGTTTTTGTGAACCTGTGAACATACTATAGTATTCGAAGCTCAACTTTATCACTACATATAACTATCACTACATATTATAAAACAAAGTCGCTGTCGTCTGTCCGTCCCTATGTATGCTTAAATCTTTAAAATTTAAGAATTCGGTTCGGCGGTTTCTTTTAATAGATACAACGATTCAAGAGGAATATTCAAGAGGAATTGATAAATTTAGTGGTTCATCATTGCACCCGTGCGAAGCCGGGGCGGGTCGCTAGTGTTTAATAATATACTGGTTTTTTTTACATTTTCTACTACATATAAATCTCCAGATAAACTGATTATCTTATTTGCATCATAAAGTTGTTGTAATTACTGATAGTATACGTCGCTATATTAATATGGATTTTGGGAGCTAATGGAAAGTGGCGTGATGGGATTATAGTTCGCCTAACTTGTGGTATCGAGGTTGGATGCGTCAAATCCTGTAAAAGTTTTCCTAATGTAATTAAAAAGTACTCGTTTCTACCCGTGGCGTCGCCGGCACACCTTTCCTGCTCGATTCCAATAAAAAAAGTAACATTATTTTTAAAATATAATGATAAGCTGATTGACGTCAAAATTAAATGTATGTTTTTTTGTTTGATGGATGTACTATGTGAAATTTATATTTTTTATTGGTGTACTCATGAAATGAGTCATTTGTTGGAAAAATCGGAATTATAGCTCCTGCGATCAGCATATTAAATAAAACTGTGTCTTTAAAATATACAGCTTCTTCCTTGACTATAGTATAATATTAAAATAAATTATGGAAGCAACTGGCAGATTTTCATGCCACATTTTGAAGATATATATAATGGAGGGGTTATTAAATTTATGTTTTCACAACAATATCCGGAAATGAGCCATTGATCTATTCTTACTATTATATTATACGAGTAAGCTTAGTTGTGTGTGTTCCATGTTTGGTAAATTAAGGATTCTATGCTAATTACTCTAGATCAGACACTTACGTTATTCTGCCTTAATGCGTCTAGGGGATGGGTGAACCGCCTTTTTAACCGGAAGGTTGACTGACAGAGAATGCCGCATGGCATGAAGTCTACCTTGTGTACCGTGTTACATTAAGAGTAAATATATAAATAACGAGTCCCCGGTTAGGATCTGGGGTCGAGCAAGTTTCTTTGCTTAAACCAGAGGCTTTTGTTCCCAGTCTGGGTATAATTTGTGTTCGTGAGTTACATGTTTGTAAACAGCCCTTGCGATCCGGATTATACCTAGTGTAGGATCTTCGTTTCATTATTATGAAACCAAAATGTATAGAAATAAATTGTTGCTTATTTTTTTCACTATGTATTTATAATAAATAAATATCCTTGGACATTTCACACAACGCCATCTCGTCCCAAGCTAAGCAACTTAATGCTTGTGTTATGGTAACGAGATGGATGATAAACGACTTATATACATTTTTTTTTTGTAAATACATTTATATTATAGATAGAAATGACACCCAGACTCCGAGCCAGTGCCTCTGGTTTAGACAAAGACACTGGCCCGATCCCGGAATCGAACCCGGGACCCGTTCTACAGAGTGTTACAAATACTCTAAATCGATAATTAAAGGATCGATATGACTAATAAAGATGATACTAATACAGATGGTGTGTGACAAAATTTCAGAAAAATAACAAAGCATCTTTTATTTCTCGAAATGTTAGTCCCTAGCTTGTGACGAGAGTGACCTATCTCGAGAAAAAAGCACAGAAAGCCTCAGGAACTTGGAACCCGGATTACCTAATTTGAATGTTAATCATAAAAATAGCTAGGTAGTTGGTTTGTTTTCACTGGAACCAATGCATTGTGATGAAAGTGATTAAAACGTCGACATAAATAAATCATACTTAGAACTGCTCCTTTCAATATCACTTCGGATGACTATAGTGTTACACCCTGTATATTTAGCCCTTCGTCAAGGTCCCATGTGTCTAAACTAAAGTTCACTAATAATTGATCTGCAGTTTAGGTTGGAAAATGTGATAGACAGAGATTAATTATTCCTTTTTGGCTTTCGCAAATGCTATCTAAAATATCAGAAGGGCGTACCGCAACTTACTAGTGATATGAAGTGTAGAAAATTTGTGAGGCAAGAACTTCAAATTTAAATTATATTTATTTGCATTTATGGGTAAACTTATCAACTACAAAATCAGGGATGAGGCTGAGAGCTTTTATATACCGATGAAACACTAATGAGCTCTCATTCTATTGGCGAGCGCATTATGACGCGCGTGTGTCATGTTGTGGGTCACGTGGCCACGTTGCCGTTCACGTGTCGGGGTGCGTTACGCTGAATATAGCATGCTTTAGCTATGTATAACGTGCTCGGTTGATACAGAAGTCGCTCACAGTGATTATTAGTGTTTCGTCGGTATATAAATGCTAACAGCGACAACCGCCATCAAGACGTCCCGCGAAGTGTCTGATACGATGGGATCTAAATAAATGGACACAATCAGAACCATCAAGAAATAAATTCCTGCAATATAAATTTACATGTAAAAACAAACAAAGAATGGAAATTGCAACACGAATAAAATTTGAAAATGTATTACAAAATATAGCACCTTAATTGGTGATTTTCATCTATTGAATTAGCATGTTAGGTGCGCTGAAGATCTTCCAACAGGCGAAAAGGGCTTCCGAAAATTATATTGCCTAGGGTCCCTCGATTTCGTTAATCCGGGCCCTGCTCACCTCTCAACATGCGACTCGCTTCAGACGGCTTTTAAAGGGATTGTAGAAATAAAATGCATACATTGATACCCGATATAATATTTATTTTTCATTCATAAAGTCGTTAATAACAAACTGATAAGAAGTTTGGGTACCATTCCAATACACTTTTATTAATTCACGAATACTTTGTAGTCTTATTTTTTATCCAATAATTACATGTATGTATGTAGAGTAAGTATTACAAAGACAGATTTCTACGAGTTAACTCTTCTAATTTTTATCTATGACAAATTGACTTTAATAGGATGCAACCCAGCCTACTATCATAGAAAGATAACATTGCTTTTCCCCTTTTACAAAAGTATACTTAATAAAACCGCTAACTAATTAACAACGGAAATATAAAAATTATAAAAAACATCTAAACTGTCGTGTGTTGCAAGTCACAGATAATTTTTGAGACAAACCATTCTAACGATTAATCGTGAAAATTATTCAATAAATAAATTACAATGGCGCTCAAAGTCTTCACTTAGTTTTGATCAGAAAATATAATCATAATAGCAAACTTGAAAACCTGTCACTAAGATAATTTGAAAATAAAAGGTAAAATTATGGTGATACAAAAAAAAATCCTCAAACACCTACTATTGTAATGAACGATAGTGATGTCACAAAACAGAACACGACGCATCGCAACTTGTACACCTATTTGGCTCATACAGGCGTGGTTTTGTGTGAGTGCGCCGTGTCTGAAATCATTAACTATGTATTTAGTTTAAATACACTCAAACAATACATTATGTACCGGTGTTAAAACAAGGTCCTTGCTTACTATTATAGCCGTAAGAAAGATCTGCATAAAGAACTGCTTTATTTAATGATAAAGCACCACAAGCCGCGGGCTTAACGTAAATCTCGAAATATTACCCAAATGATACTCGTCAAAACGAGACGCACATACAATTTAAAGGTCGAGTGCTGGTGTTTACATTATAAGATGTTGGAAACCTTCGAGCTGAATTCTTGCTAAAACAATGCTTTCCGATGTTTGAGATATTTTATACGTTTACTTTTTAAATGTTGCAATAAAGATATACAATGAAAATATTAATTTTAGCGACAAGTCTATTCGTTTGTAACTATAATTATCTAAAACTGATATTGCGACAGGAAGAAGCCGATTGTACGACAACTATATATTTTTCTACAATTTAGTTAACACAAGTATTTCTATGGACAGAAATTCTATGCCATCGACATCGTATTTTAAAGTATGTATTTACAAAGATTAATTGAAACACTTATATTTAAGGACAGATAAACGGAAGTTTTTTTTTTCTTTTTTTCCCTTCAATGCGTGTAATAAAATTTTATCACAGTAACGTTACAACATCTGCAACTAAATATTATGTAACTATATAAAACTATGTATGGCAACGAACGTCAAACTATTGTTAGGTACTTGAGTCAAATGTAACATAACCATTGTTTAAACCATATTCCTGAGGAGCTCTTCCGACGATAGCATGCCGTCCTGTAAAAAAATATATCATTACAGTATACTTTATTGGTAATTTAACTTAAAGTTTACGCGACTTCAAAAAGGGAGGTTCCGCATAATACCGTAATTTATAAGCGATTTGTAAAATTCTACAATTAAATATCTTATTAAACATATAATATAAATAACTTTTTAATTAATTTATTTTTCTTTGTGTAAACCAGAGGCTATTGCTCGTTGTTATTGGTGTTCGTGAATAGATATTTGTGAACTACCCCCGTTATACATATTATACCTTTTTTTTCGGGGCTAAAAACCTATATGGACTATCCACATCAGCTAGGAGGGGGCTGGTGTGGGGCGTGTGGCACCCAGGTTTGCCCGCGTGCTGCGTGGACGTCCCCCTACCCACTAAACTTCCCCCAGTCCCGCGCTGACTGCCCCGTGGATAAATATAAAAACCGTGCGGTTACGTTATTTTAAATAAAATTAAAAAAGAGATATATTACAACCTGAACATAGACCTCTTTACAGATTACACTGCACTCATGTTTATACTGGGAGTGCAGCATAAGACAGACGTACACGTAGAGTTGATAATACTAACATATGTACAAAAAAGCGTTTCCTGTTTTTATTTACTTTCAACAGTTCCGAGAAATCCATCATACACTTAAATAAATTAAAGGTTTTTCTATTCATTACCTGATTAAGGTCGATGAACTTGCGGACCACAGACCGCGCAAAGTCCGGGTTGTTGAGCATCTCATTCACGAACCAGTTCAGGGGAATGCTGTACAAAAATCAATCTTATTTGTGATATCAATAAAAGTACATTTAGCTTATCAAAGAGACGTTTGTCTCTTCTATCGTATGTCCGTGTATAATCAGAGTATAAAAGATCTATTGCTAAGTAGAGGCTCCAAAGTAAAAGAGAAAACAACAATATGTCGAAGTAACAACATACTCAGATTTGATTCGACTCCAACCATCAACATAAACTTTTCATCGTCATCATCATTTCACCCTAAATAAGTGCACTGCTGGACAGTCACTCCTGAGCCGGCCAGGTCGATTGGTTTCCTACTATCTTACCCAGGTAGTTGGTCAAGAATGTGGCGGGCCGCAGTCGCCACTCGAGGTCTTTTATGTCCCATCGGCCCTCAGTCTTGCGAGCTATATGCCTTGCACACTGCCACTTAAGTTTAGCTTGTGGGCTATGTCGGTAACGCTGGTTAGACTGCGTAATCCATCATAAATATCCCTCCCCATTGCCCTTTGGGTGGGTTTTTGGGCGTTGCCTGGGACGCCTTCCGACGGTCACTTGCCCGGGACGCCCTCCGACGGTCACTTGCCCGGGCACCTCGTAGGCACGGTAATATTATCATAACAGTAGTTTGACTTCATACAAACGGACGAAGCGCGAGCTATGCCTACGCGCCTCGATTAAGGGATGCGCCTGGGATGCGGACAGTCGCGACTGTGCCGCAGTGACGATCGGACGGTGTGTTGTTTTTTACCAATAACCGCGCAGTCTTTACACTAAAAATAAGTTAATTACATATTTAATATGACG
The DNA here is from genome assembly GCA_905475355.2 of Clostera curtula. NCBI lineage: Eukaryota > Metazoa > Arthropoda > Insecta > Lepidoptera > Notodontidae > Clostera > Clostera curtula. The sequence goes on along the minus strand of FR997805.1, from coordinate 13,651,430 downwards.
AGTAGGAAATATTGTGCTGTTTTTGGTTGCATGAATTCGTCATTATCGCATCTAGGGATAACTTTTTTTAAATTACCTGGAAACATTGAAAGGTTAGACTATAAAAAAATTTTACTTACTCAGTAGTAGGTAGGCGCGTACCTAATGTGTGTCTTTTTAATGGATACATAAGTAATTTCCTTTTATGACCCGAAAAAAAAAGACGTCTGGACGTCTCGCGTTGGAGGTAGTATAAGCTCTTAAACATGGTTTATTTAATAAAAATCTATGAATAAAAAAACAACACGCATTTTTATTGAACACTTCCTATTGAATTCACAAAGTACTACCTATATTTGTATAAATAAAAAAAGTATATTTACAATCACAAAACTAAATGGAAACACAAAGTAGGCAAATGTAATAAAAAAACTGGAGGCCGGCAGCCCTATCGCATGCTTACGTACCGCGCGGCTGTAGGCATTTATTTCAAGGACACGGCCGAGTCACACTACTGTTTAAGATAATATTACCGTGTCGTAGGGGCGTCACAGTGGAATGCGTTAACGCGAACCTGGCATTTCGTGTGGCCGCTGTGGGTATACCGTTATGGTTTTAGTGGGTAGACGAGTAGTTTCCGTAGTCGCACATAATAGTCAACCCCACCCTCGAAGGGCGGCTGTATGCAGAAAGCATTTCCTCAGCGTCATCAAAAAAAGTGTGTATCAAGTTGTGTGTATGTATTTTTAATAATACTAATTTAAATAATACAATTATTTATTATAGTAAATGGAAATTTATTATTTTAAATGTAACAGTTGCGGGATAATTACTACACAAAGCTCTACAATTATAATATTTTGAGTAAATGTAATTATGATTTTACTAGCGACCCGGCCCGGCTTCGCACGGGCAGCGACTTTGTTTTATATTATGTAGTGATAGTGATGATTATAAATGGTACACATATTTTGTTTCTCCTCGAATAGTGCTCGCAATCTCTCTCTCTCTCCCCCATATATGTGCTATAAACATACATCCCATAAATATCTTTGACGGAGGAAAACTAAACTATCCAGTTTTTTTTATTTAAAAATCGAATCCCCTGCTATATAGCTGTAGCTGCTATGATCTGTATCGGCACATCCAACCCAGGCAATGAATACAGGCAGCGAAATTATGTAATAAATAAAAAAGAAAACACTATATCGCCGTGAGAATTAACTTCGCAAAAATTCTGTTGGGATTTTCCCGAAATATCCTCAAATACAAACAATACCTGCTTACGTACAGTTAGTTGCGGATCAGTAAAATGGCGCCCTTATCGCGACGCGTGGGATCTGTTTGTCGTGGAACTTATCCTAACAGTGTGTACGCCGCTTTAGGATAAAAGTTCGTGCCATTTAGAGTGCCATTTTTGTGTACTTAACTTTTTTATAAAATGTGACATTGTGAGGTTAGGATCGCTACGATAACATACACACAGCTGTTAAATATATTTACCATATTGCTATTTTTTACTGCCCTATTTAAGCCAGTTGAAGTACCATTGTATTTTTTTTTCTAATTTTGGGCCCTACTTGCTGAGTTTCGGTATTGTAGTAACATTTCAATAAAATATTGCAAAGGCCTATCATATTTTCGTGCCACGAAAAGCTTGGGTACAATTTAATTACGTATACAAATTTTTAAATTAGAAATGTTTAAAGACTACCAATTACATGTATCAATCCTGCATTTGATTCCTCAGAAATATATCAAAGCATTTATCGCAGCTACTAAAATAGTACACTACTCGTATTTTCAGAAACCAATAAATTAAATAAATCCACAAAACACCGCGACAATTGGCACATCTACGAAAAAAGAATATTTATGTAGAAAACTATATACGATCATCGATCGAAAAAGTTTACTGCTTTATGAATTTAGAAGTTTTATAATCTTAAACCTTTTTAAAAATCTGACTACTAAGTATGCATTCAATCGCTGGAAGGTTTTGTTTTTTAAGTTTAATTAGGGTTAATTAAGATAATCGGTCGTTTGGCCTCGTAGTTCACTAAACGAGCCCGTGTCTGGAATAGTTGATTTCCTAATTATTTCTCAACTTAATGGCAGCATAGTTTAACATTTAAATCTGAGAATTGTTCGGTTTCGGATTCCAGTTAACAATCGTTTACATTAAGCACTCCGACCTTACGGGTTCTCATATTGGTAGCTTACATTCGTCTTTTAGTATGTCGTTCTACATTTTTTATTCTTCTCTTATTATTTTCTTTTTTTAAAAGAATTCTAACTACAGCCTGCATCGCGGGGACAGTTTACAAACATATTACTCAGGAACACAAATTACACCCAGATTCAGTGCCTCTGGTTTACACAAACTCAATCGAATCGGGGACCTGTAATCCAAAGGCCGCCCATTCAACCCCTAGACCAACAAGCAGTCTAAGTGTTATTGTATTGTCTATGCTTTATTAAGTAGATTCGTACGAGCTAGGTACACCGTGTCTTTGAAATCCGTCTCTACACAAACGTTATGAGTGCAACATGAACTTTATCACTGGTTTATGTCACGTAGGTTGAATGTGGTTTATATTGTTGCTAAATTCAATTAACTCGGTTCGTATCGAATTTGCAAATTGTAATTTGCGGTGTTTGTAAATTTTGCTGCAATTGCAGAGCCGTATAATAATTAATTTAATGATCAACGATTCTGTTTCTGACTGGCCTTTTTGTGGTTCAGCTTAGTGTTGTGTAAAATTGGCTTTGAAATATGTGTGATAGTTTTTTTATTAGGAATTGTTAATAACATTAGTTTAAATAGTCCAGACTTGTACCTTCTCAAGGGCGGATCCAGCTTTGGCGCCAGGAGGGGGTCACATAGTCGTGGTCAAGTCAAGAACTTATAATTTAATTTTGATAACAATAGATACAAGTAAAGTACGGTTCGATTCCGGGGTCAGGCAAGTTTCTTTGTCTAAACCAGAGGCACTGGCTCGGAGTCTGGGTGGCATTTCTATATATAACTAGCTTTTGCGCGCGGCTTCGCCCGCGTGGGCTTCGAACCCGTGCATATTTTTTATGAACATAAAATCGGTTATTGTGACTAAACTATGATAGTTAGATATGTGCTCTCACGGACTTTTTTGTAGATCTTTATAAGACCTACAAACCCGTAGTACAACATTTTGTTCTATTGTCAATAGTTTTTGCAGCGCACGCATAAATAGGTTTTCGATTTTACACCTTGGTTTACAAAATCGCAATTTTCATACGGTTCCTAATTCTTTTGAAAATTAAATATAGCCTATAACCTTCCTCGATAAATGGACTATCTAACACTGAAAGATTTTTTGAAATCGGACCAGTAGTTTCTGAGATTAGCGCGTTCAAACAAACAAACAAACAAACTCTGCAGATTTATATATTAGTATAGATATGTAAGTACTAGCTATTGTGCGCGGCTTCGCCCGCGTGGGCTTCGAAACCGTGCATATTTTTTATGAACACAAAATCGGTTATTGTGACTAAACTATGATAGTTAGATATGTGCTCTCGCGGACTTTTTTGTAGATCTTTATAAGACCTACAAATCCGTAGTACATCATTTTGTTCTATTGTCAATAGTTTTTGCAGCGCACGCATAAATAGGTTTTCGATTTTACACCTTGGTTTACAAAATCGCAATTTTCATACGGATCCCTAATTCTTTTGAAAATAAAATATAGCCTATAACCTTCCTCGATAAATGGACTATCTAATACTGAAAGATTTTTTAAAATCGGACCAGTAGTTCCTGAGATTAGCGCGTTCAAACAAACAAACAAACAAACAAATAAACAAACAAACAAACTCTGCAGCTTTATATATTAGTATAGATATAGATTTACAAAAAAAAAGTATATAAGTAGTTTATCATCCATCTCGTTACTATAACACAAGCATTAAGTTGCTTAGCTTGGGACGAGATGGCGTTGTGTGAAATGTCCAAGGATATTTATTTATTAATGTACGTAAGTACTGTACTTAAAAATATTTATTCTTTATTGTACACTTGAAAAACTCCACACATAATAACTTGTACATATCCACGTACATATTGCCCTCTTGAAGACACCCAGAGAACCACTATCACGCACTGAATCAGGCAGCCTATTTAAATTCCGTAACCGTGGTTAATGATTTTGTCATAACAGCTAGAGGTATATCACCCCTCGACATGACATGACGCAAAACTCCTCAAAATTGAAGAGGTGGTACGACAAGGGTTTCCAACAAACAAAATAGAAACAGACAAAATACATACGTAGGTCACACTATAAGTTTGGCGTAACTTAAAAAAAATGCTAAAACTATAACTATTCAAAAGACTACATTTCAAACATTTTTTCATGCGATTGAACCGTTTTTTTAATTAAACAGGAGGACCACAGATCTGAATGAATGTTTTCTACGTGATGATTGAACGCTATCACTGCCTCTTCGGAGTTGGTAAAAGTGAAACCTCTCATGAAATGTTTGATTTTGGGGAAAATACAGAAATCACAGGGTGCTAGATCGAGGCTATGCGCAGGATGGGTGACGAGTTGTACTTTTCCGGAAGCTAAAATGACTTTGTTTTGTTGGCCGTGGTGAAGAAGCGTTGTCATGATGTAGGAGAACTGAATGTTGGGATATTAAATTAAATTAAATAGGACCGCAAATTATTAAAAAAAGAATGACGAGCCCTCTGAATTTCTTGCCAGTTCTTTTCAGCAGTGGTCGCGTTCCGAACTGGTGGTAAACTACAATATATGCATTCTATACATTTTTTTATATGTTGACAATTTGTAAGTGTCCATTGTGTCATATACAAAATAAATTATTTGACTTTGACTTAAACATTACAATTTCGAACAATACATATTTTTTTTATTACGTTGTCCGTGTTTTAATGGCAAATTGTTGTGTAACTTGGCCACCCCAAAATTAACTCACACTTAAAGAGCGGCCGCCATATTGGCGTCTCACTTTTGTCTTAGCGAGAGTTCCGTCCGCCTTTTTTTATACGTCCATGTATAATAATAATAATAAATAAATATCCTTGGACATTTCACACAACGCCATCTCGTCCCAAGCTAAGCAACTTAATGCTTGTGTTATGGTAACGAGATGGATGATAAACTACTTATATACATTATTTTTTGTAAATACATACATAATATAGATAGAAATGACACCCAGACTCCGAGCCAGTGCCTCTGGTTTAGACAAAGACACTTGCCCGACCCCGGAATCGAACCCGGGACCCGTTGATCCAAAGGCGGCACATCTAACCACTAGACCAACGAGGCAGTCAAATGTATACAACCAAATAATAAAAAAATAAATAAAACCAAAAAAGAATAAATTTTCTGAATTAGCTATGTGTCTCGAAACTGCACCGAAAGGGTATCCAGCTCAGCATATGTCAAGTGCAGTACGCTGATATTCTGCTGAATCCCAGTAGTGGCATACGGATACCAAGCTGCAAGCACTTGAGGTCTAACGTAAATCTAAGTATGGGGTCTATGCTTTTGCTTCGAGTTAGTGTGACGTGTAGTAGTTATATAATTAAATAGACTACAAAAAAAATACAACAAATTCATTCTAAAAAAAAATCAATGATTACAATAAATAAAAAACCGACAATACTTAAAAACATTAAACATAATGATTACATTTGTATTAAAATACCAATAATATCTAATAAATTAATATAAATATACGACAATTTATAAAAAAATGAAATCCCGACTGCATGCAATTATAATTACTTGAAAATAAAAATTAAATATGTGGTGGCAGCATCTTTGTTAGCTTAGATTATAGATATATTTGTAATAATTAGTCCTTGTTTCTTTTGTTCCATAATAAGGTATTGTTTTACATAAAATCTGTATGGTGATAAAATATATAAATAAAATCATTATGTTCAATTAGTGGTCCACCTAAGTCCTGGAACCAGCTCAGGGGGGGGTCATGACCCCCATGACCCCCCCCCTGGATCCGCCCTTGTCCTTCTTATAAACTCGAGTGGGTGAAAGCAAGTTAGCTATTTAACTACGTCGTCGATATCTCCCTTACATTTCAAGATAGACAAATAATTGAGCTCAGAATTATTTTGATTATCTTTAAGGCACTTTGGATGGCTAAAGGGTGTTTGTAAGACTGTATAAATATTCATCTGGCTGAAGGATATCGCAAAGTGCCATAACATTAGCATATGTAACTATATCGTAGTTAGGCTACATATTATTAAACGTAAAAGTATATGCGTTTGTGTTTGGCGCACGAGTGTACACAATTACCTTTCCAGTGATTTCTCCTCGTTATCTTGTCCCTCTCTCTCAGATGCTCCTTCTAGAGCATCCCAAAAGTCCATGCCATACACTGTAAAACAATCAAAACATGTTAGAAAAAAAGACATGAAAGATGGGAACAGTGCCTTGTAAGGAATGAGATGACAAGTAATAAATGTACCTATAGAGATCCATTTGAATTTAAATTTGGAACCCATGAAATATAAACATTTTTTTTTTATTTTAATTGATATAACTATCATAAAAACTGACTGAATTAAAAAAATATACCTATCATACAGGTTGGTTAGACGTTAACATTGTTTAAAATATATGTTATAAATCTATTAATATAACGAATCATTATCTTGCGGATATTTTGGTGTACTTCATTTCACTCAATTTACAACTGAAATTTATATTAAGTCTCAGTTGTATTGTAACATAAAAAGCGCCGTAAACTGCAAATATTTTTTAAACACTTTGGGAGTAAAACATATTGACGTTTGGAACATAAAACCGACATAACAAACAATTATTTCATGTTACATTTAACAGTCATTTGTCATTGTAAATAAAAAACAGTAATTTCCCATCAAATCTAAATAATACTTTGTTCACAGAGAACGATACAAGTCCCTAGTAAAATGGACTTTTCAAAGCACACTTTTATGATATGCGTAGTCAAGTAAGCGTTACATATAAAGCTACAGATTATTATTGAGTTTTCGTCTTAGTTAGTAGAAAGTTCTCATGTCTTTATCGTACTTAGTATGTCCTTATAAGATCCCAATCAACTGTACTTAGTACAGAAATTATCAGCTTAAATAATATTGTGATCATCGGCGTATCATTCTTAAAATGGGACTGTACGCAATTAGTATTTGCTATATTCCGTGTGGTGACTGATTTAAAATACATAGTGTCACCACCGCATTTCATCCTGAGGGTGTCGTAAGAGTCGACAGAAGGAAATGTCTAGGCCAAAAAGCTAGCCGCAAGATAAGGAAACCTTGATACGAAACTCTGCCAACCCGTCTGGCCAACGAGGTACGCTAGTTAATTCATGTGCACCCTCCATGTAGTTAGGTGGAGGAGACCCGACTCAGCAGTGGGTCATTTACGGGCTGAGTAGTAGTAGTATATTTGACAATAAGCGCCATGTGTGGACGGGACACATCCCCAAAAAGACATATAACGGACACGAATAGCCGTGCGACGGGCCAGCACGAATTTGTGATGGTAAAAAGGTAATGTCCCCCAAAACAAAACAACCCTAAACTAGCTGGTTTTTCTTTAAATATAAATACAATATACCATACAGTATTGTCTCATCTAGTAACTAAGACGAATGTTCATTTAGTCCACGATACGAAAACAAATACTCCGAGATATGAGTTATAACAAACACCGCAAGTTAATAAGCAACATTTTTATCATTTCTTACCACTGAGTAACAAAGCCCATTGTAAGCGCATATTAAGAAATAGCGACACACGGCAGCTCCACATGTTTCCCCGTTCTTGTAGTAATGGGATTTTGGGTAATAGAGTAGCTGTTGCTTCATGATATTTTGTACTTTTGCTCGGCAGATGAAGTCAATTGTTATTTTTCTAAAGCATTTGCAGGTCCTTACCTCAAAATGGTTTGTGAATATAATGTAAGTAAATTTTGTGCTGTGGTACTCACGCAAAAATAAGAGCTTAGTTTAAGGTATATATTATGGTTTTTGTAACCAAAATATCCTATAGAGGCATAATTCGTTGTAAGGGCTCTGACAAAACTATGAAGGTTTAACCTGAAGATCTATTATAAAACATGTAAAAGGCAGGGTCTCTTATAATATCTAAATAATATAGCAAGTACCCTTTTTGCATTTTCTAATATTCGTTTCATCAAATTCAAATCAAATCTGTTGCATTGCATACTTCAATGTTATTTAAAGCTCGCTCGCCGATTTAGCGACAGACATTGATTAGCTCTAATACTGATTGCGCCGTAACTGACAGGCATGAATTTTACGAGCAGATGTATATTTTGTAGTAAGCCATCTCCAGGTTTGCTAATTTACTGGGTAAAAATTGTAATCTACTAAATTCCATGTAGATTCGTAGTACAGGCAAAAATCTTTCAATCTTTAAACGTTTATTAACACTTCTGTACAGAACCACTAATTACTTGTAACAAATTTCGTGAAAATCGTATCGAACTGACACCATTGTGTTACAGTGTTATCTACACTTACTTGGCAGATAGAATTGGTCCGTGTGGTGACGGATTTAGAATACATTGTGTCACCACCCTTTTCTCATCCTAATGGTTTCGTACTCTATACTAGCCAGGCTTATTACCCCCCCACTCGGGCATGGGTCATGGTCATGGGTATGGGCTGAGTAGTAGATATATTGGCTGACTAGGTCACAATGTCACAAAGGCCCAATCCCCCCCCCATCCCCTTGGGAGGGCAAAATAAAGGCCGGCAACGCACTTGCAACCCCTCTGGTGTTGTGGGTGTCCATGGGCGGCGGTGATCACTTACCATCAGGTGACCCGCTTGCTCGTTTGCCTCCCTCTTTCATAAAAAAAAAAAAAAAAAAGCAAACCTAAGCGCATCGAACTTGCCAGTCATGAGTAATGACGATATTTGCATGTTCCAATAAGCTAGCATCGCATATTTATTCTGCCAGTCCGCTGGTTTTTTTAACGATACCAATATTTATTGATTGGATAAATAACAGATCCGCGTCGGCTTAAAGCCGTTTTCGTCTGGACAACACCGAGAATTCCATCACTGCGGTGTTATTTGATATTGGATCTCTAGTTATCGTGATTGATACCTCTGTTCTCTGGCATAGAGACTCGTTTCCCGTAGCCCCGAGCGATAAGTACGTTTGAGTTGGGTCTGAATGTGCCCCTGGTCACTCTAATTTCTTCCTCTGTCAAAACGTTAAGTCACGCCGATAAATTATTTTGGATCAGGTTCGGTAAGCGGTCAAAAGCTTGATGATTTATTACAAGCGAGATTTTTTAAGATTTTATTGTTGTGTTGGAAGCTTAGGGAAGCGTGTGTGTCTGTTTGTTTACCTTCATCGCTGTAGTCGTCACTCCGTTTGCCCCAAGTGTTAGCGGTATTCATTGTACTTTTGGGGTTAAACACCGGTATGTTATCTGTCAAAGTTGTGTCAAATGTTTGATGAGTTCATTAAAGGATCAAATGCTGCGTGTTGGTCTTGGCGTAATTGGAATATTTGACAAACATTGGCTTTATAAACTTTTTCATACTTCCAATGTTCGTCAAATATTGTGCAATCGTAAATTCAAATATCTCGTTTAGCCATAGATAATGTAGTCTAATTCTAGAACAAATGAGTAAATGTAAATATAAACATTTGCCTTAGGTATATGGTTATGTCTATGCATATATCAGTATATATGTACCATATTTTTATACCTTAAATAGCCCCAGCTGATACATGTGTTTCATTGTTTAAAATAGACAGTCAATAGAAGACAGTTAACAATATTGTTAATATCAATAAGCTGGGTGCGTAGTTGCACTATTAGTTGATACTTTTATTAAAATTGATAATTTAGACCAACCAAGAAACTTTCGTTTTGCTCTGCAAGATTATTCATTCATGGTAATACGAGAAGTCAAACTGAATAGAAAATAACATATAAGACGCAAGCTGACTGTTCAAATAATTTGTATTTGATATGTATGTGTGCATACTATCTATGAATAGATAGTATGCAGATGCTTTTGTAGATAAAGTTTCGCGATGTCGAACTGTTTGAACATGTCAGTGTTATGTACAATAGTTTAGGATAGCGGTGCCGTCATGTAGCGGCCGTAATAGCGGTGAATGGCGTTACCAGAACGCTTTAGAATATATCGTAGGTATATATACCGCATACAGAATCCGCCAGTCATTTAGGGCGATTTATTCATTTAGTATATTACAAGCAACAGATTTACCACTTCTGAAGCCACACTAAGCAAGTTTGTAACTTTGCTTATTTCAATACGAAGAGTTCTTCAAATCCTTGCTTTGATCTGAAGTTGGAAACTCTGCTATTTAGAGAGGATCAAACACGCCAAGAATAGAATGGAATGGTGCCAAAATGGAAATGCTGTTAAATGAAAATATTCCGAGCGGTGATGACATTATGGTTCTTCATTTTTCAATATATTACCCCCTCTTCAGGGCCTCTTCTATATTTATGGAGGGAGATATGTCTATTGTACTCCGCGGGCAAGACGGATTGGCACAGGGTTAATGTCAAAATTTTCTTCTCTTGCTGCGACGCTTGATCTGCCTTTTGTGTTTCACGTGTACGACACCCTTAGGATAGTATGGGTTAGTGTAACTGTTTATTTTTAATCCATCACCGTGCTATGTCTAAATATAATAGAACGGAGTGATCTTTTCGACATAATCAATATAATAGAATATAACAAAATTGTTGGTGACATTTTTTTTCATACATCAATTTCAAATTCAGTTCACTGTCAAGACATCGTGAAAATATTCCTACATCAAATGAACAAAACCATTCCATCCATTTCTTTATAAGACCGTGCTATACTTTTTATTCATCACGCGTTCCGTTCCGCGCAATCAAAGAAATCGTGTTTCCTCCTAAATAAAAGAGTCAGTGGGACAGGCCCTGAAAGGCTAACAAGATTTACAACCAAACACTTGCGAAGCAACACAGCTGTAGGATTTCCAAAAGCCTCCTGACCCAGTTCTAAGTGGATTTCAAATGTCTACCAAAGCCTGCTCAATTCTGTTTCACTGTTTGTTGGCCGGTCCAGGGGTAATTTCGCCTTTCACCGCCTTTATGCGCCATGAACCTAATCAGTAGTACCTTCAGACTCTAGTTCCGGCGTCCTTTTACCGAAATCTCTAGCGATGCCGACCGTGGGACTCTTAAATGTTGGAGTGCCTCGATGAGATCGGCTTGACGGAGTCTGTTGATCTACGTCGCCTTCAGAAATTACAATAGTATTTTATTCCTATACCTCAATCAAAAGCTAAATTAAATGTAATTAAATAGTTTTCACAAAGAAATCCTTGGGGGAGGCCTATGTCCAGCAGTGGACGTCTTTTGGCTGAAATGATGATGATGATGATGAAATAGTTTTAACAAATTAATAATTTGTGTACAAATGGCCATGTCCTGATTTTTCTTAATAAAGTTTAGGCTTTCATTAGACAAGAAAAGTCAATCGACAAAATATAAAAAAATACAAGGAAACCTAGTTTCTATCGCCATTCGCATAAAAACTGCAAAATATGAATAATGTGATATTATTTACAAAACAAATTTGTGAATGACAAAACAATCAGACTAATTTATGATAAACTAGAGGTCCATTTATGTCTACATAATAATGAGGTAAATAAGTAAAGGTAAAAAGCACTTGGTGAATTTTCGATAGTCAACTTATTTGCTCCTTTCAAAGAAACAGGTACACGCTCGTCATAACGTATTGTGTGTTTCAACAGTGGTATTATCCCAAAGAAGATTATGGTAATCGGAATAAAACGGTCCGACAGAATATTGAACACAGAAGTATTTGCGGATAACCCAAAAGCCAAAAACTTATCAAAACTTGTAAATACAATTGTTGGCCTTTTGAATTTCAATGGAGGAAAATGAGATAGAGGGAGATAACAAAAAGAATATTATGTAATTTCACATGGAAGCGTAGAGTTTATATTGCTGCGTTTTTTTCTGTGTCGAATTTTAATTGAAATTAAACACGTTTTAACTGATTTATCGCGTGTATATTACATTATTTAATTCGTGATGTTTCGAATGCTTTGCAGCAGTAGTGGTCGCGGGAGAGACTAGATGACAGTTGTATTCAAAAGTAAAAAAAATAGTTAAAATCTACCGCCTATATTTTTGTTTTATTGATACCGTTCCCTGTGCACGCAGAAATCGCGCACGGTGTCCAGAGGTCTTGCAAATGAGTGTTGTGCTTGAGATTTGATCAATTTAATGACTGGATCCCAAGCATCCTCTCTATTGTATTTTAGTAAGATATTATAAAGTCAAATTAAAAATCGCTTTAATCAAGTTGGCTCTGAGCTCTTTTGACACTTCAATATTCATTTTAAATTTACTATTTTCCATTTACCACCGGTTCGGAAGGCTGCCCTACAGAGAAGAGCTGTCCAAAAACTGTGTAGTTGTAGTTAAATAGTCGTGGAACTAATCTGACTTTGTTTATATCTCTATATTTCTACATATTGATGTCTTTGTTGAGACCACTTGTGAAATTGGTATGGAATTATTCGCTTCGTTGGATTGTTATTAACCAGAATTTACTTTAGAAGATGGATGGCTGCCTATTGTTGTTTCAGCTAACATCACTTACATTTTCGGGGAATCATCTTGTAACATTTATATACCCTAATATTTAATCGTTTTTAAGTGTATTCTTTTTAGTGTATTTAGGTACTGATGAAATAACGAACACTTTCTTTTTTAATTTTGTGTCTGACCCAAATATTATTGTTATTGTAACTTGCCGAGAAAAAAATGTGAATGCTAAAAGTTATTTTGAAACATTGTCTTTTTGAAATGCTAATATTAACATTACTAAAAGAGTAGACCTGGTGTCATTTCCAAAGTGAGCATATCAATTTGATGTAAATATCATTTAACAAAGATTATTCTAAATTTTTAGCCAACTGATAAATCCAAAACTGAAGTAATTAACCGATTATACCAATTATTCATATGCTAAAATTTGTGTAAATAAATATCAAAGTCGATTGTCAAAAAAACATAATTATACCCTATTCAAGATAACGTGATCGATTTGACAGATGTCAATTTTTCTGATCGACAAAAAGGTATGACTCTGAACTACGTCGCGGTAATGGGGACCAGTAGTGCCGTGGTAGCTCTGCGTGCAGCGTACTTCGGAATCATACCTTTACTTTGCAATGACGAATAGTGGTGGGAAACAGATAATATCTAGTAGTCCAAAAAATAACGGTTTAAAATACTTGCAACTGTGACGAGATGGTATGGGTGTATTATGTGTGAAATTCTTTATCACTTTTTCTTAACTTTATAAGACAATATTCGAATAAAAAACATTTTCATTTTGAAATAAATTTCGTTGGCTTTAGCGCATTGAAATTTAACACTTTTACAACTATTATTTTCTTTTCTTTTTGTTTACTTTCATGGTCTGAACCACCTATTTAAATTTGGCGGAAGGTCAAAAAATAACCCTGTAATATTAAATAGGAACTTATTATGAATATTGACCCACCATCGCTTATCTACCCAATGTTTTATATGTCTAGTGCAATAAAGAATTTCACACATAATACACCCACGCCAACTTTTCACTGTTACAAGTATTTTAAAACATTATTTTTTGGACTACTAGACATTATCTGTTTCCCATCACTAGCCCGTCTGTCAAATCGATCATGCTATCTTGAATAGGGTATACATAATAAGTCGTTTTTTTTTTAATATTTCATCCCTAAGGACAAAAAAAGTACTGGCAAGAAAATAAATAAAGTTTCTTTTGAAATTACTCATGTCACAAATCGTCAGAATTACTTAGATCCATTAAAAATTAGAATGGCCTTTTACATGTAAACTTGGCATATACAAACAAATTAATGGCTTTGTCCCAGTATACGCACCTACAACGTTTCCTATGTAAATGTGCAAATATTAATATTTTGTGCGATTTCCATGCAAAAGGCCGATCAAAATATATCAAAGGCTCAGCCCTGGTGTTCGCTGATCAAATATTGTGTGACGTGTTCCTTTAAAAAAGTTCAGCATTTTAACTGAAAGGACATAAAAAGAGTGTATTTTTTTTTATTAAATAGGACCCCCTCACCGGACAATATTGGACATGGCTCTTTTAAAAATTTCGATCACAATTTTCTCTCATTTCTGGCTAACTCAAAGTTACTCTCCCGATTCCGGAATTTCTTCCTAACGATAAGCTGATACGGCTATTCATGGATATTTATGTTGCAGTAAAACCTCCTTACAAGGTTAAGTTACTTCTGACCAAAAAAACAGGTCTAAGGTTTTCACTGAAAATTATTAGAAGAGCATCAATATCTCTTTCTAGTGTTTCGAGAGCTTAGATATGTAACATATTTATATCTCCCTAATTTACTGTTGTTTATTAGCCAAGAGTGGCCAGGCTGGAGTGGCTAGGTTACCAAGCCAAATTTTCGAAACCAACGCAGCGCTTTGGTGGATTAGAAACAGGCCGTGTCAATTCAAAACATTTGTTTTTCTGTTCAACCAAAGCGTGCATTTAAAAATTAAATTAAAAATTTAAATAAACCCCCGACACAATAACCATTAAAAAGTAAAAAATAAAAATAAATACTTCGCGTTGGGGGACCACTCCCACTTATTTATTACCTGACCCCTGGTCCCCCAACGCGAAGTATTTATTTTTATTTTTTACTTTTTAAAGGTTATTGTGTCGGGGGTTTATTTAAATTTTTAATTTTATTTTATACTTTTTATAGGTACACACTTATTATAATGTAGATTTTGTTAAATTGCACGTGATGCGCTTTCATTTGAGACCCCACTCGATTATATTTGCAGACATTCGGTTATTCTTCCCCACTTTCACCCCTCATAACTTTTAAACGGCTCACCCGATTTTCATCAAACATGTCTAAGAACACTCGCCCGTAACTCACCTTTCATACAAAAAAAACTTTATTGCAATCGCTTCATCCGTTCGCGAGCTACGGTGCCACACAGACAGACAGACAGACAGTCAGACCGACAGACAGACAGACAGACAGACACGTGAAACTTATAACACCCCTCTTTTTGCGTCGGGGGTTTAAAAGCCACTTAGCTAGGTCCGTACAAGCCTCCACATGTAGGTATGTAAATGATGTTTCAATATAAACAGGTACGAATACGTTTTTAAACCGGCGCCAAAAGGTACGATTCAACCTTAATAGTCTTGCTCCTGCTGCTCGTTTTAATACTTTTAAGTACAAGGTAGCTTTTAAAAATATGGGAAAATGTGTCAGTATTATTTTTATAATATTCTAATAGTAAGAGAGTATACAAATATTATTTTAAAAACATCTTACGTTCAGCTCTGTTGTGTAACCTGTCCCGCTTGCCGAATCCCCTCGCCGTCATCATTTCCACGTTCTTGAACCCTCGGGTGGGGCGCTGCTGCTTCCTAGCGATCCTGCCGTCGGGCGTTGCCGCTGCAATGCAGAGGCATGCAGCTGCAGCCACTGCCACTGCTAGATGCATCGAGAAGTTCATACCTGATGACAAAGGGTAAATTTCATCATCATCGTCATTTCAGCCAAAAGACGTCCACTGCTGGACACAGGCCCCCAAGGATTTCCACGAAGGCCAGTCCTGAGTCGCCCGCATCCTTCGTTTTCCGGTCACCTTAACCAGGTCGTCGGTCCACCGTGTGGGAGGCCTACCAGCACTGCGCCTTCCGGAACGCGGTCATCGAGTGTCGGTCCTGCGAGCTGGGCACATAGCTCGCAGGACCGACACTCGATGACCGATGCCCACTGCCACTTAAGTTTGGCAATCCTGTAGGCGATGTCGGTGACCCTGGTTTGCCTGCGTATCGCCTCATTTCCGATTCGATTACGAAGGTAAACTCCGCTATTGCCCTTTGGGTGACTTTGAGCCTTCTGATGGTGCTTCGAGGTAAATCTACCAGATATTAATTTGACTGAAACTGAACGACATAGATACGAAGTAAGGGAGCAAGGAGGTCTAGGTGTTTTCAATGTTGAAGTGTGAAAGAGAAATCTATGCTTTGAACCAATACAAAACGAGAGTTCAGAAATTAGTTACACGATGATTCTTGGGTGTGCTGTCCTTATTTCTCTTGTTATGATCCAAAATATTAGTCAGATGGTGATAAAAAGTTTAAAAACTCTGTGGTAACTTTTTTCATAGGTGAGCGCTTGACCACTATCTCTACTACTCAGTCTATAAATGTCCCACTTCTGAGTCAGGCCTCCTCCCATTACATGAAGGGTAATTACCCTACGGTGCCACGCTGGCCAGACGGGATGGCACAGGGGTTTGTTTCAAATTTTCCTTCTCTTGCGGTTAAGTTATCGGCTGTGTCATTTCCCTTTGACGGCGCTTACGACACCCTCAGTATGGAATGGGGTCGTGACACTTTGTATTCTAAATCCATCATCACACGACCTATATCCACTATCTTGATATCAACGTCTGTTTCACTGAGATACCTGTTCACTCTCGACTTGTTCACACCCAGATGAGATCGGATGTATGCAACGCGTGTCTATTGATAAATTTTCATAGAGCTAGAGCCACCGAATCATTGCCGTCATTATTTTTTATCTCGCTCATAAATACGTATTAACTCGTAAAGCTAAACTAACGTTCAACTTGTATAATAAACATCGGTTTTAAAAAGCCTTTCATAAAACCACTGTTGAAAGCTTTATAACCTGTGCTGCCAATTTTATATGCTTTAAAGGCTGATATGAATTTAGTTATATCAAGTGAATATCGTTTATATTTGTAGTTATATATTTTTATAGTTAAATAATAATACCCAGCCCTAGATGACGTACTGTTGAGTTCGATTCTCCCCGATTCGAGAATCGAGTCTCCCCCAGTTACGTGTATGGTATTAACCCTACTGAGCCACGCTGGCCAGGCGGGATGCCACGAGATTTCGTATCAAGCTGTCCTTCTCTTGTGACTGGGTTATCCTTGGATAAAATATCCTTGGACATTTCACACAACGCCATCTCGTCCCAAGCTAAGCAACTTAATGCTGTGTTATGGTAACGAGATGGATGATAAACTACTTATATAAATATATTTGATAATGTCGATAATGACATTAAAAATGAAAATAGAAAACTCCATTTTTCTCGTTGATGGGTCAAGATAAAGAAAATCCCCTTTTCGGCTTGGATTACGTATTTTAAAACACGAAAACACCCAGACACGGAACAAATACTTGTAGGTCGTACAAATATTTCTTCCGTGCGGGAATCGAATTTGTCGGCTTTTATGATACCCTCAGGATGGAATGGATACTATGTATTCAAAATCCATCAACACACGGCCATGGTATACACGTATTTCGTTATTATCGAAATACATCCCTAATAAAGTAGATGTCCCTAATAAAGTAGTAGTAGATGTCAAGTTACTGATTTAACAGGGAAAGTAAGGTTGGATTAAAACAAAATCAAAAGATGAGACGCTGAGTATGAATCAAATTACGAACGAAAAAAAAAGATCTGCACAGACAAACATTAAATAAAAGCTCCTTTCTATAAAATATCTATCAGTTTATACATAGATAAAAATTAAATTACATATTACTACACAGTGCATTGAATGTGCAAGCGTGTGTCACTGACAGTCAATAGCTGAAGCCCTAATCCGTAATCTAGTGCCCGACTATATCCGGAATGAAATCCCATTAACTTGCATAGACGGCTAGATATAGACATATGATCCGTATAGTCACAATAATTACTCTATAATGTATCTATAACAATCTTCGATCTGTTTATCAGTTGACTCATATTAGAATTTAATCGAATTGTCTAGGGTCAATGGCATCCGGCTCGAAGGACCAAATATAGTCATTAAAGTATAATATTCAGTAAGGGTCTCAGTTCTCATCCAATATTCCTCAGTGTGTCTTCAAATAGTGCGTGTTGCCAGCGATGCTTATATGTAGATCCGAGACGTGGGCGTACACTTATTGGGCGGCTGAGAGTCACTGAACGTACGATGGAGAGAACTATGCTCGGAGTTAGTCTGCGTGATAGAATCAGAAGACGCGGATTACCTAATTTCTGACCAAAGCGACCATAGGCTGGCCACGTAGCCTGAAGAACGGATAGCTATTGGGGCATAACAATCTGTGGTGTCCACGTATGGAAAAGCGAAGCGTGGGAAGAACTTTTTTTGGCGGTAGGTGTCAAAAAGTAAAGACACAACTCTTATTTTAAAATTATATTTAATATATCTAATGTTATTTAATTGTGCCTACATACAGTTTACTTTAAATATATACATCCAATAAAGTGGTACTCACGTTTTCAACAGTTTAATGTAAGAAATACTGTGCTTTTACACCACTCGCCAGCACACCACTACAGTCACACTTTCAAAGTAACTGACACTAGGATTGCATCACTATGTCCCAACTTCAAGAGATCAAGGCGGCACAGAAAACCATTGAGGAGCGGATCATGCTGAAGATGGAAGAACTCTCTGACCAAATTCAGTCTGCTGGCCCTGGCAAAGATACTGTTGCACGGGTGGCAGATGAGTTCCGAACCTTCAGGGAGCTTATTTTCAGCATGCTGGGATTGCTCCGCAGGCAAATCAGTGAGTTTGCCAGGCAGGTTGATGATCTGGATACAAGACAGCGAAGGAAGACAGTCATATTTCAAGGTATCACTGAGGAGAAGGATGAGAACTGCAGCATGGTGATATTAAATATTATTAATAATAAGATGGCTCTTAAAGATATCTCCATCTCATCTATCAATGCCTGCCATCGGTTGGGGGCCGCCAGCACGGGACGCCCCCGGCCCATCATTATAAAGTTCACCAGCTATGAGGCTAAATCCGCAGTCTGGAAGTCGAAGACTAGTTTGAGAGGCTCAAAAATATCAATAAAGGAATTCTTGACCAAGTCCAGGCAAACAGTCTTTAATACTGCCCGTCTTCACTTTGGCATGCGCTCTTGTTGGACTCAGGATGGTGCTATTCTCATTAGAGTGAATGATGGAACTCGCCATAAAATAGCGTCTTCAGATGAGCTGAGTGTGTTGCTGAAGAAATACCCGTTGCCGCCTGGTGCTTCCCCCACAAATAAAGCAAGTATTGGTGCTAGTGAATAGTGGGAATCAATTAAATTATGTGGGTTGCAACAAATCATTGTTTAATGCTGGATTATTCCACATTAGTTCCGTGTTGTGTTTGTCCATTTATGGCATCCGAGTAGAATTTTGTCTGTTACCGCTTCTATGTTCATCCATTGTTGCTTTTCTCGTTTTGATATAACTTCTACATTACTTTGATATATTTAATAGTGTCTATTTTGTAATGTAAAATCTTGCTAATGGGTTGACTCAGTTTGCACAGAAGATTGTAGGGTAATTAATTATTATCTCACCTATATTACATTGCTTGCGTACATATGTAAAATTGTAAACATAAAAATCACCAGTAAGTGACATGACAATGACAACTGTCAACTTTACGTCAACTTGAGACTGAATGCGCTCGGATTTACACAGACTTTACGAAGGGGTGTATCATCGATTATGTATAGATGTATGTGTGTGTATTATGTATGCATACATAAATGATGGTATTAATTATTTAAATTTGTACATTCTTTTCGCTTTGATTATTTTTACTGTTTTTTTTTTCCTTTGTTAGCTGGCGGGTGGTGCATTGATGTGGGCCACGCGAGTTGTTCTTTGTAGTTTAATATCTATATTTTGCATATTTATTTATATATATATATATATATATATTTATTATAGTATAACTATATTATGTCTTCAGTATCCAATAATGATTCCTTCCGTTCCGCTAACGAATCTCTAGTGTCTTCTGGTGACGAAAGTTTCTGCTCATTACCTGGTACCCTCTGCGAACTACTGGAACAATCATTTAATGTCCAGAATAATCGGCTCTTCAACGTGTGTCACATAAACGCGCAAAGTATCCCCAGCCATCACACTGAATTGTACGATACGTTTTCCACTAATAACGTTCACGCCATTCTGATTTCCGAGAGCTGGCTCAAACCAAATTTACCATCAACCTCCTATCCCTTGCCTGGCTTCGTTCTCATACGGAATGACCGTGTAGGAAAGGGAGGAGGTGGAGTTGCCATTTATTTGCGTAGTGATTTTCAATTTAAAATATTAGCATCATCTTCCCCAAATTACACTGCCTCGGCAGAATTTCTTTTTCTGGAAGTGTCCATCAAAGGAGTCAAATCCGTATTAGGTGTAGTCTATTGTCCTCCCTCAACTGATTACTTCACTGAATTCGAGTCAGTTCTTGAATCTTTGGGTTCAGAGTATGCACATTATATCATTATGGGTGACTTCAATACTAATCTCCTATCCAAAAACTCTCCTCGGTCCTTAAAGCTCTTGCACATCCTTGAATCAGCTAGCCTACATGTGCTACCTCTGCAAGCTACGCATTGTAGTACTACTGCTGACGACACGTGGCTAGATCTGATTCTCACTTCCAACCCTTCCCTTGTTTCCTCCCATGGCCAACACGCTGCGCCTGGGTTTTCACATCACGACCTCATCTTCCTCTCCTACACCCTAAAACCTCCCAAACCAAAACCCAAGGTCATGTACATGCGTTGCTTTGCGCGTATGGATGTTGACAAATTGAACAAGGATGCGTCTGAAATCGATTGGACACCTCTGATAGAAGCTAAAACGATCGACGATAAGGTCACCATTTTTAACAGTGCGGTTGTCAAACTATATGACAAACATGCCCCCGTCAAGCCAGTTAAACTGAAACGTCCAGCTGCACCTTGGATGACGAAGGGTATACAAATGGCTTTCCGACTTAGAGATCGAGCGTTTCGGAGGTTTAAAAGGGATCGCTCTGATACCAATGGCAGTTCTTATAGGAAGGTTAGGAACAAATGCAATCAGATGGTACGTGACGCTAAACGCCGCCATATTCTCAGTAATATCACCTCGTCTTCCTCTGCCGATATCTGGAAATTCTTAGGAACTCTTGGTATCGGCAAACCGCGGCACTTAGACCCACCTAACTCAGTTAGTCTAGATGATCTAAATCACCATTTCTCAACAATTTCTTCTTTGGATCATGAAACTAAGAACTCTACTCTCTCTTATCTATATGGTCTAACGCGTCCTGATATAATACCTTTTCACTTTTCTTCCGTCAATGTTGGAGAGATCAAAAAGATTATCCTATCCATTAAATCCAAAGCTGTGGGATATGACAATATCACCCGCTACATGATCACGACTATCGTCGATCATCTTCTTTCCCCTATAACACACTTAATCAATTACTCACTGGCATCTGGTGTCTTTCCCGACCTGTGGCGGAAAGCATATGTGCGTCCTCTCCCTAAGGTGTCTAATCCTTTACTTCCCAACCACTTCCGTCCTATTTCCATTCTTCCCTTCCTATCCAAAGTTTTAGAGGCCTGTGTCCATAAGCAGTTCAGCCATTACATCGATTTTAACAACTTAATTAACCCGCTTCAATCCGGTTTTAGACCAGGCCACAGCACAGTTTCTGCCCTCCTAAAAGTGACTGGCGATATTAGGGTAGGTATGGAGAACGCCGAACTTACCGTTCTCGTTCTCGTCGATTTTTCAAATGCCTTTAATACCGTCAGTCACGACATCCTGTTAAGCATCCTTTCCTATCTCATGGTCTCTCCGCAGGTGGAAGAATGGTTTTCCTCCTATCTTCAAGGACGCCAGCAGAGTGTTCGCACTGATGAATCTTCGTCAGGGTGGAAAACACTTGAAACTGGCGTCCCACAAGGCGGTATTCTTTCCCCTCTTCTATTTTCTCTTTTTATAAACCTCCTCACACCTGAACTTCAGTGTGCGTATCATCTGTATGCTGATGACTTACAACTATATCGGAAAGCCAGCGTTGATAATTTACCAAGCATAATCAACAAACTTAACCGGGATCTGGATCGTGTTAAGAGCTGGTCAGATAAGTTTGGCGTGGCAGTAAACGTGTCCAAATGTCAGGCTATCATTGTTGGGAGCTCCCGATTAGTAAATCGTTTAGATAGCGCCACGTTACCTAACATCAAGTTTGACGGCACTATTATCCCTTTCAGCTCATCGGTTAAGGACCTTGGCATACATATCGACAGCACTCTCAGCTGGCGTCCTCAAGTCGCCAGCGTTTGCCAGAAAGTCACTGGTATGCTACGGTTCCTTTACCGGTTCAAAAACATGTTGCCATCCGGCACCAAAGTAATGCTTGTGCAGGCCTTGATTTTCCCCATTATAGACTATGGTGATGTGTGCTACTTTGACCTGAATGCAGATCTCCTCGATAAACTTGACCGTCTTCTCAATAACTGCATTCGATTCGTATTCAACCTTCGCAAGTATGATCACGTTTCAGCGTCGAGAACCCAACTCAAATGGTTGCCCATTCGACAGCGTCGCGAGTTAAGGGCGTTGACGACTCTTTACTCCTTCCTTCACTCTCCTAATCCTCCTAGTTACCTATCCTGTCATTTCCAATACTCCTCCTCCAGTCATAACAAGTACCTGCGTTCCACTTTCAACCGACAACTCCAATGTCCTACCCACTCCTCTGATTTTTTACACCGCTCCTTCTTCGTACAATCCATCCTTCTGTGGAATGCGCTACCTCCGGAAATCAGGATGGTTGATAGTCGTGACATTTTTAAGCAGAGACTTCGCAAGCATTTAGAGATTACTAATTAGTCGGGGTGGAAGTGATGAATCATTAACTATCTTGACAACCTTAAATAATATATGTATATGTAGTATAATATGTATGTATGTAGCGTATGTAGGCAGTGTATGAATGTAGTGTATGTATGTAGTGTATATATGTAGTGTATATATGTAGTGTATGCATGTAGTGTATGTACCTATTTAGTACTTATAATATATATATGTACAATATTTTCTTATTTTACACCTACCACATTTTGTCTCTGCACCACCCAAGGTAGACTGGCAGAAAATGCCTAAGGCATTAAGTCCGCCTTTGTACATTTGTAGTGCAAAAGTGTAAATAAAATAAAAATAAAAACTCCGACTAGACAGACGGACGACGGACGGCAAAGGTCGGTGGATACGGTTTGCATGAGATCGTACATTGTAGAGATCTAGTGGGGAAACTTATGTTCAGCAGTGGACATCTGTGGCTGATAAATAGAAAGAAAAGTCAGAAATTTGCAATCTCCCCGAGCAGAAATACTTGAATAGGTGCAAGCCAAGGGCGGATCCAGGGGGGGGGTCATGGGGGTCATGACCCCCCCCTGAGCTGGTTCCAGGACTTAGGTGGACCACTAATTGAACATAATGATTTTATTTATATATTTTATCACCATACAGATTTTATGTAAAACAATACCTTATTATGGAACAAAAGAAACAAGGACTAATTATTACAAATATATCTATAATCTAAGCTAACAAAGATGCTGCCACCACATATTTAATTTTTATTTTCAAGTAATTATAATTGCATGCAGTCGGGATTTCATTTTTTTATAAATTGTCGTATATTTATATTAATTTATTAGATATTATTGGTATTTTAATACAAATGTAATCATTATGTTTAATGTTTTTAAGTATTGTCGGTTTTTTATTTATTGTAATCATTGATTTTTTTTTAGAATGAATTTGTTGTATTTTTTTTGTAGTCTATTTAATTATATAACTACTACACGTCACACTAACTCGAAGCAAAAGCATAGACCCCATACTTAGATTTACGTTAGACCTCAAGTGCTTGCAGCTTGGTATCCGTATGCCACTACTGGGATTCAGCAGAATATCAGCGTACTGCACTTGACATATGCTGAGCTGGATACCCTTTCGGTGCAGTTTCGAGACACATAGCTAATTCAGAAAATTTATTCTTTTTTGGTTTTATTTATTTTTTTATTATTTGGTTGTATACATTTGACTGCCTCGTTGGTCTAGTGGTTAGATGTGCCGCCTTTGGATCAACGGGTCCCGGGTTCGATTCCGGGGTCGGGCAAGTGTCTTTGTCTAAACCAGAGGCACTGGCTCGGAGTCTGGGTGTCATTTCTATCTATATTATGTATGTATTTACAAAAAATAATGTATATAAGTAGTTTATCATCCATCTCGTTACCATAACACAAGCATTAAGTTGCTTAGCTTGGGACGAGATGGCGTTGTGTGAAATGTCCAAGGATATTTATTTATTATTATTATTATACATGGACGTATAAAAAAAGGCGGACGGAACTCTCGCTAAGACAAAAGTGAGACGCCAATATGGCGGCCGCTCTTTAAGTGTGAGTTAATTTTGGGGTGGCCAAGTTACACAACAATTTGCCATTAAAACACGGACAACGTAATAAAAAAAATATGTATTGTTCGAAATTGTAATGTTTAAGTCAAAGTCAAATAATTTATTTTGTATATGACACAATGGACACTTACAAATTGTCAACATATAAAAAAATGTATAGAATGCATATATTGTAGTTTACCACCAGTTCGGAACGCGACCACTGCTGAAAAGAACTGGCAAGAAATTCAGAGGGCTCGTCATTCTTTTTTTAATAATTTGCGGTCCTATTTAATTTAATTTAATATCCCAACATTCAGTTCTCCTACATCATGACAACGCTTCTTCACCACGGCCAACAAAACAAAGTCATTTTAGCTTCCGGAAAAGTACAACTCGTCACCCATCCTGCGCATAGCCTCGATCTAGCACCCTGTGATTTCTGTATTTTCCCCAAAATCAAACATTTCATGAGAGGTTTCACTTTTACCAACTCCGAAGAGGCAGTGATAGCGTTCAATCATCACGTAGAAAACATTCATTCAGATCTGTGGTCCTCCTGTTTAATTAAAAAAACGGTTCAATCGCATGAAAAAATGTTTGAAATGTAGTCTTTTGAATAGTTATAGTTTTAGCATTTTTTTTAAGTTACGCCAAACTTATAGTGTGACCTACGTATGTATTTTGTCTGTTTCTATTTTGTTTGTTGGAAACCCTTGTCGTACCACCTCTTCAATTTTGAGGAGTTTTGCGTCATGTCATGTCGAGGGGTGATATACCTCTAGCTGTTATGACAAAATCATTAACCACGGTTACGGAATTTAAATAGGCTGCCTGATTCAGTGCGTGATAGTGGTTCTCTGGGTGTCTTCAAGAGGGCAATATGTACGTGGATATGTACAAGTTATTATGTGTGGAGTTTTTCAAGTGTACAATAAAGAATAAATATTTTTAAGTACAGTACTTACGTACATTAATAAATAAATATCCTTGGACATTTCACACAACGCCATCTCGTCCCAAGCTAAGCAACTTAATGCTTGTGTTATAGTAACGAGATGGATGATAAACTACTTATATACTTTTTTTTTGTAAATCTATATCTATACTAATATATAAAGCTGCAGAGTTTGTTTGTTTGTTTATTTGTTTGTTTGTTTGTTTGTTTGAACGCGCTAATCTCAGGAACTACTGGTCCGATTTTAAAAAATCTTTCAGTATTAGATAGTCCATTTATCGAGGAAGGTTATAGGCTATATTTTATTTTCAAAAGAATTAGGGATCCGTATGAAAATTGCGATTTTGTAAACCAAGGTGTAAAATCGAAAACCTATTTATGCGTGCGCTGCAAAAACTATTGACAATAGAACAAAATGATGTACTACGGATTTGTAGGTCTTATAAAGATCTACAAAAAAGTCCGCGAGAGCACATATCTAACTATCATAGTTTAGTCACAATAACCGATTTTGTGTTCATAAAAAATATGCACGGTTTCGAAGCCCACGCGGGCGAAGCCGCGCACAATAGCTAGTACTTACATATCTATACTAATATATAAATCTGCAGAGTTTGTTTGTTTGTTTGTTTGAACGCGCTAATCTCAGAAACTACTGGTCCGATTTCAAAAAATCTTTCAGTGTTAGATAGTCCATTTATCGAGGAAGGTTATAGGCTATATTTAATTTTCAAAAGAATTAGGAACCGTATGAAAATTGCGATTTTGTAAACCAAGGTGTAAAATCGAAAACCTATTTATGCGTGCGCTGCAAAAACTATTGACAATAGAACAAAATGTTGTACTACGGGTTTGTAGGTCTTATAAAGATCTACAAAAAAGTCCGTGAGAGCACATATCTAACTATCATAGTTTAGTCACAATAACCGATTTTATGTTCATAAAAAATATGCACGGGTTCGAAGCCCACGCGGGCGAAGCCGCGCGCAAAAGCTAGTTATATATAGAAATGCCACCCAGACTCCGAGCCAGTGCCTCTGGTTTAGACAAAGAAACTTGCCTGACCCCGGAATCGAACCGTACTTTACTTGTATCTATTGTTATCAAAATTAAATTATAAGTTCTTGACTTGACCACGACTATGTGACCCCCTCCTGGCGCCAAAGCTGGATCCGCCCTTGGTGCAAGCTTATATTGAAGCTTCTTGTTCCTGTCACATATGTAATTTGAAATTTGTAGTTTAGTTTTTTATTTCGATTACAAATACTTGTAAAGAACGAAGTTGTGAGAGAAGGTTCGCTAATCCGCCACATTCGGGAAAAAAAAGTTTTCTTATAACAGATTTTTCCAAACCGATCGTCATCGCGATCATAACCTGTATATTCCAATAGACCTGTGCCGACCTCACTTGGAAAAGAGTGACAATGATGGTGATAAAAGAAGTTCCTTAAATTGGGCTCCATTTTTACCTGTCTTTCTAAATGTTAGCTTTTGCCGTATATCAATGCAATCCGGATAACGGGCAGGGTGTTAATTAAAGCCCTTACAAAGCTTGAGGAAAATTGGATACAATTCGAGAGGCGTCTGTAAGTATACGTGCGATAAGATTGATTACTACTACTCATGTGATTAGGCCATTTTCTCCTGGGGAAAGCTCTTTGGGACACTAGTCACACATTCACAACAACACTTGGCCCGGTGCACCGTCTCACGCCAACTAACCCCAGCGGCTTATACACCTAGGATAGAATCGGTCGGAACTTACCTCCACCATGGCCCCTTTTAGCTAAAGATGTTTGCCGCCTAATATACAAAAAATATCTCGTTGTTTTCAACAGATAACAGAAGATAAGAAATCCTGACCCAACTCTTCTGGCTACTAGACACATTTCACTCCGTGACAATGGCAGAGGTCTGACTTCGGGGTTTCGGGACTTTCGGGGTCTAATATTTTCGGAGACTCTGATGATCAAGGAAAAAAACATATACATTAAGATCTGGAGTTTTCTATGAAATTATAATGAGACATTAATGTATCGAATAATTTCGAAAGAGATCCAGTAAAAGGCAACATTATACCGCTATCGGTTCAGGTGTATTTTAAAGGCTGCTTAAGTATACAACATAATAATTTTCCAAAGTAACTAAAATAAGGTTTATTTTTCCAGAGGTAAGGTTGGAAGTTATGATGGTTTTTTTTTTAGATATGATCGAGGTATAAACTAGTAATATAGTTTCAAACAATTTAATTTTGATTTAACTATAACCTCTTTTTTTATTTAAAAACAAAACCTGATGGGTTTTGATATACACCTAGATGTACACCTGTATCGCGAGGGCAGTTTACAAACATTTAATTATCGAATACAAAATGGCCTCAAAGTAACTGCCTCTGTTCTACAGAGAATAAATTTACATTCAGCCAATAGGAATACATTGATGATATGTTTATCCTTATGGTGACGGATTTAGAATACATTGTGTCACTATCCCATTACATCTTAGGCGTGTGTTAAGAGTTGACAATAGAAATTTACAACGCTGAAAAGCATGTAGCAAGAGAAGTAAAATTTGATACGAAATCCTGTGCCAAACCGTCTATGCAGCGTGGCACAGTAGGATAATTACCGTGCATGTAACTGGAGGAGGCCTGACTCAGGAGTGGGTCATCTATTGGACGAGTAGTATTAGAAATACCTCGTACTATAAAGATGTATATTCCGCTCTCGCTTTGCACTCGACAAAACGTTCTCTGGACGAGACGAATTGGTCATTAATTAAGAGCGGAGGCCCGTGGAAGGCCACGGTATCTTAGGGAGTCGGTAATCAACTAGTTCCTTACTCTGGCAGGAAACTCATTATGGATATGTATTAACCTCTGATTGATGTGACGTGATGTGGTGTGTAAAAAAATATTTTCATTATCCGAGATAAATTAATTAATTTGATTAAGAGTGTCACCACCCCATTCCATCCTGCGGGTGATGTAAGAGGCGACTTAAGGAAACGCCTAGCCTGAAAATCTAGCCGCAAGGGAAATAAAACTTGTCACGAAGTCCTTTGACAACCCGTCTGGCCAGCGTGGCACAGTAGGCTAATTTCCCTCAATATAATTGGAGGAGGCCCGACTGTAGTTGTGGGTAATTTATGAGCTGTAATGGTAGTGATTATGATGAATAACTGAGCACCTACCTTCGATCCCCGAGGAAAGCGGGGTTCGAAGGTAGGTATGGTTTCTAAGCGTATAGTGGAAAAAAATCCAAATGTTATATGTACGCCTAAAACAATGCCGCATTTCAAATGAAATAACTGAAAAACGAATTATGTAATTTCTGAATATATTGTCACATGCATGTAACAAAGATAGTTGTCCTAATTAACTGCCATCTAATACACGATTATGTTTGGGTTTTGTTTTTGACAAGCCGTTTAGACATGACATTGTAATTATTGTCGCGAATTAATTATGAATCTATGTAGAAAATTTAACGTTTGCTTACAATACAAACCTCCAAATAATCTCTGTCCATTTCATTATACATGCATTTTTAACAAGACCGATGTGAAACTTTGGCTACACATTTCACAAACAATGACTTCAGAAACTTTAAGAGGAGAGCATATTAATGAATGTGTAGAGCATTTAGTCAAAAGATTTTCTTTCAAAACTAACATCATCATCATCATCAGCCCACATTAGTCCACTGCTGGACATAGGCCTCCCCTAAAGAGCACCATAGCGCCCTGTCTTCAGCTTGACGCATTCAGCTGCTGCCCGCAACCTTTCGCAGATCGTCGCTCCATCTAGCAGAGGGCCGTCCCACACTACGCTTGCCGATTCGCGGTCTCCACTCAAGAACTCGTCTACCCCAGCGGTTGTCGGTTCTTCTACAGATATGACCAGCCCACTGCCACTTCAGTCTGCTAATTCTCTGAGCTATGTCGGTGACTTTAGTTCTCTGTCGGATAATCTCATTTTGGAGCCTATCCTTCAGAGAAACTCCAAGCATAGCTCGCTCCATAGCTAACATCAAATCATACTATTACTCAACCCAAATGTGATCCACTGTGAAATCGAGCCTCGTTCAGTTACATGGAGGGTAATTAGCCTACTGTGCCACGCTCGCCAGACGGGTTGACGTGGGGTTTCGCATCAAGTTCGCCTTCTCTTGCGGCTAGGTTTCAGCCTTGCCATTTCCTTTTGTCGGCTCTTATGACACTTTCAGGATGGAATGGGGCGGTTCAAATCACACACATGGCTTAAATACAGCCACTTTCTTGTATCAATGCAATTTCGAGTACTAGTTTTGTGCATTGTCTTCAAAAATAGTACATTAATCGTTACATAAATATCTTTAGATAGAGTGGTTAACGAGGAAGGTTTATATGTATAACACACCCCCGCTTTGCACGGGCGAAGCCGGGGCGGGCCACTAGTTACATAGTATAAAACAAAGTCGCTGTCGTCTGTCCGTCCCTATGTATGCTTAAATCTTTATAACTACGCAACGGATTTTGATACAGTTTTTTTTAATAGATAGAGTAATTCAAGAGGAAGGTTTCTATGTATAACCCACCCCCGCTTTGCACGGGCGAAGCCGAGGCGGGCCACTAGTAGTTAATAATTTAATCTTTGAAAAAGGTCCCTGTTTCTTCTTAGTAAGTATATTTAATATTTGATTCTTTGCCTGACGTGAAAATTGTACTCACTTAAGTAATACCCGTTCCAAAAAGATGAATTCTAGAACAGTTATTAAGATTGGTTGCCGGCGACATTCTCCGCGGATTTATAAAAAGATTTTACAGATTTATTATTTTAACAGCTTTATTGTTCCCCAGACCACATTGTCTCCGCAGGTTAAGGCGTTCTAGAGAGATAAGAGGGGCTACAACCAACAAGTTCTTGGCAACTTTTGTAATTTGTCTCATTTTGTATATCTGTATTAGCAATAAATCTCTGAAATGTTGGTTTTAACTTTCATTAAAAGCACAATGCCTTTAGATGTTTATAATTTATTTGGGGAAATGTTAAAATACTCGTCGCCGGGAAAAGTTAATTTGATTTTACAGGATACTAGAAACAATGCTCTTTTTTAATGAAACGTTTTCATTTTCGACATTTTATTATCGTCGTAAGTTCACATTGTGTCACCCCCCTATTCCATTCTAGGAGGTCAGAGCCCAGTAAAGGCTTAAACAATAGCCACAAAGGAAGGAAACTTGACCAGAAACGCTGTACCTGGCGTGGCTCAATAGGCTAACTTCCCTCCATGATATGAAAAGAGGTGGGTCTCTGCACCTGGCTATTTAAGGACTGAGATGTCTAGACAGACGAGACATGACCATTATGAGTAAATTCAAATTCAAAAGTCATTTAATCAAGTTGGCTCATTAGAGCTCTTTTGACAAGTCCAACAATAAAATAAAATTTAAAATTTACCATCTACCACCGGTTCGGAATGCACCTCTACATAGAAGAGCGCGCATGAAACTCTGTAGTTGCTCTTTTTAGATCGCCATTTTTGGTTACAAGACTGGATATAAGACATATTTGTGAGAGCAAACTCGCGCAATATTCGCAGAGGGCCAAACATCAGCCAGATCTAGTCAACAATAGTAACCTTCTAATGCCCGAGCCAACCGACCCCAGCAACGGCACCTATTCACAAGCATGACGCATGCGGCAGCCATCGCCCTCCTCAACCTTAGTGCAGGGAAGAGAACGACCCGCCGCGCGACGCCTCCACTGCCATGAGTCTTATAGAAGAAGTTTAACTACTTCAGATTACCTACTCGTTTACAAGTGACAGAAATATGTTATATTTATTTATGTAGCTCACTTTGCGGTGCAATATAAAACATCCGTCGTATAAATATTTTATTAAACTCTAATAAACGACTACGCATTGTCACACGAACAGTCATACGAAATACTTCAAACAAGGTCTGAAGTTGTAAAATAAGTCCTATTTCAAATGAAATACTGTGGTTTGTGGCTGCAATGAAATGTACAAAGCGAGTTACGCTCATATCGTTGACATGTTTAAACTAAAGCAATATTGAAGTCGCTTAGGCGAGAGCGAAATGAGTACTTAATAAAAATGAAAAAGAGCGCGAACGGTACAAGTTTGATATTTAAAAAATACTGCGCAATACCTTTTACTGTGTCTGATGTTATAGATTATTACAGATCAGTCTGATATTAAATTTAAGATTTCAAAAGATATTATGTGCTAACTGCATGTTCCAGTTTCCCTGCGAGATCTAATCAGAAATGAGGATACGCAGGAAACCAGGGTCACTGACATAGCCCACCGGGTTTCCAAACTTACGTGGCAGTGGGCTGGGCACATAGCTCGACCGACGCCCGATGGGGAAGAAAAGTCTCGCGTTCCGGAAGGCGCTGTGCTGGTAGGTGTCCCATACGGTGGGCCGACGACCTGGTTAAGGTCGCCGAAAAGCAATGGATGCGGGTGGCCCAGGACCGGCCTTTGTGGAGATCCTTGGGGGAAGCGTATGTCCAGCAGTTGACGTTTCGCTTAAATGATGATGAACTGCATGTTAACACTCATATAAAAGGACTATTAAAAGAATGTAGAATCGTTGTTAGATAGAATTATCGTTAGAAATCCGCGGGGTGACGGATTTAGAATAGGTACATAATGTCTCATTCCATCCTGAGGGTGCCGTAAGAGCCGACGAAAGGGAATGACAAGGCCGATAACCTAGGCGCAAGAGAAGGAAAACTTGATATGAATCCCTTTTTTTTGGTTTGGCTGGCGATTATGTGGGACACCATTGATATGAAACCCTTTTTTTTGTCGTTTTCGCTGGGGAAATGCTTTATGTATACCACCGCCCGTGGTATGCATGGTGATACTATGTATTCTAAATCGCAACACTGCTATCTATTCTAGTCTAATATTATAACGAGGAAAGATTTGTATGTTTGTAACGAATAAACTTAAAGACGACCAAATTCAAACATTCCCACACCATTAGAATGTTCTCAATCACCATTGGAATCCCTGACATATATAGGTGATATGCGAAGCCGAGATAAACACGAGGGTAAAGCTCATGTGGGTGAAGCCACGCGCTTTAGCTAGTCGATAGAAGCCTAGGTCCCTGACCGGCTTAAGAAAAACAAGGCTTTCCATGTGTATACAATAAGGATAATCCATGATTCCATTTAAATAAAACGTCCAAGATAAAAAGAAGCGGTCAATCCCATCGCGAAACTATTATTGCCTTCAAATATTTATTGGATCCTGAATGTCAGTGGAGTGTGAAGAATTTAAACGATTTTACGATCACAATTCAATCACAAGGGTTCGGGAATATTTGCAATAACGGGGTGAGCTGGGTAACTGAATAATAATAGGGGTGACCGAGTATTAAAATATCGGGTAACCACGGTAATAAAAACGTTATGTATTACATCATCATTACCCAGTTCATCATCATCATCATTTCAGCCAAAGTACGTCCACTGCTGGACATAGGCCTCCCCCAAGGATCGTATTTGTGTCCATTTCATGGGGGGGCATAATCGCCACGCTTGGCCGATGCTTGAAAGAACGTCACTGCTGCCAAACGTCTGTCGTCTTACGACTTTTAGTATAGTTATCTCAGCCCATAAAACTCAAGAAGATCTATATATGTTGCCAGTGATGACATA
This sequence comes from Clostera curtula, assembly GCA_905475355.2. NCBI lineage: Eukaryota > Metazoa > Arthropoda > Insecta > Lepidoptera > Notodontidae > Clostera > Clostera curtula. The sequence continues at coordinate 13,618,381 of FR997805.1, read as the reverse complement.
TGGGACAGGCACGTGGTTGCTCACAATGGGCTCCATCAGAAGGCTCAAAGTCACCCACAGGGCAACGGAGAGGGCTATGCTCGAAGATTCGCTGCGAGATCGAGTCAGAAACGGAGATACGCGGGCGAACCAGTGTTACCGACAAAGCCAACAGGATTGCTAAACTTGGCGGCAGTATGCAGGGCATGTATCTCGCAGGACCGATACCCGTCGTCGTCGTTTTTTCAACCCATAAATATTAATGAAGACTATTCCGAATTGCGCTTTCGTCAACTGCATGAAATACCACGCCAGACGCATTCAAACAAGGTTTTCTTCAAAAAATACAGTTTCTCTCATTTTTTAACCTTAAGTTTACAGGTTACATCTATCTATCTATCTACAGGTTACATACCTACATGAAATTTACGAACGCAAATCACACCCAGTGCAAGGTTTACACAAAGACACTTGTCCGACCTGTCAATCCGGGGATGCGTAATCCAAAGGCAGCTCATTCAACCTTTAGACCTACAAGGCAGGCTGTAGATGTTCAGCCATGTTCTTCAGGTACCTCTGACGACGCCCTCAGTATGGAATGGGGTAGTGGCACTATGCATTCTAAATCTGTCAGCATACGACATTAGATAACGAACTAGCCTTTATTCTCCGCTGGGCATACTTGGGCTGCGAACTAATGCAATTTAATAGTAACGTTTTTATCATTGGTGCCCTTTTGGTGAAACGTTATCTCACTACTACTACTATTCAACTCATAGATTACCCACTACTTAGTCGGGAGACCTGTAGACATGTAACTGGACATGGAGGGTGATTAACCTACTGTGCCACGCTAGCCAGACAGGTTGGCACAGGCCAAACCCTGTGCCAACCTGTAGGTATGGCTAGCGTGGCACAAGAGTTTCAAGATTTCCTTCTCTTGACTAGGTTTTCAGCTTTGTCTTTTCCTTTTGACGGCTCTTAAGTAACCCTCAAGTGGAATGGGATGGTGACACTATGTATTCTAAATCAATGACAACACGAAATACATCAATAACTAGGCTATAACTCCCTGAATATTATCTGAAGTAACATTTTTTTTAATATATTTGTCTCGTATGAGTTTTAAAAACACACGTTTCAATCATTTTTTTATCTCTCTACAATTTCTGAATATTGAGTTCGCCATTTCTTATTTTTAGATATCCTATTGATGTCCAGTTTGCCTACAAATCCAGGTATTTCTAAGCCAAACAGACATCGCTAAGCCAAATAATATTCTGAGAATTGCCAGTGATGCTCCGTGGGGCTTTGAAAAGGTTCGTTATGTGTATCCCTTACACTATCTTAAAATAGGCTTTACAAAAAGCTTATTAAGATAGGAGCAATCATGACCTATTCGTCGTCATCGTTTCCCTCCTCCTGTAACTGGAGGAGGCCCGACTTAACGGTGTTTCCTTTACAGGGTGAGAATAGAAGAAGGGACAATATTAAAGTAAAACACTTATGGGGTCGCGGAATACACAAAATAGTGCGCCCTTGGATAATTTAATAACTAAAGTAGATGACAAAATTTTCGCACCATTACCCGCAACGTCCTTTCAATGACAGTCCCCAAGGAAACATCAACAAAGTGATGAATTATAATTAAAACGAACCGCAAATTTGTAGACACGCCTACAAAAATACAGGGTGCGACGTTGCCGCCTTGGGGAATTGATCCAGTGCCCATTTGAAAAGGGATGTTATTAAAATTAAATAATTACGTTTAAGAGGTTCTTTCTTTTTCTTTCCCCTAAAACGTATTGTAACTGAAATCTCTAATAGGCGGAAATTGAAAATGCCAACTTCAGTTCTATTTATTTTTTTACAAAAGCATTAGAAAACTGCAAAAATAATACATTGTTTCAGGAATTTCCAAGCCAAGGCAGAATCCAGATAAAAGGAAAACTTTTGCTAACCCAGCACCAGCATGGCACAGTAGGTCAATTTTCCTTCTGTAATTATAGGAAGCCCGACCCAATAGTGGGGCATATATGGGATGAAATTATGATGATTATTTAAGCTAGCTGCCTAAAGATGTCAGATGTGCTGCCGTAGGATCACAGGTCCCAGGTTCGATTCCTAAGTTGGGCAAGTGTCTTTGTGTAAGCCAAGAGCACTTGTACTGAGTCTGGGTGTTATTTGTCTTCGTGAATTTCATGTTTGTAAACTGCCCCGCGAGAAAGGTTGAATACAGTGCAGGGGCTTCGTGTTTTTTTAAGAAGCTTCTAGTTATACCTATAGTCATTAGTTTTATGCTTCTATATTTGGCTGTATTTGAGTTCGGTACTGTAGTTAAAGAAATATATGACGGGTATTGGGATAAAACGGGTATTGGGTTGTTTATTTTGCTTCTAAGAAGCTACTAGGAAATGAGAGTGCTCATTCCTTGGTTTCACCAGTATTGAAAAAGGTTCAATACGGCATCGATTCTGTGGAACTGACCCGTTCTTGCCTTTCAGTCGTTTTACTACCTGGCTCACCATTCAAGAAGTTGCAATTTTAATATTGTTAAGGGTTATGGTTGTGTATGTGTGGGTAGTAGGTGGTATGTATACGGTCCCAAAGGCGGACTAGCGTCGATAAGGGAAGTGATGTATTACGGGAACAATTTACAAAAAATCACTACATAGTATATAACAAAGTCGCTGTCGTCTGTCCGTCCCTATGTATGCTTAAATCTTTAAAACTACGCAACGGATTTTGAAGCCGTTTTTTTTTATAGATAGAGTGATTCAAGAGGAAGGTTTTTAAGTATAATACATGCATAATTGCACCCATGCGAAGCTGGGGCGGGTCGCTAGTTAAGAATAAACCACAGCACAGACAAGTTTAACATATAGATATAGTCAGAAGTACAAGCATAATACGAGTCTTTGAGCAATTAATTAGATGTGCTTGTCACTCAAACTTAAAAGGAACTTTATTAACGTAGGTTTTATCACAAAACTCTCATAAATCATCATACTTATATACCATTATCATCTTACGGCCCCTGTCCCACACTAGGTGGTAGTCTCCACACACACCTATCAGTCGTCAAACCTACATTCACAATTCCTCACTCCTACAACTTAACTTGCCATTAGCTAAAAGAACACTTTTTTAAATAACCCTGCACTGAGGATTTATTATAGCAGATACTCTTTCGTCGTTCTAACCCACGAATCAGGCCTCCTGAAAATTCATAGAGGGGGTAACATCCTTTGTGCACACCGGTCTGTGGAAAGGTCAGTGTAGGTTGTGTGGGGCTCTGGTTCGCTAATCAATGACATGACATGAACCGCCTACCTCATATGTCCCACCTGTGTCTCCACGGGGAGCGCGCTGGGGGAGCAGACAAAAACGCTCAACCCCATTCTATGTGCAGCTATCAGCAGCATTCGTCTCTTGGAGCTTAGTGCTCCCACGGTGCCATACATAAATTTAGCATACTGCACCACGCTGTCACTGGTCCGTGTGGTGACGGATTTAGAATACACAGCGTCTACTCATACCATCTTTAGGGTGTCTTAAGAGGCGACTAAAAACGCAAGAGGCAGATCACCGAGCCCCAAGATAAGGAAAACTTGACAGAAACTCTGTGCCAACGTTGCCAGTGTGGCACAGTAGGCTAATTTCCCTCCATGAATTTGGAGTAGGCCCGACCCAGTAGTGGGTCATGTATGGGCTGTATGGACGACCACGCTGGCAAGACGGGTAAGACCCTGTCCAACGGTTTGTATCAAGTGTTCCTTCTCTTACGGCTAGGTTATCGGCCTTGTCGTTTTCTTTGTCGGCTCTTACGGCACCCTCAGGATGGAATGAGATGATGTGTCACCATGTATTCTATATATATACACCTTATATGACCCCGGAATCTTAAATGACCCCGGAATCTTATATGACCCGCGATCGAAAAGCGGCGCGGGCAACTCCGACCCTATGGCGTTTCTTTAAGACTTCAATTTGCAAACTCTTGGTTTTTTATTTGTACTATCAAAATGTAAGCGTATCTTGTGACATATAAAGATCACTATTTACCCAGTACCTGAACCAACATGTTTTATATTAAGTTAATAACTGTCCTACCCACATCGCCTCTATCTATATATTTTGAGGCTCGATATTTTCGTATTTGAGTTACGTCCTTCTATTTATAAAAACGTTTTAACAAAAACGTTTTTATAAATAGGACGTAAACCGACTTCGAAATATATACCAAAAAGCGACAAATACTTCAAATGGTTGTTCTATTTGAAGTCTGAGCCTTAGGCATACTTAAATTCCTTATTAACATCTTGTTCTTGACTGAATTTGATTGTTGTTTATTTTTCGCTGATCAATGCCTATTTCGAAGTCATCTTATATTTTTTTATAAAAATATGTTTGTTTTTGTTTTTATTACAAATAGACGTATCCATTTTTCTAAAAGACTCGAATAAACAACCTTAGAAATGACAAATAAATACCTTCTTACAAATTTTTTGGTTGGTTACTTTTTTCAAGCTTTCTACTGAACTGTTTTCGATAAAAATTTTGAGCTTGACATAGGCCTCCCCAAGGATATCCACAAAGGCCGGTCCGGGCCACCGGCATCCATCGTTTTCCGGCGACCTTAACCAGTGAGACTTATCTGGTAGCAATACCAAGCCCATAAAATGTTTTAGGAATCGGTTTACAAATGACGGAATTATCCGGAAACAAACATACAACCGAGTTGAGAATCTCCTCCTCCTGCATTTTCATTTCAGCTCATAAATGGCCCACTACTGAGTCCGGCCTCCTCCAAATTCATGGAGGGAAATTAAACTGCTGTTTGCACAAGGTTTGCATCAAGTTTTCCTACTCTTGTGGCTAGGTAGCCTGCCCCTTTTGACTCCTATAATCGCCTCTTACGACACTCAGCTTAATGTGAGTTGGCAACTACATGGCTAGCTTAAGGTCTGGGCAAACAGCGGACGGGGCGGGACGGCGACGCAACGCTGGCGGGACGTAGAGAGTTGACGCGACCGCTAGTCGAACGCCGAGCGCGACGGCTCTATGTGACATGTTCAACATTAACTAATATATTACAACTCATTGCGTCCCGCCAGCGTCCCGTCGCCGTCGCGCCCCGTCCGCTGTTTGACCAGACCTTTACATTCAGCTAGAATTAAGCATTTCACTGTACAATAACTGTACACTGTACAATAAGTATTATTCATAGTGTGAATCATTTTTAGCAGTATAACTACTACAGGTGTTAAATAGAATAGAATTTATATATTTGAAATGAAATAGTTATGCTATCATAGGTGAAGATCTATCCATTGTCGCAACAAAGTGAGCACAATAGTGTGCCAATTTTCCATTTCATATCCATCCCATTCAATTTCGATCCCAAAATAATTGAATCAATGCAGTCGTGACATTTCTTGTTTGTATGTTATTTTTGTCCATGACGAATGTAGAATACGTACGCTCTAAACGAGGAAACAGTGTAACCTACACTGTTTTCCTTTTTTCACATACAGTCAACGTATAGCATGTGTTTAAATCATTATGGTCTAGTTGGGTAATAATATAAGCGTCGTTTGGCGGGTTCCTTGCAATATGGTTGAGGCGAGGAGCTGCTTGTGAGCAGGTGCCGTTGCTGGCTCAGACATTGAAGGGTTACTAATTATACACTAGATGCTGCTGATGTTTGGCACAAATCTGATTTTTAACGGCCTTGTACCTAAAATTAGCGAAATAAAAAAGCAACTACAGAGATTCTTGCCGGCTCTTCTCTGTAGAGCTGCTTTCGAACCTGGGGTAAGTGGTCAATTCAAATTTTATTTTATTGTTTGTCCTGTCTAAAACGCTCTAGATATTTTGAGAGATTTTGCTGCCTTTTGGTAGGGCGAGTCGCGAGTGACATGTTTGATGTTACAGATATCCAAAGGATCACGTAAGGACGTAGGTAGTCGCTTGCCATGAGGGCCCCAAACGTGCTCATCCGTAATGAGGCAATTGCTAGCATTAAACCTGCTAAATTCAAAAGATCTTGCCAATTGCTTAAATGATTTTTTTTCGGTACTAACACTATATAAGTAGGTGAGTTACCAAAACTGTCAGAATCGACAATCAATACCATGTTGACAGACGATTTGACTTTATTGACTAATTCATGATAGTCAAAATCGTTTGACGTTTGCAAGTTTGAAGCCCATAACTGTATGATTGAGTACTACAGTTGTTCTACAAAAAAGCTCATCGTCATCCTCATCTGGCGCCAAACTAAAATTATAGAACATTCCCGAAATCTTTTTGCTAATCTGCGTTGCCAGCATAAAGTAGGCTCACTTTCTTCTATGAAATTAACAGAAGTTTTAATCAGTAAGTCATTTATGGAATACAATGTGTCCTCTGAAATAGCCACACCATTACAATGATTAAAGTAAATAATAAGAGTAAAAAACAATTAAAACTATTGCATACAAACTGTTTGTTGGGACTGGTAGATAGATTTGCAATGTGTAATAGTGAAAACATAAAAATGACTACTGTTAGGAACAGACAAATAATTGTACAACAATGTCTCATAACTTTTCATTTGTTCTCATTGCCATCTCTGTCAGTTTCTTTCCATGGAACAAAGGCGTTATTTTTATTACATTTGTGACTTAAATGAAATAGTTCAGTTGATTTCCCGTTTTATTGTTTTAAAAAGTATATTATTATATTTCTACTACTCCTACTAAGCTACATCACACTAGTGCTGAGTAGTGGAGTAGATTCAGGTTTGTACAACAGCACTTACTTGCAGTACGTCTACTATTTAGCAAGCTGAATGCTAAAGATGCCTAACTTCTAAGTAATTAAACAAGTCATAGCACTCAATCATAAAACAGTTGAACAAAGATTGGATTACTCAGTTAACCGTAGACAAAGGAGTAACTGAGGATCTTAATTACTCAAAGGATACCGAATATTGACGCAAGTTTTGTGTTCAAAGGGTGGTATTAAGATTATGAGGTGTACCTCTTTTTCCTTGGAAGTTACCAGAGGGAAGTTACCCGGCGACTTCGGAAGTTCCAAGTCGCTTAATAGTTTTATACGACGGTCACGCAAACTTGTTTCTACCACAAGTAAATGAACAACAGTGTGAGTTTTAATAAAACTCACTTTTAACTCTTTAACTTCACTACATAGTTTATAACAAAGTCGCTGTCGTCTGTCCGGCCCTATGTATGCATAAATCTTTCAAACTACGCAACAGATTTTGACGCGGTTTTTTTTAATAGATAGAGTGACTCAAGAGGAAGGTTTATATGCATAATACATGCATAATTGCACCCGTGCGAAGCCGGGGCGGGTCGCTAGTTTTATTATAAAGCCGACAAAAGGAAATGATAACCTAGCCGCAAGAGAAGGAAATCTTGATGCAAACCCGTGCCAAACCGTTAGGCCAGCGTGACACAGTAGGCTAATGATCCTCCACGTAACTGGAGGAGGCCCTACTCAACAGTGGGTCATCTATGAGCTGTGTAGTATTTATTAGTAGTAGATATATATTAATATATCTTTCAGAATAAACTGATAATGTGCAAATTTGCGCCACTGCATCATCGTATGATTGACTATGTATACAGAGTGTAACAAAACACCGACCATACGAAGTGCCGGCAAAGACTGCCGAAAGGAGGAGTTCTGTGTGTAAATTACTTTTCAATTTTAAAGTCTAAGAACGAAACTTAATCTTTTCTAACCTTGTTTCGTCTAGACTGACCAAAGGCTGGCGCATACTACGGTCAGCGAATAAACCTCGCTGTACAGCGAGGCAATGTCGCCAGCATTCTGGGCGACCCTCCCCAAGGATCAGTCTGGATAAATTTTATATTTAATTTTACAACAATAACTTAAGTAATATGTACTTACAAAACACTAACTTAAGTAATAAAACAAGACTAAAAATACCAAATAACCTAAAACTTAAATACTAAAATATATTATTTAAAGGAGTCCCTTTAGGCAAGGTTATAAAGTTAGTGTTTTGTAAGTACATATTACTTAAGTTAGTGTTTATGGAATAAATTTTATATTTTACAACAATATATATTTCTATTTTTTAATTTTAGATGTAAGTAGTTTCTTCTTAGTTATTAGTATTTTTAAGTATTTATAATGTTATTCATGTATGTTTTGTTATATAAATAAACAGGTAATTATTGTAAAAAAGAAGAACGAAACAGACTATGGGGGTACATTTATGTTGTACACACTATCTATCTATCTATCTATCCATCAGGAGAGTAACTGCGAGCATAGCTCTCTCCATCGCACGTTGAGTGACTCTGAGTTGTACACACACATGTAGAAAATACGATTCTGTAATCCCGGTGATGTGTAGCTGTTAAAAACATGTATCCTTGGTTGCTTGTAACTTTATGTACGGCAGGTAACCCAACAATTCACACAATATCGACGCCGTAAAAGAAAAGTTTCAACAAGATCCAACCTTGCGCAGTGCAAGAATATCCCCAGTTGCCCGGTCATATTACAAAGGTATTATTGCAACAAAGAAAATAAAGTTAAAGTAGTTTCCAGGTTTTTCCAAGATGGGAAAGTTGTATCTTTAGCTGTTTATGAGCAAAATGTTATAGTACCTACTACTCAGCGCATAAATGCCGCACTGCTGAGTGGCGCCTCCTCCCATCACAGGGAGGGAAAATAGCCTACTGTGCCAAGCAGGCCAGAAGGGTTGGCACAGGCTTTTTCATTTCAACCGCCGCGTGAGGGCGGGTGTTGGCGCACGGCGGGTTGTTTAAGTGGGTGAGGGCCCCACACTACCCCGTAGTCTCCCCGGACGCGGGATGGGCGGTCATGCATTTTTTCCCGCCAAACCAAAAAAAAAGGCTCTTTTATTTCAAGTTATCCGTCACCAACGGATAGCAAGAGATAGGGAACGTGAGACGCAGATCACCTAGCCCCAAGAAAAGGAAAACTTGATATAGGCACTGTGCTAACCCATCTTGCCAGTGTGGCACAGTAGGCTCATTTCCCTTCATGAATTTGGAGGCGGCCTGACCCAGTAGTGGATTAATTATGGGCTGTAATGACTATTATCGTCAATTGTATCTATTGTCACGGCCAGACTGGGCCGGATCTACGTAAGGGCTGTTTGGGCTGTAACCCAGGGCCCCGTGGATACAAAAGGCCCCCAGCCCTCACTAAAGATAATAGGCGATATTATGAATTAAAAATATTTTTAAAATTAAAAGAAAAAATCCTGTCATAAGGTTGGCAACAACAGGTGCTTACGGAACGGGGAATTCCTCGTCGTTTGTCTTTAGTCAGTGGTTTTTTTTACATTAAATAAATCAAATCATTTTATTGTCCTACTTTTCCTAAATCTACCTATCTTCATCACTATCGTCATCACTTTTTTGACATAATGGCTATTAGTTGAGTAATTTGGTAGGCCCCCTAAATTTTTTCAGCCCAGGGCCCCACAAATTCACGATCCTCCCATGGCCAGATTCTAATTATTTTCTAATGTCTATATTTGATCAACTCAATTGTCGAAGGCAGATTGAGCAAATATCTACCGCCTCCATCCCTATGGTAACGGATTTAGAATACACAATATCATACCTGTTCCATCCTGAGGGTATCACTGAGGGAACACAAGAAACAAACTCTGTGCCAACCAGTCTGGTTAATGTAGACCAATTTCCTACCTTGTATTTGGGGGAGACCCTTCTCAACAGTGGGTCATTTATACGCTGAGATGAATGGGGGCAGTGTCTAATCGAAGCGTGAAACTATTAGCTTAATGTAGGCAGATTAACTGTACAATTACACAAGCAGCTTTGATCTACGAGCAATAACGCCTTGTTAGCATTGAACCGCTATATTAGCAATTTGACACTGCGGTCGCGGTTTGTGTATGATTGGTATCCCAAAATGTCACAAGCTTATAGAGTGGTGTTGACATTGAGTTGTCAATTGTTGGCGAGAAATGTCAATTGCCTCGAAAAGATGCTCTAAAGCTACCACAAATTGAATTGGTTTCGTTTATGTGTTCGGATTCATGACCCTTCTTTTTTAATTGTGCTGACGGAGGAGTATGTCATTTCCCAGAAACTATAGAATACACATTAAAGAGAAGGGGTGCAGAATGGTAATAAAATTTTCTAAATTATGCGCAAGAATATGATAAGAATACATTAATTCAATTAAAAATATTGAAAAAGTCAAATTGAGAATAGAACTATTAGTTATATTAAATTCATTATGGTTTCGACCACATGTGCGACCACTAGCAGTTTAAAAATGTATAAAAATTAAAATGAACCACTGCTTTCTAAATCGATGGTGGTCACTTTCAGATAAGGCCTGGCCTACCTACACTATAAATAACAAAAATAAAAATCGATTTTAAACTTCACTAATTGCTAGAAATGCTTATTTACTGAAAATACTACGTTTTTATTCACCCAAGTAATAATTTACGTGTCTTTTTAAAAAAGTGCTGGGCTGAGTGATATCTCGAATGGACTAAGAACAAACTATGAACATTATTCACTACCATAACTATTTTAAATAGAATATAATGTTGATCAAATCTTCAAACCATTGACCTTTTTATCCATCTAATTTAGACGGCAAAACAACCGTCCCGTTTGCACAAAACCTTAAACGATAATTGCACGTCAAGGATCGCCAGCTCAGCTCCGTAGGCGCTATTCACACGGAACGTTTTGTTTGCGTCGGTTTTCAATTATCACGTGAATGACAGCCCTTGTAAATGTAATAATTAATGACATTCCGGTCTCATTATGTGGTAATGAACGCAACATGAAGCCTTACAGGTGGTTAGGTGGTAAGACTTGTCTTTATTAGCATCGGGTTATTGGTAATAACCCGCGAAGATTGATCGTTAACGCGGTAATGAAAGTTGGGCTATTTTGGGCGGTATTAAGGCGTGTTTAGTTTATTATTTACTTTTGACTATCTTGCATCCTGTTCGTATCATTATCATCAGGACACCGTAGTCTACTCTATTTCTATTTAAATATAGTTATAATTAATAATATTTTAGATACCAGGAACGTTCTTCTATGAAAATAGCAGAAACTTTTTTAAGTAACTAGTATTTTCATTTCTTTTTAATAATTATGACATGAGTCTGAATCAGTGTCATAATTTGAAGCCCCTATTCTTGTTCGATCACATGATAAGGTCGGGTTTACTAAAAGCATTTCCTGTTGATAGGAGTAGTTAAATTTGTTGATATCGTTATGTTTATTTAATACAGCAGTTGCCCATAAGTAACATTTCAACAGTTAGTACAAATATGATATCATACGCCTATTTTAAATTACTGTTTGCAGACACACATTCGTGTGCCAGTTGGTACTAAGGTGATATTAACAAACACTTACAAAATCGACTATTTATTACGATTTGGTTGATGGCGATTTTATGTTTCTGAATTTTTTTTTAGGTCCATACATAATAAATAAATATTAGATTGATATTTCTGGAAACTAGGTACTTAGTACACTTGAAACATATTTTGAGTATCACAGGGCGGCAGTTCATATTCTGAAACGGTCTTTCCGATTTTCAGTCTTTCCAGGAAAGTTTCCAGTCTTTAATAATTACTGAATTAGGTTAAAATAATATTGTATGTGTATACACTAAACAGATGATACAATTCTTCAAGTGACATCAAATATCCGTAAGTTGTTGAGAGCCAGTAAATATTGTCGTACAGAAATTTACGATCGAATTGTCAGAATTCGTGTAATATCTTAAACTGTCCTTAAAGGATGATTTACATCAAATCGCTCGCATCGCATCAGATCGGAACGGGTTTTACTGTTTTATACTGTACTGTGCTATAGAGATTTTGTTACATCCTGTATATCATCATCACTACATACTATAAAACAAAGTCGCTGTCTCTGTCCGTCCCTATGTATGCTTAAATCTTTAAAACTACGCAACGGATTTTGAAGTGGTTTGTTTTAATAGATAGAGTAATTCAAGAGGAAGGTTTTTAGGTCTAATACATGCATAATATTGTACAGAAACACTGATAAATGTAGATGTTCATAATTGCACCCGTGCGTAGCCGGGGTGGGTCGGTAGTTTTTTTATATTAAAACTAGCTGTACCGGAAAACGATGTTTTGCCATACATGGTTGGTCTTAGAGGGTTGAAAATGTAGGATTGTGTGTATTTTTGTACACTGCATCATAAAAAAATAAAAGATTTGTCCAAAATATTTATAAAAATTAGGACCACCTTTAACATTTAAGGGGATGAAAAATAGATGTTGTCCGATTCGCAGACCTAATCGAAATAAACATAAAATTTCACGAAAATCGGTCGATTCATTTCGGAGGAGTTTAATAATAAACAGCGTGACAGTAGAATTTTATATTTTAGATGAATAAAAAAAATAGTTAAAGCATAACAGATGGGTATACATTGCTATTGTAAAATGTAAACAGACTGTTTCACCGCCGCTTAATAATTAAATCCTTTGGGTACCCCAGGAATTATCAGCTTTGAATATTTATGTGGTAATTTTCGCCAAATATTACGAGGTCTACATGGTGACGGAGGTAGAATGCAGTGTCACCACCCCATTCCACCCTAAGGGTATCGTCGAAAAGGAAAACACAAGGCCGATGACCTAGCCACAAGAGAAAGAAAACTTGATACGAAACCCGGTGCCAACCCGTGGCACAGTAGGCAAATTACCCTCCATGTAATTGGAGGAGGCCCGACTCAGCAGTGGGACATTTATGGGCTGAATAGTAGTAGGATAAATTGACTGACTGGTATTGGACATCCGGATGGACAACCGGTCATAAACTTATTTGTAGGATCAGGTCGTCACGTCTGAGAAACTAAAGACAATTTTGTCACCTTCCAATAATCTTCCTTTTTCTTATTTGGGCACCCGCCCAGCAGGGTAAAAAAGTCTTAACTACCCAAGCAAAATCAAAACTCATTTATTCAAGTTGACTAATTAGAGCTCTTCTGACAAATGAAACAACAAAATAAAATTTACCATTTAAATTTGAAAATTGATTATTTACCATAGGTTCCGAATGCAGAGAAGAGCCGGCAAGCAACTCTGTAGTTGCTCTTTTTAGATGGCCATTTTGATGTACAGGCCTCGATAAGACAGATTTGTGAGAGCGAACTCGCGCAAAGGGTGAAAAATCAGCCAGCAATGAAGGCTATATTTTTGGTTTCATTATTTTATTTAGGTTGGCCTCTAGATTACTTTATTGATTAAAACTTATTAATAAATTGGATTAAATCACACTGACCAAGTTCTCTGTCCATGATATTTAACTTTCACTGGACCCCGATAACTTTAGGCTGCTGTAGTTTATTAACTTGTTTAGGATGGGTTCGGAATTAAGTTACGAGTTATGTACACATTATTTAATCGTAATCTAGTGATGGAATTAACGCGTTTATAAGTCCCAAACAAATATGTTTTGCATATTCCATAATTTATCTATTTAAGTAATATATCGATGATGTGAACAGTTAAATATTGACTCGAACTAACATACCTACATTAAATCACAGTTTATAAAGAATTAAAGTTACTTGTTTTTACCGTAATTCCGATTGCATCAATATCGTTTTCTAAATACTCCCGTTATTAGAATCTAAAAAGAGTAGTAAAATTATCAAATTCACTACTGTTACTTATGATTGCCATATAAATTATAATGTACCGTTACTAAAATAAAGTATGTAATAAATAAATACATACCATCGAACATACCCGATAAATAACGCACTGATGAATTAGCCTACTGTGCCACGCTGGCCAGTTGAGTTGGCACAGGGATTTGTATCAAGCTGACTTCTCTTGTGGCTAGGTTATCAGTAGAGGTCGGAGTAGGTAGATTGATTTAAAGTCGTTGACGCCAAACGTAGAGGATAATATGCCTCCAAAATACCGGAACGAAATCCCGCACATTATGGATAAAATGGCATGTCCATATTATAATATCTTGACGCAAGTATATAAAATCAATCTACCTACTCCGACCTCTGGTTATCAGCCTGGTGACCTGGAACATGGTATAATCCGTGACCACACGAAATATTGCCTCTTTATTCTTATAGCAAAAGCCACGTTTATCAGGTATCCCACAGTTAAACCTTATAATCGGTAATAAATCGAACATGGCTTAACTTAAAAGACATAGAACCCGCATGATGGAAGGCTTAGTTTCAAAGTTAAAGATGTAAATTCAACACGAATAAAATATCAGAACTGTGAGTGAAAATATAAGGTATTGACTAGACAAATATTAGTTTAAATACACGATACCCCCTGTACCGTGAGGACTGTTTATAAACATGTCATTTACGAACACAAATGACACCCATACTCAATCAACCCCTTTCTTTTGTTTTTTTTTTGACGCGAGTTAAAATCCTTTATGTACTAACCCTGCCAATGGGGATAGACAACAGGGAATGTGTGTCCCCTCCGCCTCTGTGAGGAGACGGAGTCATACCCACTAAACGTCACTGGGGTGTACACCACCGTCCCGCTCTTGCTGCCCCGTGGGCCCTGACTGTATCTCCACGGGGACAGACCAACAAGGCAGTGCTTTGAGTGGGAGTCAAGGTGGAATATGTGGTGATTGTATGTTCTAGGATAGGACATTATAGTTCTTGAGTGGAGACCGCGAATCGGCAAGCGTATTGTGGGACGGCTCTCTGGAGCGACGATCTGCGAAAGGTTGCAGGCACCAGCTGGATGCGTCAAGCAGAAGACAGGGCGGTATGTAGCTCTTTAGGGGAGGCCTATGTCCAGCAGTGGACTAATGTGGGCTGATGATGATGATCATCATCGCAGCCCGAAAATAACTTGCTAATCAGTTAGGGCTCCTCCAAAAATGGTGGGAACTAGACTACCTATTGTGCCACGCTGGACAGATGCAGGGTTTTGTCTCGTTTATTTAGTTGCCTCGTAAGAAATTGCATAAAAACCGAATAAATTTTATTTTTCCAAAATAACTATCAGCGGGTGATTAGTGATCGATACTGACGCCAAAAATGCAATCAGTAAAATTTTTGTCTGTCTGTCTGTCTGTCTGTCTGTCTGTCTGTATGTTCGTTATAGAAACAAAAACCACTCGACGGATTTCAACAAAACTTGGTACAATTGTTCTTCATACTCCTGGGCAGGTTATAGTATACTTTTCATCACGCTACGATCAATAGGAGCAGAGCAGTGATGGGAAATGTTGGGAAAACAGGAGAACTTACTCCATTTTTTAAGCATCCGTCGCGTGTGCAGCCTTAATAGTTAAAGCTACACAGAAATCATGTATGACGGAAATGTTCTCCTTAAAATTATATAAAAAATATTCTACGACAGCAAATGTCTATCTTTTATGGTTGACTCACAATAACACGTGTAACTCCCGATAGCTTAGCAGTTCAGAGCTTTCTGATTATATTTGTCTACTCTTACGTTTATAACACTCTCAATCATCCCTAATTAATAAATGTTAACATTATTACCTATTTAATAAAAAAAGAATCATAGAAATCGGTTCAGAAGCACCAAAGATATTCATGAAATACGCTAATAAACCATCGCGCGTGATTACTGAATCATGCTTTAAGGATTATTTTTGTGTAACCGTCGCATCGGGTCGTCGCGGGAGGTTTAAAAGGGTGGGGGATCAAAACGCGAACTTCATACAATATTTGGATTTGGCTGATGATGCGAGTAGACGTTCCGAGTATTCGCCCTTATTGACAGGCAATATTGTTTATCAGCGCGACTTTTAGTCTTTACAATAATTTAGTTTATTTAATTTTCTTTTGTTGTTATTTCATAAAATAGGTATTAGTTATTTTGGTGGCGTGTTATATTCGTTCCAATTACAAATTACACGGGTCAACATGAAATTTGACTTTGATTGCAAAGCATTAAATTTCGGTAGTTTAGGTCGTAATTAGACGGAAAAAAAATATATGCATGAAAAATTTTGCTTTTGTGTTTAGAAGACTTTTAAAAATCTCGGATTTTAATTTTTGATTGAAAATAAAACTATTGAAATAAAAATGTTTATTATTTTTATTAAGTTTTACTATCAAATTAGCTTACAGAAAAGTGGAAAATAACTTAAAAGTGCACACTTTTACTTTTTCTTTTATGTTCATAGCTACTTTCTCTCAATAAACCCCAAATATAGTCGCCCATCATGTTTTCATTGTATTGGCCTTGATAGCGTTGTTCGAAATTCATGATGTCCTGATGGAAACGTTCTCCTTGCTCTTCGGAATAGGCTCCCATATTGTTTTTAAATTTATCCAAATGAGCATGCAGCATATGTACTTTTAATGACATCCTGCAGCCCATGGCCTTAAAATTTGTAAGCATATCCTCAACCAACTTTTCGTAGTTTTCAGCTTCACAAAAGCAAACTTTATACCGAAAAAAAGGTATTTTCTTTTCGTTTTTGTCCATAACTAACTGGAAAATAATAGTATAAACTTTAGGACAAAGAACGAATTTTTTTTTGTAGAGTCGTGATTATTAATAGTTAACATTTTATTTCTTTTTAGGTGAAGTAGTAGTAGGTTAGTAGTAGTTAGTTAGTAGTAGGTAAGTTTTGGTTAATTTATGTTCAGTTTTTTTTAATAATAATAATAATAAGTAAGTAAAAGCGTGGGTACTTTTATTAATTAAAGGTATAAGTAGGTATTATTAATTATGTTATAGGTATTTAGTTTTAAGTGAAGAAGAATAGTTTACCCGGGAGCTTTGCGCTGAAGTATTTTCGTTGTATATGTACTTAAGCCTCATGTGAACGTGATCAATACATTAACTTAATAATACACAAGGAATTACACACTGACGGAGTTGCGGGCACAGCTATCTATATCTATATAAATAAAACTCTTCCGTTACTGAGTGACTGACAGACAACGCACAGCCGAAACTAATGGCAGTAGAGTGCTGAAATTTGGCCTGTGTGTTTGTTGGGAGGAGTAGGCTACCACTAAGAGAGGATTATTGGAAATTCCCTCCGAACGGGGAGAAAACGGGGATAAATTGTTTTTTTCCGGAAGTCATTATTCCACGCGGACGAAGTCGCGGGCAAAAGCTAGTGTATGCTTAAATCTTTAAAACTACGCAACGGATTTTGATACGGTTTTTTTTATTAGATAGAGTGATTTAAGAGGAAGGTTTATGTGTATAACCCAACCCCGCTTTGCACGGGCGAAGCCGGGGCGGGCCACTAGTTAAAACTAAAGGCATCTTTCCGACATACATAATTATTGTCTCCCTTTTATTATGTGGTGACGGACTTAGAATACATAGTGTCACCACCCCATTCCATCCTGAAGTCGTAAGAGCTGACAGAAGGAAATGACAAGGTCGATAACCTAGCCATAAGGGTAGGGAAACTTGGTACTAAATCAATCCGTTTGGCCAGCGTGGCACAGTAGGCTAATTACCCTCCATGTAATTGTAGGAGGGCCGACTCAGCAGTGGGTCATTATGGGCTGAATCAAACGTAAAAATCTTTTCTTTGAACAATGTTTTATTACTTTCCTTTTAAATCAATACTTTAATTAAAATTAAACAAAGCTTTGAAAAATGCTTCTAAAACTAATAACTAAGCGGAGGCGTCACACTTGCAGGTGTCAAAGGAAGTTTCAAACAAATGTTATACTTTAATTAAAACTGGGCGAGTACAATTCTGATACATCCCACTCTTATATACCTATCTATCAGGAGACCGAAGAGCTGGTAGCTACCTCGGACAAAGAATCAGTCTAGCGATTCAAAGGGGGAACGCTGCCAGTATCTTCGGAACCTTGCCTAAAGGGACTCCTTTAAATAATATATTTTAGTATTTAAGTTTTAGGTTAATTGGTATTTTTAGTCTTGTTTTATTACTTGAGTTAGTGTTTTGTAAGTACATATTATAAATAATAATAATAATAATAAATAATAAATCATTTATTGCTGCAAAATTACATAATATAGTTAACATAGGATTAACAAAACGATAAAACGATTACAATTTATAAAATTTTGCAGAGCGCTTGGTTTACTTAAACTAAATTATCCATCGGTTTCCTCACTAGGCAAGCCTGTATCGAGGAAACCTGTTAACAGTTGTTTTGTTCTTCTCGATTATCTCCCTTCGGAAAATTACAAATTTAAACCCATTCAATAATATTAAAATTATTTCTATAAGTAAATTACTAGCATTGAATTTTTAAAAGACCTTCAGTCGCATCATAATTTAACGTTCTTAGCCAATTAAATACAATATTTTTTGCTACGGACACAGTTTTATTTTTAATGTCGCAATATCTGACGACCCTATTGTACACGTTCACACAAACAGACTCGCCAAAACGCTGCGCGAATCTACTACTGACTGATGGGGTGGCTAGTCTGAAGACTCTTCGTTTTGTGAGAGACTCAAAAACGGGTGATGAAATGACTAGCTTGTGCACGGATAAAGATGTTCTAAGTATGAAAAGTTGCCGCACACTGAGCACGCCAACCTCCTCAAAAACACTTGCGGTGGGGTATCTGAATGGTCTTTTCATCATAACTTTCAGCACCGATCGTTGAGCTCTCTCGGCCTGAATCATTACAGATTTAGAAGCACTACCCCAGCAGGTTATGCAGTAATTAATCAGTGACTGGCAAAGCGCATAATAAACTGATCTCAAGGTATTCTTGCAAGCGACATCACGCAAACTACGCATAACCTTAATCATTTTGCGGATCCGAGCTGAGAGGGTCCCAAAATTACTTAAGTTAATGTCAATTATGCGTTTAGTTAATAGTCTAGCTAATACATCGATTCTGCCTATCTATCTATAGTATATAATATTTTATTCGAAGCAACTAATAAATGTGAAGGTTTCCATTTGTATAGCTGAAAGGCTAAATATTCACTTCAGTCAAATATATTTTTCTTTCATTAATAAATACAACCAACATCAAATCTCAAATTAACAACAACCTTAAATTTAAAAAAGAAACTGGCAGAGACATAGATTCTTGACAGAGACCTTTTGTCGTCGGAATCTTAAATACCGCGCCGCCGGCTCGAAACGCTGGGAACTAAATAATGTTAAATACACGCGACAAATCCATTAAACAGTATTTAATTTCAATGTGTATTAATCCCAAAATACAAATATATCATAATATTGATTAAATCTATTAAATAACTAAATTAATTTGTAAACATGATGCACTACAAATTGTTTTAGAACATCATTATAACTGAGAAAACATAATAGAGTAGAGGTTGCGTTGCGTTCATTAAAACTTTGGAGAGTATCAGATATGCACTCCTGTGACGATGAGAGTCGTGAGGGTTCACTAGCTTATTTACGCTGCATCCATTTCAAATTCCATTTTATTTAAAACCGAAACCCGTGCACTAGTTATAGCCTGTATCGCGGGGACAGTTAACTAAAATGTAATTCACGAACACAAATGACACCCATACTCAGAGCATGTGCTTCTGGTTTAGACAAAGAAACTTGCCCGACCCCGGTATCGAACCCGGGACCCGTTGATCCAAAGGTGGCACACTTAACCCACACATATAGATTTCCCACACTTATAGATTATATAGAGGTGTCTAGCATGCCAATTTTTTTTTATTTATGCGTACAAAATACATTTAAAAAAAAAGTAAAAAAAACATTACACGCACACACGTATTTGACACACATGCATATATAACCTTTTGTTTATTGTGAAAGTCTGTGGTCAAATTGAGAAGAGAACTATCTATAGAGAACTACTTATAATTAAAATTAATTATTGGCGAATTTCAACCGCTGTCCGACCACTAGATTAAAAAGGTACAGTAAATATTATATGGTGCTGGTACAATCAAAATAGTAGACAACTGAAAGTAAACTGTTATGTTAAAATATGTTCATTTTTCATTCAAAAGTTTAATTCAAAACGATTGTTTGGCATCGACCTCAATCCAGGAATGTGAGAGGAATTAAATATTAGCGAACTCTAGAAGGAAATTGCCTTCAAGGGTGTTGAAACCATTATGTCAATTTCAAACTTGTCATTACATATTTAGAACTTTATTTGCTAGAAATATCCATACTATTAATAAATGCATAAATAACTGGTCCAATTTAGATTAACTTGGAAATGGACAATTTTTATCACGAAAATTAAACATAATGGAGTTGAAGTACAACATGGAGGTTGAAAGTTTTTTATGCAGTCATTACTGAAGACCAACGGCCTTATTCATTTTATTTTAATAATCATTTAATGACTAAAATTGTATCTGCTGCTGTCCCTTTCGTTTGTAATAAAAAATCCAATGAAATAGTCAGAGATATTTTAAAGCTTCGATTAAATTATATTAAGAATCTTTGTCCGTAGGATATTAGAGCTATTGTTCAATAGCCAAGGGCTGAAAATAGGTTAACTTAAATATTTTTCTACTGAAATCAAACTTGCTGTGCAGATGTCTAATAAATCGCGAAATGACTTTTATTATTACATTTAAATTATCTTATTGCATTTATGAGCCATTTTTCACCCGTTTCTCTTGTAAAGCACTCTTTATAATACCGGTTGATCAAAGCCATAATCGAAAGAGGAAGTTAATAAAAATATTTTTGACGTAAAAGACGGAGGTTAATCAAGCTTCGACCTTATTTTTTAGATGGTACACTACGGTTTTATTATCAATATAATATTATACAAGTTTTAATATTGATTCTGTAGACATCATGGAAAGATCGATATTACTGATGTTATAAAATAGATCAAATTCAAAGCATTTATTTTGTTTAAGTCACGATGGACACTTACTAATAGTCAACATATTATTCATAACTTAATCACTACATAGTATAAAACAAAGTCGCATTCTTCTGTCCGTCCCTATGTATGCATAAATCTTTAAAATTACGCAACGGATTTTGAAGCGTTTTTTTTTTAATAGATAGCGTGATTCAAGGGGAAGGTTTTTAAGTATAACCCACCCCCGCTTTGCACGGGCGAAGCCGGGGCGGGCCACTAGTATACAATAAAACATTCTATCGTTTACCTCCAGTTCGGAACGCGACCACTGCTGAGAAGAACTGGCAAGAAACTCAGAGGGCTTGTCTTTTTCTTTGCCAAACATCAGTCAGATAGAGTCAACAAATGTAACCTTCTAATGCCCGAGTAACGGCTGACAACCGACCCCCAGAAACGGCACCTGTTTCACGTAGGTATCTCTCATATTTGACGTTATGGTCCATTGTGGATAGAACATTAGTGAAATAAGTAATACTTATAAATAAAAGCGAGCGATATATAAATAAAATGAGCACAGAGATTATTGGGTTGTAACCTAGAAATATAAAGCCGTGGTTCGAGATTTTCGATTTTTAGAGCAAAGACAACAAAATCGAACGTTTTATTATGTTTATACTCACAGTACGTAGCTTCCGGCTTTTTTGATTAATGCAATTACTAAAGGTTGGCCCCTTTCACTCGGGGAGGCGATGGATGCCGGGGCTGTATATTATACGAGCTTTTATCATGTTGGTTTGTATATTTTAGGGTTCCGATATAGAAAAAAAAAATACTTTACAAATGCTGTACTGATAGTGGTGAGCAAAAAAAATAAACGTTGACAGGTACTTGATTCGGAGTTCGGATATAGAGACGTTTTATTTTTTTAAGTAACTATATATTATTTTAAAGTATTTTTTTCTTCTAGCTTCATTCGTAGTTAGTTTATAGTTCTAAGTTGTACTTATATGTCAAACACGGTCAATTTATTTTGCCAGTGGCATTTGAAATAAATTACGTATCTATCTACAGAATCCCAGTCCGGAAGTAAAAGGTCATACATGGATCCCCCAATATTTACACGGCCACAGATCCGTTGAAAAGCGTTGTAAAATATGCATGAATGTGAAACGAAAGTTCCAGTTTTACGTTTTTTTGTGGTTAACTTTTAATGTCTGTAAAAAATTCACGACAGATGTCAAAATGATGAGCTAAATTTGTAACATAATGCAGATGAAATTATTTATTCTTAGTTAAATAAAATATATCTTATTTTTGATCTCTAACGCATACGCATGCATGTGCATTTGATTTCAAACATTTAAATACCCCAATTGTCGTTTATAATGTTATGCATGTTTAGTTGTTTTAAAAAAGAGTATGCATCAACCTGTTTCCATAGTCAAATTGTTATCAGTCATTTCAATTTAAAAATTTATATGGGAGCATTAATAATGGATTACAATCGTATCGAAGCAAAAAGATGTATGTATGTACAAAAAACATGTATGTACGAGCACAGAACCTCTCGCTTTTTGAAGATGGCTAAAATAAAATCCCTTTTACGATTACAATACTATTGATTGAGGAAACAACAATATAAACTGGTATGAAAAAAAATTCTCTGCTAATATCCCTCATATCAGTATTATTTACTATCACTTACTTGGATTAAATTATATCTAAAGAATTATATCCTATGTCCAGCAGTGGACGTCTTTTGGCTGAAATGATGAAAGAGAGTCCTTCTGCAAAAGGTTCTGTTATCAATAGGTTTAATATTAAATTGTGGAATAACCCACTAATAAATTGACGGATGGAAAGTATTCATAGAGAAAGAATTTTGATTACATATCCAACTATCAAATGGAGAAAATTGTATATATGCTGAAAAATATAGTTCAAGGTTCAACTGAAAATCATCGATGAAACAGATTCATAAAAACAAAAAAACATAAAACAAATATCATCCGATAAGACTGCTGAGTCCGGCCTCCTCCAAATACGCGGAGGGAAATTGGCTGTGCCACGCTGGCCAGATTGATTGACCCAGGGTAAATATATGACGATTTTTTTTCTGTTACAAAATTGAAATATTCCGTTTATAAATTGACTTAGAACGTATTTTTCTTTTTTTCCTCGCCCTGTCCCCAATTTTATAAGGGTTGGTCTAGTGGTTAGATGTGCCGCCTTTGGATCAACGGGTCCTGGGTTCGATTCCGGGGTCGAGCAAGTGTCTTTGTTTAAACCAGAGGCACTGGCTCGGAGTCTGGGTGTCATTTCTATCCATAATATGTAGGTATTTACAAAAAAAAATGTATATATGTAGTTTATCATCCATCTCGTTACCATAACACAAGCATTAAGTTGCTTAGCTTGGGACGAGATGGCGTTGTGTGAAATGTCCAAGGATATTTATTTATTTATAACTAGTGGCCCGCCCCGGCTTCGCCCGTGCAAAGCGGGTTATACATATAAACCTTCTTCTTGAATCACTTTATCTATTAAAAAAAACCGTATCAAAATCCGTTGCGTAGTTTCAAAGATTTAAGCATACATAGGGACGGACAGATGACAGCGACTTTGTTTTATACTATGTAAAGATTATCTAACCAGAATTGGCCAACTACCAGCATTTACATACAAAATACAAATACAAAATCGAACTAGTGGATATTTGGTTAGAACAGGTGTCAGTTTTCGCTACTCACTATGTTGCCATAGATGGTAGAATAGAATCGAGGTTCCCTCCGAAGCAGGGAGGAGGTCAAATATTACAAACGATGGCAACCCGTCCATCATCCAGTGGATCCAGGCGTTGCTAAACGTGCAGATCGACTACGTTCCACACTGTCCGCATACTGCCATCAGCGCGCATGGGAACCAACTTTTAAAAAAAACCTTTATCAAAAACAGAGGGGACCCAATACGGTAGTGGACATGAGAAAGATGAAAAGAAAAAAATTGTGTGCAATTTCGTCATTATTTATTTATTTATTTATACTTATTGCACAGTAATGTACAAAGGCGGACTTAATGCCTTAGGCATTTTCTACCAGTCTACCTTAGGGTGGTGCAGAAACGGCGCGTGGTAGGTGCACTACTACATTGAATTAGTTACATTGGATAGGATAATATAGATCATACATATACGTACATAATATATCCTATAATAAGACATACATACATATAATACATACATAACGTATAAAACATATGTTATAGATACATACATATATATATATATATATATATATATAACAACATACTCAGATAAAGAGAAAATAAAGACTGATAAAATTCTACGACAAACATCAGGCTAGTTAGTTAAGCTCAAATGCTTGCGAACTTCTTTCTTAAACGTGTACCGACAGTCGACCATCCTGACTTCCGGAGGTAGGGCGTTCCACAATAGTATGGACTGTACAAAAAAAGAACTGTGTAGGAAGTCGGAAGAATGGGTAGGGCACTTTAGTTGCCGATTGTGAGAGGAGCGCAAATTTTTGTCATGAATGGAACAGGAGTATTCAAAAAGAGAAGAAAGATAAGTGGGTGGGGTAGGAGAACAAAGAAAAGAGTGAAGAGTGGTCAACGCCCGTACCTCTCGACGCTGCCGAATGGGCAACCATTTGAGTTGTGCTCTAAACTCTGAAACATGGTCATATTTGCGAAGGTTGAAAACGAACCGAATGCAGTTGTTAAGAAGCCGGTCCAGTTTATTGAGGAGGTCTGCATTCAGGTCATAGTAGCAAACATCACCATAGTCGATAAGAGGAAAAATCAAGGACTGTACAAGCATTGCTTTGACGTTAGACGGGAGAAGATTCTTATACCGATAAAGAAATCGTAAAGCTCCAGTGACTTTCCGGCTGACATTACCCACTTGAGCACGCCAGTTGAGAGTGTTATCGATAATCATACCAAGATCTTTAATCTCAGAGCTAAAAGGAATGACAGTACCATCGTACCTTAGACATGGTAATAAAATGTTGTCCACTCTACGCAGCAACCGTGAACTCCCGATGATAATGGCTTGGCACTTAGTCGGGTTAACTGCCACACCAAACCTATCTGACCAGCCCTTCACGACTTCAAGATCTTGGTTTAAATTACTAATAGTCGCAGAAAGAGTGTCCACACTACCTTGTCGATAAAGCTGAAGGTCATCGGCATACAAATGATACGCACACTGAAGTCTGGGTGTGAGAAAGTTTATGAAAAGCGAAAATAGAAGGGGAGAGATTATGCCGCCTTGTGGGACGCCAGTTTCAAGGATTTTCCAGTTTGATGAAGATTCATCAGAACGGACACTTTGCTGGCGCCCCTGAAGGTAAGAGGAGAACCAATCTACCGCCCCCGGGGAGACCATAAGATGGGAGAGGATCGATAAAAGGATCTCGTGACTGACGGCATTAAAGGCATTGGAGAAGTCAATCAGGACAAGAACTGTCAGTTTGGTGTCTTCCATACCTAACCTAATGTCGCCAGTCACTTTAAGGAGGGCTGAGGTTGTGCTGTGGCCTGGCCTGAATCCAGATTGTAGGGGACTAATCAGGTTATTGGTATGAATAAAATGTGCAAATTGCTTGTGGACACAGGCTTCAAGCACTTTGGATAGGAACGGAAGAATTGAGATTGGGCGGAAGTGGTTGGGAAGTAAAGGATTGGGAACTTTGGGTAGAGGGCGAACATAGGCTTTACGCCATATGTCAGGAAAGACACCGGACTCCAATGAGAAATTAATTACTTGAGATATTGGGATAAGAACGTGATCAAGGATTGTGACTATCATACGGCGGGAGATGCTATCACTCCCCACTGCTTTGGATCTAATGGATAGGATAATCTTTTTGATCTCACTGACGTTGACAGCAGAGAAGTGAAAAGGTGTGATATCAGGACTCGCTAGACCAGATATGTAAGACAGAGTGGTGCTTTTAGTTAGATGATCTAAGGTGGGAACTGTGGCGAAATGGTTGTTTAAATCATCTAAACTAATAGAGGATGGCAGGTCTAAATGTCGCGGTTTGCCGACACCAAGAGTTCTAAGGAACTTCCAGATGTCAGCAGAAGATGACGAAGTAATATTGCTGAGAATGTGGCGGCGTTTAGCGTCACGTATCATCAGATTGCAACGATTTCTGACTCTCCGGTAGGAAGCTTTATTATCTTCTGTACGATCCTTTCTCAGTCTCCTGAACGCTCGGTCCCTTAATTTCATGGCCAATTTTATGCCCTGGGTCATCCATGGTGCAGGTGGGCGCTTCAACTTCACTTTCTTGACCGGGGCATGTAAGTCATAGAGTTTAGTAATCAGCTGGTTTCAGTACGAAACTCATTCATTATTGCAGTACGAAACTCTCCAACTATGAAAAGGCGCACAGCGTGATAAAAAGTTATACTCGTAAAATGTAAATTATTATTGCAAGCTTTTGTGCTGTGGGTGAAGTCTTTAAGGCATCCGCCCCTTCATTTGCGGATGTACCTCGTTGAAGGCTCTGACACAGTTCTGAGAAATTTCATCATCATCATCATTACTATCTCAGCACGTAAAATCCCATTCGTGAGTCTCCTCCAATTACTAGGAGGGGTACACTACTGTGCAACCCTGGCCAGACAGAGGCATATTCTCGTATCAAGTTCTTCACGGGCGTCTAGGTTTGATATCTTGTTATTTCCTTTAATCATCTCTCATGACTCCCTCATATTAGAATGGGGTAGTGACACAGTAAATCCATCGACACACGTAGTTTTTTAAGTTTATTTTTAGTTTGCTAGCGACCCGCCCCGGCTTCGCACGGGTGCAATGATGGACCTCTAAATTTACGTATGTTTCTCTACAATATTATGAATGTATTATACATAAAAACCTTTCTCTTGAATCACTCTATCTATTAAAATCCGTTGCGTAGTTTTAAAGATTTAAGCATACATAGGGACGAACAGACGACAGCGACTTTGTTTTATAATATGTAGTGAGTGATAGTGATAGTGATGAAGAGCGTACAGTCTACCAGTGAATTTCATAATCTAAGTGTTTTGGAATCTGGTCTTAGATTTGTTTTAAATAATTGTTGTACATAATTCAAAGGATTAAAAAATACTATATAGCTACAATTGAAACTGCTTATAAGAAACAGAGGAATCACTGAAATTAAAATCTATTTAGTGTCATATTTTGGTGAAGACTAAATTAACATCGGTGTCAATTTAGGTTCGTGCCGACGAAATGTATGTCCGGCAGAATTTTCATCATTATTATTCCTTTGTCATTTATTTTTATGTGTTTACGTTTTACCATAAAACCAACGAAATAATAAAATTTAGCGTGCGCGTATTATTTTTCCACGGTACAATTATAGCTGTGTTTTCCTCCTAAAATATTTAATGAGCGTAACACCGACGGCTGAGATTTCTGTCACCTCTAATAGCTTTTCCATTTGTAGATTTATTTTTAAGCCCACCATTGTTTGTGGTAGATTTTTTACGCCATGTTGAATCTGTATCTTGAAACACGGGAAGATATTGCTTTTATACAAAATCGTAATACCTGAGAAATTAAATACAGTGTGATTCATTGTGTAGTACAAACCTCAAAAAACCCTAAGATATTCTCATGGATATAAAAAACTAGCTTTTGCGCGCGGCTTCGCCCGCGTGGGCTTCGAACCCGTGCATATTTTTTATGAACATAAAATCGGTTATTGTGGCTAAACTATGATAGTTAGATATGTGCTCTCGGACTTTTTTGTAGATCTTTATAAGACCTACAAACCCGTAGTACATAATTTTGTTCTATTGTCAATAGTTTTTGCAGCGCACGCATAAATAGGTTTTCGATTTTACACCTTGGTTTACAAAATCGCAATTTTCATACGGATCCCTAATGGACTATCTAACACTGAAAGATTTTTTGGAATCGGACCAGTAGTTCCTGAGAATAGCGCGTTCAAACAAACAAACAAACAAACTCTGCAGCTTTATATATTAGTATAGATATGAACGTATATTCGTACATAACGAAAGGTTGCATAGTTTTGCCCAAAATATTGTCTCATTTTGACGGATTTAAATTACATAGTGTCACCATTCCATCATATGGGTGCTGTAAGAGCCGACAAAAGGAAATTACAAGGCCTGATAAGACTTTTCGGGTTTCGTATCATGTTTTCCTACTCTTGCGGCTAGGTATTCCGCCTGGTCAATTCCTTTTATCGGCTCTTACGACACCCTTCGTATGGAATGGGGCGGTGACACCATATGTTCTTATTCCGTCAAATTATGTACTGTGTTATGGAAATGAATAAAATCAATAGAATTCTTTATTTAAATAAAATAAACTCATTTGAAACGGCGGCTGAAACATTACACGATGACTCTGATAAAGAGAAATTTTGGTCTGATGAAATATTCTGAATTAATTTAGCTCATTAAATTAACGAACAGATAAGAAAAACAAATGTTTTCTGCTATTTCCAGAAACCTAGACTATCTTACCAGACGCAGACGTAGTAAAGGCTGAATACAAATGAGGTATCTATTACCTAATTAATTACGTGCAAGTTAAATTAAAATATCATTTAAATTTTGATTATTATTTTGTTTGAATAATATTTAATGGTTGACTGTTAATGCCCTCATGGCTTTGTTGTAGTAGTAGTTTAAATTTCGGAGGTTTGGAATTATATAACCTTAATTCAAGTATTAAGTAACTTATTTTATGAGATTGCCTTGTATTCAGGATGTAATAATTACACTTTTTTATGAGTTACCGCGGGACGCAACTAAACTATGACGTTAATGATGATAGAAAGTATTTAATATTTACCTTCGTCAGATTTTTTCGTACTTGCTTGACACTTATCGTTACATTATTGAAATTTCATACTCTAAATTAAAGCTTACATGTTATTCTGATGTGTAAGCAATGTTAAGTTTCGCGTTAATACATATTAGAATAATCTCTTTTTTTGTTATGAATGTGAAAAAAAAACACAATGTTTTTAAAATTCTTCAGCACTGGTCAATGATCACTATTGGTACAATCCAGTCAAACGCACGAAGGTAAATTTTCGTATTGGCTACTTCGTGAGAAAACTTGCAGTATTTTCAAAATGTTTGAAAATCGCGATGTTTTCTAAACGGAAACAATATGGTTTGTACATTTAAAACACTTCTAATTAAATGATCACAAACGTTTCTGACATATAATAAACTGTTGTCAAACATTTTTATTTCACCGTACGATAGCGCTTGTGATTAGGAAGTTAGTTGACATGGTCATAGTAAAAGTATAGTCAAAATGAATGTTCAATTTAGCGCATATCATCAAGTTCAGCAATTATTCCTATCATTAAATACATGACCGTGCATGAAAGCTCGAAAGCTCGGATAGCTTAAAATATTAGTTAATAGCGACCCGCCCCGCACGGGTGCAATGATAAACCTCTAAATTCATCAGTGTTTCTCTACAACATTACGGATGTTTTATACTTAAAAACCTTCCTCTTCAATCACTTACTATTTAAAAAAACCGCTTCAAAATCCGTTGCGTAGTTTTGAAGATTGAAGCATACTTATGGACGGACAGACGACGGCGACTTTGTTTTATATTATAATATAATGTAGTGATAATCAACAAGAACTAAACCAACTTTGCATATATTTTTATGATACAGAACAAGCTACGGACGTCTTAGGATTTTCGCAATCATTACTTTGACTGCCTCGTTGGTCTAGGGGCTACATGTGCCGGCTTGCCGGCCGTGGATCAACGGGTCCCGGGGTCGGGCAAGTGTCTTTGTCTCAACAAGGGGCACTTGCTCTGATCCGGGGTTTCATTAGTGTTCGTGAATTATATGATTGTAAACTAACCCAGCGATACCAGTGAAGCGGTTTTGTTAAAAAAAAATTACACAGTGAAATTAAACACTTTGTTTTTTTTTTATATCATTTAATTTGGGACGTTTCGATTGCTTTGCAGCAGTCACTGTTATGAGAGACTAGTACCTTATCTCTATATCCGTTAAAAAGTGTTTAATCTCAATAACCAACTGTTTTGATTTATTCACATTATATCAAAAATGTAATTAAATGGTTAGCAGCTAAAGGTCAAACGGCTAAGTCAAGCCGCTAATAAAAACCTTACGATTTTAAAAAGTCAACAAGAATATTAATATCACAAAGGAAGTCGAAGTAATTAAACGAAAAAAAGGCACCAGTTTAATTTAACTTCATTTCTTTTGTCTAGTTAATTCAAATAGACTTAGTAATGCGAAAGACCTTTTGGGCGTTACAGTTATTAGTTAAGTGGCAGCGGATACCTTTGATGAAATTATTTAACTGAGGTCGAGATAACTCTTGATGACATTATTAAAGCAGTAAAGAGTTTGTCACCATACATTTTTAAGCAAATAATCTCACACTTGCGTAATTAAAACCGCCTTCTAACGGACGGCGAATTCTTATGCTCGATAAAAAAATGCGTTTTAAATATTTGTTGTTAAATCTTACTTTAGGTGTATCTTTTTAAACATGTGTTTCAGTCCGCTTTTAGGAGTGTTCGCACTGACGGATGGGTAAATTTTTTGGCACAATTAAAGTGTTTAAGGAGGTGGAGTGCAAAAATTTTCAAATGTTATAAAACATGCATTAGAAATAAAGTGATTTAAGATCAAAAACGAGACACACTCTAACAATATTATTTTATTCGTGGCCTGGCCGGCGTAATTTTGAAACATAACCTAAAATCGCGGGCAGAAGTAACATTTCTAGAAGGCTTAGAAGGAAAACTTGATACAAAACCCTGTGCCAAACCATCTAGCCAGCGTGGCTTAATAGGCCAATAGCCATCCACGTGTAGGAGGCCCGACTGCTGTAGCTGTGGGTCATCTATGGGTTGAGTAGTAGTATATGAAAGCTACGTAAATAAAGTTCCTTTTGAGTTCGAATCCTGTACTGCCGACTAAACTACCGGTCTATACGTTTTGTGCCCCTATTGTTAGCGTCACGTTTGTACGTTAGTAACACCAGAGCTGGCACTTACGCGTCGGCCCTGTAATAAGTGACAGCATGATGATGTCATCAGTGGGAACACCAGGTTTATCTGGCTGCCAACCACTGATGCCAAATTAAAGATGTCGCTAGAATTGGCTTTTGCCTAGTACCTAGCGGCAAAAAGTAATTTAAGTACTGGATACCTTTAGATCAACGGGTCCCGGGTTCGATTCCGGGGTCGGGTAAGTGTCTTTGTCAAAACGAGGCACGTGATCTAAGTCTGGGTGTCATTTGTGTTCGTGAATTACATGTTTGTAAACTTCCCCCGCGATACAGATTATACCTAGTGCAGGGATTCTGTTTTTTTAGTAAAAAAAAGACGCCTACTGCCTCCCCCAAGGATTTCCACAAAATCGTCGTTTACGTTATGTATGTGTCTATTTATTAATACGGGAAGCAAAAACTGTGTATCCCCTTTTCCACAAATTAATCGGACGGAGGAGTATGAAATTTCCCACACTTAAAGGGTATGGAGAGAAGTTATATAATATATTTTTGCTGCCTCGATGGTCTAGTGGTCAGATGTGCCGCCTTTGGATCAACGGGTCCCGGGTTCGAGTCCGAGGTCGGGCCAGTGTCTTTGTCTAAACCAGAGGCACTGGCTCGGAGTCTGGGTGTCATTTCTATCTATAATATATATGTATTTACAAAAAAAAATGTATATAAGTAGTTTATCATCCATCTCGTTACCATAACACAAGCATTAAGTTGCTTAACTTGGGACGAGATGGCGTTGTGTGAAATGTCAAAGGATATTTATTTATTTTTATTTATTTTATTTGGCATAAAAATACATTAAATCTTTAAATAAACTTACTATCATGTTGTCGGTGTGGTGACGGATTTAGAATACACAATGTCACCAACCCACACTATCCTGAGGGTGTCGTAAGAGGCGACTAAAGGATCGTAAGAGGCAGATCACCTAGCCGTATGAGAAGGAAAACTTGATACAAACCCTGTGCCAACCCGTCTTGCCAGCGTGGCACAGTAGGCTAATTTCCCTCCATGACTTTGGAGGAGGCCCGACTCAGTAGTGGGTCATTTATGTGCTGAAACGACGACTATCATGTATTTGACACACACACATATTATAAATACTCTTTTGTTTACTATTAAAGTCTGTGGTAAAATTTTGAGAATCACTATCACTATCACTACATATTATAAAACAAAGTCGCTGTCGTCTGTCCGTCCCTATGTATGCGTAAATCTTTAAAACTACGCAACGGATTTTGATACGGTTTTTTTTAATAGATAGAGTGATTCAAGAGGAAGTTTTGTATAACCCACCCCCGCTTTGCACGGGCGAAGCCGGGGCGGGCCACTAGTAGAACTATATAATATTTCGACCACTTGGCGACCAGTAGTTTATTTAATTCTTCATGTAACAGGTTACATCGGCGGCATGTCTTTCTATTTAAAACTCCGCCTATCCTCTATCTCTGTAAATTAGGAAATGAAACCCTACACGCCTAGTGGGGGAAAAGTTAGAGTCTTCGATCCGGAATCTCAGATTCGGAGAATTACTTTCCATCAATTCAAAGGAAATCCGAACCCACGATACACGAGTTGCGACGAAAAATGTGGGGAAAAGTTGTTTTCAGAATTTTTGGGGTTCAATCTTTAGTTGTCGAGTGGTGAACGCGTGCCAAAATCGCAGTGCTGATTGAACCAAGATCCTGGTTAAGGACGTTGGAATGTAACAAACACGAGTGGCTCAGGACCGGACTTTATGAAAAACGTTGGGGTAGTCCTATGTCCAACAATGGACTACTTTTGGCTGAAATTATGATTATGATGGCTCTTTAGTTCACGACATCTACGTCGAAAATTTAATAATAATTTATCGGTAAGAACATTAAATTGTAACACCTTTTTTGTCTAGTGGTTTGCTAGCAGTTTAGGACACCAGTCCCGGGGTTGATTCCGAGTCAGGCAAGTATCTGTGTGCCAGTAAATTACATGAAGAAAGAGATATATGCACATATTAAATATGTACTTGTTATATTCCAAACACATGTACAAGTTGCTTGGAAAAATAACTTGAGCAATAAGACCGCCCGATGTACTTGTCCTGCACTTTAACTTTTGTGTTCTCATTATATGTATAAATAAATTAACTTATACTTTCATCACCATTACAGCCAAAAGACGTCCACTGCTGGACATAGACGCCCCCTAAAGATTTCCACAAAGGCCAGTGTTGAGCCGCCGGCATCCATCGTTTTCCGGCGACCTTAACCAGGTTATCGGTCCACTGTGTGGGACTGGGGTCTACTAGCATAGCACTGCGCTTAGGACATATACTACATTGTACTTATAGTATATTTGTATGTTTTTATAAATTGTACATTTCAGAGCCACTATGATACGCATACTTATACAGCGGAACAAACTGCTCAACAATTTTATTGTGCGCGAAGTGGTATATAAAATATCCTTGTTGTCGTAGGAAAGCTTTGTTTGGAATAACGTTTTAAAGCTATTTTACAATTTTATAACACGGCGATGCCCTTATTAGATAGGTCAATAAACACCCCTATAATACTAGATGCCTTAAAATAACTTGGAAGATATTTTCTATCCTTGTTACTCTGTGAAATAACTTCAGTATTATTCTACGTATTATCAGGGCAAGTTTGATACAATAATGGTATTAAACTAATAGTAATTTAGCATTCTCTGGAATATATTTATCGTTACAATATTAATAATAATAAAGTATTAGTAAATAATATTTTAGACAGGCTCTTTTTAATATACTTAATTAGGAAAACGTCGTGAACAACTTTTGTTGATATTTATATTTAAAAAAAACTTTAATTTATTGCAGCAAGTCGATACAAATATTTGATTTTTGTAATTGCTAACTTAGTTTTAAATATTTTTTAAACCAATAAAATATAATTTTAAAATATTTATAACTTTTTTACAGGCATATAGCATTCGTACATTTCCTATAGAAGTAATAATTTCAAGCACTGTAGAAAACTTACCTGTAGGATTGTTTCGTCGAAATGCACTCAACTACTATTCCGGTCGTGCACGTATTCCGCGCTTGGCCGGTTGAACTGAAATGGTCTTGGGCTCGCCCGCTACCCGGTTATATACCCTACCGGATAACCGGCAGGCGTAGCCGATGGGTGCTACATCGCTACGCCCCACGTAGGCGTGCGTAGGCAACGGCCTACGGTGTGCTACGCGGATTATGGTGCTGTAAATTTGAAAAGAATGTAGTGCATATCGGTTGAAAATTTCTGAGGTTTTCGGTGAGTTTTTTTTATCTATGCGTTAACAATTCATTTTTGTTGCTTCAAACTACTTACGCATCATTCTCTATCATATTGGTATACATTATTAAAAGTTAAAGTGTGTTAAATCCATAATTTGAGTACAAGAATGATTTCAATTCAATTGTTGAGTGGACGTACCAGATTGAAACTAGGTTTCATTATGAACAAAGGCTAGCTAAGACAGATTATCAATCAGTCTATACCCAACTATTTATCATCTCAACTATCTGTTATGAGAAAATGAATACGGAATAATTGAAATAATACATAAAAAAGCAACACAAGTCGATCACAAATTATTTGATTTTATTTTTATAGACATTTATGTGGTAGAAATTCGTGTGGTTTTCTGTCCATGTGATAATCGGGTAATAATATAATATCTGTATTTTGTCGTTGTCACCAACACATTGCAGCTTGCATCAGCCTTGGGCTGCGAAATCTAAAGCGAAATGAACTTGTAAATTCAATTTAATGGAGCACTTCAAAGCAACATTTTTTGCAATCATATCAAGAGAACTAGCTCTGGTAAAGCTACATACAGATTCAGAAAGTGCATATGCAAGCTATTCAACTGTCTTAAAAAAGGACGGATTTATATAGGGTAATTTTCGAGAAGAATGTTGTAAAAATGCTTTTAATTTTGCAAAATAAGAGCATGTCTGTAGATGTGACACAATTGTAAAAATAATAGTAAAGAACGGAAGCACATAATTAAATTCGCCACTTCTATAGGTTCTAGGGGCCATCTTCTTGAACGATTTTTATTGAACTTTTTGCAGTGAATGTTTTCTGGAACAAATTTCAGATTCCTTTTTTAGGTCGTTTTGTAAAATCATCTTGTATGCTTTTCTAATGTATGTGTCGTCGTTACAGCCCATAAATGACCCACTACTGGGTCGGGCCTCCTCCAAATTCATGGAGGGAAATTAGCCTACGGTGTCACGCTGGCAAAACGGGTTGACACAGGTTTTGTATCACGTTTTCCTTCTCTTGCGGCTAGGTTATCTGCCTCTTGCATTCTTTTAGTCGCCTCTAACTGTAACAGTTTGGTTCAATAGAATGTTTATACTAATTGGTTCCTTGGTAATACACAGCTTGTAACAAAAACCCTATAGGATCCCACGCAAAGTGAGAGCATAGCACAACACAAATTATGGAGTTCTATATTTTTATTA
The DNA here is from genome assembly GCA_905475355.2 of Clostera curtula. Classification (NCBI taxonomy): domain Eukaryota; kingdom Metazoa; phylum Arthropoda; class Insecta; order Lepidoptera; family Notodontidae; genus Clostera; species Clostera curtula. The sequence goes on along the minus strand of FR997805.1, from coordinate 13,583,009 downwards.
TTTTTAGTACAGTCATATTATCTTCTTCCTATATAAGAAAAATATAATAATGCACGTCTGTCTGTTTGTCCATAAATTTAACAGAAAAACAATTAATATTCGTGTAATGTCTTTCCTTTAAATTTATTTTATTTTGGTTAGTGGCGTAGCAACGGGCCCAGGTTACAGCTATTAATTTATAAAATAATAGTGAACCCTTTTTCTGAACCAGAATTTAACTACAAATCAGAGGTTTCTCTTAGTAATTGTAGTTCCATTGTATTTCTTCAGATCTCTGTGCATAAAACTAAAGTTATGACAAGCTGCTGTTGCAGCTTAAGACCAAATGTTTAAGAAAAAAGTTGGTAAGTTTCGTCCGAAGTTGAACACATCATCATTACTGCTCAGCCCATATATGACCCACTCTTGAGTCGGGCCTCCTCCAGTTTCTAGAGGGTAATAAGCCTACTGTGCCACGCTGGCCAAACGGGTTAGCACAGGGTTTCGTATCAAGTTTTCGGGTCGCCTCTTACGACACCCTCAGGATGTTATCAGTAGTAATATCTATTCTTTGGTTATGGCTATAGGTAATATGTTATCTGTAGTTAGATAGTTGGTTTAGTTTGGAATCCATGATTTGTAATAAAAATCTTGCTCAGACTAACAGCTGAACAGTAACTGATTTTCTTTATTTGCTCTACCATCCCCCCACCTCCTTTGGACGTCTATAAGGTTATTGTTACACCATGTATATAAATATTACCGTTAAATAAAACTGCTTCACATTACGAATAATTTCAATAAACTAATTCTTTTATTCTCAGCCCGTAAATGACCCACTACTGAAGCGGCCCATCTCTAACAATATGGAGAGTATTTAAAAACCTACTGTGCCACGCTGACCAGACGGGTTGGCACAGTTACGTGTCAAGTTTTCCTTCTTTTGCAGTTAGGTTTTCAGCCTTATCATTTCCTTTTGTCGGCCCTTATGATACCCTTAGGATCGAAAGGGGTGGTGATACTATGTATTCTAAATCATTTTATATCCATTATGCTATACGAATTACTATTTGGAACAAACAATGTGAAGTAAATTATCATCTTTGAAAAATGAATAATAACGAATAATACTGTCGAGAATTACCTTATCTGTATTATATTGTAATGTCTAAAATATGTACATAATGAATAGACAATTTATCGACAATTAATAACTGAGATAGTTTACAAACTAACTGTGTTAAATACGACATAGAGACGAAGTGGAGTAGTTTCTAAGCCTCGCAAGTAAATAAGAGTCGTTTAAGTGTCCTCTAGATTGATTAGAAGTTTATTACAATACATCGATTGGTTTGCCTTAAGTGCTTGATCTATTTTTGCAACGGTATTACGTAGTCTCTTGGTCGTAGTGATTTAGAATAGACAACCCATTTCTTTATCATTTCTGTATCACTATAGGTTTGCCAATAGACAAACTATACCCTGTTCACGATAGCTTGATCGATTTGACAGATGTCAATTTTTCTGATCGACATAAAGGTATGATTCCGAACTTCGCTGCACGTGCAGCAGTACTGTCGCGGCACTACTGGTCCCCATACAACCGCTACATAACTGCCTAGCTCAGAATGTAATCTCATATAAGCTTTTAAAAATATTGTATGGGGACCAGTAGTGCTGCGACAGCACTGTTGCGGCAGTACTGCTGCGTGCAGCGTAGTTCGGAATCATACCTTTACTTTGCAATGACGAACAGTGATGGGAAACTGATAATATCTACTAGTCCAAAAAATAACATTTTAAAATACTTGTAACTGTGACGAGATGGTGTGTCTGTATTATGTGTGAAATTCTTTATCACCTTTTCTTCACTTTATAAGACGATATTCGAATAAAAAACATTTTCATTTTGAAATAAAATTCGTTAGATTTCGCACATTGAAATGTAACACTTTTACAATTATTATTTTCTTTTCTTTTTTATTTACTTTCATGGTCTGAACCACCTATTTCAATTTGGCGGGAGGTCCAAAAATAACCCTGTATTATTAAATAGGAACTTATTATGAAACTTATTTTGAATCGCTTCTCTACCCAATGTTTTATATGTCTAGTGCATTAAAGAATTTCACACTTATTAAACCCACGCCTATTTGTCACAGTTACAAGTATTTTAAAACGTTATTTCTTGGACTACTAGATATTTTCCGTTTCCCATCACTAGCCCGTCTGTCAAATCGATCCAGTTATCTTATACAGCGTATAGCCCCAAAAGAAGAAAACAACCTTGAGCAAACTCATATTTCCCTCCTGAACTTGTATTTCCCTATTTAGCATTGGCTCATTTATGGGCTAGTAGTAGAAGTAGTTTATTAGAATTATTCATAACTAGCTGACCCGGCAAACTTCGTACCGCATCAGAATCAATAAATAAGAAACCTGAATGATATTTTTTTCATATTTTCTCACCTTTTAAACCTGCCCTGGACTCGCACGAATATTTCAAGACCAAAACTAGTCAAATCGCTGCAGCCGTTCTCGAGTTTTAGCGAGACTAACGAACAGCAATGTTGTATACATCATCTAACAAAAATCAGTAGTGATGGTAAATTTTGCCCGACCCCAGAATCGAACCAGAGACATTTGCCGTCATTGGATCACAGGTCCTTGGTTCAATTCCGGGGTCAAGTGTCTTTGTCTAAGCCAGAGATACTTTGAAATTAAACACTTTTTAACGGATTGATCGGGAGAGACTGCTGCAAAGCATTCGAAACGTCTGGAATTAAATAATTTAATAGGTATACACGCGATAAATCCGTTGAAAAGTGTTTAATTTCAATGTGTAATCGCGAAAACCTAAGAAACCAGAGATACTTGCTCTTGGTGGTCTGTATTTGAGATTTTATTACCGAAAAAACGGGAGACACAAAAAAAAGCAACTGAACTGAACTTTGGACGTTTTTCTGAAACATGAAACAAACCGTCCAGCTACCGGCCTTCACGCTAGGAGCTAGTAAGCTGTGTGTGTGTTCCATAGAGAAATAACTACAGAGTCTTCAGTAAGAAGACTCTGTAGTTATTTCTCTTGCTATGATTTACTGACTCAGGGGAAGCCTGTTGTTGCCAGGGAAAGGAACCCAATACTATAACCCAATACCCAATATATTTTTTTATTTATTACTCCTATGACTCAGCCCTTAAATTACCCACTGTTGAGTCGGGCCTCCCCTGTTACATGGAGGGTAATTAGCCTACTGTGCCACGCTGGCCAGACGTGTTGGCACAGGGCTTTGTAACAAGCTAGCTAGGTTTTCGGCCTTGTCGTTTCCTTTTGTCGGCTCTTACGACACTCTCAGGAATGGGTGGTGACACTATATATGCCAAACAGGTCACCACACGGATTTTTTAAAGCCCAGTAGGCTTCATTCTTTCAATTATTTCGGTCATAAGCGGCAATTTGTAAATATGTTTGTTATATAGTTTTTCCAAAAAAGGAACTAACCACATTTAATGTTATCGCAGCTGAAGTCGCGAGTAACAGCTAGTTCGCATATAATAATTTCACACATCTACTGTGATGAGCTCCAAAATAAATAACTGATGTTGATTTTCCTTATTATACATTTCACAATGTATTACGTTTCCGACAAGGTAAAATACTTTTTATCCTGTTTTTTCTTTGCAAACTTAGGAGAAAATTGGTATAATAAATCTAAGTATTATCCGCAGCAAAGATTGGCTAGTCAGCTAGTAATGTTATAAAATTCAGATTTTCCTACACTCCATTCTCATGGCTCGGTATTGGAGGTAAAAGGCTATTTCAAACATTTAGAAAAACGGTTGTGTGCTATTTTTAACCCCCGACGCAAAAAGAGGGGTGTTATACGTTTCACGTGTCTGTCTGTCTGTGTGTCTGTCTGTCGGTCTGTCTGTCTGTCTGTCTGTCTGTGGCACCGTAGCTCGCGAACGGATGAAGCGATTTCAATAAAGTTTTTTTTGTATGAAAGGTGAGTTACGGGCGAGTGTTCTTAGACATGTTTGATGAAAATCGGGTGAGCCGTTTAAAAGTTATCAGGGGTGAAAGTGGGGAAGAATAACCGAATGTCTGCAAATATAATCGAGTGGGGTCTCAAATGAAAGCGCATCACGTGCAATTTAACAAAATCTACATTAAAAAATATTTAATAATTACATAAAAATTAAATTAAAATTTAAAAAAAAACCCCGTCTCAATAACCTTTAAAAAGTAAATTAAAATTAAATTAAAAATTTAAATAAACCCCCGATTGCGTTGGGGGACCGCTCCTACATATTTATTATCTGACCCCTGGTCCCCCAACGCGATGTATTTTATTTTTATTTTCTACTTTTTAAAGGGAACTTAGGTCATTGTGTCGGGGGTTTATTTAAATTTATTATTAAATTTTTATTTTCTGCTTTTTATAGGTACACGCTTATTATGATGTAGATGTGATGTATACATAGATTCTTGTCGCTTTCTAATTTTCTCCCCACCACATACATATGCAGATATTGGGTATCCCCCCCCCCGTTTACCCCTAGAGCTTTTTCAGGGCTCAACTGATTTTCATGGAACATATTATTTTGTAATGTACACGTGATGCGCTTTCATTTGAGACCCCACTCGATTATATTTGCAGACTTTCGGTTATTCTTCCCCACTTTCACCCGTCATAACTTTTAAACGGCTCAAACGATTTTCATCAAACATTTCTAAGAACACTCGCCCATCCCTTTATATGCTGATCTTAAAGGTAAGTCCTTACGTATATACATAAGGATGTAACTATATTTAATTTCGGCATTAAATGCACATCAAGCCCGTCATATAAAACACTCTCACACATACACGTGCAGACACAGTCGTCCTATTACTCGTACAAATAGACCGCGTGGGATGTACGACGTCAGTGTTGTATTAAACAATGCTTATTTCATCGAGAACTTATCAAATTACAAAACAAAGCTGAGAGAAATCTCCGTAAGATTGAGGGCAATATCAAAATCCGTGGGGGAGGCAGCGTCGCTTGATAAAATGTATACGGGCTGAATGATAAAAGTATCCATTTGGCACAGCATTTTATATAGTTACTTGTGTTCAAAATTGAAAACGAATCTGATCTGAATTGTACTTGCAGGAATTGAGAAGGATTAGCTTTAGCTTAGCCAGAGGCACTTGTTTTGAGGCTGGGTATAATTTGTGTTCGTGAATTGGGTATAATTTGTGTTTGTAAACTGCCGGCGCAATGCAGGTACTAACTAATACAGGGGTTGCGTTTAAAAAAAGTAAAGGAAAACTTGACAGGTCACCAACCAGTGTGGGTTGGTGACCTGTCAAGTTTTCCTGCGTGTCGTAAGAGTCGACTAAAGGAACGCAATAGGCAGACGACATAGCTGCAAGAGAGCTGATGCAAACCCTGTGCCACCACGCCTTGTTAGCGTGGCGCAGTAGTTTAATTTCCCTCCATGAATTTAGAGGAGGCCCGACTCAATAGAGGCTCATTTATGGGCTGAATGATGGTGATGATGAATAAGATGACGATTTCCTTTCTACAGGCTGGTAACGTAGTCACAGGCGAGATGGTAGAAGAATTAATTTTATCTGGAGCAGACATCATCAAAGTAAGTAAATGCATATTGTTTGTACATTTTTGGACAAGCACTGAGCTAAATATTTATTCAACAATTATGTACTATCACTATCAAATCATTATCATCATCATGCACACACACAGGCACACACGGCAACAGTGTCATGTAAAAAACTGGCATTAAGCAAAATCTGGTCAGTCCAAGCCGGTATGAATAAAATACCAAAGTAGATACCTATATGATATAGTACAGACTTCTTATAGGGAGTCGGGAAATGTACAAGTACCAATACATTATTATGACGTCATTAGTTCTTGTTTCATTTTTTAATTTATTTTATGAGATAATATCCCTCAGTTTTCCGCAACCAAACCATTTTACCTTGTCGGGAACTCCCCATTGAACAAGAAATGTGTATCTACATATCATCTTATTAACCTTACTGCTAGCGTCGTATCTTATTCCCAATACACCCGCAGGTTAATTTCCGTCAGTTCATTTTTTATAAGCCTACGTGCTACGGAAATAAAGAGTAAATAAATGGGGTTGAGTCCGCCTTCTTTCAATAGCTGCCGTCTTCGTTTAAAACTGTGTAATTTTGTGGTTTCGCAAGTTTAATATTTATTGGAATTTTAAACGACAAAATAAATAAGTTCTTTTAACAGTTTAAAAAGTGAAAAGTCTACGAAGCGCAACAAATATGTAAGGATCGTAGCATGTGGAAAGAAGTGGTCTCTGCCTACCCCTACGGGAAAGAGGCGTGATTATGTATGTATGTAAAAAAATAACTTTTAAATAAATGTTACTGTGTATGTACATAGACTGGATTTGAATACTACATGCATATTCTAGTTAGAAGATAGAAATGGAGGTATCGTGATAGCTACATTTAAGTATAAAATTAATCCACGTGGTGACGGATTTCAGAAGACGTACCGTCACCGCCACATTTCATTATGAGGGTGTCGTAAAAACTCAGAAAATGATAAGGGCGAAGACATAGCCGCAAGAGAAGGAAATCTTGATACGAATACCTGTGCCTAACCACCCGGCCGGCGTGGCATAGTAGGCTAATTACCGTCCATGTAGTTGGAGGAGTATATCATCATCATCGTCATCATTTCAGCCAAAAGGTACGTCCACTGCTGGACATAGGCCTCCCCCAAAGATTTCCACAAAGCCGGTCCTGGGCCGCCCGCATCCATCGTTTTCCGGCGACCTTAACCAGGTCATCGGTCCACCGTGTGGGAGTCCTACCAGCACTGCGCTTTCCGGAACGCGGTCGCCACTCGAGGACTATTCTGCCCCATCGGGCATCGGTCCTGCGCGCTATGTGCCCTGCCCACTGCCACGTAAGTTTGGCAATCTTGTGGACCCTGGTTTGCCTGCGTATCTCCTCATTTCTGATTCGATCTCGCAGGGAAACTCCGAGCATAGCCCTCTCCATTGCCCTTTCAAGTAGTTGTAAACAAAATTAAAGACTACTTTTTGTAATCTATGCCATATTAGCTACCAGAACACATTCAATTGAGGCCACAGAACCAGAAAATACATCTAGTTCAGTTCGAATCGAGTTCGCGAAAGAAAACAGTGTGAAGTGCATTTTGACCAACGTTAGTACGCTTCTATGGCACTAAAAGGCTTTCGGTTTAGCAATCGATTACCATCATAAATGACCCACTACTGAGTCGGGCCTTCTCCGATTACATTTGTTCCACGCTGGCCAAACGGGCTTGCACAGGATTTCGTATCAAGTTTTGCTTCTCTTGCAACTAGGTTATCAGCCTTATAATTTCCTTTGGTTGGCTCCTACGACACCTTCACGAAGGAATGGGGTGGTGACACGATTTATTCTAAATCCGTCACCACACGAACAACTGGTTCACCAGTCTACGAGTATAATACTATAAATAAAATGTAAGATGACGTGAACATATTTCATTTCATCACTATCACTATCACTACATAGTATAAAACAAAGTCGCATTCTTCTGTCCGTCCCTATGTATGCATAAATCTTTAAAACTACGCAACGGATTTATAAGCGGTTTTTTTTAATAGATAGCGTGATGCAAGGGGAAGGTTTTTAAGTATAACCCACCCCCGCTTTGCACGGGCGAAGCCGGGGCGGGCCACTAGTTAGATATAATTTAAGATTTGATAACCTAAGTTTAATTGATAGCCGTATCTACCTTTCGCAAGTTTAAAAGCGTGAAACTTACAAAATTGAGTTAATCCACCTTTCAACATTCCTTTGTACGTCACGCGCCTGGAGCGGTTCCCTTGATCTCTCAACGAACAGAAAACGTTCACAGAAAGACTGCCAGAGTAATGACAGCTGACTACTTTGTTTGCATACATTTGTAGTTACAATTGAACAAGTTTTATGCACTTGGGAGATGAAGCTAAATGAACACTCACTATTTATATAATAATAATAATAAATAATAATAAATAATAAGAAATAAATAAATATCCTTGGACATTTCACACAACGCCATCTCGTCCCAAGCTAAGCAACTTAATGCTTGTGTTATGTTAACGAGATGGATGATAAACTACTTATATACATATTTTTTTTTGTAAATACATACTTATTATAGATAGAAATGACACCCAGACTCCGAGCCAGTGCCTCTGGTTTAGACAAAGACACTTGCCCGACCCCGGAATCGAACCCGGGACCCGTTGATCCAAAGGCGGCACATCTAACCACTAGACCAACGAAACAATCTATTACACATTTAGGCGCAAAGGGATGACCATCCAGCCAGACGAGGTGGTGTGTCTGACACCTATCTTATAACTGTAGTCCGGGATTTCTTAACCGTGATAATTGCTATGTAAACTTCGCTATCGCGGTGTAGAACTTTTTGGTAATACTAGATCAATAAATATCGCCTAAAAATACGAGAATTACCAGAAATGCATATTATTGTTTAGCTAATAAACCTAATAAACCTGCAATGCCTCGTCTGGCTGGATGATTATCCCTTTGCGCCTAAACGATATTTTTAAAAATTTATTTCATACGGTGATAGCTCAGATTTATCGACTAAATTGTGTAAAGTATGTAGTAGCATGCTGGTCGCTACAAGTCGCTACATAACTATAAGAAATCATTATCATAATTTCAGTTTTAGAAAACCTTTAAACCGATTTTGATAAAATTTTCATGGGGCAAATAGCTACTAATCTAACAAAAAAATCCAAATCGTTTCATAAATTGCGGAGTTATGGGGTTATTGGGAATAGAGAACGTTCTTTTTTTAAATCGGTTCAAAATCAAGGCACTGCAGTCATTAGTCCGACTGTCTCGTTGGTCTAGTGGTCAGATGTGCCGCCTTTGGATCAACGGGTCCCGGGTTCGATTCCGGGGTCGGGCCAGTGTCTTTGTCTAAACCAGAGGCACTGGCTCGGAGTCTGGGTGTCATTTCTATCTATAATATGTATGTATTTACAAAAAAAAAAATGTATATAAGTAGTTTATCATCCATCTCGTTACCATAACACAAGCATTAAGTTGCTTAACTTGGGACGAGGTGGCGTTGTGTGAAATGTCCAAGGATATTTATTTATTTATTATTATTAGGAATTGTGTGATTAGGTAAAACCAATCCATGACAGGGGAAGGCGTGTTATCCATCAACCGACGCGAACATAATTAAACCTAGAGCTGATGGGGTGAGTAATCAATTCGACGCCTACCTAAAGGCCAAGACATTATCGGCCTTTTTACTATCCAAATCCTCTTAGTGTCAGTCGGAATTTTTTTCTCCAAAAAACTGGTGGAGGGTAACTGATTATTTTTGGAGCGAAATAATATAAAGATATTTAATATAAAGATATTATTTCGCTCCAAAAGCAATCAGTTGGCCTCTACCAGTTTTTTGGAAAAAAAATGCCTATAACACAAATAGTTGTTCCTAAATTCTGCTTTTTCTATAGTGGGGGATTTGCATATCCAGTCCAGACAGAACACAATTTATTATCATCACTGCTTTTAATGATCTAAAATTACAAGGTAGACAACGTAACCACAAGACAAACGTTATACGAAACCTTGTGCCGCTATTGCCCTTCATGTAGGTAGTTGGGGGAGGCATTGGGAAGTCTGTCTGCGGCGGCGTGGTTCTGCATCAGATCCCACAATGCCGCAACAGGACGCGAGTTGGAGCACCCCGGGGAGGTATAGTGGGTAGGCCCCCACTATGGGGGAGAGTCCCACACTCCCCTCGCTGGCCATCCCCGTGGCCGGCGAGGAAGTCGATAAAGGATTTTACCGAGGGCAAAAAAAAAAAAAAAAAAGGCATTGGGAAGTCTGTGTGAGAAATGAAGAGTTTTCATGACCATTGTTTATAATTATGGTCTTTTAGCGACCAGAGAGTTTCCTAATTACGCAAATATTCTTTAGGCGCCAAGGGATGATCATCCAGCCAGACGAGGTGGGATGTCTGGCTAGGGGTCGCAGTGCCTATCCCCCCATACTTGTAGTCTGGGAAATCTTAACTGTTCGAATAATAATTGCTCTTGAAAAATTTCGCTATCGCGGTGTAGGACTTTTTGGTATTTCTCGCATTTGTAGGCGATATTACTTGATTTAATTAGTTCAGATCTTTCAGGCCAATCGTGTAAAATATATGTAGTATGTTGGTCGCTACAATTCTAGGTATCAACTTATAGAAAAGCAAGAATAACCGAAGATCCTACCTCGCGATTGTAAAATTTACAGAGCAAATTGCACGCATATGATTTCCCCAACAACACTCTTTAAAGGATCGGAGCCGCGGCCATGGGCCGACATACCACCTCGTCAGACTGATGATCATCCCTTTGCACTATGGCCGTTATTTGTTTCATCTTTAACTACTAATCTTTACAGACGGACTTATTTACCTACGTGTGTCCCAGAAATGATGTCAAAATAATCAACGAAATGTGTCACGTACCATCGTAATGAGTCGATCAAAGCAAACACCCGAATATTTGGTATATGAGCGAAACTATTTGATTTCATAGGTGTGCTGTCACGTAATTTTGCTTCAATTTTGCTTGCTATATACGTGTAGCGACCGCATTCTACATACTTTACACAATTAACCCGAAAAATCTGAACTGTTTGCATCAAGAAAAATCGCCTACAAATGCGATAATTACGAAAAAGTCCTACACCGCGATAGCGAAATTTCAAGAGCAATTCGCAAGGTTAAGATATACCCGACTACACCTATCGGGGGATAGGCACTGCGACCCCTAGCCAGACATGACACCTCGTCTGGCTGGATGATCATCCCTTTGCGCCTAAATACGTTTCCCGAAGTTTGTAGCTTTATTTAGATAGCCCCGGATTTGCTCGGGTGACTGCCTCGTTGGTCTAGTGGTCAGATGTGCCGCCTTTGGATCAACGGGTCCCGGGTTCGATTCCGGGGTCGGGCCAGTGTCTTTGTCTAAACCAGAGGCACTGGCTCGGAGTCTGGGTGTCATTTCTATCTATAATATGTATGTATTTACAAAAAAAAATGTATATAAGTAGTTTATCATCCATCTCGTTACCATAACACAAGCATTAAGTTGCTTAACTTGGGACGAGATGGCGTTGTGTGAAATGTCCAAGGATATTTATTTATTTTTATTTAATTTCGAACCCAATCCCATCTCATTACAACTTTTACATGTGTCCCCTTTGAAGCCATAAGTTTGCATTAAATCAGAATCTAGTTTAAGACAGGTAGGTAACCAGAGGTGAGCACTTTCGTCTTTACAATAGCTTCTGTCCACGGCTTTGTCCGCGTAGTTTACGAGTCCGCTACTACTACTACTCCTACGTACTACTACGATTAGCCAAATGTGCTACGCTAGCCAGACGGGTTGGCACAGGGTTTGTATCAACATTTTCTTCTCTTGTCAACCTTTGCCTTCCTCTTGTCGCCTCTTTCTCTTACAAGAATGTGTCAATACACAATGTCACAAGGTTTTGAATGGCTTGCCATCATTGTGATTTGACACACGTTCGCCGATGTCAATTAATTATTGTCCTCAGACATGGAGGCTATGGTATGTGCCTACTGCACATACACAATGTCACTAACCCACGCTACACGCTCTCAGGATGACGATCTTGTCAAATTGGTAATCAAAGTGTCAAATGAATAATTTGGTCCCTAAAATAATAAATGTTATTATTATGTAACTAGTTTTAAGACCGCAAAATCTAAGCAATAAATGGCAGTTCTGTGCCTCTCAGCGATGGTGGCTGTCCTATCTGTTTAATACTTTGTTTTGTTTTATGTTTATAAATGTGTTGACAATTTTGAAAATGTTCTTTTGGTCTTAAACAAAATAAACGATTTGATTTTGACTTTGAACTATTTTACCTGCAATGATGTGATGATAATAAGTAGCTATAGTTTAAATAAAGAACATTTTCAGGTTTTTATTAGCATGTTAATTTATTTAAAATATACAAAAACATGAAAAAGTTTTGCTTGAAAGCATATGGTTTGCCTAAAACAAAATTAGTAACTTCCGCCAGGAGATACAACATTAGGAATCAAACATAGTCTATGGCTGTGATCTGAGATTCTGAGTTCTCATTGGTTGAAAATTGATAAATCAAATATGGCGCCATTATACTCATTTCCTGTTTTTAGTTGGGGAGAGTGCATGGCCTCGTTCAACTCGACGTCGATCCCGTTCTAAAATAAAACGCCGCTGCTGATAAAATATTAAATGAGAATCTGCGGCACAAAATTTCGTGATGGTATTCTTTAAAAGGCCATGGATGTGATGAACACGGTAAGAATCCATTATTTGCAGTTTTACAGTTGTTTGGCTTTTGTTTCTTGTTTTGGTGATATTGAAACTGGCCATTACATTAGAAAAAATCTCTTTCCAGAAATTGTGTGCACGTGGGAGGTAAGTGCATAATCCTAACAAATAGATATAGCCGTTTTGTAATTCACACAATACGAATCTACATTATGTTGATTTGTCAATAAACTGATGGCACCCGGCAACAGCGTTGTTACGCCATCTTAGACCTCCAAATGTTCCGCTTATTTGCAGCGTAGTGTTAGTGCAAGATCAAATAATGTGCTGAAAATAATGCTTTAGTTGAAGAGCATTTTATTGGAAGTAAATACAACCGTAATCAATTCGGTTCTGGGTATGTCAATCTATAATTTTTAGTACGCATCCTTTCAAATGACTTGACAAACCATGTGCTATGGATTTGTTATTATTTAGCTAAACGTACGTATTGCTTAATAACCTACATAATTTGCACGGTAGTGTATTAGTTTAAGTTTATTATAATTACACCGCCACAGCCCGCAATTTGAATTATTTGGGCAATTAGAAAATGCCGTAAAAGATAACCTATAAATTTGACAGGATAGTGAAGTCCAACGTTCAATTTGATAGTCGGCGGCTGTTAGCCGCTCTTTCGCTGCCAAGGTTATCTTAAAAATTTATTTCACACTGGTTGTAATTATCGTTGCCGGCACTCGTAATTTAAAAACATCAAAAATAAGTTCGTATTGTCCGGTCGCTCGAGATCGTAATGCAGTGTCTTGAACATGCTGATTCATTCTGTTTACTTAGGTACATACTAACATAATACATTTTGCATTGCAATTTTTTTTAAAAGCATAGGGCTGAAGCAATATCTTGAATTATGAGCCATGTTAAATACATGTCTCACATATTCTGCTAAGTTATACCCACAAATTACAGTTGAAAATTGAAATCTGCTTATTATGTTTTCTGTTTGTCTTTGTTCATTCTCCTCTCATTGTTTGTATGTCGTTTTCTTTGTTTTCGAGTGCATATTACACCTATTCCAATAAGATTATGTGCTGTCCTTATTGTTGAACTTTTCAAATGCAAATGTCTGTTTAGACCTCTCTCGTGATGGATTTAGAATACATAGTTTCACCACCTGATTCCATCCTCAAGGTGTCTTATGAGCCAACAAAAGGAAATAACAATCCTAGCAACAGGAGAAAGAAAACTTGATAGGAAAATGTCAACATGTCTGGCCAGCATGGTACAGTAGGCTAATTACACTCCATGTAATTGGAGGATGCCTGACTCGGCAATGGATCATTTGTGTTAGTCAATTACATGTTTGTAAAGTGCAGGGGTTCAGTTTTTTTTTTTTTAGAAAAGAATAGGAGGTATAGTGTAGTTTGTTTTATCAGGCATCACACACATGTACATGCCTATTGTCAAATATGTTAATATATATGCCACTGTAGAAGCTGAAGCCCTGTTTAAAGTAGAATAAATTAATTCATCACTACTTTATGTTATACCCATTTTTCTAACTGTAAACCTGTGTTATGTAAAATTACTGGTTGGAAATTTGCCTTCAATAATATTCTGGTCTGACAGTTTTCCTTCCTTTGAGTCTTGTTTTCTCTACCTGTTAAACCCATCATAGATATTACCAAGTCAAAACTAGTAATTATTCATGTAGTGTAGAGTATAACTCGAAAGGAACATTTTTGTAGTCTCCAAGCTTGGGTTATGATGAAAATGTAACTGTTTATGTAAATCATATTTGTATTTTTTGCACATATTCATATATGATCATACAGACAGATACAGACAGACAATAATTACAGCTTTATATATTGTAGTCCATGTGGTTGCAGTGTCACCACCCCATTCTGCCCTGAGGGTTTTCGTAACAGCCAACATAAGGAAACTGGTTAGAAAACCCCGTGCCAACCCCTCTGGCTAGCGTGGCACAGTAGGCTAATTACCCTCCATGTAACGGGGGAGGCGCGACTCAAAAGTGGGTCATTTATGCGCTGAGTAGTAGTAGTAAACGTTTCATATTGGATTTTTTTAAATCTCCCACCATACTTTTTATATGAATAGCAGCTAGATTGCACCAGCTAGCCTTACCATACAATTACTGGTCTTTCTAAAGTTATAATTCTATGTTAACACAGATAGTTAGCTAAATCAGGTAGATGTGCCAACCCAAATTCAATTGGGAAAAATCAAGGAACACTAAGATTGTTAGTCATGTATGACATAGAAAATATACTTTAAGTATTGATAAACTATATATAAAGATATCTGTGTGGTAGCGGAGTAAGAATACTACCACCCCATATCTTCCCGTGGGTGTCGTAGAAGGCGACTAAGGGACAACAGACGTTGGGCAGCAGCGACGCTCTGTTCAAAACACACCATCCATCACTGCGATCGCCAACCCGCCTGCCAAGCGTGGCGATTATGGCAAACCCCCCCCATAAATGAATGGATACAAACAGAAAAACGGCCCCCAGTCCCCGGCAGCCCCACTATTCCTTCGGCCACGGTAGCAGCCAAGGTAACGGTGGGGCAGGGGGTGCGAACAATCTCCGGCAGAGATCCGGCTACCACAAAAAACGACGGCTGCACCTGGCAACATACAACACACGGACACTGCGGACTGACGAGAAGATCGTAGAACTCGAGGAAGAGTTGAGCAAGTTGCGATGGGATATAGTGGGGTTGTCTGAAGTCCGAAGAGAGGGAGAGGACACGATAACCCTCAAATCCGGCAACTTGCTCTACTTCCGGGAGGGCGACCAACAGTCCCAAGGTGGTGTTGGGTTTATCGTCCACAAGTCCCTTGTGAACAACGTTGTTAAAATCGAGAGTGTGTCGACCAGGGTGGCGTACCTTATACTCAGAATAACCAAGCGTTATTCGCTGAAGGTCATACAGGTATACGCACCGACCTCGGCACACCCCGACGAAGCGGTGGAGACAATGTATGAGGACATTTCCTCGGCCATACATGGCTCTAGAACGCACTACACCGTTGTCATGGGGGATTTTAACGCGAAACTGGGCAAGCGGAGCGGAGATGAGCTGCAAGTGGGGCAATTTGGGTTTGGACACCGGAACCAACGGGGCCAGACTTTGGCTGGTTTTCTGGAGAAGGAGGGACTCTATATGATGAATTCCTTTTACAAAAAACCAGAACAGAGGAAATGGACCTGGTTGAGTCCGGATGGCACCACAAAAAACGAGATAGACTTCATCATGTCGACGGAAAAGCACATATTCAATGATGTCTCCGTGATCAATATGGTCAAAACCGGAAGCGATCACCGCTTAGTACGAGGCACATTGAATATCGACGTTAAGCTTGAAAGGTCGCGCCTGGTGAGGTCTACGCTGCGTCCCGTGCCAGTTCAAATTCAAAACCCGGAGAGCTTTCAGCTCGAACTGCAAAACCGCTTTATAAGCCTAGGCGTTGACGTGGACGATTATAATGACGGGTTCGTGGAGACTGTCCGCAAAGTTGGGTCGAAGTTCTGTGAGACCCAACGCCTGAAAACGGCCAAAAAGCTCTCGGACCTCACCCTAAATCTCATGGACGAGCGACGGAAAATGGTTCTGCAGTCTACAGATGATGCGACGCAGCTTCGGATGCTCAATAGACAGATATCAAAGTCCCTGAAGCGTGATATACGCCGATTCAACACGAATCGTGTTGAAGAGGCTATTGAACGTAACAGGGGCTCCAAGGTTTTTGCCAGGGATCTGTCTATTGGGCAAAGCCAGCTCGTCAGGCTGAAGACTGATGACGGCAGGATCGTCACGTCGAAGTCCGAGATTTTGGGTGAGGTCGAGAGTTTCTATGGACAACTGTACAAGTCTACACAGGAACCCGTCATAAATCTAGCAGACGACCCACGAGCTAGATTAACCCGGCACTACACAGAAGACCTCCCGGACGTCAGCCTGTGTGAGATCGGGATGGCTCTCGAGCAACTTAAAAACAACAAGGCGGCGGGTGATGACGGAATTACCGCAGAACTTCTGAAGGCGGGTGGAGAACCGATCCTTAGGGCCCTTCAGAAGTTATTCAATTCCGTCATACTCGAAGGACGAACGCCAAAGGCATGGAACAGAAGTGTGGTGGTGCTGTTCTTCAAGAAGGGAGATAACACCTTATTGAAGAACTACAGACCCATCTCACTTCTGAGCCATGTCTACAAGTTGTTCTCGAGGGTCATCACGAATCGACTCGCGTGCAGGCTTGACGATTCCCAGCCTCCCGAACAAGCCGGTTTCCGAAAAGGCTTCAGTACCGTAGACCATATTTTAACGCTACGGCAGGTTATACAGAAGACCGAGGAGTATAACCTGCCACTTTGTCTGGCGTTCGTGGACTACGAGAAAGCCTTCGATTCGATCGAGACGTGGGCAGTATTGCAGGCTCTCCAGAGGTGCCAAGTCGACTATCGGTACATCGAAGTGTTGAAGTGCTTGTATGAAAACGCCACCATGTCAGTCCGACTCCAGGACCAGACCTCGAAACCGATCCAGTTGCAGCGAGGTGTTAGACAGGGAGACGTTATCTCTCCGAAACTGTTCTCCGCTGCACTGGAAGATGTTTTCAAGGTTCTGGACTGGAAAGGGCTGGGCATTAACGTGAACGGCGAGTACATCACTCACCTTCGATTCGCTGACGACATAGTCGTAATGGCTGAGACCATGGAGGGCCTCACTACGATGCTCGATGGCCTCTGTGGAGCCTCCGAACGAGTCGGCCTTAAGATGAACATGGAGAAGACGAAGATCATGTCTAATATCCATGTTCAAGCCACTCCTGTTAACATCGGAGGTTCTACCCTCGAAGTTGTTGACCATTACATTTACCTGGGACACACTGTCCAGTTAGGTAAGTCCAACTTCGAGAAAGAGGTCAATCGTCGGATCCAACTCGGCTGGGCAGCGTTCGGGAAGCTGCGAAAGATCTTCTCGTCCACAATACCGCAGTGTCTGAAGACAAAAGTCTTCAACCAATGTGTGTTGCCAGTGATGACATATGGAACAGAGACGTGGTCGCTCACTATGGGCTCCATCAGAAGGCTCAAAGTCACCCAAAGGGCAATGGAGAGGGCTATGCTCGGAGTTTCCCTGCGAGATCGAATCAGAAATGAGGAGATACGCAGGAAAACCAGGGTCACCGACATAGCCCACCGGATTGCCAAACTTAAGTGGCAGTGGGCAGGGCACATAGCTCGCAGGACCGACGCCCGATGGGGCAGAAAAGTCCTCGAGTGGCGACCGCGTTCCGGAAGGCGCAGTGCTGGTAGGCCTCCCACACGGTGGACCGACGACCTGGTTAAGATCGCCGGAAAGCAGTGGATGCGGGCGGCCCAGGACCGGCCTTTGTGGAAATCCTTGGGGGAGGCCTATGTCCAGCAGTGGACGTCCTTTGGCTGAAATGATGATTGATAAACTTCTAGTTATGAAATCTTTACTTGGTATCCATTGCATCAGTAAATTTTGATTGAATGCTTCATTTCACTTCAGCTTCTTTATGCAGTCAGGGTCAAAGGAAAGTTTGGAAAAAAATACAAGTTTCGATTTGCTCTACTGTAGACAGCTCTATACTGAATTCATTAGTTGTATATTAAGTTTGCATGTATAATTACATCATTTGAATGTTACGTTCTATATTCAAATTAAGTTTATGTAAAGCTAACATCTAGTATCTAAGCATGAATTAGATTACTTAGTATTAGTAAAATTACTTTTCAACTCTACTCTGTTGGCTATGGTGATAATATCCTATGTCTACAAGTTTCTGATATTGTTTCTTTTTACTTCAACATAAAACTACTACTACTACTTACAAGTTCTCAGCCCATAAATAACCCACTGTTAAGTCTGGCCTCCTCCAACTAAATGGAGGGTAATTAGCGTGCTGTGCCATGCTGACCAGTCGAGTTGGCACAGGATTTCATGTCAAGTTTTCCTTCTCTTATAGCTCGTCGTCATTTCATTCTGTCGACTCTTACGACACCTTCAGGTTGGAATGGAATGGTGACACCATGTATTCTTAATCCGTCTTCACACAGTCCTTAAATGACCCATTGCTGAGTCTGTACTCCTCTAAGTGCATGGGCGGTAATTTAGCCTACTATGCCATGCTGGTGGGACTGGTTGGCACTCTTTGTTAATAATGGCAAGGTGGATGCTGGTTCACTAAAGTTCTTTTATTATAGAATGGCACTTTGAGCTGTCTTTGTGATCATTTCTTTATAGAAAACAGGGGGCCTAAATGTATAGGATTGACATTGATAGGTGGTTTCAATCCCATACATTTTACTTTCTAATCTACCAAAGCATGCATTTCGAAAGAACCTTAGCTAGGCCCTCAGATAATGTAGTAATTTGCAACATTTCTATCCTGTGTGTTATATTGAAGACATGCTTTATTATGTAGATTTATGAAAACACTTAGAGGCATGGAATAAATTGTAGTATTTCTTTTTCACTAGTAACTTAAATTAAGTTTGCACAGAATAGATGTCTTTGTCAGTTGGTAGCTTGGAAGAGACGTTAGCATAAACTCTTAATTAACGCAGTGACGTGTTTCAGGAATATGAGTTCCTAGACTTGTCTGATGTGAAAGAAGTGGAACTGAACAGACTCCAGTGTGCTCTGTACCGCCAGAAGGGTGGTGACCACACTACCGTGCCAGTAAACGGAGCGTGGACCACGTCTAATATAGGTAAGCATGATGCAGACTAGCTTTTATTTACGATTTTGAACATGCGATTATGGCCTTGTACAGGGTGCAAGTTACATGCAGTCACGTGCGAGGCGAGCGCATGCGCATGGATCCCTCACGCGGGTGTCTTTTGAGCAGGTTCCAGTGACCAAATTTGTTTTTCAATTAACTGTCCATTTTGCGCTTGTTCTATCGAAACGAATATTATAAACTAAAGTATGGATGGCGGTATGTAAAAGAAATTGATGTTGATAGGACTTAGTTATACGAGTATATTAGTTGTACATAATATTATATTTATTTAATACAGCTGTTGCGCGTATTTTACAGACTGGTTACAGAATGTCATAGGCATATTTTAAATGTATGTCTATGTATGTATGTGTGCCAGTATGTACGCTATGTATGAGATTACCAACCTCCAGCAGAATCTATATTACTCTTTAACGCTTACCCCACCACATAGGGTCCATAATAGTAGGAAAACCCGCGAGCAAATTAGTAATTTATTAATTCTAGTAAAATTATATTTCCAAGTTAAGTTAAGTTCTGTGTACTGCTCGCCAAATGTTACCTTTATCTTTACTCTATTCTACTGTACTCTTTATACAATACGCGACTTTCCAATTTATACAAGGCCACGACGTAGCAATAGGAAACTGCTCGGATATACATTGTAACACTATTTTTAAATCCAATATGCTATTTTTGCGTAGTGTTCGAGTATACATTGTAATGTGAACGAGCGCGTTCTGGTTCTAAACTGCATTTTATCAACAGTTCGCCAGATTGCAGTTCAAAGATATAGGTTAGAAAAAAACTTATCCTAATACTAGGGTATTCAAATATTTTATCTCTTGTTTACAAAGTTGTTTTAGAATACAGAAACAACAAAAAACGGGGTTTAGCCGTTTTTTTGTGCTTTTTGTAACAATGGTTGTAACAAGTGTTGAAAGATGATGCAATGTTTACAATAAACAGTTATTAATTACCACGGATTGGCACTTCATACTATGGAACAAGGTAGTTAATTACGTTGCTACGAAGTCTATGCAGATTGGAAAATATTAGTTATACAGTTATTTCCAATCAGTACATCAATTCAGTACAACTTCACCGTCAAAAGTTGCGCAGTGAGTAGTTTAAGTTTCTCTTTTCGTTAGTCCATTTTCTGTCTACTAATATTTTAAGTTATTGCTAGTAAGAGTAACGGACTTTTTAAAACAAGATGTTGGTACGCTAGCTGCCCCGGGCTCGTCGACCGTGTCTAGCAGCGTGGACGCGGCCCCGGGCGGCGAGTGCGAGATGGCGCCCCACTCGCCGGCGAGAGGCGCCCAGGCACCCGCCCACCCGGCGCACCCCGGCCATGCGCCGCCGCCGCCCTACGCGCCTCCCCCCGCCTACCCGCCGCCCCACCATCAGCACTGGCCGGTCGCCCCACCCAACGTTTACGTCAGCCAGGTGAGTTGCATCTGCAAAATTTGGCTTTTTTTTGGATGCATACATAGTACTGTCCGGCTTAATTCTCTTGCAATATTGACTTGGTCATCAAAAGTTTTCATTTTTTTATATATCAAAACCACATTTTTTTATATGTATACTTGTCCAAATCGTAGGTTGGTGCGCCTTGATAATTATTACCATAGGCATACAGGCACAATATGATTAATTTGCAGCCCATGCCCTTGATTTCTATATGCCAACATGCTGCAGAAGGGAGAAAATCGTGTTAGACTAACATTAGCACTTTTCACAAAAACATTAAATAAATTAATTCCAGTGACATAATTACTAACGTTCGCGTCTATCAATCATAAGGCAGCCTCGGTGCACGAGTTTGACTCGCACTGGGTCGTTTAATTAAAGTATGGTAATTATCGACAGGTGACCGCCAACGTGAACGTCCATGGCTACATGGGACAGTACTACCAACCGCCACAGGCTCCCTTCGCGGGCGGCGCCACTGGAGAAAGAGCTGCGCGCACACATCGACGCGAGAGACGAGGCAAACGACCCCCCTCCCCTCCACACCAACCACCCCCCTACTACGTCCAATACCCACACTACTACCCTGCGCAAGCGCAAGGTGCACCACTCTACCACTTGCCTGTTTACCAACCACTCGTCTACGGGCCTTACGCGTACCCACCCTATTACCCGGACTACCCAGTACCTGTGGACGGCGAGGCCGACAAAGGGCCTGACGACTATCAGCAGGAAGTGGTCCAAATGGAGCAAGAAGCCGTCGACGCTTACTATGCGGGTGCACACTACGCTGGGCCTCCTTACGGGCCTCCGGTAGACGGAGGAGTAGAATACATGCCTCCCATGTACTTACCACCTCCGCCACACCCGCCGCCGGTACAAATGCAACCCCAGCAACCACCTCCACACACTACGCCCCACCAGTTCAATGTTCACGCGAAGAATTTCGTGTTAAGCCAGAAGAGCTATGTGCCTCCGGATAAGATTCAAGAACAGAAGACACCACCGGTGCAGGTGTCCGCTTCGGCAGCGGGCTCCGTGGACTCGTTGTCCATTAAAGACCTCAAAATCGGCAAAGGCCCCAGCAGTCCCAAGCAATCCGAGCGACCTATAGACGTAGCGCAAGCCAAGGCTTCCTCTCTCAACGAGAAGCCACAGGGTCTACCCAAACCGGAGGGCAACAAAGTAACTTGGACTCCAGCCGAAAAACCTGAACCCATCGCGACAGGACACCCTTCGGTGACTAAAAATTTCCCTACCGCTTCGGCTGTAATGAACCAGACTATGCCCAATAAAATGCAGCCATTAGCTGCAGGAAAGCCACCACTCAAAGGCCCCACGGCACCTTTTGCCGGCAGTAAACCACCGCTTAAACCGCCAGTGCCACAGACAGTTGTGCCCATCCAGCAAGCTACCTCGACACCTAAAACCCCGTTCGGCAGTCGGCAGAAGCGCGATGGGCCGAATCGCTCACCGACAACCGAGAACGCCGAAATTTCCATAACACCCATTGACCACGTGAAGCGTGAACCGCCGCTACCTCCGAGCAAAGCCCCGATGCCAATATCGATCACGCTGCAATCGGCCGGGCCGCCACTGATCGTCTCCAACAAAGTGCCATTCGGTCACTCCAGGAAGGGAGCAGTGATCCCCGAGCCTCCTCCAGTGCCTCAGCCGCCCCCGCCCGCCCCTACGGCGTCGGACTTCCCCCCGCCGCCAACCCCTCGCAACCGCGGCGAGCCTGCGCCACCTCCGGTCCCTGTCCAACCGCAGCCGGCCCCCGGGAAATCCTGGGCCAGTTTATTCTCCAATAAAACCACAGTCACACCGACGCCGGCTGCAGCCGCTCCTACCCCAGTGCCGCCTCCCGCAGAAGAACCGATTAGTCCTACGACGGTGGTACCGCCGGCCGCGCCCAACGTGCAGAAGCCCGTCGCTAAAGTTCCTCCGTTTGATGCGTCGCCTCTGCAAGCATCGACTGACAAGGGCTCGCCTACTCCTAGACCCGTGACAGCCGCGCCACCGGCGATTTCATATTCAGAGAAGACGTCTCTCAATTCGGCCACGCCGCCTACTCGCCCGGCTACTTCGACTCCTACTACTGATGTGCGTGAGGTACCTATTCAAAAGGAGGCCAGCCCTGCTCTGCCTATTCAGCCTTCACCTTTCAGTGATGATCCAAATTCCTACAGGATGGGAGGTGAGTTATCGGGTTTTTCGGGCATATTATTATAATCTTTCTAACATATGACTGCCTTGTTGGTCAAGTCGCGGGGTCTGGTAAGTGTCTTTGGTTAAACCAGAGGCACTTGCTTGGAGTCTGGGTGTCATTTGTCTTGGTGAATTATATGTTTGTAAACTGCCCCCGCAATACAGTTTATACCTAGTGCAGGGGTTTCGTAAATATGTACTCTAATAAATATAATTCCTCACAAACAATACCTCCATATGGCAGTTCATTAATTTGCTTTCAGAACATAATCACTTACAAAGGGTTGAACCCTTTAATTAATTATTGTAACCCTAAATCACTATCTCTATGTTTATCATACAAATAAAATAACAATAAGAAACAGGCAACAAGTATTTTAAATGCATGATGCAGTTTCTGTCTTATGTCCTAACACACCTTTATGGTACCCCACCTTTAAACTTACTTGCCTATAGCTTTAGCTCATTAATACCTAATCCATCAATTTCAGAGTTCCTGTCCAAATATCAGCTAGACAACCGACCAGTAGCCCTCTTGCCTCGCGGACTCACCAACCGCTCAAATTACTGCTATGTGAATGCAATATTACAAGCGTTGATTGCGTGCCCACCATTCTATAACATGCTGAAGGCGCTACCATATCAAACGCGTCGCGGCAAATCTAGCACGCCTGTTATCGATTCAATGTAAGTATTGAATAATTTACTGTGGTCTGAAATGTGAATAAAATGCACCTTAGCTCTAATTACCTATGATGCAATGATTATCCATGTTACGTTTCAGAAGATGTTACATGTTTTTTCAATAATAAGATCCACTGTGATTTTGACGATTTTCTCGACTCTTTTACATATATTGGTTTTTGTAAAAGTGGGTTTTTAAAAGTTCATAAGGTTAATAATTGTGATTTATAAGCTCCCTTATGCAAACTGAGTATTCAATTTGAATGTAACTGTAGTAGTTTACAGTTTGCATAAACTGCTCTAACTATATATATTATATGGGCTTTAAACGGCTGTTATTTTTTGTCATGTCTATTTTACTTCAAGTGGGGAAATGCGGCACAAACCGTGGGCAGCTGCGGCACAAACCGTGGGCAGCTGCTAGTATATATTTGTATGTTTAATACTTATTACTTATTCATTCTTTATCATTTTTATCGATCTTCATTCCACTGATGTGTCAATCGTATATTTTAACATTTGCAGGGTCGAGCTTTGCTACGAATTCAGTCCATTGACAAACAACGGCCGTGGCGGTCGAGGGGCGGCTAACTCTGCCACTGCCGGGGCTCCAGTGCCCGCGGGCCCACCTCTTGAGGGCGGAGCAGGCCTCCGCGTGTTGCGGGCCCTGCGCCCCTTCCCAGGCAGCCAAGAGGGCCGCCAGGAAGATGCTGAGGAATTCCTAGGATGTCTATTGAACTCGCTCAATGATGAAATGCTAGAGGTAATTATATTTTTAAACGCCAAGTTATTTTTAATCATAGAGTGGAGTGTAAGCTCGTGTCTATGATGTCATAGCTCCTAGACAGAAGAACCTATTATAAGTTTCAATTGAGTCTGGAGGTATGGTCCAGGAAAATATGCTATAATAAATTGTTTATATTCTTGCTCCGATGGGGCAAAATAGTCCTCGAGTGTCGACCGCGTTCTGGAAAGGGCACTGGTAGGCTCCCACACGGTGGACCGATGACCTACCTGGTTATGGTCGCCAGAAAACGATGGATGCGGGCTTTGTCCAGCAGTGGATGTCTTTTGGCTGAAATGATGATGAATAAGTATTCAGACAATGCATTTGTTAACAGTTGTTTTGACAATGAACAATTCCGATTTTATTCGTAAAGTTCCTTTTTATGAATCTTGTTGAAATTCTGAAAATTGATAATCTATTTATTTCGTCCACAGTTGATGAAATTGGTGGAGCCAGAGGAGCCAGCTAATGGCAGTGCAACCGCTGCTGGCGCGGCCGGTGCCAACGCCGGAGGCAGCGGGGCTTCCGAGGAGGATGACGACGATGAATGGAAGGTAATTTCATCAAGAGCAAGTCATGATTTAGAGTAGAAGTCCTCATAAATTTCATTAGTCATCATTACCAGTAGAACTGTGTAGAATGGGGTTAAAAGGACTGTGCCGTTTTCCTAATCAACTGTTTGTCAGTCATACAGGATACGGTCGGAAATTATTGTTGTTTAATTTATACAGAGTTTAACAAAACCGTACATTATATACGTACGCTATAAAGAAAGTATAAAAAAATGGAAATAAAAAAAAAAACATTTTTTATTTTGCTTTAAATATTGGTCACCAGTGGGTAACTAGTGCTAGTTATGGAGAAATAAGCATAGAAAACCTAAAAGAAACCTTATCCAACTCAAATTGGTCATCTTGTACTTCTGTTAAGATAATAATGACTACAGATAGGTAATGTCCCTCTGATGGCTTGATAGTTTTTGTTACACCCTGTATAGAAAGTAATTGAGAGTTGCGTGGCTGCAGGTGATGGGCCCGCGCAACCGCGGCGCCGTGGAGCGCCGCTGGGCCGCGCGGCGCACGCCGGTGGCCGACATCTTCCGCGGCCGCACGCGCCTGCGCCTGCACCGCGCGCCCTCGCACGACGTCACCGACGCCGTGCAGCCCTTCTTCACGCTGCAGCTCGACATCGAGGTGCCGACTCACTGTGCCATGCTGGACAGAGTTCCATATCTAGTTCTTTCTTTTTAATAAAACGTAACCTCTGCACTAGGTATAACCTGTATCGCGGGGCAGATGTAATTCACGAACACAAGTGACACCCAGATTCGGAGGAAGTGTTTCCCTCTCGTTTACACAAAGACACTTGCCCGACCTGGGAATTGAACCGTGATCTAAAGGCGATACACCCAACCACTAGAGTAATAAGGCAGTCCAAGTTCTCTTTCCCTTCAGGCTATACATTCTGCAAGTGGTTTATTGACTCTCCTTCTAGAAATAAGCCTACTGTGCGACTCTTGCGCCTAGGTTTTCTGCCACGTAATTTCCTTAGTCTGCTCTTACGACACCTTCAGAATGGAGTGGGATGGATGGTGTATTCTAAGTCCATATGGATTCACAATGATGTAATTTTTATTTTTCGTCTCTGACGATATTTTTATCAATGTAGACAACTTCTACTGAGTAACTAAAGTAACTGCACAAAACTATCATACAAAATAATCACGCATAAATTTACACAACTTGTTTGAATTGCAGCGTTCAAACAGCGTGAAGGACGCCCTTGAACTGTTGGCGGGCAAAGACGCCTTGGAAGGAGTGAGTGACGCGTGGCAGCAACTGTCATTGGAGCAACTGCCTGTTGTGTTGCTGTTACACCTGAAATGCTTCCAGCTGGATGCCGAAGGACACACTGCCAAGATCGTCAAGAACATTGATTTCTCCATCGATTTGAAAATAGACCCTAGTAAGTTTTGATCTTTTCAGCAGTAGTAAATATACAAATGCGAGGAATTGATCATCAACTCCATCATTTAGGAATCGTTTTATTCAAATATGTTGTCATTGGTTCAGAATGAAACTCTGTAGTTGTTTTAACAGTAACATAGAAGGCCATATGTTGTAACCTGTTATGTTTTCATGAAATCCCCATCCAACATGATGCGATTGCTAGCTGTTAAATTTAAATAAATAATAAAATAAATAAATAAATATCCTTGGACATTTTACACAACGCCAGCTCGCCCCAAGCTAAGCAACTTAATGCTTGTGTTATGGTAACGAGATGGATGATAAACTACATATATACATTTTTTTTTTTTGTAAATACATACATATTATTTATTAGATAGAAATGACACCCAGACTCCGAGCCAGTGCCTCTGGTTTAGACAAAGACACTCGCCCGACCGCGGAATCGAACCCGGGACCCGTTGATCCAAAGGCGGCACATCTAGCCAATAGAGTTCACCATAACTGTCAAAATTGATTGTTGGTGATTGTCAGATTAGACTAAAGTTCACAGGTTTGGGCCCTTGCTTGAGTTTAAATCATAGAAAAAATTCATACACTGCAGACTGATGTTAATTCCTTTCGCCATACTAAAGGAGTTACTTTTGTAGTAATATCATCACCATAATCATACAATAAATTCCCCAAACAAGCTGCTCCCTCGTCACGTATATTCGGCTACTACTAATGTTGCCGGGCCTCTCCCATCATATGGAGGGTAATTAGCCAGAGTTTTGCTTCAAGTTTTACTTTGTGACTAGGTTTTCGGCCTTGTCATTTCCTTAACCTTTCCTCTATACAGATGCATAATATAAACTTTTTTGTTACATTATGTGTGAGATACGGTAGTGTAGTGCTACATATTATTACAACTATGATGTTACATATTTTTCGTCTCCAAATCGACATGATTGTCATTGTCTACAATGTGGAAAAAAATACTGAGTAAGATCAACAAAACATTCCTTAACCTTGTAGTTCAAGAGAATTCCTACAGTATAAATTAATTCTGTTACAGAGATAATGTCGTCCAAGCTCAAGTATTCATCTAAGCAACGGCTCTACAAGTTGTTTGCTGTGGTTTACCATGAGGGTGTTGAGGCTGTGAAGGGTCATTACCTCACTGACACTTTCCACGGCCAAGCTGGATGGATTAGGTGAGTTCAATATCAAATCATTATCATAACAGTCCACTGATAGCTTTAGACAAATTAGGGTCTTGACCTAACCGCATTCTTTGACTGACCGTGACAGGTCATGAGTTTCCCTCACCAATAGAGGAATATGCTCACCGACCTTGGGGGAATGTACTGTAGTAGGTCTGGCTCAACATTGCCATTAATGGGCTAGATGCTAATGGGATGGTTTAATGGGTTTTGGTATTCAGAGATAAGTGTGTATTTCTGCTAGTATCAATGTATCACTCATCAAATCGTCGTAACGAAAGTCCTATGTAACTTAGAAATATCCTTACAATGATGCTAATTATTTTTCGTCTCTGACAGCGAGTGCGCTGAAATGTGGACATAATACACTGAGTTTTGTCTAAGCATAGGGCAATAGATGAGATCCACAGCTCACACTCGCTAACCACGCATTGCGGGCGCAGGTACGACGACTCGACGGTGACGCAGGTGTCGGACGCGCAAGTGCTGAAGCCGAAGCCGCCGCGCATGCCGTACCTGCTGATGTACCGCCGCCACGACACGCTGCCGCCGCACGTGGGCCACGTGGCGCACTCCGGCCATGCGGCCCATTCTGGCCACGCCGCGCACCGCGCCCCGCCCAAGCCCGAGTGAGACCCGCCCCCGGCCGCACCGGCCCACTACCACTCGCATGCTCGTGAGTATTATACTGCTTGGACCTCTCCGCCTATATCTAAAGCTCGGCTGCCGCACCATTCAATGGCGTTAGAAAACATAATAGGCAGGGAGAGCAAATAAAAGCTTTGACCTACCATTCAAAACAAGAATAAGTATCATAACAAAATACCCTTTGCTTTCGCATTAGTACCTATTTATGAACTTTAATTTTATGTAAAGTTGACATAATGTGCTAGACTTGTGATGTAGTCATAATCAATTTCGATTTATTGCCACCGCGCGTTCGCATGCAATTGATTATGATACAAATCCACGAAATTAGTATGTAGTTCTTGAGAGGTAATAATAATAAGTGGTATGACCAAATTTAATTATAATGAACTGAATGAATTAAAATATTCAGTATTATTATAGTATTGATATGAGAGTTTAGTTTTTCTTTTTTTACAGTACGAAGTAATTTGATATAAGAAGTGTAATATTATTAATTAGTGATCAAAATATGTAATAAAATAAAATAATGAGTATATTTTCAATAATGTGGGGTGTATAGCGACGGTTGGGGGCGTATACTCATACTACATAACTCATGCGCGAATGTTTGTCTTTCAGACACTAAATAAATGTTTTATCGCATACTAGGTGGCTACCGGCAGAACACGGCAGATGTAATCTACATGACTGAATCCCGTGACTTGGCCATCGCTTTGGTTCTTCGCCGCAACTTCGGAGCTGACAACCCAATGCTTGTCCCCAACTCGTGCGATAACTCGCAAATACTTATGATGCTCATGCGATCAAATCGAAGCATCGTGCAACGGCGGATGCCTTGGTAGCTCCTCACTAAACACTGAAAGTGCTATATTGAGTAGACATGGTGTAAATAGTGCTAAGTGTAATTAAGTGAACATAAGTGTACATTACGTGTCTATATGATGGACCTGTGGTTGATGTTATTATACTTAACCACTGCTGCCAAATGTGTATATAATGTATTGTTCCCTTTTTTTAGAACACCATCAACGCAACTGTATACTTTTTTAATTTGATATTGTCAAGTACAAAAATTCAATTTTCTGATTTCGATAATTATGTGCGTAATATGAGTTGGTGTTGTGCGCATCTTGTAAATATTATTATAGTTTTTAATTTTAATGTGAGGATAGGTCATTTGGCCCTTACACTAGCCCACAGACTGATTAATACTGTAATGCCTTTCATCCTCTGTTTTACGTTGTAAGTTTTCTCCTCGACAATATGGAATTGTGGTGTTAATAAATTATAAAAAATGTAAAAAAAATATTGGTTTAGGCTAATTAGTTCATGATACATATTATTTCTATAGAATGTTAAAGGCAACTGGACAAGTACAAAGCTGTCTCATGTGATATTAGTCATCATCCAGTTTCCATGGAATACTTCAATTTGGAAAATGTGAGAAGGAACAATATGTAGCTTGAATACTTTGTCCTAATTAATAGGTTAGTTATAGTGACTATGGGATGTGATTGCTCGGATAGTGAACATAATCGGTGCTTGATGAATTATTGAAGGCTTCTGCCCTTCAATACTTGTGATACGGAGTGCTTGAGGATTGTAGCTTGCGGGTTGTTTAGTTGTACACACTATTGTATAAATATTGTTGTAACAATATAAGTGTTAAATATAAATATATTATATTAACTAGCTGTTGGTATGTTCTCAGAGATATCTGTTTTTAATATTATTCGAATACAATGGGGAATGTGTTTATTCTGTTTGAAAAATGTGAGTGATGACACTGTTGTCAGGCCTAAATTTGGAACTATGTAGCATAAAATCAATATCACTGTTTAATATGTTTAACACTTCACACATCACAGTTGTGGCAATGTCATCACCGTTTTGCACTGAGACTAACTGGCTGTTGATTATATTGATAGTTATGTACATACAAATTGAAAGCAATTGTACCATTATTGGCATAGTGAATCTGGCCTTAGCTGACATTTTGGTGTCAATAATGTGTAATATCTTTGGTCAAGGACCCTTAGACGTCTAGTGAATAGCTAGTTACAGTTAGTGTACATTTACCAGACCAGCACCATATTGCCACTTGTTTACTAAAAAAAATACATAGTGATGCTTAATCAACATCTCAAAGATGTCAAACTGGAAGGAGTGAAATTTAATGAAGTTTCGTATCTGTGTTTACGAAACTCTATTTACATAGTGGAATCCACCAAGGTGGTTAAACCCCTTTGAGGTGGATATAGAGAGCTGGGTTATAAATAGAGGACTATCAAAATATTAACACTGAAAGTTCATACAAAATATAATGTTAAAGCAACATTTCGATCATTTTTATATCGGTTGATATTCGAACACCGTAGGTTAACTATTACAAAGAAGACAGAAATGTCTTCCAACAAAATTAGCCTTCTGGCATTTTAGGTTTGGTAATTGACCATTTGAGGGTAGACCTTTTGGTGGCAATCTAGAATACACTGCGTAATATACACTTCTCATCAGAAAAATCGAAACACCTTCCAAGTTTATGTTTTGTAAGGATTATCAGTAAATTGTATATATTTAGGAATATACATATGTCAATGTAATAGTGAACATTAAAAGATTTTCAAATCCTAGTGTTAATGTTTTAAATTCAAATTATACTGTCCTAAGTTTCGTATTTTGTTTAACAACCATAAAAAGTGAAGTGTTTCGATTTTTCTGATGAGAAGTATATTTATATCTGTAAAGTTATTTTTTTACTATCTGTTGTAAAGTGAGATGGTGCTGGGTTGGTAAATGGACGCCGACCCTTTTCGGCGAAAGACCGCACTATACATTATGTTATATCACTGTAAACTATTATGATCTCAGTTGCATTGTTGTTGTTTGGAAATTATCAAGTTTGGATGTAAATTACTTAGTGATGAAGGCAATATACAACATGCCTTATTAGGTGTTTGTATGGTAATCATATTACGAAATTGACCAAAAATGTATGGATATTGTTTGAAATTACTGCTATCTAGGTTTTCTATTAGTATATAGAGATGCCGAAACCTTTTCGGCGTTAAAATTCGATTGTTGTGAGCTCCAATAATACCTGGAGTCGCAATTCAGAAATATAATTGAAAGGTGGCTTTAATTAGACAAGTTTATTATTGGTATAATCATTTCCAATCACAAAATTATTTGTATACTTTAACAATCACGAGTGTTACATATCCTTAAAATATGAAACTCACGCGCATAAAACGGATAGGGCCGTGCCTATAGTTTATATCGGATAACGAAAGGGAACCCCCGCTGGTTCAAAAGGTATTGGTAAACTGTGCGGTTATAGCCGATTATTCGTATGAGATAGATAATAAACACATCAAGATTGTGACGATAAACAGAACGGTTTGTGTACGGTTTGTATCTTTTCGAAGCGTTATACTCAACCGTATACTAAATGTAACTGGGCCTGAAATTGACAGGTAGTGTCAATTCAATATATGTATTTGTTTTTCTATTCTACAAAACCGTGCTATTCGAAAACCACTTGGCTGGTTACATATTTTAAATACCAAATTATTGTACATTACATTTTAAATGTTGTATAGTAACTTGTTGTCCATATTTATTGATAAATATGAATTGCGATCTCGGTTTTGGAGCAACACGTATTTATTTGTTTACACATATAAGTATATACGGTTCCGTTTCTAAGAATATTGAATAGTATCACCTTGTTGACTGAAAGATGTCATGAAATTGCATGCGAATAGAGCACAACTCTGCGCCGAATCGAGTAATGAAAACCTAAAATTAGTCAATTTAAATTTTATAATAGAACGAAATAGGTTTAGTTTTGTATCATAGTTTCTAACAGAGTTATTTACTAACTGTTAAGCTTATAAATATAATGAATAACTCGGCGCGTGTTATTTAATTTGGATTGTGGGTAGGTTATAGTATAGAGTTAGTGATTTCTCAGGCAATAAGTAGATAGTGGACGTAAATAAATCTAGGGCGTAAGAAATTACGCTGACGTGGTCCTCCCCTATAATACTTGCAGTTTGTGTCGACGCGTAAACACGTCCGCGAAAATCATAATACTCGTTTGGTTTCCCTGGCGTAAAAACCTGCGAAATACCTACAAAAATTGTTTAAGACTTAGTCTGCAAATTAGTTTTAGACATGCTGATATTACCGACTTATATATTTATATATGCGTGTGTGTATTGTATTTTTTTAGTCTGAATTAAAGGCGTCTGTATCTGTATTCACGGTATGTAAAATTATTGTTGAATTTACGCAAGTTCCTGCCTATATATTATCAAATTAAGCTTGGGACGAGATGGCGTTGTGTGAAATGTCCAACGATATTTATTTATTTTTATCCCAAAATTTTCAAAATCCCAAAATCGCTCATTTACAATAGTATCATGATTTATGCAACAGGAACTATTTCCAAATCTCCACAATGACGAACCTTTTATGATTATAATCATAAAGTTAATAATATAAAGGGTTTTTAAAGGCCTTGCGCTTAAATCACATGTTCACTTTGTATATGGAAACCTGATGCCCTGCACCAAGTGTTTGGCTTGCATTTTTATTTGGTCGACGCGTAGTAATTAGTCTAGGATAACACGAATTTATATTTAATTTTATAAACTATGTCCGCTATAAGAAAATCCACAAGTCTTCATACAGCATCGACGTTATGGTAGTAAGTACGTCACACTGAAGATACAGGGTTTAATAAAAAGATGTCACTAGCAACATTTTATGGCAAAACAATATCAAAAATATGTCGTAATGCTAAATAAATTAGCTTATAGCTTAAATAAATTATATAATAGCTAGTAAGATTTATTTTCATAGTAATGTTTTAACTGCCTCTTTTATTTATCATTTGCCTTGGCCAAATTATCCAGTAATTATTTAATCAATCAATTATTAAGAGCGATATTGGCATACTTTAATCTGAATTTATAGATCAGTATTAATGGATACCAATTGCAAGAATTTTAAATTGCTATGAAGTTAGGCCCAAACCACTGATAACCATTGCTGAACATGATCCATAGATCAAGTTTACCTCTAAACAATTCTATTTACAAAATCCAGTTTCACCAATATTATTTTGATAGTTTTAGCCTATTACGTTATTTAGATGTAATTTTTTTATGTTCCTGAATACATGTATAAAAATACAGCGATGCAGCTAATCTTTTAACCTAATTGAACTCGAAATAATCGCCAGTAAGGGTATCCTACAAAAGCCCAATATAATATGATAAATTAGGTTTATAATTTTAGTAATAACCATCCTTTGGTTTTATATGTTGTTGAATATTAAAATATGAACATTTCTGGAAAATACAACCTAGTCAACCAATTCAATACGAATCGGCATTCATATTATAATGTTACAAAGTTATAAGTAAAAAGAATGCTTGTGTCAACTTATTTAATATGAGAGTTAATAACTACTAAATAGTTGTATAATAATCATTGTGTAAATAATATATTTCTATAAAGATCGCTTTCTGTACAGCACAAAATATTTGCAATTTTCCTAGCAACTATTTGAAGTTAAGGTTGAATTTCAAACTTGGAACTTGTGAATTGAGTGAACGGCATTTTTTATTCAACCTACAACCACAATGCTACACATATCATTTTAAGTTTTTGTCACACTACAAAGTCTATAGATACGACCGTAATAGGAGATGCAAAATGATCTTATTGTTAGCATGTTTTATTTCGTAAAACACTCCTCATAAAGTATAATATAAATTGTACCGTTACTGTGTCGTAAAATTTTAACAAGATATTACACCAAGCCTGTCGTAGTTTAAGCAGTGCAATTGATCATATTAATGTGTATTTTTGGATGAACAAATAGTACTATCTGCTGTTAGTGTGGCGGTCTATCTACTTAGAATTAAACGAAGACGAATGTGGTATGCTTAATGTTTATTATTTTTATATGAGAAGTTAATTAAGTTCAGTTAATTTTAGTACTAAGACCCAAGGCTGTATTAATAGGAGTGTTTGTTCGATATATTTACATCTAAATGTTATGTTAATCCTATCTGTCACGATAGGCAATGAGTATTTATGAAAGACACGAAAAGTAAATAAAACGTCCCCTACATTGTCTTTTGTGATCAGCGCTCTTAAGTTGTTAAGTGAATGTGTGTATGACTAATTAATTATAAAATAATCCTTTATTTTGGTAACAAATTGGTGTTATGAAAAATTTTGTGAATAAAATACGATGTCATTTCTGTAACGTCTTTTCTTTAAGATTTCATACTGAATAAAATACATTGCTTTCGAAAGTGGCGACTCAATTTTCACTTCTGACGATATTCTGAAAAAAATAATACTTCTGAATAGTTTTATTCTGTAATGTACCTCCCCATAAATGTTACACGTTCCGTGTGATGACGGATTTAGAATAAATACAGTGTCACCACCCCATTCCATCCCGAGGGTGTCGTAAGAGCCGACAAAAGGAAATGACAAGGCCGCTAACCTAGCCGTACAAGCAGGAAAACTTGATACGAAACCCTGTTCCAACCAGTTTGGCCAGTATAGCACAGTAGGCTAATTATGTACCCTCCATGTGAATAGCGGAGGTCTGAGTCAGCAGGGGGCTCTCCTATATTGACTGAGTAGTAATTTCAAAAAGGCCTGTAGCCTATTATACGATTTTCGTTTTATTATCTCGAATCGACCTAGAGATTATTTCTTCATGTTATGCAACTTGAAAAAAAATTAATTAAATAAACCCCCGACACAATGAGCTTTAAAAAATAATAAAGATACATCGCTTTGGGGGACCGCTCCTACTTATTTAATACCTTTATTTAAATTTTTAATTTAATTTTTATTTTCTGCTTTTTATAGGTACACGCTTATTATGATGTAGATGTTGTTAAGTTGTCAATACATAGATTCTTGTCGCATCCTCATTTTCTCCCCACCACATTATATTTGCAGATATTGGGTATCTGCCCCCCCTTTTTTACCCCCAGAGGTTTTTCAGAGCTCAACTGATTTTCATGGAACATATTATTTTGTAATGTGTCGGTGATGCGCTTTCATTTAAGACCCCACTCGATTATATTTGCAGACTTTCGGTTATTCTTCCCCACTTTCACCCCCATAACTTTTAAACGACTCAACCGATTTTCATGAATCAAGTCTAAGAACACTCGCCCGTAACTCACCTGTCATACAAAAACTGTATTGAAATCGCTTCATCCGTTCGAAAGCTACGGAGCCACAGACAGACACGTCAAACTTATAACACCCCTCTTTTTGCGTCGGAGGTTAAAAA